>CM039676.1:515692853-517114086 GCA_022496015.1 Hordeum marinum | reverse complement strand
GAAAACAGTAGCAATAAACTGACATGATCATATGCTACATTTGTAGTTTGGGTCTTGTCCATCACATCATTCTACTAATGATGTGATACCGTTATCAAATGACATCTCATGTTCGTGACTAGGAAACCATAGCCATATTTGATCAACGAGCTAGTCTATTAGAGGCATACTAGGGACATGGTGTTGTCTATGTATCCACACATGTATCTGAGTTTCCGATCAACACGATTATAGTATGGATAATAAATGATTATCATGAACAAGGAAATATGATAATAACTAACTTATTATTGCCTCGAGGGCATATTTCCAACAATGTATCCTTGCTATTAATGATAACAAGATGGGGTCTATTCCTACATGAATAGATCTTGTCTACAACATGTCATCGTTCTTATTGAGTTACTCTATTTTTCCATGAACTTAATACACTAGATGCATGCTAATAGCGGTTGATGTGTGGAGTAATAGTGGTAGATGCAGGCAGGAGTCGGTCTACTTATCTTGGACATGATGCCTATATAATGATCATTGCCTTGGATATCTTCATGACTATTCGATTTTCTATGAATTTCTCAACAGTAAATTCTTCACCTAGCATGCGCTATACTCATGAGAGCAGCCACTAGTGAACCCTATGGCCCCGGGTCTACTTTTCCATCATATTGCTTTCTGATCTATGTTTTTGCACTCTTTGTTTTCAGATCTACAAAAAAAATATTGCTGCATATTTACTCTATTTATTTTGTGTTCTTGAAAGATCTATCTCTCCTATCTATCACTACCCAATCTATCTTATTACCATAGAGAGATTGACAACCTCTCTTTCGCGTCAGGTTGCAAGTATTTGTTGTTTGTGTGCAGGTGCTGCTTAATGGGTGTTGGTGATCCTCCTACTGGTTCGATAACCGTGGTTTCATAACTGAGGGAAATACTTACCGTCGTTGTGCTGCATCATCCCTTCCTCTTTGGGCAAATACCGACGCAGTCTCAAGCCACCTCAAGGGAATTTCTTGCACCGTTGCCGGGGAGGAAGCGGTCTCTTCTACGTGCCTATCATAGGCGCCGAGGGGACTCCATCGTCATCTACCGGGTTCCTAATCACAAATCTCATCTCCTTGCAATTACATTATTTGTCATTTGCCTCTCGTTTTCCTCTCCCCCACTTCACCAATTTGCCATTTTATTCGCCTTCTTTTTCGTTTGCCTTTTTCTCGTTAGATATCTTGTTTGCTATGTTTGCTTGTGTTGCCATGTGCCTTTATTTGCTTGCATCTTCTCTAGCTAAAAATCTATTGATATGGATCCTCATCCACTTGCTAATCTTTTCAAAAAAATCAAATTATGATGAACCAATTGCTAGTGAGTTGAGTGCACTTGATTATGTCTGTGAATTTTTTCTTGAAAATCATGAATATGAAAATTTTGATGAAGTGTTGAAAGGAGAAACTGTTGGGGAACGTTGCATGGGAAACAAAAAATTTCCTATGCACACGCAAGATCTATCCATGGTGATGAGCATCTACGAGAGGGAGAGTGGATCTACATATGCTTGTAGATCGCTAAGCGGGAAGCGTTAAGAAATGCGGTTGATGTAGTCGAACGTCTTCGCGATCCAAATCGCCGAGCGTCCCGCTATATCATCATGATCCATCTTGCGATCCAATCACAATCCATCCCGCAATCCCATCAGGATCCGTCCCGCGATCAAATCATGAATCGTCTCGTGATCCTGATCACGGTCCTTTCGATCTAGCGCCGAACGGATGACACCTTCGCGTTCATCACACGTACAGCTCGATGACGATCTCTGCCTTCTTGATCCATCAAGAGGGAGTGGAGAGGTAGATGAGTTCTCCAGCAGCGTGATGGCGTGGCGATGATGGTGGTGGATGATGGGGAACATAGTAGTAAATCAAAAAAATTCTACGCATCACCAAGATCAATCTATGGAGAAACCAACAACAAGTGGGGGGAGTGCATCTTCATACCTTTGAAGATTGCACAACTGAAGTGTTACAAGAACGCGGTTGGTGGAGTCGTACTCGCAGCGATTCAGATCGTGGTCGATTCCGATCTAAGCGCCGAACAATGGCGCCTCCGCGTTCAACACACGTGCATCCCGGTGACGTCTCCCGTGCCTTGATCTAGCAAGGAGGAGGGTGAGGTTGGGGAAGACAACTCCAACAGAAGCACGACGGCGTGGTGGTGGTGGAGCAGTGCGGTACTCCGACAGGGCTTCGCCACGCACTACGGAGGACGAGGAGGTGGAGAGGTAGGGCTGCACCGAGAGAGAGAGAGAGAGAGAGGTGTGTTCACTAGTAGGAGAAACCTTATAGACAGGAGCCTACTAGTAGCGCTGGAAAAATAAAACCGCTGCTGCTAATTACCAGTAGCGCTGTATTTCGGCAGCGCTACAACTAAGGGCTTAGCAGTAGCGTTGGGTGCTAAGAAAGCGCTACTGCTAAAGTGGCCCCGACGACCCCACCGACACTATTTATAGTAACAGCACTGGGAGGGAGAAAGCGCTACTGCTAAGACAACTACCAGTAGCGCTTTCTGACATGCAAGTGCTACTGCTAATGTGCCACACTTAGTAGTAGCGGTTTTCCAGGAAAGCGCTACTACTAAGTACCATAGTAGCAGCGCGTTTTTGTAAGCAGCGCTAGTGCTAGTTATGACTGCTGCCACCTTTTCACCCCCTCCCTCTCCCCCACTTTGCCCTCTCTCCCCTCCTTTCCCCTCTCCACTCTCCACCATTGTTGCTCTTATTCTCTCTTCCTCCTACCTCCTTAATTCTCTCCTCATTAATGTCCCCCTCCACCATAACTCTCCTCCATAAATGGCCTCTCTCACATTATCTCTCTTTCTCCTACCTCTCTTCCTCTCCCCCCATTAATGTCCCACTCCAACATAACTACCTCTCCATTAGTTAGCTAGCTAGATTCACCTCTCCTCCCCAAGAACTAGATCTAGCTAGCTATTTAGCCATCCACACGTCTCGATCGGTCTCTCTCATCATCTAATTAACGGCATGCTCTCTTGATCGGTATCGCTCTCGGGAGATATATAGGTGAGTAAAAAGTTGTTCATTTCAAGAATGGGAATATGTGTGTGAATGCGAATATGTGTCTTTGGGATATATGGAGAGATTTGTGTGAGTGACATGCCCTCGAGTTGCTTATGTTTCGCCGAGATGTCGATTTATTTCCGTTTCGGTGAATTTCGAGCAAACTCAATATGTCCTATTTTTAGGCAAGGGCATGCTAAAATTTTATATGACTTTGAAGCATGCATGTATTATTTATTTTGTAACCCTTTTGCTTGTTATACCGTGCAGTCAGTCATGAAGGTGAGTGGATGGAAGGTGGAGCGGTACATGCAATCCGCGGTGATGGAAATGTACGCAAATAATCGAACGAGGATTAGATGTCCGTGTGCAAGATGCAAGGAAGGATTCCTTTTGGACCCTTTTGGTCATGGCACTTTGAAGGCGCACCTGCTAAAGAATGGTTTCATGGATGGCTATACTCAGTGGATAAGTGAAGAAGCTGATGATGATGAGGACGTCCACATGGCAGGGAATAATGACATGGGGCTCGACAAAGAGATGACCGATCGACACGACGATGGCGCCGGGGAAGAGTCTGGAAATGAAATCATCGGAGAAGATTCCGGACATGGCAAAGAAGAGTGCGGACATGGCGGAGAAGAGGTCACGCCGCAGTCTTCGATGCTACTAAGTGCAGTCATGTAGGACCCTCATGTTCGAGACCTCCTTCGTAAGAGTACGATTAGCGAGAGAGATGCTTCTAGAGAGGAGGCCAAGCTGGCACAACTTTAAGTAGACTCGAAGACTCCATTGTATGATGGTTGCGACCCCGAGGTGACCCGCTTGAGTTTCACGCTCGAACTTCTGAAGACGAAGGCCAAAAACAAATGGACAGACAAAAGCCTCGATGAGCATTTTAAGTATCTACATAATAAAGTTGTTCCCGCGGGGAACCTGTGTCCTACTAGTGTCAAGGAGGCCAAGAAAATCGTTTGCCCTTTTGATTTGCCGCACATTAGGTACCACACATGCATCTACGATTGCATCATTTATCGGGGGGAGCACGCGGAAAAAACCAGCTGTCCATTGTGCAATGCTTCTCGATACAAGAAGGCAGGAAAGAAAGCACCTCGGAAAGTTGTATGGTACTTTCCAATCACTCCCCATCTATAGCGGTATTTCGTAGATCCTAAGGAAGCAAAGCTCATGCGCTGGCACGCGGAGGGGAAGAAGCCCGACGATGGAGATGATCCGAAGCTGAGACACCTCGTAGATGGTAGCCAGTGGAGAGCATTCAACGTCGTATATGGATTTGCTACAGAAGATCCAAGGAAGATCGTGCTTGGTGCGAGTACCGATGGCATGAATCCGTTTGGAAACCAGAACACCAACCACAACACATGACCCGTGTTTGTATGGATGTACAACCTCCCCCCATGGAAGTGCATGAAGACAAAGTACGTACAGATGAGCATGCTGATTCAAGGGCCAAAACAACTGGGAAATAGTATTAACCTGTATATGGGGCTTCTCCAAGAGGAGCTAGACACGTTATGGAAAACACCGGCATGGAGATGGGACGCCAGCAAAGGAGAGTATTTCCACATGAGAGTCGTGCTGATGACGACGGTGCACGACTATCTCGGGTACGGGTACACCTCAGGCCAGGTGTGCCACGGATACTGCGGATGCACGAGGTGCATGGATGATACAACGTCTCAACAGCTTACGTCAACGAAAGATGGCGGGGCCGGGAAAATCATGTACATGGGGCATCGTAGATGGCTCGAGAAGGATAACCCGTGGAGAAAGCGTGGAGATCTATTCAATGGGTTGGATGAGCTTTGAGTACCTCCACGTAAGAGGAGCAGCGCAGAAATCGACAAGCGGTTGAGAAACTAGGAACAATGCCCCGTGCCGGGAAAGATCAAAAAGGCGTCGGAGCCGTTGCTAAAGGTATGGAAAACGAGGTCTGTTTTCTGGGACTTGGAGTACTGGCCCAATCACAACATGCCTCATTTCCTTGATCAAATGCATATCACGAAGAATGTCCCCGAGAGATTGCTTGGCACACTGATGAACATGCCGGAGAAGACCAAGGATGGGCCGAAGGCAAGGAAAGACTTGGAAGATTTGAAGATCAGGAAAGATCTCCATCATAAAAAGTCAACGGAGGAGACGGAGGAGGGGAAAAGGGGCAGAAAAGTCAACAAGAAGGAGGAGACTTATTGCCCCCTTCTTGCTTCACCTTAAGTGCGAAGTAGATCAATCAATTCATCAAGTGCCTTATGGGAATCAAAGTCAGTTCCGGTTACTGTGGGAAGATAAGCAGATTTCTAGACCCCAAGAAGAAAAGGTTCAGCGGGATGAAGTCTCATGACCGTCACATGATAATGACACAGGTACTCCCGGTTGCCATTAGAGGGATAATGGTGAAGCATGCCCATGACACGCTTACTGGTCTCTGCAACTTCTTCGACGTTATCTCCCAAAAGTCCATAAGTGTGTAGCAGCTCCGAAGGCTACAGGAAGAGATCGTTGTCATACTATGTGATCTTGAGATGTACTTCCCGCCCACATTCTTTGATGTCATGGTGCATCTGTGTGTCCACATTGTGGACGACATCATCGACCTCGGGCCAACATTCCTTCACAACATGATGTCGTTCGATAGGATGAATGGGTCATCAAAGGATTCGTTCATAACATGTCCCGTCCCGAAGGGAGCATCGTCCAGGGGTATCTAACACATGAGTGTGTCTCCTTTTGGGAGAATTATATAGGCGTCGGAGACCCTGTTGTTGGTTTGCCCGTCAAGAAGCATGATGGGAAGCTCGAAGGAGATGGTCATAACAACGGCCAAAGGGAATTGCACGTGGACTACTCGGATCGACGGAACGACTTTGACATGGCTAACTTAGTAGTGCTACAACACCTAGATGTGGTAGATGATTATGTGGCATGGCACAAAGAAAGCATCACAAAGAAGTACCGTGATAAGGGGATGCTCAAGACGGACGACGAAGTTACTGTAGAGCACAACGACACTTTCTTGCGTTGGTTCAAAGAGCAAGTTCTTGAAAATCCCCTGGAAGAGGGCAGTTCGAACGGATTGCTAATACACACCTTTGCACATGGCCCCGTGCCCAAGCTCATGACCTATCAGTCCTACGATATCAATGGGTACACGTTCTACACGGAGGCCAAAGACATGGACAGTGATTACCAGAACTCTGGGGTGACAATCAATGCGTGACCGACGCCAACGGCACAACTGAAAGATTCTATGGAAGGGTCGAAGAGATCTGGGAGCTTGACTATGCTGGAATGCACGATGCGACGATGTTCCGTGTCAGATGGGCCAAGGACGTCGTAAGAGAAAACAAGTATTTCACCACCATGTCTATACCCGACGCGAAGAGCACTTCCGTGAACGTTAACGTCATTGCCAAAAATGAGCCATGGGTACACGCTAAGAACGTGACACAATGCTTCTTCATAACCGACCCGGCCAATCCCAGCCGTGTTGTCGCGAGGAGATCCAAAAGGAGCATCATCGGAATGGATGGAGTCGCCAACGAGGAAGACTACAACCAATAGGGCATCCCAATGAGGGAAGATGACGATGACGATGAAGCATACATGAGAAGAAGAATAAATACTACATTACCTAAGAAAGATCGTACTCCATGGCTCCGGAAAAGTCACAAGGAGGGGCTCAATTACTCGGCAACGAACAAGAAAGGGAAGAAGATCAATGTGAAACATCGTCGATGCAGCTGATCAGAAACCATAATTTATATATATGTATCTATTTTGTGTACACACTTAAGTAACCGTTATCAGTCAACTGATATGTTACCACCACATGCATGGTTCCGGTGATAATATTCGCGCAGTGTGCGAGGGAGATGCCGTCGTCGGGAGAAAAACAAAAAAAACAAAAAAACAAAACCAAAAGGGAAAAGCAATACAAAATAAAAGAAAAGTAACCAGAAAAGAAAAGGAAAATGATAAAAGAAAAGAAAACTAAAAACTAGAAAAGGAAAAAAATGGAATATTTAGCAGTAGCGCTGGTTTAGGAACCAGCGCTATAACTACCTTAGATATAGCGCTGGTTCCTAAACCAGCGCTATTGCTATTTGCGGTTAACCCCCACGCGGGCTCAAAATTTCGCCAGTTCCGCCCATTCTCCCCCCACTCCCACCTCTCCTCTCTCTGCGCTGTCGTCGCCTGCGCCGCCTTTGGCCTCGACACCAGCCTCCTCCGGCCTCCTCCTCGTCCTGGACCTCAACGCCGGCCCGTGCCCCTGCCCGCCCTTGTCCTTGCCGCCGGCCTCCTCCGGCCTCCTCCTCGTCCGCGCCGCTTCAACCTCCTCCTCGTCCGCACAGCGGCCGCTCCGACCTCCTCCTCGTCCGTGCCGCTGCCGCTCCGGTCTCCTCCTCCTTCTCGTCCACTCCGGCCTCCTCCTCAGGTACTGCCGCCCCTGCCCCACCTCCTCCTTGTTTCTTTTTTTAGAAACGAAATTAGGTTTTCAATTTAGGTTTCAATTAGGTAGGAAAAATTTAGCAAATGCAGTAGCTAACTAGTAGAAAATTTAGCAAAGTTAGCATTTTTTTAGCAAAGTTAGCAAGTTGGCAAAGTTAGCAAATTTGGGCAGTAGCTAATTAACATTTTTTTGTTTTTTGTTTTTTAGCAAGTTAGCAAATTTTTGAGCAACTAAAAAACAGTTATATGTTGGTTTTGCAATGATGGTTTTGCAATGTTGGTTGAATGTCGAAAAATATCTGAGTGGCCTATGTTTTGCCGGAATGTTGATTCATTTCCGTTCCGGCAAATTTCAGGCGCTCCATATGTCCACATTTTAGCAAAGGTCATGCCGAAAATTTCAGGCGCAACTTGTGCTAGAAACTAGGACATATGGAGTACCCGAGATTTGCCGGAAGGGGAATGAATCAAGATTCTGACCAAATATTTATAGGCCCCTTTTTTCTCTTCATTATATATATTTTATTTACAATTGTTGAATAGGAAACATGTCTACCGACGCCGAAGCCGAGTTTTTTTCTCGCCTCGTAGTAGACCCCCTCGAGGCAGCAAATCACTATTTCGATTACCTGGACGAACACCAGATGGGGTTGCATGGTGGCGGCAGTGGCACCAACCCTGACACTGACGCCGACACCGGCACTGGCACCGACACCGACACCACCCCCGAGATCGGCAATGATGTTGTCGTAGCTGGTAAAGCACCGAAGAAAAAGAGGTCACAAAAACCAAACGAGCTCGACATCGGACAAATTGTGGTCACGAAGATGCACCCCGAGAAGTTAGAGCCAACAGCGCCGGAGGAAGTGCGCTCGTGCTAGGGCAATCAACTAGGATGCATCCTTAGGGAAACCGCGAACGTCAATGACGTTCTGTTGAACAAGATACCACATATGGAGCACATGCTCCTAAAGAAGTTACACAATAGGTTCCTGTTCCCCGGCCGGGATGAAAGCATATTTAAAGACCCGTGGGACGATGTCGCCATGACAAAGATAAACGACAAGGCGATGGTGTCGTTCACCAATGACTTGTCCTCCTAGAAAGTTCGGGTGAAAAAAGTGATTGCGAAGAATGAACCGTGGTCCAAGATTCATGCTGATAATCCATCAATAATGGAAGAGGACTTTGAAAAATTCAAGGAGAATTGTGGTAAAGAAGAAGTCAAGGCAAGGTCGAAGAATATGAAGGTGCTCCAGGCCAGGAACACGCCTTCCCACCTCCTCGGAAGCTGTGGTTGCGAGGGGAAGAGGCACGTATGGGCCAAGGAGGACGCCGAACGTGAAAGTCACGGAATCCCAGACCCCTTGGCGGAGTTCACCGACCCGCTGGAGCATGACTGGATCAGGGCCCGGTACAAGTGGGACAAAGTCAACAAGATCTTTTAAACGGACCCGAACACGAGGGAGTTCATGAGACTTCTGGTAATTGTTATATTAACACATTATCATATTGGCTTCCAATCAGTTCGACTACAAGTTTTGTCACATTAGTAAACCATCCATGTCCCTTTTGCAGAAAGAGCAACACCAAAAGGCAGCCGAAAGCGACGAGTCGTCACACTCGTCGGCGAGGCCCAAGTGGGACACCCCATTCAACCGGGCCCTAAACATACGAAAAAAGGTCCCGGTGGACAAGCCGCCGTCCTATGGATGTGTGCACAGCGTCGGAGATGGCGCCTCGTGGAAGACGTGCTACCGCGAGGAGCCAGAGGAAAGAAGGAAGAGACGGTCAGTCGTTAGCAGACCATCGACGAGAAGATCGCGATTGCGGTCAATAAGACCAAAGCTGAGACCAAAGAAGAGTTGTGCGGGCCCGTCAATGTAGCGGTCACTGACGCGGTGGTCAGCTTGATTCCGGCACTTTTCGATTTCACGAAGAACTATCCAAATGCATGGCCGGAGGACTTTCCCCTTCCCAGCTTTGTTGAGAGCAATTCAGCGAACACCACAACACCGGCACCTACTCAAGCAACCGCAAAAGGTCCCGCTCCTATTCATAGCAGCCCGACCTCCATCTCTTGCATGCTCGGCGGGCCTTCATCCCTGGCTGAGCTCGACGCCCTCACGGTAATTACGCGTCATACCCTTTTCACCAGCATGTCTATAGTCTTCCGTTTCAGTTGCCTTTCGGATGTTTGACGTCGCAGACATGTCTTGTTCGTAGGCCGATGATACCCTGTGCACCCTACTGTATGACATCAAGGGCCAGAAGGTGGTCGTGGGAAAGGCAATGATCTTGAAGCCGAAGGACCGCATGTTCCACAACCGAGAGATGCCCGATGGCATCTTCAAGTTTAATGTGGCCAGTGTCTTAGCGGGCTTCGAGGATTTGCCTCCTCTAGTACCAGCCGATGACGACGAGACGCCCCCCCCCCCCCGAGGATTGGCGCATGAAGTCTCTTCTTCGTCTTGAGGCGCCTAGTATCATGTCAACGCCACCTTCTCAAGAAGGTATGAAAACCACCCCACCTACCACATTACCGGCACCTGTCGTGGTGGGTGGTAGCGGACGACACGAGGGAGAGCCTCCATTAGTGCCAGATCATGTCGCCCCCGCTGTTGAAGAAGCAAATGTTGATGACATGGAGGAGGATGGTGATGACCCAAACAAGTATTTCAATACCACCTACGATGATGGAAGGTTGATGGCTTAGGACAACGAAGACTCAGGCTATGAGCATGGAGATGATGACTTGATGCTGCTTGATTTGCCGGAGCCGGAACATCCTAAGGCGGAATGCAAAAAGTCTCTCTTCAAGCAATCCTCGCAGGAGACGCCTCCAGATGCCGCCTCTACCCAGCAACCCCCCGAGGCCCGTCCAATGTTTAGCCCGACGACATTTGGGGGGTGGTTAGGGAAGGTATGTTGGGATCACTACCGCTGCCACCCACCAAGAAGCCAAGGAGGAGACCAGAAAAGAATGGCCCTAAAGGTGCCAGAGCTGCTTCAAGCAGCCAACCGCCTCTAAATCCCTGGGTGGTAGACAGAATACCTGTTGAAGGTAAGAATCGTTTCCATGTCGCCGGCGAGCCGATCCTACCTGCCAAAGCGCTAGATAACGTACTGAACAATGATCTATGGAGACTCCATGAAGATGTGCTGGCCAGAGAGAAAAGCCTTCTGACCGCAGAAAAACCAGGATACCCGCTTTATGCGGCTCAGGTGCCGAGTGGGAAGTTGTATGTCAACACCTGGCCCGTGAATCAGTTCGCGATTTGACTACATATACAACATGTTCCACATGACCAAGCTGGATTTCTAGTTCATCCTCATGTATGCGATGTATCTCAACTACTTCATCAGGATCGAGAACATACGATATATCTGCATCGCAGACCCGTTCTATATGCACGAGAGCTACTTGGCAGTTTGCAAAGAGCACCGTGACTATGCGAGCAAGTACCTCGGCAGATTCATGATCGCTAATAAGGACAAGGAAGCGATTCTCCTGCCTTATCATCCCACTTAAGTCATCCACGCATATCCTTTCGTAAGTTTTAATCATTCCTTTGCAAGCATGGAGGCTAATTAGAGGTGTACTTAATTTGCGCAGCGGGGGCGGCACCGTGCTCATCGTTTTGTAACCGGAATACTCCCATGCTATGTACTTGGAATTATCGAAGAACATCAAGAAAAAAGATTACACGCACGTAAAGAGAGTTCTCAATAGTGCCTTGTTTACCTTCAGCATGTATGGTGGATATATAAAGGTGAAAAGGAACAGGAAGGGCGGGCTGGTTTTCTGCCATAAGACCGACTTCTGCTGCATCCAGCAACCACACACCAGTCAGGCTGATGGATTCTACCTCATGCATCACCTGCTCGAGTACAGAAGGGATAATCAACGCCTTCGCATGTCACCTACTACCGAAGATGCCGAAATTGTCAGCTGGGACACACGCATAGGACAGACATCGGATCATCGAATCCGAGGTGAGTTTTATCATGTACAGTGTGAACTTGCCCAAGTGATGATGAAGCAGGTCCTCGAACCAACATGGATGTTCTACCATGGGCCAACAATGACGCGAGATGATTTTTGAGCACTGCTACTCGCTCAACGTCTAGACCTTAAGCCTTTCACGAAGCTCAGGTGCTTCATCCCTGACTATGAAGATTGGACCACCGACATGGAGGACTGATCGCTCTAGCTAGTTAATTAGTTTGGGTATATATGAGGAACTTCATCACTTATGTTTACTATAAGTTGCTTGTATTTTGCTAATTATGCCTCTTTGTTTTCTTAAGTACATTATGTTGCATATTATCTTTCAATTGATCAACTATCGATGCAGGTACATACATCAGAGATGGCGAAGGACTGGTACGTCATGTTCATTGGGAGGGTTCCAGGAGTCTACGACCACTGGCCAGACGCCCAGGCCCCGGTGTACAAGTACCCGGGTGCTAGTCACAAAGGGTTTGACATCAGAGCCGATGCGGAAAGTAGTTACTTGAGGTTGACACTCTGGCATGAGAGGGGGCGGGACTGCCTATGCCTCCAGTAATACATAGTCGTGCTCTTTCTCATGCTGATCGCTCTTCCCCTCTACATCATGGTTTAGATAGAGATGATGAAAACTTGTGTTTGTGCCATGACCATGCATTTGCACTTATTCGAGACATGACATGATCACTTTTGTGTATCGCTATTTTCGAGATGTGATGATATTTGTGTTGAATGATGATGATGGTATGACGAGAGTACTGTATGTCTATGATATGATGATAATAGTGTATGTTTAGTATGATCTGATGAAACTACTATATAGATCCTGTATAAATACATCACAAATACGTAGAGGGTGTAAATCTGCGAAAGCAGGAATACTAGCAGTAGCACTAGAAATCATCTAATAGCAGCGCTGGATTAGCAGCAGCACTTCGTTTGTTCAAGCGCTACAGATAGTTAGCAGTAGCGCTGGCTTGGCAAGCGCTACTGTTAACAACACATAGTAGTAGCGCTTCCCATACAAGCGCTACTGCTAAAACTTAGCTGTAGCGCGCTAGCAATAGCGGTGGACCCAGCGCTACTACTATGCATATTTCGAGCGCTACCACTAGGGTTTTCCCTAGTAGTGGTTGTTGGCAGCCCCAAAAACCCTCACTATATATAGGAGGAGGGGAGGAGGGTGCGCCCCCTCTAGGGTTCCCACCATAGGGGGTGCGGCAGCCCTAGATGCGGGAGGGCCGGCGGCCAAGAGAGGGAGAGAGGGGGGGCCTAGGATGGGCCTAGGGCCCATCTATGCCTAGGGTTTGCCCCCTCTCCTCCTTGCTGCGCCTTGGTCCTTGGTGGGAGGCGCACCAGCCCACTCAGGGGATGGTCCCTTCCCACTCTCATCCCATGCAGGCCTCCGGGGCCGCTGGCCCCACCTGGTGGACCCCCGGAACCCTTACGGTGGTCCCGGTACATTACCGGTGATGCGTGGAACACTTTCGGTGACCAAATCCTCACTTCCTATATATCATTCTTTACCTCTAGACCATTTCGGAACTCCTCGTGATGTCCAAGATCTCACCCGGGACTCCAAACTACCTTCGGTAACCACGTGCACAATTCCCCTATAACCCTAGCGTCATCGAACCTTAAGTGTGTAGACCCTATGGGTTCGGGAGGCATGTAGACATGAGCGAGACACCTCTCCGGTCAATAACCAACAGCGGTATATGGATACCCATGTTGGCTCCCACATGCTCCACGATGATCTCATTCGATGAACCACGATGTCGGGGATTCAATCAATCTCGTATACAATTCCCTTTGTCCATCGGTATGTTACTTGCCCGAGATTCGATCGTCGGTATCCCTATACCTTGTTCAATCTCGTTACCGGCAAGTCTCTTTACTCATTCCGGAACACATCATCCTGTGGCTAACTCCTTAGTCACAATGAGCTCATTATGATGATGGCTTATCGAGTGGGCCCAGAGATACCTCTCCGTCACACGGAGTGACAAATCCCAGTCTCGATTCGTGCCAACCAAACAGATACTTTTGGGGATACCTGTAGTGTACCTTTATAGACACCCAGTTACATTGTGACGTTTGGCACACCCAAAGTATTCCTACGGTATCCGGGAGTTACACGATCTTATGGTCTAACGAAATGATACGTGACATTAGAAAAGCTTTATCAGACGAACTACATGATCTTGTGCTATGCTTAGGATTGGGTCTTGTCCATCAAATCATTCTCCTAATGATGTGATCCCGTTATCAACGACATCCAATGTCCATGGTCATGAAACCATGACAATCTATTGATCAACGAGCTAGCCAACTAGAGGCTCACTAGGGACATGTTGTGTTCTATGTATTCACACATGTATTACGGTTTCCGATTAATACAATCATAGCATGAACAATAGACAATTATCATGAACAAGGAAATATAATAATAATCACTTTATTATTGCCTCTAGGGCATATTTCCAACAGTCTCCCACTTGCACTAGAGTCAATAATCTAGTTACATTGTGATGTATCGAACACCCATAGAGTTCTGGTGTTAATCATGTTTTGCTCGTGAGAGAGGTTTAGTCAACGGATCTGCGACATTCAAATCCGTATGTACTTTACAAATGTCTATATCTCCATCCTGGACATATCCACGAATGGAGTTGAAGCGGCGCTTGATGTGTCTTGTCTTCTTGTGAAACCTGGGCTCCTTGGCAAGGGCAATAGCTCCAGTGTTGTCACAAAATAGAGTTATCGGGCCTGACGCATTGGGAATCACTCCTAGGTCGGTGATGAACTCCTTCATCCAGACTCCTTCCTGGGTTGCTTCCGAAGCAGCTATGTACTTTGCTTCACATGTAGATGCCGCCACGACGCTTTGCTTGCTGCTGCACCAGCTGACTGCCCCTCCGTTCAAAATATACACATATCCGGTTTATGACTTGGAGTCATCCGGATCTGTGTCAAAGTTAGCATCGACATAACCCTTTACGATGAGCTCTTCGGCACCTCCATATATGAGAAACATGTCCTCGGTCCTTTTCAGGTACTTCAGGATATTCTTGACTGCTGTCCAATGTTCCGCTCCGGGATCACTTTGGTACCTCCCTACCAAACTTATGGCAAGGTTCACATCAGGTCTGGTACACAGCATGGCATACATAATAGAGCCTATGGCTGAAGCATAGGGGATGACACTCATCTTTTCTCTATCCTCTGCTGTTGGGGATATAACCCCATGGTGAGACCCGCCCCTGAGGCACCGGGTCACACCTGGTGGCTCATATGCCAGCCCAAGGATGGGTCGTGAAGACATATGCCCAAGACGTTCGGCGGGTTAACAAGATGGGCCGGGACGTGGCCTGGACAGAGAAGGTATGAAGACCCGGGCGGTTGAGCCACCCGGAGACAACTTGCTCAGTAAGGCAAGAAAATGTAGAGATAGACTCAGACATGTAGTAAGAGTTGGTTACGACTTGTATGACCCATGGTCTTGACCTCCTATATAAAGGCGAGACCCGGGGCGACTTAGGGAGGAGATTAGAGGCTCTTGAGATTAGAGGTAGCAAGACAGCTCCCTTGTAATCGATACTCCAAGCAATAGAAACACAAGCAGGACGTAGGCTGTTACCTATACTTGAGGGGCCGAACCTAGGTAAACTCGTGTCCTTTGTCCCAACCAACCCCTTTGAGTCCATCACCTTAGCAATGGCCTTGAATCCAAATCCGTTCACCCGGACATCTGCCGTGACAAAACCATGACAGTTGGCGCCCACCGTGGGGCTAGCGCTCGGTGGTGTTGAGTTCTCAAAGGGCTCTCTCCCAGGGTTCGAAGGATATGTGGTCAGAAGGATGAGCAAGAGTCGCCACAACCGGCTCCTCATCGACGACGACGGCTGGGGTCATGAGGCTGATTCTGTCGAATATGGATTCCGGGTTCCCTTCGGTGGAATCCACGTCTTCATCGACAAGGTTGACGGATCTACACCCGGGCCGGATATCTGCACCAACATCGTCGAGCCGGCTCGGCGCGCTCAACCTGCCCAATATGTGCGACCCGCCCGTGTTAACCCGGGCCGGAAGCACGTCTTAGTGGGCTTTACTCAAGGTATGGATCTTGAGGCTACTGCATCGCAGGAGGCCGTTGTCTATTCAGAGGACGGATATTTGAGCGGAGAAGCAGAGTCGATCTACCAGCTTCACAACGGCGGGCTTGGGGGCTACGACGAGCCTTACCCTGAGTCAGAACGGTCTGTGCCGGACGATCTCGGGCTGCCTGTTCATGCGGCCGTGTTCATGGAGGGGCCAGGCCCACACACGAGCAGCACAACCACCGGAGCAACAAACACGGGAGCTGATCCGCCGCCACCGGCTCAAGTTCTTCTGGATCTGATGAACGAGCTCACAAATCTGATGGCCACCGAAGTCACACCAGATAATCAAGCCTCTTGGAACTTGGAGATCGCAAGACTCAAGTACCGGATGGTAGAGGAGTAGCAGAGGATAGCCGAGTTAAAGGTTCAGATGGAGGCGGAGGCAAAGCGCTTTAGGACAGATGCTTTCCGCCTTGAGATAGAGCAGCAATCAGCGGTTGCGGTGCAGCGGATGAGGCATCAATCTCGCTTACCACAAAATTACGAGGCTAGGAATCTCTTTAACATGCCAGGAACAAGACGAGCAGCGGATGCGCCTGGAAGTCATCCGGCGGTTTGACAACAGCTTAACCCGCCTTGACGAAACCAGGCTTTACCAGTGGTGTTACCGACGCCGGCGGGCCATTATTCCAACCCGGCGGAGAACATGGTGGCCGTGGCCACCCGTCTTGAAACAATCCCTATTCCAGATGAGGCTCCTTTTGCAGAAGAGGTATGGAA
Source organism: Hordeum marinum (assembly GCA_022496015.1). Taxonomy (NCBI): domain Eukaryota; kingdom Viridiplantae; phylum Streptophyta; class Magnoliopsida; order Poales; family Poaceae; genus Hordeum; species Hordeum marinum. The sequence goes on along the minus strand of CM039676.1, from coordinate 517,097,651 downwards.
CGCCATTGGATACTTTCAGACGGCGATGGCCCAGCAGGAGAAATATGCTTACAGCCGGAGCCGCGTTCATTCAACTCCCCTCCCCAGTCGTAGCTTTAGCCGGTGCTACGAGTCGTCAGCGGTTTCCAGCAGCGATCGACACAGGGGGCCTCCAGGGGATGATCAGGCGGCTCTAGATGCACAAGCGCTCATAAACCAGGCGAGAAACTAGCAAGAGGCGGCGGCTTTCGCCACAGTGGCTCACCAAGAGACCGCGCCCTCCGTGTCAGTAGGAGCGGGAGCGACCACCAGGGCCGTGGGAGTACCATGCTTAGCACCGGCTCTACGGAACGAGTGGTTGCCAAAGGATTTCAAAGTACCTTGCAAGGTCCCGAATTACACTGTCGACTTACCTCCGGAGGCCTGGATCGAAAGCTATGAGCTGGCTATGGAGATGTTGGATGTCAATGAGGCGGTGTGTGCTAAATATTTCATCATGATGCTTGAAGGTCCGGCTCACACGTGGTTAAAGGGTTTGCCACCCAATACCATCAATTCATGGGCTGAGTTAAGATCAAGGTTCATCAAAAACTTTCAAGGAACTTGCAAACAGCCTATGACGATTGTGGATCTCGATCATTGTGTCCAGCAGGAGAATGAGTCGGCTCATCATTGGGTCCGATGGGTGTCGACCATCATCCACTCATCTGAACAGATCACGACAGCTCAAGCGGTGCTGATCCTAGAAAAGAACTGTCACTTCGTCCCTCTGAAGCAGAAGCTTGGCCGGCTCAAGCGTACGTGTCAGGACATGGGAGAACTCATGGTGGCTCTCACAAAGTATGCTGACTCTGATAACATGAAGGATCCAGGCTCTGATGAGGGGAAGGCCGACCAAGGTAAAAAGAACAACCAGGGCAAGGGTGCGGCAAGTAATGGTAACCAGAGCAAGCGGAAGAAACCCGGATGGCGGGTCAGAACTGGTGGCCAATGCGAGCACCAGCCAGAATGATCCTAAGGGCAATGGGAAGTTTAGACCGCCTTTTAACAAAAATAAGAATCCTTTCAATTTGGAGGAAATGCTCAATAAACCCTGTCCGGAGCACAGCCGGCCCGATAGAGCTGCGGGGCACACATGGGGTAATTGCCACATCATGTAGAAGTTCAAGAACTACAACATGCAGCAGCACAACAACCATGGTGGTGGCCCGCCCGGCGGCTCAGGACCAAGCGGGTCAGGAACTTGATTTGGATCCGGCAGCTTATGGTCCGGTCATCATGGTCAGGGAAATCAAGGAGGACATCCTCAGCACTTTGGTAACAACAATCAGCAATGGCATAATTAATCTAGGTATCAGAGTAATCCAAAGCAGCTCAGTTCGAGCCAGTATCATGTTTCTACGACCAGCCTTAACAAGCGGGATCTGAAATTGCACAAGCAAGCGATTAATGCAGTCGCGCCGGCTCTGCCGCAATACTTGAAGTGGTCTGAGTATGACATAACATGGATCCGGGAGGATCACCCGCCGCGTGTTGATGACCCGGGGTTGCTAGCCCTGGTAGTTGCCCCCCAAGTGGGAGGATATATGGTGAATACGGTACTCACGGAAGGTGGCAGTAGCACCAACATCCTGTATTATGATACCTTCCGGCGGATGAAGCTGCTTGATAAAGACCTTAAGCTCTCATCAACAGTTTTTCATGGTGTAGTACTAGGCAAGTTAGCTTACCCGGTGGGCAAGATTTCTTTGGAAGTCGCCTTTGGTGACGAGTACAACTACAGGGTGGAGTCCTTGTGGTTTGAAGTGGTCAAGATCAAGAGCCCTTATCATGCATTGTTTTGGGCGGCCGGCTTATGCTAAGTTCATGGCTAGGCCCTGTTATGTCTACTTACAGCTTAAGATGCCTGGGTTAAAGGGCACGATTACTATTCATGGTGATCAAAATACGACTATTGAGTGCGAAGAAGGGGACACGGCTTACGCGGAATCCAGTTGTGCTGAGGTGGAGCTCAAGTTCTATAAGGAGAATGTTGACCCGGAGGATATGACCCCACTGAAGAAGCCCACCACGGAGGTTGAGCCGCCCCTCAAGTTTTCGGATACCAAGGCGGTAGATTTCACTCCGGGCGACTCATCCAAACTGTTCATGATCGGGGCCAACATGGATCCCAAATAGGAAAGCGCGCTCATCGAATTCATCCGTGAGAATAGGGACATCTTTGCATGGAAACCTTCTGACGTGCTGGGTGTACTGAGAGAGTTCGCTGAGCATAACCTTAATGTGGATGCTAAGTTTAAACCGGTCAAGCAATTTCTATGGTGGTTCAACGAGGAGAGATGCAAGGCCATTGGGGAAGAGGTCGCCCGGCTCTTAGCGGTGGGTTTCATCGTCGAGGTCTTTCACCCGGAGTGGCTTGCTAACCCAATGCTTGTGCTCAAGAAGAACGGCACATGGCATATGTGTGTGGACTATACGGATCTTAACAAGGCATGTCCGCCTGATCCTTTTTCTCTCCCTCATATAGATCAAATCATTGATGCTATGGCGGGTTGCGAAAGTTTATGCTTCCTGGACGCTTATTAGGGTTACCATCACATATGGATGGCGGTTAAAGACCAAGAGAAGACGACTTTCATCACGCCTTTTGGAGCCTTCTATTATGTGTCTATGCCTTTTGGGCTCAAGAGTGCCCAGCCGACTTATCAGCACTGTGTACAGAATTGTCTTCACAATCAGATTGGACGCAGCGTTCATGCTTATGTGGATGATATTATGATCAAGTCAAGGAAGAAGGACACCCTGCTTGACGACTTAAAGGAAACCTTTGACAATCTGCGGACTTATAAAATGATGCTTAATCCGGCAAAGTGCGTCTTTGGTGTTCCGGCTGGCAAGCTCTTGGGTCGTATTGAGGCTAACCCGGATAAGATCAAGGCTATCACCTCCCTGGCTGAGCCGACTTGTATCAATGATGTCCAATGCCTGGCAGGGCGGATCGCCACGTTGAGCCGGTTTCTAAGCCGCCTTAGTGAGAAAGCCATCCCTTTGTATCAAATGATAAGGAAGACACACAATTTTGTCTGGAGTATGGCAGCGGGTGAAGCGTTTGAGGCGCTCAAGGAGCAGCTCACTGAGCCGCCGGTTTTAGCCGCTCCGGCTGAAAAAGAACCCTTGCTCCTATATGTGGTGGCTAATAATAGGGCTGTCAGCGCTGCAATTGTGGTCGAGCGCAAGGAGTTAGGGAAAGAATATACGGTTCAGAGGCCGGTTTATTATATCAATGAGGTCCTAACAGAGTCCAAGCAGAGGTATCCACATGGGCAGAAGCTAGTGTATGGGGTGTTCATGGCCAACCGCAAGTTAAAGCATTACTTCTTAGGGAACCAGATCACCGTGGTCAGCTCTGCTCCGTTGGGGGACATAATTCAAAACATAGAAGCCACTGGTAGGATTGCTAAGTGGGCATTGGAGCTGGGACCTCTCAATCTGAAATACATACCTCGTACGGCTGTCAAGTCTCAAGCCCTTGTGGATTTCATAAACGACTGGACAAAGTGTCAGGCGCCTGAAGAAAAGCCAGATAACACATACTGGACAATACACTTTGATGGATCCAAGCAGCTGGAAGGATCAGGGGCAGGAGTTGTTTTAACATCTCCCAAAGGTGATAAGTTCTGTTATGTGCTCAGGCTAATGTTCCCTTGCACTAATAATGCAGCTCAATACGAAGCCCTGCTTCATGGCCTTAGGGTAGTTAAGGAGATGAACTTATGCTGGTAAGGTGCTTCGGCGACTCAGACCTTGTGGCTTAGCAAGTTTCAGGCACTTGGGATTCCAGGGATCCGCGAATGGCGGCTTATCGTCAAGCGGTGGATGTCATTGCTGGTCACTTCAAGGGTTATCAGGTGGATCACATTGATCGTCACAGGAATGAGGCGGCTGATGCCCTACCAAGGTTAGGCTCTCAGCGAAAGCCGGTGCCGCCCAATATCTTTTTGGACGTCTTATATCACCCGACTGTCAAGTTACCCACAGAGGACGAGTTGGCTGTTCCTGACCCGGAGGGACAGTTGGTGGTGGATCCACATGGTATTCCGGATTGCACTGTGTCTTACTTGGTGTATTTGACTCGAGGTGAGTTACCTGATGAGGAAAATCTGGCCAGACAGATAACCCGGCGGTCTAAATCCATGACGATAGTCAATGGCGAGTTACACAAGTGTAGTGTCACCAAAGTGTTTCAACGTTGTTTCACCAGAGGAGGGTAAGGAAATCTTAAATGAGATACATGCTGGTGATTGCGGACATCATGCCGGCTCAAAATCTTTGGTGTCCAAGGCTTTCCGGCATGGTTTCTTCTGGTTGACGGCTCACAAGGATGCAGAGGATCTGGTCTGCAAGTGCGACGGCTGTCAAAAGTTTGGCCGACGTGGTCATGTTCTGGCTCAAGAATTGCGCATGATACCAATTACTTGGCCGTTTGCAGTCTAGGGGCTCGATATGGTCGGGTCTTTCAAGAGATCCAAGGATAAGAAAATGCACCTCTTGCTGGCGGTTGATAAGTTCACCAAGTGGGTAGAGGCTGAGCCAGTCAGCAAGTGTGACGCGGCTACGGTGGTTCAGTTTATCAAAAAGCTGATCTACCGTTTTGGTTACCCTTATAGCATCATCACGGACAATGGCACAAACTTGTCCAAGGGGGCTATGAAAACATTCTACGACCTGGAACACATCCGGCTTGATGTTTCTGCGGTTGCTCATCCACAGTCCAACGGTCAGGCGGAGCGTGCTAACCAAGAAATAATGAGAGGTATCAAGCCCCGGCTTATGGTTCCTTTAAAGAGGATGCCGGGTTGTTGGGTGGAAGAGTTGCCATCCGTCTTATGGAGCATCAGAACTACCCCCAACAGATCCACATGTTATATACCTTTCTTCATGGTTTACACAGAGGCCGCGTTACCAAGTGACATCCGGCATGACTCGCCACGAGTGGCGGCTTACATTGAGACAGACAATGAGACAACACGTCAAGACGCGTTGGATGCCTTGGAGGAGAAACAAGAACTGGCGGCTGCTCGTTTGGCGATCTATCAGCAAGACATGCGCCACTCTCATAGCCACAGAGTCAAGACCCGGACGTTTCAAGAAGGCGACTTATTGCTACGGCTGATTCAAGACCAGAAAAATATGCATAAGCTGTCTCCTCCATGGGAAGAACCTTTCGTGATCAGCAGAAATCTCAACAACGGGTCGTATTATCTCATTGACATCCGGCACGACTCAGATACCTCGGGGCAGGAGACCCGCCGGTCGTGGAACATAGCGCATCTGCGGCCTTATTAAACCTAAGTTGTTAAGACTCGATTGTTGGAAATATGCCCTAGAGGCAATAAATAAAGTGTTTATTATTGTATTTCCTTGTTCATGATAATCGTATATTATCCATGCTATAATTGTATTAATTGGAAACATGGATACATGTGTGGATACATAGACAAACAACAATGTCCCTAGTGTGCCTCTAGTGAACTAGCTCGTTGATCAAAAGATGGTTAAGGTTTCCTAGACATGGACATGAGATGTCATTTGATAATGAGATCACATCATTAGGAGAATGATGTGATGGACAAGACCCAAACAACAAACGTAGCTTATGATCATGTCAGTTTATTGCTACTGTTTTCTGCATGTCAAGTATATGTTCCTATGACCATGAGATCATGCAACTCACAGATATTGGAGGAGTACCTTGTGTGTATCAAACATCGCAACGTAACTGGGTGACTATAAAGGTGCTCTACAGGTGTCTTCGAGGGTGTCTGTTGAGTTGGCATGGATCAAGACTGGGATTTGTTACTCCGTGTGACGGAGAGGTATCTCAGGGCCCACTCGGTAATACAACATCACAATAAGCCTTGCAAGCAATGTGACTAAGTGTTAGTTGCGAGAACTTGTATTACAAAATGAGTAAAGAGACTTTCCAGTAGCGAGGTTGAACTAGGTATGGAGATACCGACGACCGAATCTCGGGCAAGTAACATACCGAAGAACAAAGGGAACATCATACGGGATTAACTGAATCCTTGACATAGAGGTTTGACCGATAAAGATCTTCATAGAATATGTAGGAACCAATGTGGACATCAGGTCCCGCCATTGGTTATTGACCGTAGAGGTGTCTCGGTCATGTCTACATAGTTCTCGAACCCGCAAGGTCTGCACACTTAAGGTTTGGTGACGTTTCGGTAGTATAGAGTTATGTATGGTGGTGACCGAAGTTTGTTCGGAGTCTCGGATGAGATCCCGGACGTCACGAGGAGCTCTAGAATGGTCCATAGGTAAAGATTCATCTATAGGAAGTCCTGTTTTGGTCGCAGGAAAAGTTTCGGGCTCATCGGTAGGGTACCGAGAGTGCCGGTAGTGTACCAGGAGACCTCCGGGAGGGGTATTTCGACCCAAGAGGCTACATGGGCTGTGGGAGAGTGGAAACCATCCATTAGTGGGCTGATGGAACAACCACAAGAGGCCCATGTGGATGGAACTTCCCGCTTAGCGATCTACAAGGGTATGTAGATCCACTCTCCCTCTCGTAGATGCTCATCACCATGGATAGATCTGCGTGTGCGTAGGAAAATTGTTGTTTCCCATGCAACGTTCCCCAACATCGATATTGTACACTATCATTGTACATATCATATTTATATATGAATAAAGTAGCATTCCTGCAAGACGGGGCCTCTACCATTTTGCATATCTTCATCCATGCAAGAAAGATCCAAAACATGGCTGTACAGGGGGGCTTCTCACCCTCCGGGTGTAGCTTATCAGACCCTATCGGTCTGCTCTTAAGCCAAAAAAGTTGACAAGTCAACTTGGTTGTCCAGGGGGCTTCCCACTCTCCGGGTGTAGCTTATCACACCCTATCAGCCGGGTCTTAAGCCAAAAAGTTGACAAGTTAACATGGCCGTACAGGGGGCTTCTCACCCTCCGGGTGTAGCTTATCAGACCCTATCGGTCGGCTCTTAAGCCAAAAAAGTTGACAAGTCAACTTGGTTGTCCAGGGGGCTTCCCACCCTCCTGGTGTAGCTTATCAAACCCTATCAGCCGGCTCTTAAGCCAAAAAGTTGAAAAGTCAACTTGGTTGTCCAGGGGGCTTCCCACCCTCCGGGTGTAGCTTATCAGACCCTATCAGCCGACTCTTAAGCCAAACAGTTGACTCCGTCAACACGTTAGGAAGATAAAACATCTTTGGGTTATGCTTTTAAGCCGCCCTGCTAACAATATAAAGATACATCTATTCTTGCAGGATAGTTAAGCTACCAAGAGCCGGCAAATCATCCAATGAGAAGTGCAAGGAAGATGACATATATATGTTAAGCCGGACTATTTAATATGTGCGTGATGGCACAGTTCAGGCAAAGGCAAAGGTACTACAAGCCTATTACATATGCTCTCTGTAGAGCCCAAAAATATTTGAAGTGTCTTACACTACTCATGGCGGGTCAAAAAAGCCGACTTATCAACAGGCGTTCACAACTCCATTAGCTGGCCGGCGGGTCACCCTGCTCCGGGTCTTTGATCTCCTTGATCTGAAAATTTTCCAAGTCCCAGTTGCAGTTGGTTAAAGCTGAAAAGTTTCCTTCTTCAAAGAAGGGGACGGGTGAAGTTCAGAAGCAAAAAGATTCTTACGGTGGGCAGGTGTTAGGTCCTTGGACTCAAAGAGAGGTTCGTGGATTCTTTTCTGGTCAGCGCTGTAAGCCGCCTGATATGTCTCCAAGTTGAGTTCTTCTGCTAACACGGAGGCAAGGACTTTGGAAGCCTTCACACACCGTGCATAGTCAGCCTCTGTAAACTCGGAGCCATCTTCTTTTTTAGAGGGAAACCCGTCCATCATGTCAGCCGGAGTCAATTCTGGAGCAAAGGCCAATGCCCGACTTATGGCTGTGATAGCCCCCTGTCGGGCGGCTGATCTCTTCAACTCTAAAATTTGCTTCGACAGCGTGGAAAGAAGCTCTAAGACCCCTTTAATAGTTGAAGCGGTGGTTTCCTTGTAAAGTACAAACTTGATCGTACAAACAGCGCCACAGTAAAGCTGTTCCGTCAGAGTATACATGGCCTTCAGGGGTAGCAAGCTGTCGGAAGCGAGTTGGCGGCTCCTAGGACCTACATAAGATGGACGCTTCGTCATGAGTCGCTAGTACAAGTACATTACGCAAATTAGGTTAAGGTATCAAATACTTACCAAAGATGGCGGATGTCATCTTCTTAATATGGCGCTTCAAAGACTGCAACTCATTAGACACGATTATCAGCCGCTGGTCAGCGTCATCCGCCCTTTGAGTCAGGGCAGCTTGTTCAGCTTTAGCAGAATCTTTGAAGGTTGCAAAGTCGGCCTTGATCTTGGTCAGTTCTTCAGAGAGGAGCCGGCATTTTTCATCCGCTTCACTTCGGGCGGCTTGCTGCGTGGCTAGATTATTTTTTAAGCCGGACACTTCTGACCCGGCTTCATTTAAAGCTTCCGGTGACATATCAAAGTATGGAATGAGCCATTAGGAGGAGAAGTTTAAAAGACTCAGCAAGTCTCAAACATATTGCAAGCAATATGTATGACACTTGGGGGCTAATGTCCATTTGATCTCCTAGATTAAAAGGCAGTTCCGGATCATCTTTATCAAGTTAACCCGGAACTTGGGGACTACACTTTGTCTTTTCAACTTGTTTCCAAGGAAAAGATCCAACTCAAATTTAACAAGATTGAGCCGGCCCTTGGGGGCTACAATTGGCTCTAATAGCTATCTTCAATAAAGATCTGGCTCAATGTTATCAAATTTGAGCCGGCCCTTGGGGGCTACGAATGATGATTTGCGATTACTTCTAAAGAAGTTGAGGCCTCCAGGCTAAGAATTTCTACTTCTAGCAGGTTTTGAAGACCCGGATTATCATGAGCCAATATTAACACGGCTCTTGGGGGCTACGTAAGGGTATAAGGAGAGTAAAGAATACCTCATATTTATTCTTCATTAAATTGACAAGCTTGAGCTCCAGGTCCCGGCTTCTCGACAGGCGGTTCAAATAACTAGCATGAAGTTCATCAGTTGTCATCTTCTCAAGGGCGGGGAGCTCAAACTCCAGCTTCTTGGAGGCCTCTGTCGTCTCACTATGCTTTGTTAGCACATGAGGTTGAGGAGAGTGGAAGCCGGTGCCAGTAATAAAAACATCCAGAGTAGTTGTTTCATCGGCAACTTTGGCAGGGCTTGGCGGCTTGGAATGGTCTCTTGGAGGACTCTCAGGAATTATGTCGTAAGCCGCCGGCTTTGCAAAAGGACAAGTCTTTTCAGGCGCCTCTTTGGAAGTCGCCGAGGGATCAACATCCGGCATGGGGGCATCCGGCTTGACAAGCTCCGGTTCTTGAGCATTACGGCCAGGGGAGGACTTGTTTTTCCTTCGCTTGGCTTGAGCCCTGAAGAGCATAAAAGTTAAAGCCCAAAGTTTACAACCATCAAAGACTCGGATGTAATGCCTGAATAACACACATACAGCGGGTTAATCTTTGGAGGCAGCAGAGCAGTGGTTGTAGAGTCGCCAGACGAAGTAGAGGATCCCTGAAAAGCAGTTCAGGTAATATAAGGCAATCTTGAAATTACAAAGGAAGGATTAGTAAAATCAAATAGAGAAGGAATATGTATCTCAGCTGGATGCTTCCTTTGAGCCGGGGAGTTAGGCAACCTGGATATGAGAACAGTAGAGCCGACGCTCCGGGTCTGGCATCGGGCGGCTTGCTGTTGCTTTTTCAAAAGAAATTGGGGGTCTAAGTAAGCTAGAGGACGAGAAAGGGGAACTTTTCGAATGACCCGTCGCTTCTTCTGGGGTACAAAGTAGTCTGAGTCAGACGAAACGTAAGTTACCTCAGGGGTGTTGATGTGGTTGGTCTCTCTCTCATCCTATGAATGATTGTTGTTAATAAGGTGATTAAAGAGGCAGTAAAAATACTCGAGTTATACCTCTGAGCCGTCGGATTTCGGCTGTTCTTCTTGCTCTTCCTGAGGAGTGGTCTTCTTCTTCCGGGCCGCAGTCTCCTTCCTGGATTTCTTCAGAGGAGGAACATATTTGTTCTTCCAGAAGTCAGAATTAGCCTGAAAATATAAGCCGGCAAAAGGTAAAGAGATTGCCAAGATATAACTAATATAGAGAAGAGAGTATAAAGAGTCGCCCTACATCTGGGGCCAGGTTAGCGGCACAGAAAGGCGCCAGCCCAATGGTGCTGCAAGCTCCTGAAGATTCGCGGACAAGACTCCGGATGACAGTTATCATGTCATCCTCTGATAGCGTTGTCCGGGTGAAGCGGAGGGAATCATCATATTGGCCTGGATATTCGCACATATGGCGACTGCGTCGGCTCAAAGGCATGATCCTCCAAGAAATCCAGCAGCGGATCAAATCAAATCCCGTCAGTCCATTGGCCATAAGGGCTTTAATTTTGACGTGAGCCAGAGCATGCTTCGCCTGTTCAGTAGTTGATAGCCGGTCAGGAAGCTCAGAGGTTGTCTTGAGCCGGGATGGGCGATAACCCGGCAGGGGATGCTCTTCATCAGGGGAGGTATCTTTACAGTAAAACCAAGTCTTGTTCCAATCTTTAAGATGACTCAGCATCTGAACAGCCGGAAAGGTCATGTCCCGGCGCTCTAGATAGAAATCCCGACAAGTTCTAAGCTTGGTCCGGCCTTCACCTCTGTCTGGCGGTTTGCATAAAAAAACTCACGAAAGTGACCAACGGACGACTCTGTTTGCAAGTAGACTTCACTGAGCACTTGGAAGTTGCAGATGTTGGAAATGGAGTTGGGAGCAAGGTCTTGAGGGTGCAGTTTGTAAAAGTGAAGAACATCCCGAAAGAATTTTGAGCCAGGGGTACAAACCCACGTTCGACATGATCTGAAAATACAACTACTTTGCCCACCTGAGGAACGAGCTTTAGTTCATTACCCAGAACCCGCCAATGGATGACATCTCTAGCGAGAATGGTGCCCGCATGTATAAAGTCCATCAGGAATTCTTCAATGATGCAAGAGTCGACCCAATTGCATGAGTTGGATGCACAAGACATGGCGGCGGTTCAAAACTGCGCAAGGCAACAATGTACAGCGAGTCAGGGAACAGCAGACGTCTACGGGCGATTAAAAGCCTAAGATTTTATGAGATAAAGATGCCAGGATCTGGTTGGTGAGAGCCGGAATTACATGGCGGGTCAAGTTTATGAGAAGACAAGGCAAAATTTGGCTAAGTGTGGAAAACAGGTTTCACAACATATCTCTGATACGGATCTACAAAACAGAGAAAAATGGTTTTATTTCAAACCTAGCGACGGACTATCGAAATGGCGAAAGTTTGAAAACGGCAGGCGGAGCAATTGCAGATCCGCGTGGTGCTACTATCGGTTTTCTACAGAAGGCTGCAATGGGGAAAGCATATCATCGAGTATTTATGGAGAAAGAATGGCTGGCATTGGAGAGAAGCTCGTGTTCTAAGCGGCGGAAGAACTCCGTGAAACCCTACCAAAATGGCTACGAATCTAGGGGAGGAAAGACTTACCGAAGATGGCACGGCAGACGCGGGCAGAACTCTAGAACAAACAGGTTTATGCAGCGGCCTCGACGACGACAATGTGAAGACGTCACCGGAGCAAGGTGCACTGGAGCGGCGGCGGAGGAAGGAAGAAGACGAAGAGCGAGCGGGGAGGAAAACAAATGCCACCCTTCGCGGTCCTATTTAATAGGCAAAGGTGGAAACAGGCGCAAAAATCCAGGTGACAGATATTATTTGACCAAGGCGGATGCCTCGATTCTCGGATCGTCCATTTAATAAGGGAAGGTTCGTTGCAGACGTCAGAGGATCTTTCTGACAGATTTGGTATGACGTCACGGTGGGTTATTGTTTACTTTTAGGTGACATAAGTGAGACTCGCCGCTGATTAAGAAGGAGGCTGAAGTGAGCAAGCTCAAATCAACCTGGGGCCTAATGTTGGGGATATAACCCCATGGTGAGACCCGCCCCTGGGGCACCGGGTCACACCTGGCGGCTCATACGCCATCCCAAGGATGGGCCATGAAAACGTAAGCCCAAGATGTTGGGCGGCTTAACAAGATGGGCCGGGACGTGGCTTGGACAGAGAAGGTATGAAGACCCGGGCGGTTGAGCCGCCCAGAGACAACTTGCTCAGTAAGGCAAGACAATGTAGAGATAGACTCAGACACGTAGTAAGAGTTAGTTACGACTTGTATTACCCGTGGTCTTGACCTCCTATATAAAGGCGAGACCCGGGGCGACTTAGGGAGGAGATTAAAGGTTCTCGAGATTAGAGGTAGCAAGACAGCTCCCTTGTAATCGATACTCCAAGCAATACAAACACAAGCAGGACGTAGGCTGTTACCTCTACTTGAGGGGCCGAACCTGGGTAAAGTCATGTCCTTTGCCCCAACCAACCCCTTTGAATCCATCACCTTAGTGATGGCCTCGAATCCAAGTCCGTTCACCCGGACATCTGCCGTGACAAAACCACGACATCTGCCGTGCTCGGGCATTGAGTCGTACTCAATCTCACACCATGTAACACAGGCAAGAACCCCTTCTTGGACTGATCCATATTGAACTTCTTCAATATCTTGTCAAGGTATGTGCTTTGTGAAAGACCTATGAGGCGTCTCGATCTATCTCTATAGATCTTGATGCCTAATATGTAAGCAGTTTCTCCAAGGTCCTTCATTGAAAAACACTTATTCAAATAGGCCTTTATGCTCTCCAAAAGTTCTATATCATTTCCCATCAACAATATGTCATCCATATATAATATGAGAAATGCTACAGAGCTCCCACTCACTTTCTTGTAAATACAGGGTTCTCCATAAACCTGTATGAATCCAAACACTTTAATCACCTCATTAAAGCGAATGTTCCTACTCCGAGATGCTTGCACCAGCCCATAGATGGAGCGCTGAAGCTTGCATACTTTGTTAACATCTTTAGGATCAACAAAACCTTCCGGCTGCATCATATATAGTTCTTCCTTAAAGAAACCGTTAAGGAATGCCGTTTTCACGTCCATTTGCCAGATCTCATAATCATAAAATGCGGCAATTGCTAACATGATTCGGACGGACTTCAGCATCGCTATGGGTGAGAAAGTCTCATCGTAGTCAACTCCATGAACTTGTCGATAACCCTTAGCGACAAGTCGAGCCTCGTAGACGGTCACATTACCATCCGCGTCAGTCTTCTTCTTAATGATCCATTTATTTTCTATAACTTGCTGATCATCGGGCAAATCCACCAAAGTCCTTACTTTATTCTCATACATGGATCCTATCTCGGATTTCATGGCTTCAAGCCATTTGTTGGAATCCGGGCCCGCCATCGTTTCTTCATAGTTCGAAGGTTCACCGTTGTCCAACAACATGATCTCTAGGACAGGGTTGCCGTACCACTCTGGTGTGGAACGTGTCCTTGTGGACCTTCGAGGTTCAATAGCAACTTGATCTGAAGTTTCATGATCATCATCATTAACTTCCTCTCCAGCCAATGCAGGCTCCACAGAAACAACTTCCTGTGCTGCGCTACTCTCCGGTTCGAGTGGATGTACAATTACCTCATCAAGTTCTATTTTCCTCCCACTTCCTTCGTTCAAGACAAACTCTTTCTCTAGAAAGGATCCATTCTTGGCAACAAAGACTTTGCCTTCGGATCTGAGGTAGAAGGTATACCCAACAGTTTCTTTGGGGTATCCTATGAAGACGCACTTTTCTGCTTTGGGTTCGAGCTTCTCAGGTTGAAGTTTCTTCACATAAGCATCGCATCCCCAAACTTTCAGAAACGACAACTTAGGTTTCTTTCCAAACCATAATTCATACAGTGTTGTCTCAACAGACTTAGACGATGACCTATTTAAAGTGAATGCGGAAGTCTCTAATGCATATCCCAAAATGATAGCGGTAAGTCGGTAAGAGACATCATAGATCGCACCATATCCAATAGAGTGCGATTACGACGTTCAGACACACCATTTCACTGAGGTGTGCAAGGCGGTGTGAGTTATGAAACAATTCCACATTTCCTTATGTGCGCGTCAAACTCATGACTCAAATATTCTCCACCATGACCAGATTGTAGGCACTTTATTTTCCTGTCACGTTGATTCTCTACCTCACTCTGAAATTCCTTGAACTTTCCAAAGGTTTCAGACTTGTGTTTCATTAAGTAGACATACCCATATCTGCTTAAGTCATCAGTGAGGGTGAGAACATAACGGTCGCAACCACGAGCCTCAACGCTCATTGGACCGCATACATCGGTATGTATTATCTCCGATTGGTCAGTTGCTCGCTCCATTGTTCCGGATAATGGAGTCTTGGTCATCTCTCCCATGAGGCATGGTTCGCACGTGTCAAATGATTAAAAATCAAGAGACTCCAAAATTCCATCAGCATGGAGTTTCTTCATGCGTTTGACACCAATATGACCAAGGCGGCAGTGCGACATGTAAGTGGGACTATCGTTATCAACCTTACATCTTTTGGTACTCACACTATGAACATGTGTAACATCACGTTTGAGATTCATCAAAATTAAACCATTGACCAGCGGGGCATGACCATAAAACATTTCTCTCATATAAATAGAACAACCATTATTCTCAGATTTAAATGAGTAGCCATCTCGTATCAAGCGAGATCCAAATACAATGTTCATGCTCAAAGCTGGTACTAAATAACAATTATTAAGGTTTAAAACTAATCCTGAAGGTAGATGTAGAGGTAGCATGCCGACGGCGCTCACATCGACCTTGGAACCATTCCCGATGCGCATCGTCACCTCGTCCTTTGCCAGTCTCCGCTTATTCTGCAGCTCCTGCTTGGAGTTACAAATGTGAGCAACTGCACCGGTATCAAATACCCAGGAGCTACTACGAGTGCTGGTAAGGTACACATCAATAACATGTATATCATATATACCTTTGATGTTGCCGGCCTGCTTATCCGCTATGTACTTGGGGCAGTTCTGCTTCCAGTGACTGGTTCCCTTGCAATGAAAGCACTCAGTCTCAGGCTTGGGTCCATTCTTGGGCTTCTTCCCAACAATTGATTTACCAGGCACGACAACTACTTTGACGTCCTTCTTGAAGTTCTTCTTACCCTTGCCTTTCTTGAAACTAGTGGTCTTGTTCACCATCAACACTTGATGTTCCTTTTTGATTTCCACCTCCAATGATTTCAGCATCGAATATAACTCAGGAATGGGCTTCTCCATCCCTTGCATATTGTTGTTCATCACAAAGCTCTTGTAGCTAGGTGGACGCGACTGGAGGATTCTGTCATTAACCGAGTCATCCGCAAGATTAACTCCCAGCTGAGACAAGCGGTTGTGCAACCCAGACATTTTGAGTATGTGCTCGCTGACAGAACTATTTTCCTCCATCTTACAACTGAAGAACTTGTCAGAGACTTCATATCTCTTGACCCGGGCATGAGCTTGGAAAACCATTCTCAGCTCTTGGAACATCTCATATGCTCTGTGTTGCTCAACACGCTTTTGGAGCCCTGGTTCTAAGCTGTAAAGCATGCCGCACTGAACCAGGGAGAAATCATCACTACGCGACTGACAGGCGTTCATAACGTCTTGAGTTGCTGGGAAAACGGGTGCATCGCCTAGCGGTGCATCAAGGACATATAATTTCTTGGAAGCTATGAGGATGATCCTCAAGTTATGGAACTAGTCCGTATAGTTGCTTCCATCATCTTTCAGCTTGGTTTTCTCTAGGAATGCGTTGAAGTTGAGGGCAACATTAGCGTGGGCCATTAGATCTACAAGATAGATTGTAAAGACATTTTAGACTAAGCTCATGATAATTAAGTTCACATAATCAAATTATTTAATGAACTCCCACTTAGATAGACATCTCTCTAGTCATCCAAGTGACACATGATCCACGTCAACTAGCCCGTGTCTGTCATCACGTGAGACGGACTAGTCATCAATTGTGAACATCTCCATGTTGATCGTATCTTCTATACGACTTTTGTTTGACCTTTCAGTCTCCCGTGTTCCGAGGCCATGTCTGTACATGCTAGGCTCATCAAGTCAACCTAAGTGTATTGCATGTGTAAATCTGGCTTACACCCATTGTATGCGAACGTTAGAACTTATCGCACCCGATCATCACTTGGTGCTTTGGAACAACGAACCTTAGCAACGGTGCACAGTCAGGGAGAACACATTTGCTGAAATTTTAGTGAGAGATCATCATATTTAAGCTACCGTCGTTCTAAGAAATAAGATGTAAAACATGATAAACATCACATGCAATCATATAGTGACCTGATATGGCCAATATCGTCTTGCTCCTTTGATCTCCATCTTCGGGGAACCATGATCATCATTGTCACCGGCATGGCACCATGATCTCCATCATCGTGTCTTCATGAAGTTGTCTTGCCAACTACTATGGCGAACGGTTAGCAATAAAGTAAAGTAATTACATGGCGGTTTTTGATTGACACGCAGGTCATACAATAAATTAAGAGAACTCCTATGGCTCCTGTCGGTTGCCATACCATCGACATGCAAGTCGTCATTCCTATTACAAGAACATGATCAATCTCATATATCATATAGATTTCATCACATCCTTTTGGCCATATCACATCACATACCATACCTTGCAAAAACAAGTTAGACGTCCTCTAATTGTTGTTGCAAGTTTTATGTGGCTGCTATGGGTTTCTAGCAAGAACGTTTCTTACCTACGTAAGATCCATAACGATGATATGTCAATTTATATTTACCCTTCATAAGGACCCTCTTCATCGAATCCGATCCGACTAAAGTGGTAGATACAGACACCCGCTAGCCACCTTATGCAACAAGTGCATGTCAGGCGGTGGAACCAGTCTCACGTAAGCGTACGTGTAAAGTCGGCCCGAGCCGCTTCATCCCACAATGCCGCCGAATCAAGACTAGTAATGGCAAGCAAATTGACCAAATCATTGCCCACAACTACTTGTGTTCTACTCGTGCATATAATTTACGCATAAACCTAGCTCTGATACCACTGATGGGGAACGTAGTAGTTAATCAAAAAAATTCTACGCAACACCAAGATCAATCTTTGGAGAAACCAGCAACAAGTGGGGGGGAGTGCATCTTCATACCTTTGAAGATTGCAAAGCGGAAGCGTTACAAGAACGCGGCTGGTGGAGTCGTACTCGCAGCGATTCAGATCGCGGTCGATTCCGATCTAAGCGCCGAATGACGACGCCTCCGTGTTCAACACACGTGCAGCCGGGTGACGTCTCCCGCGCCTTGATCCATAAAGGAGGAGGGAGATGTAGGGGAGGAAAACTCCAATAGAAGAACGATGACATGGTGGTGGCGGAGCACCGCGGTACTCCGATAGGGCTTCGCCAAGCACTACGGAGGACGAGGAGGTGGAGAGGTAGAGCTGCGCCGAGAGAGAGAGAGGTGCGTTGTTAACATCCCCCAAAACTCTCACTATATATAGGAGGACGGGAGGAGGGTGCGCCCCCTCTAGGGCTCCCACCCTAGGGGGTGCAGCAGCCCTAGATGAGGGAGGGACGGTGGCCAAGAGAGGGAGAGAGGGGGGCGCCCTAGGGTCGGCCTAGGGCCCATCTGCGCCTAGGGTTTGCCCCCTCTCCTCCTAGCTGTGCCTTGGGCCTTGGTGGGAGGCGCACCAGCCCAGTCAGGGGCTGGTCCCTTCGCACTCTCGGCCCATGCAGACCTCCAGGTCGCTGGCCCCTCCTGGTGGACCCCTGGAACCCTTCCAGTGGTCCCGGTACATTACCGGTGATGCCTGGAACACTTCTGGTGACAAAATCCTCACTTCCTATATATCATTCTTTACCTCTAGAAATTTCCGGAACTCCTCGTGACATCCAGGATCTCATCCGGGACTCCAAACAACCTTCGGTAACCACGTACACAATTCCCCGGTAACCCTAGTGTCATCGAACCTTAAGTGTGTAGACCCTACGGGTTCGGGAGGCATGTAGACATGACCGAGACACCTCTCCGGTCAATAACCAACAGTGGGATCTGGATACCCATGTTGGCTCCCACATGCTCCACGATGATCTCATCGGATGAACCACGATGTCGGGGATTCAACCAATCCCGTATACAATTCCCTTTGTCCATCGGTATGTTACTTGCCCGAGATTCGATCATCGATATCCCTATACCTTGTTAAATCTCGTCACCGACAAGTCTATTTACTCGTTCCGTAACACATCATACCTTGGCTAACTCCTTAGTCACATTGATCTCATTATGATGATGTCTTACCGAGTGGGCCCAGAGATACCTCTCCGTCACACGGAGTGACAAATCCCAGTCTCGATTCGTGCCAACCCAACAGATACTTTTGGGGATACCTGTAGTGTACCTTTATAGACACCCAGTTACGTTGTGAAGTTTGGCACACCCAAAGTATTCCTACAGTGTCCGGGAGTTGCACAATCTCATGGTCAAAGGAAATGATACTTGACATTAGAAAAGCTTTAGCAGACGAACTACACGATCTTCTGCTATGCTTAGGATTGGGTCTTGTCCATCACATCATTCTCCTAATGATGTGATCCCATTATCAACGACATCGAATGTCCATGGTCATGAAACCGTGACCATCTATTGATCAACGAGCTAGCCAACTAGAGGCTCACTAGGGACATGTTGTGGTCTATGTATTCACACATGTATTATGGTTTCCTGTTAATACAATTATAGCATGAAAAATACAAAATTATCATGAACAAGGAAATGTAATAATAATGACTTTATTATTGCCTCTAGGGCATATTTCCAATAGTGGAACTATTCCGACAGGGCTTTGCCTAAGCACCGCTGAACTAGACTAGAGGAGAAAACTGATCTAGATGAAGTAGAGGGAGCACATGGCTATTAGGGTTAGCTTTCCCCTCTAAATCCTCTAGTATATATAGGAGGGAGGGAGGGGAGGAGGAAGCCTAAAACCCTCAAGGTTTGGTCAAAATTGGAGGTGGAGGAGTCCTACTCCAATCCTATTAGGAGTAGGATTCATCCTTTCCACTTGTAAACTCTTTCCACCTCTCCACCTTTTGGGTTTTCCCCACCCCTAGCCGCATGGGCCTTAGTGGGGACTTAGTCCAGCCCACTAGGTGCTGGTTTGACTCCTCCCACAGCATATGAGGTCCTTTGGGTGGAGACACCCCTCTCGATGGTCCCTCGGCACCCTCCCGACACTCCCGGTACACTACCGGTGAGCCCGAAACTTTTCCGGTGACCAAAACAGGACTTCCTAGATATCAATCTT
This sequence comes from Hordeum marinum, assembly GCA_022496015.1. Classification (NCBI taxonomy): domain Eukaryota; kingdom Viridiplantae; phylum Streptophyta; class Magnoliopsida; order Poales; family Poaceae; genus Hordeum; species Hordeum marinum. The sequence continues at coordinate 517,078,318 of CM039676.1, read as the reverse complement.
TACCTACAGACCATTCCGGAGCTCCTCCTGACGTCCGGGGTCTCATCTGGTACTCCGAACAACCTTTGGTCACCACCATACATAACTCTATACTACCGAAACGTCACCAAACTTTAAGTGTGCAGACCCTGCGGGTTCGAGAACTATGTAGACATGACCAAGACACCTCTACATATGTAAAAAGACAGGTCTAAGCATTTCAGCAAAGCGCTCAAAATCCTCATCATTCTTTTTCTTGGATAGTTTGGGAGGAAAGGGCATGGGTTTCTGAACCCATGGTTCTCTTTCTCTACCATGTTTCCTAGCAATGAAGTCTCTTTTATCGTATCTTTTATTCTTAGGTTTTGGGTTATCAAGATCATCAGCAGGTTCAATCTCCACATCATTATCATTACTAGGTTGAGCATCAGCATGAACATCATTATTAATGTTATCACTAGGCTCATGTTCATCACCAGATTGTGTCTCAGCATCAGAAATAGAAATATCATTTTGATTCTCAGACGTATCTATAACAGGTTCACTAGCAGCATGCAAAGTACTATGATCATTCTTTTTCCTACTCTTATTGGAAGGAATAGGTGCATCAGTATTAACTCTCTGAGAATCTTGTTCAATTCTCCTTGGATGGTCCTCGGGATAAAAAGGTTCCTGAGTCATTCTACCACCTCTAGTCACAACTTTAAAAGAATGATCATTGTCTTTACTATTCATCTCATTTAGCAAATCATTTTGAGCCTTAAGTACTTGTTCTACTTGAGTGGTTACCATGGAAGCATGTTTACTAATAAGCTTAAGATCATTGACAGTTCTACTCAAATAATCACCCAAGCGATCAAGCATATAAGCATTATGTTTCAATTGTCTACTAACATAGGCATTGAAATTTGCTTGCTTCATAATAAAATTATCAAATTCATCCAAGCATTGGCTAGCAGACTTATTATAAGAAATATCTCTTTCATCAAATCTACTGAGAGAATTTACCTCTACTACCTGTGTCGGGTTATCAAGACCGTGTATTTCTTCAATAGGTGGTAGATTCTTAACATCCTCAGCTTTAATACCTTTTTCTTTCATAGATTTCTTTGCCTCTTACATATCTTTAGGACTGAGGAATAAAATACCTCTTCCCTTTAGAGTTGGCTTTGGAGGTGGCTCGGGAATAGTCCAATCATTATCATTGCTCAATATATTATTCAATAGTAATTCAGCTTGCTCGACAGTTCGTTCCCTGAAAACACAACCAGCACAACTATCTAGGTGGTCCCTAGAAGCATCAGTTGGTCCATTATAAAAGATGTCAGGTATTTCATTTTTTAGAGGATGATCAGGCAAAGCATTAAGTAATTGGAGAAGCCTCCCCCAAGCTTGTGGGAGACTCTCTTCTTCAATTTGCCCGAAGTTAACTATTTCCTGCAAGGAAGCTTGTTTCTTATGGGCAGGAAAATATTTTTCAGAGAAGTAATAAATCATATCCTAGGGACTATGCACCCAACCAGGAGCAAGAGAATTAAACCATATCTTAGCATCACCCTTTAATGAGAAAGGAAACAACTTAAGAATATAGTAATAGCGAATTTTTTTCCCATGAGTAAATAGGGTGGCTATATCATTCAATTTGGTAAGATGTGCCACAACAGTTTCAGATTCATAACCATGGAAAGGATCATATTCAACCAAAGTAATTAACTCAGGATCGACAGATAATTCATAAACCTTATCAGTAACAAAGATAGGTGAAGTAGCAAACTTAGGATCATATTGCATTCTAGCATTCAGAGATTTTTCCTTCCACTTGCGAAGCCGTTTCTTCATATCTTGGAGAGCTAGGTCTAGCAGATGTATCATAGTGTTCAGTTTCAATAATTTCATCACATTCACAAATATTCTCAGTTTCAGCATTGGCTCTAGCAATTTGTTCATCAAGAAATTCACCCAGTGGCACAGTATCATCAAGCAAAAATTCTCCTACGCTTCACCAAGATCAATCTAGGACATGAGCATCTACGAGAGGGGAGAGTGGATCTACATACCCTTGTAGATCTCTAAGCGGGAAGCGTTAAGAAACGCGGTTGATGTAGTCGAACGTCTTCGTGATCCAAATCGCCGAGCGTCTCGCGATCCAATCACGATCCGTCCCGATCTAACACCGAACCGACGGCACCTCCGCGTTCAACACACGTACGGCTTGATGACGATCTCCGCCTTCTTGATCTAGAAAGAGGGAGGAGAGAGGTAGAAGAGTTCTCCGGCAGTGCAACGGTGTTGCCGTGATGGTGGTGGAGTAATTCCAGCACTGCTTTGCCTAAGCACTACTGAAACCGATCTAGAGGAGAAACTACGGACTAGAGGAGAGGGTAGCACATGGCTGAAAATCTATGTGCAAAAACCCTAAAACCTCTAATATAAATAGGAGGATGAGAGGAGGAGGCTTGGCCACAAAGGCAAGCCCTTTTGGCTTCGGCCAAAGTGGAGGGAGGAGTCCTACTCCTCCACTCCTAGTCGGTTTAGGACTCCTTCCTTTTATTAGCCTTTTTCCACCTTTTACACTTTGGACTTCCTTCCCAGCCGCATGGGCCCTATGTGGGACTTTGGCCAGCCCACTAAGGGCTGGTATTCCTTCTCCCATAGCCCATGTAGCCCCTTGGGTCGAAATGCCCCTCCTGATGGTCCCTCGGTACCCTCTCGACACTCCCGGTACACTACCGATGAGCCCGGAACTTTTCCGGTGACCAAAACAGGACTTCCTATGTATCAATCTTTACTCCCGACCATTTTGGAGCTCCTCGTGATGTTCGGAATCTCATCCGGGACTCCGAACAACCTTCGGTCACCACCATGCATAAATCTACACTACCGAAACGTCACCAAACCTTAAGTGTGTAGACCCTACGGGTTCGAGAACTATGTAGACATGACCGACACACCTCTACGGTCAATAACCAATAGCGGGACCTGGATGCCCATATTGATTCCTACATATTCTATGAAGATCTTTATCGGTTGAACCTCTATGTCAAGGATTTAGTTAATCCCGTATGATGTTCCCTTTGTTCTTTGGTATGTTACTTGCCCGAGATTCGATCGTCGGTATCTCCATACCTAGTTCAACATCGTTACTGGAAAGTCTCTTTACTCGTTTCCGTCATACAAGATCCTGTAACTAACACTTAGTCATATTGCTTGCAAGGCTTGTTGTGATGTTGTATTACCTAGTGGGCCCTGAGATACCTCTCCGTCACAGGGAGTAACAAATACCAGTGTTGATCCATGCCAACTCAACAGAAACCCTCAGAGATACATGTAGAGTACCTTTATAGTCACCTAGTTATGTTGCGACGTTTGATACACACAAGGCACTCCTCCGGTGTCAGTGAGTTGCATGATCTCATGGTCATAGGAACATATACTTGACAATGCAGAAAACTGTAGCAATAAACTAACACGATCATATGATATGGTTATAGGTTGGGTCTTGTCCATCCCATCATTCTCCTAATGATGTGATCCCGTTATCAAATGACATCACATGTCAATGGCTAGGCAACCTTGACCATCTTTGATCAACGAGCTAGTTCACAAGAGGCATAATAGGGACAAAGTGTTGTCTATTTATCCACACATGCAATGTGTTTCCAATCAATACAATTATAGCATGGATAATAAACAATTATCATGAACAAGAAAGTATAATAATAAACACTTTATTTATTGCCTCTAGGGCATATTTCCAATAGTCTCCCACTTGCACTAGAGTCAATAATCTAGTTCACATCACTATGTGATTTACATTGTAATGAATCGAACACCCATGCAGTTCTGGTGTTGATCATGTTTAGCCCTTGGAAGAGCTTTAGTCAACGGGTTTGCAACATTCAGATCCGTGTGTACTTTGCAAATATTTATGTCCTTCTCCTTGATGTAATCGCGGATGGAATTGAAGTGTCGCTTTATGTGTCTAGTCCTCTTGTGAAACCTTGGTTCCTTGGCCAGAGCAATGGCACCAGTGTTGTCACAGAATAGCGTCATTGGATTCAGTGCACTGGGCACTACTCCAAGATATGTCATGAACTGCTTCATCCACACACCTTCCTTCACCGCCTCCGAGGCTGTGATGTACTCCGCTTCGCATGTAGAATCGGCTACCACGCTTTGCTTGGAACCGCACCAGCTTACCACTCCCCCGTTGAGAATAAATACGTATCCGGTTTGTGACTTAGAGTCACCCGGATCAGTGTCAAAGCTTGCATCGACGTAACCCTTTACAACAAGCTCTTGATCACCTCCATAAACGAGAGACATTTCATTAGTCCTTTTCAGCTACTTCAGGTATTCTTGACCGTCGTCCAGTGCTCCATTCCAGGATCACTTTCAAACCTTCCGGCCATACTTATCGCAAGGATGACATTGGGTCTTGTGCACAGCGTTGCATACATGATAGAGCCTATGGCTAAAGCATAGGGGATAACACTCATCTTCTCTCTATCTTCTACAGTCACTGGGCATTGAGTCTTACTCAGCTTCACACCTTGTAACACAGGCAAGAACCCCTTCTTGGACTGATCCATTTTGAACTTCTTCAAAACTTTATCAAGGTATATGCTCTGTGAAAGTGTTATCAAGCTTCTCGATCTATCTCTATAGATCTTAATGCCTAATATGAAAGAAGCTTCTCCTAGGTCCTTCATTGAAAAACTCTTATTCAAATATTCCTTCATGCTTTCCAGCATTTCTATATTGTTTCCAATCAGCGATATGTCATCCACATATAATATTAGAAACGCTATAGAGCTCCCACTCACTTTCTTGTAAATACAAGCTTCTTCATCAACTTGTATAAACCCAAACGCTTTGATCACCTCATCAAATCGCTTATTCCAACTCCGAGATGCTTGCACCAGTCCATAAATGCATCGCTGGAGTTTGCAAACTTTGTTAGCATTCTCTGGATCGACAAAACCTTCTAGTTGCATCATATACAACTCTTCCTCAAGGAAACCATTGAGGAACGCTGTTTTGGCATCCATCTGCCAAATTTTATAGTCAAAATATGCAGCTATTGCTAACGTGATTCTGACGGACTTAAGCATCGCTACGGGTGAGAAGGTCTCATCATAGTCAACTCCTTGAACTTGTGAAAAACCCATTGCCACAAGTCGAGCTTCATAGACGGTGACACTACCGTCTACGTCCGTCTTCTTCTTAAAGATCCATTTGTTCTGAATGGCCTTTCGCCCTTCAGCTAATACTTCCAAAGTCCATACTTTATTTTCATACATGGATCCCATCTCGGATTTCATGGCCTCTAACCATTTCTCGGAATCCGGGCCCATCATCGCTCCTCCATAGCTCGTAGGTTCATTGTTGTCCAACAACATGACCTCTAAGACAGGATTGTCCTACCACTCAAGAGTAGTACGCACCCTTGTCGACCAACAAAGTTCAATAGTAACTTGATCCGAAGCTTCATTATCATCATCATTAACTTCCTCTTCAACTATCGTAGGCTCCACAGAAACATCTTTCTACGCTGCGCTACTCTCTGGTTGAAGTAAAGGTTTAATAACCTCATCAAGCTCTATTTTCCTCCCACTTAACACTTTCAAGAGAAACTCTTTCTCAAGAAATGTTCCGTTCTTAGCGATAAACACTTTGCCTTCGGATCTGAGATAGAAGGTATACCCAACTATCTCTTTCGGGTATCCTATGAAGACACATTTCTCCGCTTTGGGTTCCAGCTTTTCAGGCTGAAGCTTTTTGACATAAGCATCACATCCCCAAACTTTAAGAAACGACAACTTTGGCCTTTTGCCAAACCACAGTTCATATGGCGTCATCTCAACGGATTTCGATGGTGCCCTACTTAAAGTGAATGCTGGTGTCTCTAACGATAACCCCAAAACGATAGTGGCAAATCGGCAAGAGACATCATAGAATGCACCATATCTAATAAGGTTCGATGACGACGTACGGACGCACCATTATGCTGTGGTGTTCCACGCGGTGTCAACTATGAAACAATTCCACACTGTCTTAAGTGACTACTAAACTCATAACTCAGATATTCTCCTCCTCGATCAGATCATAGGAATTTAATCTTATTGTTACGATGCTTCTCAACTTCACTGTAAAATTGCTTGAACTTTTCAAACATTTCAGACTTGTGTTTCATTAAGTAAATATACCCATATCTAATTAAATCATCAGTGAAGGTGAGAAAATAACAATATCCACTCTCGCCGCAACATTCATTGGACCGCACACATCAGTATGTATGATTTCCAACAAGTCACTTGCCCGTTCCATTGTGCCAGAGAACGACATTTTAGTCATCTTGCCCATAAGGCATGGTTCACATGTGTCAAGTGATTCAAAATCAAGTGAGTCCAAAAGTCCATCAGCATGGAGCTTCCTCATGCGTTTTACACCAATATAACCTAAACGGCAGTGCCACAAGAAAGTGGTACTATCACTATCAAATCTACACCTTTTGGCATCAATGTTATGAACATGTGTATCATCACTAGCAAGATTCAATATGAATAAACCCCTCACATTGGGTGCATGATCATAAAAATATCACTCATATAAATAGAACAACCATTATTCTCTGATTTAAATGAGTAACCGGCTCGCAATAAACAAGATCCAGATATAATGTTCATGCTTAACGCAGGCACTAAATAACAATTATTCAGGTTCATCACTAATCCCGATGGTAATCGAAGAGAGAGTGTGCCGACGGTGATCACATCAACCTTGGAACCATTTCCCACGCGCATCATCACTTCTTCCTTCGTCGGCCTTCATCTATTCCGTAGTTACTGTTTTGAGTTGCAAATGTGAGCAATCGAACCGGTATCAAATACCCATACACTACAACAAGACCTAGTAAGGTAGACATCAATAACATGTATATCATATATACCTTGTTTGTTCTTGGCCGCCTTCTTGTCAGCAAGATACTTGGGGTAGTTCTGCTTCTAGTCACCAATTCCCTTGCAATGAAAGCACTCGGTTTCTGGCTTGGGTCCAGCCTTGGGTTTATTTATAGGAGGACTAACTGCTTTGCCATCCTTCTTGGATTTACCCTTCTTGCCCTTGCCATTCTTCTTGAAACTAGTGGTTTTATTGACCATCAACACTTGATGCTCTTTCTGGATTTTAGACTCAGCGACTTTCAGCATCGCAAACAGCTTGGCGACTGACTTGTTCATCCCATGCATCTTATAGTTCATCACAAAGCTCTTGTAGCTAGGTGGCAGTGATTGAAGGACTCTGTCAGTGATCGCCTCTGGCGGAAGGGGCATTCCCAACTCTGCCACACGAGTCGAATACCCAGACATTCTGAGTATATGTTCACGGATAGACCCGTTCTCCTCCATTTTGCAAGCATAGAACTTATCGGAAATATCATACCTCTCGATCCGGGCATTCTTCTTAAAGATAAACTCAAACTCCTGGAACATCTCATACGCTCCATGACATTCAAAACGTCTTTGAAGTCCTAGTTCTAAGCCATACAATACACTGAACTATTGAGTAATCTCTAGAATGTGCCTCCCAAGTGTTCTTAACGTCTTCGGATGACATGTCTTCGGGTTGCTTACCAAGCGGTGCATCAAGGACATATGATTTCTGGGAAGCCGTGAGGATAATCCTTAGATTACGGGCCCAGTCCACCAAGTTACTTCCATCATCTTTCAACTTAGCTTTCTCTAGGAATGCATTAAAATTCAGGGGTGCTACTGCGCGAGCCATTGATCTACAAGATAAATATGCAAAGGTTACTAAGACTATTGTTCAAGATAATGAGTTTAGTTAATCAAATTACTAAAGCTCCCACTCAAATTGACATCCCTCAGGCCATCTGAGTGATACATGATCCAAATTCACCAACTCAAGTCCGATCATCACATGAGTTGAGGTGGTTTCAATGGTCAACATCATCATGTTGATCATATCTACTATATGACTCATGATCGACCTTTAGGTCTCTTGTGTTCTGAGGCCATGTCTGTACAAGCTAGGCTCGTCAAGTTTAACCCGAGTGTTCTGCATATGCAACACTGGCTTACACCCGTTGTATGCGAACGTAGACTCTATCACACCCGATCATCATGTGGTGTCTCGGGGAGAACACTCGGGGAGAACACAGTTCATCTTGAAATTTAAGTGAGGGATCACCTTATAATTCTAACGTCGTCCTAAGCAAAACAAGGTGCATAAAAGGATTAACATCACATGCAAATAATATGTGACATGATATGGCCATGAACTTGTGCTTTTGATCTCCATCTTGAAAGCACCGGCATGATCTCCATCATCACCGGCATGACACCATGATCTCCATCTTCTTGATCTCTATTAATGTTTCAGCATTGGGGTTGTTGTGCCCATCATGCTTCTACTACTATTGGTACCGTTTAGCGAAAAAGTAAAGCATTACATAGCGCTTAATGATTGAAACGCAGGTCATACAGTAATTAAAGACAACCCCATGGCTCTTGCCGGTTGCCGTACTCATCGACATGCAAGTCGTGATATTCTATACAACACATGATCATCTCATACATCACATATATCTCATCATGTAATTGGCCATAACACATCACAACATACCCTGCAAAAACAAGTTAGACGTCCTCTAATTATTGTTGCATGTTTTACGTGGCTGCTATGGGTGTCTAGCAAGAACAATTCTCACCTACGCAAAAACCACAATGGTGATACATCAGTTGCTTTTCAACCTTCTCAAGGACCGCCTTTTGTCGAATCCGATCCAACTAAAGTAGGAGAAACAAACACCTGCCAGCCATCTTTATGCAACGAAGTTACACGTCAGTCGATGGAACCGGTCTCTCGTAAGTGTATGAGTAAGGTTGGTCCGGGCCGCTTCATCCCACAATACCGCTAAACAAAAACACGACCAAGGGAGGAATCAATCTAAGCATCAACGCCCACAAACTCTTTGTGTTCTACTCGAGATCTCATCTACACATAGACCTAGCTCATGATGCCACTATTGGGGAACATTGCATGGGAAACCAAAAAAATTCCTTCGCTTCACCAAGATCAATCTAGGAGAGGAGCATCTACAAGAGGGGAGAGTGCATCTACATACCCTTGTAGATCGCTAAGCGCGAAGCGTTAAGAAACGCGGTTGATGTAGTCAAACGTCTTTGTGATCCAAATCACCGAGCGTCACGCGTTCCAATCACGATCCGTCCCGATCTAGCACTGAACGAACGGCACCTCCGCATTCAGCACACGTACGGCTTGATGAAGATCTCCGCCTTCTTGATCCAGGCAGAGGGCACGGAGAGGTAGACGAGTTATCTACTAGCGCGACGGCGTTGCAGCGATGGTGGTGGAGTAATTCTAGCAGGGCTTCGCCTAAGCACTGCTGAAACTGATCTAGAGGAGAAACTACGGACTAGAGGAGAGGGTAGCACATGGCTGAAAATCTATGTGCAAAAATCCTAAGACCTCTAGTATATATAGGAGGAGTAGAGGAGGAGGCTTGGCCGCAAGGGCAAGCCCTTTTGGCTTCGGCCGAAGTGGAGGGAGGAGTCCTACTCCTCCACTCCTAGTCGGTTTAATTAGGACTCCTTCCTTTTATTAGCCTTTTTTCCACCTTTTCCACTTTGGACTTCCTTCCCAGCTGCATGGGCCCTATGTGGGACTTCGGCCAGCCCACGAAGGGCTGGTATTCCTTCTCCCACAGCCCATGTAGCCTCTTGGGTCGAAATACCCCTCCTGATGGTCCCTCGGTACCCTCCCGGCACTCCCGGTACACTACCGATGAGCCCGGAACTTTTTCGGTGACCAAAACAGGACTACCTATATATCAATATTTACTCTGGACCATTCCGGAGCTCCTCGTGACATTCGGAATCTCATCTGGGACGCCGAACAACCTTCGGTCACCACCATGCATAACTCTGTTGGGGAACGTCGCATGGGAAACAAAAAATTTCCTACGCACATGCAAACCTATCCATGGTGATGAGCATCTATGAGAGGGAGAGTGAATCTATGTACCCTTGTAGATCGCTAAGCGGGAAGCGTTAAGAAACGCGGTTGGTGTAGTCGAACTTCTTCGCGATCCAAATCGCCGAGCGTCCCGCGATCCAATCACGAACCGTCCCGCCAACACATCATGATCCGTCCCGCGAACTCATCACGATCCGTCTCACGATCTTGATCACGATCTGTCCCGCGAACTCATCACGATCCGTTCCGTGATCACATCACGAACCGTCTCGCAATCTCGATCACGGTCCTTCCGATCTAGCGCCGAACGGACGGCACCTCCGCGTTCAGCACACGTGCAGCTTGATGACAATCTCCACCGTCTCGATCTAGCAAGAGGAGGTGGAGAGGATAGAGAGTTCACCGGCAGCGTGACGGCGCTCCGATGATGGTGGTGGAGTAATTCCGGCAGGGCTTCGCCTAAGCACTACGGAACTACGATCTAGAGGAGAAACTATGCACCGGTGGAACGGATAGCACGTGGCCGGAAATTCTGTCCAAAAACCACCCAATCCACTAGTATATATAGGAGGAGAGGAGAGGAGAGGCATCCAAGGCCTTTGGGTTGGCCGAAATAGGAGGTGGGAAGCAATCCTACTTCACCTCCAATCCTAGTTGGAGTAGGATTGCCTCCTATTGGCTGATTTTCCAATTTTTGCTTTAGGACTTTCTCTCCTGCGCCATGGGCCTTTGTGGCTGTTTTCCCAGCCCACTAAGGGCTGGTTATTATTATCCCACATCCCATGGACCTCTTGGGGTCGAAATACCCCTCCCGAAGGCCTCCCGGTACACTACCGGCACTCCCGGTACACTACCGATGAGCCCGAAACTTTTCCGGAAACCAAACTGGGACTTCCTATATATGAATCTTTACCTCCGAACCATTCCGGAGCTCCTCGTGACGTCCGGGACTCCGAACAAACTTCGGTCACCACCATACATAACTCTACACTACCGAAACGTCACCGAACCTTAAGTGTGCAGACCCTACGGGTTCGAGAACTATGTAGACGTGACCGAGACACCTCTACGGTCAATAACCAATGGCGGGACCTGGACGTCCACATTGGTTCCTACATATTCTATGAAGATCTTTATCGGTCGAACCTCTATGTCAAGGATTCAGTTAATCCCGTATAACGTTCCCTTTGTTCTTCGGTATGTTACTTGCCCGAGATTCGATCGTCGGTATCTCCATACCTGGTTCAACCTCGTTACCGGCAAGTCTCTTTACTCATTCCGTAATACAAGATCCCGCAACTAAAAATTAGTCACGTTGCTTGCAAGGCTTATTGTGATGTTGCATTACCAAGTGGGCCCTGAGATACCTCTCCATCGCACGGAGTAACAAATCCCAGTCTCGATCCATGCCAACTCAACAGACACCATCGGAGATACCTGTAGAGCACCTTTATAGTCACCCAGTTACGTTGCGACATTTGATACACACAAGGCACTCCTCTGATATCTGTGAGTTGCATGATCTCATGGTCATAGTAACATATACATTGACATGCAGAAAACAGTAGCAATAAACTGACACGATCTTACGCTGCGTTTGTAGTTTGGGTCTTGTCCATCACATCATTCTCCTAATCATGTGATCCCGTTATCAAATGACATCTCATGTCCATGGCTAGGAAACATTAACCATCTTTTAGAGGCATACTAGGGACATGGTTTTGTCTATGTATCCACACATGCATTTAAGTCTCCGATCAATACAATTATAGCATGGATAATAAACGATTATCATGAACAAGGAAATATGATAATAACTAATTTATTATTGCCTCTAGGGCATATTTCCAACAGTCTCCCACTTGCACTAGAGTCAATAATCTAGTTCACATCACCATGTGATTCGCATTGTTATGAATCTAACACCCAATGAGTTCTGGGGCTCGATCATGCTTTGCATGTGAGAGAGGTCTTATAGTCAACGGGTCTACAAAATTCAGATCCGTGTGTACTTTGCAAATCCCTATGTCAAACTGTAATCACTGCTACCAGACTCCACTTGGCACTATTCCAAATGGCTGCTCCACTATACATATCTAGATTGCTACTACTAGTCATCCGGATTGGTGCTAAAGCTTGCATCGACGTAACTCTTTACGACGAACTCTTTATCACCTCCATAATCGAGAAATATATCCTTAGTATGTAAGTTACTAAGGATAATTTCGACCGCTGACTAGTGATCCACTCTTGAACCACTCTTGTACCCCTTGACAGACTCACGGCAAGGCACACACAGGTGCGGTACACAGCATGACATAATATAGAGCCTATGGCTAAGGCATAGGGGACGACGTTCGTCCTTTCTCTTTCTTCTGCCGTTGTCGAGCTTTGAGTCTCACTCAACTTTCACACCTTACAAATCAGGCGAGAACTCTTTCTCTTACTGATCCATTTTGAACTCTTTCAAAACCTTGTCACGGTATGCACTCATTGAAAGTCTCATCAAGCATCTTGATCTATCTCTATAGATTTTGATGCTCAACAATTAGGTAGCTTTATCTAGGTCTTCCTTTGAAAATCACTTTTCAAACAACCATTTATGCTTTCCAGAAATTCTACATTATTTCCGATCAACAATATGTCATCACATATACTTATCAGAAATTCTATAGTGCTCCCACTAACTTTATTGCAAATACAAGTTTCTCGTAAACTTTGTATAGACTTAAAAACTTTGATCACCTCATCAAAGTGTATATTCCAACTCCGAGATGCTTCCTTCAGTCCATGGAAGGATCACCGAAGCTTGCACACCTTTTAGCATCCTTAGGACTATCAAAACCTTCTGGTTGTATCACATACAACCTTTCCTCAAGTAAACCGTTAAGGAAACGATGTTTTGACATCCATCTGCCAGATTTCATAATTGAAAACACAGCAACTGCTAACATAATTCCAACAAACTTTAGCATCGCTACGAGTGAGAAAGTCTCATCGAAGTCAACTCCTTGAACTTGTCACAAACATCTTTGCAACAAGTCGAGCTTTACAAATAGTGACATTCACCATCAGTGTCTGTCTTCATTTTGAAGATCCATTTGTACTCAACGACCTGTCGTCCAACGAGCAAGTCTACCAAAGTCTACACTTGGTTTTCATACATGGATCCTATCTCAGATTTCATGGCCTCCAACCATTTGTCGGAATCCGGGCCCATCATCGCTTCTTCATAGCTCGTAGGTTCATCGTTATCCAACAACATGATCTCCAAGACAGAGTTGTCGTACCACTTAGGAGCAGTACACATCCTTGTCGACCTACGAAGTTTGATAGTAACTTGATCCTGAAGCTTCATGATCATCATCATTGACTTCCTCTTCAACTAACGTAGGCTTCACAGAAACATCTTTCTACGCTACGCTACTCTCTGGTTGAACAAAGTTTTAACAACCTCATCAAGTTCTATCTTCCTCCCACTCAATTCTTTCGCGAGAAACATTTCCTCGAGAAAGGATCCGTTTAAGCAACAAACACTTTGCACTAGGATCTGAGATTGAAGGTTCACCCAACTAATCTTATGGTATTCTATGAAGATGCATTTGTCCGCCTTGGGTTCGACCTCATTAGATGAAAACATTTTCCACACAAGTGTCACAGCCCCAAATATTAAGAAATGACAGCTTAGGTTTCTATCAAACCATAATTCACACGGTGTCATCTCAATGGATTTAGATGATGCCCTATTTAAAGTGAATGTAGTTGTCTCTAATGCATAACCCCAAAAATTATAGTAGTAAAACGATAAGAGACATCACAGTATGCACTATATCAATAGAGCATGACTATGATGTTCGGACACACCATCACACTATGGTGTTCCAGGTGGCGTTAGTTGTGAAACAAATTTCACATTGTATTAAGTTGTATGCCAAACTCGTAACTCAGATATTCACCTCCACGATCATATCGCGGTCACTTTTATCTTCTTGTCATGATGATCTTTAAACTTCACTCTGAATTTGCTCGAACCTTTCAAACGATTCAGACTTGTGTTTCATTAAGTAAATATACCCTATATCTACTTAAATCATCAGTGAAGGTAAGAAAATAACGATATCCACTGCACGCTACAAGACTCACTAGATTGCATACATCAACATGTATCATTTCTAATGAATCACTTGCCCGCTCCATCCAATGGGGTCCTTTAGTCATCTTGCCCAAGAAGCATGGTTCGCACGTCTCAACCGATTCAAAATCGAATGAGTCCAAATATCCATCAGCATGGAGTTTCTTCATGCGCTTTATACCAATATGACATTTAGCGGCAGTGCCACAAGTATGTGGTACTATCATTATTAACTTTGTATCTGTTGACATCAGTGTTATGAACATGTGTACTACTACGATCAAGATTTCAACAAACCATTCTCACTGGGTGCATGACCATTGAAGGTATTATTCATGTAAACAGAATAACCATTATTCTCTAACTTAAATGAATAACCGTATTGCAATAAACATGATCTAATCATGTTCATGCTCAACGCAAAACAACAAATAACATTTATTTAGGTTCGTCACTAATCCTGAAGGTGGAGAGAGCGTGCGATGTTGATCACATCAACCTTGGAAACACTTCCAACACATATCGTCACCTCACCCTTAGCTAGTTCTTTGTTTATTCCGTAGCTTTTATTTCGAGTTACTAACATTTAGCAACCGAACCGGTATCCAATACCCAGGTGCTACTAAGAGTACTAGCAAGGTACACATCAATAACTCGTATATCAAATATACCAAGTATCTAGGGTTGTTCCGCTTTAGCGACTGCTCACCTCATAACAGAAGCACTGAGTCTCGGGTTTGAGTTCACCTTTGGGTTGCTTCACTGGAGCAGCAACTAACTTGCTATCCATGAAGTTTGCCTCCTTGCTCTTGCCCTTCTCGAAACTAGTGGTTTTGACTAACCATCAACACTTGACGCTCCTTCTTGATTTCTACCTCCGCGGTGTCAAACATCGCGAACAGCTCAGGAATCATTATTTCTATCCCTGGCAACTTATAGTTCATCACCAAGTTCTAATAGCTTAGTGATAGTGACTTGGAGAACAACATCAATCACTATCTTATCTGGAAGATCAACTCCCACTCGATTCAAGCGATTGTAGCACCTAGACAATCTGAGCACATGCTCAACGATTGAGCTATTCTCTTTCATCTTGCAGGCAAAGAATCTCGTTGGAGATCTTATATCTCGCAACTCGGGCACGAGCCTGAGATCACAATCTCAGCTCTTAGAACATCTCATATGTTCCGTGACGTTCAAAATGTTTCGGAGCCTCAATTCTAAGCCGTAATGCATGATGCACTAAACTATCAAGTAGTCATCGAAACGTGCCTGTCAGATGTTCACAACATCTACAGACGACGCTAGATGGGGTGGCGCACTGAGCGGTGCATTAAGGACATAAGCCTTCTGTGCAGCAATGAGGACAATCCTCAGATCACGGACCCGGTCCGCAATTTTGCTACCAACATCTTTCAATTCTATTTCTCTAGGAACATATAAAAATACAAGGGAGCTACAGCGCGAGCTAGTAATCTACAACATAATTTGCAAAGACACTATTGACTATGTTCATGATAATGAGTTCAATTAATCATATTACTTAAGAACTCCCACTCAAATTTACATCCCTCGGGTCATTCGAGTGATACATGATCCAAATTCACCAACTCAAGTCCGATCATCACGTGAGTTAAGGTGGCTTCAATGGTGAACATCATTATGTTGATCATATCCACTATATGACTCATGCTCGACCTTTCGGTCTCTTGTGTTCCGAGGCCATGTCTGTACATGCTAGGCTCGTCACGGTGCACACTCGGGGAGAACACAGTTCATCTTGAAATTCAAGTGAGGGATCACCTTATAATGCTACCGCCATACTAAGCAAAACAAGGTGCATAAAAGGATTAACATCTCATGCAATTCATAAGTGACATGATATGGCCATGAACTTGTGTTTAAGATCTCCATCTTCGAAACACCGGCATGATCTCCATCGTCACCGGCACAACACCATGATCTCCATCATCTTGATCTCCATCAATGTGTTGCCATTGGGGTTGTGGTGCCAGCCCTGCTTCTACTTCTATTGCTACCGCTTAGCGATAAAGTAAAGCATTACATAGCGCTTAATGATTGGCACGCAGGTCATACAATAATTAAAGACAACCCTATGGCTCCTGCCGGTTGCCATACTCAACGACATGCAAGTCGTGAAATTCTATACATCACATGATCATCTCATACATCACATATATCTCATCATGTAATTGGCCATATCACATCACAACAAACACTGCAAAAACAAGTTAGACGTCCTCTAATTGTTGTTGCATGTTTTACGTGGCTGCTACGGGTATCTAGCAAGAACGATTCTCACCTACGCATAAACCACAACGGTGATACATAGGCTGCTTTTCAACCTTCTCAAGGACCGCCTTTGTCGGATCCGATCCAACTAATGTGAGAGAAACTGTCACCCGCAAGCCATCTAAGCAACAAGTTGCGTCGAGGGAACCGGTCTCTCGTAAGCGTACGAGTAATGTTGGTCCGGGCCGCTTCATCTCACAATCCCGCTGAACCAAAATCCGACCAAGGGAGGAAGCAATCTAAGCATCAACGTCCACAAACCTTTTGTGTTCTACTCGAGATGTCATCGAACCATCAACCTAGCTCTGATACCACTATTGGGGAACGTCGCATGGGAAACAAAAAAATTCCTACGCACATGCAAACCTATCCATGGTGATGAGCATCTACGAGAGGGAGAGTGAATCTACGTACCCTTGTAGATCGCTAAGCTGGAAGCGGGAAGAAACGCGGTTGGTGTAGTCGAACTTCTTCGCGATCCAAATCGCCGAGCGTCCCGCGATCCAATCACGAACCGTCCCGCCAACACATCATGATCCGTCCCGCGAACTCATCACGATCTGTCTCACGATCTTGATCATGATCTGTCCCGTGAACTCATCACGATCCGTTCCATGATCACATCACGAACCGTCTCGCGATCTCGATCACGGTCCTTCCGATCTAGCGCCGAACGGACAGCACCTCCGCGTTCAGCACACGTGCAGCTTGGTGACGATCTCCACCGTCTCGATCCAGCAAGAGGAGGTGGAGAGGATAGAGAGTTCACCGGCAACGTGACGGCACTCCGATGATGGTGGTGGAGCAATTCTGGCAGGGCTTCGCCTAAGCAATGCGGAACTACGATCTAGAGGAGAAACTATGCACCGGTGGAACGGATATCACGTGGCCGGAAATTCTGTCCAAAAACCATCCAATCCACTAGTATATATAGGAGGAGAGGAGAGGAGAGGCATCCAAGGCCTTTGGGTCGGCCGAAATAGGAGGTGGGAAGCAATCCTACTTCACCTCCAATCCTAGTTGGAGTAGGATTGCCTCCTATTGGCTGATTTTCCACTTTTTGCTTTAGGACTTTCTCTCCTGCGCCATGGGCATTTGTGGCTGTTTTCCCAGCCCACTAAGGGCTGGTTATTATTCTCCCACAGCCCATGGACCTCTTGGGGTCGAAATACCCCTCCCGGAGGCCTCCCGGTACACTACCGGCACTCCCGGTACACTACCGATGAGCCCGAAACTTTTCCGGAAACCAAACTGGGACTTCCTATATATGAATCTTTACCTCCGGACCATTCCGGAGCTCCTCGTGACGTACGGGATCTCATCCGGGACTCCGAACAAACTTCGGTCACCACCATACATAACTCTACACTACCGAAACGTCACCGAACCTTAAGTGTGCAGACCCTCCGGGTTCGAGAACTATGTAGACGTGACCGAGACACCTCTACGGTCAATAACCAATGGCGGGAGCTGGACGTCCACATTGGTTCCTACATATTCTACGAAGATCTTTATCGGTCGAACCTCTATGTCAAGGATTCAGTTAATCCTGTATAACGTTCCCTTTGTTCTTCGGTATGTTACTTGCCCGAGATTCGATCGTCGGTATCTCCATACCTAGTTCAACCTCGTTACCGGCAAGTCTCTTTACTCATTCCGTAATACAAGATCCCGCAACTAACAATTAGTCATGTTGCTTGCAAGGCTTATTGTGATGTTGCATTACCGAGTGGGCCCTGAGATACCTCTCCGTCACACGGAGTAACAAATCCCAGTCTCGATCCATGCCAACTCAACACACACCATCGGAGATACCTGTAGAGCACCTTTATAGTCACCCAGTTACGTTGCGACATTTGATACACACAAGGCACTCCTCCGATATCTGTGAGTTGCATGATCTCATGGTCATAGGAACATATACATTGACATGCAGAAAACAGTAGCAATAAACTGACACGATCATCGTTGCATTTGTAGTTTGGGTCTTGTCCATCACAACATTCTCCTAATGATGTGATCCCGTTATCAAATGACATCTCATGTCCATGGCTAGGAAACATTAACCATCTTTTGATCAACGAGCTAGTCTATTAGAGGCATACTAGGGACATGGTTTTGTCTATGTATCCACACATGCATTTAAGTCTCCGATCAATAAAATTATAGCATGGATAATAAACGATTATCATGAACAAGGAAATATGATAGTAACTAATTTATTATTGCCTCTAGGGCATATTTCCAACAAACTCTATACTACCGAAACATCACCAGACCTTAAGTGTGCAGACCCTGCGGGTTTGAGAACTCTATAGATATGAACGAGACACCTCTACGGTCAATAACCAATAGCGGGACCTGGATGCCCATATTGATTCCTACATATTCTATGAAGATCTTTATCGGTTGAACCTCTATGTCAAGGATTTAGTTAATCTCGTATGATGTTCCCTTTGTTCTTCCGTATGTTACTTGCCCGAGATTCGATCATCGGTATCACCATACCTAGTTCAACCTCGTTACCGGCAAGTCTCTTTACTCGTTTCCATAATACAAGATCTCGTAACTAACACTTAGTCACATTGCTTGCAAGGCTTGTTGTGATGTTGTATTACCGAGTGGGCCCTGAGATACCTCTCCGTCAAACGGAGTAACAAATCCCAGTGTTGATCCATGCCAACTCAACAGACACCCTCAGAGATACCTGTAGAGTATGCTTATAATCACCTAGTTACGTTTCGATGTTTGATACACACAAGGCACTCCTCCGGTGTTAGTGAGTTGCATGATCTCATGGTCATAGGAACATATACTTGACATGTAGAAAACTGTAGCAATAAACTGACACGATCATATGCTACGGTTATAGTTTGGGTATTTTCCATCCCATCATTCTCCTAATGATGTGATCCCGTTATCAAATGACATCACATGTCAATGGCTAGGAAACCTTGACCATCTTTGATCAACGAGCTAGTTCACAAGAGGCATAATAGGGACAAAGTGTTGTCTATTTATCCACACATGCAATGTGTTTCCAATCAATACAATTATAGCATGGATAATAAAAAAATTATCATGAACAAGGAAATATAATAATAAATACTTTATTTATTGGCTCTAGGGCATATTTCCAACAGTCGCGCCCACTAGGCTTGTGGCCAGGTGGTGGGCCCCCTGCATTTAATTCTTTCGCCAGTATTTTTATTAATTCCAAAAATATTCTCCGTAAATTTTCAGGATGATCCGAGAACTTTTATTACTGCACAAAATAACACCAACGCAATTCTGTTGAAAACACCGTTAGTACGGGTTAGTTTCATTCAAATCATGCAAATTAGAGTCCAAAACAAGGGCAAAAGAGTTTGGAAAAGTAGATACGTTGGAGACGTATCAACCATCAATGGAAAGCACTGGAAGGCGAATACCCCTCCTTCCAAGGAAAATCGAGGAACATCAAAACTGGTATAAGTACGTGCAAACTCAGTCCTTTTGCCAATATGAGTAGAAGGACAACAAATGATCTATGGTTGAATGGACCTACAACCTCCCAGGTGGCTCTACATGAAGCAAAAGTATCCATACATGTTTATTCTAATTTAAGAGCCGACCTAACCAGCAAATGACTTGAACATGTATCTCCAACTATGAACACATTACAAACTGAGGAAGGAGTCTGGTGGATGTCCCCATGTGTGTATGTTTCTATAATGTAGTACTACGGTAATGGATGTGGAATTTCTACACCTAAGCTCAAATACTCCCAGGATTCGACATGGCGAGAGGCCCCATAGACTAGACACCATCAATGTAAAGCACTGGACGGCGAATACCCCTCCTTCCAAGGAAAACCGAGGAACATCAAAATTGGTAAGAGTACGGGCAGAGTCAATCCTTTTGCCAATATTAGTAGAAGGACAACAGATGGTCTATGGTTTAATGGACCTACAACCTCCTAGGTGGCTCTGCATGAAGCAAAATTATACATACATTTTTATTCTCATTTAAGAGCTGACCCAACCGGGAAATTACTTGAACATATATCTTCAACTATCGAACACATTACAGACTGATGAAGGAGTCTGGTGGATGTCCCCATGTGTGTGTTTTTCTATAATGTAGTACTTCGGTAATGGACGTGGAATTTCTAAACTTAAGTTCAAATGCTCCTAGGAGTCGACATGGTGAGAGGCCCCTTAGATTAGACACCACCGATGGAAAGCACTGGACGGCGAATACCCTTCCTTCCAAGGAAAACGGAGGAACATCAAAATTGGTATGAGTACGGGCTGACTCGGTCCCTTTGCCAATATTAGTAGAAGGACAACAAATGGTCACTACTTGAATGGACCTACAACCTCCCTGGTGGCTCTGCATGAAGAAAAAGTATCCTTACAAGCTTATTCTAATTTAAGAGTTGGCCCAACCGGGAAATGACTTGAACATGTATATTCAACTATCGAACACATTACATAGTGATGAAGGAGTCTGGTGGACGTCTGTCGGTGTAGAAACTGGCGGATCTCGGGTAGGGGGTCCCGAACTATGAGACTAGGATCGACAATAATAGGATACGAAGGGGACACGAGTTTACCCAGGTTTGGGCCCTACTATGAAGGTTATACCCTACATCCTACTTGATTGTATTGATGGTGTAAGAGGTTACAAAGTTGATCTACCTCGAAATCGTATGTCTATCCCTAGATGAGTTGTTCTACCTCTGTACCCTAAAACCCTCCGTCTTATATAGATGCCGAGGAGGCCTAGGGTTTACACATGGTCGGTTACATGCCGAAGAGATAAACATGCCTATTTACTACATCAGACGTGGAGCGCAAGCCATGGTCCTCGAAGCTTCCATCCTGGTAACTGGGCCTTCAGGTCATCTGGTGTTCGGCGAATGGCCCATACAGTCCGGCCCATACCACAGGTCCGCTATCCGAGGACCCCTTAATACAGGACTCCCTCAGTAGCCCTCGAACTTGCCTCCAATGCCAAGAGTCTTCAGCTCCAATTGCTTCACGAATAGATTTTTCGGCTTGCGAGGTGAGTTCCTTCCACCGAACCATAGTTCGGCCTCTAGTGTCAAATAATTCGTCCGCATTACGGCACGTCCGAACTCTGTGAGATAATTCGGCTTTTGAAGGCCAAGCGTTGGGAAAAGGTAATGTTTCCCGACGATCTTTCTAACGAAAAGTCACAGCCCATCACGACCGATATGCCAGTGCCAGGTACTCGATGCGTGGCTCGAGGCCATTCCGTCCACATGATCTTTCCACACGGATCTTATCCCACTTTATATGGGAGGTAGTTAATTATATGCCCACAACAGCTCGCACGTCTCGGGAAGTGGAGGGAATCACGATGCGGCAAGGGGAACCCAAATCGACAGACCTCATAAAAGGAGAAAGAAAACCCCAGAGGCCTCTCACGCTCTCCATTTGACATCTTCGCCTCCTCTTCCCTTGCGCCTCCAGAGCACAGATCTAGGTTTCTCCCACCCCCGCTTTCGAGCTCTGCAATGGCAGGCTCCAATGGTCAGTGGGAAGTTTCCACCGTCAGCAACCAAGACATCCTCGACCTCAAGAAGACCTGCTACCTCCCCGCCGATATCACTCATCGCACGGCGGAGAAGGGACAAGTAATCCCCACCCCCAAGCCAGGTGAGCGGGTGGTGTTCATCCCCCACTTCATCAGGGGGGTAAGCTTTCCACTCCACCCCTTCGTCAGGGGCCTGATGTTCTTCTACGGCCTCGACTTCCATGACCATCCGCCGAACTCCATCATGCATCTCTCTGCTTTCATACTTCTCTACGAGGCATTCCTGCATGTCGAGCCACACTTCGGGCTTTGGCCAAGATGCTCATGGAGAAGCCTTACAAGCCTCCCACGAAGAAGGAGAAGAAGAAGAAACCAAGTTAGGCTAGTATCCGCATCAGGGATCAACCTGATGCTGCTTCTGAAGACACACCCGCCTCCTCAAATCAAGAGGAGGCCAAAGAGGAAGTAGAAGAAGAAGAGGAGGAGGAGGAGGAGGAGATCGAGAGCGAGGGGGGAGGCGATCTTCCCCGTGCCAAGAGGAGAGCGGCAACCTCGGATGCCCCAAGGCAGGCAGCCTCTCCTGTCCCGAAGAGGCCGCGGCAAGTGCGGATGGTCCTGTCCGATGAAAGTTCGGACTCGAGCTCCCCGTCCAATGATGCCGAGAAGGTTCCCCGAAGGAGTCTTAGGGTCAAGCCCCCTCCATCCAAGTTAGGATCTGAAAACCCTTGTTTCTGTCGCTAGTAGGCTCGAAGTTTGCTAATACGTAGGTTGTTGGTTCAACATCCCTCCGCGTGTCATCCCCACCGAGGTTATGTCGGATGGGGAGACCTCGCCTGTCGAACTGATAGAGAGCGGGGATGCCTCACACCCCCCCCCCCCACTCCTGGTGCTACGAAGGATGCCATGGAGGTGTCGTCCCAGCACACTCCAATGGAGGCAGACACAGGAGGAGTGTAGGATACCCTCATGGCCGAAGCTAATGCTTCGGACACCAAAGAACAGGGGACGATCACTTGCCCGGACATCGAGGAGACCAAACGGGCGGGTAATCAGTCCCCTCCAAGAATTTCTCCGGAGCGCATGGTGCCTCCGGAGGCATCGGTCCAAACCCCACTGGATGATCAGGAAAACCGATCATCCTCGGCACCACTGACCAACAAGTGGTCGGCCATGGGGGAGGATCTATCAAGCGCCTCCATCCCCGAGGTGCACCACACCCTTATGGGTGCGGTATTACAAAGCATCCAGTCCATTGACAATGAACTGAAAGAAGCCTTCAAAGGTCTCCTTGCAGGCTTTCAAGTAAGTTTCCCGTTGTTTGTGTTAAGATGTTATTTGATCATATTGTATACATGGAAGCCCCCGAGCCCCAGGTGAGTTGAAAAAACCCGCCTAGGGGTCATATCTATAGTTCGAAAAGTAAGTGCCGATGTGATACATATATTGTATGTGTAGGCCTTGTCATCGGTGACAGCCAAAAATGCCGCCGAACTGGACAAGATAAATCGAAATCTCAAGCGCTCCGAGGATGAGGTGGAAGCCCTCAACAAAAGTTTGAATCAAGTCTTAGTATTCTACCCCGAATTCTATCAATGCAGTCCTTATAGATAAGTCCTTGTCGTGTTGCGGCTTCGTCGGATGAGATGGAAAATCTTAGGGCCATGCTTCAGCGCATCAACGCTGAAGCGGCCGTGGAGAAGGCGGCGGCCAAGGAAGCGGCCACCGCACTCTCCACCCTATGAGCCACCAGTGATAAACACCGGGCTCGTGTGGCGGAGATACAAGATGAGATCCAGGACGCCAGCAACAAGTGCGATGCCCTGGAGCAAAAGAACAAGGTGCTCTCAACCGAGCTGTCCACCATGAAATTCGATCTTCATCAAGAGTGGGTAGACAGACGGTTCTTCGAGGAACAAGTTCGCCAAGCCAAGGAGATAGCCGATGGTAAGCCGTACTCCCTAAAGTGTGTATTCGGGGATAGCAGATTCGAATTGCCGACCTGGGTATGGCGATCCATAGGCGCAGCCACCAATCTCCAAAAGAGCATGGCGGAAGCCAACCAGGTGATCGCCTCACGGGGAGAGGAAGACCAAGCTAGGATATTCTGGGCGCAGTTTGGAGGCCCCGAGTGTCCTCCTCTGCTGGTGGAACAGCTCAAACAATTGATGGAGCTGCACCAGCTGGCGGAGCCGGCCATAAGGGACCTTTGCGTCCGCTTATGGCTCGGCGAGCCACTCCTCGGCAGCTACTTCAGTCTGATGCAGCGGCTGATTGAAGCTGCACCCCGCTTCGACGCCATCAAGCGCTCCTCCTGTATTGAAGGAGTCTGGATGGCCCTTGCCAAGGCCAAAGTGGAGTGGCCACGGCTCAAACCGATGAAGGTCGCCACTGACCCGCCACCACCTGGAGAGTCGCACCGACGCCCCGAGCTGTCCTTCGATGGAGTCATGGAAACTGCACGGGTGATTGCGTCATAATGTTCGGGCGAAAGAATTTTTGAATGAAATTGTAATGTGACCGAAGACTTGCGATAACTTTTAATGATAATAGTATCCGCTCTTATATACTTTTGCCTTCCTTTATAACTCATGTGTGGTTGCTTAATACTGAAAGATGCAAGTCGTCGGCTTCAGCCCCCATGTAGATACTACATGGGGTGTCTACGCCAAAGCACTATGTTCCTTAGCCGTATTAACAAAACCTGAAGGCGGATTGAGTGCGGCAGACTAGGCAATCATACTATTATACTCTGTTTCTTTCACTTAACCGAAGGGGCGCGACAAGGACTGCGGGGGGTGTACGATTAGACACCGGTATTTTGCGATGTTCGGCCGAGCCGAGGCCGAAGCCGACATCGTAGTGTTTGCTCAAATGGAAAATTCTTCGTATAACATGGAATAACCACTTACAGGATTCACTGATCGGCTCGCGCATACTATGACAGTCCGTTATTGGCTTTCTCCCCTGAGGAGCTTGACCAGCCTATCCGGAAGCACAATCGCAAGGGTGCTCCCTTTGCCCTTTTAGCCGAACGAGCGGAACATAAAGGGGCAAGCACAGGAGCCGGGCAACCCAACTTAATGACCAAAGACACAGTTCGGAACTGATGCACATAAAGCTAACGCCAAGACGCCAAGCACACAATGGTTAAGGCGGTTTGAGTTTGAAGACGAGCACACGGTCTAATAACCGGTGACTTCAAGCCATACCGAACAGATTCACGAGAAGAGGAAGGGGAAAATTTGGTATGTGCCAAAAACAAAACAATTGAGGCGTACTTGCACCAGGCAACTTCATATTTCCTCAACCAACTTCATATTACAGGTATGCTAAAAAAGAGAAAATAGAAAGGCCTAAAGGATCAGTTGTACCAGGGGTCTTCAACTGTTGACTAAACGTCTTCGTTATACCCTGTCGCTTGGTGACTCCTGCCATTGGATATACCTTGATAGGTGATAGTGTTCGGCGAACAGACCTTGCAAACTAGGTCTTGAGAAGTCGCCGATTATATAGATGGGATTTATGCCGTAGGTAGGCTCTTTTAGGTGTGCGTGCATCTGGTCCGAAGACGTGTTGATAGTTGCAGTTCGGAGCAACCGAAGACCCATCGGAAGTTCCCCACCGCCGCCCATGGAATCTTAAGTGCGAAGTTGTGCCTCTTCGGCACGTGCTTTGCTAGTCCTGGGGCTGTGGGGTGGGGGAAAAGTCCCTGTTGAGGGGAGGAAGGAGGTTCGGAGTTTTCAGTCTGAATCAGAACTCGCTTCCCAGCCTTTTGTGCCTTTACGGCGAATGTCGAAGCTTGTCGGTCGTCTCTATAGTTAAATTCGGCCACCAGCACCAATGCATGTTCCTCTGTTCTAAGGGACTGCTCTTTATTGCCATTGACAGTAATGACCCCCTTGGGGCCCGGCATCTTGAGCTTGAGGTATGCGTAATGCGGGACTGCGTTGAACCAAGCAAACGCGGTCCGACCGAGGAGCGCGTGATAGCCCCCGTGGAAGGGCACAATGTCGAAAATCAAGTCTTCGCTGCGGAAGTTATTGGGTGAGCCAAACACGACTTCCAAGGTTACAGAGCCCATGCATCGGGCCTTAACCCATGGGACCACTCCTTTGAAGGTAGTGCTACTGGGCTTGATCCTTAACAGATCTATACCCATATTTTTCACCGTGTATGAGTAAATCAGATTGAGGCTACTTCCTCTGTCCATTAGGACTTTACTGAGGTGATACCCATCTATAATGGGGTCTAGGACGAGGGCAGCCGAGCCCCCATGACGGATACTGGTCGGATGGTCACGTCGGTCGAAGGTGATAGGGTAAGCCGACCACGGGTTATGTTTTGGAGCTATGGGCTCCACGGCGTAGACCTCCCAAAAGGCCCGCTTCCTCTCTTTCATAGGCATGTGGGTGGCTTATATCATATTCACCGATTTAACTTCGGGAGGGAATTTCTTCTAACCGCCACCTATTGGACCCCGATGCTCTTCTTCATCCTCGCTGCGCGAGCTCTTGCCCTGGTCTTCGGGTTGTATTCTGCCGGCCTGTTTAAACACCCAACAGTTGCAGTGTGTGTGATTGGCTAGCTTCGCTGGAGTTCCATGGATTTGGCAAGTCTTGTCCATGATCTTCTCGAGCTGAGTGGGTCCATCACGATTGCCTTTAGGGGGCTTCTTCCGCTGTCCGGGTCGGGAGTTGCGGAATTGGGCATTGACCGTCGTGTCATCGACGTCGTTACCATGATGCCGGTGCTTGTTCTTATTATGTTTCGTCTTTGAGTTGCCGTCATGTGCTTCAGGTGCCAGTGAATCCTCAGAATTGTGGTTGCGTCTAGCCAGCCAATTATCTTCGCCGGGACAAAAAGCGGGTCATCAGGGAGGTAAGGGCGGACATAGTCCGAGGTTTGTCCTGAACTAGCTGGTGGGCCAACCATTCGTCCCAAATATTGTGCCGGAAAGAGGCAATAGCCTCGGCATCCGGACAGTTGACGATTTGGTTCTTCTTAGTCAAGAATCGGTTCCAGAATTGTCGGGCAGACTCGTTGGGCTTCTGGACGATGTTGCTAAGGTCGGAAGAGTCCGTCGGGCGGACATAGGTCCCCTGGAAGTTAGAGCGAAATGCGTCTTCCAGGTCTTCCCAGCATCCTATGGAGTTTTCAGGGAGGTTGTTTAACCAGTGTCGAGTTGGCCCTTTAAGCTTGAGAGGTAGGTATTTAATGGCGTGGTGATCATCTCCATGTGACATAAGGGTATGGAGGAGGAAGTCCTCGATCTAGACGGTTGGGTCAGTGGTCCCGTCATACTGTTCTATATTGACGGGTTTAAACCCTTCGGGGAACTGATGCCGCATTACCTCATTCGTGAAGCATAGTGGGTGAGCGGGGCCCTGACCCGAGCGATGTCACGCTTGTAGTCGGTATTTGTATGGAGCCGGTTGTGCTTCCGGGCTTTATAGTTTTGGTTGAACCATGGTCTATACTCTCCCCGTATATCCGGTGAGTAATCCCTGGATCCATAGATGGATCTAGTACAACCTGCACTGTGATCTAAGTCATCGCGCAGGTCGAACCTGTAATTGGTTTCGAATGGCTCCTTACCCCGTCCTTGGGGCATCGCCGGTATGTAACCGGTGTCGTTGGCCACTCTGTCACGCCCATGAGGAGGGTGGTTTGGCTCGTCGTATGCGGTACAATGCGGATACCGGGTGTCCGTGAGCTCCTCGTCGAATTGTGGCAGCAGCCGCCTCCAAGGGTAGCTTTTGGGCTGGTTTGACAAACCAGTGTCGTATGCTTCTTCGGCTGAGAGGACTTTCATCCATCAATCAGTGAGGTCGGCCTGTTCGGTTTTAAGTTGCCGCTCTTTGGCCTTCAGGCTGAGAGCCGCTGCCTAATTTGTTCCTGATCCTCGAGGTTATCAGGGATGTACAAGTCATCGGCCTTTGGTAGGTCTTCCTCCTCGACGAGGGGAAAGTAATCGTCGCTCTCGGGGTCCTTGACGGTATCAGGGTCGTTTTGGTCCGCGGTCTCGTCCAGACCCTCAAACGGGTGCTCGGGTACATCGGGATGATCATGATCGGCAGGGGCGCTACCATCCCTGCTGTTGATAATAGTTCGTCTTCCCTTTTTGCTTTTGGACCGCTTATGCGATTTCCGGAGTCTTGATGGCGCGTCGCCCGGTTTGTCACCGTCATTGTGAGGCGTGTTGTCGCCGTTGGTGGCAGGAGTATCAACCATGTAAACGTCGTACGTAGAAGTGGCGGTCCAACTCCCGGTGTTAATGGGGGTGGGAGCATGGTCCTCTTCGTCCATGTATTCTGCCTCCTCGGAGGCATAGTCTAGCACGTCAGTTAAGTCTTCGACGGTGGCTATCAAGTGGGTGGTGGGTGGGTCAAAAAATTCGTCCCTGCCCGAACTGTAACCGGGCAGGACATAGATCAGGGCTGGATCGTCACTGATTTTCAATGATGAGAATTGCTCGAAGGCCTCATCGACCGCTGAGGGCCCGATTGGATCCAACTGTCCAGGACGCATGGAGTCGACTCCCATGAAGTCCACCCCTAGGGAGTGTTTGGTAGGAACACAGGTCCGTTCATATGGCTTGATGGCTAGGCCGGGGTTAGATATCGGGTTGCCGCCATGGGTGACCCCATTGGCATGTCCGACGGAGGGGCTCGAGGTTAAGGCCTCAGAGTCCTTGGGGGTTACAGGTAAAGCCGTAAGCCCGATTAGTGACAAGTCGCCTCGAGAGTCGATAGAAAACTCTAGGTTTCCAAACCTAACTTCCTGATCGGGGGCGAGGCTCTCAACGCGGCCTAGATGACCGGTGGAACTAGCATGTAACACAACGCTGTTGAAGGCGAAGATCTGTCCGGGAACGAAAACGTCCATGTTGCGGACCTCTTCGTTGATGAAAAGGCGAGGCATCGATCCCATCTCGCTCATAGAGGAACTCTCAATGAAAGCACCAATTTCAGTGTAGAAACCGGCGGATCTCGGGTAGGGGGTCCCGAACTGTGAGACTAGGAACGACGGTAACAGGAGACGAAGGGGACACGAATTTACGCAGGTTCGGGCCCTCCTATGGAGGTAATACCCTACGTCATGCTTGATTGTATTGATGGTGTAAGAGGTTACAGAGTTGATCTACCTCGAGATCGTATGTCTAACCCTAGATGAGTTGTTTTGTCTCTATAGCCTAAAACCCTCTGGCTTATATAGATGCCGAGGAGGCCTAGGGTTTACACATGGTCGATTACATGCCGAAGAGATAAACATGCCTATTTACTACATCAGACGTGGAGCGCAAGCCATGGTCCTCGAAGCTTCCATCCTGGTAACTGGGCCTTCAGGTCATCTGGTGTTCAGCGAGTGGCCCGTACAGTCCAGCCCATACCACAGGTCGGCTACCCGACGACCCCCTAATACAGGACTCCCTCAACATCCCCATGTGTGTTTGTTTCTATAATGTAGTACTTCGGTAATGGACTTGGAATTTCTACACTTAAGCTCAAATGCTCCAAGGAGTCAACATGGTGAGAGGTCCCTTAGATTAGACACCATCGATGGAAAGCACTGGACGGCGAGTACCCTTCCTTCCAAGGAAAACTAAGGAACATCAAAATTGGTATGAGTACGGGAAGAGTGAGTCCTTTTGCCAATATTAGTAGAAGGACAACAAATGGTCTCTACTTGAATGGACCTATAACCTCCCAGGTGGCTTTGCATGAAGCAAAAGTATCCATACAAACTTATTCTAATCTAAGAGCCGGTCCAATCGGGGAATGACTTGAACATATATCTCCAACTATTGAACACATTACAGACTGAGGAAGGAGTTTGGTGTACGTCCACATGTGTGTTTGTTTCTATAATGTAGTACTCCGGTAATGGACGTAGAATTTCTACACCTAAGCTCAAATGCTCCCAGGAGTCGACATGGTGAGAGGCCCCTTAGACTAGACACCATCAATGGAAAGCACTAGACGGCGATACCCCTCCTTCCAAGGAAAATCAAGGAACATCAAAATTGGTATGAGTACGTGGAGACTCGGTCCTTTTGCCAATATGAGTGGAAGGACAAAAAATTGTCTATGGTTGAATGGACCTACAACCTCCCAGGTGGCTCTACATGAAGCAAAAGTATCCATACAAGCTTATTCTAATTTAAGAGCTGACCCAATCGGGGAATGACTTGAACATGTATCTCCAACTATTGAACACATTACAGACTGAGGAAGGAGTTTGGTGGACGTCCCCATGTGTGTTTGTTTCTATAATGTAGTACTCCGGTAATGGACGTGGAATTTCTACACCTAAACTCAAATGCTCCCAGGAGTCAAGATGGTGAGAGGCCCGTTAGACTAGACACCATCAATGGAAAGCACTAGACAACGAATACCCCTCCTTCCAAGGAAAATCTAAGAATGTCAAAATTGGTATGAGTACGGGCAGACTCGGTCCTTTTGCCAGTATGAGTAGAAGGACAACAAATTGTCTATGGTTTAATGGACCTACAACCTCCCAGGTGGCTCTGCATGAAGCAAAAGTAACCAT
This sequence comes from Hordeum marinum, assembly GCA_022496015.1. NCBI lineage: Eukaryota > Viridiplantae > Streptophyta > Magnoliopsida > Poales > Poaceae > Hordeum > Hordeum marinum. The sequence continues at coordinate 517,047,780 of CM039676.1, read as the reverse complement.
ACATGTTTATTCTAATTTAAGAGCCGACCCAACCGGGAAATGACTTGAACATCTATCTCCAACTATTGAACACATTACATACTGAGGAAGGAGTTTGGTGGACGTCCCCATATGTGTTTGTTTCAATAATGTAGTACTCTGGTAATGGACGTGGAATTTCTACACCTAAGCTCAAATGCTACCAGGGGTCGACATAGTGAGAGGCCCCTTAGACTAGACACCATCAATGGATAGCATTGACGGCGAATACCCCTCCTTCCAAGGAAAATTGAAGAACATCAAAATTGGTATGAGTACGGGTAGACTCGGTCCGTTTGCCAATATGAGTAGAAGGACAACAAATGGTCTCTACTTGAATCGGGAAATGACTTAAGAATATAGTAATAGCAATTTTTTTCCTCATGATTAAATAGGGTGGCTATATCATTCAATTTGGTAAGATGTGCCACCACAGTGATTCATAACCATGGAAAGGATCAGATTCAACCAAAGTAATTAACTCAGGATCGACAGATAATTCATAATCCTTATCAGTAACAAAGATAGGTGAAGTAGCAAACTTAGGATCATATTGCATTCTAGCATCCAGAGATTTTTCCTTCCACTTGCGAAGCAATTTCTTCATATCTTGGAGAGCTAGGTCTAGTAGATGTATCATAGTGTTTAGTTTCAATAATTTCATCAGATTCACAAATATTATCAGTTTCAGCATTGGCTCTAGCAATTTGTTCCTCAAGAAATTCACCAAGTGGCACAGTATCATCAAGCAAAGTATCATCATAAGCATCATGCATAGAAGAAGTAGCATCATCAATTACTTGCGACATATCAGTATTACTAGCAGGTCGTAGTGTCGCAAACTTACTCATAACAGAAGGTGAATCAAGTGCAGAGCTAGATGGCAGTTCCTTACCTCCCCTCGTAGTAGAGGGATAGATCTTGGTTTTTGGATCTATCAGATTCTTCATAGTGATCAACAAATATATATCCCAAGTGACTTAGAGTATACAGCTATGCTCCCCGGCAACCACGCGAGAAAAAGGGCTTGATAACCCACAAGTAAAGGGGATAACAATAGTTTTCGAGGGTAGAGTATTCAACCCAAATTTATTGATTCGACACAAGGGGATCCAAAGAATATTCTCAAGTATTAGAAGCTAAGTTGTCAATTCAACCACACCTGAAAGACTTAATATCTACAGCAAAGTAATATGGTAGTAACGGTAACTGTGGCAAGGTGATAGTAGCAGTTTGTAGTGATTGTGACAGTAGCTATGGAAAAGTAACTTAGCGAAGATCAATATATGAAAAGCTCGTAGGCAATGGATCAGTGATGGATAATTATGTCGGATGGCATTCATCATGCAATAGTTATAACATACGGTGACACAAAACCAGCTCCAATTCATCAATGTAATGTAGGCATGTATTCCGTATATAGTCATACATGCTTATGGAAAAGAACTTGCATGACATCTTTTGTCCTACCCTCCCATGGCAGCGGGGTCCTATTGGAAACTAAGTGATATTAAGGCTTCCTTTTAATAGAGAACCGGACCAAAGCATTAGTACTTAGTGAATACATGAACTCCTCAAACTACGGTAATCATCGAAAAGAATCCCAGTTATTGTCACCTTGGGGGATGCAGATCATAACTCGTAATAGGCATCTACAACTTGCAAGATAGGATCAAGAACACACATATATTCATGAAAACATAATAGGTTCAGATCTGAAATCATGGCACTCGAGCCCTAGTGACAAGCATTAGGCATAGCAAAGTCATAGCAACATCAATCTCAAAACATAGTGGATACTAGGGATTAAACCCTAACAAAACTAACTCGATTACATGATAAATCTCATCCAACCCATCACCGTCCATCAAGCCTACGATGAGATTACTCACGAACGGTGGAGAGCATCATGGAATTGGTGATGAAGGATGGTTGGTGATTACGAAGGCGTCGATTTCCCCTCTCCGGAGCCCAAAATGGACTCCAGATCTGGTCTCCCGAGGAAGAACAAGAGGTGACGGCGGCTCCGTATCGTGAAACACGATGAACTCTTCTCCTTGATTTTTTCTCCCCGAATAGGAATATATAGGAGTGGAAACGAGGTCGGAGGAGCAGCAGGGGGCCCACAAGCCTGCTTGGCGCGGCCTAGGGGGGTGGCCACTGTTGGGGAACGTTGCATGGGAAACAAAAATTCTCCTACGCTTCACCAAGATCAATCTAGGACATGAGCATCTACGAGAGGGGAGAGTGGATCTACATACCCTTATAGATTGCTAAGAGGGAAGCGTTAAGAAACGCGGTTGATGTAGTCGAACATATTCGTGATCCAAATCGCAAAGCGTCTCGCGATCCAATCACGATCCGTCCCGATCTAGCACCGAAGGGACGGCACCTCCGCGTTCAGCACACGTACGGCTTGATGACGATCTCCGCCTTCTTGATCCAGCAAGAGGGATCAAAGAGGTAGACGAGTTCTCCGGCAGCGCGACGGCGTTGCCACGATGGTGGTGGAGTAATTCCAGCATGGCTTTGCCTAAACACTGCTGAAACCGATCTAGAGGAGAAACTACGGACTAGAGGAGAGGGTAGCACGTGGCTGAAAATCTATGTGCAAAAACCCTAAAACCTCTAGTATATATAGGAGGAGAGGAGGAGGCTTGGCCACAAGGGCAAGCCCTTTTGGCTTCGGCCGAAGTGGAGGGAGGAGTCCTACTCCTCCACTCCTAGTCGGTTTAGGACTCCTTCCTTTTATTAGCGTTTTTCCACCTTTTCCACTTTGGACTTCCTTCCCAGCAGCATGGGCCCTATGTGGGACTTCGGCCAGCACACTAAGGGCTGGTATTCCTTCTCACATAGCCAATGTAGGCCCTTGGGTCGAAATACCCCTCCTGATGGTCCCCCGGTACCCTCCCGGCACTCCCGGTACACTACCGATGAGCCCAAAACTTTTCCGGTGACCAAAACAGGACTTCCTATATATCAATATTTACTCTGGACCATTCCGGAGCTCCTCGTGACATTTGGAATCTCATCCGGGACTCCGAACAACCTTCGGTCACCACCATGCATAACTCTACACTACCGAAACATCACCAAACCTTAAGTGTGCAGACCCTGCAGGTTCGAGAACTATGTAGACATGACCGAGACACCTCTACGGTCAATAACCAATAGCGGGACCTGGATGCCCATATTGATTCCTACATATTCTACGAAGATCTTTATCGGTTGAACCTCTATGTCAAGGATTTAGTTAATCTCGTATGATGTTCCCTTTGTTCTTCGGTATGTTACTTGCCCGAGATTCGATCATCGGTATCACCATACCTAGTTCAACCTCGTTATCGGCAAGTCTCTTTACTCGTTTCCGTAATACAAGATCCCGTAACTAACACTTAGTCACATTGCTTGCAAGGCTTGTTGTGATGTTGTATTACCGAGTGGGCCCTGAGATACCTCTCCGTCAAACGGAGTAACAAATCCCAGTGTTGATCCATGCCAACTCAACAGACACCCTCAGAGACACCTGTAGAGTATGCTTATAATCACCTAGTTACGTTTCGACGTTTGATACACACAAGGCACTCCTCCGGTGTTAGTGAGTTGCATGATCTCATGGTCATAGGAACATATACTTGACATGCAGAAAACTGTAGCAATAAACTGACACGATCATATGCTACGGTTATAGTTTGGGTATTGTCCATCCCATCATTCTCCTAATGATGTGATCCCGTTATCAAATGACATCACATGTCAATGGCTAGGAAACCTTGACCATCTTTGATCAACGAGCTAGTTCACAAGACGCATAATAGGGACAAAGTGTTGTCTATTTATCCACACATGCAATGTGTTTCCAATCAATACAATTATAGCATGGATAATAAACAATTATCATGAACAAGCAAATATAATAATAAACACTTTATTTATTGCCTCTAGGGCATATTTCCAACAGTCTCCCACTTGCACTAGAGTCAATAATCTAGTTCACATCACTATGTGATTTACATTGTAATGAATTGAACACCCATGCAGTTCTGGTGTTGCTCATGTTTAGCCCTTGGAAGAGCTTTAGTCAACGGGTCTGCAACATTCAGATCCGTGTGTACTTTGCAAATATTTATGTCCTTCTCCTTGATGTAATTGCAGATGGAATTGAAGTGTCGCTTTATGTGTCTGGTCCCCTTGTGAAACCTTGGTTCCTTGGATAGAGCAATAGCATCAGTGTTGTCACAGAACAGTCATTGGATTCAATGCACTGGGCACTACTCCAAGATATGTCATGGACTGCTTCATCCACACACCTTCCTTCGCCGCCTCTGAGGCTGTGATGTACTCCGCTTCGCATGTAGAATCGGCTACCACGCTTTGCTTGGAACTGCACCAGCTTACCACTCCCTCGTTGAGAATAAATACGTATCCGGCTTGCGACTTAGAGTAATCCGGATTAGTGTCAAAGCTTGCATCGATGTAACCCTTTACGACAAGCTCTTGAACACCTCCATAAACGAGAAACATTTCCTTAGTCGTTTTCAGGTACTTAAGGATATTATTGACCGTCGCCCAGTGCTCCATTCCAGGATCACTTTGAAACCTTCCGGCCATACTTATGGCAAGGATGACATTGGTTCTTGTGCATAGCATTGCATACATGATAGAGCCTATGACTGAAGCATAGGGGATGACACTCATCTTATCTCTATCTTCTGCAGTCACTGGGCATTGAGTCTTACTCAACTTCACACCTTGTAACACAGGCAAGAACCCCTTCTTGGACTGATCCATTTTGAACTTCTTCAAAACTTTATCAAGGTATGTGCTCTATGAAAGTGTTATCAAGCGTCTCGATCTATCTCTATAGATCTTAATGCCTAATATGGAAGCAGCTTCTCCTAGGTCCTTCATTGAAAAACTCTTATTCAAATATTCCTTCATGCTTTCCAGCATTTCTATATTGTTTCCACTCAGCAATATGTCATCCACATATAATATTAGAAACGCTATAGAGCTCCCACTCACTTTCTTGTAAATACAAGCTTCTCCATAAACTTGTATAAACCCAAACGCTTTGATCACCTCATCAAATCGCTTATTCCAACTCCGAGATGCTTGCACCAGTCCATGAATGGATCGCTGGAGTTTGCAAACTTTGTTAGCATTCTCTGGATCGACAAAACCTTCTAGTTGCATCATATACAACTCTTCCTCAAGGAAACCGTTGAGGAACGCTGTTTTGGCATCCATCTGCCAAATTTTATAGTCGAAATATGCAGCTATTGCTAACATGATTCTGACGGACTTAAGCATCGCTACGGGTGAGAAGGTCTCATCGTAGTCAACTCCTTGAACTTGTGAAAAACCCTTTGTCACAAGTCGAGCTTCATAGATGGTGACATTACCGTCTGCGTCCGTCTTCTTCTTAAAGATCCATTTGTTCTGACTGGCATTTCACCCTTCAACTAATACTTCCAAAGTCCATACTTTGTTTTCATACATGGATCCCATCTCGGATTTCATGGCCTCTAACCATTTCTCGGAATCCGGGCCCATCATCGCTCCTCCATAGCTCATAGGATCATTGTTGTCCAACAACATGACCTCTAAGACAGGGCTGCCCTACCACTCAAGAGTAGTACGCGCCCTTGTCGACCAACGAGGTTCAATAGTAACTTGATCCGAAGCTTCATTATCATCATCATTAACTTCCTCTTCAACTATCGTAGGCTCCACAGAAACATCTTTCTGTGCTGCGCTACTCTCTGGTTGAAGTAAAGGTTTAATAACCTCATCAAAATCTATTTTCCTCCCACTTAACACTTTCAAGAGAAACTCTTTCTCAAGAAATGTTCCGTTCTTAGCGATAAACACTTTGCCTTCGGATCTGAGATAGAAGGTATACCCAACTATCTCTTTCGGGTATCCTATGAAGACGCATTTCTCCGCTTTGGGTTCCAGCTTTTCAGGCTGAAGCTTTTTGACATAAGCATCACATCCCCAAACTTTAAGAAACGACAACTTTGGCCTTTTGCCAAACCATAGTTCATATGGCGTCATCTCAACGAATTTCGATGGTGCCCTACTTAAAGTGAATGTTGGTGTCTCTAACGATAACCCCAAAACGATAGTGGCAAATCGGCAAGAGACATCATAGAATGCACCATATCTAATAAGGTTCGATGACGACGTTCGGACGCACCATTATGCTGTGGTGTTCCATGCGGTGTCAACTATGAAACAATTCCACACTGTCTTAAGTGACTACTAAACTCATAACTCAGATATTCTCCTCCTCGATCAGATCGTAGGAATTTAATCTTCTTGTTACGATGCTTCTCAACTTCACTGTAAAATTGCTTGAACTTTTCAAACATTTCAGACTTGTGTTTCATTAAGTAAATATACCCATATCTAATTAAATCATCAGTGAAGGTGAGAAAATAATGATATCCACCGCGCGCCGCAACATTCATTGGACCGCACACATCAGTATGTATGATTTCCAACAAGTCACTTGCCCGTTCCATTGTGCTAGAGAACGGCGTTTTAGTCATCTTGCCCATAAGGCATGGTTCACATGTGTCAAGTGATTCAAAATCAAGTGACTCCAAAAGTCCATCAGCATGGAGCTTCCTCATGTGTTTTACACCAATATAACCTAAACGGCAGTGCCACAAGAAAGTGGTACTATCACTATCAAATCTACATCTTTTGGCATCAATGTTATGAACATGTGTATCATCACTAGCAAGATTCAATATGAATAAACCCCTCACATTGGGTGAATGATCATAAAACATATCACTCATATAAATAGAACAACCATTATTCTCTGATTTAAATGAGGAACCGTCTCGCAATAAACAAGATCAAGATATAATGTTCATGCTTAACGCAGGCACTAAATAACAATTATTCAGGTTCATCACTAATCCCGATGGTAATCGAAGAGAGAGCGTGCCGATGGCGATCACATCAACCTTGGAACCATTTCCCACGCGCATCGTCACTTCGTCCTTTGCCAGCCTTCATCTATTCCGTAGTTACTGTTTTGAGTTGCAAATATGAGCAATCAAACCGGTATCAAATACCCAGGCACTACAACGAGAGCTAGTAAGGTACACATCAATAACGTGTATATCATATATACCTTGTTTGTTGTTGGCTGCCTTCTTGTCAGCCAGATACTTGGCGTAGTTCCGCTTCCTGTGACCAGTTCCCTTCCAATGAAAGCACTCAGTTTTTGGCTTGGGTCCAGCCTTGGGTTAATTTATAGGAGGAGCAACTGCTTTGCCATCCTTCTTGGATTTACCCTTCTTGCCCTTGCCATTCTTCTTGAAACTAGTGGTTTTATTGACCATCAACACTTGATGTTCTTTCTGGATTTTAGACTCAGCGACTTTCAGCATCGCAAACAGCTCGGCGACTAACTTGTTCATCCTGTGCATGTTATAGTTCATCACAAAGCTCTTGTAGCTAGCTGGCGGTGATTGAAGAACTCTGTCAGTGATGGCCTCTGGCGGAAGGGGCATTCCCAACTCTGCCAGACGAGTCGAATACCCAGACATTCTGAATATATGTCCACTGATAGACCCGTTCTCCTCCATTTTGCAAGCATAGAACTTATCGGAGGTCTCATACCTCTCGATTCGGGCATTCTTCTTAAATATAAACTCCAACTCCTGGAACATCTCATATGCTCCATGACGTTCAAAATGTCTTTGAAGTCCCGGTTCTAAGCCATACAATATTGCACACTAAACTATTGAGTAATCTCCAGAACGTGCCTCCCAAGTGTTCTTAACGTCTTCGGATGCCATGTCTTCGGGTTGGTTACCAAGCGGTGCATCAAGGACATATGATTTCTGGGAAGACGTGAGGATAATCCTCAAATTACAGGCCCAGTCCACAAAGTTACTTCCATCATCTTTCAACTTAGCTTTCTCTATGAATGCATTAAAATTCAGGGGTGCTACTGCGCGAGCCATTGATCTACAAGATAAATATGCAAAGGTTACTAAGACTATTGTTCAAGATAATGAGTTTAGTTAATCAAATTACTAAAGCTCCCACTCAAATTGACATCCCTCAGGTCATCTGAGTGATACATGATCCAAATTCACCAACTCAAGTCCGATCATCACCTGAGTTGAGGTGGTTTCAATGGTGAACATCATCATGTTGATCATATCTACTATATGACTCATGTTCGACATTTCGGTCTCTTGTGTTCCAAGGCCATGTCTGTACATGCTAGGCTCGTCAAGTTTAACCCGAGTGTTCTGCATGTGCAACACAGGCTTACACCCCTTGTATGAGAACGTAGAGTCTATCACATCCGATCATCACGTGGTGTCTCGACACGATGAACCTTCGCAACGGTGCACACTCGGGGAGAACAAAATTCATCTTGAAATTTAAGTGAGGGATCACCTTATAATGCTACCATCGTCCTAAGAAAAACAAGGTGCATAAAAGGATTAACATCACATGCAAATCATAAGTGACATGATATGGCCATGAACTTGTGCTTTTGATCTCCATCTTGAAAGCACCAGCATGATCTCCATCGTCACCGGCATGACACCATGATCTCCATCATCTTGATCTCTATCAATGTTTCGCCATCGGGGTTGTCGCGCCCATCCTGCTTCTAGTACTATTGCTACCATTTAGCGATAAAGTAAAGCATTACATAGCGCTTAATGATTGACACGCGGGTCATACAATAATTAAAGACAACCCTATGGCTCTTGCCGGTTGTCGTACTCATCGACATGCAAGTCGTGATATTCTATACAACACATGATCATCTCATACATCATATATATCTCATCATGTAATTGGCCATATCACATCACAACATACCCTGCAAAAACAAGTTAGACGTCCCCTAATTGTTGTTGCATGTTTTACGTGGCTGCTATGGGTGTCTAGCAAGAACAATTCTCACCTACGCAAAAACCACAATGGTGATACATAAGTTGCTTTTCAACCTTCTCAAGGACCGCCTTTGTCGAATCCGATCCAACTAAAGTAGGAGAAACAAACACCCGCCAGCCATCTTTATGCAACGAAGTTACACGTCAGTCGATGGAACCGGTCTCTCGTAAGCATATGAGTAAGGTTGGTCCGGGCCGCTTCATCCCACAATACCGCTGAACAAAAACACGACCAAGGGAGGAAGCAATCTAAGCATCAACACCCACAAACTCTTTGTGTTCTACTCGAGATCTCATCTACACATAGACCTATCTCATGATGCCACTGTTGGGGAACGTTGCATGGGAAACAAAAAAATTCCTACGCTTCACCAAGATCAATCTAGGAGATGAGCATCTACGAGAGGGGAGAGTGGATCTACATACCCTTGTAGATTGCTAAGCGCTAAGCATTAAGAAACGCAGTTGATGTAGTCAAACGTCGTCGCGATCCAAATAACCGAGCGTCACGCGTTGCAATCACGATCCGTCCCGATCTAACACCGAACGGACGGCACCTCCGCGTTCAGCACACGTACGGCTTGATGAAGATCTCCGCCTTCTTGATCCAGTAAGAGGGAGCGGAGAGGTAGATGAGTTCTCTAGCAGCGCGACGGCGTTGCAGCGATGGTGATGGAGTAATTCCAACAGGGCTTCCCCAAAGAACTGTTGAAACCGATCTAGAGGAGAACCTACGGACTAGAGGAGAGGGTAGCACGTGGCTGAAAATCTATGTGCAAAAATCCTAAGACCTCTGGTATATATAGGAGGAGGAGAGGAGGAGGCTTGGCCGCAAGGGCAAGCCCTTTTTTCTTTGGCCGAAGTGGAGGGAGGAGTCCTACTCCACCACTCCTAGTCGGTTTAATTAGGACTCCTTCCTTTTATTAGCCATTTTTTCACCTTTTCCACTTTGGACTTCCTTCCAGGCCGCATGGGCCCTATGTGGGACTTCGGCCAGCACACTAAGGGCTGGTATTCCTTCTCACATAGCCAATGTAGGCCCTTGGGTCGAAATACCCCTCCTGATGGTCCCCCGGTACCCTCCCGGCACTCCCGGTACACTACCGATGAGCCCAAAACTTTTCCGGTGACCAAAACAGGACTTCCTATATATCAATATTTACTCTAGACCATTCCGGAGCTCCTCGTGACATTTGGAATCTCATCCGGGACTCCGAACAACCTTCGGTCACCACCATGCATAACTCTACACTACCGAAACGTCACCAAACCTTAAGTGTGCAGACCCTGCGGGTTCGAGAACTATGTAGACATGACCGAGACACCTCTACGGTCAATAACCAATAGCGGGACCTGGATGCCCATATTGATTCCTACATATTCTACGAAGATCTTTATCGGTTGAACCTCTATGTCAAGGATTTAGTTAATCTCGTATGATGTTCCCTTTGTTCTTCGGTATGTTACTTGCCCGAGATTCGATCATCGGTATCACCATACCTAGTTCAACCTCGTTATGGGCAAGTCTCTTTACTCGTTTCCGTAATACAAGATCCCGTAACTAACACTTAGTCACATTGCTTGCAAGGCTTGTTGTGATGTTGTATTACCGAGTGGGCCCTGAGATACCTCTCCGTCACACGGAGTAACAAATCCCAGTGTTGATCCATGCCAACTCAACAGACACCCTCAGAGATACCTGTAGAGTATGCTTATAGTCACCTAGTTACGTTTTGACGTTTGATACACACAAGGCACTCCTCCGGTGTCAGTGAGGTTCATGATCTCATGGTCATAGGAACATATACTTGACATGCAAAAAATTGTAGCAATAAACTGACATGATCATATGCTACAGCTATAATTTGGGTCTTGTCCATCCCATCATTCTCCTAATGATGTGATCCCGTTATCAAATGACATCATATATCAATGGCTAGGAAACCTTGACCATCTTTGATCAACGAGCTAGTTCACAAGAGGCATAATAGGGACAAAGTGTTGTCTATTTATCCAGACATGCAATGTGTTTCCAATCAATACAATTATAGCATGGATGATAAAAATTTATCATGAACAAGGAAATATAATAATAAATACTTTATTTATTGCCTCTAGAGCATATTTCCAACAGTCGCGCCCACCAGGCTTGTGGCCAGGTGGTGGGCCCCCTGCATTTAATTCTTTCGCCAGTATTTTTATTAATTTCAAAAATATTCTCCGTAAATTTTCAGGATGATCCGAGAACTTTTATTTCTATACAAAAATAACACCAAGGCAATTCTGTTGAAAACACCGTCAGTCGGGGTTAGTTCCATTCAAATCATGCAAATTAGAGTCCAAAACAAGGGCAAAAGAGTTTGGAAAAGTAGATACGTTGGAGACGTATCAACCATCAATGGAAAGCACTAGAAGGCGAATACCCCTCCTTCCAAGGAAAATCGAGGAACATCAAAATTGGTATAAGTACGGGCAGACTCATTCCTTTCGCCAATATGAGTAGAAGGACAACAAATGATCTGTGGTTGAATGGACCTACAACCTCCCAGGTGGCTCTGCATGAAGAAAAAGTATCCATACATGTTATTCTAATTTAAGAGTCGACCTAACCTGCAAATGACTTGAACATGTATCTCCAACTATTGAACACATTACAAACTGAGGAAGGAGTCTGGTGGATGGCCCCATGTGTGTTTGTTTCTATACTGTAGTACTACGGTAATGGACGTGGAATTTCTACACCTAAACTCAAATGCTCCCAGGAGTCAAGATGGTGAGAGGCCCCTTAGACTAGACACCATCAATGGAAAGCACTAGACGACGAATACCCCTCCTTCCAAGGAAAATCTAAGAATGTCAAAATTGGTATGAGTACGGGCAGACTCGGTCCTTTTGCCAGTATGAGTAGAAGGACAACAAATTGTCTATGGTTTAATGGACCTACAACCTCCCAGGTGGCTCTGCATGAAGCAAAAGTATCCATACATGTTTATTCTAATTTAAGAGCCGAGCCAACCGGGAAATGACTTGAACATCTATCTCCAACTATTGAACACATTACATACTGAGGAAGGAGTTTGGTGGACGTCCCCATATATGTTTGTTTCAATAATGTAGTACTCCGGTAATGGACGTGGAATTTCTACACCTAAGCTCAAATGCTACCATGGGTCGACATGGTGAGAGGCCCCTTAGACTAGACACCATCAATGGACAGCATGGACGGCGAATACCCCTCCTTCCAAGGAAAATCGAAGAACATCAAAATTGGTATGAGTACGGGCAGACTCGGTCCGTTTGCCAATATGAGTAGAAGGACAACAAATGGTCTATGGTTGAATGTACCTACAACCTCCCAGGTGACTCTACATGAAGCAAAAGTATCCATATATGTTTATTCTAATTTAAGAGCCGACCCAACCGGGAAATGACTTGAACATCTATCTCCAACTATTGAACACATTACATACTGAGGAAGGAGTTTGGTGGACGCCCCCGTATGTGTTTGTTTCAATAATATAGTACTCCGGTAATGGACGTGGAATTTCTACACCTAAGCTCAAATGCTCCCAGGAGTCGACATGGTGAGAGGCCCCTTAGACTAGACACCCTCAATGGAAAGCACTGGACGGCGAATACCCCTCCTCCCAAGGAAAACCGAGGAACATCAAAATTGGTATGAGTACGGATAGACTCAGTCCTTTTGCCAATATGAGAAGAAGGACAACAAATGGTCTATGGTTGAATGGACCTACAACCTCACAGGTGGCTCTGCATGAAGCAAAAGTATCCATACAAGCTTATTCTAATTTAAGAGCTGACCCAATCGGGAAATGACTTGAACATGTATCTCCAACTATTGAACACATTACAGACTGAGGAAGGAGTGTGGTGGACGTCCCCATGTGTGTTTGTTTCTATAATGTAGTACTCTGGTAATGAACGTGGATTTTTTACAACTGAGCTCAAATGCTTCTGGTGTGAACAATAAAATCAAAAAATAGAAAAAACTAAGAAATATAATTTTTTATGGTATACTTCAATAAATGTTTGTTGTGTATGCAAAATTTTATCATGAATCACATTCGTGAAAGGTGTGTAAAAAAGCAAAATTGATGCTATGAAAATGGTGCTTTTAAACGCAATTGAGGGCATTGATTTTGTTACTTTTACCATGCCTTCCACCAATGTGATTTCGTGATAAAATTGGCATGCATAGCAAATATTTCTTAAAGTATGGCAAAAATGTTCAGTTTTTTTAAATTTACTGTTCATATTAGGAGCATTTGAGCTCAGGTGTTGAAAGGTACTTTCTGCTGGGTAACTTGTTTTATACAGTATATTTGGCAATCCTAACCACATTCCCATTACGCGAGATAAACCTGCCAATGTACCCCAAGTTGGCAACCAAACCATGACATAAACCTGTCAGTGTACGCGAGATAATGTCAATGTTAATCTGGTTGGATGGATCGATGGGTTTGGATCGGTTGTGTACTTAAGTTGATGGCAAACAGCGACAGGCGTAATTGGTCTCCGGGTCATGGTTTCCAATGTGATCCGTTCGGGGTGTCCCGTCTGTTGGCCAAGTCTCATCCGGATCCAGCAGGCAGTGGGATTATACTAATTAATCCTTGGAACCCCAGATCCACCACCCTCGGCATATTTCCGCCACTGCTCATCATTTGCTTATACAGCTCAGCATTCATGTCAAATGATCCGCGCAGTGTACGGGTTCTTCTCACGGAGCAAAGAACGATTCATTTGCATGCAAGCCAATGGAATGGCAGCATGCCCGGAGAAACCCAATGCATGACCTTAGCACGCTGCAAAAAACCATTCCTTTGCATGCAATCAATTCTTTGATGACGCCTTTGCTGAGGTTGAAGAAGTTGGTTCGAGCAAATAAAAACCTTTGTTCCCACCGCGGCAAGCGTTTGACGTCACGTGCTGACAGTGACGGACCGACACGCTAATACGTAACCAGTGACTATATAAATATAAATACAAATACAGTGTATAAAAGAGAGCAGAATGATCTCCTACAATACATAAACCGCATTTGCCGGTAGTACGTAGCAGTTCGTCTCGGATATGGCTGGCGCGGCCTTGTTCGGCTTGAACGTCCAAGTTGGCGAGCTGCCCAAGGTCGCGACCGAGGCGACGGAGGGACGACGGTTGGTCGAGGTCGAGCATCTGCTGTGCGCCATCGGCCTCGCCACCGCATGCATGTCGGTCGCCTTGGCCATCTACAAGGCGCCAGCCGGCGTCTTCGACGGCCACGGAGGCGCCTACTACGCGTCCGTCGTCTCCGCCGGCGTCTTCAGCCTGGTCGACGCCTGCACCGCGGTCGTCTGGCTGTCGGCCGGCGCGGATGGCCCGCGGCAGCGCCTCCTGCGCCGGTGCGTTCTCTGCGCTTCGCTCTTGCCTCTGGCGTTCATGTCGGGTCTCGACGGAGTCCGCATGCTAGTCAAGTAACCAAGAACAAATTGCCGACGCCGCCCATTTGCATGCTTGTAATGTACTACTACTAGTGGCAGGGACGCGCCCTAGGCGCGCCTCTTGAGGCATAATTATGCGTATTTATCTTGTTGTTACAATTCTTAACGTGTTTGTACAGCTTTGGTGGTCGCCAGTTGCTACAAACTACGCTAAAAGAAGCGGCAATGCTTACAAAGAATATATGAAGCACAATGGTAACTCACATGAAATTAGGAGATTAAAGTACAGAAATAGAACACCGAATGGTAACTTCAGAGTCCAGAAACGTGGGAGAGAATGAAACGTAGTAATGGGGAGGCGTCAAAGAAAAGTAGTAATGGGGAGGCGTCAATGAAACGTTGGTAACTTCGGACTCCTTTTCGACGCGGCCACGTGGCAAGATGTCGTCGGGGTTGACGGGGGAAACCCCTCTTCGATGGCAGCCGTGCGCCAGGATGCATTGAACTGCTCCATGCTATTGCCTTCGCTGACGGCGGCGCCGGCGCCGGCCAACTCAATGCCACTCAACGTGATAAGGTTGAGCCGAGATGCATGCGTACATATGTAATCAGAATATACATGTGCGTACTGCACTACTGCGTGGTCGTCCCATGCTAGCCCTTGATCGATTGCAGCAACCAAATGTGCATGGAGCAGTATATATATTCAGCCTGAACTAACTGATGAATTTCATGCACACAATCACTCGGAAAATAATCATTCTGAACAACCAAATGTACATGGAAAATATTTATAGCAGTTCAGAAAAAAATCATAGCTAACTCACTTATGCACGCATCCCAGCTAACTCAATTATACTGCCTATAAGCTACGGCGATAAGTGAGCACTCGTGAAATTCTGATATGCACAAAGCTAGGTGGCTTAAATCGAGTCAAGAAGGCTCAGGAACCATACTGACTGTAAACATTGACCCGCGTCAGTTTGTGCAACAACACATGCAGAGTCATAATTCAATGTCTAAAATCTGAAAGTTAGAGCATCCATGAAGAAAGAAAGAGGTATGTGATCCAACCTGGATTAGTCATGTGTGCTTGCCGTTGATCCAAAACGGTGGTCTTCAGTTGCCATCCATCGAGTACAACTCGCGGTCTGGGCGACGACGGCTTCGTCGTTCGGGTGGTTGAGGTCGACGTGTGGATCTTACCTTGGCCAAACGAAGGGGGCATCATCCTTGCCCCATCTTCTCACGTCGGTGACCCGTTTCGACCGCTGCTCCACCCAGCACGATATAACTCGTCCTGCCGCTCTGCCTCCTCCTTGGTGGTTGGTGCAATCGACCTTAGAGCCCTTGCCAACCACCTCGGCGGATCTGGATTCTTGATTTGAGAGAGAAATGGGCTAGGAGACGAGGCGAGAGATGAGAAGAAAGAGCGATGGAGAGAGGAGGTGGCGTGCGAGCAAGGAGAAAAGGGATGTGAAGGGTGTACCTGGGAAGGGTTCCTTCTCTATTAAGGACGTGTTCGGTAGCCCTCCAGCTTCTCAACTCCTCAACTCTAGGCGAGGAGTCCAGCCGAACGGTTTAAATCTTGGTTATGAGAGTGAGAAGATGACTAAGATCGTAGTGCAAATTTTGTGGAGTCGTGGAGTTGGAAAATCACAGCTCCTCCAAAACTGGAAAGTCAGAGTTGAGAGATAATTACTAGTCCCTGCCACCACCAAGTGAATCCGAAGCATACCGGTTCGCTGCCAGTGTCGCGAGTCGTCGCTCCCCGCACCATTCCCCTCCTGTCCGCGACCAGGCCTGTGGCCCAGTCCACCTTTTCCCAAACCAGCCTGCTCTTGCTGGGCCACAAAGGGCTTCAGGCTCGCTCCCTTGTGCGATCCAGAAGCGGTGATGCCGAACGGATCGATGGCTCCAGGATTGATCATGAGAAGCTAGCACTGGATTAGTAGCGTTGGAGTTGAGGATTTTTTGGCATGGAGGGCTCCCGAACACGCCCTAAGAAATCCATCCCGGTCAACAACCTGCTACGTGGGCCAACCAGTGAACGAGCCCAGAAAATCACTCGCCAAAACAAGACCTCGCCAGTCGCCAGCCCCTGCTGCCCACGTGGCATATTCCCTCTTGAAGAGTGTAATGTCTTGTACTCCTTCCGTTTCTTTTTACTCCGCATATAAGATTTGGTCAAAGTCAAACAACGTAAAGTTTGACCAAATTTATATCAAAAAATATGAACAACTACTATACTAAAACTATATAGTATGAAAATATATATCGTGGTGCATCTGATAATATTAATTTTATGTTGCGAATGTTGATATTTTTTAATATAAAGTTAGTCAAATTTTACAATACTTGACTTTGACCAAACCTTATATGCGGACTAAAAAGAAACTGAGGGAATACTGTATATAGTTGCATTTTGCATGCATGCACCCTTCATGGCTGTTGTGTATGCTATATAATATGATAAAGTACTAGTAGTCGGGGGCGCACTAGAGGTGCGCCTCTTGAGAGGAAGCAGGGCGGTGTCAGATGGGATATGCGCCCCTTTTACTTTTCCATTTGCACTATGTACTGCATAATCGATAGTTTTCTTCGTCCATTCACAATATTGCATGGATGATAGCATACATATGCAACTGTATCAGCAGATTAGTTATTGCAGTTATCTGCACATGGAGACTTGCATTATAACCACTGAGCCTCCTCTTGGATTCACGGATGTAAGTGCATGACGGCAATCGCAGCCATGAAGACAATGGCAGTTCTCATGCCAACCCTCTTGGCTTTGTTTCTGCATCTCCAGACCAGTAGAGTAGTGCGAGAAGGCATGAACCTAAGCTCGGAAAGCTTCTTGTGTGACTTGGCGTAGTCCTTGAAGAACTCGTCCTCATCCTGCACAAAAGAAGTTGTCAGCATATCCAACAAGCAAAAGAACGTCGAAGCCCTTGCGGATGGCTCAACCACCTCGTCCATCTGCTTGCTCACATATATAAAAGATAAGAGTTTAGATGCATCTATTGCATCTTTTATTTAAAAAGAATCCATAGTATACATTTAAAATCTATAGCTCCAAGAAGCTTCTGAACCAACCCTTTATATCTCGTCATATGCAGCTAATGCACCTCTTATCGAGGCAAAGAGAGGATGACAGATAATCAAATTAAACACAACAAAAAAGGCATACCACATGCATCGATCAGTGACACATGTTGGCATAGAATAATCATTGGCATACCAGTAAAACAGGACGAACTATTACCTGAAAGCGACAAGCATCAACATATGCTACTTTAGTACATACAGGTTCTTCGCAGCTACATCTTCGGACTCTTGTTTCTCAGATGGAGCAGCTTGGCTGTTCTTGCCATGCATTGCCTACAAGCCGTCAAAATCAATTAGCCCAATGCAAACGAGCACTAATATATGCATAAATGTGCGAGAAACCATGCGTTGTTCCATAGAAAAAGTAAAGGAGAAAATTTAGTCGATCTATTCAACCAGAAAGAGATGCACATAAAACTACATATATTCATGAAACAAAAGGGCACAGTTACAGTTATGGTGTACATAATACTACACAACAACAAACAAAATTGACTGAGCAATTCATGTGACCCTAATCCCAGCCCTAGCACCCCTCCATCTATTAGTTCCAGGAAACATGAAAAGTGAAAGAAAAAACATCAGGGACAATTAACTCAGCATGGAAAAGAAAGACTCGTATGGAAAAACAACAAGAATGAGTAAACACAAGTGATATTACGGTCCATCTATCTCACCTCCAAAAGTGAAAAGGAAAGTGAGTTATCATCTGGATGACAAGTTTTACTTTATAGCGCAAATTTACATCATTATGATTTGTTTGGAAGAGGAAATAGTAAGATCAAGTTTTAGATTTTTATCAATCATTATTAATTTCATGAAAAAGAAAGTAGCAGCATAAATGGACGGTTAATAGTGGATGATCAACAAAGAAGCATTATATAAGAGAATAGTGTCCAGGGATACATAAGCTGAACGGTAGATTCATACCCATTCACAAGATGTAGACGCAACTAACCATAACTGGATCATCTATCAATTCCATAGCATCCTTCTTGCCTGATTTTTTTCCTCGATCAGGTTACATACAGTAACTTGAATAACATATTCAAAGCTAACCCGGAACAATTTATATCATTATAGACCATGTCTTGCTGGGTACATAGTACTTGTGAAAAGAGATACAGTCTTGAGAAATGAAAAAGAACATAATACTTGTGCATTGCAGAACATAACATGACATGAATGCCACTATTTAAAACAGGAACACACATACTACGTCTTCTCCCAGCCAGGCGTAAAGGGCGAGAGGATCAAAGGGGGGCAAGGGCACATACCTTACAGGTGGCAATGACGTGTTCCAAGGTGTTCGCCAGTGCGGAGTCGTCCCACATGTCGCCGCCCTTCCCCATATCCTCTTTCATAGTTCTCATAGCTCCTCCTCTGACCTGTTGCGCCTTTCCCAGGAACGAAGAGGATGGAAAATAAAAGGCGCCTCTGCTCCAGTAATACCCCCCCCCCCCCCACCGCCACAAACAAAGCTAGAGGTGTGTACGCATGAAGAATAAGAAATCAGGTAGTTGAGGTCTAGAGGAGCTCACCAAGATCCGGGCCAAATCCATGGGAGGGATGGGGAAAAAGAAAGACATGACAAAAAGAAAGGCGGC
The DNA here is from genome assembly GCA_022496015.1 of Hordeum marinum. NCBI lineage: Eukaryota > Viridiplantae > Streptophyta > Magnoliopsida > Poales > Poaceae > Hordeum > Hordeum marinum. The sequence goes on along the minus strand of CM039676.1, from coordinate 517,028,658 downwards.
GGCACCATGGACTGCTCCGCAGCGGAAGGGGAGTTTACCCTGCCGCGATGCCCTCCTCTAGTCACCTCATACACTTCGACGCGGCGCCGCCCAGTTGACCCCCATCTCTCCCTCGCCACCACCCACTATCTTGTTCTGGTAATGGGTGTTGGGGAACATTGCATGGGAAACAAAAAAATTCCTACGCACACGCAAGATCTATCCATGGTGATGAGCTTCTACGAGAGGGAGAGTGGATCTACAGACCCTTGTAGATCGCTAAGCGGGAAGCGTTAAGAAACGCGGATGGTGTAGTCAAACGTCTTCGCGATCCAAATCGCCGAGCGTCCCGCGATCTCATCACGATCCGTCCCGCGATCCAATCACGATCCGTCCCGCGAACTCATCACGATCCGTCTCGCGATCTCATCACGATCCGTCCCGCGAACTCATCATGATCCGTCTCGCGATCTCGTCACGATCCGTCTCGCAATCTTGATCACGGTCCTTCCGATCTAGCGCCGAACGGACGGCACCTCCGCGTTCAGCACACGTACAGCTTGATGACGATCTCCGCCTTCTTGATCCAGCAAGAGGGAGCGGAGAGGTAGAAGAGTTCTCCGGCAGCGTGACGGCGCTCCGGCGATGGTGGTGGAGCTATTCCAGCAGGGCTTCGCCTAAGCACTGCAGAAAACCGATCTAGAGGAGAAACTATGCACTCGAGGAACGGGTAGCACGTGGCTGAAAATTCTAGTGCAAAACAACCAATACCACCAGTATATATAGGAGGGAGGGAGGAGGAGGGCTGGCGCAAGGCCAAGGCCCCATAGGAGTCGACCGAATCCACTAGGATTGGAGGACTCTCCTCCAATCCTAGTAGGACTAGGATTCGTCCCTTTTTTTTTCCTTTTTCCACCTTTTCCTATTGGGTTTTCTTCTCCAGCCACATGGGCCTTGTGTGGGAGTTTCCACCAGCCCACTAAGGGCTGATATTCACTCTCCCACAGCCCATGAAGCCTCTTGGGTCGAAATACCCCTCTCAGAGGTCTCTCGGTACACTACTGGCACTCCCGGTACACTACCGATGAGCCCGAAACTTTTCCGGCGACCAAAATAGGACTTCCTATATATGAATCTTTACCTCCGGACCATTCTGGAGCTCCTCGTGATGTTCAGGATCTCATCCGGGACTCCGAACAACCTCCGGTCACCACCATACATAACTCTATACTACCGAAACGTCACCAAACCTTAAGTGTGCAGACCCTGCGGGTTCGAGAACTATGTAGACATGACCGAGACACCTCTATGGTCAATAACCAATAGCGGGCCCTGGATGACCATATTGGTTCCTACATATTCTACAAAGATTTTTATCGGTCGAACCTCTATGTCAAGGATTCAGTCAATCCCGTATAACGTTCCCTTTGTTCTTCGGTATGTTACTTGCCCGAGATTCGATCGTCGGTATCTCCATACCTAGTTCAACCTCGTTACCGGCAAGTCTCTTTACTCGTTCTGTAATACAAGATCCCGTGACTAACACTTAGTCACATTGCTTGCAAGGCTTATTGTGATGTTGTATTACCGAGTGGGCCCTGAGATACCTCTCCGTCACACGGAGTAACAAATCCTAGTCTTAATCCATGCCAACTCAACAGACACCCTCGGAGATACCTGTAGAGCACCTTTATAGTCATCCAGTTACGTTGCGACGTTTGATACACACAAGGCACTCCTCCAATGTTCGTGAGTTGCATGATCTCATGGTCATAGGAACATATACCCGACATGCAGAAAACAGTAGCAATAAACTGACACGATCATATGCTACGTTTTGTAGTTTGGGTCTTGTCCATCACACCATTCTCCTAATGATGTGATCCCGTTTATCAAATGACATATCATGTCCATGGCTAGGAAACCTTAACCATATTTGATCAACAAGCTAGTCTATTAGAGGCATACTAGGGACATGGTTTTGTCTATGTATCCACACATGCATCTAAGTCTCCGATCAATACAATTATAGCATGGATAATAAACGATTATCATGAACAAGGAAATATGATAATAACTAATGTATTATTGCCTCTAGGGCATATTTCCAACAATGGGCACGGCGGTGATGTGGATTTGATGGAGAAACAGGCAGTGGCTAATTAGCAAGGGACAGATGGGGGTACCGTTAGCCGCGCCTTCGCAGCCTTCCCTCCAACAAGCATCTCATCCGTAGTGCCTCGCGAGGAACCCTAGTCAATGCGATGTGGATTTCGTGGAGAAGTAAAGGAGGTGAGGAAACGAGAGAGAGAGAGAGAGAGAGAGAGAGAGAGAGAGAGAGAGAGAGAGAGGTCCCTTCGTGGGGAAGGGAAAGGAAAGAAGAAAAGGGGAGAAGCTGGGGAGGTGTTACCTGCGGGAGATGTGATCCGGCGATAATAACACCTCTCATGCCAGGCATGCTCACTGACATCAAGCCCAGGAACACGGTGCGGCCCACATGCAGAGACAAACACGAGCATCACCTAACCAGCAACTTGAGAGAAAGAGGGTAGCGCCCAATCAGCAACCGGTGATAACACACTGTTCGTTCGTTGGCCTTTACTGAATTTGACGTGGACACAGCCAGAGGACGCCCTTGATGCGTAGCTTATTGTTTTGGATGGGTACGCCGTGAGGTTTTGTTGTTTGTTGACACCGTGTATATATTTATATCTCTATTTTCATGGCATAGACAGCAATGAAAAAGTTATGATGGCTGAGATCGAAAGATCAGTAAGGTAAAAGGGAGCCTTGAAAACGATGAAGTCAGCTTGTTGTTTGATAACTTTCAGAAGCAATAGTGACAAATGAAGTGGAGACGGGGCCAAGGGCAGGGTCTTACTAGTTTGAACGAGGATTGTAAGCATACATCATTTTCGTTGTTTTCTTATCACTGCTTTTGTTAGGATGTTACTTTTACCTTTTCTCTTTCCAATGCTTTTTTATCTTCTTGGTTCTCCTTTCCTTTGGGGGTTTCTTTTGTTTTCTCTTTTCTTTTTTTCCTCTTTTGAATTCACAAACATTAATTTTAATTTGTGAACATTGTTTTAGAACATGCGAGCATTTTCAGAACACTTTTATTAAATGCATGAGAATCTATCAATATTTCTAAAATTTGTGAACATTTTTTATGAAGGCATGTGTACTATTTAATTGTAGATTATTTGTATGTTTTGTTTTTCGTAAAATAATCCCTCCGTCCGGAATTACTCGTCATAGAAATGAATAAAAATAAATGTATTTAGAACTAAAATATGTCTAAATACATTCATTTCTCCAACAAGTATTTCTGGACGGAGGGAGTACAAGAATATATGTTTAGATTCATGATTTGTATTAACAAAACATCATTTAAAATATCTGAGAATACTTTTCAAATCCATTAATATTTTTAAGCATCTATGAAAGAATTTCAGTTGTCGAACATCTTTTATCTTACAATTACACATTTTCTAAACCTATCTAAAATTTAACCACTCGTATTTTGGAGGGAAATTGGCTAATAATTTGGAGAAAAGAAAGAAAATCAGGAGCTATAACACTCGAACTGGGCAGCAGACCACAAGCTCTTTTGTCCGAGTGTCTGACAATCTATGGCAGTAGGCGGTAAAAAGGAATTGCCGTACTAGGGGCGTGTTTGGGGAAAGTGCTCTACACCTGGGTTCAAATGAGCTTAGGTGAACAGAAAACTTTGACAAATGTTCTAATAGCTTGCAAAATTTTAATATGAAATCACATTATTTGAACTCGTGACAAAAAAACAAAATCAGTGCTCCAAAATGCTTTCGAAAGTAGCATTTTAAGAGTTTCTATTTTTCTGTCATGACTTTCATAAATGTGATTTCATAATGAATCTTTACGAGCATTTAGAACATCTGTCAAAGTTTGTCCAAGAAAAATTCAGTTTTTGTAACATTTTTATAATATTTTTCGAATTTACTATTCATCCGAGCTCATATAAGCTCGGATGCAAAAACATCACGTCCCGTATTTGGATGGATTCGACGCTTGTTACGCCTCGCCTGGTGCGTGCCTGGAACGTGCCTGGCGTTCATTTGGTCGATGGCCTGAAAAAGTTCATGCTAGCCTGGCCTGGTGACCTTAGCCACTTACTTAGCCTGGAGTGTGACCATACACGTTAATTAGCCTGGACAAGGCATTCAAAAAAGGACCCCTCGGTTGCTGCTTGGTAGTAACCAATGCTTGTTTTCACTATCTTTTGTGGTTGTGGACCTATAACCATGCACGTTAATTTAGACTTTTTGGTTTTATCTGAAACGGGGAAACGTGATTTTTTAATAAGTCTGCTTAACCGTTTTTCTGGCAGGATAGACTATAATTGGATCTCACGGTCACCTTGAGGTCGTTCTAGGGGCATTTTGCTTGGCGTTAACACAGGGACTATGGATGTTCTGGCTAGTTCAGAAGGGGAGTTTCATATTAAACTCCATATCCGAAACAAAGCTGACAACTTTACATGGACCCTCATCATCGTGTATGGGGCAGCCCAGGTTGATCTCAAGGTTGTTTTTCTCCGAGAACTGGTTAATCTGGCAAAAGATAATCCCTACCCTCTTCTTATTGGTGGGGATTTTAATTTGCTACGATTTCCAAATGAGAAAACCGACGTAGGTTTCATAATCATTGGCCTTTCCTTTTCAATGTTGTCATAGAAAGTCTAGATTTGCGAGAGGTTTCCATGATTGGAAGATAGTTCACATGGGCAAACAGTCTTCGGAGCCAACATATGAGAAACTAGATCGTGTTTTAGTGAATACCAACTGGGAATCCAAATTTCCTATGGTTTCTGTTCGCGCTCTACCTCGTATAGAGAACATCTCAGACCATACACCCATCCTCTTAAGCATTGGATTGCCCCGACCACAACACCGACGCAAGTTCAAGTTTGATCTAGGTTGGTTGCATCTGGATGGATTCCATGAAATGGTCATCCTCTTAAGCATTGGATTGCCTCGACCACAACACCGACGCAAGTTCAAGTTTGATCTAGGTTGGTTGCATCTGGATGGATTCCATGAAATGGTCAAGGAGGTGTGGGATAAACCTGTTGTCGGGCTTACCCCAATACACAAATGGAACAACAAAATGCGTGCACTACATAAGTTCCCTGGTGGTTGGGCGAGGCACACTACAGGTATCCTCAAAAAAGAGAAGCTTCGGCTTTCATCTATTATTGATGAATTAGAAGCTTTGGCAGAGGTTAGACCTCTATCTGAGCATGAATTCAAGATCAAGAATCATTCGAATGCATAGATAGCTAATGTGTTGCTTGAAGAGGAACTCAAATGGTACCAACATTCTAACTCTCAATTTATCCTGAAAGTTGATTTGAATACTAGATATTTTCATGTAGTCGCCAATGGCAGACACCAGAAGAAAATTATTCATTCCCTACAACAGGACGAGGGCGCGATTGAGGGGCATGAGCAACTTAAATCTTATATCACCAATTATTATAAAAATCTGTTCGGAGCCCTAGAGGAAGGAAACTTCTCGATGGATGAGTCCCGAACAGATGACATCCCCTAGGTCTCTAATGAGGAAAACTGTCTTCTAACAGCCCCATACTCCGAGTAGGAAGTTAGAAAGGCGGTTTTCCTAATGGAGCATAACAAAGCCCCAGGGACGGGTGGCTTTCCCGCTGAGTTCTTGTCAGAACTTTTGGGAAGTCATCAAATCGGATCTTCTACTTTTGTTTACCGACCTACATGCTGGCCAACTAGAATTGTTTCGCTTAAACTTCGGTGAGATTATTTTATTACCTAAGGTTAATGAGGCTGAAAGGATACAACAATATTGACATATTTGTCGCCTTAATGTTAGTTTTAAAATATTCACGAAGGTTGTGACTATTAGGCTAAATTCGTTGTTGAACATGTGGTTCGTCCTTCAAAGACAACTTTTATGCAAGGCAGACATATCCTAGATGGAGTTGTTATCCTTCATGAAATAGTCCATGAATTACACCGAAAAAAGATGAATGGAGTGGTACTCAAAATAGACTTTGAAAAGGCTTATAACAAAGTAGAGTGGCCTTTTCTTCACCAGACTCTTAGAATGAAAGGATTTTCTGCAGAGTGGAACGCTATGATCCTGTTGGAAATATGCCCTAGAGGCAATAATAAAATGGTTATTATTGTATTTCCTTGTTCATGATAATTGTCTATTGTTCATGCTATAATTGTGTTAACCGGAAACCATAATACATGTGTGAATACATAGACCACAACATGTCCCTAGTGAGCCTCTAGTTGGCTAGCTCGTTGATCAATAGATGGTCATGGTTTCATGACCAGGGACATTGGATGTCATTGATAACGGGATCACATCATTAGGAGAATGATGTGATGGACAAGACCCAATCCTAAGCATAGCACAAGATCGTGTAGTTCGTCTGCTAAAGCTTTTCAATGTCAAGTATCGTTTCCTTAGACCATGAGATTGTGCAACTCCCGGATACCGTAGGAATGCTTTGGGTGTGCCAAACATCACAACGTAAAGGTGCACTACGGGTATCTTCGAAAGTGTCTGTTGGGTTGGCACGAATCGAGACTAGGATTTGTCACTCCGTGTGACGGAGAGGTATCTCTGGGCCCACTCGGTAAGACATCATCATAATGAGCTCAATGTGACTAAGGAGTTAGCCGCGGGATGATGTATTACGGAATGAGTAAAGAGACTTGCCGGTAACGAGATTGAACAAGGTATAGAGATACCTGTTGGAAATATGCCCTAGAGGCAATAATAAAATGGTTATTATTGTATTTCCTTGTTCATGATAATTGTCTATTGTTCATGCTATAATTGTGTTAATCGGAAACCATAATACATGTGTGAATACATAGACCACAACATGTCCCTAGTGAGCCTCTAGTTGACTAGCTCGTTGATCAATAGATGGTCATGGTTTCATGACCATGGACATTGGATGTCGTTGATAACGGGATCACATCATTAGGAGAATGATGTGATGGACAAGACCCAATCCTAAGCATAGCACTAGATCGTGTAGTTTGTTTGCTAAAGCTTTTCAATGTCAAGTATCGTTTCCTTAGACCATGCGATTGTGCAACTCCCGGATATCGTAGGAATGCTTTGGGTGTGCCAAACGTCACAACATAACTGGGTGGCTATAAAGGTGCACTACGGGTATCTCCGAAAGTGTCTGTTGGGTTGGCACGAATCGAGACTAGGATTTGTCACTCCGTGTGACGGAGAGGTATCTCTGGGCCCACTCGATAAGACATCATCATAATGAGCTCAATGTGACTAAGGAGTTAGCCACGGGATGATGTATTACGGAACGAGTAAAGAGACTTGCCGGCAACGAGATTGAACAAGGTATAGAGATACCGATGATCGAATCTCAGGCAAGTATCATACCGATAGACAAAGGGAATTGTATACGGGATTGATTGAATCCCCGACATCGTGGTTCATCCGATGAGATCATCGTGGAGCATGTGGGAGCCAACATGGGTATCCAGATCCCGTTGTTGGTTATTGGCCGGAGAAGTGTCTCGGTCATGTCCACGTGTCTCCCGAACCCGTAGGGTCTACACACTTAAGGTTCGATGACGCTAGGGTTATAGGGAAATGGTATACGTGATTACTGAAAGATGTTCGAAGTCCCAGATGAGATCCTGGACGTCACGAGGAGCTCCATAATGGTCCGGAGGTAAATATTGATATATAGGAAGTCCAGTTTTGGTCATCGGAAAGTTTTCGGGCTCATCGGTAGTGTATAGGAAGTGCCGGGAGGGTGCCGGAGGACCCCCGGGAGGGGTGTGACGACCAAAGGACTGTTGGAAATAAGCCCTAGAGGCAATAATAAATTAGTTATTATCATATTTCCTTGTTCATGATAATCGTTTATTATCCATGCTATAATTGTGTTGATCGGAAACTTAGATGCATGTGTGGATACATAGACAAAACCATGTCCCTAGTATGCCTCTAATAGACTAGCTCATTGATCAAAAGATGGTTAAGGTTTCCTAGCCATGGACATGAGATGTCATTTGATAACGGGATCACATCATTAGGAGAATGATGTGATGGACAAAGACCCAAACTACAAACGTAGCATATGATCGTGTCAGTTTATTGCTACTGTTTTCTGCATGTCAAGTATGTGTTCCTATGACCATGAGATCATGCAACTCACGGATATCGGAGGAGTGCCTTGTGTCTATCAAACGTCACAACGTAACTGGGTGACTATAAAGGTTCTCTACAGGTATCTCCGATGGTGTCTGTTGAGTTGGCATGGATCGAGACTGGGATTTGTTACTCCGTGTGACGGAGAGGTATCTCGGGGCCCACTCGGTAATACAACATCACAATAAGCCTTGCAAGCAATGTGACTAATTGTTAGTTGCGGGATCTTGTATTACGGAACGAGTAAAGAGACTTTCCGGTAACGAGGTTGAACTAGGTATGGAGATACCGACGATCGAATCTCGGGCAAGTAGCATACCGAAGAACAAAGGGAACATCATACGGGATTAACTGAATCCTTGACATAGAGGTTCAACCGATAAAGATCTTCGTAGAATATGTAGGAACCAATGTGGACATCTAGGTCTCGCCATTGGTTATTGACTGTAGAGGTGTCTCGGTCATGTCTACATAGTTCTCGAACCCGCAGGGTCTGCACACTTAAGGTTTGGTGACGTTTCAGTAGTATAGAGTTATGTATGGTGGTGACCGAAGGTTGTTCAGAGTTCTGGATGAGATCCCGAACGTCACGAGGAGCTCCGGAATAGTCCGGAGGTAAATATTGATATATAGGAAGTCCCATTTTGGTCGCCGGAAAAGTTTCGGGCTAATCGGTAATGTACCGGGAGTGCCGGTAGTGTACCGGGAGACCACCGGGAGGGGTATTTCGACCCAAGAGGCTTCATGGGCTGTGAGAGAGTAAATACCAGCCTTTTGTGGGCTGGTGGAAGTCCCACACAAGGCCCATGCAGCTGGGAGAAAAAGCCCAAAGGGAAAAAGGTGGAAAAAGGCCAAAAAAAGGAGGAATCCTAGTCCTACTAGGATTGGAGGAGGAGTCCTCCTCTCCTCCCCACTTTGGTCGACCCAAGGGCTGGCTTTTTGGCAGCCAAGACTCCTCCTCCTATCCTCCTATATATACTAGAGGATTTTAGGGTTTTGGCACAGAATTTTCAGCCACGTGCTACCCGTTCCTCTAGTGCGTAGTTTCTCCTCTAGATCGGTTTTCTGCAGTGCTTAGGCGAAGCCCTGCCGGAATAGCTCCACCACCATCGCCGGAGCGTCGACACGCTACCGGCAAACTCTTCTACCTCTCCGCTCTGTCTTGCTGGATCAAGACGGCGGAGATCGTCATCAAGCTGTACGTGTGCTGAACGTGGAGGTGCCGTCCGTTCGGCGCTCGATCGGAAGGACCGTGATCGAGATCGCAAGACGGTTCGTGATGTAATCGCGGAGCGGATCGTGATGAGTTCGCGGGACAGATCGTGATCAAGATCATGAGATGGATCGTGATGAGATAGTGGGACGGATCGTGATGAGTTCGCGGGATGGATCGTGATTGGATCGCGGGACGGATCGTGATGAGATCGCGGGACGCTCGGCGATTTGGATCGCGAAGACGTTCGACTAAACCAACCACGTTTCTTAACGCTTCCCGCTTAGCGATCTACAAGGGTATGTAGATCCACTCTCCCTCTCATAGATGCTCATCACCATGGATAGATCTTGCGTGTGCGTAGGAAAAATTTTGTTTCCCATGCAACGTTCCCCAACAGTGGCATCATGAGCTAGGTCTATGTGTAGATGACATCTCGAGTAGAACACAAATATTTTGTGGGCGTTGATGCTTAGATTGCTTCCTCCCTTGGTCGGATTTTGGTTCAGCGGTATTGTGAGATGAAGCGGCCCGGACCAACATTACTTGTACGCTTAGAGACCGGTTCCCTCGACCGCAACTTGTTGCATAGATGGCTTGCGGGTGCCAGTTTCTCTCACTTTAGTTGGATCGGATTCGACAAAGGCGGGCCTTGAGAAGGTTGAAAAGCAAATTATGTATCACCGTTGTGGTTTATGCGTAGGTGAGAATCGTTCTTGCTAGAAACCCATAGCAGCCACGTAAAACATGCAACAACAATTAGAGGACGTCTAACTTGTTTTTGTAGGGTATGTTGTGATATGATATGGCCAATTACATGATGTGATATATGTGATGTATGAGATGATCATGTGATGTATAGATTATCACGACTTGCATGTCGATGAGTACGGCAACCGGCAGGAGCCATAGGGTTGTCTTTAATTATTGTATGACCTGCGTGTCAATCATTAAGTGCTATGTAATGCTTTACTTTATCGCTAAAGGGTAGCAATAGTAGTAGAAGCATGGTGGGCGCGACAACCCCGATGGCGACACGTTGATGGAGATCAAGATGATGGAGATCATGGTGTCGTGCCGGTGACGATGGAGATCATGCCGGTGCTTTAATGATGAAGATCAAAAGCACAAGTTCATGGCCATATCATGTCACTTATGATTTGCATGTGATGTTAATCCTATTATGCACCTTGTTTTGCTTAGGACGGCGATAGCATTATAAGGTGATCCCTCACTTAATTTCAAGATAAATTGTGTTCTCCCCGAGTGTGCACCATTGCGAAAGTTCTTCGTGTCGAGACACCACGTGATGATCGGGTGTGATAGACTCTACGTTCACATACAACGGGTGCAAGCCAGTGTTGCACATGCAGAACACTCGGGTTAAACTTGACGAGCCTAGCATGTACAGACATGGCCTCGGAACACAAGAGACCGAAAGGTCGAACATGAGTCATATAGTAGATATGATCAACATAATGATATTCACCATTGTAGTCACCTCAACTCACGTGATGATCGGACTTGAGTTGGTGAATTTGGATCATGTATCTCTCGAATGACCGGAGGGATGTCAATTTGAGTGGGAGTTCTTAAGTAATATGATTAATTGAACTCATTATCATGAACATAGTCAATAGTGTCTTTGCAAATTATGTTGTAGATTACTAGCTCGCGCTGTAGCTCCCTTAATTTTTATATGTTCCTAGAGAAATAGAGTTGAAAGATGATGGTAGCAATACTATCGACTGGGTCCGTGATCTGAGGATTGTCCTCATTGCTGCACAGAAGGCTTATGTCCTTAATGCACCGCTCGATGCGCCAACCCCTCTAGCGTCGTCTGTAGATGTTGTGAACATCTGACAGGCACGTTCTCATGACAACTTGATAGTTTAGTGTGTCATGCATTACGGCTTAGAATTGAGGCTCCAAAACATTTTGAACATCACGGAACATATGAGATGTTTCTAAGAGCTGAAATTAGGATCTCAGGCTCGTGCCCGTGTTGCGAGATATGAGATCTCCAACAAGATTCTTTGCCTGCAAGATGAAGGAGAATAGCTCAATCGTTGAGCATGTGCTCAGATTGTCTGGGTGCTACAATCGCTTGAATCAAGTGGGAGTTGATCTTCCAGATAAGATAGTGATTGATATAGTTCTCCAAGTCACTGTCACTAAAGCTACTAGAACTTAGTGATGAACTATAAAACGCCAGGGATAGAAATATTGATCCCTGAGCTGTTCGTGATGTTTGACACCGCGAAGGTAGAAATCAAGAAGGAGCATCAAGTGTTCATGGTTAATCAAACCACTAGTTTCGAGAAGGGCAAGAGCAAGGAGGGAAATTTCATGGATAGCAAGTCAGTTGATGCTCCAATGAAGCAGCCCAAAGTTGGACTCAAACCCGAGACTAAGTGCTTCTGTTATGAGGTGAGCGGTCGCTGAAGCGGAACAACCCTAGAAACTTGGTAGATAAGAAGGCTGGCAACATCGACAGAAGATTATTTGATATAACGAGTTATTGATGTGTACCTTGCTAGTACTCCTAGTAGCACCTGGGTATTGGATACCGGTTCGGTTGCTAAATGTTAGTAACTCGAAATAAAAGCTACGGAATAAACGGAGAACTAGCTAAGGGTGAGGTGACGATATGTGTTGGAAATGTTTCCAAGGTTGATGAGATCAACATCACATGCTCTCTCTACCTTCAGGACTAGTGACGAACGTAAATAAATGTTATTTGGTGTTTTGCGTTGAGCATGAACATGATTAGATCATGTTTATTGCAATACGGTTATTCATTTAAGTTAGAGAATAATGGTTATTCTGTTTACCTAAATAATACCTTCAATGGTCATGCACCCAGTGAGAATGGTTTGTTGAAATCTTGATCGTAGTAATACACATGTTCATAACATTGATGTCAAAAGATACAAAGTTAATAATGATAGTACCACATACTTGTGGCACTGCCGCTAAATGTCATATTGGAATAAAGCGCATGAAGAAACTCCATGCTGATGGATCTTTGGACTCATTCGATTTCGAATCGGTTGAGACATGCGAACCATGCCTCTTGGGCAAGATGACTAAAAAACCCCGTTGGATGGAGCGGGCAAGTGATTCATTGGAAATGATACATGTTGATGTATGCAATCCAGTGAGTCTTGTAGCGTGCAGTGGATATCATTATTTTCTTACCTTCACTGATGATTTAAGTAGATATAGTGTATATTTACTTAATGAAACACAAGTCTGAATCGTTTGAAAGGTTCAAGCAAATTCAGAGTGAAGTTTAAGATCATCATGACAAGAAGATAAAAATGACTGCGATATGATCGTGGAGGTGAATATCTGAGTTACGAGTTTGGCATACAACTTAAGACAATGTGAAATTTGTTTCACAACTAACGCCACCTGGAACACCATAGTGTGATGGTGTGTCCGAACATCATAGTCATGCTCTATTGGATATGGTGCGTGCTATGATGTCTCTTATCATTTTACTACTATAATTTTGGGGTTATGCATTAGAGACAACTACATTCACTTTAAATAGGGCACCATCTAAATCCATTGAGATGACACCGTGTGAATTATGGTTTGATAGAAACCTAAGCTGTCATTTCTTAATGTTTGGGGCTGCGACACTTGTGTGGAAAATGTTTTCACCTAATGAGGTCGAACCCAAGGCGGACAAATGCATCTTAATAGAATACCCTAAGAACAGTTGGGTGAACCCTTCTATCTCAGATCCAAGTGCAAAGTGTTTGTTGCTAAAACGGATCCTTTCTCGAGGAAAAGTTTCTCTCGAAAGAATTGAGTGGGAGGAAGATAGAACTTGATGAGGTTGTTAGACCTTTGTTCAACCAGAGAGTAGCGCAGTGCAGAAAGATGTTTTCTGTGAAGCCTACGTTAGTTGAAGAGGAAGTTAATGATGATGATCATGAAAGCTTCAGGATCAAGTTACTATCGAACTTCGTAGGTCGACAAGGATGTGTACTGCTCCTAAGCGGTACGACAACCCTGTCTTTGAGGTCATGTTGTTGGACAACGATGAACCTACGAGCTGTGGAGAAGCGATGATGGGCCCGGATTCTGACAAATGGTTGGAGGCCATGAAATCCGAGATAGGATCCATGTATGAAACCCAAGTATAGACTTTGGTAGACTTGCTCGTTGGACGGCAGGTCGTTGAGTACAAATGGATCTTTAAAATGAAGACAAACGATGATGGTAATTATCACCATTTGTAAAGCTCGACCTGTTGCAAAGATGTTTGTGACAAGTTCAAGGAGTTGACTGTGATGAGACTTTCTCACTCGTAGCGATGCTACAGTCTGTTGGAATTATGTTAGCAGTTGCTGCATTTTCAATTATGAAATCTGGCAGATGGATGTCAAAACATCGTTTCCTTAACGGTTTACTTGAGGAAAGGTTGTATGTGATACAACCAGAAGGTTTTGTCAGTCCTAAGGATGCTAAAAGGTGTACAAGCTTCAGTGATCCTTCTATGGACTAAAGCAAGCATCTCGGAGTTGGAATATACGCTTTGATGAGGTGATCAAAGTTTTGATGTTTATACAAAGTTTACGAGAAACTTGTATTTACAATAAAGTGAGTGGGAGCACTATAGAATTTCTGATAAATATGTGGATGACATATTGTTGATCGGAAATAATGTAGAAATTCTGGAAAGCATAAACGGTTATTTGGAAAGTGATTTTCAAAGGAAGAACTGAATAAAGTTGCCTAATTGTTGAGCATCAAAATCTATAGAGATAGATCAAGATGCTTGATGAGACTTTCAATGAGTGCATACCTTGACAAGATTTTGAAAGAGTTCAAAATGGATCAGTCAGAGAAAGAGTTCTCACCTGATTTGTAAGGTGTGAAGTTGAGTGAGACTCAAAGCTCGACAACGGCAGAAGAAAGAGAAATGACGAATGTCGTCCCCTATGCCTTAGCCATAGGCTCTATATTATGCCATCCTGTGTACCGCACCTGTGTGTGCCTTGCCATGAGTCCGTCAAGGGGTACAAGAGTAATCCAGGATTGGATCACTAGACAGCGGTCAAGATTATCCTTAGTAACTAAAAGACTAAGGAGATGTTTCTCGATTATGGAGGTGATAAAGAGTTCGTCGTAATGAGTTACGTCGATGCAAGATTTAACACCAATCCGGATGACTCATAGTAGCAATCTGGATACGTATAGTGGAGCAGCCATTTGGAATAGTACCAAGTGGAGTGTGGTACCAGAGTTTACAGTTTGACATAGAGATTTGCAAAGTACACATGGATCTGAATGTCGCAGACCCGTTGACTATAAGACCTCTCACACATGCAAAGCATGATCGAGCCCCAGAACTCATTGGGTGTTAGATTCATAACAATGCGAATCACATAGTGATGTGAACTAGATTATTGACTCTAGTGCAAGTGGGAGACTGTTGGAAATATGCCCTAGAGGCAATAATAAATTAGTTATTATCATATTTCCTTGTTCATGATAATCGTTTATTATCCATGCTATAATTGTGTTGATCGGAAACTTAGATGCATGTGTGGATACATAGACAAACCCATGTCCCTAGTATGCCTCTATAGACTAGCTCGTTGATCAAAAGATGGTTAAGGTTTCCTAGCCATGGACATGAGATGTCACTTGATAACGGGATCACATCATTAGGAGAATGATGTGATGGACAAAGACCCAAACTACAAACGTAGCATATGATCGTGTCAGTTTATTGCTACTGTTTTCTGCATGTCAAGTATGTGTTCCTATGACCATGAGATCATGCAACTCACGGATATCGGAGGAGTGCCTTGTGTGCATCAAACGTCGCAACGTAACTGGGTGACTATAAAGGTTCTCTACAGGTATCTACGATGGTGTCTGTTGAGTTGGCATGGATCGAGACTGGGATTTGTTACTCCGTGTGACGGAGAGGTATCTCGGGGCCCACTCGGTAATACAACATCACAATAAGCCTTGCAAGCAATGTGACTAATTGTTAGTTGCGGGATCTTGTATTACGAAACGAGTAAAGAGACTTGCCGGTAACGAGGTTGAACTAGGTATGGAGATACCGACGATCGAATCTCGGGCAAGTAACATACCGAAGAACAAAGGGAACATCATACGGGATTAACTGAATCCTTGACATAGAGGTTCAACCGATAAAGATCTTCGTAGAATATGTAGGAACCAATGTGGACATCCAGTTCCCGCCATTTATTATTGACCGTAGAGGTGTCTCGGTCATGTCTACATAGTTCTCGAACCCGCACGGTCTGCACGCTTAAGGTTTGGTGACATTTCAGTAGTATAGAGTTATGTATGGTGGTGACCGAAGTTTGTTCGGAGTCCCGAATGAGATCCCGGACGTCATGAGGAGCTCTAGAATGTTCCGGAGGTAAAGATTGATATATAGGAAGTCCCATTTTGGTCGCCGGAAAAGTTTCGGGCTAATCGGTAATGTACCGGGAGTGCCGGTAGTGTACCGGGAGACCACCGGGAGGGGTATTTCGACCCAAGAGGCATCATGGGCTGTGGGAAAGTAAATACCAGCCTTTTTTGGGTCGGTGGAAGTCCCACACAAGGCCCATGCAGCTGGGAGAAAAGGCCCAAAGGGGAAAAGGTGGAAAAAGGCCAAAAAAAGGAGGAATCCTAGTCCTACTAGGATTGGAGGAGGAGTCCTCCTCTCCTCCCCACTTTGGTCGACCCAAGGGCTGGCTTTTTGGCAGCCAAGACTCCTCCTCCTCTCCTCCTATATATACTAGAGGATTTTAGGGTTTTGGCACAGAATTTTCAGCCACGTGCTACCCGTTCCTCTAGTGCGTAGTTTCTCCTCTAGATCGGTTTTCTGCAATGCTTAGGCGAAGCCCTGCCGGAATAGCTCCACCACCATCGCCGGAGCGTCGTCACGCTGCCGGGAAACTCTTCTACTTCTACGCTCTGTCTTGCTGGATCAAGACGGCGGAGATCGTCATCAAGCTGTACGTGTGCTGAACGCGGAGGTGTCGTCCGTTCGGCGCTCGATCGGAAGGACCGTGATCGAGATCGTGAGACGGTTCGTGATGTGATCGCGGAGCGGATCGTGATGAGTTCGCGGGACAGATCGTGATCAAGATCGTGAGACGGATCGTGATGAGATCGCGGGACGGATCGTGATGAGTTCACGGGATGGATCGTGATTGGATCGCGGGACGGATCGTGATGAGATCGCGGGACGCTCGGCGATTTGGATCGCGAAGACGTTCGACTACACCAACCGCGTTTCTTAACGCTTCCCGCTTAGCGATCTACAAGGGTATGTAGATCCACTTTCCCTCTCGTAGATGCTCATCACCATGGATAGATCTTGCGTGTGCGTAGAAATTTTTTTGTTTCCCATGCAACTTTCCCCAACAAGGACTTCGTGGGCCCTTAGAGGAGGTGTGTCAGCCCTTTGTGGGCTGGCCAATACCTTCTAGAAGGGCCCATGCGGCTAGAGATAAGAGATAGGGCTGAAAAAGTGTTTAAAAGGAGGAGATCCACCTCCCTTGTGGGAGGTGGACTCTCCCCCCACTTCGGCCGAAGCCCTCCTCTTTGGAGGAGGGGCCAAGGCAGCCCTCCCTCACCCTCCTCCTATATATACCCAAGGGTTTGACCTCTTGAGAACAGATCTGAACTCTCTCTCTTTCTCTCTCACGGCAAAGCCCTACCTCTCTTCCTCCTCCTCCGCAGCGCTTAGGCGAAGCCCTCCCGAAATACCTTGCTACTCCACCACCACCACGCCGTCGTGCTGCTGTTGGAGCTCTTCCCTAACCTCTCCTTCCTCCTTGCTGGATCAAGGCGTAGGAGACGTCACAGGGATGCACGTGTGTTGAACGCGGAGGCGTCGTTGTTCGGCGCTTAGATCGGAATCCACCACGATCTGAATCGCTGCGAGTACGACTCCACCAACCACGTTCTTGTAACGCTTCCGCTTAGTGATCTTCAAAGGTATGAAGATGCAATCTCTCCCCACTCGTTGCTGGTTTCTCCATGGATAGATCTTGGTGATCGTAGGAAATTTTTTGATTTACTACTACGTCTCCCAACATAGGCATCATGAGCTAGATCTATGCGTAGAATCTATGCCCGAGTAGAACACAAAGCAGTTGTGGGCGTCGATTTTGTTAATTTGCTTACCACTACTAGTCTTATCTTGATTCGGCGGTATTGTGGGATGAAGCGGCCCGGACCGACTTTACACGTACGCTTACGTGACACTGGTTCCACCGCCTGACATGCACTTGTTGCATAAGGTGGCTAGCGGGTGTCTGTCTCTCCCACCTTAGTCGGATTGGATTCGATGAAAAGGGTCCTTATGAAGGGTAAATAGCAATTGGCATATCACGTTGTGGTTTTGACGTAGGTAAGAAACGTTCTTGCTAGTAACCTATAGCAGCCACGTAAAAACTTGCAACTACAAATTAGAGGACGTCTAACTTGTTTTTTCAGCATATGCCTTGTGATGTGATATGGCCAAAGGATGTGATGTGATGCATTGTGATGTATGAGATTGATTATGTTCTTGTAATAGGATTCACGACTTGCATGTCGATGAGCATGACAACCGGCAGGAGCCATAGGAGTTGTCTTATTTTATTGTATGACCTGCGTGTCAATCATAAACGCCATGTAATTACTTTACTTTATTGCTAAACGTTAGCCAGAGTAGTAGAAGTAATAGTTGGCGAGACAACTTCATGAAGACACAATGATGGAGATCATGATGATGGAGATCATGGTGTCGTGCCGGTGACAGTGATGATCATGGTGCCCCGAAGATGGAGATCAAAGGAGAAAGATGATAATGGCCATATCATGTCACTATATTGATTGCATGTGATGTTTATCATGTTTACATCTTATTTTCTTAGAACGACGGTAGTAAATAAGATGATCTCTCAATAAAATTTCACGAGAAGTGTTCACCCTAACTATGCACCGTTGCTAAGGATCGTTGTTCCGAAGCACCACGTGATGATCGGGTGTGATAGGTTCTAACGTTCGCATACAACGGGTGTAAGCCAGATTTACACACGCGAAACACTTAGGTTGACTTGACGAGCCTAGTATGTATAGCCATGGCCTCGGAACACGGAAGACCGAAAGGTCGAACATGAGTCGTATGGAAGATACGATCAACATGGAGATGTTCACCATGGATGACTAGTCCGTCTCACGTGATGATCGGACACGGGCTAGTTGACATGGATCATGTGTCACTTGGATGACTAGAGAGATGTCTATCTAAGTGGGAGTTCATTAAATAATTTGATTATGTGAACTTAATTATCATGAACTTAGTCTAAAATTATCTTTACAATCTATATTGTAGATCCAATGGCCAACGCGAATGTCACCCTCAATTTCAACGCGTTCCTAGAGAAAACCAAGCTGAAAGATGATGGAAGCAACTATGCGGACTGGGTCCGTGGCTTGAGGATCATCCTCATAGCTTCCAAGAAATTGTATGTCCTTGATGCACCACTAGGTGACCCACCCCTTCTCCCAGCAGAGCAAGACGTTGTGAACGCTTGGCATTCTCGCTGTGATGATTACTCCATTGTTCAGTGCGGCATGCTTTACAGTTTAGAACCGGGGCTCCAAAAGCATTTTGAGCAATACGGAGCATATGAGATGTTCCAAGAGCTGAAACTGGTTTTCCAAGCTCATGCCCGGGTCGAGAGATATGACGTCTCCGACAAGTTCTTCAGCTGTAAGATGGAGGAGAATAGTTTTGTCAGTGAGCACATCCTCAAGATGTCTGGGCTACACAACTGCTTGACTCAGCTGGGAGTTAATCTCCCGGATGACTCGGTCATTGACAGAATCCTCCAGTCGCTTCCACCAAGCTACAAGAGCTTTGTGATGAACTACAACATGCAAGGGATGGAGAAGTCCAATCCTGAGTTGTACTCGATGCTGAAATCAGCGGAGGTTGAGATCAAAAAGGAGCATCAAGTGTTGATGGTGAATAAGACCACTAGTTTCAAGAAAGGCAAGGGTAAGAAGAACTTCAAGAAGGACGGCAAAGTTGTTGCCGCGCCCGGTAAGCAAGTTGCCGGGAAGAAGAAGAACAAGCATGGACCCAAGCCTGAGACTGAGTGCTTTTACTACAAGGGTACCGATCACTGGAAGCGGAACTGCCCCAAGTACTTAGCGGATAAGAAGGACGGCAACATTAAAGGTATATGTGATATACTTGTTATTGATGTGTACCTAACCAGCGCTCGTAGTAGCTCCTGGGTATTTGATACCGGTGTAGTTGCTCACATTTGTAACTCCAAGCAGGAGCTGCGGAATAAGCGGAGGCTAGCAAAGGACGAGGTGACGATGCGCGTCGGGAATGGTTCCAAGGTCGATGTGATCGCCATCGGCACGCTACCTCTACATCAACCTTCGGGATTAGTTTAAAACCTTAATAATTGTTATTGATGTGTATTTGGATCTCGCTTGATGCGAGATGGCTACTCATTTAAATCTGAGAATAATGGTTGTTCTATTTATATGAGAGAAATGTTTTATGGTCATGCCCCACTGGTCAATGGTTTATTTTTGATTAATCTCGAACGTGATGTTACACATGTCCATAGTGTGAGTACCAAAAAGTGTAAGGTTGATAATGATAGTCCCACTTACATGTGGCACTACCGCCTTGGTCATATTGGTGTCAAACATATGAAGAAGCTCCATACTAATGGACTTTTGGAGTCTCTTGATTTCGAATCATTTGACACGTGCGAACCATGCCTCATGGGAAAGATGACTAAGACTCCGTTCTCCGGAACAATGGAGCGAGCAACTGACTTGTTGGAAATAATACATACCGATGTATGCGGTCCAATGAGTGTCGAGGCTCGTGGTGGCTACCGTTATGTTCTCCCCCTTACTAATGACTTGAGTAGATATGGGTATGTCTACTTAATGAAACATAAGTCTGAAACTTTTGAAAGCTTCAAGGAATTTCAGAGTGAGGTAGAGAATCAACGTGACAGGAAGATCAAGTGCCTACGATCTGATCGTGGCGGAGAATATTTAAGTCACGAGTTTGGCACGCACCTAAGGAAATGTGGAATTGTTTCACAACTCACGCTGCCTGGCACACCTCAGTGAAATGGTGTGTCTGAACGTCGTAATCGCACTCTATTAGATATGGTACGATCTATGATGTCTCTTACCGACTTACCGCTATCATTTTGGGGATATGCATTAGAGACTGCCGCATTCACTTTAAATAGGGCACCGTCAAAATCCGTTGAGACGACACCGTATGAATTATGGTTTGGAAAGAAACCAAAGCTGTCGTTTCTAAAAGTTTGGGGATGCGATGCTTATGTGAAGAAACTTCAACCTGAGAAGCTCGAACCCAAAGTGGAAAAGTGCGTCTTCATAGGATATCCCAAAGAGACTATTGGGTATACCTTCTACCTACGATCCGAGGGCAAAGTCTTTGTTGCCAAGAATGGATCCTTTCTCGAGAAAGAGTTTCTCTCGAAAGAAGTAAGTGGGAGGAAAATAGAACTTGATGAGGTAATTGTACCTCCACTCAAACCAGAGCGTAGCGCAGCACAGGAAGTTGTTTCTGTGGAGCCTACACCGGCTGGAGAGGAAGTTAATGATGATGATCATGAAACTTCAGATCAAGTTACTATTGAAAGTCGAAGGTCCACTAGGACACGTTCCGCACCACAGTGGTACGGCAACCCTGTCCTAGAGATCATGTTGTTAGACAACGGTGAACCTTTGAACTATGAAGAAGCGATGGCGGGCCCAGATTCCAACAAATGGCTTGAAGCCATGAAATCCGAGATAGGATCCATGTATGAGAACAAAGTGTGGACTTTGGTGGACTTGCCTGATGATAAGCGAGCCATTGAAAATAAATGGATCTTTAAGCAGAAGACTGACGCGGATGGTAATGTGACCGTCTATAAGGCTCGGCTTGTCGCTAAGGGTTATCGACAAGTTCAAGGAGTTAACTACGATGAGACTTTCTCACCCGTAGCAATGCTGAAGTCTGTTTGAATCATGTTAGCAATTGTCGCATTTTATGATTATGAGATCTGGCAAATGGACGTCAAAACGGCATTCCTTAATGGCTTCCTTAAGGAAGTACTGTATATGATGCAGCCGGAAGGTTTTGTCGATCCTAAAGATGCTAACAAGGTATGCAATCTCCAGCGCTCCATCTATGGGCTGGTGCAAGCATCTCGGAGTTGGACCATTCGCTTTAATGAAGTGATTAAAGCGTTTGGGTTTGTACAGGTTTATGGAGAACCCTGTATTTACAAGAAAGTGAGTGGGAGCTCTGTAGCATTTCTCATATTATATGTGGATGACATACTGATAATGGGAAATGATATAGAACTCTTGGAAAGTGTACACGCCAATTTGAATAAATGTTTTTCGATGAAGGACCTTGGAGAAGTTGCTTACATATTAGGTATTAAGATCTATAGAGATAGATCGAGACGCCTCACAGGTCTTTCACAAAGCACATACCTTGAAAAGATATTGAAAAAGTTCAATATGGATCAGTCCAAGAAGGGGTTCTTGCCTGTGTTACACGGTGTGAGATTGAGTACGACTCAAAGCCCGACCACGGCAAAGGATAGAGAAGAGATGAGTGTCATCCCCTATGCTTCAACCATAGGCTCTATTATGTATGCCATGTTGTGTACCAGATCTGATGTGAACCTTGCCATAAGTTTGGTAAGGAGGTACCAAAGTGATCCCGGAGCGGAACACTGGACAGCGGTCAAGAATATCCTAAAGTACCTGAAAAGGACAAAGGACATGTTTCTCGTATATGGAGGTGTCGAAGAGCTCGTCGTAAAGGGTTATGTCGATGCTAGCTTCGACACAGATCCGGACGACTCCAAGTCGCAAACCAGATACATGTATATTTTGAACGGAGGGGCAGTCAGCTGGTGCAGCAGCAAGCAAAGCATTGTGGCGGCATCTACATGTGAAGCGGAGTACATAGATGCTTCGGAAGCAGCAAAGGAAGGAGTCTGGATGAAGGAGTTCATCACCGACCTAGGAGTAATTCCAAGTGCGTTGGGCCCAATGACTCTATTCTGTGACAACACTGGAGCTATTGCCCTTGCGAAGGAGCCCAGGTTTCATAAGAAGACAAGACACATCAAGCGCCACTTCAACTCCATCCGTGATTACATTCAGGAGGGAGATATAGATATTTGTAAAGTGCATCCGGATCTGAATGTCAAAGATCCGTTGACTAAACCTCTCTCACGAGCAAAACATGATCAACACCAGAATGTTATGGGTGTTTTATTCATCACAATGTAACTAGATTATTGACTCTAGTGCAAGTGGGAGACTGTTGGAAATATGCCCTAGAGGCAATAATAAAATGGTTATTATTGTATTTCCTTGTTCATGATAATTGTCTATTGTTCATGCTATAATTGTGTTAACCGGAAACCATAATACATGTGTGAATACATAGACCACAACATGTCCCTAGTGAGCCTCTAGTTGACTAGCTCGTTGATCAATAGATGGTCATGGTTTCATGACCAGGGACATTGGATGTCGTTGATAACGGGATCACATCATTAGGAGAATGATGTGATGGACAATACCCAATCCTAAGCATAGCACTAGATCGTGTAGTTCGTTTGCTAAAGCTTTTCAATGTCAAGTATCGTTTCCTTAGACCATGAGATTGTGCAACTCCCAGATACCGTAGGAATGCTTTGGGTGTGCCAAACGTCACAACGTAACTGGGTGGCTATAAAGGTGCACTACGGGTATCTCCGAAAGTGTCTGTTGGGTTGGCACGAATCGAGACTGGGATTTGTCACTCCGTGTGACGGAGAGGTATCTCTGGGCCCACTCGGTAAGACATCATCATAATGAGCTCAATGTGACTCAGGAGTTAGCCACGGGATGATGTATTACAGAACGAGTAAAGAGACTTTCCGGGAACGAGATTGAACAAGGTATAGAGATACCGACGATCGAATCT
Organism: Hordeum marinum; assembly: GCA_022496015.1. NCBI lineage: Eukaryota > Viridiplantae > Streptophyta > Magnoliopsida > Poales > Poaceae > Hordeum > Hordeum marinum. Next base: position 517,005,211 of record CM039676.1, on the reverse strand, counting down.
CGGGCAAGTATCATACCGATAGACAAAGGGAATTGTATACGGGATTGATTGAATCCCCGACATCATGGTTCATCCGATGAGATCATCGTGGAGCATGTGGGAGCCAACATGGGTATCCAGATCCCGCTGTTGGTTATTGGCCGAAGAAGTGTGTCGGTCATGTCCACGTGTCTCCCGAACCCCTAGGGTCTACACACTTAAGGTTCGATGACGCTAGGGTTATAGGGAAATGGTATACGTGATTACCGAAAGTTGTTCAGAGTCCCGGATGAGATCCCGGACATCATGAGGAGCTCCGGAATGGTCCGGAGGTAAAGATTGATATATAGGAAGTCCAGTTTTGGTCACCGGAAAGTTTTCGGGCTCATCGGTAGTGTACCGGGAGTGCCGGGAGGGTGCCGGAGGACCCCCGGGATGGGTGTGACGACCAAAGGACTTTGTGGGCCCTTAAAGGAGGTGTGCCAGCCCTTTTTGGGCTGTCCAAGACCTTCTAGAAAGTCCCATGCGGCTGGAGATAAGAGATAGGGCTGAAAAGGGTTTAAAAGGAGGAGATCCACCTCCCTTGTGGGAGGTGGACTCTTCCCCCACTTCGGCCGAAGCCCTCCTCTTTGGAGGAGGGGCCAACGCAGCCCTCCCTATCCCTCCTCCTATATATACCCAAGGGTTTGCCCTCTTGAGAACAGATCTGAACTCTCTCTCTCACGGCAAAGCCCTACCTCTCTTCCTCCTCCTCCGCAGCGCTTAGGCAAAGCCCTGCTAGAATACCTTGCTACTCCACCACCACCACGCAGTCGTGCTGCTGTTAGAGCTCTTCCCCAACCTCTCCTTCCTCCTTTCTGGATCAAGGCGTAGGAGACATCACCGGGCTGCATGTGTGTTGAACGCGGAGGCGCCGTTGTTCGGCGCTTAGATCGGAATCCACCGCGATCTGAATCGCTGCGAGTACGACTCCACCAACCGCGTTCTTGTAACGCTTCCGCTTAGCGATCTTCAAAGGTATGAAGATGCAATCTCTCCACACTCGTTGCTGGTTTCTCTATGGATAGATCTTGGTGATCGTAGGAAATTTTTTGATTTACTACTACGTCTACCAACAATACGACGATCGAATCTCGGGGCAAGTATCATACCGATAGACAAAGGGAATTGTATACGGGATTGACTGAATCCCCGACATAATGGTTCATCTGATGAGATCATCATGGAGCATGTGGGAGCCAACATGGGTATCCAGATCCCTCTGTTGGTTATTGACCGGAGAGGTGTCTCGGTCATGTCTACGTGTCTCCCGAACCCATAGGGTCTACACACTTAAGGTTCGATGACGCTAGGGTTATAGGGAAATGGTATACGTGATTACCAAAGGTTGTTTGGAGTCTCGAATGAGATCCCGAATGTCACGAGGAGCTCTGGAATGGTCCGGAGGTAAAGATTGATATATAGGAAGTCCAGTTTTGGTCACCGGAAAGTTTTCGGGCTCATCGGTAGTGTACCGGGAGTGCCGGGAGGGTGCCGGAGGACCCCCGGCAGGGGTGTGACGACCAAAGGACTTCGTGGGCTGTTAGAGGATGTGTACCAGCCCTTATTGGGCTGGCCAAGTCCTTCTGGAAAGGCCCATGCGGCTAGGGATAAGGAGATAAGGCTAAAGGAGATTCAAAAGGAAGAGATCCACCTCCCTTGTGGGAGGTGGACTCCTCCCTAGCTTCGGCCTAAGCTCTCCTCCTTGGAGGAGTGGCCAAGGCAGGCCTCCCTCTCCCTCCTCCTATATATACTTGAGGTTTTGGCTGTTTTGAGACAAGATTTGATCTCTCTCTCCCACGGCGCAGCCCTACCTCTCTTCTTCCTCCTCCGCAGTGCTCAGGCGAAGCCCTGCCGGAATACCTTGCTGCTCCACCACCACCACGCCGTCGTGATGCTGTTGGAGATCTTCCCCAAACTCTCCCTCCTCCTTGCTGGATCAAGGCGCGGGAGACGTCACCGGGCTGTACGTGTGTTGAACGTGGAGGCGCCGTTGTTCGGCGCTGAGATCGGAGTCCACCGCGATCTGAATCGCTACGAGTACGACTCCACCAACCGCGTTCCTGTAACGCATCCGCTTAGCGATCTTCAAAGGTATGAAGATGCAATCTCTCCTCACTCATTGTTGGTTTCTCCGTAGATAGATCTTGGTGACACGTAGGAATTTTTTTGATTTACTACTACGTCTCCCCACAGTGGCATCATGAGCTAGGTCTATGCGTAGAATCTATGCCCGAGTAGAACACAAAGCAGTTGTGGGCGTCGATCTTGTTAATTTGCTTACCACTACTAGTCTTATCTTGATTCGGCGGTATTGTGGGATGAAGCGGCCCGGACCAACTTTACACGTACGCTTACGTGAGACCGGTTCCAGCGCCTGACATGCACTTGTTGCATAAGGTGGCTAGCAAGTGCCTGTCTCTTCCACCTTAGTCGGATTGGATTCGATGAAAAGGATCCTTATGAAGGGTAAATAGCAATTGGCATATCACGTTGTGATTTTGGCATAGGTAAGAAACATTCTTGCTAGAAACCTATAGCAGCCACGTAAAAACTTGCAACTAAAAATTAGAGGACGTCTAACTTGTTTTTGCAGCATGTGCCTTGTGATGTGATATGGCCAAAAGGATATGATGTGATGCATTGTGATGTATGAGATTGATCATGTTCTTGTAATAGGATTCACGACTTGCATGTCGATGAGTATGACAACCGACAGGAGCCATAGGAGTTGTCTTATTTTATTGTATGACCTGCGTGTCAATCATAAACGCCATGTAATTACTTTACTTTATTGCTAAGCGTTAGCCATAGTAGTAGAAGTAATAGTTGGCGAGACAACTTCATGAAGACACAATGATGGAGATCATGATGATGGAGATCATGGTGTCGTGTCGGTGACAGTGATGATCATGGTGCCCCGAAGATGGAGATCAAAGGAGCAAGATGATATTGGCCATATCATGTCACTATATTGATTGCATGTGATGTTTATCATGTTTACATCTTATTTGCTTAGAACGACGGTAGTAAATAAGATGATCTCTCAATAAAATTTCAAGAAAGGTGTTCACCCTAACTGTGCACCGTTGCTAAGGATCGTTGTTCCGAAGCACCACATGATGATCGGGTGTGATAGGTTCTAACATTCGCATACAACGGGTGTAAGCCAGATTTACACACGCGAAACACTTAGGTTGACTTGACGAGCCTAGCATGTACAGACATGGCCTGGGAACACGGAAGACCGAAAGGTCGAACATGAGTCGTATAGAAGATACGATCAACATGGAGATGTTCACCATGGATGACTAGTCCGTCTCACATGATGATCGGACACGGGCTAGTTGACATGGATCATGTGTCACTTGGATGACTAGAGAGATGTCTATCTAAATGGGAGTTCATTAAATAATTTGATTATGTGAACTTAATTATCATGAACTTAGTCTGAAAATGTCTTTACAATCTATATTGTAGATCCAATGGTCAACGCTAATGCCAACCTCAACTTCAACGCGTTCCTAGAGAAAACCAAGCTGAAAGATGATGCAAGCAACTATGCGGACTGGGTCTGTAGCTTGAGGATCATCCTCATATCTTCCAAAAGATTGTATGTCCTTCATGCACCGCTAGGTGACGCACCCGTTCTCCCAACAGAGCAAGACGTTGCGAACGCTTGGCATTCACGCTGCGATGATTACTCCCTTGTTAGTGCGGCATGCTTTACAGTTTAGAACCAGGGCTCCAAAAGCGTTTTGAGCAACATGGAGCATATGAGATGTTCCAAGAGCTAAAACTGGTTTTCCAAGCTCATGCCCAGGTCGAGAGATATGACGTCTCCGACGAGTTCTTCAGCTATAAGATGGAGGAGAACAGTTCTGTCAGTGAGCACATCCTCAAGATTTCTGGGCTACACAACCGCTTGACTCAGCTCGGAGTTAATCTCCCAGATGACTCAGTCATTGACAGAATCCTCCAGTCGCTTCCACCTAGCTACAAAAGCTTTGTGATGAACTACAACATGCAAGGGATGGAGAAGTCCATTCCTGAGTTGTACTCGATGCTGAAATCAGCGGAAGTCGAGATCAAAAAGGAGCATCAAGTGTTGATGGTAAATAAGACCACTAGTTTCAAGAAAGGCAAGGGTAAGAAGTGTTGGGGAACGTTTCATGGGAAACAAAAAATTTCCTATGCACACGCAGATCTATCCATGGTGATGAGCATCTACGAGAGGGAGAGTGGATCTACGTACCCTTGTAGATCGCTAAGCGGGAAGCGTTAAGAAACGCGGTTGGTGTAGTCGAACGTCTTCCTGATCCAAATCGCCGTGTGTCCCACGATCCAATCATGATCCATCCCGCAATCCAATCGAGATCCGTCCCGCGATCCGATCACGATCCGTCCCACGAACTTGATCACGATCCGTCCCACGAACTTGATCACGATCCTTCCGATCTAGCACCGAACGGACGACACCTCCGCGTTCAGCACACGTACAGCTTGATGACGATCTCCACCGTCTTGATCCATCAAGAGGGAGTGGAGAGGAAGAAGAGTTCTCCTTCATCCTGACGGCGCTCCGGCGATGGTGGTGGAGCAATTCCGGCAGGGCTTCGCCTAAGCACTGCAGAAAACCGATCTAGAGGAGAAACTATGCACTAAAGATTAGGGTTGCACGTGGCTGGAAAAACTAGTACAAAACCCTAGAAATTCACTAGTATATATAGGAGGGAGGGAAGAGTAGAGGCAGACTTGCCTCCAAGCCTTGGAGGCTTCGGCCGAAGTGGGAGGTGGAGGAGGACTCTCCTCCTCCACTCTTAGTAGGACTAGGATTCCTCCTTTTTGCCTTTTTTCCACCTTTTTCCTTTGGGTTTATTTCTTCCAGCCACATGGGCCTATTGTGGTTGTTCCACCATCCCACTAAGGGCTGGTTATTACTTTCCCACAGCCCATGAAGCCTCTTGGGTCGAAATACCCCTCCCGGAGGTCTCCCGGTACACTACCGATAAGCCCGGAACTTTTCCGGCGACCAAAACAGGACTTCCTATATATGAATCTTTACCTCTGGACCATTTCGGAGCTCCTCGTGACATCCGGGATCTCATCCGGGACTCTGAACAAACTTTGGTCACCACCATACATAACTCTATACTACCGAAACGTCACCAAACCTTAAGTGTGCAGACCCTGCGGGTTCGAGAACTATGTAGACATGACCGAGACACCTCTACGGTCAATAACCAATGGCGGGACCTAGATGTCCACATTGGTTCCTACATTTTCTACGAATATCTTTATCGGCCGAACCTCTATGTCAAGGATTCAGTTAATCCCGTATGATGTTCCCTTTGTTCTTCGGTATGTTACTTGCCCGAGATTCGATCGTCGGTATCTCCATACCTAGTTAAACCTTGTTACCGGCAAGTATCTTTACTCATTTCGTCATACAAGATCCCGTGGCTAAAACTTAGTCACATTGCTTGCAAGGCTTTGTTGTGATGTTGTATTACCGAGTGGGCCCTGAGATACCTCTCCGTCACACGGAGTAACAAATCCCAGTCTTGATCCATGCCAACCCAATAGACACCCTCGGAGATACCTGTAGAGCACCTTTATAGTCACCAAGTTACGTTGCAACGTTTGATACACACAAGGCACTCCTCCGATGTCTGTGAGTTGCATGATCTCATGGTCATAGGAACATATACTTGACATGCAGAAAACAGTAGCAATAAACTGACACGATCATATGCTACGTTTGTAGTTTGGGTCTTGTCCATCACATCATTCTCCTAATGATGTGATCCCGTTATCAAATGACATCTCATGTCCATGGCTAGGAAACCTTAACCATCTTTTGATCAACGAGCTAGTCTACTAGAGGCATACTAGGGACATGGTGTTTGTCTATGTATCCACACATGTATCTGAGTCTCTGATCAATACAATTATAGCATGGATAATAAACGATTATCATGAACAAGGAAATATGATAATAACTAATTTATTATTGCCTCTAGGGCATATTTCCAACAGTCTCCCACTTGCACTGGTCAATAATCTAGTTCACATCACTATGTGATTCGCATTGTTTATGAATCTAACACCCAATGAGTTCTGGGGCTCGATCATGCTCTGCATGTGAGAGAGGTCTTATAGTCAACGGGTCTACGACATTCAGATCCGTATGTACTTTGCAAATCTCTTTGTCAAACCGTAAACACTGCTACCATGCTCCACTTGGTACTATTCCAAATGGCTGCTCCACTATATGTATCCAGATTGCTACTACGAGTCATCCGGATTGGTGTTAAAGCTTGCATCGACGTAACTCTTTACGACGAACTCTTTATCACCTCCATAATCGAGAAACATCTCCTTAGTCTTTTAGTTACTAAGGATAATCTTGACCGTTGTCCAGTGCTCCACTCCTGGATCACTCTTGTACCCCTTGACAGACTTATGGCAAGGCACAAACAGGTGCGGTACACAGCATGGCATACTATACAGAGCCTATGGCTAAGGCATAGGGGACGACATTCGTCCTTTCTCTTTCTTCTGCCATTGTCGATCTTTGAGTCTGACTCAACTTCACACCTTACAAAGCAGGCGAGAACACTTCTCTCTGACTAATCCATGTTGAACTCTTTCAAAATCTTGTGAAGGTATGTACTCATTGAAAGTCTTATCAAACATCTTGATCTATCTTTATAGATCTTGATGCTCAACAATTAGGTAGCTTTATCCAGGTTTTCCTTTGAAAAACTCTTTTCAAACTACCGTTCATGCTCTCCAGAAATTCTACACCATTTCCGAATAGCAATATGTCATCCACATATACTTGTTAGAAACTCTATAGTGCTCCCACTCACTTTATTGCAAATACAAGTTTCTCGTAAACTTTGTATAGACTCAAAAACTTTGATCACCTCATCAAAGTGTATATTCCAACTCCGAGATGCTTGCTTCGGTTCATAGAAGAATCACTGAAGCTTGCACACCCTTTACCATCCTTAGGACTCACAAAAACCTTCTGGTTGTATCACATACAACCTTTCCTCAAGTAAATCGTTAAGGAAACGATGTTTTGACATCCATCTGCCAGATTTCATAATTGAAAAATGCAGCAACTGCTAACATAATTCCAACAGACTTTAGCATCGGTACGAGTGAGAAAGTCTCATCACAGTCAACTCCTTGAACTTGCAACTTCTTTGCGACAAGTCCAGCTTTATAAATGGTGACATTCACCATCAGCGTCTGTCTTCATTTTAAAGATCCATTTGTACTCAACGACCTGCTGTCCAACGAGCAAATCTACCATAGTCTATACTTGGTTTTCATACATGGATCCTTTCTCAGATTTCATGGCCTCCAACCATTTGTAGGAATCCGGGCCCATCATCGCTTCTCCATAGCTCGTAGGATCATTGTTGTCCAACAACATGACCTCCAAGACACGGTTGTCGTACCGCTCAGGAGCAGTACACGTCCTTGTCGACCTATGAGGTTCGATAGTAACTTGATCCGAAGCTTTATGATCATCATCATTAACTTCCTCTTCAACCAATGTAGGCTTCACAGAAACATCTTCCTGCGCTGCGCTACTCTTTGGTTGAAACACAAGTTCAACAACCTCATCAAATTTTATCTTCCTCCCACTCAATTCTTTCAAGAGAAACTCTTTCTCGAGAAATGACCCGTTTTTAGCAACAAACACTTTATGCTTGGATCTGAGATAGAAGGTTCACCCAACTGTTCTTAGGGTATTCTAAGAAGATGCATTTGTCCGCTTTGGGTTCGAGCTCATTAGGTGAAAACATTTTTCACACAAGAGTCGCAGACGCAAACATTAAGAGATGACAGCTTAGGTTTCTATCAAACCATAATTCACACGTTGTCTTCTCAACGGATTTAGGTGGTGCCCTATTTAAAGTGAATGTAGTTGTATCTAATGCATAACCCCAAAATTATAGTAACAAAACGATAATAGACATCATAGCACGCACCATATCCAATAGAGCATGACTATGACGTTCGGACACACCATCACACTATGGTGTTCCAGGTGGCGTGAGTTGTGAAACAACTTTCACATTGTCTAAAGTTGTATGCCAAACTCGTAACTCAGATATTTACCTCCACGATCATATCGCATAAATTTTTATCTTCTTGTCACGATGATCTCAAACTTCACTCTGAATTTGCTTGAACCTTTCAAACAATTCAGACTTGTGTTTCATTAAGTAAATATACAATATATCTACTCAAATCATCAGTGAAGGTAAGAAAATAACGATATCCACCGCACGCTACAAGACTCATTGGATTGCATAAATCAACATGTATCATTTCCAATAAATCACTTGCCCGCTTCATCAAAACAGAAAACGGGGTCCTTAGTCATCTTGACCAAGAGGCACGGTTCGCATGTCTCGACCGATTCAAAATCGAACGAGTCCAAAGGTCCATTAGCATGGAGTTTCTTCATGCGTTTTATACCAATATGACATTTAGCGGCAGTGCCATAGGAATGTGGTACTATTATTATTAACTTTGTATCTTTTTGGCATCAATGTTATGAACATGTGTATTACTACGATCAAGATTTCAACAAACCATTCTCACTGGGTGCATGACCATTGAAGGTATTATTCAGGTAAACAGAATAACCATTATTCTCTAACTTAAATGAATAACCGTGTTGCAATGAACATGATCTAATCACGTTCATGCTCAACGCAAAAACACCAAATAACATTTATTTAGGTTCGTCACTAATCTCGAAGGTAGAGAGAGCGTGCGATGTTGATCACATCAACCTTGGAAACATTTCCAACACACATCGTCACCTCACCCTTAGCTAGTGCTCCGTTTATTCCGTAGCTTTTATTTCGAGTTACTAACATTTAGCAACTGAACCGGTATCCAATACCCAGGTGCTACTAGGAGTACTAGCAAGGTACACATAAATAACACGTATATCAAATATACTTCTGTCGACGTTGCCAGCCTTCTTATCTACCAAGTATCCAGGGTTGTTCCGCTTCAGCGACCGCTCTCCTCATAATCGAAGCACTTAGTCTCGGGTTTGGGTTCAACTTTGGGTTGCTTCACTGGAGCAGCAACTGACTTGCTAATCCATGAAGTTTTCCCTCCTTGCTCCTGCCCTTCTCGAAACTAGTGGTTTGACTAACCATCAACACTTGACGCTCCTTCTTGATTTCTACCTTCACGGTGTCAAACATCGCGAATAGCTCAGGGATCATTATTTCTATCCCTGGCATCTTATAGTTCATCACCAAGTTCTAGTAGCTTAGTGACAGTGACTTGGAGAACTATATCAATCACTATCTTATCTGGAAGATCAACTCCCACTCGATTCAAGCGATTGTAGCACCCAGACAATCTGAGCACATGCTCAACGATTGAGCTATTCTCTTTCATATTAACGGCAAAGAATCTTGTTGGAGATCTCATATCTCGCAACACGGGCACGAGCCTGAGATCCTAATTTCATCTTTAGAACATCTCATATGTTCCGTGACGTTCAAAACGTTTCGGAGCCTCAATTCTAAGTTGTAATGCATGACGCACTAAACTATCAAGTAGTCATCAGAACGTGCCTGTCAGATGTTCACAACATCTACAGACGACGCTAGAGGGGTTGGCGCACTGAGCGGTGCATTAAGGACATAAGCCTTCTGTGCAGCAACGAGGACAATCCTCAGATCATGGAGCCAGTCCGCAATATTGCTACCATCATCTTTCAACTCTATTTCTCTAGGAACATATAAAAAATCAAGGGAGCTACAACGCGAGCAAGTAATCTACAACATAATTTGCAAAGACACTACTGACTATGTTCATGATAATGAGTTCAATTAATCATATTACTTAAGAACTCCGACTCAAATTGACATCCCTCCGGTCATTCGAGTGATACATGATCCAAATTCACCAACTCAAGTCCGATCATCACGTGAGTTGAGGTGGTTACAATGGTGAACATCATCATGTTGATCATATCTACTATATGACTCATGTTCGACCTTTCGGTCTCTTGTGTTCCGAGGCCATGTCTGTACATGCTAGGCTCGTCAAGTTTAACCCGAGTGTTCTGCATGTGCAACACTGGCTTGCACCCGTTGTATGTGAACGTAGAGTCTATCACACCCGATCATCACGTGGTGTCTCAAAACGACGAACTTTCGCAATGGTGCACACTCGGGGAGAACACAATTCATATTGAAATTTAAGTGAGGTATCACCTTATAATGCTACCGTCGTCCTAAGCAAAACAAGGTGAAAAGGATTAATATCACATGCAAATCATAAGTGACATGATATGGCCATGAACTTGTGCTTTTGATCTCCATCTTGAAAGCACCAGCATGATCTCCATCGTCACCGGCATGACACCATGATCTTCATCATCTTGATCTCCATCAACGTGTCGCCATCGGGGTTGTCGTGCCCAACATGCTTCTACTACTATCGCTACCGTTTAGCGATAAAGTAAAGCATTACATAGTGCTTAATGATTGACACGCAGGTCATACAATAATTAAAGACAACCCTATGGCTCCTGTCGGTTGTCGTACTCATCGACATGCAAGTCGTGAAATTCTATACATCACATGATCATCTCATACATCACATATATCACATCATGTAATTGGCCACATCACATCACAACATACCCTGCAAAAACAAGTTAGACGTTCTCTAATTGTTGTTCCATGTTTTACGTGGCTGCTACGTGTTTCTAGCAAGAACGATTCTCTCCTACGCATAAACCACAACGGTGATACATAATTTGCTTTTCAACCTTCTCAAGGACCGCCTTTGTCGAATCCGATCCAACTAAAGTGAGAGAAACTGCCACCCGCAAGCCATCTAGGCAACAAGTTGCGTCGAGGGAACCGGTCTCTCGTAAGCGTACGAGTAATGTTGGTCCGGGCCGCTTCATCTCACAATACCGCTGAATCAAAATCCGACCAAGGGAGGAAGCAATCGAAGCATCAACGCCCACAAACCTTTTATGTTCTACTCGAGATCTCATCAACACATAGACCTAGCTCATGATGCCACTGTTGGGGAACGTTGCATGGGAAACAAAAAAATTCCTACGTACACGCAGATCTATCCATGGTGATGAGCATCTACGAGAGGGAGAGTGGATCTACGTACCCTTGTAGATCGCTAAGCGGGAAGCGTTAAGAAACGCGGTTGGTGTAGTCGAACGTCTTCGCGATCCAAATCGTCGTGCGTCCCGCGATCCAATCACGATCCGTCCCGCAATCCAATCACGATCCGTCCCGTGATCCGATCATGATCCGTCCCACGAACTTTATCACAATCCGTCTCACGAACTTGATCACGATCCTTCCGATCTAGCACCGAACGAACGGCACCTCCGCGTTCAGCACACGTACAGCTTGATGACGATCTCCACCGTCTTGATCCAGCAAGAGGGAGTGGAGAGGAAGAAGAGTTCTCCGGAAGCCTGACGGCGCTCCAGCGATGGTGGTGGAGCAATTCCGGCAGGGCTTTGCCTAAGCACTGCAGAAAACCGATCTAGAGGAGAAACTATGCACTAGAGATTAGGGTTGCACGTGGCTGGAAAAACTAGTACAAAACCCTAGAAATCCACTAGTATATATAGGAGGGAGGGAAGAGGAGAGGCAGCCTTGCCTCCAAGCCTTGGAGGCTTCGGCCGAAGTGGGAGGTGGAGGAGGACTCTCCTCCTCCACTCCTAGTAGGACTAGGATTCCTCCTTTTGCCTTTTTTCCACCTTTTTCCTTTGGGTTTCTTTCTTCTAGCCACATGGCCCTATTGTGGTTGTTACACCATCCCACTAAGGTCTGGTTATTTCTTTCCCACAGCCCATGAAGCCTCTTGGGTCGAAATACCCCTCACGGAGGTCTCCCGGTACACTATCGGCACTCCCGGTACACTACCGATAAGCCCGAAACTTTTCCGGTGACCAAAACAGGACTTCCTATATATGAATCTTTACCTCCGGACCATTCCGGAGCTCCTCGTGACGTCCGAGATCTCATTCAGGACTCCGAACAAACTTCGGTCACCATCATACATAACTCTATACTACCAAAACGTCACCAAACCTTAAGTGTGCAGAACCTGCGGGTTCGAGAACTATGTAGACATGACCGAGACACCTCTACGGTCAATAACCAATGGCGGGACCTAGATGTCCACATTGGTTCCTACATATTCTACGAAGATCTTTATCGGTCGAACCTCTATGTCAAGGATTCAGTTAATCCCGTATGATGTTCCCTTTGTTCTTCGGTATGTTACTTGCCTGAGATTCGATCGTCGGTATCTCCATACCTAGTTAAACCTTGTTACCGGCAAGTCTCTTTACTCATTCCGTAATACAAGATCCTGTGGCTAACACTTAGTCACATTGCTTGCAAGGCTTTGTTGTGATGTTGTATTACCGAGTGGGCCCTGAGATACCTCTCCGTCACACGGAGTAACAAATACCAGTCTTGATCCATGCCAACCCAACAGACACCCTCGGAGATACCTGTAGAGCACCTTTATAGTCACCCAGTTACGTTGCGACGTTTGATACACACAAGGCACTCCTCCAATGTTTGTGAGTTGCATGATCTCATGGTCATAGGAACATATACTTGACATGCAGAAAACAGTAGCAATAAACTGACACGATCATATGCTACGTTTGTAGTTTGGGTCTTGTCCATCACATCATTCTCCTAATGATGTGATCCCGTTATCAAATGACGTTTGTCTATGTCTAGTCTACTAGAGGCATACTAGGGACATGGTGTTTGTCTATGTATCCACACATGTATAGGCATACTAGGGACATGGTGTTTGTCTATGTATCCACACATGTATCTGAGTCTCCGATCAATACAATTATAGCATGGATAATAAACGATTATCATGAACAAGGAAATATGATAATAACTAATTTATTATTGCCTCTAGGGCATATTTCCGACAAGAAGAACTTCAAGAAGGACAACAAAGCTGTTGCCGCGCCCGGTAAGCAAGTTGCCGGGAAGAAGAACAAGAATTGACCCAAGCCTGAGACTGAGTGCTTTTATTGCAAGGATACCGGTCACTGGAAGCGGAACTGCCCCAAGTACTTAGCGGATAAGAAGGCCAGCAACGTTAAAGGTATATGTGATATACTTGTTATTGATGCGCACCTAACCAGCGCTCGTAGTAGCTCCTGGGTATTTGATACCGGTGCAGTTGCTCACATTTGTAACTCCAAGAAGGAGCTGCGGAATAAGCGGAGACTGGCGAAGGACGAGGTGACGATGCGCGTCGGGAATGGTTCCAAGGTCGATGTGATCGTCGTCGGCACGCTACCTCTGCATCTACCTTCGGGATTAGTTTTAAACCTTAATAATTGTTATTTAGTACCAGCTTTGAGCATGAATATTGTATCTGGATCTCGCTTGATACGAGATGGCTACTCATTTAAATCTGAGAATAATGGTTGTTCTATTTATATGAGAGAAATGTTTTATGGTCATGCCCTGCTGGTCAATGGTTTATTTTTGATGAATCTCGAACGTGATGTTACACATGTCCACAGTGTGAGTACCAAAAAGTGTAAGGTTGATAACGATAGTCCCACTTACATGTGGCATTGCCGCCTTGGTCATATTGGTGTCAAACGCATGAAGAAGCTCCATGCTGATGGACTTTTGGAGTCTCTTGATTTTAAATCATTTGAAATGTGCGAACCATGCCTCATGGGCAAGATGAACAAGACTCCGTTCTCCGGAACAATGGAGCGAGCAACTGACTTGTTGAAAATAATACATACCGATGTATGCGGTCCAATGAGCGTTGAGGCTCGTGGTGGCTACCATTATGTTCTCAACCTCACTGATGACTTGAGCAGAAATGGGTATGTCTACTTAATGAAACACAAGTCTGAAACCTTTGAAAGGTTCAAGGAATTTCAGAGTGAGGTAGAGAATCAACGTGACATGAAAATAAAGTGCCTACGACCTGATCGTGGCAGAGAATATTTAAGTCACCAGTTTGGCATGCACCTAAGTAAATGTGGAATTGTTTCACAACTCACGCCGCCTGGCACACCTCAGCGAAATGGTGTGTCTGAACGTCGTAATCGCACTCTATTGGATATGGTGCGATGTATTATGTCTCTTACCGACTTACCGCTATCATTTTGGGGATATGCATTAGAGACTGCCACATTCACTTTCAATAGGGCACCGTCAAAGTCTGTTGAGAACAACCGTATGAATTATGGTTTGGAAAGAAACCTAAGCTGTCGTTTCTAAAAGTTTGGGGATGCGATGCTTATGTGAAGAAACTTCAACCTGAGAAGCTCGAACCCAAAGCGGAAAAGTGTGTCTTCATAGGATATCCCAAAGAGACTATTGGGTATACCTTCTACCTCAGATCCGAATGCAAAATCTTTCTTGCTAAGAATGGATCCTTTCTTGAGAAAGATTTTCTCTCGAAAGAAGTAAGTGGGAGGAAAATAGAACTTGATGAGGTAATTGTACCTCCGCTCGAACCGGAGAGTAGCGCAGCACAGGAAGTTGTTTCTGCGGAGCCTACACCGGCTAGAGAGGAAGTTAATGATGATGATCATGAAACTTCAGATCAAGTTACTATTGAACGTCAAAGGTCCACTAGGACACGTTCCGCACCAGAGTGGTACGGCAACCCTGTCCTGGAGATCATGTTGTTAGACAATGGTGAACCTTCGAACTATGAAAAAGCGATGGCAGGCCCGGATTCCAACAAATGGCTTGAAGCCATGAAATCCGAGATAGGATCCATGTATGAGAACAAAGTGTGGACTTTGGTGGACTTGCCTGATGATAGCCATTGAAAATAAATGGATCTTTAAGAAGAAGACTGGCGCAGATGGTAATGTGACCGTCTATAAGGCTCGGCTTGTCGCTAAGGGTTATCAACAAGTTCAAGGAGTTGACTACAATGAGACTTTCTCACCCGTAGCGATGCTAAAGTCTATCCGAATCATGTTAGAAATTGTCGTATTTTATGATTACGAGATCTGGCAAATGGACGTCAAAACGGCATTCCTTAATGGCTTCCTTAAGGAAGTACTGTATATGATGCATCCGGAAGATTTTGTCGATCCTAAAGATGCTAACAAAGTATGCAAGCTCCAGCGCTCCATCTATGGGTTGGTGCAAGCATCTCGGAGTTGGAACATTCGCTTTAATGAGGTGATTAAAGCATTTGGGTTTGTACAGGTTTATGGAGAACCCTGTATTTACAAGAAAGTGAGTGGGAGCTCTGTAGCATTTCTCATATTATATGTGGATGACATACTGATAATGGGAATGATATAGAACTTTTAGAAAGTGTAAAGGCCTACTTGAATAAATGTTTTTCAATGAAGGACCTTGGAGAAGCTGCTTACATATTAGGTATTAAGATCTATGGAGATAGATCGAGACGCCTCATAGGTCTTTCACAAAGCACATACCTTGAAAAGGTATTGAAGAAGTTCAATATGGATCAGTCCAAGAAGGGGTTCTTGCCTGTGTTACAAGGTGTGAGATTGAGTATGACTCAATGCCCGACCACGGCAAAAGATAGAGAAGAGATGAGTGGCATCCCCTATGCTTCAGCCATAGGCTCTATTATGTATGACATGCTGTGTACCAGACCTGATGTGAACCTTGCCATAAGTTTGGTAGGGAGGTACCAAAGTGATCCCGGAGCGGAACACTGGACAACGGTCAAGAATATCCTAAAGTACCTGAAAAGGACAAAGGACATGTTTCTCGTATATGGAGGTGCCGAAGAGCTCGTCGTAAAGGGTTACGTCGATGCTAGCTTCGACACAGATCCGGACGACTCCATGTCGCAAACTGGATACGTGTATATTTTGAACGGAGGGGCAGTCAGCTGGTGCAGCAGCAAGCAAAGCGTCATGGCGGCATCTACATGTGAAGCGGAGTACATAGCTACTTCGGAAGCAGCAAAGGAAGGAGTCTGGATGAAGGAGTTCATCACCGACCTAGGAGTAATTCCAAGTGCGTCGGGCCTGATGACTCTATTCTATGACAACACTGGAGCTATTGCCCTTGCGAAGGAACCCAGGTTTCACAAGAAGACAAGACACATCAAGCGCCGCTTCAACTCCATCCATGATTACATTCAGGAGGGAGATATAGATATTTGTAAAGTGCATACAGATCTGAATGTCGCAGATCCGTTGACTAAACCTCTCTCACGAGCAAAACATGATCAACACCAGAATGCTATGGGTGTTCGATTCATCACATTGTAACTAGATTATTGACTCTAGTGCAAGTGGGAGACTGTTGGAAATATGCCCTAGAGGCAATAATAAAATGGTTATTATTGTATTTCCTTGTTCATGATAATTGTCTATTGTTCATGCTATAATTGTGTTAACCGGAAATCATAATACATGTGTGAATACATAGACCACAATATGTCCCTAGTGAGCCTCTAGTTGGCTAGCTCGTTGATCAATAGATGGTCACGGTTTAATGACCAGGGACATTGGATGTCATTGATAACGGGATCACATCATTAGGAGAATGATGTGATGGACAAGACCCAATCCTAAGCATAGCACAAGATCGTGTAGTTCGTCTGCTAAAGCTTTTCAATGTCAAGTATCGTTTCCTTAGACCATGAGATTGTGCAACTCCCGGATACCGTAGGAATGCTTTGGGTGTGCCAAACGTCACAACGTAACTGGGTGGCTATAAAGGTGCACTACGGGTATCTCCGAAAGTGTCTGTTGGGTTGGCACGAATCAAGACTGGGATTTGTCACTCCGTGTGACGGAGAGGTACTCTGGGCCCACTCGGTAAGACATCATAATAATGAGCTCAATGTGACTAAGGAGTTAGCCACGGGATGATGTATTACGGAACGAGTAAAGAGACTTGCCGTTAACGAGATTGAACAAGGTATAGGGATACCGACGATCGAATCTCGGGCAAGTAACATATCGGTAGACAAAGGGAATTGTATACGGGGTTGATTGAATCCCCGATATCGTGGTTCATTCGATGAGATCATCGTGGAGCATGTGGGAGCCAACATGGGTATCCAGATCCCGATGTTGGTTATTGACCGGAGAGGTGTCTCGGTCATGTCTACGTGTCTCCCGAACCCGTAGGGTCTACACACTTAAGGTTCGATGTGTTGGAAATATGCCCTAGAGGCAATAATAAAATGGTTATTATTGTATTTCCTAGTTCATGATAATTGTCTATTATTCATGCTATAATTGTGTTAACCGGAAATCGTAATACATGTGTGAATACATAGACCACAACGTGTCCCTAGTGAGCCTCTAGTTGGCTAGCTCGTTGATCAATAGATGGTCTCGGTTTCATGACCATGGACATTGGATGTCGTTGATAACGGGATCACATCATTAGGAGAATGATGTGATGGACAAGACTCAATCCTAAGCATAGCACAAGATCGTGTAGTTCGTTTGCTAAAGCTTTTCAATGTCAAGTATCATTTCCTTAGACCATGAGATTGTGTAACTCCCGGATACCGTAGGAATGCTTTGGGTGCGCCAAACGTCACAACGTAACTGGGTGGCTATAAAGGTACGCTACGGGTATCTCCGAAAGTGTCTGTTGGGTTGACACGAATCGAGACTGGGATTTGTCACTCCGTGTGACGGAGAGGTATCTCTGGGCCCACTCGGTAAGACATCATCATTATGAGCTCAATGTGACTAAGGAGTTAGTCACGGGATGATGTATTACGGAACGAGTAAAGAGACTTGCCAGTAACGAGATTGAACAAGGTATGCGGATACCGACGATCGAATCTCGGGCAAGTACCATACCGATAGACAAAGGGAATTGTATACGGGATTGATTGAATCCCTGACATCATGGTTCATCCGATGAGATCATCGTGGAGTACGTGGGAGCCAACATGGGTATCCAGATCCCTCTGTTGGTTATTGGCCGGAGAGGTGTCTCGGTCATGTCTACGTGTCTCCCGAACCCGTAGGGTCTACACACTTAAGGTTCGATGACGCTAGGGTTATAGGGAAAAGGTATACGTGATTACCGAAGGTTGTTCGGAGTCCCGGATGAGATCTCGGACGTCACGAGGAGCTCCGGAATGGTCCGGAGGTAAAGATTGATATATAGGAAGTCCAGTTTTGGTCACCGGAAAGTTTTCGGGCTCATCGGTATTGTACCGGGAGTGCCGGGAGGGTGCCGGAGGACCCCCGGGAGGGGGTGACGACCAAAGGACCTCATGGGCCCTTAGAGGAGGTGTGCCAGCCCATATTGGGCCAGCCAATACCTTCTAGAAAGGGCCCATGCGCCAGGGATCTGGAGATAGAGGCAAAAGGGATTTAAAAGGGGGGGGGGGTCCACCTCCCGTGTGGGAGGAGGACTCTCCCCCCACTTCGGCCGAATCCCTCCTCCTTGGAGGAGGGGCCAAGCCAGCCCTCCCTCTCCTTCCTCCTATATATATGCAAGGGTTTGGGCAGGTTTGAGACGACGAACTCTTTCTCTTTCGCTGCAGCCCTATTCTGCTTCTTCCTCCTCCGCAGTGCTTAGGCGAAGCCCTGCCGGGATACCTTGCTACTCCACCACCACCATGCCGTCGTGCTGCTGCTGGAGCTCTTCCCCAACCTCTCCTTCCTCCTTGCTGGATCAAGGCGTAGGAGACGTCACCGGGCTGCACGTGTGTTGAACGCGGAGGTGCCATCCGTTCGGCACTTGATCGGATCTACCGCGATCTGAATCGCTGCGAGTACGACTCCATCAACCGCGTTCTTGTAACGCTTCCGCTTAGCGATCTTCAAAGGTATGAAGATTCAATCTCTCCCCACTCGTTTGCTGGTTTCTCCATAGATAGATCTTGGTGACACGTAGGAAAATTTTGATTTACTACTACGTCTCCCAACACGATGACACTAGGGTTATAGGGAAATGGTATACGTGATTACTGAAGGTTGTTCGGAGTCCCGGATGAGATCTCGGACGTCATGAGGAGCTCCGGAATGGTCCGAAAGTAAAGATTGATATATAGGAAGTCCTATTTTGGTCACCGGAAAGTTTTCGGGCTCATCGGTAGTGTACCGGGAGTGCCGGGAGGGTGTCGAAGGACCCCCGGGAGGGGTGTGACGACCAAAGGACTTCGTGGGCTGTTAGAGGAGGTGTACCAGCCCTTATTGGGCTGGCCAAGTCCTTCCGGAAAGGCCCATGCGGCTAGGGATAAGGAGATAAGGCTAAAGTTGATTCAAAAGGAAGAGATCCACCTCCCTTGTGGGAGGTGGACTCCTCCCTAGCTTCGGCCGAAGCTCTCCTCCTTGGAGGAGGGGCCAAGGAAGCCTTCCCTCTCCCTCCTCCTATATATACTTGAGGTTTTGGCTGTTTTGAGACAATATTTGATCTCTCTCCCACGGCGCAGCCCTACCTCTCTTCTTCCTTCTCCGCAGTGCTTAGGCGAAGCCCTGCCGGAATACCTTGCTGCTCCACCACCACCACGTCGTCGTGCTGCTGTTGGAGCTCTTCCCCAACCTCTCCCTCCTCCTTGCTGGATCAAGGCGCGGGAGACGTCACTGGGTTGTACGTGTGTTGAACGCGGAGGCGCCGTTGTTCGGCGCTGAGATCGGAGTCCACCGCGATCTGAATCGCTACGAGTACGACTCCACCAATCGCGTTCTTGTAACGCTTCCGCTTAGCGATCTTCAAAGGTATGAAGATGCAATCTCTCCCCACTCGTTGTTGGTTTCTCCATAGATAGATCTTGGTGACACGTAGGAAATTTTTTGATTTACTACTACGTCTCTCAAGAGGTCCATAGCTTTGTTTTAGGAGGTAGTGTTGCCATTAAGGTCAATGATAACATTGGACACTATTTCCAAACGAAGAAGGGATTGCGACAAGGTGACTCGATATCGCCCATGATATTCAATATAGTGGCGGATATGCTAACGGTCATGATTGAGCGTGCCAAAGTTGATGTTCAAATTAATGGGGTAGTAAATCATCTAGTTGATGGTGGTCTCTGTATACTTTAATATGCCGATGATATGATTCTCTTCATGGATCATGACCTTGAGAAAACAAGAAATTTGAAACTGCTTTTATCTTCATTCGAGAAACTCCCGGGTCTTAAGATCAATTTTCAAAAAAGTGAATTCTTTTGCTTTGGCGAGGCTCAAGACCTGGCCCAACTGTACGCTGAACTGTTCAGATGCGGGTTGGGCCAGCTTCCGATCACATATTTGAGGATACCGATATATTATCGGAGACTTACAAATGTTAAATGGAAACACGTTGAGAAGAGACTACAAAAAGACTTAGCAGTTGGAAAAGTAAATTGTTGTCTCTCGGTGGAAAATTGGTCCTCGTAAATTCAATACTAAGTAATATGATACTCCCTCCGTAAACTAATATAAGAGCGTTAAGAGCGTTTAGATCATTACTTCAGTGATCTGAACGCTCTTATATTAGTTTACAGAGGAAGTACTATATATGAACATCCACGTCATGAAACAAAAAGTATAGACATTCATTTCATGACGAATCCAATCATACCGATTTGGTATTATCGATTTTAATGTATTTCTCTAAAAATTTGATCAAGATCTAAATGTTTGAATTTTTTAAAAAATAATACACCTTATATTTTGAAATATAATGAGTAAATCTTTAAGAAATCAAATAACACCAACAGCGTAGCGAAACGTGCTCAACTCTTCTAGTTAAATAACAATCTACATGTATATGTATGTACATACGTGTTGGCGATGCATTTCTATTTTTAGGACACTTATTGGTGAAATATAAGTCGTGGAAATACTTTCTAGGCCCCGGCTGCTCTTTTGTTTTTCTTTATTAGGTAAACTAACGAGGCTGCTTTTTTTTTTTTGAGGCAAACTAACAAGGCTGCTACTACTTGCTGCACGGGCTCGGCAGGGACATGGGCCGACCTCGCAGCCCAGCCCAGCCCAGCCCAGCTGGCCGTGCCGCGTGTCCGCCCTAGTAGTCGCCGTCGCCCCGTCTAAAAAAAAGAGGTCGATGTCGCCCTCCTCCTTCCAAAGCAAGGAACTTTCGCGGCATAAACCCTCGCCGTCGCCGTCGCGCGCGCCGCCGGCCTCGCCGCGAGCCCGATTTCCCCACGGCCCGCGGCATGGCGCGCAACAAGGTACGCCCTCCCTCTCGTCGAGTGGTCTTCCTAATCCGCCGGTAGCAGCAGCCACGAGCCATTTCGGCCGGCTGCCTCCGGACAGACGCGGTCGCCTGGATTGGATCCCCTCCCTCCCCCGTCCTCCTAGGGCTCGACCCGACGAGCTCGGGGCTCGGCGTTCTTCCGAACGCCTCCAGGCCCGGCTGCCGGAGAAGATATCTTGGTCCGTTTACGGATTTGTGCTAGGATTTGGCGACGAGTAGTAGATGTGGGGGCTGGAACAACAACCGGCCGCGGATGTTAATGGATTGGATTCCGATTTCTGAGCGCTAAAAGGGGAATGGGGGTGGAAGCCTCGTTTCCTCTCGCGGATGTGTAGATACAGACATACAGTAGGAGTATTTTATTTACAGGCGCAGGCTGTAGATTCTTCTTGCGTTATGCTGACGCCTTTGATTTGCGGATTGCCGTGTAGGAAGGGCTGGTTCTGCTGCTGGATGTCGGCCCGTCGATGCACCGGGCGCTGCAGGAGGTCGAGAACGTCTGCACCACCCTCGTGCGCAAGAAGGCAAGCGGCACTCTGTTTCCATCCGAAATTTTGCGATTGACCCAATACAAATGCAAGCGTCCGTTAATCTGCCGTTGAGGCTAGCTAACCGCCTTTGCGTTTCTGTACTCTGCAGCTGGTTTTTCATAGGAGCGACGAGGTTGGCGTTGTCCACTTTGGAACCAAAGGTATAACTGATCCTGCGTTTGTGGTAACAGAGCTTTGCGTGTACATTGGGACTTCAAATCTTGCGGGTCCATCATGTGACTAACTTCCTGCTTATCAGTTTTTTCCCTGTTAACTAGAAAACCTTTTCTTGTCTTCTTGTTATTTTTCGCTACAGCATATAGGTTTTAATGCAATGGTGAACTGAATGTAGCTTCTATTTGCAAGTGCCTGTATATGTATGGTCCTGATTAATGTCACTTCAGGGAAGCCTTACAGTAGTGCATATGTTTGCACTGAACAAGTGTATTTATGATTCAGAGTGGAAAACAATCAAACAAGTTATTGTTTTCCTCCTTAGCATGCATCTAGTCTTCAGGAAATATTTGTTCCGAAGTCATTACTGCACTATATTTAGCTATGCCATCCCAGTGCTTGAGTCCTGAACACCATCCAAGAACATCATCTGGGACTGGCTTGCATTTTGTGCTTCTTAAAATTAAAAACTGGGCTACTTAACTTTTTTACTGATGTATGCAGAAACACACAATGACCTCGCAAGGGAACTTGGGGGCTATAAGCATGTGCTGGTTAAGCATGATATTAAAGTTGTTGACGAAGAAACAAAAGATGCTCTTGAAAATCTTCCTAAGGGAACTGCCCCTGGTGACTGTATCCATAACTAACATATGTGTTGATGTCTTTTCAGTCTAATGTTTAGAGAGCCATCTGTAATCTGTTACATCACACGATCAGCACATCACACATGTTTTGAGCTCCTCTTCCTTTTTACTTTCTAAGGTTTTTTGTAGTTTTCTACGCTTATATATGCTACTAGTTCATATCCCCAGTTGAAACATAAAGTAGTTCTTTGATCCATCATCTTAAGGTGTTTGCTTGTTGAGGAGTTCCGTCTGTTGTTAGCTTGACATCCATTAATTATAACTAAAAATTGGTTCCTTATGTAGCAGGTTCTCTTTCATAATTTACTTGCAGATTCTATAGTTCATCCCCCCTTGTTTTTACATGAAATTATTTTTTTAGTTACCTTATTGTTCATGTGTGCAACGTGGCCTTGTTATTATATTTTGGTTGAGTATGATAAAATTCAGTTAGTGGAATCCCTTGACTAAAGCAAGTTCTGGATGCTATTGTTGTTGGTTTGGATATGCTGATAAAGAGATTCGGAGATACCAAAGCAAAGCAACGTCTGTGTCTAATCACCGACGCACAACATCTGCTCAGGGATCCGCCCCAAGGGACAAAAGAAGATCAGGTGGACACTATTGCAGACCAGATGAAAAAACATGATATTAAGATGGATTGCATTGTTTTCAGGGAATCTGGAGTTCAACACAATTCTGTAATGGATGAAAATGACCGATTATTATATCACTTCAGAGATAGGTCGGTGGCAAAGGTAGTCCAGGTTGACACCCCGACAGCACTCTTAGGTGCTCTCAAGACAAGAAATGTGCTCCCAGTTACTATCTTCAGGGGAGACCTGGAAGTGAGCTCCACTTTTAAAATCAAGGTGAAATGTTTAAAAATTCGTACAATATTTCTGTCAGTTAAACAAAGTCTACAGTAGTCAAATAATACCCATTTCAGTTTGCAGTTTAGTTTGACATCACTATCTCATTAGTGTTCCAGTTGGTTCTTGGTTGACAACGGTGTTTCTGCTTGATGCCCTGTGAACAGGTGTGGGCCTATAAGAAGACATCTGAGGAGAAATTCCCCACTTTGAAGAAGTATTCTGATAAGGCTCCTCCAAGTGATCAGTTTGCCTCGCATGAAGTCAAAGTGGATTATGAGTACAAAAGCATTCTAGAACCAGACACAGTTGTTCCACCAGATCAAAGAATCAAGGGTTATCTTTATGGTCCTCAAGTTGTTCCTATATCATCTGCTGAATGGGAGGCTGTGAAGTTCAAGCCAGAGAAAGGTGTGAAGCTTCTAGGTTTTGCAGATAGATCCAGGATACCAAGGTATATAGGATATCCTTCAACTTGGCATATGGCATAATATCTATTTCTTTGGCATCTGGCAGTATCGTTATCTTTGAAACTAATGAATAATGATACATCTAGTCCTTCAGTTGTGCTTTCAATTGCTTGAACAGGTTCGTAGTCACCCATCAATTGCTTCAAAAAAATAGAGATGGCAGGAAAAAAGAATCAAAACGAGAGTAGGTTGGACAAACGGTTGACAGAACTTTACGGTTTTTTTGAAGTAAGGAGAGATTTGCTAGAAGCCTAGAAATACATCTTGTCTTACTACCCTTGCCTCCTTAGTGACCACATATTGTAGGAACGGTATTATTAGCTACAATCATGAGAACTAATTAACTGGAGGAAACTTCTGCATTTCTTTCTTTGTTATTCATGATTATTTTAAGTTTCGTGATGCCACTTATTTTGAAGACCTTGCAAACCAGCAAATCCATTTTGCTGCTACTGTTGGGTGATCATTGTAAATATGAAGCATCTGGTGCCCCCCCCCCCCCCCCCCAAAAAAAAAACTGTTTCTGGTTGTGGCCTGGTTTTGTGCTGGTTTAAGCTTGTGTCTTTACGTTATATACTTATTTCCATGGTTGGCCCAGTTGCATGTGTATAAGAATATATTACTCCCACAACCAACATAACACAGTTCGGAACTGGGTCAAAATCAATTTATCCTTTGAGGAATGCCCACTGGGGTCAGGTTCTAAAAGCTAGTATAATTTCGCCCCTTTCTGAAAGTATGTCACTGAGTAATACAAGTTGCTTTTAAATCCCAACATGTGTACATCGCAGAAAAAAATTCTCAACTCATCAGTGAGTGAGCTGCACACTATCTTTGTTGTATTTTAACTTTAAACCTGTATTACTGGCAATGTAAGGCAGTTCCCTTTCTACTTGACAGGTCCTATTTTATGAAAGATGTGAACTCCTTTTTACCTGAACCGGGAAACACAAAAGCAATTGTTGCAGTCTCTGCCTTAGCTAGAGCAATGCAAGAAATGAACAAGGTTGCAATTCTGCGATGTGTGTGGAGGCAAAATCAAGCGAATGTTGCTTTTGGTGTATTGACACCAAATATCTCATCAGTGAACAATGTGGTACGTACTTCGTTCGTAACTCGCAATTGATGGATTTTATGGGTGGCTATTTTTTGAAGCAATTGATGGGTGACTAGAACCTGTTCAAGCAATTGTTTACCGTGCCTTGCAGCCAGATTCCTTTTACTTCAATATACTGCCTTTTGCTGAGGACATCAGAGATTTTCCGTTCCGCTCCTTCAGCAGCCTGCCACCATCATCACAGCCTACTGAAGAACAGCAGGAAGCGGCAGATAACCTAGTGAAGATGTTAGACCTTGCACCACCTGGAAGGGAAGAGATCCTCAGGCCTGATTTCACACCAAATCCCATGTTGGAGGTCGAATACTACAATTCACAAAAAAACTTTTTTTGTTGTTGTTATTTGTTCTTTCTTAGTATATGTTATTTCCCCTCATCTTATTTTCATTGCTTTCTTTTTAGAAATGCTTAGCAATAAACATATTACTAGGTTTATGTGAATTACTATTTTTGTTCTGAATTGGTAGCTGTTTTCTGGACTGCTAATATATATAGTTGACCTCTGTGCATAAACATAAACATAATAAAGCATATCTGGAATGTCATTGGGACCTTGTGCGTCGGGGTTGACCTCTGTTGAGCCTATCCTAGAAATTTGCTTTTATTTTTTGCCTTCTTATTTGCTTGCTTCTTTGTTGTACTATTTGATTGTGTATATCTCTTGTTTCATTGACTACGGTTCTGTTGTCCCCCTTCAGAGGTTCTACAGCTACCTTGATCTGAAGTCAAAGCAGCCAGATGCAAATCCCCCACCGCTCCATAGCTGTCTAAGGAGGATAACCGAGCCAGATCCTGATGTCATTAACTATCGAGCACCATTAAGCCAAAATTTGGGCAAAGCATTCGAGCTGAAGGAGAACCCCAAGGTTAAATATTGACATTTCGTGTTAAACTTGATTCAGTAATTTTGTAAACAACTTCAACATTAACTTGTCTGATTGATCGCAGAGAAAGAAAGCCCGGACGCAGGAGAGTTTGGGTTATACTGGTCCAGAAGATCAAGCTAAAAAATCAGAAGATGACGCAGGGAAGGCTATGGCGATAGATGATCAAGCTAAAGATGCAGAGAAGGCTAGGGCGATAGAAGTTCTGTTTCCTACAACGGAGAAGGTTGGGAAGATTGGAGATGTAAATCCTGTTAAAGATTTTGAAGCCATGCTGGCAGAGAGATCTAGCTCAACATGGGTTCAGAAGTCGATGGAAGAGATGAAGAAGTACACGACCGCTTTGATAGAAAATTCTCCTCAAGGAGATTACTACGAAAAGGCACTCGAGTGTTTTGTTGCTCTGCGGAAGGCCTGTATAATCGAACAGGTAATGTTCACTCCCTATAGCTATTTACTTCAGTGTATAAGTAGTCGCTGTAGCAAATGTCCTATGTTTTATTTAAGAGTAAGCGCACGTGGACATAGTTAATTTAAACATGCCTGGTCAGTACGTATCTAATCTGTCATTTGTTCTTAGGAGCCAGAGGAATATAACCAGTTTGTGACTAGGCTTTATGAGAGACTGAAGAAGGTGGATGATGTGGTGAAGTTCTTTCAACTTCTTTCATCCAAGAATGTTTTGCTTATATGCAAAGAAGAAGCGCCTGACAGGTACGGAAACCCATACGCCTCTACTGCAGATAATTCGGTTAACACGATCCTATGCTTCCTACTTTTACCATTAATTTCCCCCATCTATGTCCATGCAGCGATGTGACTGAAGAGATGGCGAGGAGCTTCTTCCTGAAAACCGAAATATCCTCTGAGTAGCATGGTTGTGGGTCCTCAAGGCATTGCCAGTAGAAAATTCTAACATCAGTTTAGCTGTACCACGGCTCATGGTTCATGTTGGTCATGATATGGTATGGTCATGATATGGTATCTGAGACGATAGCGTGCCACGCGAGTTGCGATGAACATGCTATCATCTAAGCTACCGTTAAGGATTCCCGGTATGTATGTTAATTCGCAACCGTCGTGAAAGGGAAGACTCTACTAGTGAAATTTAGAAAACCTCTGTTTCTAGTCCCAGGTTCCGATGACCATCGTACCCGAGGTACCTGTCCTAAATACCATTTTTCTTTGGCTGCCAGAAGTACGGATCTGGGTGGCATTGCCAGTATGAAATTTTTAGCTGTACCGTGGCTCATGGTTCATGTTGTGAAGCTTGGTCGTGATATCTGATATGATCACATGAGTCGCGACGAATTCATGACCGTTGTGGAAGGGGAAATTCTAGTTTTGTGGAGTGGCACCAATAGAAGACATATGACAGCAATCTTTGCCTCTGAGAAGAAGTGCTACCCCCCTCATTTATTCAGACTGGGATAGCATACACAAAGACAACCTCTGCTTGACTAGTTTCAGCCAGTACATGGTGATTTATCTGTATTTAGAGTACAGCAGCAGCAGCAGCAAGGCGAGCACCCAAAAAGCTATTCAGGCAGGGGCCGTCGTCGTTTGTTCTAAGAATCCTTGTCTGTCACCAGCTTGTCGATGAGCGACGCCGCGTCCTCCACCGTCCTGATCTCCTGTGCGCTCGATTCGTCCACCGTGATGCTGAACGCCTCCTCAAGGCCCATCACGATCTCAACCTGCAACATGGTTGAAAATTGAAATGGGATCCAGCATTACATTATCCTGCCGAAGAATACACAAGGCTGACATAAAAGTCAGTAAAGCTAAGATGATTCCAGACTAGGCTGGTGAAGTTGTAGCTCGATGTAGAATCATCACCGGGAAGGAAATTACCGTGTCGAGCGAATCGGCGCCGAGGTCGGCGAACTTTGTATCTCCGCTCACGACGGTGTCCTCGGCGACGGCCAGCTGCTTCTTGACGATCCCGCAGACCTTGTCGATGGTGTCCTGCTTGGCCTGCCCCAGGGAAGGATTTGGAAATTCAGAGCAGATCTTGGGTGACACATGGTCACCATCATCGTCAGACAAACCAGTAGTTTAGTAGTAGCAGCAGCAGCAGCTGAGAGCATTCAGCATGAATTTTGCTGGGAGATAGTACTCCTTGTCCTTGGAGCATTTTGCTGTAGTCTAGGCTTGGCCGGAGATAGACAAATTCATGAATGTGTACCGAGCATGCCAGGTGGAGGAAGCGCTTGGCCGGAGGAGCCGGCCGGATCGAGATCGACGGGAAGCTCTGCCTCGAGAAGCACGACGTGGCGGCGGCGCTGCTTACCCGGACCCGATGCGCGGGGAGGACGGCCATGAAGGGGGCGGACATGGCGGCTGAATGAGAGTGAGCTAGAGGTGGGTGGGTGACGGACAGACGGAGTGACGGCTATTCAGGCAGGGAGGAATGAGCTGCGTGCGCGTGTGTTTTATGAGGGGGGGGCGGGGACGGCGAGGCCTCGGTTGTATCGACGGACCGGCCTGGGCTGGGCTGGGCTGGGGCATAGGGATCACCGTCCGTCCGTCCACGAGGACGAGGGAGGGAACCAATTTTTTCTTGCGATTGCCACACAAGTCCACTGGATGCTTCTCTCGCCTCTCGCACACAAGGTTCTTTACTTGGTTCCCGCCGAAATGAATGTGATGGTCGTGTAGTCGTGTATTCTGGTTGCTCGCATCCCCAATGCAAATTTGATTTATTTGCTACTCTCTCTCTCTCTCTTCGGAATTACTTCTTGTCACGGATATAGACATACTATTTTAGATTTCAATGCTCGTTTTTTTATCCATTTATACGACAAGTAATTCGGGTCGGGAATATTCTTCATCGACAAGCAGGTAAGAGGCGCCGTCTCCTCCGAACGGCGCTGGAAGGCGGCGCGGCGGTGGTCCTTCTTTCTTCCCTTTTTCGTGTGCTCCTTCGATTGTCGTAAGTTCAATCACTCCCTACAAGTTGTACCTTACATCTGCACGTACTACTATTATATATGCTCGTGTATTCTTGTAAGTTCAATCACTCCTCATATTGTAGCTTAGATCCGTGAGCATGTTGTAGGAGTAGACCTGCAGGTAGTATGATAGGTTGTGCAAGTGTTGCTTCATGATGTTGTGTGAGGATGCCGTAGAACAGATGCTAGTGGTACCGTTTTAGTAGTAAATGTATTCTATGCCGGTTTCAATGCTACTATGGCAGATGTGGTAGTATGCTGAGCATGATGATCGGTCCATGTGTAGTATGGTGAATGTGGTAATGTGTTGAACATCATGGTAGGTCCATGATAGTTTGCTACATATGCTCGTGTGTTGAGCTTGGTGACCAGTCCATTTGTAGTATGATAGCACGATAGATGCATTGTTTTTATTCAGTGGTCCCGATGATAACCATTGTATGACATCATTATTGAAGACATTAGTCACGCCATTGTTATGTCTGACACCATGATATTTTCTCTCTTACCCGAGGACTCCTAGCCGATGGCTCGTGATGCATAAGTGTTTGATGGGACTGTAGTACCATATTTAGTATGGTCTTTGTTGCGCGTTCGTGGTGGGTAAGCCTGAAGATGTGCCCACTAGTGTTGTCATCACTAAAAGGACGTGAACGTCACCTAGAGGGGGGTGAATAGGCATTTTAAAATAATTATGGTTTAGGGTTGAACAAATACGGAATAAAACTAATGTTTAATTAGTCAAGCACAAAACTTAAAACAAATAGGCTCACCTATGTGCACCAACAACTTATGCTAAGAAAGATAAACAACTAAGTGATAGCAAGATATATAACATGAAACGATATGGCTATCACAAAGTAAAGTGCATAATTAAGGGGCTCGGGTAAGAGTTAACCGAGGCACGCGGAGACGACGATGTGATGTCTAGTACACAACTTTATTCTCGTAGACTCTGTTGGGCCTCCAATCGCGGAGTTTTGTAGGACAGTAGTATTTTTGTTGGGGAACGTTGCATGGAAAACAAAAAAAATTCTACGCACACGCAAGATCTATCCATGGTGATGAGCATCTACGAAAGGGAGAGTGGATCTACATATCCTTGTAGATCGCTAAGAGGGAAGCGTTAAGAAACGCGGTTGATGTAGCGAACGTCTTCGCGATCCAAATCGCCGAGCGTCCCGCGATCCCATCACGATCCGTTCCGCAATCTAATCACGATCCGTCCCGTGATCTCATCACGATCGTCTCGTGATCTCATCACGATCCGTCCCGCGATCCAATCACGATCCGTCTCGCGATCCAATCACGATCCGTCTCGTGATCTCATCACGATCCTTTTGATCTAGCACCGAACGAATGACACCTCCACGTTCAACACACGTACAGCTCGATGATGATCTCCGACTTCTTGATCCAGCAAGCGGGGATATCCGTGGTGATCAACTTTGAATATCCGTGGTGACAATGGGATGTTCTATTGATCCATTTGCTGTATGTTTTGGTGATCAACTTGCGGGTTCCGTGACCTTGGAATCTATGCATAGGGTTGACACATGTTTTCGTCTTGAATCTCCGATAGAAACTTTGGAGCACTCTTCGAAGTTCTTTGTGTTGGATTGAACATGATGAATCTGGAATTATGTGATGCATATCGTATAGTCAAGCCCATTGGTACTTGTGATGACATTGGAGTATCTAGGTGACATTAGGGTTTTGGTTGATGTGTGTCTTAAGGTGTTATTTTAGTACGAACTCTAGGACTGTCCGTGACACTTATAGGGATAACTCATAAGATTGATCGGAAAATATAACTTTGAGGTGGTTTCGTACCCTACAATAATTTCTTCGTTAGTTCTCTGCTATTTGTGACTTTGGAGTGAACTCTCTGACACACGAGAGGTATTTACATATGGTTCAACTATGTTAGTATTATTGAGAGAACTTGCACTAGTGAAAGTATGAACCCTAGGCCTTGTTTTCAAGCATTGCAATACCTTTTTGCTCACTTTTGTTACTTGCTACCTTGCTGTTTTAATATTTTTAGATTACAAAAACCTATATCTACCATCCATATTGCACTTGTATCACCATCTTTTCGCCAAACTAGTGCACCTATACAATTTGCCATTGTATTGGATGTGTTGCGGACACAAGAGATTTCTTGTATTTGATTGCAGGGTTGTTTGAGAGAGACCATATTCATCCTACACCTCCCATGGATTGATAAACCTTAGGTCATCCACTTGAGGAAAAATTGCTGCTGTCCTACAAAACTATGTGCTTGGAGGCCCAACACGAGTCTACAAGAAAAATGTTGTGTAGTAGACATCATAACCCTTAGGTGGATGGCTGATCAAACAATTGCCACTGACCATGACGACTAGGTGTGAGGTTGGGGTGGGCTGGTGGAAGTAGGTGAGGTTGTTGCAGTGGCCAGCGTGCGATGTCCATGCACCGGCGAGTGTGAAGGCCACTGATGTGTCATTGCCCTCCGAATCGAAGGTCGGAGGGGAGGGCGTCGTGTAGAACGATGTGTTAGACCAGTCATCAGCTTCCTGGTCGATCTGGTCTTGCATATGCTCGTGGATCTCCTGCTGGTACGAGGGATGACAAAGACGCTCATGCGATCCAAGGGATTGATAGGACACACATACGAAGGTCGCCGTGGTTGTTGATGACGAAAGCCATAGTGCCTATGTAGATCATGTAGATAGGGTGGGGCTAGTGGGTTGATGTTGACCTGGACCGCCCTGTTTGCGGTGAAGGAGAGGGAGCCAAATATTAGGCTCCCTCTTGAAGGGAGGCCGACAGAGTTTGAGGAAGATCTGATACGAGATTGGTCTCCAGTCAATGTAGTCCGTGCCTGGCGTCCCAACTAGCGATGCAATGTTTCGTCAGTACCCTCGGTAGGGTACCTTACATAGCTGGAAGTCACATATGAGAGGTCGCACATGAAATTTACCCAGGTCCGGGTCTCCATGGTGAAGTACTACTCTAGGTCCTAATTGTTGTTATTCATTAATAGTGGAATACCTTGTGTGAGGGTTTACAATAGGGCGAATGAGATGCTATCGAGAGTTGTTTTATGAGAGAGTAGATGAGAATGAGAACCCCTTAGCCTCCCCTTATATATACACAATGGAGGCTAGTTTTCTTTACTAAAGATGTGATCTAGGTCACTTCCGCCATCAACTTGGGGATCAAGCTTATCATGGAACACTTATCCCTTCCTCAAGACTCCCCCCGTCGTTACATGTGTAATGGGCCTAACAAGCCCCTCAACAGGCCTGCCTCCGGGCTCCTTGTTGGTGAGCCACCTCTGGTGTATTACCCCGTCATGAGGGGACTGATCATTGTGCCGATGATCATCACTATGGATGTTCGAAAAAGATCAGACAAGGAGACCGTGGATTTGAGGCGACGACGGCTTTTGCTTCTCCAGGGCGCCGAGAGCGTGCGTGGGGTTTTTGTAGACGACACGGCTATGGGGACTTTAAAAAACAGAGAATGCTTACATTATGGATCAAATGGGTTTAATATGAAAATATCCACTTCGTATGTCACATTATAAAGAAGGAAGGCGTGAATCAAGGGTGAACATACAAAAATGGCCTCCTTAAGAAACATATTGGAAATGGTGCGTGGATGGTGAGGGGAAGGGGTGAAGCGAGGAAAATATATCGCCGGGTAACACCAATAGTGACCTTACTATGGAGTGATGACAAAGGCAGGGGGAGGGTCCATGAAACAATTAAGGGTACCAAAACAATATTTGGTGTTTCCATAAATCACATACATGATTTGTTCCATGTTAACCAAATAATTCTGACACCCTCACCTATTTCCTAGACCCTTTGTCCCGCCTCCAGCGCCGCTCCATAGTAACGTCACTATTGGCGTTACCCGATCATATCTTTCCCCACATCACTCCTTCCCCTCGCGGTCCACCTCCCATCTTCAGTCGGGAGGCCGTTTTTGTCCGTTAGTGCTTAATTCATGCCTCCGTTCTTTATAACACAATATACGGAACCTATACCGCCGCATTAAATCCGTATGCCCCGCACACAAGTGTTTCCCATTTTCCAGAAGCCCTCCGACCGCACCGTCTATACCCTCCCTCCCGCCCTCGACGCCCCTAGGAACCAAACACCGCCGTCGCCTCAGATCCAGAGCCTCCTCACCCAATCCTCGCCTCGGATCCACAGTCTCCTCGGCGCGACGAAAGCTTTGCGAAGGCAAAGCGGGCCCGGGAGGAGCTTGCGAGAAATCAACAAATTAGGCACGGGGGCAGGGAAGAAGGGAGGGGGGAAGAAGGGAGGTAGGGTGTGAGCTGGACCTTGCGTGGAGTGAGGACAGTAGGCGCAGAAGATCCTCGTGCCCGCCCGCCCGCCCGCCCGCTAGCTAGGTCTCCTTTTCAACCTTTCCTCTCCTCCGCCCCCATCTCCTCCTCCTCCGCCCTCACCGCATCTCCGGATCCCCCGCCGCGCCGCCCCTCGCCGCCCCACCGCCATCGCCGCCGCCGCGAGATCCCCCCACCGCCGCCCCCGATTCGCGCGGACGGACAGACCGAGGGAGATGCCGGTGGGAGCGGGCCTGCGCGGCTGATCTCTGTCCCTCTCTCCCTCTCTCTCCCGCCCGCACGCGCGTGGGGAGGGGAGCCGTCGCGTGGGCGCGCCCGCGTAGAGGGGCCCCGTCCGTCTCGCGCCCGCCCTAGGGTAGCAGAAGCAGCGGCGGCGGCGGCGACGGCAGCGGCAGCAGCTCCGCCGCTCTAGGGTTTGCTCGCTCGGCCGATCTCGTCGTCGCGTGGCGCGACGGCCAGCAGGAGACGGATGTTTTCGCACGGCGCGGATCCCGCCCACGATGCCTCCGCCGCCGGCGGCGGCGTCGGCGTCAGCGCCGGCGGCCCCGCCGTCCCCACCCGCTTCGTCTGGCCCCATGGCGGCAAGAGGGTCTTTCTCTCCGGCTCCTTCACCAGGTCCGCTATTTGTCCCTCTCCCCCCGCTCCATCTCTCTATCTCTATCCTGTCATCGTATCTCCAGTGATTACCGAGCACAGCTTCTCTTATCGTTGACCGCTGCTGCGTATTTATTCTGCAATTATTATGCTCGCTTACTGGAACTGGGGAAACTGATTCTTCACTGCCCACAGCCGTTTCAACTTCGTCATCAGTTACCACCGTAGGGGCGCTGCAGTTTCCTTTCCAAAGGAAATAAGATTATTTAAATTAAATGTTGCTCACTTGATCGATATCTCATCTCTAGGAGCGCTGCACCGCTCTCTGCGGCGATACAAATCTGATGGCCTAAAGTCCTATCTTATCTTGTGCTTTGATTGAATAATTAATGATGGATGGATTATCTCCCTGCTCTGTTGCTAGGGGGGGACTGTAGATATATTTTCTTGTTCAGATATGCACGTACTACTATGGTCTATATCTGGGTGCAATGCATGGATTCGACCGTTGGGCTTACTCTGGCGGTGCAGCCTCCTTACACCGCACATCGTAGTAGTTAGTTCACACATGGGTGAATCTGAAGGTGCATCTTCCCTCCTTAGCAGTTGTCTGTGGCAGGTAGCAGCATGACAACAGAAGTTCGCATACTGTCCAGTCTTGCTAGCACACGGAAACGAATGGAATTTCCAAAGAGGAACAAAATTGCACATATTCCCCGTTCAGGAAAACACACCAAGGGAATTTGTTCTCTGTTGATTAATGATTTTTAAAACCCATGATGTTATTTTTTATGCACCATAACTCCCAATTTTGTCGTAGGTGGACAGAGCATTTGCCGATGTCTCCAGTCGAAGGTTGCCCCACTGTATTTCAAGCTATCTGCAGCTTACCTCCAGGGATTTATCAGGTTCCCTTCTTTATCCCGTGCTAACTAAAATTGTTGTGTGCTTACCTTGCCAATTAGTTGGTATATGCTGAGATTTATTTCCCGTGTTTAAATCTCTATTCTGCTTTCTAAGGTTGCTGTTTTAGCGATTGTCCAGCACAATGTTTTTTCTTTCTTGATGTGCACATGATATAATATTGGCTGCATTCGTACATGTAACTAGCTTGTTTTTTATCTCATGTGTAATGTCACCTTTTGACATCTAATGAATCATGCATGACATATATGCAATGGAACTTCTAATGTAAGAACCTTCTTGCTTGGTTATTTTTACACAGTACAAGTTCAATGTGGACGGGCACTGGAGGCATGATGAGGGGCAACCTACTATAACAGGAGAGTATGGGGTGGTAAACACTTTATACTTGACAAGGGAATTTGACCACATAAATACTGTACTGAGCCCCACTACACCTGGGAGCAGGATGGATGTGGACAATGACAGTTTTCAACGAATGGTAAGTATCACTTATCTCGCCTAGTTGTGAGTGAACAGCCACACTATGCAGTCTACCAGTTCTTCTTATAACCGTCCTCTAAGCTTAATTGAAATGTTATGGTGACATAGTTGTAAGCATATCTAAATGTATAACCATTTCAGTGTTATTGTCTCTTGGAAAATATTATCCGCACAGGAGACAAGTGTCATCTGTACTTTATTTTCCTGGGTAATTTATAGAAAGCAATACTTGCTCCAATATATCTTGTTATCTGCATTCTAAAGCTCATGTACCCATCTAATGGTGGTTATATGGTAGTTCTCTGTTTTGGGATTCTACTAATTTCTTTGTTGAAGGTAAATAGAGTATTTAGTTATGGAGTAGGGATGAAATTTACGTAACAATGACCTTGTCTTTACCTTAGGGTTCGTTGTCGGATGGCGCCCTTCAGGAAGGTTCTCCAAGAATTTCAGAGGCTGCTATACAGATTTCTAGGTGTCGTGTTGCTGAGTATCTGAATGCGCATACAGGCTATGACCTACTACCAGATTCTGGAAAGGTAGGGCCAACCCAGCTGGTCTCATATGAGCGCTATCAATGGAGAGGTTTATTTTATAACATTATGCCTTTTCAATCCAGGTCATTGCTCTGGACATTAATTTACCTGTGAAGCAATCTTTCCATATTCTCCATGAACAGGTATGAAATCTCACCTTCTAGAGCTGTATTGTTTGGTCTGTGGGAGACATGCTAAATTGCTCTTCTTTTTGCTTTATATCTCCTATCTAAATTTACACGAATTAGATGCTGTACATAAGAAAAATAAATTACTTCACTCCTATTCTCTTTACTAGTAAAAACATTATGTTTTTTTTCACATTTATCTATCTTTGGATCCTTCCCCGGACCCTGCGCAAGCGGGAGCTACATGCACCGGGCTGCGCTTTTATCTTTCTCTGCCTGCATCTCACAATCTAATACTTGTACCATATGATGCTTAGCTGTTCATAATTGCATTGGGACATAGAATTGGGAGAATTGAGACAGTGACATACATTTTAGTAAATGCTGGCACATGGATTTACTTCTAAGGAATTGAGTGGAAACTGAACATTACTTGTTCGTTTTTAAAAATTGTACTACTATATTGTGCTAATACAAGTGTGCAGACCGTTCAAAGCTGATTTTAAGTGTTGGCTACCCTTTGTTAGTAAAAATTATCTTATTTCACTAGCAACCCCAGTTATTGCTTATTGGTGTGTGGATCGTTCTAAACACTGGGGTTAGTTTCTTAGCTAATAGTTGTGTCCTGGTCTGCATGGTTACAGACATAAATTATTTATCTTTTCTGTGTTCCAGCATTTCTGGCACCTTGATAATCCATTTTTGTTTTTATCATGTATTGAAGTTACTGGCACGTTGTGAGAACATACACTGAATAGTGCACTTTGCAGGGGATTCCTGTGGCTCCTCTGTGGGATTCATTCAGGGGTCAGTTTGTTGGCCTTCTGAGCCCACTGGATTTTATACTTATATTGAGAGAGGTAATCTGTTTCAGCATTTACTCTTTTTTCTTAGCTTTTGTTGTATTATTTAACCCTGTTGATAGTTGCTTTACTTCTGTGATGTGTCATTCATGTACTCTGTAGTAGAGGCAAAATGTCCTGGATGTGTACTTCACTAATATATTGTTGTGGGTGGTGCCATACTGTTTATTTCAAACAATCTTCCACTATGACAGTTTAATAACTTTTTGAATCAAGACACTT
The DNA here is from genome assembly GCA_022496015.1 of Hordeum marinum. Lineage (NCBI taxonomy): Eukaryota > Viridiplantae > Streptophyta > Magnoliopsida > Poales > Poaceae > Hordeum > Hordeum marinum. The sequence continues at coordinate 516,968,217 of CM039676.1, read as the reverse complement.
GCTTCGAACTGAATTCTTCAGGTGTTATTACCGTCTTTGCGGAGGTAGAGCTGGTGTGGGTGGGTGGGTGGGGGGTTAACCCTTTACTGGCTACCCTAAGTAGGGAGTATGACTTAAGTTGTGAATGGTCAATTTTCATGTGCGTTTTTAGTTGCTAGTCATTGTACAAAACTGTTAATGCCTACCACTAACAGGTTATCCTTATCCACTGATGCTGTTCCCTAGGCCAAGCCAGGGAATCTGTGTTTGTGGGTGATAGTTTTGCACAGTATGTTTTTAACAATTGCAACACCCTGTGTGCCAATGAACATCCATCCCTCTCAATTTGTTTACTTGATAAATTCTAGTTTCTTATCATGTATTTTCCAGAAATAACCTGTATTAAGTATTTTTGCTAAATTATTTTGTAACATCTTGTTGTTGTTGCAGCTGGAAACGCATGGTTCCAACCTGACAGAGGAACAGCTTGAAACACACACTATATCTGCGTGGAAAGAGGCTAAGCGGCAAACTTATGGAAGAAATGATGGACAACTTAGATCAAATCAGCATCTGGTGCATGTAAGTTGGTACCTACATCTGGCTTGACAGACTTATTGGTACTGAGTTGACCAATTATGCTTTCCTATTGTCTAAAAATGATAACCTTTGCATGCCTATTGTCTAAAAATGAAATCATACCTATTGATTTCATTTCATTTGGCGAGTCGTAGTTGGAAGTAGTCACTGAGAAGTGAGAACCCCTTTTGCCACCCACCATTTAGCGCACACATTTAAATTCTAACCTTTGTTTTAAACTGTCCTTGAGCTTTGTGACCCATTTGTTCGAGTAAGTGCTTTAAGGAAGATGCAAATCAGCTGCTTAGCATGGATTTATTTCAATCACTTAAAATTTGATTGTTAATACTTTTTGCCGTCAGTTTGTCTTGTTCATCCCCAGATCCCTCATATTTAGTCACATTATGATTTATGTGGTAATGCACTAACACTGGAGTTCCTGTTGTCTAGGCCACCCCTTATGAATCCTTGAGGGGTATTGCCATGAAAATACTTGAAACTGGTATTTCTACAGTCCCAATCATCTATTCATCGTCGTCAGATGGATCATTTCCGCAGCTGTTGCATCTTGCATCCCTTTCAGGAATTTTGAAATGTAAGTATTTGGCATCTTTATGATGAGTGGGACTTCAATATGCTATAAGCAGCCTATTGTGAGATTGCTTAGCAGAATATCTTCTTTTCAGGTATCTGTAGATACTTTAAGAACTCCACTGGTAGTTTGCCGATTCTAACCCAACCAGTATGCTCAATTCCGCTGGGTACCTGGGTTCCAAAAACTGGTGAACCAAATGGTCATTCATTGGCTATGTTGCGGCCTAATACATCTCTTAGCTCTGCCCTTAACTTGTTGGTTCAAGGTATGTTCTCTGTTCTGTTTCCTGCAACCATACCCATACCTATGCTTGGGAAATGCATTACAAAACAAAGGTGCTCTTACTTGTATCTCCAAATTCTAAGGCAGCTCTCATGTTATCGAGGTTTAACACAATTCAACTGATATTCCATATGACATGAAATCACTGTCTATATAATTATGCATAACTGATCCCTTATATTCTGTAACTGTACATGCAGCTGGAGTTAGTTCAATACCCATTGTGGATGATAATGACTCGCTGATCGACACATACTCCAGAAGGTGCCGACACATGCAGACATACAACATTCTTTGGGTTGCATTGTTTGCTACTACCTCTGTAACTAAATATAAGACGTTTTTGCAGTTCAATGTTTAGTTGCAGAGGTAATATGTTGCAGTTTTGCTGGTGACTTATGTAATGTGTTTCCTCCATTGTGCAGTGACATCACAGCTCTAGCAAAAGACAAGGTCTACACCCATATTCGCCTAGATGAGATGACCATTCATCAGGTATGCGATAGTAGATATTAATGCCTATCTCAACCAAGTGTTTGACTGAAACTTATACTTGAGTTTATTTGTCAAACGACTTTGGCCTTTGCTATGTGAAACTTGTTTATATTAAGAGTTGATATTTTGGGAATGAACAAAAATGTAGGAATAGTGAAGTTCTTGTTTTGGAATGACAGTTACCTTACTGTTTTCTCTATCTGAACTGAAATCTGGATTGCTATCCAAACTACCAAACTGTGCATACCATAGAAATTTTTAAAATACTACCTTGTGGATTTGATAACTAATTCTGGAATTCATTAGTGAAGCAAGCCCTCGTTAGTTTGTAGCCCCAGAGGCAGGTAGTGCTAAGTGCCCCTTTGTTTGGAGCTACGTATAGATAGATGCTCCTTTGTCCAAGTACACATTTTCCTTTCGTCGTTTCATTTGGCCAGTTGATGCCACATATCCAATCAGTGCTTGTCAAATTTAAAACTGCAGCTGAAGCTGCACCGAACAGTTGAAAAACATATGTGAAGGGGAGAGCTGGTTCTTCCATAGTGCTATATAATTTCAGACAACCTTTCTCATGAGTTATCCATCTGTTAATCTGTTACCCGTCCAGATTTCATGGCTGCAGTATGAACACTTTGTTGTGTTGTGTGGCCAGGCCTTGCAGCTTGGGCAAGATGCGAATTCACCTTTCGGACTTTTCAACGGTCAAAGATGCCAGATGTGTCTCCGGTCTGACACATTGATGAAGGTTATGGAGAGATTGGCTAATCCTGGTAAGTACTTTTTCTATTGATGTACCTGCATAAGTATTAATAATTGTCTGCTGCTTCACCGGATTCTCGTGTGGCTGTCATCAGGTGTGCGCCGCGTGTTCATCGTGGAGGCTGGCAGCAAGCGAGTGGAAGGCGTAATATCGCTGAGCGACATATTCAAGTTGCTGCTGAGCTAGCGAAAGCGAAAGCCCTATTTTCGTTGGTTCCGGGGCAAGTGCTGCCAGAAGAACTAGCATGCAAGAAAGAGATTGTGGAGCCAACATGGAGTTCTCTCTCTGGCTTGCTCTTTCTTGGACAAGAGTAGCAAAACAGATTGTAAAGTTTTTTCCTTCCGTTGTGCCAACCCAACCCTCACCTGTCGTAACCGAGAAAACACCTGGTGACCTTTTTCTTTTTAAAATTTTATTGGATTGATTCCGCTGCTTGGCGAGACTAGGCTCCAAGGAGCTAGAGATGGTCCAGTTGGTCTGTCTGCGTTGTTGGTCGGTGTCGGTCCGTTCTGTGCCTAGTTCACTAGAGAGAGGCCCTTCCCTTTTTTCATCATGAGAGAGGGGGAGGGGGGGATATGATGATGGTCCAGTTCAAGTGTTTACCATGTGTTGTTTTTGCTCAACATTGGCAGCCATGCAACCATGGAAGAAGGAAAGATTAGAGGAAAAATCAATCTGGCATGAGTCGAGACTTGAGAGTCATGTGTAGCCTTGGCCTTGGGGGTGTGTACAATTGCAAACCTCGTTTTATGTTTCAACTGCCCTTGTGAACTCATTTTGCTTTCTTTCTCATGCTGTAGAAACTTGACCCATTGTATATTCTCTTTGAATTATATGCCTTCCCCCGGCTGGCCTCATGGGAAAACATACCAGCAGTCAGTTATTCAGATACCGTCTTTTCCTGCTATTCGCTATGACTTATCCTCGCCACTTTCACGACATGGTCCACCAAAAATGGACACCATACCGCATTTAATAGTTGCAAACATACCAAAAAATAGACCTCACTCTTTGCCTGGTTCAGTAAGCTTGCACGGTCGGCTTGGACAATCTTCGCGGGATCCCTTCACGAACAATATTTTGCAGTCCTTCGAAGTGGTCTTGATCTCAACCTTCTTCTCTTGGAGCTTGAATTTCTTTTCTTGTACGTTCATGAAGATGCCAAATCTCTCCGCTTTCTTTCCCGACTTCACCTCGCGGCGCGTGACACTGGCCTCCTTTGTCATGATAACATCGAACTTCTCCGTCATCTTGGTGGCCGCCCCTTCTTCTCTCCTCTTTCCAATTCCTCTCCCGGTTTCTAATCACCTTCTTTGCTGGAGCAAGCCCATCCTCCGTTTGCACGGTTGGATCACCACCTTCATCTTCACTTCATTTAGCATGCTTGTTTCAAAAAAGGCAGCAAGGATGTCCAGGAGTCGTTATTTCAGATGATCTCCTGGCAAGTTACTTGTTTTCTTTTTCATGCACAGCCAGATCTTGTTCAGTTATGCGGATGCTCCTTTAATCCTTTTAGCTTGTTGCATTTTGAGCTGACAGTATTAAGATTGTGGAGAGCAGAGGACGAATCATAAATTCAGAAGGCGGTCGTAGCTTTATGGACTGAAATATTATTGTCACTATATATCACTCAGTCTTCAACTACTCACTGTTACCGTATGAGAATTCAGTGAGTGAGATGAATATCCCTTTAGCTCACCAAATAGCTGACAAGTATGTTGGAGTTCCCAGTCAAGTATGTTCTTCTCTGAAAGCACATGATGAGATTTCGCAAATACAACATCCGCGTAATCAAATGTATTGCCCGTGCGAAATTACGTTACGTACTATCAAATACTTCACTGAAACATTCTTTTCAAGCGAGTCGCTTATAAGGAAGAAATGCGATTATATTATACATAAAATCCCAACTCACAGAAGAGAAAAAAAATCTCTTTATTCTCCATAGGTAATCACTGCTACAAATCCTTAAGTACACTAATTAAAACCATCTAACTTGTATTTTCAGGGTCTCGGTAAATCTCTTCCCTTGACGGAAATGTCCAGTCCAAAGAAAGGCCGAAATCCTTGGCCTTGAATTTCCCATATCTTGGCGTTCGCTTGTCATCCAGCAAACCAGGCGCTGGCTCCAGCATCGTTTCTCCATCCACAGCATAAAACACGGCCATTGAAAGCCTCTCTTTCTCCGCATTCGTCACCACCCTGTGAACCGGGCTCCTAAAGATCCCGTTGCACATTATCTGCGTCGAATATTTGCATACAAAATCAACGAGGCATTATCATTCAGGAAACAGGATATATGTTGTACACTGCTGATTGTAGATTGTGCAAGTGCTTTAGGAGCCAGGATATATGTTGTACACTGCTGATTTCAGGAAACAGGAAACAGGAAACAGGATATATGTTGTACCTCCATGCAGTCAGCCAAGTTGATCACCAACGAGTAAGGCTTGGCTGGAACATTGTACCATTTCCCATCTCTCTCAACTTGCAAGCCACCGACGTCGTGGTCGACAAAAAGGATGGTAAGGAGACCGCCATCGGAGTGAGGCCTCATGCCCAGCACGAGGTCCGGTCGCCGACACGGAGGGTAGTAGTTGAACCTAGCGAACCCGGGATCCTTGTTTGATATTTGGTTCAGAAAGTAATCCTCGTCAAGGTCTAGGAGCCTGGCTATCGATCGAAAGACGATGTCTCTTATTCTCTTGGTTCTTGATGCGTACTGAAGCAGCACATCCCTGTACGTAGAAATACTCTACAATTAACAGTTTAGTCAATCAAAGCTTTTGATTTCTTCATTCAGTTTCTACTATGAACTTTGTAATTAACCTGAAATGTGAAACAAAACTGAAAGAAGGTAAGGGAGTAGGTAATTAACCTGAAAGATTCGGGGTGAGTGGGCCACTTGGTGAAATTCCTCTCGTCTTCTGGCTCCACCCTCAAATGCAGCCGGTCGTTCCAGCTGAGGCCCTCATCCTGGTTTACCACCTTGTCATTGCCATAGCCTTCCAGCTCAGAGTGCTTGCCGTCGTCTATCAGGTTGCTGCATTTCTGCTTCTCTTCCGACGGTTGCCGGAAGAATTCCCTCGACGCACCCATCATGGCATCCATCAGAGACTCCTCGATTCCATGGTTGGTGAGCTGGATATTGATGAAGTGTTAAACAGTTTCAGCAAGAGTTCAATAACTTTAGAAATTACTAGTACTAATCTGGTTGCTTCTTCCTCGCCATGGTGACGACATCCAGCTGGGCAGAGGCGGTCGACTGCGCCGGGGAGGATTGGGGCGAGGGCGGATCTGGTGATCTGGTCTCGCCGGAAGCGGAGGTCAGGGCGGCGGCGGCTGCGCGCCTAGCCGGCAGCGTCTGCGTGGTGTTAGAAGAAGCTAGCTGAGGCTCACCAGGAAGAGGCCCCAGATCTGTAGAGCGGCCCGGAGCTTGTCGGCCTCGTCGTCGTCGTCGTCGGCGGCCGTAGTCAGCCGGCTGAGATCGATGAGAGGGATGGGGTCCGGCATCTGGTCAGCGGCCAGCAGGCCTTGGTCTTGGTCGTGCACCACGTACTGTCGCGGCGGCTCCTCGACGGCCGCCGCCAGCTCTTGCACCGTCGTCCTCACCATCGACGGTGGTCGAGGGAGCTCTGTTTCTTGCGTGTACTGACGACGCTCTGTTTGACGGTTGAAAGAGCAGAGCAGAGGAAGAAGCAAAGCTACGAGTCAAACAGTCAAGAGGAGGAAGCTGCCTTCGTATCGACTATGCATGCTTCCTTCGTGCGATCTTATGTCGCCCACCTTTTTCTTTATCTTCGTGGAAGAAGCTGCCTATCTTTTTTGTATTTGCCTTTTTTTATCTTTTTTGTATTTGCCTTTATCTTCATTGGAAATGCTTGAATCGGCCGTTCCCAGCAGCCAAGGCTCGGTTGGGCGCAAAAGTTGGTCCTGGCGTAGGGCGTGGTGCAGGGGGAATCTGGACGGAGACGAGGAGAGACAGAAATCGGTGAAGGCGGGATGACACGAAATATACCCTCATCCTCACATATACTTGCTTACCCTAGCTCTAGGACAAGCCATTTCTCTGTTGTTGGCATCGGTGGCGACGACGACTCAAATCTGCGCCGACGGCAGCGTTGGTGGTGATAACATCACTCTCCGGCAGCACAAGCTGCCCTCTCCCCTTCTTCTCCGACTCCGTCTAGCCATCCTCATCTTAGCATGTCCCCCTCGAAGCTGGTAAGCAGCATACGACCCCCTTTTCTTTGTTAGGTCGTATGTTAGGACGGTGTATGGTCGATTGCGCCATTGCTGACCGTACCATGGATATCACCTAGGTTGTGGACGAACGAATGAAGCTTGCAGATCACACAACATCACTGATAGCCGTGGTTAAGGCCTGGATCTTCTTGGTCCATAAGAGAGCTGTTCGTCGGAATGACAAGCCCGTCATCCGGTATTGTCCACTTTTAATTTGAGATCAGGAGAGGATAGCGAATATGAACTACATCGACAACCGCAACGACATAGAGGTTTTGTGGATGCTTCGAATGAAAAGAGCACCTTTCGTCAGGCTTGTGCAGGTGTTCAGGAGCAAGGTGCTAGCATCCACATCATTGTGGAAGAGCAAGTCGCCACGTTCCTTCATGTTGTAGGTCATAACCAGAGGTTCAGGGTGGTCCACAGGACGTTCAGTAGATCAACAAATGGTACTCATGTCACTGCCAGTGGGTCGATGTCACAATTTGTAGCATACAAGGGGAGAAAGCACTACACATGCCAAAATGTTTTTGCAGGTGTCGACTTCGATTTCAAGTTCACATATGTGCTACCTGACTAGAAAGGATCAACACATGATGCTATAACGTTCTAAGTGACAACATGAGTAGACCTGGTGGCATAAATATCCATGATGGCAAGTTCTACCTGGGAAATGCTGGTTATGCATGTCGGCCGGGTGTTCTTCCACCTTTCAGGAAAACCAGGTACCATCTGAGCGAGTTCTCTGGCAGGAACTATCCTAGGATTCCACATGAACTATTTAATGTCACACACTCCAACTTTAATGTTACAGTTGAGAGGGCATTTGGAGCTCTGAAGAACAGGTTTAAGATCCTGGATCAGAAGCCATTTCACCTTTACCCTACCCAATTTAAGCTTCTTCTTGCATGTTACCGATGTCTACTACACAACCTTCTTCCTGTAGACTCGTGTTGGGCCTCCAAGCGTAGAGTTTTGAAGAACAGTGGCAATTTTCCCTCAAGTGGATGACCTAAGGTTTATCAATCCGTGGGATGCGTAGGATGAAGATGGTCTCTCTTGAACAACCCTGCAACCAAATAACAAAGAGTCTCTTGTGTCCCCAACACACCCAATACAATGGTAAATTGTATAGGTGCACTAGTTCGACGAAGAGGTGGTGATACAAGTGCAATATGGATGGTAAATATAGGTTTTTGTAATCTGAAAATATAAAAACAACAAGGTAACAAATAGTAAACAACGAGCAAAACGTTGTCTAAATGCTTGAAAACAAGGCCTAGGGTCCATACTTTCACTAGTGCAATTTCTCTCAACATTATTAACATAGTTGAATCATATATAAGCCCCTCTCGTGCGACAAAGAGTTCACTCCAAAGTCACGAATAACGGAGAACAAACAAAGAAATTATTGTAGGGTACGGAACCACCTCAAAGTTATCTTTTCCGATCAATCTTATGAGCTATCCCTATAAGTGTCACGAACAGCCCTAGAGTTCGTACTAAAATAACACCTTAAGATACACATAAACCAAAAGCCTAATGTCACCTAGATACTCCAATGTCACCACAAGTACCCATGGCTTGATTATATGATATGTATCACATAATTTCAGATTCATCATATTCAATCGAACACAAATAACTTCAAAGAGTGCCCCAAAGTTTCTACCGGAAAGTCAAGACAAAAACGTGTGCCAACCCCTATGCATAGATTCCCAAGGTCACGGAACCTGCAAGTTAATCACCAAAACATACATCAAGTGGATCAATAGAACATCCCATTGTCACCACGGATATCCCATCGCAACACATACATCAAGTGTTCTCAAATCCTTAAAGACTCAGTCCAATAAGAAAACTTCAATGGGAAAACTCAATTCATCACAAGAAGATAGAGAGGGGAAAACTCCATATGATTCATCTATATCAATAAAGCTCGTGGTACACCAAGATCGTCCCATCTCAAGAACACGAGAGGGAGAGAGAGATCAAACACATAGCTACTGGTACATATGCTCAGCCCCGAGGGTGAACTACTCCCTCCTCGTCATGGAGCGCATCAGGTGATGAAGATGGCCTCCGGTAATGGTTTCCCCCTCCGGCAGGGTGCCGGAATGGGATCCCGATTGGTTTTTCGTGGCTCTGGAGGTTTGCGGCGGCGGAACTCCCGATCTAGGTTTCTTTTCGGGGGTTTCTGTATTTATAGGAGTTTTTGGCGTTGGAATCATGTCAACGAGGTGCTCAACGGGCCCACAAGCTTGCTAGGTGCGGCCAGGGGGGTGGCCGTGCCTAGCAGGCTTGTGACCCCCTCGTCCACTTCCTGGCCCAACTCTTCGCTCCAGTATTTTTTATATTTTCCAAAAATATTCTCTGTAAATTTTCAGCCCATTCCGAGAACTTTTATTTCTGCACAAAAACAACACCATGGTAGTTCTGCTGAAAACAGTGTCAGTTTGGGTTAGTTCTAATAAAATCATACCAAAATCATATAGAATTATTGTAAACATGGCATGAATACTTCATAAATTATAGATACGTTGGAGACGTATCAGCATCCCCAAGCTTAATTCCTGCTCGTCCTCGAGTAGGTGAATGATAAAAGAAATAATTTATGAAGTGTGAATGCTAGCATAGTGCATAAATTTGATCAATGATAGTTCCAAACACTTTTTCTAGCATCATTATGTATCATAAACAGTATCTCATCTCATAAAACTTCTCATGATAAAATAACAAGCTATCCACATGATAAAGTATAGACTAACAAACTATGCTTTCAGTTACCAAACAATTGCAATTCATCTTATTTTCAGGAAGGGTCTATGTAAGAGCTTTGATTTAGCAAATTCCACATACTCAACTATCATATAGTTTTCCATGATTGCTAGAACTGAAAGCATATTTTTAGAACAAATAGCATCCATCGAACACAGAGAAAGATAGGGGCTTAATGTTTCGCCTCCCAACTTATTTATCATATAGATAATTGTCAACAATAATAATTCATGATCAAATATATTTGAATGGCCATATATGCTTGGATCTTTCCCCAACACATGACGCTTGCCAAAAGAAAAAGGCAAAATATAGGAAGTGGTGAAGATCACCATGACTCTTGCATAAAGGTAAGTACATGAAAGTAAAAGATAGGCCCTTCGCAGAGGGAAGCATTGATTTGCAGAGGTGCCAGAGCTCGAGCTTTTAAAACAGAGATGAACAATAATTGTGAGCGGTATGCTTTCATTGTCACCATAACAACCGAGAGATCTCGGTATCTTCCATGCTAGATACATTATAGGCATTTCCCAAACATAATGGTAAAGTTTTTACTCCCCCTCCACCAATCAATCACACTCCATGGCGAGCTGAATCCACGGGTAACGTCCATACCAACAACATTCCTTGGGGAGTTTTGTTTAATTATTTGCATTTTTTCTTTGATTTCGGGACGGGGAATCCCTATTACCAGCCACTTTCTCGTGAATGATAGTGAATCAACACATATCGTGAGAACAACCCACCTAGCATGGAAGATACTGACAACCCCTAGTCATTATATGAGCAATTCAGGCATACAAAACATAATATTATTTTAAGGTTTAGAGTTTGGCACATGCAAATTTACTTGGAACGACAGGTAAATACCACATATAGGTAGGTATGGTGGACTCAAATGGAACAACTTTGGGTTTAAGGATGTTTGGATGCACAAGTAGTATTTCTACTTGGTGTGGAAGTTTTGGCTAATATGAGGTGGAAGCAAGCACCACATGTTGGAGGATCCATAACAATATAATTTCTATACAAATATACCCAAGCATAACTCATTACGTTATCTTCCTTGTCCAACTTCAACTAATTTGCTCAGGTTTGAAAATAATTAATGGGTATTCACAATCATAGAAGATGTCCAAGATAGTATGTTTATATGTGAAATCTCTCTTCCTTCAATATTCTTTCATGAATGGTTCAATTGACCAATGCGGTGTTTGCTAACTTTCAATAAATTTTACCACCTATACTTCTTATATGTGAAGTCGTTACTCCCCATGGGATAAGAATATAAAACATATATAATTTCATATGATGATATTCAATTCATTCAACCATTTACTCATAGGATATAAGTGAAGCACGAGAGTAAATGGCGAAACTACTCCAAAACATATAAGTGAAGATCAATGAGTAGTCAAACAATTAAGTAGCTATGTGAGGACTTTCTCTCTCTCTCTCTCAATAAAGATTTTCAGATCTGAGTATTTTATTTACATAGCAAGCAAAATAAAAATAGCACTCCAAGAATAGCATATATCATGTGGGCGGATAAAAATTTAGGCTCAACATAGGCTAACCGATAGTTGACGAAGAGAGGTGGGATGCGTAGCATCCCCAAGCTTAGATGCTTGAGACTTATTGAAATATTTACATGGGGTGCCTTGGGCATCCCCAATCTTGAGCTTTTGTATCTTCTTCAATCCTCTCATATCATGGTTTCACCTATTCTCAAAAACTTCATCCACACAAAACTCAAAAAGAACTCGTGAGATAGGTTTGTGCACATAATAATAAGTCAATTCTTTATGTACTGCCAAGACAAGTTGCGTGATAATTTGAAACATCATATACTGTTTACTATCATTTCCACAATTTATATCTACCAATATAGGCTATGGAAACTATAGGACAAGTAGATAACAAAACTATGACAGCATCTGTCCAAACAGAACAGTCTGTAGAAATTTATGAAAACAATGTACTTCTGTAACTCAAAACATTATGAAAATTTAGGAAATTCTATAAAATTTATATAACAACACTGTCTAAAAATTTCATAAACTTTCCACGTTCTAGTAAAATATGAAAATTCAAACACTACAGCAGAAGTTTCTGTTTTTACACAGCACACATCAAAACATGCAATGCAAGCATCCTAAGGCAATTCTTGGAACTTTTTGTTGAAAAACAAGATTATCAATAATACCTAACAGAAAAAAAACAAAATAAAATTACGTTCCAAGCAAAATTCATATTATGTGACGACTAAAAATATAGCTCCAAGTAAGATATACCGGTAATGTTGAAAACGAAAGAGAGGATGCCTTCCAGGGCATCCCCTGTTGTGGAACGTTGCGTGGGAAACAAAAATTTTCCTACACGCATGCAAGATCTATCCATGGTTATGAGCATCTACGAGAGGGAGAGTGGATCTATATACCCTTGTAGATCGCTAAGCGGGAAGCCTTAAGAAACACGGTTGATGTAGTCGAACGTCTTCGCGATCCAAATCGCCGAGCGTCCCGTGATCCAATCACGATCCATCCCGATCTAGCACCAAACGGACGGCACCTCCGCGTTCAGCACACGTACGACTTGATGACCATCTCCGCCTTCTTAATCCAGCAAGAGGGGGCAGAGAGGTAGAAGAGTTTTCCGGCAACGCGACGGTGTTGCGGCGATGGTGGTGGAGCTATTCCAGTAGGGCTTCGCCTAAGCAGCGCTGAAACCGATCTAGAGGAGAAACTACGATCTAGAGGAGAGGTAGCACGTGGCTATTTTTCTGTCTCAAAAAACCCTCAAAGCTCTAGTATATATAGGAGGAGGAGAGGGAGGAGGCTAGGTTCCCAAGGGAGTCAACCTTGCTTCGGCCGAAGGGGTGGGAGGAGTCCTTCTCCTCCAATCCTAGTAGGACTAGGACTCCTCCTTTCCCACTTGGGCCACCTACCACAATTGGGTTTTTCCACCCCAGCCACATGGGCTTCCTATGGAGCTTTGGCCAGCCTACTAAGGGCTGGTATACCTTCTCCCATAGCCCATGTAGCCTCTTGGGTCGAAATACCCCTCCCGATGGTCCCCCGGTACCCTCCCGACACTCCCGGTACACTACCGGTGATCCCGAAACTTTTCCGGCGACCAAAACAGGACTTCCTATATATCAATCTTTACCTCTGGAGCTCCTTGTGACGTCCGAGATCTAATCTGGGACTTCGAACAACCTTCGGTCTCCACCATACATAACTCTATACTACCGAAACGTCACCAAACCTAAAGTGTGCAGACCCTGCAGGTTCGAGAACTATGTAGACACACCTCTCCGGTTAGTAATCAACAACGGGACTTGGATGCCCATATTGGTTCCTACATATTCTACGAAGATCTTTATCGGTCGAACCTCTATGTCAAGGATTCAGTTAATCCCGTATGGCGTTCCCTTTGTTCTTCGGTATGTTACTTGCCCGAGGTTCGATCGTCGGTATTGTTAGGGAACGTTGCATGGGAAACAAATTTTTTCCTACGCGTACGCAAGATCTATCCATGGTGATGAGCATCTATGAGAGGGAGAGTGGATCTGCATATCCTTGTAGATTGCTAAGCGGGAAGCATTAAGAAATGCGGTTGATGTAGTCGAACGTCTTCGCGATCCAAATCACTGAGCGTCCCGCGATCCAATCACGATCCGTCCCGATCTAGCACCAAACGGACGGCACCTCCGCGTTCAGCACACGTACGGCTCGATGACTATCTCCGTCTTCTTGATCCAACAAGAGGGAGCGGAGAGGTAGACGAGTTCTCTGGCAACATGACGGCGTTACGGAGATGGTGGTGGAGTTATTCCAGCAGGGCTTCGTCTAAGCACCTTTGAAACCGATCTAGAGGAGAAACTACGATCTAGAGTAGAGGCAGCACGAGGCTGTTTTTCTGTGTCAAAACCCCCTCAAACATCTAGTATATATAGGAGCAGAGGAGGGATGAGGCTTGGCTCCCAAGGGAGCCAACCTTGCTTCGGCCGATAGGGTGGGATGTGTCCTTCTCCTCCAATCCTAGTAGGACTAGGACTCCTCCTTACCCACTTGGGCCTCCTTCCCTTCCCATGGGGCGTCAGCCAGCCCACTAAGGGCTGATATACCTTCTTCCACATCCCATGTAGCCTCTTGGGTCGAAATACCCCTCCCAATGGTCCCCCGGTACCCCACCGACACTCCCGGTACACTACCGATGAGCCCGAAACTTTTCCGGCGACCAAAATAGAACTTCCTATATATCAATCTTTACCTCCAGACCATTCTGGAGCTCCTCGTGATGTCCGGGATCTCATTCGGGACTCTGAACAACCTTTGGTCACCACCATACATAACTCTATACTACAGAAACGTCACCGAACCTTAAGTTTGCAGACCCAGCGGGTTCGAAAACTATGCAGACATGACTGAGATACCTCTACGGTCAATAACCAATAGCGGGACCTGGATGCCTTCTTACATATTCTACGAAGATCTTTATCAGTCGAACCTCTATGTCAAGGATTCAGTTAATCCCGTATGATGTTCCCTTTGTTCTTCAGTATGTTACTTGCCCGAGATTCGATCGTCGGTATGTCCATACCTAGTTCAATCTCGTTGTCAGCAAGTCTGTTTACTCATTCCGTAATACAAGATCCCATGGCTAACACTTAGTCACATTGCTTGCAAGGCTTATTGTGATGTTGTATCACCGAGTGGGCCCTGAGATACCTCTCCGTCACACGGAGTAACAAATCCCAGTCTTGATCCATGCCAACCCAACAAACACCCTTGGAGATACATTTAGAGTACCTTTATAGTCACCCAGTTATGTTGCGACATTTGATACACACAAGGCACTCCTCCGGTGTCCGTGAGTTGCATGATCTCATGGTCATCGAAACAAATACTTGACATGTAGAAAACTGTAGCAATAAACTGACACGATCATATGCTAAGTTTATCGTTTGGGTCTCGTCCATCACATCATTCTTCTAATGATGTGATCCTGTTATCAAATGACATCTCATGTCAATGGTGAGGAAACCTTGACCATCTTTGATCAACAAGCTAGTTTACTAGAGGCATAATAGGGACATAGTTGTGTCTATGTATCCACACATGCAACATGTTTCCAATCAATACAATTATAGCATGGATAATAAACGATTATTATGAACAAGGAAATAAAATAATAACTATTTTATTATTGCCTCTAGGGCATATTTCCAACAGTCTCCCACTTGCACTAGAGTCAATAATCTAGCTCACATCACTATGTGATTTACATTGTAATGAATCGAACCCCCATACAGTTTTGGTGTTGATCATGTTTAGACCTTGGAAGAGGTTTAGCCAACGGGTCTGCAACATTCAGATCCATGTGCACTTTGCAAATATTTATGTCCTCCTCCTTGATGTACTCGCGGATGGAATTGAAGCGTCGTTTTATGTGTCTGGTCCTCTTGTGAAACCTTGGTTCATTGGCCAAGGCAATGGCACTAGTGTTATCACAAAACAGATCCACTAGGTTCAGTGCACTACGCGCTACTCCAAGATCTATCAGGAACTCCTTCATCCAGACACCTTCCTTCGCTGCCTCCGAGGCTCCGGTGTACTCCGCTTCGCATGTAGAATTGGCTACCACGCTCTGCTTGGAACTACACCAGCTTACCGCATCCCCATTAAGAATAAATACGTATCCGGTTTGCGACTTAGAGTTATCCGGATCAGTGTCAAAGCTTGCATGGATGTAACCCTTTACGATGAGCTCTTGATCACCTCCATAAACGAGAAACATTTCCCTAGTCCTTTTCAGGTACTTAAGGATATTCTTGACAGCCGTCCAGTGTTCCATTCCAGGATCACTTTGAAACCTTCTGGTCATACTTATGGCAAGGCTAACACTGGGCCTTGTGCACATCATTGCATACATGATAGAGCCTATGGCTGAAGCATAGGGGATGACACTCATCTTCTCTCTATCTTCTACAGTCACTTGGCATTGGGTCTTACTCCACTTCACACCTTGTAACACAGGCAAGAACCCCTTCTTGGACTGATCCATTTTGAACTTTTTCAAAACTTTATCAAGGTATGTGCTCTATGAAAGTCCTATTAAGCGTCATGATCTATCTCTAATAGATCTTAATGCCTAATATGAAAGACCCTTCTCCCAGGTCCTTCATTGAAAAACTCTTGTTCAAATATTCCTTCATGCTTTCCAACATTTCTATATTGTTTCCAATCAGCAATATGTCATCCACATATAATATTAGAAATGCTATAGAGCTCCCACCCACTTTCTTGTAAATACAAGCTTCTTTGTAAACTTGTATAAACCCGAACGCTTTGATCACCTCATCAAAACGCAGATTCCAACTCCGAGATGCTTGCACCAGTCCATAAATGGACCGCTGGAGTTTGCAAACTTTGTTAACATTCTCTGGATCGACAAAACCTTCTGGCTGTATCATATACAACTCTTCCTTAAGGAAACCGTTAAGGAACACTGTTTTGACATCCATCTACCAAATTTCATAGTCGAAATATGCAGCTATTGCTAACATGATTTTGATGGACTTAACCATCGCTACGGGTGAGAAGGTCTCATCGTACTCAACTCCTTGAACTTGTGAAAAAACCCTTTGCCACAAGTCGAGCTTTATAGACGGTGACATTACCGTTCGTGTCTGTCTTCCTCTTAAAGATCCATTTGTTCTGAATGGCCTTTCGCCCTTCAGGTAATACTTCCAAAGTCCATACTTTGTTTTCATACATGGATCCCTTCTAGGATTTCATGGCCTCTAACCATTTCTCGGAATCCGGGCTCATCATCGCTTCTCCATAGCTCGTAGGTTCATCGTTGTCTAACAACATGACCTGCAAGACAGGGTTGTCGTACCACTCAGGAGCAGTACACGCCCTTGTCGACCTACGAGGTTCAATAGTAACTTGATCCGAAGTTTCATTATCATCATCATTAACTTCCTCCCCAACTGTCATAGGCTCCATAGAAACATATTTCTGTGCTGCGCTACTCTGAGGTTGAAGTAAAGGTTCAATAACCTCATCAAGTTCTATTTTCCTCCCACTCAATTCTTTCGAGAGAAACTCTTTCTCAAGCAATGTTCCGTTCTTTGTGACAAACACTTTGCCTTCGGATCTGAGATAGAAAGGTATACCCAACTATCTCTTTTGGGTATCCTATGAAGACGCATTTCTCCGCTTTGGGTTCCAGCTTTTCAGGCTGAAGCTTTTTGACATAAGCATCACATCCCCAAACTTTAAGAAATGACAACTTTGGCTTCTTGCCAAACCACAGTTCATATGGCGTCGTCTCAACGGATTTTGATGGTGCCCTATTTAATGTGAATGCGGCTGTCTCTAATGCATAACCCCAAAATGATAGTGGCAAATCGGTAAGAGACATCATAGAATGCACCATGTCTAATAAGGCTCAATTACAACGTTCGGACACACCATTACGCTGTGGTGTTCCAGGCGGTGTCAACTGTGAAACAATTCCACACTGTCTTAAGTGACTGCCAAACTCATAACTCAAATATTCACCTCCTCGATCAGATCGCAGGAATTTAATCTTCTTTTTACGATGATTCTCAACTTCACTCTAAAATTGCTTGAACTTTTCAAACATTTCAGACTTGTGCTTCATTAATAAATATACCCATATCTACTTAAGTCATCAGTGAAGGTGAGAAAATAACGATATCCACTGCGCGCCTCAATGCTCATCGGACCGCACACATCAGTATGTATGATTTCCAACAAGTCACTCGCCTGTTCTATTATTCCAGAGAATGGCGTTTTAGTCATCTTGCGCATGCGGCATGGTTCAAATGTGTGAAGTGATTCAAAATCAAGTGACTCTAAAAGTCCATCAGCATGGAGCTTCCTCATGCATTTTACACCAATATGACCCAAACGGCAGTGCCACAAGAAAGTGGTACTGTCACTATCAACTCTACATTTTTTGGCGTCAATGTTATGAACATGTATATCATCACTATAAGATTCAACATGAATAAACCTCTCACATTGGGTGCATGACCATAAATGATATCACTCATATAAATAGAACAACGACTATTCTCAGATTTAAATGAGTAACCATCTCGCATGAACAAGATCTAGATATAATTGTTGGAAATATGCCCTAGAGGCATTAATAAATTAGTTATTATCATATTTCCTTGTTCATGATAATCGTTTATTCCATGCTAGAATTGTATTGATCGGAAACTCGGATACATGTGTGGATACATAGACAACACCATGTCCCTAGTATGCCTCTGATGGACTAGCTCGTTGATCAAAGATGGTTAAGATTTCCTAGCCATGGGCATGAGATGTCATTTGATAATGGGATCACATCGTTAGGAGAATGATGTGATGGACAAGACCCAAACTATAAACGTAGCATATGATTGTGTCAGTTTATTGCTACAGTTTTCTGCATGTCAAGTATCTGCTCCTATGACCATGAGATCATGTAACTCACTGACACCGGAGGAGTACTTTGTGTGTATCAAACATCGCAACGTAACTGGGTGACTATAAAGGTGCTCTACAGGTATCTCCGAGGGTGTCTATTAGGTTGGCATGGATCAAGACTGGGATTTGTTACTCCGTGTGACGAGAGGTATCTCAGGGCCCACTTGGTAATGCAACATCACAATAAGCCTTGCAAGCAATGTGACTAAGTGTTAGCCACGGGATCTTGTATTACGGAACGAGTAAAAGAGACTTGCCGGTAACGAGGTTGAACTAGGTATACAGATACCGACGATCGAATCTTAGGCAAGTAACATACCGAAGACCAAAGGGAACATCATATGAGATTAACTGAATCCTTGACATGGAGGTTCGACCGATAATGATCTTCATAGAATATGTAGGAACCAATATGGGAATCCAGGTCCCGCTGTTGGTTATTGACCGTAGAGGTGTCTCGGTCATGTCTACATAGTTCTCGAACCCGCAGGGTCTGCACACTTAAGGTTCGGTGACGTTTTGGTAGTATAGAGTTATGTATGGTGGTGACCAAAGGTTGTTCGGAGTCCTGGATGAGATCCCGGACATTACGAGGAGCTCTGGAATGGTCCGAAGGTAAAGATTCATATATAAGAAGTCCTGTTTTGGTCATCGGAAAAGTTTCGGGCTCATCGGTAGTGTACCGGGAGTGCCGGGTGGATGCCGGCGGACCATCGGGAGGGGTATTTCGACCCAAGAGGCTACATGGGCTATCGGAAGAGGTATACCAGCCCTTGGTGGGCTGTCCTAAAGTCCCACAAGAGGCCCATGTGGATGGAGTTGAAGTAGAAGGAAAAAAAACAAGGTGGAAAGAGTTTCCAAGTAGGAAAGGAGGAATCCTAGTCCTACTAGGATTGGAGGAGGATTCCTCCTCTCCTCCCTGTGAAAGAGGCCAAAGGGATGGCCCTTGTGTTCCAGCCTCCTCCCTCTCTCCTCCTATATATACTAGAGGTTTTGAGGGTTTTGAGACACAGCAAAACAACCACGTGTTGCCCTCTTCTCTAGATCGTAGTTTCTCCTCTAGATCGGTTTCAGCGGTGCTTAGGCGAAGCCCTGCTGGAATAGCTCCACCACCATCACCGCAACATCGTCGCGCTGCCAGAGAACTCTTCTACCTCTCCGCTCCCTCTTGGTGGACCAAGAAGGCGGAGATCGTCATTGAGCTGTACGTGTGTTGAACGCAGAGGTGCCATCCGTTCGGTGCTAGATCGGAAGGACCGTAGCGATGAGATCACGGGAGGGATCATGATGAGATCGCAGGACGGATCGTGATTGGATCACGGGATGGATCGTGATGAGATCGCGGGACGCTTGGCGATTTGGATCGTGAAGACGTTCGATTACATCAACCGCGTTTCTTAACGCTTCCCGCTTAGCGATCTACAAGGTATGTAGATCTACTCTCCCTCTCGTAGATGCTCATCACCATGGATATATCTTGCATGTGAGTAGGAATTTTTTTGTTTCCCATGCAACGTTCCCCAACAGTGGTATCAGAGCTAGGTCTATGTGTAGATGAGATCTCGAGTAGAACACAAAGAGTTTGTGGGCGTTGATGCTTAGATTGCTTCCTCCCTTGGTCGTGTTTTTGGTTCAGCGGTATTGTGCGATGAATCGGCCCGAACCAACATTACTCGTATGCTTACGAGAGACCGGTTCCATCGACTGACCTGTCACTTTGTTGCACAAAGATGGCTGGCGAGTGTCTGTCTCTCCTACTTTAGTTGGACCAGATTCGACAAAGGTGGTCCTTGAGAAGGTTGAAAAGCAACTTATGTATCACCGTTGTGGTTTTGCGTAGGTGAGAATCGTTCTTGCTAGATACCCGTGGCAGCCACGTAAAACTTGCAAACAACAATTAGAGGGCGTCTAACTTGTTTTTGTAGGGTATGTTGTGATGTGATATGGCCAATTACATGATGATATATATGTGATGTATGAGATGATCAAGTGTTGTATAGAATATCATGACTTGCATGTCGATGAGTACGGCAACTGACAGGAGCCATAGGTTGTCTTTAATTATTGTATGACCTACGTGTCAATCATTAAGCTTATGTAATGCTTTACTTGATCGCTAAACGGTAGCTATAGTAGTATGAGCATGACGGGCGCGACAACCCCGATGGCGACACGTTGATGGAGATCAGGATGATGGAGATCATGGTGTCATGCCTGTGACGATGGAGATCATGCCGGTGCTTTCAAGATGGAGATCGAAAGCACAAGTTCATGGCCATATCATGTCACTTATGATTTGCATGTGATGTTAATACTTTTATGCACCTTGTTTTGCTTAGGACGACGGTAGCATTATAAGCTGATCCCTCACTTAAATTTCAAGATAAATTACGATCTCCCCGAGTGTGCACCGTTGCTAAAGTTCGTCGTGTCGAGACACCACGTGATGATCGGGTGTGATAGACTCTACGTTCACATACAACAGGTGGAAGCCAGTGTTGCACATGCAAAACACTTGGGTTAAACTTGACGAGCCTAGCATGTACAGACATGGCCTCGGAACACAAGAGACCGAAAGGTCGAACATGAGTCATATAGTAGATATGATCAACATGTTGATGTTCACCATTGCAACCATCTCAATTCACATGATGATCGGACTTGAGTTGGTGAATTTGGATCATGTATCACTCGAATGACCGGAGGGATGTCAATTTGAGTGGGAGTTATTAAGTAATATGATTAATTGAACTCATTATCATGAACATAGTTAGTAGTGTCTTTGCAAATTATGTTGTAGATTACTAGCTCATGCTGTAGCTCCCTTGGAATTTTATATGTTCCTAGAGAAATAGAGTTGAAAGATGATGGTAGCAATATTGCGGACTGGGTCCGTGATCGGAGGATTGTCCTCATTGCTGCACAGAAGGCTTATGTCCTTAATGCACCTCTCGGTGCGCCACCCCCTCTAGCGTCGTCTGTAGATGTTGTGAACATCTGACAGGCACGTTTCGATGACTACATGATAGTTCAGTGCATCATGCATTACGGCTTAGAATTGAGGTTTCAAAACATTTTGAACATCACGGAACATATGAGATGTTCTAAGAGCTGAAATTGTGATCTCAGGCTTGTGCCCATGTTGTGAGATATGAGATCTCCAACAAGATTCTTTGCCTGCAATATGAAGGAGAATAGCTCAATCGTTGAGCATGTGCTCAGATTGTCTGGGTACTATAATTGTCTTGAATCGAGTGGGAGTTGATCTTCTAGATAAGATAGTGATTGATATAGTTCTCCAAGTCATTGTCACTAAGCTACTAGAGCTTCGTGATGAACTATCAAATGCCAGGGATAGAATTGATGATCCCTGAGCTATTCGCGATGTTTGACAACGCAAAGGTAGAAATCAAGAAGGAGCATCAAGTGTTGATGGTTAGTAAAACCACTAGTTTCGAGAAGGGCAAGGGCAAGGAGGGAAACTTCATGGATGGCCAGACAATTGCTGCTCCAGTGAAGTGACCCGAAGTTGAACCCAAACCCGAGACAGAGTGCTTCTATTATGAGGAAAAAGGTCGCTGAAGCGAAACAACCTTAGATACTTGGTAGATAAGAAGGCTGACAACGTCGACAGAAGTATATTTGATATATGTGTTATTGATGTGTACCTTGCTAGTAATCCTAGTAGCACCTGGGTATTGGATACCGGTTCGGTTGCTAAATGTTAGTAACTCGAAATAAAAGCTACGGAATAAACGGAGACTAGCTAAAGTTGAGGTGACGATGTGTGTTGGAAATGTTTCCAAGGTTGATGTGATCAACATCGCACGCTCTCTCTACCTTCGGGATTAGTGAAAAAACATAAATAAATGATATTTGGTGTTTGTGTTGAGTATGAACATGATTAGATAGTGTTTATTGCAATACGATTATTCATTTAAGTTAGAAAATAATGGTTATTCTGTTTACATGAATAATACCTTCAATGGTCGTGCACCCAATGAATGGCTTGTTGTATCTTGATCGTAGTAGTACACATGTTCATAAAATAGATGCCAAAAGATACAAAGTTAATAATGATAGTACCACATACTTGTGGCACTGCGGCTAAATGTCATATTGTGTAAAGCGCATGAAGAAACTCCATGCTGATGGATTTTTGGACTCATTTGATTTTGAATCGGTTGAGACATGCGTGCCATGCCTCGTGGGCAAGATGACTAAAACCCCGTTTTCAATATGATAGAGTGGGGCAAGTAACTTATTGTAAATGATACATGTTGATGTATACGGTTCAATGAGTGTTGTAGCATGAACTGGATATCGTTGTTTTCTTACCTTCATTGATGATTTGAGTATATACAGTGTATATTTACTTAATGAAACACAAGTCCGAATCATTTGAAATAGTTCAAACAAATTCAGAATGAAGTTTAAGATCATCGTGATAAGAAGATAAAAATGTCTATGATATGATCATGGAGGTGAATATCCGAGTTACGAGTTTGGCATACAAATTTAGACAATGTGGAAGTTGTTTCACAACTCACGCCACCTGGAACACCATAGTGTGATGGTGTGTCCGAACGTCGTAGTCGTGCTCTATTGGATATGGTGCGAATTATGATGTCTGTTATCATTTTGCCACTATCGTTTTGGGGTTATGCATTAGAGACAACTACATTCACTTTAAATAGGGCACCATATAAATCCGTTGAGATGACACCGTATGAATTATGGTTTGATGGAAACCTAAGTTGTCATTTCTTAATGTTTGGGGCTGCGATGCTTATGTGAAAAAGGTTTTCACCTAAAGAGCTCAAACCCAAAGCGGACAAATGCATCTTCATAGAATACCCTCAGAATAGTTGGGTATACCTTCTATATCTGATCCAAGCACAAAATGTTTGTTGCTAAAATGGGTCCTTTCTCGAGAAAGAGTTTCTCTCGAAAGAATTGAGTGGGAGGAAGATAGAACTTGATGAGGTTGTTGAACCTTTGTTCAACCAGAGAGTAGCGCAGCGCAGAAAATTGTTTCTATGGAGCCTACGTTAGTTGAAGAGGAAGTTAATGATGATCATCATGAAGCTTCGGTTCAAGTTACTATTGAACCTCGTAGGTCGACAAGGGCGTGTACTGCTCCTTAGTGCTATGACGACCCTGTCTTGGAGGTCATGTTGTTAGACAATGATGAGCCTACGAGCTATGGAGAAGCGATGATGGGCCTAGATTCCGACAAATGGTTAGAGGCCATGAATCCGAGAAAGGATCCATATATGAAAACCAAGTATAGACTTTGGTAGACTTGCTCGTTGGACGGCAGGTCGTTGAGTAGAAATAGATCTTTAAGATGAAGACGGACGCTGATGGTGAATGTCACCATTTATAAAGCTCGGCTTGTCGCAAAGAAGTTTTCGCCAAGTTCAAGGAGTTGACTACGATGAGACTTTCTCACTCGTAGCAATGCTAAAGTCTGTTGGAATTATGTTAGCAGTTGCTGCATTTTTCAATTATGAAATCTGACAGATGGATGTCAAAACATCGATTCCTTCCTTGAGGAAAGGTTGTCTGAGATACAACTAGAAGGTTTTGTCAGTCCTAAGGATGCTAAAAGGTGTGCAAGCTTTAGTGATCCTTCTATGGACTGGAGCAAGCATCTCGGAGTTGGAATATACACTTTGATGAGGTGATCATAGTTTTTGTGTTTATACAAAGTTCACGAGAAACTTGTATTTACAAGAAAGTGAGTGGGAATACTATAGAGTTTCTGATAAGTATAGGTGGTTGACATATTGTTGATCGGAAATGATGTAGAATTTCTGGAAAGCATAAACGGTTTTTTGACAAGAGTTTTTCAAAGGAAGACCTGGATAAAGCTACTTAATTTTTGGGCGACGAGATCTATAGAGATAGATCAAGACGCCTGATGACACTTTCAAAGTACATACCTTGACAAGATTTTGAAAGAGTTAAAAATGGATCAGTCAAAGAAAAGAGTTCTTTCCTGATTTGTGGGGTGTGGAGTTGAGTGAGACTCAAAGCTCGACCACGACAGAAGAAAGAGAAAGGATGAAGGTCATCTCCTATGCCTTAGCCATAGGCTCTATGTTATGCCATGCTGTGTACCGCACCTAGTGTGTGCCTTGCCCTAAGTCTGTCAAGGGGTACAAGAGTGATCCAGGAGTGGATCACTGGATAGCAGTCAAAGTTATCCTTAGTAACCAGAGGACTAAGGAGATGTTTCTCAATTATGGAGGTGATAAAGAGTTCGTCGTAAAGAGTTACGTCGATGGAAGCTTTAACACTGATCCGGATGGCTCTTAGTAGCAATCCCGATACGTATAGTGAAGCAGTCATTTGGAATGGTTCCAACTACAGTGTGGTAGTAGTATTTTATAGTATGACACAAAGATTTGCGAAGTTCACACAAATCTGAATGTCGCAGATCCGTTGACTAAAAGACCTCTCTCACATGCAAAGCATGATCGAGCCCTAGAACTCATTGGGTGTTAGATTCATAACAATGCGAATCACATGGTGATGTGAACTAGATTATTGACTCTAGTGCAAGTGGGAGACTGTTGGAAATATGCCCTAGAGGCAATAATAAATTAGGTATTATCATATTTCCTTGTTCATGATAATCGTTTATTATCCAAGCTAGAATTGTATTGATCGGAAACTCAGATACATGTGTGGATACATAGACGACACCATGTCCCTAGTATGCCTTTGATGGACTAGCTCGTTGATCAAAGATGGTTAATGTTTCCTAGACATGGGCATGAGGTGTCATTTGATAACGGGATCACATCATTAGGAGAATGATGTGATGGACAAGACCCAAACTATAAATGTAGCATATGGTCGTGTCAGTTTATTGCTATAGTTTTTTGCATGTCAAGTATATGATCCTATGACCATGAGATCATGCAACTCATGGACACCGGAGGAGTGCCTTGTGTGTGTCAAACGTCGCAACATAACTGGTTGACTATAAAGGTACTCTAAATGTATCTCCGAGGGTGTTTGTTGGGTTGGCATGGATCAAGACTGGGATTTGTTACTCCGTGTGACGAGAGGTATCTCGGGGCCCACTCGGTAATGCAACATCACAATAAGCCTTGGAAGCAATGTGACTAAGTGTTAGCCACGGGATCTTGTATTACGGAACGAGTAAAAGAGACTTGCCGGTAACAAGGTTGAACTAGGTATACAGATACCAACGATCGAATCTCAGGCAAGTAACATACCGAAGAACAAAGGGAACATCATACGAGATTAGCTGAATCCTTGACATGGAGGTTCGACCTATAAAGATCTTCGTTGAATATGTAGGAACCAATATGGGCATCCAGGTCCCTCTATTGGTTATTGACCATAGAGGTGTCTCGGTCATGTCTACATAGTTCTCGAACCCGCAAGGTCTGCACACTTAAGGTTCGGTGACGTTTCGGTAGTATAGAGTTATGTATGGTGCTGACCGAAGGTTTTTCGCAGTACCGGATGAGATCCTGGACGTCACAAGGAGCTCCGGAATGGTCCGGAGGTAAAGATTGATATATAGGAAGTCCTATTTTGGTCACCGGAAAAGTTTTGGGCTCATCGGTAGTGTACCGGGAGTGCCGGGAGGGTGCCAGGGGACCATCGGGAGGGGTATTTCGACCCAAGAGGCTACATGGGCTGTGGGAAAAGGTATACCAGCCCTTGGTGGGATGGCCTAAAGTCCCACAAGAGGCCCATGTGGCTGGAGTTGAAGGAGAAGGAAAAAAACCAAGGTGGAAAGACTTTCCAAGTAGGAAAGGAGGAATCCTAGTCCTACTAGGATTGGAGGAGGATTCCTCCTCTCCTCCTTGCGCAAGAGGCCAAAGGGCTGTCCCTTGTGCGCCATCCTCCTCCCTCTCTCCTCCTATATATACTAGAGGTTTTGAGGGTTTGGAGACACATAAAAACAGCCAGGTGCTGCCCTCTTCTCTAGATCATAGTTTCTCCTCTAGATCGGTTTCAGTGGTGCTTAGGCGAAGCCCTGCTGGAATAGCTCCACCACCATCGCCGCAACGCCGTCGCGTTGTCGGAGAACTCTTCTACCTCTCTGCTCCCTCTGTCTGGATCAAGAAGGCAGAGATCGTCATCGGGCTGTACGTGTGCTAAACACGGAGGTGCCATCCGTTCGGTGCTAGATCGGAAGGACCGTGGTCAAGATCGCGACACAGATCGTGATGGGATCGTGGGACGGATTGTGATTGGATCGCAGGACGGATCGTGATGAGATCATGGGATGATCGGCGATTTGGATCGTGAAGACGTTCGACTACATCAACCGTGTTTCTTAACGCTTCCCGCTTAGCGATCTACAAGGGTATGTAGATCCAATCTCCCTCTCGTAGATGCTCATTACCATGGATAGATCTCGCGTGTGCATAGGAAAATTTTGTTTCCCATGCAACGTTCCCCAACAATAATGTTCATGCTTAACACAGTCACTAAATAACAATTATTCAGGCTCATCACTAATCCCGATGGTAATCGAAGAGAGAGCATGCCGATGGCGATCACATCAACCCTGGAACCATTTCCTACGCGCATCGTCACTTTGTCCTTTGCCAGTCTTCGTCTATTCCGTAGTTCCTGCTTTGAGTTGCAACTGTGAGCAATCGAACCGATATCAAATACCCACAAACTACAACGAGAGTTTGTAAGGTACACATCAATAACATGTATATCATATATACCTTGTTTGTTGTTGGCCGCCTTCTTGTCAGCCTGATACTTGGGGCAGTTCCACTTGCAGTGACCAGTTCGCTTGCAATGAAAGCACTCAGTTTCTAGCTTGGGTCCAGCCTTGGGTTTCTTCACTGGAGGAGCAACTGCTTTGCCACCCTTCTTGGATTTACCCTTCTTTCCCTTGCCATTCTTCTTGAAACTAGTGGTTTTATTGACCATCAACACTTGATGTTGTTTCTGGATTTCAGACTCAGTGACTTTCAACATCGCAAATAGCTCGGCGAGTGACTTGTTCATCCTATGCATGTTATAGATCATCACAAAGCTCTTGTATCTAGGTGGCAATGACTTAAGAACTCTGTCAGTGATCGCCTTCGGTGGAAGGGGCATCCCTAACTCCGCCAGACGGGTCGAGTACCCAGACATTCTGAGTATATGTTCACTGATAGATCCGTTCTCCTCCATTTTGCAAGCATATGATTTATCGGAGGTCTCATACCTCTCGATCCGGGCATTCTTCTTAAAGATAAACTCCAACTCTTGGAACATCTCATATGCTCCATGACGTTCAAAACGTCTTTGAAGTCCCATTTCCAAGCCATAAAATATTGCACATTGAACTATTGAGTAATCTCCAGAACGTGTCTCCCAAGCGTTCTTAATGTCTTCGGATGACAGGTCAGCGTGTTGGTCACCAAGCGGTGCATCAAGGACATATGCCTTCTAGGAAGCCATGAGGATAATCCTCATATTACAGGCCGAGTCCACAAAGTTACTTCCATCATCTTTCAACTTAGCTTTCTCTAGGAACGCATTAAAATTCAGGTTGCTACTGCGCGAGCCATTGATCTACAACATAAATATGCAAAGGTTACTAAGACTATTGTTCAACATAATGAGTTTAGTTAATCAAATTAATAAAGCTCCCACTCAAATTGACATCCCTCGGGTCATCTGATTGATACATGATCCAAAGTCACCAACTCAAGTCCGATCATCACGTGAGTTGAGATGGTTTCAATGGTGAACATCATCATGTGGATCATATCTACTATATGACTCATGTTCGACCTTTCGGTCTCTTGTGTTCTGAGGCCATGTCTGTACATGCTAGGCTCGTCAAGGTTAACCTGAGTGTTCTGCATGTGCAACACTGGCTTGCACCCGTTATATGTGAACGTAGAGTCTATCACACCCGATCATCACGTGGTGTCTCGACACGACGAACTTTCGCAACGGTGCACACTCGGGGAGAACACAATTTATCTTGAAATTTAAGTGAGGGATCACCTTATAATGCTACCGTCGTCCTAAGCAAAACAAGGTGCATAAAAGTATTAACATCACATGCAAATCATAAGTGACATGATATGGCCATGAACTTGTGCTTTTGATCTCCATCTCCAAAGCACCGGCATGATCTCCATCGCCACCGGCATAACACCATGATCTCCATAATTGTGTCGCCATCGAGGTTGCCACGCCCACCATGCTCATACTACTATTGCTACCGCTTAGCGATAAAGTAAAGCATTACATAGTGCTTAATGATTGACACGCAGGTCATACAATAATTAAAGATAACCCTATGGCTCCTGCCGGTTGCCGTACTCATCGATATGCAAGTCGTGATATTCTATACAATACATGATCATCTCATACATCACATATATCTCATCATGCATTTGGCTATATCACATCACAACATGCCCTGCAAAAACAAGTTAGACGTCCTCTAATTGTTGTTGCAAGTTTTACGTGGCTGCTACGGGTATCTAGCAAGAACAATTCTCACCTATGAAAAACCACAACGGTGATACATAAATTGCTTTTCAACCTTCGCAAGGACCGCCTTTGTCGAATCCGATCCAACTAAAGTAGGAGAGATAGCCACCCCATCTTTGTGCAACGAAGTCACATGTCAGTCGATGGAACCGGTCTCTCGTAAGTGTACGAGTAAGGTTGGTCCAGGCCACTTCATCGCACAATACCGCTGAACTAAAACACGACCAAGGGAGGAATCAATCTAAGCATCAAAGCCCACAAACTCATTCTATTCTACTCGAGATCTCATCTACACATAGACCTAGCTCATGATGCCACCGTTGGGGAACATTGCATGGGAAACAAAAATTTCCCTACGTGCACGCAAGATCTATCCATGGGGATGAGCATTTACAAGAGGGAGAGTGGATCAACATACCCTTGTAGATCGGTAAGCGGGAAGCGTTAAGAAACGCGGTTGATGTAGTTGAACGTCTTCACGATCCAAATCGCCGAGCATCCTGCGATCCAATCACGATCTGTCCCGATCTAGCACCAAACGGACGACACCTCCGCGTTCAGCACACGTACGACTAGATGACGATCTCCGCCTTCTTGATACAGCAAGAGGGAGTGGAGAGGTAGACGAGTTCTCCGGCAGCGCGACGGTGTTGCGTTGATGGTGGTGGAGTTATTTCAGCAGGGCTTCGCCTAAGCACCGCTGAAACTGATCTAGAGGAGAAACTACGATCTAGAGTAGAGGCAGCACGAGGCTGTTTTTATGTGTCAAAAATCCCTCAAACCTCTAGTATATATAGGAGGAGATGAGGGAGGAGGCTTGGCTCCCAAGGGATCCAACCTTGCTTTGGCCAACGGGGTGGGAGGAGTCCTTCTCCTCCAATCCTAGTAGGACTAGGACTCCTCCTTTCCCACTTGGGCCTCCTTCCACACTGAGTTTTTCCACCCCAGCCACATGGGCTTCCCGTGGGGCGTCGGCCAGACCACTAAGATCTGGTATACCTTCTCCCACCGCCCATGTAACCTCTTGGGTCGAAATACCCCTCCCGATGGTCCCCCGGTACCCTACCGGCACTCCCGGTACACTACCGATGAGCCTGAAACTTTCCGGCGACCAAAACAGGACTTCCTGTATATTAATCTTTACCTCTGGACCATTCCAGAGCTCCTCGTGATGTCCGGGATCTCATCCGGGACTATGAACAACCTTCAGTCACCATCATACATAACTCTATACTACTGAAATGTCACCGAACCTTAAGTGTGCAGACCCTGCCGGTTCGAGAACTATGCAGACATGACCAAGACACCTCCACGGTCAATAACCAATAGCAGGAGATGGATGCCCATATTGATTCCTACATATTCTACGAAGATCTTTATCAGTCGAACCTCTATGTCAAGGATTTAGTTAATCCCGTATGATGTTCCCTTTGTTCTTCGGTATGTTACTTGCCCAAGATTCGATCGTCGGTATCTCCATACCTAGTTCAATGTCGTTGCCAGCAAGTCTATTTATTCGTTCCGTAATACAAGATCCCATGTATAACAACTAGTCACATTGCTTGCAAGGCTTATTGTGATGTTGATTACCGAGTGGACCCTGAGATACCTCTCCATCACACGGAGTAACAAATCCCAGTCTTGATCCATGCCAACCCAACATACACCCTCGGAGATACCTGTAGAGTACCTTTATAGTCACCCAATTACGTTGCGACGTTTGATACACACAAGGCACTCCTCCGGTGTCCGTGAGTTGCATGATCTCATGGTCATAGGAACATATACTTGTCATGCAGAAAACTGTAGCAATAAACTGACATAATCATATGCTACGTTTATCGTTTGGGTCTCGTCCATCACATCATTCTTCTAATGATGTGATCCTGTTATCAAATGACATCTCATGTCAATGGTCAGGAAACCTTGACCATCTTTGATCAATGAGCTAGTTTACTAGAGGCATACTAGGGACATAGTTGTGTCTATGTATCCACACATGCAACGTGTTTCCAATCAATACAGTTATAGCATGGATAATAAACGATTATTATGAACAAGTAAATATAATAATAACCATTTTATTATTGCCTCTAGGGCATATTTCCAACAAGTATCTGTATACCTAGTTCAACCTCGTTTCCGGCAAGTCTCTTTACTCGTTCCATAATACAAGATCCCGTGGATAACACTTAGTCACATTGCTTGCAAGGCTTGTTGTGATGTTGTATTACCGAGTGGGCCCTGAGATACCTCCCTTTCACACGGAGTAACAAATCCCAGTACCGATCCATGCCAACTCAACAAACACCCTCGGATATACCTGTAGAGCACTTTAATAGTCACCTAGTTATGTTGCGGCGTTTGATACACACAAGGTACTCCTCCGGTGTCAGTGAGTTCCATGATCTCATGGTCATAGGAACAGATACTTGACATGCAGAAAAATGTAGGAATAAACTGACACGATCAAATGCTACATTTATGGTTGGGTCTTGTCCATCACATCATTATCCTAATGATGTGATCCCGTTGTCACATGACATCACATGTCAATGGCCAGGTGACCTTGACCATCTTTGATCAATGAGCTAGCCTACTAGAGGCATACTAGGGACATAGTTTTGTCTATGTATCCGCACATGCAATGTGTTTCCAATCAATACAATTATAGCATGGATAATAAACGATTATCATGAACAAGGAAACATAATAATAACCATTTTATTATTGCCTCTAGGGCATATTTCCAACAGTCTCCCACTTGCACTAGAGTCAATAATCTAGCTCCCATCACTATGTGATTTATATTGTAATGAATCGAACACCCATACAGTCTGATGTTGATCATGTTTAGCCCTTGGAAGAGGTTTAGTCAACGGTCTGCAACATTCAGATTCGTGTGCACTTTGCAAATATTTATGTCCTCCTCCTTGATGTACTCGCGGATGGAATTGAAGTGTCGTTTTATGTGTCTGGTCCTCTTGTGAAACCTTGGTTCCTTGGCCAGGGTAATGGCACCAGTGTTATCACAGAACAGATCCACTAGATTCAGTGCACTAGCCACTACTACAAGATCTGTCATGAACTCCTTCATCCAGACACATTCCTTCGCTGCGGTTCAATGAGTGTTGTAGCATGAAGTGGATATCATTGTTTTCTTACCTTCACTGATGATTTGAGTATATATAGTGTATATTTACTTAATGAAACACAAGTTTGAATCATTTGAAATAGTTCAAACAAATTCAGAGTGAAGTTTAAGATCATCGTGACAAGAAGATAAAAATGTCTATGATATGATCGTGGAGGTGAATATCTGAGTTACGAGTTTGGCATACAAATTTAGACAATGTGGAAGTTGTTTCACAACTCACGCCACCTGGAACACCATAGTGTGATGGTGTGTCCGAACGTCGTAGTCGTGCTCTATTGGATATGGTGCGAATTATGATGTCTGTTATCATTTTGCCACTATCGTTTTGGGGTTATGCATTAGAG
Source organism: Hordeum marinum (assembly GCA_022496015.1). NCBI lineage: Eukaryota > Viridiplantae > Streptophyta > Magnoliopsida > Poales > Poaceae > Hordeum > Hordeum marinum. The sequence continues at coordinate 516,935,978 of CM039676.1, read as the reverse complement.
ACAACTAATTTCACTTTAAATAGGGCACCATCTAAATCCGTTGAGATGACACCATATGAATTATGGTTTGATGGAAACCTAAGCTGTCATTTCTTAATGTTTGGGGCTGCGACGCTTATGTGTAAAAGGTTTTCACCTAAAGAGCTCGAACCCAAAGCGGACAAATGCATCTTCATAGAATACCCCGAGAATAGTTGGGTATATATTCTATCTTTTATCCAAGCACAAAATGTTTGTTGCTAAAACGGGTCCTTTCTCGAGAAAGAGTTTCTCTCGAAAGAATTGAGTGGGAGGAAGATAGAACTTGATGAGGTTGTTGAACCTTTGTTCAACCAGAGATTAGCGCAACGCAGAAAATTGTTTCTGTGGAGCCTACGTTAGTTGAAGAGGAAGTTAATGATGATGATCATGAAGCTTCGGATCAAGTTACTATTGAACCTCGTAGGTCGACAAGGGCGTGTACTGCTCCTCAGTGCTACGACGACCCTGTCTTGGAGGTCATGTTGTTAGACAACGATGAGCCTACGAGCTATGGAGAAGCGATGATGGGCCCGGATTCTGACAAATGGATAGAGGCCATGAAATCCGAGAAAGGATCTAGGTATGAAAACCAAGTATAGACTTTGGTAGAATTGCTCGTTGGACGGAAGGTCGTTGAGTACAAATAGATCTTTAAGATGAAGACGGACGCTAATGGTGAATGTCACCATTTATAAAGCTCGGCTTGTTGCAAAGAAGTTTTTGCCAAGTTCAAGGAGTTGACTATGATGAGACTTTCTCACTCGTAGCGATGCTAAAGTCTGTTGGAATTATGTTAGCAGTTGCTGCATTTTTCAATTATGAAATCTGGCAGACGGATGCCAAAACATCGGTTCCTTCCTTGAGGAAAGGTTGTATGAGATACAACTAGAAGGTTTTATCAGTCCTAAGGATGCTAAAAGGTCTGCAAGCTTCAGTGATCCGTCTATGGACTGGAGCAAGCATCTCGGAGTTGGAATATACGCTTTGATGAGGTGATCAAAGTTTTTTTTGGGTTTATACAAAGTTCACGAGAAACTTGTATTTACAAGAAAGTGAGTGGGAGCACTATAGAGTTTCTGATAAGTATATGTGGTTGACATATTGTTGATCGGAAATGATGTAGAATTTCTAGAAAGCATAAACGGTTGTTTGAAAAGAGTTTTTCAAAGGAAGACCTGGATAAATCTACTTAATTGTTGGGCGACGAGATCTATAGAGATAGATCAAGACGCCTGATGAGACTTTCAATGAGTACATACCTTGACAAGATTTTGAAAGAGTTAAAAATGGATCAGTCAAAGAAAAGAGTTCTTTCCTGATTTGTGGGGTGTGGAGTTGAGTGAGACTCAAAGCTCGACCACAACAGAAGAAAGAGAAAGGACGAAGGTCGTCCCCTATGCCTTAGCCATAGGCTCTATCTTATGCCATGCTGTGTACCGCACCTAGTGTGTGCCTTGCCCTGAGTCTGTCAAGGGGTACAAGAGTGATCCAGGAGTGGATCACTGGACAGTGGTCAAAGTTATCCTTAGTAACCAGAGGACTAAGGAGATGTTTCTCAATTATGGAGGTAATAAAGAGTTCGTTTTAAAGAGTTACGTCGATGCAAGCTTTAACACTGATTCGGATGGCTCTTAGTAGCAATCCGGATACATATAGTGAAGCAGTCATTTGGAATGGTTCCAAGTACAGTGTGGTAGCAGTATTTTACAGTATGACATAGAGATTTGCGAAGTGCACACGGATCTAAATGTCGTAGATCCGTTGACTAAAAGACCTCTCTCACATGCAAAGCATGATCGAGCCCCAGAACTCATTGGGTGTTAGATTCATAACAATGCGAATCACATGGTGATGTGAACTAGATTATTAACTCTAGTGCAAGTGGGAGACTGTTGGAAATATGCCCTAGAGGCAATAATAAATTAGTTATTAGCATATTTCCTTGTTCATGATAATCGTTTATTATCCAAGCTAGAATTGTATTGATCGGAAACTCAGATACATGTGTGGATACATAGACAGCAACATGTCCCTAGTATGCCTCTGATGGACTAGCTCGTTGATCAAAGATGGTTAAGGTTTCCTAGCCATGGGCATGAGATGGACAAGACCCAAACTATAAACGTAGCATATGATCGTGTCAGTTTATTGCTATAGTTTTCTGCATGACAAGTATATGTTCCTATGACCATGAGATCATGCAACTCACAGACACCGGAGGAGTGCCATGTGTGTACCAAACTTCGCAACATAACTGGGTGACTATAAAGGTACTTTAAATGTATCTCCGAGGGTGTTTGTTGGATTGGCATGGATCAAGACTGGGATTTGTTACTCCGTGTGACGAGAGGTATCTCAGGGCCCACTCGGTAATGCAACATCACAATAAGCCTTGCAAGCAATGTAACTAAGTGTTAGCCATGGGATCTTGTATTACGGAATGAGTAAAGAGACTTGCCGGTAATGAGGTTGAACTAGGTATGGAGATACCGACGATCGAATCTCGGGCAAGTAACATACCGAAGAACAAAGGGAACGTTATACGGGATTAACTGAATCCTTGACATGGAGGTTCGACCGATAAAGATCTTCGTAGAATATGTAGGAACCAATGTGGACGTCCAGGTCCCGCCATTGGTTATTGACCGTAGAGGTGTCTCGGTCATGTCTACATAGTTCTCGAACCCGCAGGGTCTGCACGCTTAAGGTTCGGTGACGTTTCGGTAGTGTAGAGTTATGTATGTTGGTGACCGAAGTTTGTTCGGAGTCCCGGATGAGATCCCGGTCGTCACGAGGAGCTCCGGAATGGTCCGGAGGTAAAGATTCATCTATAGGAAGTCCCAGTTTGGTTGCCGGAAAAGTTTCGGGCTCATCGGTAGTGTACCGGGAGTGCCGGTAGTGTACCGGGAGTGTCGGTAGTGTACCGGGAGACCTCCGGGAGGGGTACTTCGACCCCAAGAGGTCCATGGGCTGTGGGAGAGTATTAACCAGCCCTTAGTGGGCTGGGAAAACAGCCACAAAGGCCCATGGCGCAGGAGAGAAAGTCCTAAAGCAAAAGGTGGAAAATCAGCCAATAGGAGGCAATCCTACTCCAACTAGGATTGGAGGTGAAGTAGGATTGCTTCCCACCTCCTATTTCGGCCGACCCAAAGGCCTTGGCTGCCTCTCCTCTCCTCTCCTCCTATATATACTAGTGGATTGGGTGGTTTTTGGACAGAATTTCCGGCCACGTGCTACCCGTTTCACTGGTGCACAGTTTCTCCTCTAGATCGGTTTTCCGCAGCGCTTAGGCGAAGCCCTGTCGGAATCACTCCACCACCATCACCGGAGCGCCGTCACACTGCTGGTGAACTCTCTATCCTCTCCACCTCCTCTTTCTGGATCAAGACGGTGGAGATCGTCATCAAGCTGCACGTGTGCTGAACGCGGAGGTGCCGTCCGTTCGGCGCTAGATCGGAAGGACCGTGATCGAGATCGCGAGACAGTTCATGATGAGATCGCGGAACGGATCATGATGAGTTCGCGGGATAGATCGTGATCAAGATCGTGAGACGGATCGTGATGAGATCGCGGGACGGATCGTGATGAGTTCACGGGACGGATCGTGATTGGATCGCGGGACGAATCGTGATGAGATCGCGGGACGCTCGGCGATTTGGATCGCAAAGATGTTCGACTACACCAACCGCGTTTCTTAACGCTTCCCGCTTAGCGATCTACAAGGGTATGTAGATCCACTCTCCCTCTCGTAGATGCTCATCACCATGGATAGGTTTGCATGTGCGTAGGAAATTTTTTGTTTCCCATGCGACGTTCCCCAACAGAACATTGCATGGGAAACATAAATTTTCCTACGTGCACGCAAGATCTATCCATGGGGATGAGCATTTACGAGAGGGAGAGTGGATCAACATACCCTTGTAGATCGCTAAGCGGGAAGCGTTAAAAAACGCGGTTGATGTAGTCGAACGTCTTCGCGATCGAAATCGCCGAGCGTCCTGCGATCCAATCACGATCCGTCCCGATCTAGCACCAAACGGACGACACCTCCGCGTTCAGCACACGTACGGCTTGATGACGATCTCCGCCTTCTTGATTCAGCAAGAGGGAGCGGAGAGGTAGACGAGTTCTCCGACAGCGCGACGGTGTTGTGTTGATGGTGGTGGAGTTATTTCAGCAGGGCTTCGCCTAAGCACCGCTGAAACCGATCTAGAGGAGAGGTAGCACGTGTCAATTTTTCTATCTCAAAAAACCCTCAAACCTCTAGTATATATAGGAGGAGGGGAGGGAGGAGGCTTGGCTACCAAGGGAGCGAACCTTGCTTCGACTGAAGGGGTGGGAGGATTCCTTCTCCTCCAATCCTAGTAGGACTAGGACAGGACTCCTCCTTTCCCACTTGGGCCTCCTTCCACACTTGAGTTTTTCCACCCCAGCCGCATGGGCTTCCTGTGGGGCTTCGGCCAGCCGACTAAGGGATGGTATACCTTCTCCCACAGCCCATGTAGCCTCTTGGATCGAAATATCCCTCCCGATGGTCCCCCCGTACCCTCCCAGCACTCCCGATACACTACCGATGAGCTCGAAACTTTTCCGGCGATCAAAACAGGACTTCCTATATATTAATCTTTACCTTTGGACCATTCCAGAGCTCCTCGTGACCTCCAGGATCTCATCCGGGAATCCGAATAAGCTTCGGTCACCACCATACATAACTCTATACTACCGAAACGTCACCGAACCTTAAGTGTGCAGACCCCGCGGGTTCGAGAACTATGTAGACATGACCGAGACACCTCTCCGATCAATAATCAATAGCGGGACCTGGATGCCGGTATTGGTTCCTACATATTCTACGAAGATATTTATCGGTCGAACCTCTATGTCAAGGATTCAATTAATCCCGTATGCCGTTCCCTTTGTTCTTCGGTATGTTACTTGCCCGAGATTCAATCGTCGGTATCTATATACCTAGTTCAATCCCGTTTCCGGCAAGTCTACTTACTCATTACGTAATACACGATCCTATGGCTAAAACTTAGTCACATTGCTTGCAAGGCTTGTTGTGATGTTGTATTATCGAGTGGGCCCTGAGATACCTCTCCGTCACACGGAGTAACAAATCCCAGTATTGATCCATGCCAACTGAAGAAACACCCTGGGAGATACCTATAGAGCACCTTTATAGTCACCCAGTTACGTTGCGACGTTTTATACACACAAGGTACTCCTCCGGTGTCAGTGAGTTCCATGATCTCATGGTCATAGGAACAGATACTTGACATGCAAAAAACTATAGCAAAAAACTGACACGATCAAATGCTACGTTTATGGTTGGGTCTTGTCCATCACATCCTTCTCCTAATGATGTGATCCCGTTATCAAATGACATCACATGTCAATGGCCAGGAAACCTTGACCATCTTTGATCAACGAGCTAGTCTACTAGAGGCATACTAGGGACATAGTTTTGTCTATGTATCTACACATGCAATGTGTTTCCAATCAATACAAGTATAACATGGATAATAAACGATTATCATGAACAAGGAAATATAATAATAACCATTGTATTATTGCCTCTAGGGCATATTTCCAACATCCCCAAGCTTAGACGCTTGAATCTTCCTTGAATATTACCTTGGGGGTGCCTTGGGCATCCCCAATATTAGGTTCTTGTCACTCCTTATTCTCCTCATATTGATGTCTCACCCAAAACTTGAAAACTTCAATCACACAAAACTTAACGGAACTTCGTAAGATGGGTTAGTGTAGTAAATATAGATCATTCACTTAGGTACTGTCAAGACAAGATTCATAATTTTTCCCACATCATACCTAATATATATGATCATTCCCACAATTTATATTATTCAATATAAGCTATGGGAACACTTGAAACAAGCAAACTATGCATGCAAAACAGAATATGTCAAAAACAGAACAGTCTGTAAAGATCTGAATGATCACCAAACTTCCCTGGCTCTAAAAATTCTGAAAAATTAGGAAATATCAAGGAATTTTCATATAAATGTTGTGTAAAAAATTCATAATTGTTTGACTCTCCAGTAAAATCAGATAATTCATATACTGGATGCAAAACTTTCTGTTTTTGCACATAATCAAACAAGTAAGTATCCACACTATCCCAAAGGCTTTACTTGGCACTTTGTTGAAATAAAATACACAAAACATGTTTACTAAAGTATCTTAATCATGTGAACACATCAAAACATAAAGTAAAAGTGTTGGGTTGTCTCCCAACAAGCGCTTTTCTTTAATGTCTTTTAGCTAGGCATGATGATTTCAATGATGCTCGTATAGGAATAGTAGTTGAAATATGCAAGAGAGCATCATGAATCTCATGAAAAGCACATTTAACTTTAACCCACTTCCTATGCATAGGGATTTTGTGAGCAAACAATTTATGGGAGCAAGAATCAACTAGCATAGGAAGGGAAAACAAGCATAACTTCAAAACTTTGAACACATAGAGAGGAAACTTGATATTATTACAATTCCTACAAGCATATGTTCCTCCCTCATAATAATTTTCAGTAGCATCATGAAGGAATTCCACAATATAACCAGAACCTAAATCATTCTTTTCATGATCTACAAGCATATAATTTTTGTCACTCTCCACATAAGCAATTTTCTTCTCATGCAAAGTAGTGGGAGCAAACTCAACAAAATAACTATCATGTGACACTTGATTGACATAACCACATTGAATATTAAAATCATGATGACAAGTTTCATGGTTTTCATTACTCTTTATAGCATACGTGTCATCACAATAATCATCATAGATAGGAGGCATGTCATAATCATAATAGTTTTGCTCATCAAAACTTGGGGGACTAAAAATATCTTCTTCATCAAACATAGCATCCCCAAGCTTGTGGATTTTCATATCATTATCATCATGAATATTCAGAGAATTCATACTAACAACATTGCTATCATGCTCATCACTCAAAGATTTAGTGCCAAACATTTTATAACTTCTTCTTCTAACACTTGAGCACAATTTTCCTTTCCATCATTTTCACGAAAGACATTAAAAAGATGAAGCATATGAGGCAAACTCAATTCCATTTTTTTGTAGTTTTCTTTTATAAAACCAAACTAGTGAAAAACAAGAAACTAAAAGTTTTGATTGCAAGATCTAAAGATATACCTTCAAGCACTCACCTCCTTGGCAACGGCGCCAGAAAAGAGCTTGATGTCTACTACACAACCTTGTTCTTGTAGACTCGTGTTGGGCCTCCAAGCGCAGAGTTTTGTAGGACAGTGACAATTTTCCCTCAAGTGGATGACCTAAGGTTTATCAATCTGTGGGAGGCGTAGGATGAAGATGGTCTCTCTCGAACAACCATGCAACCAAACAACAAAGAGTCTCTTGTGTCCCCAACACACCCAATACAATGATAAATTGTATAGGTACACTAGTTAGGCGAAGAGGTGGTGATACAACTGCAATATGGATGGTAGATATAGGTTTTTGTAATCTGAAAATATAAAAACAGCAAGGTAACAAATAGTAAAAGTGAGCAAAAACTTTGTATAAATGCTTTGAAACAAGGCCTAGGGTCCATACTTTCACTAGTGCAATTTCTCTCAACATTATTAACATAGTTGAATCATATATAAGCCCCTCTCGTGCGACAAAGAGTTCACTCCAAAGTCATGAATAGCGGAGAACAAACGAAGAAATTATTGTAGGGTATGAAACCACCTCAAAGTTATCTTTTCCGATCAATCTTATGAGATATCCCTATAAGTGTCACGAACAGCCCTAGAGTTCGTACTAAAATAACACCTTAAGACACACATCAACCAAAAGCCTAATATCACCTAGATACTCCAATATCACCACAAGTACTCATGGGCTTGATTATATGATATGCATCACATAATTTCAGATTCATCATATTCAATCCAACACAAATAACTTCAAAGAGTGCCCGAAAGTTTCTACCAGAAAGTCAAGACAAAAACGTGTGCCAACCCCTATGCATATATTCCCAAGGTCACGGACCCCGCAAGTTGATCACCAAAACATACATCAAGTGGATCAATAGAACATCCCATTGTCACCACGGATATCCCATCACAAGACATACATCAAGTGTTCTCAAATCCTTAAAGACTGAGTCCAATAAGAAAACTTCAAAGGGAAAACTCAATTCATCACAAAAAGATAGAGAGGGGAAAACTCCATATGATTCATCTATATCAATAAAGCTCGTGGTACATCAGGATCGTGCCATCTCAAGAACACGAGAGAGAGAGAGAGATCAAACACATAGCTACTGGTACATACCCTCAGCCCCGAGGGTGAAGTACTCCCTCCTCGTCATGGAGAGCGTCGGGATGATGAAGATGGCCTCCGGTGATGGTTTCCCCCTCCGGCAGGGTGTCGGAACGGGCTCCCGATTGGCTTTTCGTTGCTCTGGAGGTTTGCAGCGGCGGAACTCCCGATCTAGGTTTCTTTTCGGGGGTTTCTGTATTTATATGAGTTTTTGGCGTTGGAATCACGTCAAGGAGGTGCTCGAGGGACCCACAAGCTTGCTAGGCGCGGCCAGGGGGGTGGCTGCGCCTAGCAGGCTTGTGACCTCCTCATCCACTTCCTGGCCCAGCTCTTCGCTCCAGTATTTTTTATATTTTCCAAAAATATTCTCCGTAAATTTTCAGCCCATTCCGAGAACTTTTATTTCTGCACAAAAACAACACCATGGTAGTTCTGTTGAAAACAGCGTAAGTCCGGGTTAGTTCTTATAAAATCATACCAAAATCATATAGAATTATTGTAAACATGGCATGAATACTTCATAAATTATAGATATGTTGGAGACGTATCATTTGTATCCTTCACAACTGGATCCTGCAATGGGTTTGTGATGAACTTGTGTCGGAGGAGGAAAATGTGACGCGTGATGATGTTGTCAGCTCCGACCATGGTGTGGATTTGTTTGACAATGAATGCTAGAATACCAAAAGGTTGGAGTGGGCTCAGACAATATGGGATAACAAGGTCAGACAAGGATCTGAAAAAGAGGAAGAAGAGGCAGCAACACATGAGAAGAAGAAGCAACCGCATCAGAAGAAGAAGCAACAACCGAAGTTAGCATTGATGCACTTTTCCTATTCAGCCATATGGCTCTTAATTTATACTGTCATTTGTTAGTATCCAGGATAAACTACCATTTGTTTCCTAGCTAGGACTACCATATGGCTCTTAATATGGCCCTACATTTAAAGTTGGTGGAATGTCAAACCCCAATCCCAACAAGAAAAAGAAGGCCATGGTGCCCAAGGAAAAATGTCTGTCATTCACAAATTTTGAGGATACCTTGTTGGTTAAATCTTGGTTGACCACAACCTTGGACCCCATATGTGGCACAGATTAAAAGGATAATAGGCATTGGGAGAAGATCCACAAGCACTACCATGAACACAAGCAGTATGTGAAACCGCATCCTATTGTGGTCACCCACAATGTGGCATCTCTCTGATATCAATGGATGGTCATTCAGAGGGAAGTGGACAAGTACGTCGGCTACTATGCACAAGTGCTTGGCCGCCCTCAAAGTGGCACAGGAGTGGCAACACATGTAAGTTCAATTATTTCATTTTGTTATCACAGAAATTGCAAATTGAGAGGGAGAAGATCGAGTTGGAGAAGAAAGAGATGATGATCAAATAGGAGCTCGAGAAGGCCCGAGCATTTGGAGACACATAGATTGAAAAGGATATGTTGCAACTTACTCAAGGCATAGAGGATATGAAGATAATATTGGTGAACGAAAGACTCTTGGATCAGTTTGCAAATAAATGACATGTGGGGATGAAGAAGAAGAACAATGCACGCAGAGAGTATGAGGTGGCAAGAGCGACGATGTCAGCAGCGGAAGCAGATGCAAGGATGCAGTGGCGGACCCAGAATTGAAGTGAAGGGTGTGCACACTTTCAAAAAATCAAGGTCTTTTTTATTGGCGAGAGAGGAGCGCGACTGGACGCCCTGAGGAGCTGCCGGTGCCGGAGAAAATGCATGCGCACGCGTGGTTGTACTCCTTCGTCTCGCGGCGGAGGAGTGACGGTGGCGGCAACCGCCCATGGCATGTCTACCGCAAGGAGGCGCACTTCCGCGCCGCGTCGGATCTGACGCAACGCGCCCGTTCGGGGTCGTTGTTGTCACAACGGGCGGAGTTGGCCATCATCGGCGGCGGATTTGAGACGCGCACGATGGATCTGAGGCGCCGACGGTGAGGGATTGGGGATTTTCGTGACGACGGAGGGATAGGGTTTGGCTCGTATCCAGCAGCCGAACCCGCACATATAGTAGTCGAGGGGCGCGTTCTGAAAGTTTTACAAGCCGGACTAAGTTTACGGTGTTTGTTCTGAGAAACGAATCGGTCCAAATCCATATAATCCCCGGAATTTTATAATTTGAAACGAGATGTGCTAGAAATACTCTTATTTTTAGTTAGACTGGAAGATGGTACTTGGATTGGGTTGGACTGGATGCAGCGCCTCGTTGCTGTCAGTCAGAAAGAAACGTATTGGACGCGACATGGCCACGCGGAGGGAACTTTGGCATTTCTTGGCTGGCTGCTCCGCTCCGGCGAAAAATCTAGAGTGGATAGGACCAATCCACATCACTCCCTGGTTGCACACTGCTTCTGCTCTACTCCTACAAAGGAAGTGAGCAAGATTCAGAGAATCATCAGCAGCCCATCCAGTCCAATCCACCTTCCTCTTCTCCCCTCCTTGCAGCAGCAGTAGATGAGCATGGCGGCGACGGCACCGGCGGCCGCCACGGCCACGGCCTGGCCTTCCACCTCCTCCTCCGCCGTCCACCACGCCACCCCCAGCCCCCGCGCCCTCCGCTCCTGCTTCCTCGGCCGCGCCCTCACCCTGGCCGCCGCCACCGACCGGCACTCCCGCGGCGCCATCTCCGTCTCCGCCGCCCTGTCCGTCCGCGCGGCCTGGGACGGCCCCCTCTCCTCGGCGCGCCTCATCATGCAGGGCCGCAACGTCAAGGTAATCCCTTTCTTTCCCCCAATCCCGCAATCCGCAAACGCGCCATGGACTCCCCACCCTGAACCCCCCGCTTCTTGTCTCCGGCGCGCGCAGCTGACGGAGAAGCTCAAGGAGCACATCGAGGACAAGGTGGGGCGCGCGGTGTCCAACCACGCGCACCTGGTGCGGGAGGTGGACGTGCGCCTCTCCGCCCGCGGCGGCGACCTCAGCAAGGGCCCCAAGCTCTCCCGCTGCGAGGTCACGCTCTTCACGCGCCGCCACGGCGTCGTGCGCGCCGAGGAGGAGGAGGACTCCTCCTACGCCTCCATCGACGCCGCCGCCGCCGTCGTCAAGCGCAAGCTGCGCAAGATCAAGGAGAAGGAGACCGACGTGCGACACCTCAAGGGCACCAAGGAGTGGCAGGCCGCCGACGCTGATGTCGTTGGCTTCTCCGACGTCGAGGAGGAGTCGGAGCTGGAGCTGGAGGAGGAGGACGACGACCTCGTCGAGGTCATCGGCGCCGAGGACGAGGAGACCGTGCTCACCAAGGTGACCACTGCGCTGACCGACCAATCCATCTGTTTTGCTTGCGTTCAGGAAATGCCACTCATTTACAACTGTTTTAACTGACAATTTTGCACCTTTTATTCATTCAGTATCTAGTAGTGCAGGATTTACAATTAGTCTTTATGAAGAATTGAATTCATCTATGTTGCTGCGTTAAGATCTACAGCAAGATTGATTGATCAACTGGTGCCAGCCTCTGATGTGTGAGCTCATCAACTATGGATGTTGGTTTGCAGGTTGTGCGCACCAAGGTGTTCGAGATGGCGCCACTGACGGTGGACGAGGCGCTGGAGCAGCTCGAGAACGTCGACCACGACTTCTACGCCTTCAGGAACGAGCAGACAGGCACGTCGTTGCTGCAGCATTGCACCTGCATTTGCATATGCTCCACCAAACTTTTCTTGCAACTCAACTCAACTTGTCTGAACTAGACTAAAAACTGAAGTTATCTGAACTAGATAGACCGAACACAAGTTAACTGAACCGAACTGTGGGACGAAATGCAGGGGAGGTGAACATCCTGTACAAGAGGAAGGAGGGAGGGTTCGGGCTCATCATCCCCAAGCAGGACGGCCATGTCGACAAGGCCACCGTCAACGCCAAGGAGCACCCCGTCGCCGGCTGACCACGCCGTCCGCCCTCTCCTCTCCATGACACCAAGTCACTCACTAGCTGTAGCTGCATTAGTTGGTCTGTTTTTCCACCTGATGGTGGTGGATGTGTGTCAACAACTGCTGGTGTTTCATTTCATCAGATCAGACAGTCCCTTCCTTGTGCAAATTAAACAAACGCTTTCTGAGCTGTGTTAACTTATGATGATCCCACACACCAGTTGGTTGGTAAGTTATTTCTCTGCAGTCATGTTAAGTAATGCAATCGGGTGCATGTATGCCGTCGTCGGAGAGGAGGTGTGGCCTTGCCGACGGGAGAAACGGCGGCACGACCGACCGCGGCCATTTTTTGTTTCATGTGGCGAGCTGTGGCGTGGTGACAACTCTAAAATGCACGCGGCCGGCCTGGTGAGGCCATCGTCACGTTGTTGTTACGTACCCGGCCAGCTTCCATACAAACAATGCTGCTTAGCATTTTTTCCACGGTTTTGCCAAGTTCCAGTCGACTATGACTTCGTTATGTCTCAATCGATGCTACATGCCTTTGATCTTGCATCGCGATCCGTATAAAGTTTTTTTTCTTTAAAATTTTCATTTTGTTTTTATGTATTATGTCATTTGACTGAGACTTGGTTAAATGTCAGTCGATTGAGACCTAAATACACCTTTTTTTCAAAGTTGTAAGAGCATCTACAATCGGATCTCTTAAACACGCCTCATATGTCCGGGTGGGCTGTTCGGTCATTGTCCGGTCAATTTTTTTGACCCAGACGGACCCCTCAAACGGGCCTCAAACGCCCGGACTGACCGGCACCACCCATACCCAGCCCAAATATGGGGAGGATATGGGGGCACCCAGGCGCGTCCGCCTGACAAGCCCGGCCCATCCCGACCCCACCCCGTCCCGCAAAAAAACCCTATCCGGCGAAACCCTACCTTACTCACTATCGCTCCGTTCGCTCCTCTCCCCTCTCCGCCCGCTCCTCTTCCACCGTCGACGAGCATGTCGAGCTCCGGCAGTGCCTCCGGCGTCTCCGATCCGGAGTACAAGCTGGCTCTCCGCATCGCCTTGGAGCAGTCTAAGGTGGAGACCGGAGGCAGCTTCGGATCTGGAGCGTCCTCGCAGCCGCCCGCTCCCCGTCGGCGCATTTCGGAAGCCGGCGCTGGCTTGTCCCATGCCATGGGAAGCAGCGACCGACGGTCAGCCCAATCCGCGCCGACGGGGCAGGCTCACTCCCGCCGTGCACTAGTAGAAAACACGCCTTCCGTTTCTACCTTTAGTCCCGGTTTGGCTTTGAATCAGGCATTGGTCCCAATTTGGCTTTGAATCGGGACTAATGTTGCCATTAGTCCCGGTTCCAACGGCTAATAGCGGTCAGGCCATTAGTCCCGGTTTGGCTTTGAATCTGGACTAATGTTGCCATTAGTCCCGGTTCCAACGGCTAGTAGCGGTCAGACCATTAGTCCCAGTTCATTTGGGACATATAGTCCCGGTTTGTATCACAAACCAGAACTAAAGGAGTGATGGCAGGCTGGTGTCAGCCTGGGGCCCTCACGAGACCATTTAGTCCCGGTTTGTGATACAAACTGGAACCATAGATGGACCTTTAGTCCCTGTATAAACCCTTCGTCCAGCTCGACTCCATTTCTCTGTTTTCTCCATTCGAACTCCCCTATTTGTTTTCCCCTAGCTCGAGCTCATCCCTCCATTTTTGCCAAGATTTGTCAAGATTTGAGGCACCCCAATCCATCCAAGTGTTCACAAAGGTTAGCAATTATGTCCTTACATCTCTTATTGCTAGATCAGGTCGTGTAATGCTTTATAAGTATAGTGATTTGTGAGTTTTAGTTTGGGTGTAATTATGTGATAGTTTTTTGATTTGTATGCAATTTGAGCTCAAATTAACTCCTTAGTTTGCATATGTGTAGGTGTGGTTTACCTAGTGTGCCTCCCCGTCCCCGTCCTAACCATCGTCGATCGACTGCACCGTCCCGTTGCCCGCACCACCTTGGTGAGCCTCTTCTTGTATTCTTATCATTTTTATAAATAAAATCGTATTTGTATGATTAAGATAGTTACTTGCATAGTTTTCTTACTTGTATGATTGTTGTTATATATAGTGCCATAGTTATGATATCTGTGCCCGTCGGCCTCGTCCGATTTACGACTCGGATGTGGTATATTGTCTTTTATAACTATTTATTGCATTTTATGTTAATGAAAATTATGCCCATCAATTTGACATAGATATTTTTATCTAGGAGCTAGTTGAACCGGAAATGCCAACCGACCCTATTGTTGAGAAGTTAAATTTAGTTGAAAAAGAAAAAAAGATTTGGAAGGAAAATTGAAAAGAGTTGAAGAAGAGAAGATGAAATTGGGGTTGCACGTTCCTGATGTCGTTGATGATCACAAGATCAAGATGGATGCAATGTGCTTGAAGATTAGAAAGATTAGAAAATATGTCATTAATAAAGAGGCTTGGTATCATTATGCTGTTGGATCAATTTTTACCTTATTTGCAATTTTGATCGCATTTGTTGTTGAATTTAAAATGTTTTAGCTACATAGTTTTATGTTGTTTTATGAGAATAAGTGTTTATGAACTTTATGTATGAAATTGTATTAATTTGTTCTTCTCGGTGTTATGTAATGAAGATGAACCGGCAATGGATGTACGTTGACCGAAGCTCTCCCTAGTTCATTAATGGCGTGCATGGTATGTTGCGTGCGGCCGAGGCAAACAAGCGGGATAGTTTTATCAGTTGTCCATGTTGTGTGTGTAAGAATGATAAAGACTTACTCTAGCTCAAAACAGATTCACATCCACCTGTTTACGTCCGGTTTCATGTCTAACTATAATTGTTGGACCAAGCACGAAGAAAGAGAGGTTCTAATATAAGAGAATGAAGAAGAAGAGGATGACGACAACTATCCTGTGTGTCCTGAATATGATGGTACTACAATGGGAGAAGAGAATGAAGAAGAAGAAGCTAAGGCCTAAACCCCGCTAATGATCTTGGTTGGGCCATTGCCGATGCAAAGAGAAACTGCGAAAATGAAAAGGAGAAGTTGAAGTTGCAGAGCATGTTAGAGGATCACAAAAAAGGGTTGGACCCAAATTGCGAAGATGACAACACAAAGCTCGGTACCACACTCGAATTGCTGCAATGGAAGGAAAATAATGGTGTAGCTGATAAGGCATTTGAAAAGTTGCTGAAAATAATGAAGAAGAAGCTTACAAAGGACAATGAATTGCCCGATAGTACAAACAAAGAAAACAAGGTTGTCTGCCCTATAGGATTGGAGGTGCAGAAGATACATGCATGCCCTAATGACTGCATCCTCTACCACGGTGAGTACGAGAATTTGAATGGATGCCTGATATGCAATGCATTGCGATATAAGATCGGTCGCGATGACCCTGGTGATGATGTTCAGGGCGAGCGTCCCAGGAAGAGGATTCTTGTCAAGGTGATGTGGTATGCTCATATAATACCACGGTTGAAATGTTTGTTTCAAAACAAAGAGAATGCCAAGTTGTTGCGATGGCACAAATAAGACCGTAAGAAAGACGGGAAGTTGAGAGTACCCACTGATGGGTCGCAGTGGAGAAAAATCGAGAGAGAGTGGCCGAACTATGCAGATGACCCAAGGAACTTATGGTTTGGTTTAAGTGCAGATGTCATTAATCCATTTGGGGAGCAGAGCAGCAAGCGTAGCACATGGCATGTGATTCTATATATCTATAACCTTTCTTCTTGGTTGTGCATGAAGCAGAAGTTCATTATGATGTCAGTGATTATCCAAGGCCCTAAGCAACCCGGCAACGACATTGATGTGTACCTAAGACCATTAGTTGATGAACTTTTAGAGCCATGGAATAAAAAAGGTGTACGTGTGTGGGATGATCACAAATAGCAGGAATTTGACTCCCGAGCGTTGGTCTTTGTAACCATCAATGATTGACCTGCTCTTAGTAACCTTTCAGGACAGACAAACAAGGGATATCATGCATGCGCGCACTATTTAGATGATACCCAAAGTATATATTTTGACAAATCCAAGAAGAATGTGTATCCGGGACATCGTCGATTTCTTCTGGCCAAGCATGCCTTAAGAAAGTAAGGCAAGCATTTCAAAGATGAGACAGATCATCGGAAGAAGCCCGTCCTCTGTACTGGTAATGACATACTTTATATAGTCAGGGATTTACAAGTAATATTTGAAAGGGTCCTGGCGGACAATCTGTTATGACTGACGCTGAGGGACGCACACTCATGTGGAAGAAGAAATCTATATTTTGGGAGCTAGAATATTGGAAAGTCCTAGAGGTCCGCTCTGCAATCGATGTGATGCACACGACGAAGAATCTTTGCGTGAACCTGCTAGGCTTCCTGGGCGTGTATGAAAAGACAAAAGATACACCGAAAGCACGGGAGGACCAACAACGTGTGCAGGAAAATGACGCCATGCATCCAAAGCAGTATCAAGGTCCTGCCAGCTACGCTCTTACCAAATAAGAGAAGGAAATCTTTTTTGAATGCCTGCTCAGTATGAAGGTCCCGTCTGGTTTCTCGTCGAATATAAAGGGAATAATAAATATGACAAAGATTTTTTTTTCAGAACCTAAAGTCTCATGACTGCCACGTGATCATGACGCAATTGCTTCTGGTTGCGTTGAGGGGGCTTCTACTAGAAAATGTTCGATTAGCCATTGTGAAGCTATGTTCATTCCTCAATGCAATTTCTCAGATGGTAATCGATCTGGAAATCCTACCAAGCTTATAAAATGATTTGGTCCAATGTCTTGTCAGTTTCGAGTTGGTATTCCCATCATCCTTCTTTAATATTATGACGCACGTCCTAGTTCACCTAGTCGAAGAGATTGCCATTTCGGGTCCTGTATTTCTACACAATATGTTTCCCTTTGAGAGGTTCATGGGAGTCTTAAAGAAATATGTTTGTAACCGTGCTAGGCCAGAAGGAAGCATCTCCAAGGGCCATGAAACAGAGGAGGTTATTGAGTTTTGTGTTGACTTTATTCCTGACATTAAGCCGATTGGTGTTCCTCAATCGCGGCATGAGGGGAGACTGCGTGGAAAAGGCATGCTTGAACCAAAATCAATAATATGTACGAACGGGCATTCTTGGGCGCAAGCACACTATACAGTTTTACAGAATTCTACCTTGGTCACCCCGAATATAGAGGTACACATGGATATTATACGCTCGAAGAACCCGGAGAAGTCTAATCCTTGGATTCAACGGACACACATTGAGGCTTTCGGCGGTTAGTTGCGAACACACCTCATGAATGACGACAATGTTAAAGATGACTTGTACTTGTTGGCCAAGAGACCATCTTAGACTATATTGACTTTCCAAGGGTACGAGATAAATGAGATTACATTTTACATGATCGCCCAAGATAAAAAGAGCATCAACCAAAACAGTGGTATCCGCTTTGACGATGCGACAAACACCAAGAAAAATGACACATATTATGGTTAAATAGAGGAAATATGGGAACTTGACTGGTAAGAGCTTGGTATTGCTAGACTCTCAGAGAGAAATTTTCCTACCACCTCTGAGACGTACTATAGGAGCATTATTTTGTGTCTGTGGTACTAACCATGTCAGATTCTAGAGCGGCCAACAGTTGGGTTGCGTCTATTGTGAGAGATGACTTGCCACATATTGATACAGATCACCCTTTCCCACCACAGAAGGTACGGTGACCATCACATGATGTACATCATGGTAGAAACACACATCACCAGGTTACCACTTTGCCAAATTTTGAGGGTAAATATGACTCTTATTCATATATTGATTGGGAAATTGAGATAGAAGAAACCTTTGCTAGCCATTATTTTTCGGAGCATAGGAAAATAAATGATGCCACTAAAAGCTTTTTTGGTTTTGATTTAGTTTGGTGGAGAAACTATTGCAGGGATAATATTGTTAATCTACCTACTAGTTGCAAAGGTTTAAAACTTGTTATGCGAAACAGATTTGTTCCTTCGTACCATGCTAGTGATCTTCTTAGAAAATTGCAACGTTTAGCACAAGGCAATAACACAGTTGAAGAATATTATTAGGATTTGTGTACCACTTTGTTTCGTTATGACTTAGAAGAATGTGAAGAAGCTATCATGAATAGATTTTTGATATACTTGTACCACCGGGTCGATCCCTCCTCGGTCTGTCCCAAACCTGGCTCCACTCAAGGCGGCAGGCCATGGACGGAGTAGGGTGGAGGCAAGAGTCCTGAGCAAACATTTTACAGTTATAGCACGGTGAGCGTGGCATACCATTAACATGATGCAGCGCGTCAATTCGATTAACCAACCTCTAGGGTGCTTTCCTGGGACAGGATCATGCGCTGGAACTCTGTCCGCAGTGCTACACTCGTTGGCGGGTGATCCGTTCCAAGGCCAAACGCTAGCTCATACACGTCCCTAAACTCGGATAAATCAGGTGCGCCCTGTTAAATTTCAAAAGTTGAGCTCAATTGTTACAAGGGACAGGTAACAAGAGTTTAATTGATTGAGCTTATATGATAAGAGAGTTGAAGCAGCAGTCACATCTTTCATGTCTTGTGTCGTTTGGTAGCCAAGCGGGAGCATGGTTGCTGCTATGAAGATTGCCAGCTTAATTCTGTCGCTGAATAGATGCATGGCGTGGGTCACACTTTGCCCTCCTGCGCTATGCCCAACTAAAATCACCTGAGGTAATAAATATGCTACCATTGGTTTTGTTATTGTGCTAGCTAGTAATATTCCCTCCGTAAAGAAATGCACTCTTATATTCCTTTGCAGAGGAAGTACCACTCAGTAATTAACATGAGATTTCCTTATTATTTTGAGATAACTTCTTTGACTCTATATTTGTCCATAAACCATACAGAAGACCACACTTTTTTTTTCTCTATCATGATTTCCAAAAAGTAGACAATTTCTTATTTTGACGGAATTGACAAATGGTATTGTTATGAAGCTACACCAGATTGTTTGAAGTCGTAGAAATTGGTTTCCTTAGGGTTTGAAAAATGAAAACATATGTTTTCATCCCATAGATCACGTTAAATATCATAAACTAAGCAGAGCTATCAATTAGCTAACCTGCTAACAAAAGAGAAAGTCTCCAAACCAGCTGACCAAACTTCCTTACAAATTTACAAATTACATGCTTAAACTAAAACTTCCAAAGTAAGCATGAGCGAGTAGTGCAGTAACCGAAAAAAACTGGTGCATGCATCCAGTTGCAGTTGCAGTCGAGGTGATTTGGACAGTCGTCACCTTTTCGCCGGCCGGCAGCACGGACAGTAAGTCGACGAGCGGCGCGGTGTACTTGTCAAACGACCGGACTGAGCAAGGGTCGACGGGGCTGGCGCCTGCCCCGGTGAGGTCGACGCAGGTTACACGGTGGCCGGAGCCCTCGAGCAGGGGCACGAGCTTGACCCAGCACCAAGCGCCGTGGCCGGCGCCGTGCACTAGGACAAAGTGCTCCCCGCCGGTGTCCATCTCGCCGTGCACTAGGGATTGTGTGATAGGCCGGCGAGCAGTGACTGGCTGTATGGTAGCTAGCAGCAGATGGACCAACCGGGCGGAGACGAAACCAAGTGGAGAAGCGGCGGGCGAGTGGCAGTTGGAAATAAGACTAAGAGAGTGAGTATATAAGAGCATCTCAAACAAAGATTGAAAAAAGCGCGCGGTAAAAGACGTTTTTAGCGCGCCTCCGAACAATTTCGCGCGATTCGGCAGGACGGGAATATTGCGCACGGGAAGAGCTCGTGCGCGTGTGAAAAAGAGGCCCTGCGTACGGTAGTTTTGACGCGCGGCGCTAGGTGCGCTTTATAAATCGAGCGTCCGAGATGCGCTTTTCTCACTTCTCTCGCGCACTGCCGTCGTTTCCCTCGCGCTCTGCCATTGCTTCCCTCACGTTCTGCCTCCGCTCCTCCCGTGCCTTCGTCACCTCGCCGCCATGCCGCCGCGCCGCGGGGATAGTCGCGCTTCCGTGAAGTCCGGGAGCACCCCTCCGGCGCCTTCTCCGCGAAGATACGGTCCGGCAACATGCGTCTCGGCCTTGACACTTTTGACACCGCCCGCCCACGCTTACGACGCGGCGGCATGGCGCCTCCGGTGGCCTCGTAGGGAGATGAATTTTTCCGAGGTGACGACAT
This sequence comes from Hordeum marinum, assembly GCA_022496015.1. Lineage (NCBI taxonomy): Eukaryota > Viridiplantae > Streptophyta > Magnoliopsida > Poales > Poaceae > Hordeum > Hordeum marinum. The sequence continues at coordinate 516,915,565 of CM039676.1, read as the reverse complement.
GGGAGTGGGCGTAGAGTCTCGTGCCTCCCCGCGGCTTGTCACCGACGAGGACCAACGCGAGAACAGGAGGCGTGTGCGCCGCCTCGGCATCGTCGAGACGGACGAGATGGCCATGGCAGCGTGGCGCTAACGGTTTTCACGGGACGTCATCGACGAGCGTCAGTTCTTCGCGCAAAGGAGGGCGCAGAGGAGGACGGACAAGAGGGCGGAGCGAGCCGCCTATCGCGAGGACAAGTGTATGCGAAAGGCGGCCGCGGATTTCAACATCGACTTTGGAGAAGGTCGTCCTCGGACCCCAACGATGAACGATTTCTTGATGTCTTCATCAAGATTTTGTCGACGGACATTTCGGAGGAGGACATTTTTACATCGGACTTGAAGGACGATGAGTAGTTTTTTAGCACGTCTATGTATCTTTTTTATATATGCATGTTTTTATTTTATATATATGTATCATTAAACTATGATATGCAAAATTTGAATTTACTTGATACTGCGCGCTAGTTTAGCGCGTCTGTTGAATCGCCTCGCACGTAAAATTTTACGACAACAGCTAGAGCCAGCGCTTTTCGGCACGTTAAAAGACACTACGTGCACACGCTAAAATCGTTTTTTACACGCACGCACGATGCCCGTTGGAGATGCTCCAAGAGGAGATGAAGGGGTCCGTATATATACTGGCATACTGCTACCATACGATCAGACCCAGCGTGATCGGACGGACTGCACGCCGCCTGTCGATCGCTCAACGGTGCACTTCCATCTTAAGTTCATGTGACCAGTTGTTGGGCGTCGCGGGCACTGTGCATGGAAAATCAACATTGTCGATGGAGCAATCGATCCGGATCGGCCGGACCAACCAATCAATGCAATGCATTGCCATCCTGCAGCTGCTGCTGCATATTTCCTCATGTTCTATTTCTGGCAACCCCAGTGCACGTACTAATATAGCACTCCAACAATAATCGCCAGATGAATGAAACAGTCAATTATGCATGCATCCACTCATCACGCGTACATGTAGCTCACAGATAGAGTACTAGCTACTGTCTGCGTTATTCACAAGCAACGTTGTTGGTACCAGTAGGTATTTACAAGCAAGCAGGTGTCCATGTCCCACTAATTCGTCGATCCCCACCCGACCCAAACCATTCATAAGAACTTGACCAAGATTGCATTTCCCCGCCCGGCCGGTGCACTGGGGTATGACAAGATGGAGAAGATCAGAAGAAGCCGAAGGCAGAGACAATGAAGGACACGACGATGTTCTAGGGAAGCGGAGGGTTCTTGTAAAACGAATTGCAGTTGCTCACATTGTTCTGAAGAAACTACCATTATCCAGAGTGACATCCGATGGCGCCGTAGGTTTGGGGACCTTTAGTCCCGGTTGGTAATACCAATCGAAACTAAAAGTATTTAGTTTTTTTAGTTTTGTTTTATTTTTCGTTTTAATTCTTTAGGGTTTATGAATTAATTATGATTTAATTTTCCTTTTAATTTTGTGTTCTTTATTTAATTAATTTCCATTTTAAACATATATTACGCTACTACGTACATACTGTACACATGTTGTGCATGCACATATATATAAATATAAATAGAATTTCTCGTAGAACCGCGATATATATATATATAATTTCTCCTACAATTTGAGGATCATTACATATATATGCAGGCCTCGCAGAAATCCAGCTAATTTCTGAAGATCTTGTAATGGTATTCTCCTTTGGGATCTATAACCTGGTCGAGCAGAAATCCAGCTAATTCCTCTTAAATTGCTCGTATCCGAGCCTCTGGTATGAGCTGGACCCACATCTCCGTCAGCTACAAGATAAATATCAAGATGAATATGTTAGTTGTGTGTATATATATTAGCTAGATCATGATAAAAAAAATTATGCATAGTGTTCAGGCAAACGTATTAAAAGATTTCTTTTGTTTCTGCTCCTTTTAGACGTGATCATGCGAATGTTCTCGCAAACATAGTATGCGTATAAACTAGTCCCCTGCTCCTGTCTCATGCACTTTACGAGAATAAAATTTAATCAGGTAATAATTAATCAAGCATGATAATGATATTGAAACTAGAATTAAAGTGATACACGGACGTAGCTAGCTAGCTAGTTGTACTTAATTACCTTGGATCGCACTCATTTCAGTGATTGTACCCAGTCGCTTAGGACCTGTTTGATGAACTTGGCCCAAGCCCTGCCCACCGGCAAAGAAAATGAATAAATGAGTTATTAAATAGTTGATATTAGGAAATGAAGTAATTTAAGAGGTCGACATAGTGCGATAGCCCCTCACGATTGCGTATTCAGATGGATCCTTTAATAGCGAGTCGAGTACTTTAACTTTTCCCTTGTCAACTTTAATGATTAACAAGATCCAGTGGTAACTGCATAACTCATCAACAACACTTATTAACATCTAGTAAGCAAAAAATAGAATTTGTAGTACAAGATATATATATTAACACTCATCCGAAGTTGTAAGGTTGGGTGTTTAGATGCATAAAAAATTCTAGCATTTTTTTCTCCGTGTCTTTTCTCAAATATGAAGTTTCCCATATCTTTTGATTAATCGTATTTGGGTCAATGAACCCAACGCCATAGTGTCCAGCTTGTTTCATTTCTTGCATCTTCATTATGCACAATACCATAGAAACGAATATAGTGAGGATAATTTCAAGTAATGAACGAGAGCACAGCTAGCTAGAGACTTAAATTATAGAAAGAAATCACTTACAAACAATAGCAACTGACTAAAGATTTGTCGAGTGCGTCTTGATTGAATAACTGAAACAACTCTGCATAATGAATCCACACATCGTTTTTATGGAAGTAATGCCTCTCTTGGACTCTCACCATGAGGGACTCTTCATTGGTATTTGCCGTTATTTGCATGTACCACGTATGCAAATCATACATTCTCGTTGGTAGAAGCTTGACATCTTCAGACTTGACCAGAGGTTTGCCGCGGGCATATTGATATTTTACTTCTGACTCTTTAATCATGGGGATTTCCTCAAGGCCTAGGAGTTGTTCAACAGTGACACCATCCTCTCTAGTCATCCTAATATATTCTTCGGTTACTTCTGGCCGACCGGCGGTACTCACAGGTGTTTGTACAATGAGCGGGGGGATCGATTACCGTGCCTGTTCTCCCACTTGGGGGATAGTCTTCCCGCTTTTTTTTGCCAACTCCTTGGCTCGAGCTTGAGCTCGACTCCTTTTGTCCTGCAAGATATGACTTCTTGATAGACCGCACATAGTCGTTGTCCTTCTGAGACGGTCGAGCCATATCAATGAAGTGTTGTGAGACATGCTCAGGTACTTTCTCCTTTGGCACCTGGGGCAATTTCGGTCCAAAACGGGCCTTCAAATTGGCATCCACTACGCTGTCGAGTTCCTCGTCGGTCAGGTGGTAAGGCAACTTTGGAAGAGGCTTGAGGCTTGGACCATATTTGTATTTCTTGCCTGTTGTACTGCTAGTCGTCGTGGTTGTGGTCTCTCTCTTTCGTTGTTGCTTAGGCGACAGAGCACGCTGAGTCAACGGAGCATGCTGACGCCGTGTCGGACCTGGAGGAGGAGTCAGCTGACACGGTGCCGGACTTAGAGGAGGAGGAGCTGGCTGATGTCGTGCTGGACTTGGAGGAGGAGTCGGCTGATGCGGCGCCGGACTTGGAGGAGGAGTCGGAGTCGACTGACGCGGCGGCGGACTTGGAGGAGGAGGAGGAGGAGTCGGTGGCCTTGGAAACACGATGCAATCCTTTTTCCATAGAATGATACAATGTATGGCCTCTCCCGGTGTTCTCTCCTCGTCACCTCCAGGAATGTCAAGTTGTAGCTCCTGATATGCTGGTATCACTTCATCAACCCTGACACGAGCATAGCTAGCTATAATGGGATTGCAATGGAAGGTTGCTTCTGGGGGATTTGCTAAAGCATAGCCATCCGCCACCTTTATGGATAAGTTCTTCACTTTCATGTGTAGTTCACAGTTAGTCCTGTCTTTGATATCATCCACAGGGTACCTAGCTAGCAGTGCATCATCATCGATATCGGCCGAGGCGGAACCCATGCTGCTTCTTGGCATAGATGAGATGGTGGTATCCAATGCTGGATCGATCTGCTCGTGCTGCCGCTGAGACGCCCTTTCCTGGCTGAGTGAGTCGATCTGCTCCTGCTGCCGCGTGACTCTGGATTCCAACTCCAGGTGCTTTGATTCGAGGCCTTCAAGGCGGAGTGGTTCCTCCTTCATCTTCTTCTCCTCCTGCATCTTCTTTCTCGCATGACTTCTGTAGTCGTCGTTCCAACCCGCAAACCCCTCAAACCACGGAACAACGCCTTTGCCTCGTGTTCTTCCCGGGTGTTCAGGATTCTTCAGGGCACACGTAAGCTCGTCGTCCTCTCTGTTGGGCATGAACACCCCCGTTCGAGCTTCTTCGATTTTCATCAGAATTTCGCCAGTCACTTTTTTAAGACTTGCCTTCACCATAATAGCCCCTGTCTTTGGGTCCAACTCCCCCCATGCGTATAAAACCATGTCCCGCACCTCGAGGGCTAGGTCATTGTAACTGGAGTAACCCCTGCACTAATCATATCTTTTTCGGATTGATCCCACTTAGGCAGGACCGTCTGGTAGCCACCTGGCCCCAGAGTATGGTGCCACTGCTTTTTCGCAGCATTAATCTTGTTGTTTCTTGACCGTTCCTTAGCTAGTTCCGATTCCTTGAACTTCACGAAATCGTCCCGGTGATCTTTTTCCTTCACCAGTGCTCCCTCGAATTTTGGATTCGTCTTGTTTGCTTTGACGTACGCAACCCATGCATTTTTCTTGAAGGTGTTGAATGCGATCGCCATCTTTTTAAGAGCATAGTTTCTGACTTTCATCGACAAATTATCTGGTAGTGTGAAATGTGATATCAGCTTGGTCCAAAGCACATCTTTTGCTCTTTCATCGACAAAAGTAACTCCTTCTCGATCCCCCTTTGCTGGCTTTTCCATTCTTGTGTGGAGATCGAGATTTGGTCCCTGACAATAACTCTGCATTGATTCTTGAACTTCGTCGCATTTTTCTTAGGTTCAAATGGTTCGCCAGTTGATGTATTGATGGAATCGATGCTGAACTTTACGCCAGGGTCCAACTTTTTGGCCGGGCCTCGAACTACCATGTCGCTTGTAGAAGATTTGCTCGATCCGAAAGCCTAAAAGAAGAAAGATTGATTCGTTAATACATACACAACTCAATTAAGACATGTAATGATCACCGGATGACTTATATAATAAATATACCTCGCCGGTCTTTGTTATTTGAAGAACATTTTCTTCGTCAACATCGTAATCCAATTTATCTATTTTCTCGTCTTCATCAAACATACAACTGTCACCGGAATTGTTTAGATATTACGAGCAGTCATCCTCTTCATGTTCATGCTCTGGGCTCGTGGAGCATATGATGTTGAACAGAGCCTCTTCTCCTTCTCGACCGGTATTGTTCATAGCTTTTTTTAACTAACCAGAAGAAATATAAAAAAATTTAGTATTCAAATTAGAATGCATGCAATCAATAAGGAAAAGTGAGTCATAGTACATAATATGCATCATCGAATATAATCTCGAATAAATCATCTCGAATATTATCGAATATAATCTCGAATACATCTTGAATATTATTACTAATACTTCTCAAATATTATTGATTATATAATATCACTACTACAGATCCAATTGACGTCTCGCGCGGCAGGCGGTGGACACTCAAAGAGAAGGAACTATGACAGTATCAGAGCTCGGGTGAGATACCTAAAGAACCTGACAGGTATTGGAGAACCCGACGTCCAACGCATTCATGTATCGACGGACGTGCTCGTCCTCCTCCCTGACACGATGACATACCACCTCCGGTGGGGCCGGCTGCCTCCGCACCGAAAGTAGCCCACGCGAACGCCACCAAAGAAGCTCCGGATCGACGACGGGACCCGGATTCCTCACCAAGCTACGTGCCCCTGAAGGTAGCACCTCCCAGTGCCAGCCTAGCGGGGCCCAGTTCCGAACGTTGCCCCTTTGAAGCATGACATGATCGCGAACGAGTCGACGACGAGGATGCGGACCAGGCATCGTTGACTCCGAGAAAATATTCTTATGAAAAAAATTCCTAGGTTATAACTACCCTAATAATATTACATTCTCAATAAAAAATCTAATTAAGCAACATTATATACTTCTAAGCAACATTTTAATAGGTTAGGGACATGATATACTTCCAATTAAGCAAAAAAATCTAATTAAACATATATACTAATTAAACATATATATTAATTAAACACTAATTATAGAAAAAACAACATTATATAAAATAAATTCAAAATTCATCTAATTAACATTTATATATCTAAAATTCATCTAACATTTCTATAATTAAAAGTATAAAAACTAAAAAAACATTCATCTAAAATTTATATATGTAATTCATCTAACATTTCTATAACTAAAAGTATAAAAAACTAAAAAACAAAAAATAAGAAAATGTGTGTGCGTGTGTATGTTCATGCATATATATGTGTGTTTGTGTGTGTGGGATCGATCGATGGGAGGGCGGCCATGGCGGCAGGGGCTCACAGCGGGGCGACGGGCGGCGAGGCGAGGCAAGTCGTCGGCGACAACGACGACGACGGAGCGCGAGCTCGAGGAGGGGGCGGCGCGCGACAGGGGTGGCGACAGGGGGCAGCGTGTCGGGCGCGGTGACGACATGGGCGGCGCCTCGGGGGCGGTGCGTTGTGGGTGGCAACGGCGTCGGGGCAGGTGCTGCATCGGGGCGGTGGCGGCGGCAATCTCCTCTGTTCGTAGTGGTCGAAGAGAGACAAAGAAGCAGAGGGAAAGTGAAAAAATTTCAACTCCTGCTTATATAGGAGGACCTTTAGTCGCGGTTGGAGCCACCAACCGCGACTAAAGACCCCAACCGCGATTAAGGGGGGGAGGGGTCTTTAGTTGTGGTTGGAGCCTCCAACCACGACTAAAGATCTGTTCCTGGCACGTCGCACTGCGGTGGAAGTTTAGTTCTACCTCGCCAAGCGAGGGGCAGCCACATTGGTTTATAAGCCCCACTGCGGTTGATCTCTCGAGCTCCTCTCTAAGCAGGCCTATGTGGGCCTATTGAACCTGTGCGGCCTTGTTGGGCCTACTGGGCCTTGCGGGCCTGCATCCTGGCCCAGGTTGGGTTTCTAGTCGTATGCAGGCCGTGCCGGCCAGTAGACGGCCTATTTTTTCATTTTTCTTTTCTTTTTTTACTTTATTTATTTTCTTTTGTTTTTGAGCTTTTTTGTGCTTTATTGAGAGTTAATGAGTGAATCTTTTTGCGTTAGGTCAAAAAAAATTAGAAACTTCCATTTAGTGACAACTTTTCAAATTTGAATAGTTTAAATTTGAATTATTTGAAATCTGTGTGAATCACTAGTTTGTGAATAACTACTTTAAAAATAGATTTTCCAGTGATTTTTTTCTACTATTTTAATATTATCGTGTTTTATCATTATATCGAATTTGGTAATTCTTAGGTTATTTAAAAAATGAAATGCCTTTGTAACAGGCAAGTTTTCGTCTGAAACCCTGATACTTCGAAAGAGATTGTCCATTTTGTACACGAAGTGCATCCAGTTTTTATCATAACCCTCTCAACTTTTTAGCACATGGTATGTGGGTGAAATGATGATACCATGCCAACTTTCAACCTTTTCAGTATTCATTTGTAGTGCTTATTAATTTTATGGTCATTTAGCTTAAAAAATCAGTAAATGCATGAAAAATAGCAAATGAAGTCAGAAAGGGTTGAAAGTTGATGGCATCCCTTCGAATGGTGCATACTAAACGCACAAAAAGTCTGGAGTTGAAAGAAGTTAAAGAAATGAAATGCCTTTGTAAGAGGCGAGTTTTCGTGTGAAACCCTAATATTTCGAAAGAGATTGTCCATTTTGTACACGAAGTGCCTCCGGTTTTTGTCGTAACCCTCTCAAATTTTTAACACATGCTATGTGGGTGAAATGATGATACCATGCCAACTTTCAACCTTTTCAGAGTTCATTTGTAGTGCTTATCAATTTCAGGGTCATTTAGCTCAAAAAAAATTAGTAAATGCATGAAAAAATAGCAAATGAAGTCCGAAAGGGTTAAAAATGGATGACCTCCCTTTGAATGGTGCATACTGAACGCACAAAAAGTCTAGAGTTGAAATAATTTAAAAAAATAAAATGTCTTTGTAACAGGCGAGTTTTCGTGTGAAACAAACGTGATACTTCGAAAGAGATTGTCCATTTTGTATACGAAGTGCATCCAGTTTTTGCCGTAACCCTCTCAACTTTCTAGCACATGCTATGTGGGTGAAATGATGATACCATGCCAACTTTCAACCTTTCTAGAGTTCATTTGTAGTGTTTATCAATTTCAGGGTCATTTAGCTCAAAAAAAAATCAATAAATGAATAAAAAATAGCAAATGAAGTCGAAAAGGGTTGAAAATTGATGGCCTCCCTTCGAATGGTGCATACTGAACCCCCAAAAGGTCTGCAGTTGAAATAAGTTAAAAAAATGAAATGTCTTTGTAACAGGCGAGTTTTCGTGTGAAACCCTCATACTTCCAAAGAGATTGTCCTTTTTGTACACGAAGTGCATCCAGTTTTTGCCGTAACCCTCTCAACTTTTGAACACACGCAATGTGGATGAAATGATGATATCATGCCGATTTTCAACCCTTTTCAGAGTTCATTTGTAGTGCTTATCAATTTCAGGGTCATTTAGCTAAAAAAATCAGTAAATGCATGAAAAATAGCAAATGAAGTCGGAAAGGGTTGAAAATTTATGGCCTCCCTTCGAATGGTGCATACTGAACGCACAAAACACATAAGTACACTACTATTACAAAGATTCCTTTCTGTTTGTCCGAAGTGGGACTTCCTAGATATATAAGTCCGGAAACTAACTAGAGAAGCCGGTCACATCCCAGAGTGGTATCTTTGGGTGTAAAACTTTTTCTTTGCATGTGTCCCTTTGCGTCGTAACCATGGGCAATCTTCCTTGTTTAACTTGATGCTCGGGTCAACATTCACTGTGAAGGGAGCAATTTCATGAAACTTTTCATAATCTTCTGACATATCTGTCTTGTCCTCCACTCCCACGATGTTTCTTTTCCCTGAAAGAACTATGTGGCGCTTTGGCTCATCGCATGATGTATTTGCTTCCTTATCTTTTATTTTTCTCGGCTTGGTAGACATGTCTTTCACATAAAAAACCTGTGCCACATCATTGGCTAGGACGAATGGTTCGTCTGCGTACCAAAGATTGTTGAGATCCACTGTTGTCATTCCACACTGCGGGTCTTCCTTTACCCCGTCTCCTATCAGATTGACCCATTTGCACCTAAACAAAGGGACCTTCAAATCAAGTCCATAGTCAAGTTCTCATATCTTCTCTATGTAACCATAGTATGTGTCCTTTGGCCCATTGTTGTTTGCTGCATCAAAGCGGACACCACTGTTTTGGTTGGCGCTCTTTTTATCTTGGGCGATCGTGTAAAATGTACTCCCATTTATCTCGTACCCTTTGAAATTCAATATAGTCAAAGATGGTAACTTGGATAACAAGTATAGGTCATCTTCAATAGTGTCATCATGCATGAGACGTGTCTGCAACCACCCGGCGAAAGTCACCATTTGTTCATGTGCAATTCAGTCGTCAGACTTCTCCGGGTGTTTGGAGCGTAGAATATTCTTGTGTTGCTCGATATATGGAGCCACCAAGGCGGAATAGAACTGTGTAGTGTGCTTGTTACAAAGAATGCCCGTCACGGCATATTAGTGAATTCTTTCCTAGCGTGCCTTTTCCACCCAGTCCACCCTCATGCCGTGATTCAGGAACACCTATCGGCTTAATGTTAGGAATAAAGTCAACACAAAACTCAATGACCTCCTCCGTGGCCCGTGTAGATGCTTCCTTCTGGCCTAGCACGATTACGAACATATTTCTTCAAGACTCCCATGAACCTCTCAAAGGGGAACATATTGTGTAGAAATACAGGACCAAGAATGGCAATCTCGTCGACTAGATGAACTAGGACGTGAGTCATGATATTGAAGAAGGATGGTGGGAATGCCAACTCAAAGCTGACAAGCCATTGCACCAAATCATTCCATAACATTGGTAGGATTTCTGGATTGATTACCTTTTGAGAGATTGCATTAAGGAATGCACATAGCTTCACAATGGCTAATCGAACGATTTCTGGTAGAAGCCCCCTCGATGCAATCGGAAGCAGTTGCGTCGTAATCATGTGGCAGTCATGAGACTTTAGGTTCTGGAACTTTTTCTCTGCCATATTTATTATTTCCTTTATATTCGACGAGAAGCCAGACGGGACCTTCATACTGAGCAGGCATTCAAAGAAGATTTCCTTCTCTTCTTTGGTAAGAGCGTAGCTGGCATGCCCCTAAAACTACTTTGGATCCATGTCGTCTTTTCCGTGCATACGTTGCTGGTCCTCCTGTGTCTGCGGCGTATCTTTTGTCTTCCCATACACGCCCAAGAAGCCTAGCAGGTTCACGCAAAGATTCTTCGTCACGTGCATCACATCGATTGCAGAGCGGACCTCGAGGTCTTTCCAATACGGTATGTCCCAAAATATAGATTTCTTCTTCCACATGGGTGCCTGTTTGTCAGCTTCATTCGGAACATATTGTGCACCAGGACCCTTGCAAAAGATTACATGTAAATCCTTGACCATATCAAGTATTTCATCACCCGTACGGTGGCGAGGCTTCTTCCGGTGATCTGCCTCACCTTTGAAATGCTTGCCTTTCTTTCTTACGGGATGCCTGCTCTGAAGAAATCGATGATGCCCCAAATACACATTCTTCTTACATTTATCCAAATATATACTGTCGGTATCATCTAAACAGTGCGTGCATGCGTGGTATCCCTTGTTTGTCTGTCCTGAAAGGTTACTGAGAGCAGGCCAATCATTGATGGTTACAAACAGCAACACATGTAGGTCAAATTCCTCCCGATCTTTCGCATCTCACGCACGTACACCTTTTCCATTCCACAATTGTAAAAGTTCTTCAACTAATGGCCTTAGGTACACATCAATGTTATTGCCGGGTTGCTTGGGGCCTTGTATGAGCACTGACATCATAATGAACTTCCGCTTCATGCACAACCAAGGAGGAAGGTTATAGATACATAGAGTCACATGCCATGTGCTATGATTGCTGTTCTGCTCCCCAATAGGATTAATGCCATCTGCACTTAAACCAAACCATACGCTCCTTGCATCCTTTGCAAAGTCCTTCCATTTTCTCTTGATTTTTCTTCATTGTGACCCGTCAGCGGGCAGTCTCACCTTCCCGTCTTTCTTACGGTCTTCGTTGTGCCATCGCATCAACTTGGCATGGTCTTTGTTTTGGAACAAATGTTTCAACCATGGTATTATAGGAGCATACCACATCACCTTGGCAGGAATCTTCTTCCTAGGGCGCTTGCCCTCAACATCACTAGGGTCATCGTGGCCGATCTTATAGCGCAATGCACAACATACCGGGCATGCATTCAAATCCTTGTACTCACCGCGGTAGAGGATGCATTCATTAGGGCATGCATGTATCTTCTCGACCTCTAATCCTAGAGGGCAGACAACCTTCTTTGCTTCATACGTACTCTCTGGCAATTTGTTGTCCTTTGATAGCTTCTTTTTTAACATTATCAGCAACTATTGAAATGCATTGTCAGATACACCATTGTCTGCCTTCCATTGCAGCAATTCCAGTGTGGTACCCAGCTTTTTATTGTCGTCTTCGCAATTTGGGTACAACCCTTTTTTGTGATCCTCTAACATGCGTTGCAACTTCAGCTTCTCCTTTTCACTTGTGCAGTTTCTTTTTGCATCAGCAATGGCCCAACCAAGATCATCAGTGGGCTCATCTGATGCCTCTTCTTCAACTCCTTCCCGCATTGTAGGCTCAACTTCTTCCCCCATTTCTGTACCATCGTATTCATGGAACCCATGGCCTGGATAGCTATCATCATCCTCTTCTTCTTCATTCTCTTCCATTAGGACCCCTCTTTCTCCGTGCTTGGTCCAACAGTTATAGCCGTACATGAAACCGGACTCAAACAGGTGGACGTGAATGGTTCTTGAGTTAGAGTAATTTCGATCATTCTTAAAGTCAGCACATGGCCAATACATAAAACCATCCGACCGCTTGTTTGCCTCAGCCGCAACCAGAAAAGTATGCACACTATTAATGAACTGGGGAGAGCATCGGTCCTCGTACATCCATTGCCGGCTCATCTTCATTACACAACACCAAAAAGACCAAATTAATACAAGTTGGTACATAAATTTCATACACACTTGTTCTCAGAAAACAACATACAAACTCTCTAGCTAAAGCATTTAAATGCAACAACAAATGTGATCAACATCACAACTAAGGTAACAATTGATCTAACAACATAGTGATACCAAGCCTCACTATCAATGACGTATCTTTTAATTTTTCTAATCTTCAAGCGCATTGCACCCATCTTGATCTTGTGATCATCGACGACATCGGCAACATACAACTCCAGTTTCATCTTCTCTTCTTCAACTCTTTTCAATTTTTCTTTCAAATACTCATTTTCTTTTTCAGCTAAATTTAACTTCTTGACAAGAATATCTATGTCGGTTGGAATCTCCGGTTCACATACCTCCTAGATAAAAATATCTATGTCAACTTGATTGACATAATTGTCATAAACACGAAATGCAAGAAAAGAGTTATAAAAGAGAGTATATATATACCACATCCGCATCATAAACCGGACGAGGGCCGACAGGGACGGATTTCAAAACCATGCCACTATGTATAACAAACAACCATATAGATAAGAAAACTATACAAGTAACTAAAGCAGCTCACCAAGGTGGTGCCGGTGACGGGACGGTGCGGGCGATCGACGGTGGTTAGGACGGGGACGGGAAGGCACTAAGTAAACCACACCTACAAATGCAAAGTAAGAATTTAATTTGAGCTCAAATTGCATAAATCAAATAAACTACCATATACAAACTAAAACCCACAAATTACTATACTTATAGAGCATTGCAAGAGATAATCTAGCAATGAGAGATGAAAGGACAAAGTTGCTAACCTTTGTGAACACTTGGATGGATGGGATGCCTCCAAATCTTGACCAATTTTGGCAAAAATGGAGGATAAGCTCGAGGAAGAGGGGAAGAACAGAGAGGAGAGAAAAGAGGAAGAACAGAGGACTCTGCTCGGGCTGGCGCCGAAGGGTTTCAATATAGGGGGACCTTTTAGTCCCGGTTGGTGGCTCCAACCGCGACTAAAGGTTAGCCTATAGTCGCGGTTGGAGCCACCAACTGGGACTCAAGGTTCCCGTGGGGCCCCAGGCTGACGCGAGCCTGCCACCACACCTTTAGTGCTGATTCGTGGCAGGAACCGGGACTAAAGGTCCATAACAAACCGACACTAATGATCCCCGTCATGAACCGGCACTAATGATCACATTAGTGCCGGTTCAAAAGCCAACCACGGCTAATGAGGCGGACAAAAGGTCCGTTTTCTACTAGTGTGCTGATCTCATCATTTTTTCTTTGTAAGAGATAAAAGGAAGCTCCCTACTTTTCAAGAGCCCACGTTCAATTGAGATCTTCAATTAAAATTGAGTCATCTGATTTTGATCAGGTCAACAATTTTTTAAGGATATAAAATTGCGTCACACATCTATCTATGTAATACATTATGCTCCCTGAGTTTAGAGGCATCTTAACAAATTGAGAGTTTGGAGGCATCTTAACCAATTGAGGTCTTCAATTCAAAATCTGCCACTCAATTTTGACCAGGTCAACAATTTCTTAATGAGCCCTCTCATTTTATTTTATTTTAATTTGCCACAGTCTAATTTTGAAGCTCTCCCATTTGATCAGCGTAGTCAATTTTGGATTTAGTTCATATTTTGATGGAGTCAACGGTGCTTACGAATCAATCGAGAACAACTAGCATATAAAAACATATTAAGCCCATTCTCCATCTCAACACCTAGAAAAAGAAGTGCAAATAGGTGATGTTGTAACACAAATATAATGCATGCAACCATAAATGAAAAAATTGTATCCACATAAGTATGGGCTGATTAGCATATAACCTACAATAACACCGCAAAAGGCCCACCAAAAACACCATATTATAAATAAAAATAAAACACACTCCATCATTTCTCTAACTCTCGAAATGAAATACTCCGTTGGTCCCAAAATATAAGGTGTATTAGTTTTTTTTATAAGAGAAATCCCTTAACATTGGCTAAGTCTAGAGACAAAACTATACGTCTACAATATTAAATAAATAAAATATGAAAATTCATGTCATGGTGAATTGAATGACACCGATTTGATATTATCGATATTGATATATTTGTCTACAAATTTAATCAAACTTAAAGAGGTTTGTCTTTTCAGAAAACTAATGCATCTAATATTTGGAAATACAGGAACTAAAGAAATTATGAAAATCCAATAACACCAACAACGCAGCAAACCGCGTCCAACTCTTCTAGTTTGAACCAATCTTGTAGTGGTGTAATTACCAAACTTTAATTGAAAGCAAAATTATTGCAATACCCTTCAATTTAACATTAGCAAGGCTGCTCAATTTCAATACGCCAACACTATTTTTACAAAATAGCAGCGGCGTTAGAAATTTCCTCAGTGCTGCTATTGTCGTCATATCTCATGCTTCGACAAAACTTAAACGTCGCTAGTGTGCAGGCTCCAGTAGGCGGACCAACATAGATGTACTAGTGTCATCTGTGGCCCCCAACGCGCATTATTAAGTTTGGACAAATTAGTGGCATCGGCGTGAGAACCGAACGCGGATTATATTAATTAATGTGTACCCACCTCCCGCCCTCACCATACCATACCCCCAAAACCCCATCCGGTCTCCTTTTCCCCTTGTAGCCGCCACCCCCAATCGAAAACCCATTTCTTTCTGCCCCGGCCCCCTACCCGCACCACCACCACCACGCGCCGCCACCGTCGTGCTCATCCATGAGTTAGCCAAGGAGCAGATCTGCTAGGCGGCAAGCCAACAAGTAGATCCTCCACGAGGCCGGCGAGGAGAAGATGTGACACGCAACCGTTGACGAGCAGCTCCTCCACAAGGCCAACGAGGAGCAGATCCTCCACGAGGCCGGCGAGGAGAAGATGTGACACGCAACCGTTGACGAGCAGCTCCTCCACAAGGCCAACGAGGAGCAGATCCTCCACGAGGCCGGCGAGGAGAAGATGTGACACGCAACCGTTGACGAGCAGCTCCTCCACAAGGCCAACGAGGAGCAGATCCTCCACGAGGCCGGCGAGGAGAAGATGTGACACGCAACCGTTGACGAGCAGCTCCTCCACAAGGCCAACGAGGAGCAGATCCTCCACGAGGCCGGCGAGGAGAAGATGTGACACGCAACCGTTGACGAGCAGCTCCTCCACAAGGCCAACGAGGAGCAGATCCTCCACGAGGCCGGTGAGGAGAAGATGTGACACGCAACCGTTGACGAGCAGCTCCTCCACAAGGCCAACGAGGAGAAGATCCTCCACGAGGCCGGCGAGGAGAAGATGTGACACGCAACCGTTGACGAGTAGCTCCTCCACAAGGCCAACGAGGAGCAGATCCTCCACGAGGCCGGCGAGGAGAAGATGTGACACGCAACCGTTGACGAGCAGCTCCTCCACAAGGCCAACGAGGAGAAGATCCTCCACGAGGCCGGCGAGGAGAAGATGTGACACGCAACCGTTGACGAGCAGCTCCTCCACAAGGCCAACGAGGAGCAGATCCTCCACGAGGCCGGCGAGGAGAAGATGTGACACGCAACCGTTGACGAGCAGCTCCTCCACAAGGCCAACGAGGAGCAGATCCTCCACGAGGCCGGCGAGGAGAAGATGTGACACGCAACCGTTGACGAGCAGCTCCTCCACAAGGCCAACGAGGAGCAGATCCTCCACGAGGCCGGCGAGGAGAAGATGTGACACGCAACCGTTGACGAGCAGCTCCTCCACAAGGCCAACGAGGAGCAGATCCGTCATGCGACCACCGGGGAGCAGCTCCTCCACGCGCTCCCTAGGAGTACATCCGTGACGCGGACGCCGACAAGCATCTCCTCCAGGAGGTTCGACGCACATACCTACCGCCGACGTGGTTGTCCTCAATGCGGCCACCGAGGAGTACCTCCATCCAGCCGACGCCCTCCACCGCTTACTTGTCCAACCAGCCTGCGTCGTTGCTCCCCTCGACCCTGGCCACCTAGCACCTCCACCACGCTAACCCCGACCTAATTGAGCTGCTACCCTAACCGAGGTGCTCCAATTTATTATAGGTTAATCAGTTTTGCTATAGAAATGTGTTATAGATATTTGCTATGGGAACTTGTGGATATATTGTATGTGTACACATTGGTATATATCAGTAGAAATGGACGCATATGTCTAGGTTAGGGTTTAGACACAACGAGATGGGGATTAGAACCATGGAATAACGACGTTTGGTGAGGACTATGTATGCTCTTATTAAGATGGGTCAAAAGACTAAAGAAGCTAACTGTATTAATTAGACAAACGAGATATTGAAGGATCATTTGATCCATTATTTGCAGAAGGGAAAGTGGCTCTATATTTCGCACATAGCGAACATGGAATTTTCTGTCCCACGTACCTTGTTCTTATGTAGCCATGGAAAATACGTATTGTGCCATTGCTCATCTGTAGGAAGTTTCTTTTATTGTATCTCCTGTCTAACTATCTTGTAAATGACTGGTTTTAAGTCAGTAATATACATGTCACTTTGGTAGGAGATATAATATAAGGAACTTCCTATGTGCGAAAGACAGAACCACAGAATAATGACATTTGGTGAGGACTAGGTGGCGCAAAAGACTAAAAATGCTAATTGTATGTATTAGACGCACGAGATATTGAACAATCATTTAATCCATTATTTGAGGCAGGACAAGTAGCTCTATCTTTCGCACATAGCGAACAAGGATTTTTCTGTCCCACAAACATTTTTCTCATGCAGCCATGGAAAATATGTATTGTGTCATTTCATAGGAAGTTCCTTGTATTGCATCTTCTACCAAATTATCTTGTAAATTACTAGTTTTCAGTCAGTAATATAAACATCACTTAGGTAGGAGATACAATATATGGAACTTTCTACAGATGAGCAAGAGAAGATGGAGTTCGTCCGGGAGAGGTTGATCTTGGAGAAGAAAAAAATAAAACTGGACAGGCAAGAGAAGATTGTAAAACGGGAGCTTGAACAAATGATGGCAATGCAAGGACTTGAGATTGAGAAAGAAAAAGTTGAGGCTTGCGAGAGAGGCGGAGGAGTGGAGGATCATGTTGCAGGACATCAAACTCCTGGATGATGAAGGGAAGAAGTGGCTGATCCACATGAAGAAGAGGATCAATGATCGCGAGGACTAAAGTCATTGATATAGCTTATCTATATATGAACTATTGAATTTTTTTTGGCATGCATGAATTTATTCGGGCTACACTATCTTTACATCGTTGAATTTATGATGAATTTGCGTTGTATAATAGTCGTGCATGGATTTGGATGTTTAGATATGGGGAGTGTGGCTATGAATGCGGGCAATTGAGAACATGCTCGGCACTGTCCGTGTGTGCGTCTATGGACGTATAGAGGCTCACATTTGATACTTCCGGTCGACGGTCGTAGATGCTCTTATGCGAGATAAACTGTCTATTTCTCTTTGCTGGCCAGTTTCTCGCACAACGAGCATGCTCTTACGTGAGTTCTCTGAGTGAGTATTTACCACATTTTGTGCTGCCTCAGCCACACGCAGTCAATCTTCTAAAATTATCAAAGAAACAGCTAGATTAATAATTGATTAATAAAAAAAATGCCATGCTTATAAGTAAGCTTAAACTAGTCTCATTCAACCCATTAAGGCCCATGAGAAGGGCGGCCAACTGACTATGCCACATGGCACATGCTGGTTGGCCGCAATGAAAAGTTTTTGATTTCTTTAAGAATTTATTTGAAGATGAACTGAGATGTTTTTTCTTGTTCTTTTAATAAGAGCTTTTCTATATATTTTTTAGATGTATGTGATGTCCACGTGATGCGAGAAAGCTTTTTAGTATTAAGATGAAGGTAGCGTGTATTTCTATTCTGTTTAGCTTTCTCTCAAGCGGCCTGCAATGTCGGTCCGCAATCACTAGTTAGCATCCTAGGCTTCGAGGAATGCTACTTTGATGCAATAGTAAATTCCATAGAAGAAAAACAGACACAAGGGTAGTAGGAAAATCATTTTGTTTGAGAGCAATGTAACAAAGCTAGGCAAGGTAGAAGAACGGGCTTGAGCATGTACTGCCACATCCAGAAGGCTTGGATATCATAAAGAAGACGATAGCTGGGTGCCTTGTAGAAGCGAGCAGGCCGATGATCCATGGTCCTGAGCTTCCCGTCCTCGCCATACTCGACCGCGAATGTGGTGAATCGGAGCACATACTTTGTCTTGTCGTCGGATCCCTCAACCTCTGCCTTAATTAGGCCGGAGGCGCTCCACGAGACAGTACCTCCACCATGTGAATGACCTTGGCGTCCACGAGCCTCCATTAATTGTGGGTGCTCGAGAAAAAGCTTCTCCTTGGCGACTCTCCACTTGGGCGGCTGCCAGCCAGACATGACCGAGCATGCACAAAGGTACCTACCACGGAGTCCAACCCATGCGCCCAACACATTGTCATAGTGGGCGTGGCCACTGAACGGCAACACCCAGTCACCACGGCGCTTCCACTGGCCACCACCTCGTGTGCCGTAGGAATATGTGCCACGGTCTTTAAGCCTGCATCTTCCATACCAGCCGCGCGCTATGCCCGTAGGTGGCCACGAAGATGGTGCCGGTCCGCGGGTGCACGGCGTGGGCGGTGATGCTGCCGGCGAAAAACGGGAACTCCGGAGGGTAGTCCGTCCAACTCCAGGAGAAGTGCGGGGACTCTGGAAAGGGTCGGCATGGCCAGTCCCTTTCGTCCTCCTTCGGATCGGTGGCCAGGCAGTGGAGGCCTCCGGGGAAATAGTGCTCGCCATCATCGTGGCAGTGGTTGTCCGTGTCTGATTCGAACACGTATAGTCGCTTGTTCCCGACTGCTATGGACACGTTATAGCCGTCGTAAGACCGTCCCAAAGCCGGGCAAAGCTTCGACACGGTGAACTCGGCATCAGTAGTCCTGGTGTCGAAGGTGAGGGTGGCGCCCGGACATGTGGCAATGATGTGGCTGCAAGGGCGGCAAACTGCGGACACAGGACGATTCCCGAGGTCCCTAGGTAGTTGACGCGGGGCTAGGAGAGGCGGCGCGGGTTGTCAGCGGAGCCGCCGACGTCCAGGAGGTCATCGTCATTGTCTATGTCGTCCAGCTTGTGCACGCTGTAGACCGTCTCCTCGTCATCAAGAACCAGGTGCAGATGCCGCTCGTTGGCTTTTGTGCTGAACTGTCTGGACGCCGTAGACGTAACGCGCCGTAGATGATCTGAAAGAGACGCCAACCGCTGCCAAATCGTCCGCCGTGCCGCTGACAACATCGCCGCCGGAGATATTGAGGGAGGCGGCCGCGTGTTTATTATGAGGAAAGGACTAGACGGCGCTGCGCGTGGTCTGCTTTGGGACCGCAATGCTCGTGGCCGCACGGACGGCTGGTGGGCCGGTCCATTCAAGCAAGGCACGGACGGCTGGACCTACTAACAAGCCTATTTTTCGCTAAAAAGACTAACAGGCCTAGTTTCGTTCAAAAAAAAAAACTAGCAAGCCCAGTGCTCGAAAAAATAGCCTACTAAGAGCCTTTACAGAAGGCCCCCAAAATCCGCCCCCAAAATCCGCCTCCAACTTCCGGGGAGACAGT
Organism: Hordeum marinum; assembly: GCA_022496015.1. NCBI lineage: Eukaryota > Viridiplantae > Streptophyta > Magnoliopsida > Poales > Poaceae > Hordeum > Hordeum marinum. Next base: position 516,895,592 of record CM039676.1, on the reverse strand, counting down.
CCGGTCAGTGACCGGTCAAAAAAACGATCAAGACGGACACCTTAAACGGACCTCAAACGTCCGGACTGACCGGCATCCCTCGTATCCAGTCCAAACTTGAGACGAATATGAAAAGACCCGGTGGGACCATTTGGCCAAACTGAAGACCGAAATCAATGTGAAACTTTTCTTGAGCTGTTTTTTTCATGGGTGGGAGGGGAGAGCCCTGCCCATTTTGGTTCCAATGAAGCTCTACCACACAGTTTTAATAATGACTTTGATCATCCACATTTTTAGCACTTCTATTATCCCGCTCCTTCAAAGATGGCCAGACCATCCAAGAGATAAATTTTGCCTAGGTAATCTGCATTGTGCATTTTTAGCACAATGAGGGGGGAGGGGGCAATTTCAGAACACGTGATACGGTAACTGGGGAGAGCTATTTGTTTCTTGATGAACCACATGGCGTGATTTTTTTGCAGGGAAATTTTGGGTGGAAACACACGATGCGAGTAATTGGGCCGGCTACCGCATCACTATTCGTGGACTAATCCGGACCAGTCCGCGGACAAATAGTGTGTCAGTTTTGATGGTTATCTTTGGAGATGCTCTTACAATCTGACAACCGATATTGCCCCTATAAATCATAAAAAGAATGTTACAACCCATGAACATGAGTGTTGCTACTTCCGCGGGCACGGGGGGAGGGGGGAGAGGATAAGGGTTTCAGCTGTAGATGGTCTTAGCCTGTTAGGGCATCGCCAACCCTCAACCCACCCGCAACCTTTAAGACCATGCAATTCAGACGTGTTTTGCCATTCAACGCAGTCCTGCATCGGTCTGTTCGGCAGTCTGGACGCACCTTTCTCGCAAGCCGAAGACAAACTATGTGTGTGTGTGGGGGGGGGGGGCTTTGCGGACTTTTGAACCGCTGCCAAGCCCGCATGTACCTAACCTGGCCCACCAAAACCTCTTTCTGTTTCTCGTACTCTTTCCAGCCTGAAGTCAGCTGTCTGCATTCATGCTAGCCCAAAGCGAACGCCACGGCAAACAACAAGGAAAAGTAGATCATGAGTGTCGCCATCACTTGGGTACCATGAAGGCCACCGCCACCGCATTGTCGGATTAAATAACCGATGTCTTGCCCAGTGAGCGGGGCCTCAGACCATGGCGACCATCTTCCTCCCACCCAAAACCAACCCTGATATGTGCTTCACAAAAGCGGAGGTAGGCTATTTCCCCCTCTCGCTGAAGCATATCCCTCCAGGGATACCGATAGTCCGATGAACAGGCCGTCGGACATGTGAAAGACATGTGCCGTACAATAGTTTTACCTTAGACCGATACAATTTAGTTAAAAATACGCTTGAAATGAAAATGTTTTTGTCCGAATTGAATAAAAATCATCCGGTTGTTTAAAGCCGCTTTCAAATGTATGTGGTTAGCATTAAATTGCCCTTGCATCTGTGTCTGCGGACTATCCCCCCTCCCCCCCCCCCCGGTTCGTGGACGCGCTTGGTTAGTGATTAGACATGAGAGAGAAAGGAAAAAAGTGACCCAATCATATTATCTCTATACGTCCAGCTGTCCCTGGATCCCCATATTGAGACCAAATTTAGGGCTCTTGGATGTGCCCAGTCAGCCCGCCACATAGGACGCGACCCACCCACCCGGATCATTTTGTATCTTTTTTTCTTTTTTTCTTTCTCTTTCTCTTCATCGTCATCAATGATGTGGAAGTGACCGGAAATAAAGAACGAAAATAAGTTTCATGATTGCATGCACAGACAAATAAGGGTTTAAAACAGACACGTCTGAACGATAAATGAAAGCGTGTGTGTATACGTTTAGTGGATCTAATTTGCTAAGTTGGGTCTTATAGATGTTCTAAGAGAATCACTAGTAGAAAACAGGGCATTGGTTCGGGCCGGGCCAGCATATTAGTCCCGGTTCAGTCATGAACCGGGACCAATGGAGGCAATAGTCCCGGTTCGTGAGGCCAGAGGGCCGGGCGGGCCACGTGGGGCATTGGTACCGGTTCGTCTGGAACCTTTGGTCCCAGTTCCAGACACGAACCGGGACCAATGTGCCTTGCTCCTGGCCCACAACCATTGGTCCCGGTTCGTGGTTGGATCCGGGACCAAAGGGGGTCCTTTAGTCCCGGTTCCAACCACGAACCGGGACCAATGAGATGCCTATATATACCCCTCTCGCCAGAGCATAGCACTCCACATTGCTCTGTTTTCAGGCCGGCGAGGGGAGAGCTTTGTGGTGCTCTTGCTCACCTCCTATGCACATGAGGTGTTTGATGAAATGTCCAAGCCAAACTTAAGCTTTCTCCTCTCGAAGCTCCTTGTCCAAACTCCATTTTCGTCAAGATTTGTCTAGGTTTGGCGGTCCGTCCTATCCCGTCCCCGTCCTGAAACCGCCGTCGATCGTCCACACGTGATGAGCCTCTTGATCTTATCTTCTTGCTAAAAGAAAATATACTTACTCGTATGATTTTCTTACTTTTATTATTGTTTGTTATTATATAGTGCCATGGTTATGGTATCCACCCACGTCAGCCCTCGTCTAGTCTATGATTCAGATATGGTATATTATCTTTTATATAACTATTTTACATATCTAATGTCTATGCCAATTAATTATGCCACCAACATGACGTAGATGTTTTTATCTATAGGAAGTAGTTGAACCAAAAATTCCAACCAACTATGCAATTCTGCTCGAGAAGTTAACAGAAGCTGAAAAAGAAATCGATCATTTAAAAGAAAAATTGAAAAGAACTGAAGATGACAAGATGGGATTGGAGTTGCATGTTGCCGATATCGTCGACGATCACTAGACCAAGATGGATGCAATGCGCTTGAAGCTTAGAAAGATTAGAAAATATGCCATTCATACCGAGGCTTGGTATCATTATGCCGTTGGATCAATTGGTGCCTTAGTAGCGGTTATGATTGCATTTGTTGTTGCATTTAAATTTTTTACGTAGTTCCGCTGTATGTTTTAATTAGATGCTCTAGAGAGCTATATGTTGTTCAATAATGACAAATATGTATGAACTGGACGTATTTATTTTGGTCATTATTGTACTTTGACTTTAATGTGATGATGAATTTCTATTAATTTGGTCACTTCTCTATTCATGATATGTTGTAATGGTTTTTAATACACTTTATTATATAACGCACGCACATGAACAGGCAATTGATGTACGGTGAGCGACGCACTTCCGAGTATATTAAGGGTCAACATAATTTTGAACACACAAAAAATCTGGAGTTCAAATAAGTTCATGAAAATGAAATGCCTTTTGTAACCGATGAGTTTCCGTCAAGAACCCTGATACTTCGAAAGAGACTGTCCGTTTTGTACACGAAGTGCATCCAGATTTTGTCGTAACCCTCTCAACTTTTGACCACATGCTATGTGGGTGAAATAATGATACCATGCCAACTTTCAACCTTTTCAGAGTTCATTTGTAGTGTTTTTCAATTTCAGGATCATTTAGCTCAAAAAATCAATAACTGCATGAACAATAACAAATGATGTCGGGAAGGGTTAAAAATTGATGATGTGGCTTTGAATGGTGCATTTTGAACACACAAAAAGCCTGGAGTTCAAATAAGTTGAAGAAAATGAAATGCCTTTTGTAACCGATGAGTTTCCGGCCGGAACCCTGATACTTCGAAAGAGACTGTTCGTTTTGTACACGAAGTGCATCCAGCTTTTGCCGTAACCCTCTAAATTTTTTAGCACATGCTATATGGGTGAAATGCTGATACCATGCCAACTTTAAACATTTTCAGAGTTCATTTGTTGTGATTTTCAATTTCAGGGTCATTTAGCTCAAAAAATCAATAACTACATGAAAAATAACAAATGATATCGAGAAGGGTTGAAAATTGATGATGTGGCTTTGAATGGTGCATTTTGAACACACAAAAAGCCTGGAGTTCAAATAAGTTCAAGAAAATGAAATGCCTTTTATAACCGATAAGTTTTCGTCCGGAACCCTGATACTTCGAAAGAGACTGTCCGTTTTGTACATGAAGTGCATTCAGCTTTGGCCGTAACCCTCTCAACTTTTTAGCACATGCTATGTGGGTGAAATGATGATACCATGCCAACTTTCAACCTTTTCAGAGTTTTTTATAGTGCTTTTCAATTTCAAGGTCATTTAGCTCAAAAAAATCAATAACTGCATGAAAAATAACAAATGATCTCGGGAGGGTTGAAAATTGATGATGTGGCTTTGAATGGTACATTTTGAACACACAAAAATCCTTGAGTTCAAATAAGTTCAAGAAAATGAAATGCCTTTTGTAACCGATGTGTTTCCGTCCGGAACCATGATACTTCAAAAGAGACTGTCTGTTTTGTACACGAAGTGCATCCATCTTTTGCCGTAACCCTCTCCACTTTTTAGCACATGTTATGTGGGTGAAATAATGATATCATGCCAAATTTTAACCTTTTCAGAGTTCATTCGTAGTGTTTTTCAATTTCAGGGTCATTTAGCTCAAAAAATCAATAACTGCATGAAAAATAACAAATGATGTCGGGAAGGGTTGTAAATTGATGATGTGGCTTTGAATGGTGCATTTTTAATACACAAAAATCCTGGAGTTCAAATAAGTTCAAGAAAATGAAATACCTTTTGTAACCGATGAGTTTCCGTCCGGAACACTGATACTTCGAAAGGGACTGTCCGTTTTGTACACGAAATGCATCTATCTTTTGCCGTAACCCTCTCAACTTTTTAGCACATGCTATGTGGTTGAAATGGTGATACCATGCCAACTTTCAACCTTTTGAGAGTTTATTTGTAGTGCTTTTCAATTTCAGGGTCATTTAGCTCAAAAAAAATCAATATCTGCATGAAAAATAACAAATGATGTTGGGAAGGGTTGATAATTGATGATGTGGCTTTGAATGGTGCATTTTGAACACACAAAACGCCTGGACTTTAAATAAGTTCAAGAAAATGAAATGCCTTTTGTAACACATGAGTTTCCGTCCGAAACCCTGATACTTCGAAAAAACTGTCCGTTTTGTACACGAAGTGCATACAGCTTTTGCCGTAACCCTCTCAACTTTTTAGCACATGCTATGTGGGTGAAATGATGATAGCAATGCCAACTTTCAACCTTTTCAGAGTTCATTTGTAGTTCTTTTCAATTTCAGCGTCATTTAGCTCAAAAAATCAATAACTGCATGAAAAATAACAAATGATGTCGGGAAGGGTTAAAAATTGATTATGTGGCTTTGAATGGTGCATTTCTAACACACAAAAAGCCTGGAATTCAAATAAGTTCAAGAAAATGAAATGTCTTTTGTAACACATGAGTTTCCGTCCGAAACCCTGATACTTCGAAAGAGACTGTCCGTTTTCTACACGAAGTGCATCCAGCTTTTGTCGTAACCCACTAAACTTTTTAGCACATGCTATGTGGGTGAAATTATGATTTCATGCCAACTTTCAACCTTTTCAAAGTTCATTTGTAGTGCTTTTCAATTTTAGAGTCATTTAGCTAAAAAAAATCAATAACTGCATAAAAAATAACAAATGATGTCGGAAAGGGTTGAAAATTGATGATGTGGCTTTGAATGGTGCATTTTGAACACACAAAAAGCCTGGAGTTCAAATAAGTTCAAAAAAATGAAATGTCTTTTGTAACCAATGAGTTTCCGTCCGAAACCCTGATACTTCGAAAGAGACTTTCCGTTTTGTACACGAAGTGCATCCAGCTTTTGTCGTAACCCACTAAACTTTTTAGCACATGCTATGTGGGTGAAATTATGATTTCATGCCAACTTTCAACCTTTTCAAAGTTATTTGTAGTGCTTTTCAATTTTAGAGTCATTTAGCTAAAAAAATCAATAACTGCATAAAAAATAACAAATGATGTCAAAAAGGGTTGAAAATTGATGATGTGGCTTTGAATGGTGCATTTTGAACACAAAAAGCCTGGAGTTCAAATAAGTTCAAAAAAATGAAATGTCTTTTGTAACCGATGAGTTTCCGTCCGAAACCCTGATACTTCGAAAGAGACTGTCCGTTTTGTACACGAAGTGCATCCAGCTTTCGTCGTAACCCTCTCAACTTTTTAGCACATGCTATGTGGGCGAAATGATGATACCATGCCAAATTTCAACCTTTTCAGAGTTCATTTGTAGTGCTTTTCAATTTCAGGGTTATTTAGCTCAAAAAAATCAATAACTGAAATTATAAACCTCTAGTATTTTTAAACTAAAATTATATAAAACCTAAAAATTACCAAATTGAATATAATGTTAGAACAAAGTAATATTAAATAGCAGAAATAACAGCAAAGAAATAACATAAAAAATAGCAAAAGTGAAAATAGATGCGCTTACACTGAAATTCAACCTAAATTCAAGGTGCTAGTTAGGCACCTAACTAGCATTTTGAATTTAGATCAAATTTCGTGTATAAGGGCATCTATTTTCACTATGAGAGGAGCTTGACAGGTCAAGCGCATCGGAGCTTATAAACAGGTGTTGTCTCCCCTCGACTAGCGAGGTGGGACTAAACATCTGCTGCTTTCCCGCTGGCCGACGAAAAGAGACCAGTGGTCCCGGTTGGTGGCACCAACCGGGACCAAAGGTCCCTGTTTCCCGCCCTTTGGGCTGCTGAAAACAGGGCTTTGGTCCCGGTTGGTGGCACCAACCGGGACTAAAGGTCTGCATTGGTCCCGGTTGGTGCCACCAACCTGGACCAAAGGTCCCTATTTCCCGCCCTTTGGGCTGCTGAAAATAGGGCTTTGGTCCCGGTTGGTGGCACCAACCGGGACTAAAGGTGGGCATTGGTCCCGGTTGGTGCCACCAACCGGGACCAATGCTTCTTCTATATAAGAAGCACTTAGGAAATTTCGCAGTTTTCATTGCCACTTCGCCGAGCCCGCCATCCTCATCCCCGTCGTCGCTTGCCGCCCTGAGCCCGCCATTACCGTCCCCGTCCCCATCGCCGCCCCCGCCGTCGTCATGCCCCTCCTCGTCGCCGCCCCGTCCCCGTCGCCTCCCCTGTCGCCCCCGTCGCCGCCCCGCCCTCGTCGCCGCCCCCGCCGCCCCCATCATCGCCCCTCCCCCGTCACCGCCTCCCCCGTCGCCCCCGTCGCCGCCCCGCCCTCGTCGCCGCCCCCGCCACCCTCGTCGCCACCCCGCTCCCGTCGCTGCCCCTCCCCCGTCGCCTCCCCCGCCGCCCCCGTCGCCGCCCCGTCCCTGTCGCCGCCCTGCCCCCATCGCCGCCCCCGCTGTGAGCCGCTGCCACCCCAGCTCTATGCAATTTCTTTTTAAAATATATGTTGATTTTTTTATATGATGAATATTTATGTTAGATTAGTATGTGTATGTTGGATTACAGATTTTTTTTATGATGAATGTTAATGATGAATGTTTACGTTAGATTAATATGTTTATGATGAATGTTTATGTTAAATTAGTATGTTAATGATGAAATTTTTTGGGTTTTATGAAAAATTAGTGATTAAACGATAAGAAAACGTTCTCATAGGAATTTGTCGATGATGCCCGGCCCGCATCCTCGTTGTCGAGTAGTCCGCGAGAGCCTGCTTGATAGGCGCCATGTCCGGGACTGGGCTCCGCCGGGCTGGCACTGGGAGGTGCTACCTTCCCGGGCTCGGAGGTTGGTGAGGAATGCAGGTATCGTCGTCGACCCGGACGTTCTGTGGTGGCGGTCACGTGGGCCACTTTCGGTGCGGAGGGAGCGGGCACCCGCGGAGGTGGTACATCGCCATGTTAGGAAGGAGGACGAGCACGTCCATCGCTACATGGCGGCATTGGACGCCCGGTTCGACAATACCTGGCAGATCCTTTAGGGATCTCACTTGAGTTATGATCCCATGATGGTTCCTTATCTTTGGGTGTCCACCGCCGGCGACTCAGAGACCGCTAGTGAACCGAGTTCACTGTCCTTCACTTTGGATTCTAGGATATTCGATCTGTATTAGTGATCTTATATGATAATATTCGAGATGTATTAGTTAATATTTGATGATGCATTAACTGGATTATTCGGTATGATGTATTAGTGATATTATATTCGAGGTTATTATAAATATTAATGTATTTGTAATATTTTATCGGTATAATGCGTGCGTGACTTTCGGTCTGTCGTTGCTCCTTGTGTGACTTTCATGTGTGTTCTTGATGGAGGAATCCCGACTGTTGTCGTGGGGGACGCCTCCTCTTTTTTTCTTCTTTGCGATATACTCGTCGATATATTGCGCAAGAAGAGAAGAGGGGAGACGTCCATCACCGGCAGTCGAACTATTACTGTGAGAGAGTGCCCACCAACATATGTACACCACCATATCAGTATGAGAGAGAGCACACCAACACACCATGAGATATGAGAGTTACTTAAGGAAAGCCTCGACGGACCGAAAGTCACACACGCATTAGGATCCAAAGCGTGCCGTAAATCTTGAACTGGCTTATTCGGGATGATGTATTAGTGATATTATATTCGAGTTCATTATAAATGCATTTGTGATTTGCAAGTCATTCCGGTAAAACATAGATGATTTTTTCTATGTCATTGCTCGATATATGAAACGGGTTGACTTTAGGTCTGTTTCGGCTCCTTGTGTGTCTCTTAGTGAGGGAGAGTGTCCACCATATATATATATATATATATATATATATATATATATATATATATATATATATGAGAGAGAGAGAGGAAGAATCCCGATTGTTGTCATCAGGTCGGGTCTCCTTCGTTCCAGTGTGCTAGACATTTTGGTGTAATGCACCCTGGAACGAATGGAGGAGCCACTATCACCGATGGTCGCAATATCAGAGGGAGTGACCACCATATACGTGAGACGAGAGTTTAGGAAGGAAATACTCGACAGACCTAAAGCAACCCGTTGTATATTGAGTAATAGTGATCTGTGTGTTGATCAGTTTTCTCGTAGTTTCCTTCGATCGATTTTAAATGTTTCAACTATGAACATAGGAAATGTCAGACGATGAAAGTGAATTCAATATATGCGAATACTGCGAAGACGAGCGCGGCCTATGTGACAAGACTTTCCTAGTTGATGGTATGCGCTTCAGCATCATGCTGGATGAGACCTTCGAAGTGGATACAGTAAGTCAGAATGACAAGTCTTTTTTCGTAATTAAGCATGACTTCTGCCTCTTTTGCTTCAATTTATAATTAATTTTATTTTTTTACTGTTCTACTAGCGTATCCCTGCCATGCAAGAATTACTGTCTTGGATAAGATTGCTTTCAATACTAAAAAAGATATGGAGGTAATGATAGTTCACTTGAGGACCGAGCATGGTTTTACTTTTGCGGTAAAATTATACCATGCAGACACCTATTGCTATTTTGAATACAAAAATTGGCAAGCACTATGCAAGGCTTATGCATTTGAGCCTAATATGCTTATCACCTTTGATATTCGTCCAAAAGTTGAAATTGAAGGTAATATCGACATCTGGGTCGATGTGTAGACGCCTCCAGTTCTACCATTATGTGAGTTTCTCAACCATATTTATTAAGTAATTTATATTGTTTATTTAAAAATAGTTGACAACTTATTTGCATTGGCAGCTTATTTTCATTCTTTAAAAAATGTACGGAAGATGGTAGACAGAACCTACTACTACAGTGATGAAGCAGAATTAACTTATAAGGAGAAAAATCATCTTACCGCATTTCTTAGTCATCTTGAGAATTACAATAGCTATTATCAAACTCCTGCATATTATGGTCAGTACGTGGCACTAGTGCATGTGGTGAACTACGGTAACATCCATGAAGATTGCATGATAAGATTTTAATTCTACTATTACGACAACCGTGCATCTTTTGCATAAATTCTTTTAAAACTAAACTACATTGCTAACTACAAAGTTATTACTATGTTTTTCAACAGAAAATCCCGGAGGATTGTGTGCCTCATCTGATGTTTTCGAGAGGTCGTGTTGTTGTTACGAGCTTAGGGCCACCACGGCTAGGTCAGCCTACGCATCACTCCTGTCCATACCGGATTTCTAAAACCGATGGAGTCATGACAATCAAAGATTGGAAAAAATGTATGCTCAATCGTAGAGAGCTACTTGAAAGCAACATTGTGCGTAGGCCAAGAATGAGAGACAGGATGATCTCCGTTCTCCATAATGGAGAGTCAGGGCCTATCTTATTTTATGATATTGTACCTAAGAGAGGGTGGAGTAGGTCCTACGAGATAGGAGTACGTAGGTCTTAAGTATAATGTGTTATTATGTGCTACAATGTGTTAGAGTTGATGATGATGATGAGGAGGAGGAGTTATGATTATGACTAGTGACCAACTTGTTATATGATGTCTCATTGATGAAAATGATGATTAAATTGTGTTATATGTTATATCTATAAGTATATAGTACGTAACGTCGTGACCAAGCACGAAGATAAGAGAGAACACTTCTCTCTATTAGCTATCTAATAAAATATATGAAACCCCCTAAATTAACCCTCCAAAACCCTCACCCCCTCCCTTCTTTCAAAAACAGCTCCTCAGCTACTGACGCGTGGACGCTCTTTGGTCCCGGTTGGTGTTACCAACTGAGACCAAATGCCCTCCTATCTGGACTCGGCAGAGCGGCCACGTGTAGCCCATCTGTCCCGGTTCGTAAGGGAACTGGGACTAAATGTCGTAGGCTTTAGTCTCGACATATTAGTCCCGGTTCTAGGACCGTAATAAATGAGTCTTACGAATCGGGATAAATGGATCTTTTTTTACTAGTGAATAGAGACGGGAGTGCGTCACCGTTTAGCCTTCGACGGGTGGCATGCATGGAAAACCCTTTTGTGCCTTCATGTCTTTATTCCCTGCTGGAAAGTGGAAACAATCCCTCTCACTCATTCACTCAAGGGGAGAGAGCTAGCGAAAGAAACAGGATCGAACTGCCATTTCGGTGGGGAAAGCAAATGGCTGCCGGCGACGTCGCGACCGCTTTCCTTGGAGACGAGAGGCGTGATTTACCTGGAGAGCGAGCATCGGCACCGCCTCGCCGTCTCTCCCGCCTCATCCACCACCGCCGACCTCAAGCGTACGTACCAACACCCTTCCTCCCTTTCTTGCTTGCTTGTCTATTTTTTTTCTCATCGAGCTGTTGTTGCTTGTTTATGATGATGGATCAGTCCTAGCTCCTGGCCGCTTTTAGATCGATTCAGTCCCAATCTTATATCTTCAATTTCCTTCATTTTGGGGGTTCGATTCTTGGGTTTGTGCCTGCAGGAAAAGTGAGCCATGAACACGCTGCAGCTTTCCCCGACATCGGCCAGATCGCTGTCCAATCCATCAAGGTATGCACGCTCTTGTCTTGGTTATGCTATTGGCTGATCCATCCAAAGCATGGCTAATTTTAGCTGATGCTGCCTTGCACAGGTCGAGAGCAGAGGCTTGTGGTTCCACCTCACCGACTCCATGGCCGTCCGAGATGCTTTCACGTTCCACGGGGTCAACCAAGCATGGCACCTTCAAGTAGATGCAGCTCTGCCTCCAATGGCAAAGGGACGCAGCTGCATCACCTCACTTTCTGAGTAGACGGCAGCCTCATAAGCTAATGGGTCGCAGCAGTATGCACGGTTAATATCATGAATTTATTTTATCTTAGTATGTGTGTATGTATGCAACATTGGCATAGATGTGTTCATCAGTGAGTGTTGTTCAGACTTAATGGTTCCTTCATTTGCTTACTAGCTAGCGTGTTGAGTTTTCTCTGTAGTAGATAGCGTCGACCAAACACGGAGAAAGAGAGGACATTTCTTTCTATTAGCTAGTTAACACAGTATGAAACCCCTAAATTAACCCTACAAAACCCCCATAAAACCCACCCCTTCCCCCTTTCAAAAAAAACCCAGCTCCTGTCAGATGCTGATGCGTGGATGCCTTTTGGTCCCGGTTGGTGTTACCAACCGGGACCAAAGGTCCTCTGCTTGGGCTCCCCGCAGCGGCCATGTGAAGCCCCTTCTGTCCCGATTTGTAAGCGAACCGGGACTAAAAGTTTAGGGCTTTAGTCCCGACCCTTTAGTCCCGGTTCCAGAAGGGCTAACGTGCCTCTAGAACCGAGACAAATGGACCATTTTCTACTAGTGTAGGTAAGACTTTTTTTTCTCCCGCACTAGACACATGACTGAGAATGTCAGCGAACGAGGCATTGATGTCGTAATACCATGGAAAAGACTTGGGGGGGGGGGGGACATATCCCCCCTCCCCCCCACACATGTTTCCGCCTTATCATATTCACATGATTTCATGAGTTGGATCAAACGTCTATTGTGAGTCACCTCCAGCTATACAAGGCATGCATTGCAACTGAGCAAATGGCCACTCGAACAAACAAACTCTAGCTTCCCATTTATCAGTGGTAGGATGTTTTTTAATAGTGATACGAAGGTGTGTTAGCACACATCCTTTTTGAAATGCTTTTAAATGTACCTAACAGGTGATGGTGCCAGGAATCATATCATGTGTAGTCAGATGTATAAATTTATAAGAGTTTTTGCATGATTGCTGATTGCCGTATGATGTATTTGAGAAAGTTTGTGTAGTCAATCAAGTGTGGCTTCGCCACTATACCCAACACAATTTTGGAAGGCGTGGTACCTAAGGGCATCTTGGTAGTATCTTATAAATTCATAATTGAAGTCAACCAGGATATATGTATTTTGCATAAAGAAGAAATCACAATGGTTTTCCGCCGTTTGGTTGAGCGAGCAGTATAACCTATTTATTTGTCCCACAATAGTCTAGTTCTTAAAATTGAATTATGATGTTTTATCAAATAGGATAAATGTCTTGTTGTGCCAAAGTATTTGCACACCCTCTTCTTTGAGGAAATAACAACAACAATTTAGAATGTTGACGTCTGGACTTGTTTGTTTGTGGCCCCAAACGACATGTTGGCGACACCTTATCAATTAACAACTAAGGTCGTCATCTTTGTGGGAAGATAGGATGTTTGTAATGGCATAAACCAAAAATAACAACAGTTTTCCGCCCTTATCGGTCCATGGCCCGAGCACCACAAAATACATGTTGCCTCGTGAGCGGTGTGGTTCTTAAGACTTAGTTATGATCCTAATCCAAATGGTTAAATCTTGTTATGTAAAATCTCTGCACACTCTCTTCTCCCTCTTCTTTTGTGATAAAATTGGACACTCTATTCTTTGAGGAAAGCAATGACAAGGAGTCACAACATTGGTCATGGGCTCAAGGCAGGTAAATCTATCTTTACCTACTAATAAAGAAAGGAGTGCTTCTGCCTGTACGTCATCATAATTTCCCCTAAAATTGCAAATATTATCTAGCAACGTCACCTATAAGTGATAAAAAACGTTTCACACAAAGAAATTTGGGACTGGGCAGGCCCATACAGTAGGAACCTCCTATACTGACACAATGCACTTGGTTGGGCTGGCCCATGTATGAGCGATCCGCTTTAAATTCGTTTTTTATTTCTCGTTTTTCTTTTTACTCATTGTTTTTTTCTACTTTAAATAATTTGGAAATTTAAAAAGTTTCGAAAACAAAAAAGATAATTTTGAAATAAAATGTTTAATAATTAATAAATGTTTGTGGATTTGGAAAATGTTTATAGTTTTAATACAGTGTTTGCATATTTAATAAATGTTTAATTTTTTTTAAAAAGTGTTTGGGAAATCTAAAAAAATTCATCATTTTTTAAAACGTTCAAGTATTAGAAATGTTAATGAAATTGAACAAAAAATCATCACTTCAAAAAATTGTCATGAACTGAAAATAAAGTTCCTAAAAAATTATAAAATGTGTGTAAACTTAAAAATAGTTTATCGATTCATAAAATGTTCGCTGGTTCAAAAAGATCATGCATTTAAACAAAAATCATCAATTTAAAAACTTGGTCCACAAATTGAAAAACAAATGTTCATGGACTCTAGACACGTTCGCCGATTCAAGAAAAATGTTTTAAAAAATGATCACATTTGGAACAAAATATTTGCAAAATAGTCTGTTCGTGAATTAAGAAAAACAATCCTCATTTTGGGAAATGTTGGGCATTTTAAAAATGTTCATGATTTCAAATACGTTGACGAGTTTGAAAAAATGTTCATGATTTTCAACAATTTTTCGTGATTTCACGAAAATAGGAATGATAGTGTATCTCGGTGATGCAGAAAAATGTGGTCATGGCCCCGTTGTAACGCATGGGCCATTTTGCTAGTTGGGCTAAGGAAGATAGTGGGCGACGGAGTCCACGAGAGAGAGCCTTTCTTTCTTGTTGGTTGAAAAAAATGGGAGAGGAGGCCGGCCGGTGATAAGGGACGGGGTTGTTGGGTCCAACCTCCCTCCAAGCACCAGCAGTCTAGTACCAGCTGCGGCGGCTGCGGCGGCGGAGACTCCGAGGAAGAACCAACCGGAGAAGCCAAGGCGAGATGAAGGCGACGGTGAAGGGCCGGTACGAGGGCGACAAGGCCACCGCGGCCGCCACGCTCGCCACCTCCGCCGCCGGCGACCTCCGCCTCCGCGCCTCCGCCACCGACGCCGCCTTCGCCGCCGGCCCCTCCCTCGACGGCCTCACCCTCACCCTCGAGAAGCCCGGCGCCTTCCTCCTCGACCTCAAGCCCCACAACCAGGTACCACGCAATCCCTTCCCCAATCCCCTCCCCCCCAAAGTCCGTTCCTTTCCCCTCCCAGGCTCCCATCGCCATCTAATCCCTCTTTCTCCGGCGATGGCGGCGGCCGCAGGATGTGCGCTTCCAGTTCATGAACTCGGCGACGGTGCTCGACAAGCGGGTCAGCCTCACCTACACGCACTCCACCTCCCTCGCGCCCGCCGCGCCCAAGCCCGCCATCCCGGCCCCGGCCGCCGGCGCCGCCCCCGCGCCCCCGCCCAAGGGCCCGCCTCCCGGCCGCACGGCGCTCGACCTCTCCGTCGCCTTCGACCCCGCCAACAAGGTCAGCGTCTCCCACGCGCTCGGCGGGGGCGGATGCCGGGTCAAGTACACCTACGCACACGGCGCCGGCCGCCTCACCACCATCGAGCCCGTCTACGACACCGCCAAGAACGCCTGGGAGTTCGCGGTCGCCAGGAAGTTCGACGGCGGGGACTCCGTCAGGGGCACCTACCAGGCCAACACCAAGCAGCTCGGGCTCGAGTGGACCAGGAGCTCCAGCATCGGCGGCTCCTTCAAGGTACCATCTCCATTATGCAATCCATCATTCTGCTTGTCATAATCTCGATTATGTTTCAAAGGTAATGCGTAGAACGAAACCAATCCACCATTTTTGAGTGGAACCCTTGCATCATTGTATAGTGCAGAATGCCATGATCTTGTGTATGGATCACATATGATTCTGTGCATTGGTGGTGTTGAATATGGGGGGCTAGAGTAGTGAGGGAAGCTGAGTGGAGTTGAAATTTTGTTCTGCGTGGTTTGCTAATCCTTCAATCATTTCATGTCTAGCCCATACATATGGTTCCAAATTGGTTACATCAATGTTTCTGAACTCACTGAGTCACTGTACAAATCTACAATGTACTGTAATTTAATTTCAGGGAGCAACTTGGGAAGAGTGTAGTGTAGAAGCCATAAGGGAGAAGGATAAAAAAGTGGCTAAACATACAAAACCCCTTCCACACAAAAGGGAAGCTCCCAAGTTAAAGAGAACTCACCCGTACCAAAAAAGATTCCTGTCCTTGGAAAGAACTTTCCACTGTGCTAAAGGAAGCAGCACCGCTTAAAGAATTGGAATGTTTCCAAATATTCCAGAGAGCAGACCCAATAACTTCAACAAACCAGGGCTTTTGAAACTGAGACATAGCTAGCCTGATCATTTCCGAAAACTCCAAGTGAGCAGCCCAAGAATAATTGGGAAATCTCCAACAAGCCTAGGGAAAAGCACAATTGAAAAACAAATGAGCCCTGTCCTCCCTAGTTGCCGAAGAGCACAGAGCCCAGTCTCCATGTGCCAGTGCCTCCTTTCCATCATGTCTCTGGTGTTTAACCGATCAACAAGTATCAGCCATAGAAAACTGTTTTGCTTCAGTAGATATTTGCTTGTCCTAACCAGAGAAAAAACCTTGGGCACCTGAAGCTCATTTAACATAAAACTGTAATAACTGGCCGGGGAATATCTCCCAGAGTTATGCAGTCCAAACATCAATCAACAGGATGATCCTCATTAAGAACGTGCTCGTTGAGGAAATAGGCTAGCTGCTGAAGCCCAAGAAACACAGTTTCAGAGAGCGGGAGGGCGAAATGAGTAGATAGGTGTTCAACTGATGGATCCTGCATGAGCACATTCAATCCAATATCTTCATCTTGACAAAGGTAAATATGCAAGGAAATCTCATAGCCAGGGGCTGCCCAATCCATTTGTCTTTCCAAAGGAGAATAGAAACACCATTGCCAGGCGTACAAGATGTAATGGCATGAAAATTCCAGCTGAGAGACATCATGTCCCTCCACCAGAATGATCCAGTACAGGCCACAGGATGCGGAACATGACTAGCATAGTATGAGCGTTCGAAGGAATATATATATATATATATATATATATATGATGGGTTACATTATACAGGGTTTGGTGTTAGTTAATATTTCCTATGCTAGTTTGTGGATATGACCAAACCAAACCTGTAGGATATGGATGTGTCATGGAGGACAATGGTTTCCTTCAGTATCAGTTGATATATTTGTAGATTCGTGGCAGCACCACTTTGTCTTATGACCCACTAGCAAGTCAACATTCAACACAAAGCCCTTTACAGTGAATTCCCATGTTTCAGTATTTTACATCACTGTATATATACAACTGAGGATAGTTCCTAGTATTTTGTAGTGTCTGCAGATTACTGCAATCAGGCTAGCTCTGAGGGTATCTTGAGATCATCATCTAAATACGGTGTTTCTCTTTTTGTTTTTGTTTGCCTGAACTGAGGACTGAAGGTGTAACTTTCCCTTTCTCAAAAACTAAGCAGACAATAGAATGAAGGAATTGGGTGTGTTTAGCGAACAAGCACTAGGTTATCTAGTTAAGCATCATTGACTCTTCTTTATGAGTTTCTTGGCAACAATATTTCTCAAATTTTGTCTAGTTTGCTTAAGCTCTGGTAACTCCAAGTATGATCTAGACTTGAGGAGGCAGAGGGACACTTGTGGACTGATGAAATGGGGCGAGGGGTGGAAGATGTGGATTGGCTTAGTCGTGGAAGACCGTGATTATGTTTGTACCACAAGGATGTATGTGGGTATAGATATAGTTTGCTCATCCCAAATATGGGTATAGAGAGCTGACGCTCCCTGAACATCCGCCTTGAATTATACTTATTAATTGGTAAAGAAACTTTAAGGATAGTGACAGCTTAAAAGCTATTTAGTAATGGTGGTTATCTGTACTATTTGAGCGTATATTTGCCTAGATGTTATGGTAACACAACTTGTATTTCCGATGATAGATGAGGTAGCCAGAAGATCATGCCTTAAAGGAACCAAAAAAATTCTCATTACAAATTTACTAAAATGGTGTTTTATTTCTGGTATTGGATGAGATGCATGATAGATATATGTAATTGCATACATCAGAAGCAGTAGCAGCAAATTGTCGTCTAATCTACTAGCAACCCAACACAAAGGCCTGGATAATGGATTCCCGTCTCTCAGTTTTCTACATCGCCTTATGTTGTTTGGGATAATTGCTGTTGTGTTCTGTAATTGCTGTGTGCCAGTGCTACTGCTTGGGTGATCGAACTGATAGTGGGTCTTACGGACATATCTTAAAGATCTTGTTTTTTGCTGTCGGGGGGGGGGAGTCCAACTGATAGTGCCCAAGTTAGATAATATAGTAGCCATGAATTATATCATGTTGAATGGGCAAAGGAAAATCTGATAGGAAATGCATCAAAATGTCCAAGTTTATACCTCGTACAAAACAGATAGAGAGAATATGTAGTGTGGCAAGAGAATGGTAAACTTGGTATATGTGGTTTATCTTTGTGAAGCTCAATTGCTAATGGTATCAAAGGTTAGTTGGTCTTCCCTGAGTAAATAAGAAAAGCATGTAGGGCCTGAAATACGGTGAAATAGGAGAGGATGCAGAGCACTGTCTTCCTGTGGTGTTTTTGACAGATTTATCTAGCAGGTCTGCAAATAGTAATTCTCCCAGGAGGGTGTCCATTGTCCCTTGTAGACATGTTCTATTCATTACATCGGTTTTTGTAAAAACTAGTCTTCAGAACATCATTATCCAATCGGATTCAGTTTCAAGACCCAACGCTCGAACAGTAGGAACTACTGAAGCGACTGACTGTTGAACAGAGTGCTGATTTGTGCAGTGTACCCCCAGAATCCCGTGAATAAGAGTATCCTTCTTCCTCACAACACATGATTGATTATTTGGCTTAACATGTCTGTTTGTTGTTTCACTTTTTAGATCATCTGATCTAACAGGTACGCTTTTTGATCTGATTCGGCTGTGCTCTGTCTGTGCAGGTTGCAACGACGTTCGATCTGTCCGATCAAAGCAAAGCACCGAAGCTCGTAGCGGAGAGCACGTGGAACTATGAGATCTGATCACCTCCGCCTCCACCTGCCAGCGAGCAAGCGGGCAGCTCCTGCTCATAGAGCAGCACCCTGTGCCATCATATTGTCTACTACACCTCAACAACTAGACTGCTCCCCTCTGGGTGCACCATTATTCGGATTCTATTACCGCTATCCATTTTTTGCTTGTCGTGTGACATCTGAGTCGTCGCTGGCGATGCTATGACATGAAAATGAGGTTTAAGTTAACTGTCTTGTGCCGAGAATTTCACGAATTGCTCGTGCTGTTTGCTTTGTGTGATGTTTTCGCTTTTCTTTCGGACACCCATGTACCCGATCTTCACACATGTTCCTGTGAACATGAAGGAGGATGCCTAGCATAAACTATCTCATCAGTACTAACATGTATGGAGATTACAAAGACTAAAATATCAGGGAAATGCCATATACTCCAGGGCAGAATTATCTTCTTGTCTGGAGCAATGCTAGTACGACAGCATCGTAAATATCTACTACCTCCGTTTCTAAATGTAAGTCTTTGTAGAGATTTTAATATGGACTACGCACGGAGCAAAATGAGTGAATCAATACTCGAAAGGGACATATACTTATAAACAGAGGGAATATTTAGTAAGCATCAGGTTCTTTGGATTGTGCATTGGTCACCCTGCATCCCTTTGCATTATGTGATTATAATTACAACCATGGTTAATCGATTCGCTTACGTAGGACATGAATAATATGGTCGGGAAGATTCTCTAGCCTATGCATGTCGACATAATATTTCGTTTCAAGATAACCAGGAATAAGACGAACCATCTATCTCTGTCATGGTGTTGAGGTTTAGTTCAGAAGTATTTCAGCCATTGTCGGTGATTTCGGTTTCCTTTCGGGCCGAAGGACTGAAATTTCCACTTGAATTTGATTCAGACCTAATCAAATATTTTTCAGATTCAATAAATAATTTTAAAATGATTTGAATTTATGTGTGCTACCAAAGTTACCGAAATATGTTGGCAGAAAGGCAATTATTTTAGTATGTAACGAAATTTTACTGAAGTTACACTGAAAGTGAGAACCATGATCGATACACTTGATAAAAAAAAAACCATACATGTAAATTTAAATGATTTGATTGCCCTTGTTTGCTTGCAATCTCCAGTTCATCGTTGCGTTTATTATATTCTCTCCCAGGTGCAAGGCGCATGCGTCAGCGCACTCATTTGATCTGTTGGCCTTGTTTAGCCGATGCACAATATATATTTGGAGGAATGTATGTGCACATACATCTACATGGTCCTCGTACGTACATTCTTACTTAGAAGAAAGTTATTATTATGGATCTTAATAAAAGGCAGATTAAGTTGTCGTTTCATGTCTAGTTTATGCCCTGGCCTTTAGATGCAGCAGCATAATTGGGCACAAAGGCAGATTTGACAATGCTAATTAACCAACGTATGTATAATATTGCGAGTAGTATTATTTTTGTCCCTGGATGGATGGATGAGAACGGGAATGTAGCCTATTTGGAGCATCCTCATCTATGTATTTACTAGCAATGGGCCATGCGTGCCACCAAATTTGAACATGGTTGGCTGAGCTTATCTTGTTGATTTCCATAAAGACAGATGACCTAGCTAGATTCTGATTAATTATAACCACCATTGGCAAAACGATTGGTTCTCTCGGAATTCATTGTGCCTTAAACTTTTGTTAGTCAACTGTAGCCTTTTGATTTTGTGTAGTACATATATACACTTCATGGGATGGGAATACAACGCCGTCCAATAGTTTTGCTCGCCCGTGCTAAGCTAGGCCACCTCCCGATTCAATTCCTGCAATTTGCAACTAGATTAACATTGTGGTATACTTTTTTCTTCTTCTAAATATATGTCTTTTTAGAGATTTCACTACGGATTACGTATGGAGCAAAATTATTGAATCTATATTTTAAAGTATGTCTATGTATACACATCCGTATGTAGTTTTTAGTTGAATATTATCTAAAAAGACTTATATTAAAAAACAAAGGGAGTATTTTATAGAGCATTTGCATTTGGTTTAGTTAACTGATTTCCTACGGGTGAGCTAGCAGCTGGTATAAATATGGAGAGCACCTGGTTTGCAATCACACACACGCGCGCACGTACGCATAGACAAATTAAAAGAAATAGCTCGGCTTAATCTGGTCGATAGATCGGTCGGTCATGGCGGCGGCGTGGAGCGAGAGCGAGAACGAGAGGTTCGAGCGCGCGCTGGATACGCACGACCGCGACACGCCCGGCCGCTGGGACCGCGTCGCCGCGGCCGTGGGCGGCGGCAGGACGGCCGACGACGTCAGGCGCCACTACGACCGCCTCGTCGACGACCTCCGCCGCATCGAGGCCTCCGGCGCCAACTCCAACGGCGGAACCCATGCCGCCGCCGCCGCCGGCAGCAGAGGAGGGTCGGGGGACAGCCGGCGGCCCCAGGCATAAATGATGGATCGGATCGGATCGGATCATGCAAGGTGGTCGCAGACGACACTCACATGATCCCTATCCTAATCTACATCTGCATCACGTACATATAAAAATGTAGTGTACGTGTATATGTACACGTACGCAAGTCATGCACATTGCTAGCGGGTACGCGCGCGCGTGCATGTATGTGTCCCGTGTACGTACGTACGTACTTACATACCCGTATGCATGCATGTTTACGTGCAACGGTGCACGAGTGCAGTACAGTGTGCTGGCCTTTTTTTTTTCTTTTTTCTTTTGCGAACTGACAGTGTGCTGGCTTGTTAGTGACTGTGTGTGTGAGCGCGCTGTGCCATGTACGTGCGTCTACGTCTTGTACGTGTGCTAGTAGATTGTAAATTAATCCATGCATGTGCTTCCTTGAAGAAAAAGATAACCCGTGTGCAAGTCATTTGGTAACGTTAATCTGTAAACTAATATAAGACATTTTAGATAACTATAAAATAGAGAAAATGCTAGAGACATCCTCTCTAGTAATTTTTTTGACATTATTTTAGTGTAATGCCAACAACGTCTTACATTTTTTATGAAACAAAGTAAATACATAATAGATAGACGCATGAAAGATACATTTCGCCAATTATGTGTGGACTTAGACAGAACTTTATTACCCGGACGATACCCAAACGGCCATATGCTCGGATGGCCCAACACCACTCGGCGCGAACATATGATACTCAGACAAAAGAAGGTGAACAGGCACCGGCGGAATCTTTGATTGCCATGAGGCGCACAACAGGCACTACCACCATTTTATTCGTCAATTACAATGCTTAGTGTTAGACATCAATGTATTCTTAACTCTTCCCCATAGTGATAGCTTCCAACGGTCCGTCGCACTCTATATAAGCAGCACTGTATATAAGCAATCCTTTGTAATACTCAGACACAAGATAAAGACGTAGCTCTAAAGGTCGAGACGTAGGGTTGTTATCTTCACCGTGAGTGAGGGGCCTGAACTCGTAGAATCTTCGTGTCACACTTGCGTCATAGCTAGATGTCACCCTTGTTCGTAGACTTACTTCTTACCGCCAGGATCATTCCCACAACAAGGAGTACCGTATTTCTTCTTTTTCTATGAAAATATTTCTTTTCTTCTTTGCCCAAGAAGTATCACATTCATTCGTCATAAGCGCCATGTCTTTCCTTATAATTATGATCTCCACACCTTTTTAGTTTTTTTTAATAAATTAGGTTTAACAACAAATAGGTTGTCTAGATATGCAACTAGGTGAACAACCTATATGATGCTAACAACAACAACAGTACAAGCAAGCAAAGAATACAACTAAAGTAAAGCTTGTGCAAAGTAAAGGTAAGAAATAACCACAAGTGGAGCAGGTAGATACGAGAATGTGTTATCGAAGTTCCTTCCCTTCGAGGGGAAGTATATCTCCGTTGGAGCCGCGTGGAGGCACAATGCTCCCCAAGAAGCCACTAGGGCCACCGTATTCTCCCCATGCCCCCACACAATGCGAGATGTCGTGATTCCACTAGTGGTATCCTTGAAGGCGGCGATCGAACCTTTACAAACAAGCTTGGGGAAATCTCCACAACTTAATTGGAGGCACCCAACACCACCACGAAACTTCACCACAATGGATTGTGGCTCCGTGGTGACCTCAACCATCTAGGATGCTCAAACACCCAAGAGTAACCAGATCCACAAGGGATTTGTGGGGAAAATCAAATTTCTCTTGATGGAAGTGTAGATCGGGACCCTCTCAACCAAACCCTAGAGAACCAACAAGTTTTGTTGGCTAGGGAGAGACATCGGGCGAAAATGGAGCTTGGAGCAACAATGGAGCTTAGGGAAGGAAGAGACGGTCTTCTTGGGGAAGAAGACCCCCTTTTATAGTGGGGAAAATATCACGGGAGCGGTACTACCGCTTGGATGGCTGTGCCTACTACGCAGAGCAATGGTACAAGGCCACGAGCCGGTAGTGCCACCGGAGCGGTACCAATGCTTGCCCCAGCGGTACTACCGCCAGGGTTGTAGTACAGAGCCCGCAGACGAGAAGCATAGGCAAGAACAAAGGCGGTACCACTGAAGAGCGGTACTACAACTTATGAGCGGTAGTGCCTCGCCCTATTGCCACCCCTATATCCGTTGAGAGAGTTCTGGGTCCAAAAGGTTAGGCGGTAGTTGAGCAGTAGTGGCGAGTGGTACTACCGCTTATAGGCGGTACTACCACGTCGCACCATCGTCCCCACTACCGTCGAGACTCCAGAAGGTTATCCTGTATTACCGCTTGCCCAGAGTGGTACTACCGCTGGCAAGCGGTATTACCGCTTCCCAGCGCAGTACAACCGCTTGGTACCTTCAGGACAAGAACAAGGACACGGTGGAACAACTCAATTTATGTGGGAAAGGAATGAGGGTGCAAGTGAAAGTGTGTACGTGTTGATTCCACCCAAACTTTTCCGATGCGGACCCCCTCTTAATAGTACGGTTCTCCTTCGACTCATTTCATTGATAATGAAATGTAGGAAAATAGCCGTCTTCACTATTATCCACTGAGGGGCTAGAATCATCTTGTGTCATATGATGAATGTTGGGGAACGTCGCATGGGAAACAAAAATTTTCCTACGCACACGCAAACCTATCCATTGTGATGAGCATCTATGAGAGGGAGAGTGGATCTACGTACCCTTGTAGATCGCTAAGCGGGAACCGTTAAGAAACGCGGTTGGTGTAGTCGAACATCTTCGCGATCCAAATCGCCGAGCGTCCCGCGATCTCATCACGATCCGTCACGTGATCCAATCACGATCCGTCCCGCAAACACATCATGATCCGTCCCGCGAACTCATCACGATCCGTCTCACGATCTTGATCACGATCTGTCCCGCGAACTCATCACGATCCATTCCGTGATCACATCACGAACCGTCTCGCGATCTCAATCACGGTCCTTCCGATCTAGCGCCGAACGGACGGCACCTCCGTGTTCAGCACACGTGCAGCTTGATGACGATCTCCACCATATTGATCCAGCAAGAGGAGGTGGAGAGGAGAGAGAGTTCACCGGCAACGTGACGGCGCTCCAGTGATGGTGGTGGAGCAATTCTGGCAGGGCTTCGCCTAAGCGCTGCAGAAAACCGATCTAGAGGAGCACCGGTGAAACGGGTAGCACGTGGCCGTAAATTGTGTCCAAACAGCACCCAATCCACGAGTATATAAAGGAGGGAGAGAGAGGAGGGCTGGCGCAAGGAAAAACTCCAATAGGAGTCGGCCAAACTAGAGGGGGAGGAGTCCTACTCCTCCTCCACTCCTAGTAGGAGTAGGACTCTTCCTTTTTAACCTTTTTTCCACCTTTTCCTTTAGGACTTTTGCCTCCTGCACCATGGGCCTTGGTGTGGCTGTTTTTCCAGCCCACTTAGGGCTGGTTATTATTATCCCACAGCCCATGGACCTCTTGGGGTCGAAATACCCCTCCCGAAGGTCCCCCGGTACACTACCGGCACTCTCGGTACACTACCGATGAGCCCGAAACTTTTCCGGCGACCAAACTGGGACTTCCTATATATGAATCTTTACCTCCGGACCATTCCGGAGCTCCTCATGACGTCCGGGATCTCATCCGGGACTCCGAACAACCTTCGGTCACCACCATACACAACTCTACACTACCGAAACGTCACCAAACCTTAAGTGTGCAGACCCTGCGGGTTCAAGAACTATGTAGACATGACCGAGACACCTCTACGGTCAATAACCAATGGCGGGACCTGGACGTCCACATTGGTTCCTACATATTCTACGAAGATCTTTATCGGTCGAACCTCTATGTCAAGGATTCAGTTAATCCCGTATAACGTTCCCTTTGTTCTTCGGTATGTTACTTGCCCGAGATTCGATCGTCGGTATCTCCATACCTAGTTCAACCTCGTTACTGACAAGTCTCTTTACTCGTTCCGTAATACAAGATCCCATGACTAACACTGAGCCACATTGCTTGCAAGGCTTGTTGTGATGTTGTATTACCGAGTGGGACCTGAGATACCTCTCCGTCATACGGAGTAACAAATCCCAGTCTCGATCCATGCCAACTCAACAGACACCATCGGAGATACCTGTAGAGCACCTTTATAGTCACCCAGTTACGTTGCGACGTTTGATACACACAAGGCACTCCTCCGATATCCGTGAGTTGCATGATCTCATGGTCATAGGAACATATACTTGACAAGCAGAAAACAGTAGCAATAAACTGACACGATCATATGCTATGTTTGTAGTTTGGGTCTTATCCATCACATCATTCTCCTAATGATGTGATCCCGTTATCAAATGACATCTCATGTCCATGGCTAGGAAACCTTAACCATCCTTTGATCAACGAGCTAGTCCATTAGAGGCATACTAGGGACATGGTTTTGTCTATGTATCCACACATGCATTTAAGTCTCCGATCAATACAATTATAGCATGGATAATAAACGATTATAATGAACAAGGAAATATGATAATAACTAATTTATTATTGCCTCTAGGGCATATTTCCAACAGTCTCCCACTTGCACTAGAGTCAATAATCTAGTTCACATCACCATGTGATTCGCATTGTTATGAATCTAACACCCAATGAGTTCTGGGGCTCGATCATGCTTTGCATGTGAGAGAGGTCTTATAGTCAACGGGTCTGCGATATTCAGATCCGTGTGTACTTTGCAAATCTCTATGTCAAACCGTAAACACTGCTACCACACTCCACTTGGTACTATTTCCAAATGGCTGCTCCACTATACGTATCTAGATTGCTACTACTAGTCATCCGGATAGGTGTTAAAGCTTGCATCGACGTAACTCTTTACGACGAACTCTTTATCACCTCCATAATCAAGAAACATTTCCTTAGTCCTCTGGTTACTAAGGATAATTCCGACCGCTGTCTAGTGATCCACTCCTGGACCACTCTTGTACCCCTTGACAGACTCATGGCAAGGCACACACAGGTGCGGTACACAGCATGGCATAATATAGAGCCTATGGCTAAGGCATAGGGGACGACGTTCGTCCTTTCTCTTTCTTCTGCCGTTGTCGAGCTTTGAGTCTCACTCAACTTCACACCTTACAAATCAGACGAGAACTATTTCTGTGGCTGATCCATTTTGAACTCTTTCAAAATCTTGTCAAGGTATGCACTCATTGAAAGTCTCATCAAGCATCTTGATCTATCTTTATAGATTTTGATGCTCAACAATTAGGTAGCTTTATCCAGGTCTTCCTTTGAAAAACACTTTTCAAACAACCTTTATGCCTTCCAGAAATTCTACATTATTTCCGATCAACAATATGGCAACCACATATACTTATCAGAAACTCTATAGTGCTCCCACTCACTTTACTGTAAATACAAGTTTCTCATAAACTTTGTATAAACCTCAAAACTTTGATCACCTCATCAAAGCGTATATTCCGACTCCGAGATGCTTGCTTCAGTCCATAGAAGGATCACTGAAGCTTGCACACCTTTTAGCATCCTTAGGACTAACAAAACCTTCTGGTTGTATCACATACAACCTTCCCTCAAGTAAACCGTTAAGGAAACGATGTTTTGACACCCATCTGCCAGATTTCATAATTGAAAATGCAGCAACTGCTAACATAATTCCAATAGACTTTTAGCATCGTTACGAGTGAGAAAGCCTCATCGCAGTCAACTCCTTGAACTTGTCACAAACAACTTTGCAACAAGTCGAGCTTTACAAATGGTGCATTCACCATCAGTGTCTGTCTTCATTCTAAAGGTCCATTTGTACTCAACGACCTGCCGTCTAACGAGCAAGTCTACCAAAGTCTATACTTGGTTTTCATACATGGATCCTATCTCGGATTTCATGGCCTCTAACCATTTGTCGGAATCCGGGCGAGGTTCATCGTTGTCCAACAACATGACCTCCAAGACAGGGTTGTCGTACCACTTAGGAGCAGTACACATCCTTGTCGACCTACGATGTTCAATAGTAACTTGATCCTGAAGCTTCATGATCATCATCATTAACTTCCTTTTCAACTAACGTAGGCTTCACAGAATCAACTTCCTGCGCTGCGCTACTCTCTGGTTGAACAAAGGTTCAACAACCTCATCAAGTTCTATCTTCCTCCCACTCAATTCTTTCGAGAGAAACATTTCCTCGAGAAAGGATCCGTTTAAGCAACAAACACTTTGCACTAGGATCTGAGATAGAAGGTTCACCCAACTGCTCTTAGGGTATTCTATGAAGATGCATTTGTCCGCCTTGGGTTCGACCTCATTAGGTGAAAACATTTTCCACACAAGTGTCGCAGCCCCAAAAATTAAGAAATGACAGCTTAGGTTTCTATCAAACCATAATTCACACGGTGTCATCTCAACGGATTTAGAGGATGCCCTATTTAAAGTGAATGTAGTTGTCTCTAATGCATAACCCCAAAAATTATAGTAGTAAAACGATAAGAGACACCACAATATGCACTATATCAATAGAGCATGACTATGATGTTCGGACACACCATCACACTATGGTGTTCCAGGTGGCGTTAGTTGTGAAACAAATTTCACATTGTCTTAAGTTGTATGCCAAACTCGTAACTCAGATATTCACCTCCACGATCATATTGCGGTCATTTTTATCTTCTTGTCACGATGATCTTTAAACTTCACTCTGAATTTGCTTGAACCTTTCAAACGATTCAGACTTGTGTTTCATTAAGTAAATATACACTATATCTACTCAAATCATCAGTGAAGGTAAGAAAATAACGATATCCACTACACGCTACAAGACTCACTAGATTGCATACATCAACATGTATCATTTCCAATGAATCACTTGCCCGCTCCATCCAACGGGGTCCTTTAGTCATCTTGCCCAAGAGGCATGGTTCGCATGTCTCAACCGATTCGAAATCGAATGAGTCCAAATATCCATCAGCATGGAGTTTCTTCATGCGCTTTATACCAATATGACATTTAGTGGCAGTGCCACAAGTATGTGGTACTATCATTATTAACTTTGTATCTTTTGACATCAATGTTATGAACATGTGTACTCCTACGATCAAGATTTCAACAAACCATTCTCACTGGGTGCATGACCATTGAAGGTATTATTCATGTAAACAGAATAACCATTATTCTCTAACTTAAATGAATAACCGTATTGCAATAAACATGATCTAATCATGTTCATGCTCAACGCAAAACACCAAATAACATTTATTTAGGTTCGTCACTAATCCTGAAGGTAGAGAGAGCGTGCGATGTTGATCACATCAACCTTGGAAGCACTTCCAACACATATCGTCACCTCACCCTTAGCTAGTTCTCCGTTTATTCCGTAGCTTTTATTTCGAGTTACTAACATTTAGCAACCGAACCGGTATCGAATACCCAGGTGCTACTAAGAATACTAGCAAGGTACACATTAATAACTCATATATCAAATATACTTCTATCAATGTTGCCAGCCTTCTTATCTACCAAGTATCTAGGGTTGTTCCGCTTCAGCGACCGCTCACCTCATAACAGAAGCACTTAGTCTCGGGTTTGAGTTCAACTTTGGGTTGCTTCACTGGAGCAGCAACTGACTTGCTATCCGTGAAGTTTCCCTCCTTGCTCTTGCCCTTCTCGAAACTAGTGGTTTGATTAACCATCAACACTTGACGCTCCTTCTTGATTTCTACCTTCGCGGTGTCAAACATCGCGAACAACTCAGGGATCAACATTTCTTTCCCTGGCATTTTATAGTTCAGCACCAAGTTCTAGTAGCTCAGTGATAGTGACTTGGAGAACTACATCAATTACTATCTTATCTGGAAGATCAACTCCCACTCGATTCAAGCGATTGTAGTACCCAGACAGTCTAAGCACATGCTCAACGATTGAGCTATTCTCTTTCATCTTGCAGGCAGAGAATCTTGTTGGAGATCTCATATCTCGCAACACGGGCATGAGCCTGAGATCACAATCTCAGCTCTTAGAACATCTCATATGTTCCGTGACGTTCAAAACATTTTGGAGCCTCAATTCTAATCCGTAATGCATGATGCACTAAACTATCAAGTAGTCATCGGAACATGCCTGTCAGATGTTCACAACATCTACAGACGATGCTAGAGGGGGTGGCGCACCGAGCGGTGCATCAAGGACATAAGCCTTCCTGTGCAGCAACGAGGACAATCCTCAGATCACGGACCCAGTCCGCAATATTGCTACCATCATCTTTCAACTCTATTTCTCTAGGAACATAAAATTACAAGGGAGCTACATCGTGAGCTAGTAATCTACGACATAATTTGCAAAGACACTATTGACTATGTTCATGATGATGAGTTCAATTAATCATATTACCTAAGAACTCCCACTCAAATTGACATCCCTCAGATCATCTGAGTGACACATGATCCAATATCCACCAACTCAAGTCCGATCATCACGTGAGTTGAGGTGGCTGCAATGGTGAACATCATCATGTTGATCATATCTACTATATGACTCATGTTCGACCTTTCGGTCTCTTGTGTTCCGAGGCCATGTCTGTACATGCTAGGCTCGTCAAGTTTAACCCGAGTGTTTCCGCGTGTGCAAATCTGTCTTGCACCCGTTGTATGTGAACGTAGAGTCTATCACACCCGATCATCACGTGGTGTCTCAACACGACGAACTTTCGCATCGGTGCACACTCGGGGAGAACACAATTTATCTTGAAATTAAGTGAGGGATAACCTTATAATGCTACCGTCATCCTAAGCAAAACAAGGTGCATAAAAGGATTAACATCACATGCAAATCATAAGTGACATGATATGGCCATGAACTTGTGCTTTTGATCTCCATCTAGAAAGCACCGGCATGATCTCCATCGTCACCGGCATGACACCATGATCTCCATCATCTTGATCTCCATCAACGTGTTGCCATCGGGGTTGTCACGCCCTGCATGCTTCTACTACTATTGCTACCGTTTAGCGATAAAGTAAAGCATTACATAGCGCTTAATGATTCACACGCAGGTCATACAATAATTAAGGACAACCCTATGGCTCCTGCCGGTTGCCGTACTCATCGACATGCAAGTCGTGATAATCTATACATCACATGATCATCTCATATATCACATATATCACATCATGTAATTGGCCATATCATACCACAACATACCCTGCAAAAACAAGTTAGACGTCCTCTAATTGTTGTTGCATGTTTTACGTGGCTGCTATGGGTATCTAGCAAGAACAATTCTCACCTACGCAAAAACCACAACGGTGATACACTAGTTGCTTTTCAACCTTCTCAAGGACCGCCTTTGTCGAATCCGATCCAACTAAAGTGAGAGAAACTGTCACCCGCAAGCCATCTAGGTAACAAGTTGCGTCGAGGGAACCGGTCTCTCGTAAGCGTACGAGTAATGTTGGTCCGGCCCGCTTCATCTCACAATCCCGCTGAACCAAAATCCGACCAAGGGAGGAAGCAATCTAAGCATCAACGCCCACAAACCTTTTGTGTTCTACTCGAGATCTCATCGAACCATCAACCTAGCTCTGATACCACTGTTGGGGAACGTCGCATGGGAAACAAAAAATTTCCTACGCACACGCAAACCTATCCATGATGATGAGCATCTACGAGAGGGAGAGTGGATCTATTTGCCCTTGTAGATCTCTAAGCAGGAAGTGTTAAGAAACGTGGTTGGTGTAGTCGAACATCTTCGCGATCCAAATCGCCGAGCATCCCGCGATCTCATCACGATCCGTCACGTGATCCAATCACGATCCGTCCCGCGAACACATCATGATCCGTCCCGCGAACTCATCACGATCTGTCTCACGATCTTGATCACGATCTGTCCCGCGAACTCATCATGATCCGTTCCGTGTTCACATCACGAACCGTCTCGCGATCTCGATCATGGTCCTTCCGATCTAGCGCCGAACGGACGGCACCTCCGCGTTCAGCACACGTGCAGCTTGATGACGATCTCCACCATCTTGATCCAGCAAGAGGAGGTGGAGAGGAGAGAGAGTTCACCGGCAGCATGATGGCGCTCCGGTGATGATGGTGGAGCAATTCCGGCAGGGCTTCGCCTAAGCGCTGTAGAAAACCGATCTAGAGGAGCACCGGTGAAACGGGTAGCACGTGGCCGTAAACCGTGTCCAAACAGCACCCAATCCACCAGTATATAAAGGAGGGAGAGAAAGGAGGGCTGGCGCAAGGAAAAACTCCAATAGGAGTCGGCCAAACTAGAGGGGGAGGAGTCCTACTCCTCCTCCACTCCTAGTAGGAGTAGGACTCTTCCTTTTTAGCCTTTTTTCCACCTTTTCCTTTAGGACTTTTGCCTCCTGTGCCATGGGCCTTGGTGTGGTTGTTTTTCCAGACCACTTAGGGCTGGTTATTATTCTCCCACAGACCATGGACCTCTTGGGGTCGAAATACCCCTCCTGGAGGTCCCCCGGTACACTACCGGCACTCCCGGTACACTACCGATGAGACCGAAACTTTTCCGGCGACCAAACTGGGACTTCCTATATATGAATCTTTACCTCCGGACCATTCCGGAGCTCCTCGTGACGTCCGGGATCTCATCCGGGACTCCGAACAACCTTCGGTCACCACCATACACAACTCTACACTACCGAAACGTTACCAAACCTTAAGTGTGCAGACCCTGCGGGTTCGAGAACTATGTAGACATGACCGAGACACCTCTACGGTCAATAACCAATGGCGGGACCTGGACGTCCACATTGGTTCCTACATATTCTACGAAGATCTTTATTAGTCGAACCTCTATGTCAAGGATTCAGTTAATCCCGTATAACGTTCCCTTTGTTCTTCGGTATGTTACTTGCCCGAGATTCGATCGTCGGTATCTCCATACCTAGTTCAACCTCGTTACTGGCAAGTCTCTTTACTTGTTCTGTAATACAAGATCCCATGACTAACACTTAGCCACATTGCTTGCAAGGCTTGTTGTGATGTTTTATTACTGAGTGGGCCTTGAGATACCTCTCCGTCACACGGAGTAACAAATCCCAGTCTCGATCCATGCCAACTCAACAGACACCATCGAAGATACCTGTAGAGCACCTTTATAGTCACCCAGTTACGTTGCGACGTTTGATACACACAAGGCACTCCTCCGATATCCGTGAGTTGCATGATCTCATGGTCATAGGAACATATACTTGACAAGCAGAAAACAGTAGCAATAAACTGACACGATCATATGCTATGTTTGTAGTTTGGGTCTTATCCATCACATCATTCTCCTAATGATGTGATCCCGTTATCAAATGACATCTCATGTCCATGGCTAGGAAACCTTAACCATCCTTTGATCAACGAGCTAGTCCATTAGAGGCATACTAGGGACATGGTTTTGTCTATGTATCCACACATGCATTTAAGTCTCCGATCAATACAATTATAGCATGGATAATAAACGATTATCATGAACAAGGAAATATGATAATAACTAATTTATTATTGCCTCTAGGGCATATTTCCAACAATGAATTATCTGTGACCCACTTGAGGAAGAAGATGATGACCCGCTTGATGCAGCACTCTTTGCCCAAAGAATGACGAGGCTGAGCGAGGATGAAAAGAGACGCTCTGGGAAAAACTTCCGCCATGTGATGCCTACGTTGGGATGCCATTCGTGACCCGCCTGACACGGACGATGGTTAACCGCCATATCATGGTATGTTACTTATTAGTGTAGTAATTTGATGATATGCTTAGTGTGTAGAATTTGATGATATTCTTAGCGTGCTAATATGCTTATAGTCTAGTAATGTGACATGTTTAGTATATTAATGTGATGATATGCTTATAGTATAGTAATGTGATATTCTTAGTACATTAATTTGATAATATGCTTATAGTATAGTAATGTGACATGCTTTAGTAATGTGATATATTTATTATTGGGTAGTAATGTGATGATATGCTTAGTGTAGAATTTGATGATATACTCAATATATTAATGTGATGATATGCTTATAGTATATATAGTAATGCGATATGCTTTAGTAAGGTGATATATTGATTATAGTATAGTAATGTAATGATATACTTAGTGTAGAATTTGATGATATGCTTAGTATATTAACGTGATGATATGCTTATAGTGTAGTAATGTGACATGATCATCATGTTTTTTCCCCGAAATTACCGAAGAGGCTATGTGTGAGTTGTGGCATCGAGCCGGATGAAACAGACATTGCTCAACTACGCCTTACCCCAAGGGGCTTAGTCCCCACCTGTGCTTACACAATGGACACGGACGGCCGCACTATCTTTAGGCTATGTTTGGTTGGACTTTAGATTCCAAATTCTTAGTAAAAAAAGCTAGAATCTGAACCAAAGGGGTTATTTCTCATAGCAGATTCAGAGAGCAGCAACTTCGAGCCAATGCAATTTGCAAAGCGGCTCGACCCCAGATTCCAGCTGCGAAAGGCAAACTTCTTGTCCAAATTACCCACGCTGCGATCCCACAAGTTGTACCGGTTTGCTGGTATATCTCTCGACGTCATCCACGAACACAATCGAACAGAGACGAGCCGCCCGATCTCGGGCTAGAGTTGGCCGCCACCGCCTGCTGTCGCCAGCTCCGGTGACCGTCCTAACCATCACTTCCAGCTCCGACGATCGTCCTCGCCCGCGTAGGTATACTCCCCTTACCTGTTCCTCCCTCATCTCTCCTTCCTCCCTCCTTCCCCTATGCGGTCCCCCATGGCTTGCTCCGGCCGGCCGGCCGACGGCGTCGGCGCCGGCTCCCAGGCCGTCCTTTCTCCTCCCACCTCCCTCCTTTCTCCTCCTCGCCCTCTCCTCCCTCCTTTCTCCTCCTCCTCCCCCTCCGCGGTCCCCCACGGGCCTGTTCCGGCCGTCCGTCCAGCGGCATAGGCGCCGGCTCCCAGGCCTTCCTGTACCTCCCACCTCCCTCCTTTCTTCTCCCCCTCTCCTACCTCTTCCCCCTCTCCGCACATGCCCTCTTTTCTATTTCCCCCTCTCCTTTCTCCTCCCTCCATCCCTCTTCCATCTTCTTCATCCAACTATAACCTTCTCTATTAATGCATATCTTAACTGTTTTTATGTACATGTGAATAGAACTTGCACATTTGATTTGGTAGTGTCCAATGCTAATAGTGTTGCATATTGCTATGTGATCTGGTAGTGTCCAATGCTAATAGTGTTGCATATTGCTATTTCATTTAGTAGTGTCCATTGCTAATAGTGCTGCATATTGCTATTTGATTTGGTAGTGTTCAATGCTATATTTGATCTATTGCTATGTCATTATTTTGCGACGACAGGAAGTAACACCAACACAAGCGGATCCCGTTGAAGAGGAGAAGAATGAAGATACCATGGATACTATTGGTAGTAGGATAGCAGATGCCTGTCTTGTGATAACAACATAGCTTAGCTATCTTTGATGGAGGTTATCATCATGTGAACCATATGTATATTCTATTATGCATGTCTTTTGTAATATTATTATGGGATAAATATGTATATATATGTAATATGCAACATGAAAGTATAACAGTTGAATCTATGTATGTTAGCTGTGAATCATCTCAATTGTCATAATTTTTCTTTGCAAAACGGTCGTCTTATTACCTACCAATGTAAATATCACCATTTTACGGTCAAGTTGCACATAAAAATGACGCATTGCCCAGGGTCATTACAGACAATTCATAGTCAAATCTATAGTTTCACAGATGTTTCAGCCAAACAACTTCCATCTTTTCCACGGCTGAAAGTTCACAACAGCTTTTTCACAGCTCACAACTCACATCAGCTTCTATAGAATCTTTAGCTCAACCAAACACAGCCTTAGTGCAGCTGGGTGGAGCAACTTCCTCGCTGTCAAGAATCTCCTATTGGATATGTCGTCTTAGTCACTATCAGAAACACCCCACGCCATGACTTGAGGATAATGATCGTCATCGACCTCCTTTAACTATATTAGTTTGCTCGTGCAAAATGAACTCCTTATTAACTATGCTAGCTAGTTTGTTCGTGTTTGTGAGGGTTGTCGTTTAACAAATAGCTACTTATTAACTCTAGTACTGCTTGTGATATTGGCAATTACTCCCTCCATCCCATAATGTAAGACGGTTTTTGACACTAGTGTATTGTCAAAAAAACGTCCTACATTATGGAACAGAGGGAGTATTATTAACTGGAATGCATTGTTCTATTAGTCTAGTTCCTAGCGTGCAATGCTAAATGCTAAATGTTATGCACTGGGATTTTTCTGGCTGCACGAAACGTTCCTGCTGTGCGATGTACATTGCACGCCGCTAGGTGAGCGATTATAGTGGCGGCGTTGTCGATGTGGCACACCATCAGCACGTAGAATACTGTTGACGTGGGACACAATGTCACCATTATTTTTTAACAATGGCACCATATTGGTGGCGTCGGCCTACCACGCCAGCAAAGCCTTTCTTGCCACGCCACAGCTAGATTTTTCTGCACTAGTGCTCATTGGTTCCAAGATGGACCATAGCAGAGAACACGACCACCATCTCTGCATCAAAATCCTTATTGAATTGCACGAGCTTGACAATATCTAGTTTGTCACACAAAGCAAGAGCTTCACCAAAATAGTTGAGATTCTTCGTCATATGGTCCATATGAATGGACTTGACATGAGGAAAAAACAAGTTCTTATTCTTGATAACATCATGATAAATATAACCTTTTTCCCTGGTCTAGAAGGGACGGTTGACAAGAGCTTGATCTTGCTGATTGATGTACGAGTTGCGGAGGTGTACAATACAAAATGTGTTGCTTGGCAACTAAGTTATTGACGGAGCCCTCTGTGACTTGGAGGAAGTCTTATTGGTCCTCTTCTTGGGTGGTGCACCGGGATTAGGGTTGGTACTATCATTCTCCGCAGTGCTGAAACGCTTAGAGCTAGTTGCATGACTTGGACTCACACGACGCTCCTAATGACCGAAGCCGCTACCACCACCTGGAATGGAGAAAACATAGCAATGGACAAGCAGGAGTAAACAAATTGCATAAGCCAAAAGGAAATGAAAAGATTACACTTGAATTGGAATCGAGAGAAATGTGAAGTTGGCAGCACAAGGTGTAGTATAGCTCCCCTACAAGCGGTAGTACCACCTAAAAGCAGTAGTACCGATCCTGGAGGAGAGGTAGTACCGCTCGAGGCGGAGGTCGCTGATGCAACCACAACCGCATGTCAGATCCAGTACTATGGGTGATGCCAATAAAACTACAAATCTACTCAACTAGCAGTCTTCCACGGCCTACTCATGCCTCGATTTAACCAAAAGTCAGAGAATGCATCTCATATTGCCCAAAAGCCTAAATCCAAAAAATAGAATAGTAGGAGGAGAAAGGGGGAAATACCGGCATCCATGGCACGAGGAGAGGGTGGGGATCGAGTCCGTCGGTCGGAATGGTGGAAAAATGGTGGAAAGGATGGTCTGGTGGCGGCCACCGGAGCAAGGGAGTCGCCTGGAGAAAGAAACCGTGAGGGGAGGGGGAAGATATGAATGGGTATGGTGAGTGGGAACTCCCCTGACCGTCTCATAAGCCCCTCCACGCACTCACGCGAAGTAGTACCGCTTAGGGGAGCGGTAGTACCGGTTCGGTACTACTGCATGGCAGGAGGCCGGGTAGTACCACTCCAGCAGTAGTATCATGTTTAGCGGTGGTAGTACCGCTTATAAGCGGTAATACCATCCCAGACCAAGCGGTACTACCACCTGGACGACAAGAACTTGCCAAACTAGCTAGAAAAAGGGTGGCTTGTGCAATAGATGAGAATTTGCTTGGGTAGGAGACACAAAAACCAGCAAAAGTGAAGGGACACTCCAAGTTCAAAAGGACAAATACAAAGAAGAGCAAAATTGGAGTGACATAAATCTAACTAGCAAATACCTCACTAGGAGGGGGGTGGCCGAAGCCACCTCTGTTTGAGTCAATTGGTATGGCACCGCGAAGATTTTAACCTTGGGCCCATGACCAAAACTCGTCTTTGAAGAACAAGTACCATAAAAAATGTCTAATGTGAAAGACTTGATCTATTTATGCATAATGGGGGAGGTAAAGTTCATTGAGAGAAAAACACTCCCCCTATATCCATGCCTACATCTAAACAAGACAAAATGATGAGTGCGGTGGGGTGTGCAGTGCTTCAAGCCACATTGCTCGAATCAATGATACATATACCAACTCACTAAGAGGACCATTTAAAATGCACTTTTCACATCCATTTGTTGGAATTTTAAATCATGATGAGAAGCATATGCAAGCAACATGCGAATAGATTCAAGCTGAGCAACGGGAGAAAAGGTTTCACCATAGTCGATACCCTTGACTTGGGAGCAGCCTTGAGCCACCAATCTTGCCTCATTTAAGATGAATACACCATTTGCATCTTGCTTGTTCTTGCAGATCCATTTGGTTCCAATGACATTATGGTCCTTCGTCGGCCTTCAAACAAGTTGACATACCTTGTTGCACTCAAAGTTGTTTGAGTTCATCGTGCATGACATTCGACCAATCTGTGTCCTCGAGTGCCTCTTGTACCTTGAGAGGTTCAATACAAGAAACAAATGCGTAATGCTCACGAAAGTTTGTTAATTGTTTACAAGTTGTTACCCCTTTACTCAAGCTCCCGTAGAATTCTCCAAAACATATTGATTATGTTTGAGTTTGTAGGCTACTTTGGCGGCGTGACACTTAACAACTCTTCCAAGGAAGGTTGGGGAGAACTATTTACAACATATTGAGCGTTGTCTTGAGCTTTCTCTTGATATTGAGCTTGTCTTTGATTTTGAGCTTGATCGGAGTCATGAGCTAGATCTTGGGCATCACTTGGAGAATCACCATCATCATGAGGTTGATCGTGCCCTTGATCTTGTTCATTTGATTGAGGACCATCATTTTTTCTTGGGAAGCGTGTGGGTCAAGTGTTGGTGAGGGTTCCACTTTCGTAGAACATTATCCTTCTCCTTCGGCCACAAGGGGTTCCTCAACGGGTAGGAAATGTCCCACAACCATTCTTATTATGGCTTGGGGAGGAATTTCATAACCTATATCACAAAGAACACTTTGCTCCACTTGGGAGCCATTATTTTCATCAAACTCCATGTTACGCATCTCCTCAATGAGTTCGTTGGACTTGTTGAGGACACAGTAAGCATGAGAGTTTGTAGCATAACCAACAAATATGCCCTCTTGATCTCTAGAATCAAAGTTAGCTAAACGAGCTCCCTTTTTGAGAATGAAACACTTACACTCAAACACCCAAAAGTAATTGAGGTTGGGCTTGTTACCGATGAGTATCTCATATGGATTATTGTTCAAAGCGTTGCGGAGGTAGAGGCAATCGAATGCATGGCACGCTTTAGTTTGACCCAAAAGACTATTGGGAGACGTAGTAGTAAATCAAAAACTTTCCTATGTATCACCAAGATCTATCTATGGAGAAACCAGAAACGAGTGGGGAGAGATTGCATATTCATACCTTTGAAGATTGCTAAGCGAAAGCTTTACAAGAACGCGGTTGGTGGAGTCATACTCGCAGCGATTTAGATCTCGGTGGATTCCGATCTCAGCGCCGAACAACGGCGCCTCCGCGTTCAACACACGTGCAGCCCGATGACGTCTCCTACGCCTTGATCCATCAAGGAGGAAGGAGAGGTTGAGGGAGAGCTCCGGCAGCACGACGGCGTGGTGACGGTGGAGCTACGTGGACTCCGGCAGGGCTTCGCCAAGCGCTACGGAGAACGAGGAAGAGGAAGGGTAGGGCTGCACCGAGAGAGAGAGAAGTTGTGTCTCAAATCATCCCAAACCCTTGCATATATATAGGAGGAGGGAGAGGGTGGACTGCCTTGGCCCCTCCTCCAAAGAGGAGAGGTTCGGCCGACCCTAGGGGAAGAGTCCACCTCCCACAAGGGAGGTGGATCTCCTCTTTTTCAAACTCCTTTGCCCCATCTCCTTATCTCTAGCTGCATGGGCCCTTCTAGAAAGTCTTGGCCAGCCCAAAAAGGGCTGGCACACCTCCTCTAAGGGCCCACGAAGTCCTATTGTCGTCACACCCCTCCTGGGGGTCCTCCGGCACCCTCCCGGCACTCCCGATACACTACCGATGAGCCCGAAAACTTTCCGGTGACCAAAACTGGACCTCCTATATATCAATCTTTACCACCGGACCATTCCGGAGCTCCTCGTGACGTCCGGGATCTCATATGGGACTCCGAACAACCTTCGGTAATCACGTATACCATTTCCCTATAACCCTAGCATCATCGAACCTTAAGTGTGTAGACCCTACGGGCTTGGGAGACATGTAGACATGACCGAGACACCTCTCCGGTCAATAACCAATAGAGGAATCTAGATACCCATGTTGGCTCCAACATGCTCCACGATGATCTCATCGGATGAACCACGATGTCGGGGATTCAGTCAATCCCGTATACAATTCCCTTTGTCTATCGGTATGATACTTGCCCGAGATTCGATCGTCGGTATCTCTATACCTTGTTCAATCTCGTTACCGGCAAGTCTCTTTACTCGTTCCGTAATACATCATCCCGTGGCTAACTCCTTAGTCACATTGAGCTCATTATGATGATGTCTTACCGAGTGGGCCCAGAGATACCTCTCCGTCACACGGAGTGACAAATCCCAGTCTCGATTCGTGCCAACCCAATAGACACTTTCGGAGATACCCGTAGTGCACCTTTATAGCCACCAAGTTACGTTGTGACATTTGGCACACCCAAAGAATTCCTACGGTATCCGGGAGTTGCACAATCTCATGGTCTAAGGAAACGATACTTGACATTGAAAAGATTTAGCAAATGAACTACACGATCTTGTGCTTTGCTTAGGATTGGGTCTTGTCCATCACATCATTCTCCTAATGATGTGATCCCGTTATCAACGACATCCAATGTCCATGGTCATGAAACCGTGACCATCTATTGATTAATGAGCTAGTCAACTAGAGGCGCACTAGGGACATGTTGTGGTCTATGTATTCACACATGTATTACGGTTTCCGGTTAACACAATTATAGCATGAACAATAGACAATTATCATGAACTAGGAAATACAATAATAACCATTTTATTATTGCCTCTAGGGCATATTTCCAACAGTCTCCCACTTGCACTAGAGTCAGTAATCTAGTTACATTGTGATGAATCGTACACCCATAGCATTCTGGTGTTGATCATGTTTTGCTCATGAGAGAGGTTTAGTCAACGGATC
Organism: Hordeum marinum; assembly: GCA_022496015.1. Lineage (NCBI taxonomy): Eukaryota > Viridiplantae > Streptophyta > Magnoliopsida > Poales > Poaceae > Hordeum > Hordeum marinum. Next base: position 516,855,245 of record CM039676.1, on the reverse strand, counting down.
TGCGACATTCAGATCCGTATGCACTTTACAAATATCTATATCTCCCTCCTGAAAGTAATCACGGATGGAGTTGAAGCGGCGCTTGATGTGTCTTGTCTTCTTGTGAAACCTGGGCTCCTTGGCAAGGGCAATAGCTCCAGTGTTGTCACAGAATAGTGTCATAGGGCCTGACGCACTTGGAATTACTCCTAGGTCGGTGATGAACTCCTTCATCCAGACTCCTTCCTTTGCTGCTTCCGAAGCAGCTATGTACTCTGCTTCACATGTAGATGCCGCCACGACGCTTTGCTTGCTGCTGCACCAGCTGACTGCCCCTCCATTCAAAACATACATGTATCCGATTCGTGACTTGGAGTCGTCCGGATCTGTGTCGAAGCTAGCATCGACATAACCCTTTACGACAAGCTCTTCGGCACCTCCATATACGAGAAACATCTCCTTGGTCCTTTTCAGGTACTTCAGGATATTCTTGACCGCTGTCCAGTGTTCCGCTCCGGGATCACTTTGGTACCTCCCTACCAAACTTATGGCAAGGTTCACATCAGGTCTGGTACACAGCATGTTACATAATAGAGCCTATGGCTTAAGCATAGGGGATGACACTCATCTCTTCTCTATCCTTTGCCGTGGTCGGGCATTGAGTCGTACTCAATCTCACACCTTGTAACACAGGCAAGAACCCCTTCTTGGACTGATCCATATTGAACTTCTTCAATATCTTGTCAAGGTATGTGCTTTGTGAAAGACCTATGAGGCATCTCGATCTATCTCTATCGATCTTAATACCTAATATGTAAGCAGCTTCTCCAAGGTCCTTCATTGAAAAACACTTATTCAAGTAGGACTTTATACTTTCCAAGAGTATATAATACGAGAAATGCTACAGAGGTCCCACTCACTTTCTTGTAAATACAGGGTTCTCCATAAACCTGTATAAACCCAAACGCTTTAATCACCTCATTAAAGAGAATGTTCCAACTCCGAGATGCTTGCACCAGCCCATAGATGGAGCGGTGGAGCTTGCATACTTTGTTAGCATCTTTAGGATCGACAAAAACTTCAGGTTGCATCATATACAGTTCTTCCTTGAGGAAGCCATTAAGGAATGCTGTTTTGACGTCCATTTGCCAGATCTCATAATCATAAAATGCGGCAATTGCTAACATGATTCGGACAGACTTCAGCATCGCTACGGGTGAGAAAGTCTTATCGTAGTCAACTCCTTGAACTTGTCGATAACCCTTAGCGATGAGCCGAGCCTTATAGACGGTCACATTACCATCCGCGTCAGTCTTCTTCTTAAAGATCCATCTATTTTCAATGGCTCGCTTATCATCAGGCAAGTCCACCAAAGTCCATACTTGTTCTCATACATGGATCCTATCTCGGATTTCATGGCCTCAAGACATTTGTTGGAATCCAGGCCCGTCATTGCTTCTTCATAGTTCGAAGGTTTACCGTTGTCTAACAACATGATCTCTAGGATAGGGTTGCTGTACCACTCTGGTGCGGAACGTGTCCTAGTGGACCTTCGACGTTCAATAGTAACTTGATCTGAAGTTTCATGATCATCATCATTAACTTCCTCTCCAGCCGGTGTAGGCTCCACAGAAACAACTTCCTGTGCTGTGCTACTCTCCGGTTCGAGTGGAGGTACAATTACCTCATCAAGTTCTATTTTCCTCCAACTCACTTCTTTCGAGAGAAACTCTTTCTCGAGAAAGGATCCATTCTTGGCAACAAATACTTTGCCTTCGGATCTGAGGTAGAAGGTATACCCAATAGTCTCTTTGGGATATCCTATGAAGACGCACTTTTCCGCTTTGGGTTCGAGCTTCTCAGGTTGAAGTTTCTCCACATAAGCATCGCATCCCCAAACTTTTAGAAACGACAGCTTAGGTTTCTTTCCAAACAATAATTCATACGGTGTCGTCTCGACGGATTTTGACGGTGCCCTATTTAAAGTGAATGCGGCAGTCTCTAATGCATATCCCCAAAATGATAGCGGTAAGTCGGTAAGAGACATCATAGATCGTACCATATCTAATAGAGTGCGATTACGCGTTCAGACACACCATTTCGCTGAGGTGTGCCAGGCGGCGTGAGTTGTGAAACAATTCCACATTTCCTTAGGTGCGTGCCAAACTCGTGACTTAAATATTCTCCACCATGATCACATCGTAGACACTTTATTTTCCTGTCACGTTGATTCTCTACCTCAGTCTAAAATTCCTTGAACCTTTCAAAAGTTTCAGAATTATGTTTCATTAAGTAGACATACCCATATCTACTCAAGTCATCAGTGAGGGTGAGAACATAACGGTAGCCACCACGAGCCTCGACACTCATTGGACCGCATACATCGGTATGTATTATTTCCAACAAGTCAGTTGCTTGCTCCATTGTTCTGGAGAACGGAGTCTTGGTCATCTTGCCCATGAGGCATGGTTTGCACGTGTCAAATGATTCGAAATCAAGAGACTCCAAAAGTCCATCAGTATGGAGATTCTTCATGCGTTTGACACCAATATGACCAAGGCGGCAGTGCCACATGTAAGTGGGACTATCGTTATCAACCTTACACTTTTTGGTACTCACACTATGGACATGTGTAACATCACGTTCGAGATTCATCAAAAATAAACCATTGACTAGCGGGGCATGACCATAAAACATCTCTGTCATATAAATAGAACAACCATTATTCTCAGATTTAAATGAGTAGCCATCTCGCATCAAGCGAGATCCAGATACAATGTTCATGCTCAAAGCTGGTACTAAATAACAATTATTAAGGTTTAACACTAATCCCGAAGGTAGTTGTAGAGGTAGCGTGCCGACGGCGATCACATCAACCTTGGAATCATTCCCGACGTGCATCGTCACCTCGTCCTTTGCCAGCCTCCGCTTATTCCACAGCTCCTGCTTGGAGTTACAAATGTGAGCAACTGCACCGGTATCAAATACCCATGAGCTACTACGAGTGCTGGTTAGGTACACATCAATAACAAGTATATCACATATACCTTTAATGTTTCCGTCCTTCTTATCCGCTAAGTACTTGGGGCAGTTCCGCTTCCAGTGGCCGGTACCCTTGCAATAAAAACACTCAGTCTCAGGCTTTGGGTCCATTCTTGTTCTTCTTCTTCCCGGCAACTTGAAACTAGTGGTCTTATTCACCATCAACACTTGATGCTCATTTTTGATCTCGACCTCCGCTGATTTCAGCATCGAGTACAACTCAGGAATGGACTTCTCCATCCCCTGCATGTTGTAGTTCATCACAAAGCTTTTGTAGATAGGTGGAAGCGACTGGAGGATTCTGTCAATGACCGAGTCATCCGGGAGATTAACTCCCAGCTGAGTCAAGCGGTTGTGTAGCCCAGACATCTTGAGGATGTGCTCACTAACAGAACTATTCTCCTCCATCTTACAGCTGAAGAACTTATCAGAGATGTCATATCTCTCGACCCGGACATGAGCTTGGAAAACCAGTTTCAGCTCTTGGAACATCTCGTATGCTCCATGTTGCTCAAAACGCTTTTGGAGCCCCGGTTCTAAACTGTAAAGCATGCCGCACTGAACAAGGGAGTAATCATCGCAGCGAGAATGCCAAGCGTTCGCAATGCCTTGCTCTACTGGGAGAAAGGGTGGGCCACCTAGTGGTGCATCCAGGACATACAGTTTCTTGGAAGCTATGAGGATGATCCTCAAGCCACGGACCCAGTCCGCATAGTTGCTTCCATCATCTTTCAGTTTGGTTTTCTCTAGGAACGCGTTGAAGTTTAGGGTGACATTCGCGTTGGCCATTGGATTTACAATATAGATTGTAAAGACAATTTTAGACTAAATTTATGATAATTAAGTTCACATAATCAAATTATTTAATGAACACCCACTTAGATAGACATCTCTCTAGTCATCCAAGTGACACATGATCCATGTCAACTAGCCCATGTCCGATCATCACGTGAGACGGACTAGTCATCCATGGTGAACATCTCCATGTTGATCGTATCTTCCATACGACTCATGTTCGACCTTTCGGTCTTCCGTGTTCCGAGGCCATGTCTGTACATGCTAGGCTCGTTAAGTCAACCTAAGTGTTCCGCGTGTGTAAATCTGGCTTACACCCGTTGTATGCAAACATTAGAGCCTATCACACCCGATCATCACGTGGTGCTTCGGAACAGCGATTCTTAGCAACGGTGCACAGTTAGGGTGAACACTTTTCTTGAAATTTTATCGAGACATCATCTTATTACTACCGTCGTCCTAAGCAAATAAGATGTAAACATGATAAACATCACATGCAATAAATATAGTGACATGATATGGCCAATATCATCTTGCTCCTTTGATCTCGATCTTCAGGGCACCATGATCATCACTGTCACCGGCACGACACCATGATCTCCATCATCATGATCTCCATCATTGTGTCTTCATGAAGTTGTCTCACCAACTATTACTTCTACTACTATGGCTAATGTTTAGCAATAAAGTAAAGTAATTACATGGCGTTTATGATTGACACGCAGGTCATACAATAAAATAAGACAACTCCTATGGCTCCTGCCGGTTGTCATACTCATCGACATGCAAGTCGTGAATCGTATTACAACATGATCAATCTCATACATCACAATGCATCACATCACATCCTTTGGCCATATCACATCACAAGGCATATGCTGCAAAAACAAGTTAGACGTCCTCTAATTTGTAGTTGCAAGTTTTTACGTGGCTGCTATAGGTTACTAGCAAGAACGTTTCTTACCTACGCCAAAACCACAACGTGATATGCCAATTGCTATTTACCCTTCATAAGGACCCTTTTCGTCAAATCCAATCCGACTAAGGTGGGAGAGACAGACACCCGCTAGCCACCTTATGCAACAAGTGCATGTCAGGCGGTGGAACCAGTCTCACATAAGCGTACGTGTAAAGTCGGTCTGGGCCGCTTCATCCCACAATACCGCCGAATCAAGATAAGACTAGTAGTGGTAAGCAAATTAACAAATTCGGTGCCCACAACTGCTTTGTGTTCTACTCGTGCATAGATTCTACGCATAGACCTAGCTCATGATGCCACTATTGGGAGACGTAGTAGTAAATCAAAAATTTCCTATGTATCACCAAGATCTATCTATGGAGAAACCAGCAACGAGTGGGGGGGAGATTGCATCTTCATACCTTTGAAGATCGCTAAGCGGAAGTGTTACAAGAACGCGGTTGGTGGAGTCGTACTCGCAGCGATTCAGATCGCGGTGGATTCCGATCACAGCGCCGAACGAGGAAGAGGAAGGGTAGGGCTGCACCGAGAGAGAGAGAGAAGTCGTGTCTCAAATCAGCCCAAACCCTTGCATATATATAGGAGGAGGGAGAGGGAGGGCTGCCTTGGCCCCTCCTCCAAAGAGGAGAGGTTCGGCCGACCCTAGGGGAAGAGTCCACCTCCCACAAGGGAGGTGGATCTCCTCTTTTTCAAACTCCTTTGCCCTATCTCCTTATCTCCAGCCGCATGGGCCTTTCTAGAAGGTCTTGGCCAGCAAAAAAAGTGCTGGCACACCTCCTCTAAGTGCCCACGAAGTTCTATGGTTGTCACACCCCTCCCGGGGGTCCTCCGGCACCCTCCCGGCACTCCCGGTACACTACCGATGAGCCCGAAAACTTTCCGGTGACCAAAACTGGACTTCCTATATATCAATCTTTACCTTTGGACCATTCTGGAGCTCCTCGTGACGTCCGGGATCTCATCAAGGACTCCGAACAACCTTCAATAATCATGTATACCATTTCCCTATAACCCTAGCGTCATCGAACCTTAAGTATGTAGACCCTACGGGCTCGGGAGACATGTAGACATGACCGAGACACCTCTTCGGTCAATAACCAACAGCGGGATCTGGATACCCATGTTGGCTCCCACATGCTCCATGATGATCTCATCGGATGAACCACGATGTCGGGGATTCAGTCAATCCCGTATACAATTCCCTTTGTCTATTGGTATGATACTTGCCCGAGATTCGATCGTCGGTATCTATATACGTTGTTCAATCTCGTTACCGGAAAGTCTCTTTACTCATTCCATAATACATCATCCCATGGCTAAATCCTTAGTCACATTGAGCTCATTATGATGATGTCTTACCGAGTGGGCCCAGAGATACCTCTCCGTCACACGGAGTGTCAAATCCCAGTCTCGATTCGTGCCAACCCAACAGACACTTTCGGAGATACCCGTAGTGCACGTTTATAGCCACCCATTTACGTTGTGACGTTTGGCACACCCAAAGCATTCCTACAGTATCCGGGAGTTGCACAATCTCATGGTCTAAGGAAATGATACTTGACATTGAAAAGCTTTATTAAAAGAACTACACGATCTTGTGCTATGCTTAGGTTTGGGTCTTGTCCATCACATCATTCTCCTAATGATGTGATCCCGTTATCAACGACATCCAATGTCCATGGTCATGAAACCGTGACCATCTATTGATCAACGAGCTAGTGAACTAGAGGCTCACTAGGGACATGTTGTGGTCTATGTATTCACACATGTATTAAGGTTTCCGGTTAAGACAATTATAGCATGAACAATAGACAATTATCATGAACTAGGAAATACAATAATAACCATTTTATTATTGCCTCTAGGGCATATTGCCAACAAAGACATCATCATAATGAGCTCAATGTGACTAAGGAGTTAGCCACAGGATGATGTGTTGTAGATCGAGTAAAGAGACTTGCCGGTAATGAGATTGAACAAGGTATAGGGATACCGACGATCGAATCTCGGGCAAGTATCATACAGGTAGACAAAGGGAATTGTATACGGGATTGGTTGAATCCCCGACATCGTGTTTCATCCGATGAGATCATCGTGGAGCATGTGGGATCCAACATGGGTATCCATATCCCGCTGTGGGTTATTGAGCGGAGAGGTGTCTCGGTCATGTCTATGTGTCTCCCGAACCCGTAGGGTCTACACACTTAAGGTTCGTTGACGCTAGGGTTATAGGGAAATAGTGTACGTGTTTGCCGAAGGTTGTTCGGAGTCCTGGATGAGATCCCGGACGTCACGAGGAGCACCGGAATGGTCTGTAGGTAAAGATTCATATATAGGAAGTGAGGTTTCGGGCGTCACCGGTAGTGTACCGGGACCACCGGAAGGGTTCCGGGGGTCCACCGGGATGGGCCACGGCCCCCGGAAGGTTTCATGGGCCAAAAGTGGGAGGGAACCAGCCCCTAGGTGGGCTGGTGCACCTCCCACCCCAGCCCAAGGCGCAGCAAGGGGTGGAGGGGGAAAACTCTAGGCATGGATGGGCCCAAGGCCCACCCTAGGGCGCCGTCCCTCCTCCCACCTTGGCCATCGGCCCTCCCATCTAGGGCTGCCGCACTCTTTAGGGTGGGAACCATAGATGGGGTGCCTCCTCCTCCTTCCCCCTATATATATGTGGGGTTTTGGAGGGCTGCAACACACGAGTTCCTCTCCTCTCGGCGCAGCCCTACTCCTTCCTCTCCTCGTTCTCCGTAGTGCTTGGCGAAGCCCTGTCGCAGACCACGCAGCTCCACCGTCACCATGCCATCGTGCTGCCGGAGCTCTCCCTCAACCTCTCCTTCCTCCTTGCTGGATCAAGGCGTAGGAGACGTCACCGGGCTGCACGCGTGTTGAACGCAGAGGCGCCGTTGTTAGGCGCTAAGATCGGAGTCCATCGCGATCTGAATGACTATAAGTACGACTCCACCAACCGCATTCTTGTAACGCTTCCTCTTAGCGATCTTCAAAGGTATGAAGATGCACTCTCCCCTTACTCGTTGCTGGTTTCTCTATAGATAGATCTTGGTGAACACGTAGGAAAAAAATCTGATTTACTACTACGTCTCCCAATAGTGGTATCAGAGCTAGGTCTATGCGTAGAATCTATGCACGAGTAGAACACAAAGTTGTTGTGGGCGTCGATCTCGTTAATTTTGTTACCACTACTAGTCTTATCTTGGTTCGACGGTATTGTGGGATGAAGCGGCCCGGACCAACTTTACACGTACGCTTACGTGAGACCGGTTCCACCGCCTGACATGCACTTTTTGCATAAGGTGGCTAGCAGGTGTCTGTCTCTCCCACCTTAGTCGGATTGGATTTGATGAAAAGGGTCCTTATGAAGGGTAAATAGCAATTGACATATCACGTTGTGGTTTTGGCGTAGGTAAGAAACGTTCTTGCTAGAAACCTATAGCAGCCACGTAAAAACTTGCAACTACAAATTAGAGGACGTCTAACTTGTTTTTGCAGCATATGCCTTGTGATGTGATATGTCCCAAAGGATGTGATGTGATGCATTGTGATGTATGAGATTGATCATGTTCTTGTAATAGGATTCACGACTTGCATGTCGATGAGTATGACAACCGCTAGGAGCCATAGGAGTTGTCTTATTTTATTGTATGACCTGCATGTCAATCATAAACGCCATGTAATTACTTTACTTTATTGCTAAACCTTAGCCATAGTAGTAGAAGTAATAGTTGGCGAGACAACTTCATGAAGACACGATGATGGAGAGCATGGTGTTGTGCCGGTGACAGTGATGATCATGGTGCCCCAAAGATGGAGATCAAAGGAGCAAGATGATATTGGCCATATCATGTCACTATATTGATTGCATGTGATGTTTATCATGTTTACATCTTATTTGCTTAGAACGACGGTAGTAAATAAGATGATCTCTCAATAAAATTTCAAGAAAGGTGTTCACCCTAACTGTGCACCATTGCTAAGGATCGTTGTTTCGAAGCACCACGTGATGATCGGGTGTGATAGGTTCTAACGTTCACATACAATGGGTGTAAGCCAGATTTACACACGCGAAACACTTAGGTTGACTTGACGAGCCTAGCATGTACATACATGGCCTCGGAACACGGAAGACCGAAAGGTCGAACATGATTCGTATAGAAGATACGATCAACATGGAGATGTTCACCATGGATGACTAGTCCGTCTCACGTGATGATCGGACACGGGCTAGTTGACATGGATCATGTATCACTTGGATGACTAGAGAGATGTCTATCTAAGTGGGAGTTCATTAAATAATTTGATTATGTGAACTTAATTATCATGAACTTAGTCTAAAATTGTCTTTACAATCTATATTGTAGATCCAATGGCTAATGCTAATGTCACCTCAACTTCAATGCGTTCCTAGAGAAAACCAAGCTGAAAGATGATGGAAGCAACTATGCTTGGTCCGTGGCTTGAGGTTTATCCTCATAGATTCCAAAAGATTGTATGTCCTTGATGCACCGCTAGGTGACGCACCCATTTTCCCAGCGGACCAAGACGTTATGAATGCCTGGCAGTCGTGCTGTGATGATAACTCCCTTGTTCAGTGCGGCATGCTTTACAGTTTAGAACCGGGGCTCTAAGAGGGTTTTGAGAGACACGGAGTATATGAGATGTTCCAAGAGCTGAAAATGGTTTTCCAAGCTCATGCCCGGGTCGAGAGATATGATGTCTCCGACAAGTTCTTCAGCTGTAAGATGGAGGAGAATCGTTCTGTCAGTGAGCACATACTGAAAATGTCTGCGTTGCACAACCGCTTGACTCAGCTGGGAGTTAATCTCCCGGATGACTCGGTCATTGATAGAATCCTCAAGTCGCTTCCACCTAGCTACAAGAGCTTTGTGATGAACTACAACATGCAGGGTATGGAGAAGTCCATTCCTGAGTTGTACTTGATGCTGAAATCAGCAGAGGTCGAGATCAAAAAGGAGCATCAAGTGTTGATGGTGAATAAGACCACTAGTTTCAAGAAAGGCAAGGGTAAGGTGAACTTCAAGAAGGACAAAAAAGTTGTTGTCGCGCCCGGTAAGCAAGTTGTCGGGAAGAAGAACAAGCATGGACCCAAGCCTGAGACTGAGTGCTTTTATTGCAAGGGTACCGGTCACTGGAAGCGAAACTGCCCCCAAGTACTTAGCGGATAAGAAGGCCGACAACGTTAAAGGTATATGTGATATACTTGTTATTGATGTGTACCTAACCAATGCTCGTAGTATCTCCTAGGTATTTGATACCGGTGCAGTTACTCACATTTGTAACTCCAAGCAGGAGCTGCAGAATAAGCGGAGGCTGGCAAAGGAATAGGTGACAATGCGCGTCGGGAATGGTTCCACGGTCGATGTGATCGCCGTTGGCACGCTACCTCTACATCTACCTTCGGGATTAGTTTTAAACCTCAATAATTGTTATTTAGTACCAGCTTTGAGCATGAACATTGTATCTGGATCTCGCTTGATGCGAGATGGCTACTCATTTAAATCTGAGAATAATGGTTGTTCTATTTATATGAGAGAAATGTTTTATGGTCACGCTCTGCTGGTCAATGGTTTATTTTTGATGAATCTCGAACGTGATGTTACACATGTTCATAGTGTGAGTACCAAAAAGTGTAAGGGTTATAACGATAGTCCCACTTACATGTGGCACTGCCGCCTTGGTCATATTGGTGTCAAACACATGGAGAAGCTCCATGCTAATGGACTTTTGGAGTATCTTGATTTTGAATCATTTGACACGTGTGAACCATGACTCATGGGCAAGATGACCAAGACTCCGTTCTTTGGAACAATGGAGCGAGCAACTGACTTGTTGGAGATAATACATACCGATGTATGTGGTCCAATGAGCGTCGAGGCTCGCTGTGGCTACCGTTATGTTCTCATCCTCACTGATGACTTGAGAAGATATGGGTATGTCTACTTAATGAAACACAAGTCTAAAACCTTTGAAAGGTTCAAGGAATTTCAAAGTGAGGTAGAGAATCAACGTGACAGGAAAATAAAGTGCCTATGATCTGATTGTGGCGGAGAATATTTAAGTCACGAGTTTGGCACCCAACTAAGGAAATGTGGCGTTGTTTCACAACTCACGCTGCATGGCACACCTCAGCCAAATGGTGTGTCTGAATGTCGTAATCGCACTCTATTGGATATGGTGCGATCTATGATGTCTCTTACCGACTTACCGCTATCATTTTGGGGATATTCATTAGAGACTACCGCATTCACTTTAAATAGGGCACCGTCAAAGTCCGTTGAGACGACACCGTATGAATTATGGTTTGGAAAGAAACCTAAGCTATCGTTTCTAAAAGTTTGGAGATGTGATGCTTATGTGAAGAAACTTCAACCCGAGAAGCTCGAACCCAAAGCGAAAAAGTGCATCCTCATAGGATGTCCCAAAGAGACTATTGGGTATACCTTCTACCTTAGATCTGAAGACAAAGTCTTTGTTGCCAAGAATGGATCCTTTCTCGAGAAAGAGTTTCTCTCGAAAGAAGTAAGTGGGAGGAAAATAGAACTTGATGAGGTAATTGTACCTCCACTAGAACCGGAGAGTAGCGCAGCACAGGAAGTTGTTTCTGTGGAGCCTGCACCGGCTGGAGAGGAAGTTAATGATGATGATCATGAAACTTCAGATCAAGTTACTATTGAACGCCGAAGGTCCACTAGGACACGTTCCGCACCAGAGTGGTACAACAACCCTGTCCTGGAGATCATGTTGTTGGACAACGGTGAACCTTCGAACTATGAAGAAGCGATGGTGGGCCCAGATTCCAACAAATGGATTGAAGCCATGAAATCCGAGATAGGGTCCATGTTTGAGAACAAAGTATGGACTTTGGTGGACTTGCCTGATGATAAGCGAGCCATTGAAAATAAATGGATCTTTAAGAAGAAGACTGACGCGGATGGTAATGTGACCATCTATAAGGCTCGGCTTGTCGCTAAGGGTTATCGACAAGTTCAAGGAGTTGACTACGATGAGACTTTCTCACCCGTAGCGATGCTGAAGTCTGTCCGAATCATGTTAGCAATTGCCGCATTTTATGATTATGAGATCTGGCAAATGGACATCAAAACGGCATTCCTTAATGGCTTCCTTAAGGAAGAACTGTATATGATGCAGCCGGAAGGTTTTGTCGATCCTAAAGATGCTAACGAAGTATGCAAGCTCCAGCGCTCCATCTATGGGCTGGTGCAAGCATCTCGGAGTTGGAACATTCACTTTAATGAGGTGATTAAAGCATTTGGGTTTATACAGGTTTATGGAGAACCCTATATTTACAAGAAAGTGAGTGGTAGCACTGTAGCATTTCTCATATTATATGTGGATGACATATTGTTGATGGGAAATGATATAGAACTTTTGGAAAGTGTAAAGGCCTACTTGAATAAATGTTTTTCAATGAAGGACATTGGAGAAGCTGCTTACATATTAGGTATTAAGATCTATAGAGATAGATCGAAACGGCTCCTAGGTCTTTCACAAAGCACATACCTTGAAAAGATATTGAAGAAGTTCAATATGGATCAGTCCAAGAAGGGGTTCTTGCGTGTGTTACAGGATGTGAGATTGAGTACGACTCAATGCCCGACCATGGCAAAGGATAGAGAAGAGATGAACGTTATCCCCTATGCTTCAGCCATAGGCTCTATTATGTATGCCATGTTGTGTACCAGACCTGATGTGAACCTTGCCATAAGTTTGGTAGGGAGGTACCAAAGTGATCCCCAGCGGAACACTGGACAGCGGTCAAGAATATCCTGAAGTGCCTGAAAAGGGCAAAGGACATGTTTCTCGTATATGGAGGTGCCGAAGAGCTCGTCGTAAAGGGTTATGTCGATGCTAGCTTCGACACAGATCCGAACGACTCCAAGTCGCAAACCAGATACGTGTATATTTTGAACAGAGGGGCAGTCAGCTGGTGCAGCAGCAAGCAAAGAATTGTGGCGGCATCTACATGTGAAGCGGAGTACATAGCTGCTTCGGAAGCAGCAAAGGAAGGAGTTTGGATGAAGGAGTTCATCACTGACCTAGGAGTGATTCCCAATGCGTCAGGCCCGATGACTCTATTCTGTGACAATACTGGAGCTATTGCCCTTGCGAAGGAGCCTAGGTTTCACAAGAAGACAAGACACATCAAGCGCCGGTTCAACTCCATCCGTGATTACATTCAGGAGGGAGATATAGATATTTGTAAAGTACATACGGATCTGAATGTCACAGATACGTTGACTAAACCTCTCTCACGAGCAAAACATGATCAACACCAGAATGCTATGGGTGTTCGATTCATCACAATGTAACTAGATTGTTGACTCTAGTGCAAGTGGGAGACTGTTGGAAATATGCCCTAGAGGAAATAATAAAATGGTTATTATTGTATTTCCTTGTTCATGATAATTTTCTATTTTTCATGCTAGAATTGTGTTAACCGGGAACCATAATGCATGTGTGAATACATAGACCACAACATGTCCCTAGTGAGCCTCTAGTTGGCTAGCTCGTTGTTCAATAGATAGTCACGGATTCATGACCATGGACATTGGATGTAGTTGATAACGGGATCACATCATTAGGAGAATGATGTGATGGACAAGACCCAATCCTAAGCATAGCACAAGATCGTGTAGTTCGTCTGCTAAAGCTTTTCAATGTCAAGTATCATTTCCTTAGACCATGAGATTGTGCAACTCCCGGATACCGTCGGAATGCTTTGGGTGTGCCAAACGTCACAACGTAACTAGGTGGCTATAAAGGTGCACTATGGGTATCTCCGAAAGTGTCTGTTGGGTTGGCACGAATTGAGACTGGGATTTGTCACTCCGTGTGATGGAGAGGTATCTCTGGGCCCACTCGGTAAGACATCATCATAATGAGCTCAAAGTGACTAAGGAGTTAGCCACAGGATGATGTGTTACAGAACGAGTAAAGAGACTTGCCGGTAACGAGATTGAACAAGGTATAGGGATACCGACGATCAAATCTCGGGCAAGTATCATACCGGTAGACAAAGGGAATTGTAGACGAGATTGATTGAATCCCCGACATGGTGGTTCATCCGATGAGATCATCATGGAGAATGTGGGAGCCAACAAGGGTATCCAGATCCCGCTGTTGGTTATTGACCGGAGAGGTGTCTCGGTCATGTCTACGTGTCTCCCGAACCCGTAGGGTCTACACACTTAAGGTTCGATGACGGTAGGGTTATAGGGAAATAGTGTACATGGTTACCGAAGGTTGTTCGGAGATCCAGATGAGATCCCGGATGTCACGAGGAGTTCTGGAATGGTCCGGAGACAAAGATTGATATATAGGAAGTGAGGTTTTGGTTACCGGAAATGTTTCGGGCGTCAACGGTAACGTACCGGGACCATCGGAAGGGTTCCGGGGTCCACCGGGAGGGGCCACGGGCCCCGGAGGGCTGTGTGGGCCGAAGATGGAGGGAACCAGCCCCTAGGTGGGATGGTGCACCCCTCCCACCTGGCCCAAGGCGCAGCAAAGGAGAGAGGGTGGCAAGCCCTAGCCCAGATGGGCCCTAGGCCCACCCTAGGGTGGCTAGGGCAGCCGCACCCCTCTCCCCTCCCTCTTGGCCGCCGGCCAAGATCCCATCTAGGGGCTGCCGCACCACTCAGGGTGGGAACCCTAGGGGTGGGCACCCTCCTCCCTCTCCTCCTATATATAGTGGTGCCCTTGGGGCTGTTTGAGACACGACTCTCTCTCCCTCTCGGCGCAGCCCTACTTCTCCTACTCCTCGTTCTCCGTAGTGCTTGGTGAAGGCCTGCCAGAGACCACGCAGCTCCACCGTCACCACATCGTCGTGCTGTTAGAGCTCTCCCTCCACCTCCCCTTCCTCCTTGCTAGATCAAGGCGTAGGAGACATCACCAGGCTGCACGTGTGTTGAACGTGGAGGCGCCGTTGTTCGACGCTAGGATCGGAGTCCACCGTGATCTGAATCGCTACGAGTACGACTCCACCAACCGCGTTCTTGTAATGCTTCTGCTTAGCGATCTTCAAAGGTATGGAGATGCACTCTCCCCTTACTCGTTGCTGGTTTCTCCATAGATAGATCTTGGTGAACACATAGGAATTTTTTTGATTTACTTCTACGTCTCCCAACACTTTTCACATCCATTTGTTGGAATTTTAAATCATGATGAGAAGCATATGCAAGCAACATGCAAATAGATTCAAGCTGAGCAACGGGAGAAAAGGTTTCACCATAGTTGATACCCTCGACTTGGGAGCAGCCTTGAGCCACCAATCTTGCCTTATTTCAGATGAAAACACCATTTGCATCTTGATTGTTCTTGAAGACCCATTTGGTTCCAATGACATTATGGTCCTTCGTCAGCCTTCAAACAAGTTGACATACCTTGTTGCGCTCAAAATTGTTTGAGTTCATTGTGCATGGCATTCGACCAATCTGTGTCCTCGAGTGCCTCTTGTACCTTAAGGGGTTCAATACAAGAAACAAATGCACAATGCTCACGAAAGTTTGTTAATTGTTTACAAGTTGTTACCCCTTTACTCAAGCTCCCGTATAATTCTCCAAAACATGTTGATTATGTTTGAGTTTGTAGTCTACTTGGGCGGCGTGACACTTAACAACTCTTCCAAGGAAGGTTGGGGAGAACTATTTACAACATATTGAGCGTCGTCTTGAGCTTTCTCTTGATATTGAGCTTGTATTTGATTTTGAGCTTGCTCGGAGTCATGATCTAGATCTTGGGCATCACTTGGAGGATCACCATCATCATGAGGTTGATCATGTCCTTGATCTTGTTCATTTGATTGAGGACCATCATTTTTTCTTCGGAAGCATGTGGGTCAGGTGTTTGTGAGGGTTCCACTTTCGTAGAACATTATCCTTCTCCTTTGGCCACAAGGGGTTCCTCAACAGGTAGGAAATGTCTCACACCCATTCTTCTTATGGTTTGGGGAGGAATTTCATAACCTATATCACAAAGAACACTTTGCTACACTTGGGAGCCATTATTTTCATCAAACTCCATGTTACACGTCTCCTCAATGAGTTCGTTGGACTTATTGAGGACACAGTAAGCATGAGAGTTTGTAGCATAACCAACAAATATGCCCTCTTGACCTCTAGAATCAAAGTTAGCTAAATGAGCTCCCTATTTGAGAATGAAACACTTACACTCAAACACCCAAAAGTACTTGAGGTTGGGCTTGTTACCGGTGAGTATCTCATATGGATTATTGTTCAAA
Source organism: Hordeum marinum (assembly GCA_022496015.1). Classification (NCBI taxonomy): domain Eukaryota; kingdom Viridiplantae; phylum Streptophyta; class Magnoliopsida; order Poales; family Poaceae; genus Hordeum; species Hordeum marinum. The sequence continues at coordinate 516,839,160 of CM039676.1, read as the reverse complement.
GCTTTGCGGTGGGAGAGCCAATCGAATGCATGGCATGCTTTAGTTTGACCCAAAAGTTGTACGGAGATTTGAATTCTGCCATCATGGTCCTTGCCACGTCCATCAACGTCCGGTTATTCCTCTCTGCTACACCATTTTGTTGAGGGGTATATGGTCCGAAGTATTGGTGCTTAAACCCCTTATGACTCAAAAACTCATCCAAGGTGTAGTTCTTGAACTCGGAGCTGCTGTCACTTAGAATTGTCAAAATATGTGCTACATGTTGGCCTTGAGCTTCATTTGCGAAGTCGATGATGGTTTGTTGGGTCTCACTCTTCCTCTTGAAGAAATACACCCATGTGTATCTTGAATAATCATCCACAATCACCAAGAATGCTTTCTTCCTCCAAGACTATCAAAATATGGAGAACCGAAGAAAGCCATGTGAAGGAGCTCTAGGGGCTTCTTTGAGTAAATAGTAGTCGTGGAGAAGTGAGGTGTCTCATGAAGCTTTCCTTCAATACAAGCACTTCAAGCCCGATCATTGGCAAAACTAACATTTGTTAGTCCATGGACCTGGTACCCATTTAGGAGACTTTGCAAAGATCTCATATTGACATGGGATAAACGGCAATGCCAAAGCCATCCCACACAACTTTAGTCATTAGACATGTTGTAGTCTTAGTGGGCTTCTCCGAGAAGTCGACCACATAGAGACCGTTCTCAACATATCCAACATAGGATACTCTAAGAGGCTTGATCCACTTGAGGGCCACAATATCAATAACAAAGGAAGTATAAAAACCCATGAGTGCAAGTTGACGAACGAAAAGTAAATTGTATGCAAGGGTATCAACAATCATGACTTTCTTAATGTTTAAATTCAGAGAGATCGCCACCTTGCCAAGAACCAATACCTTTGAGGTTGTAGCATCACTAAATTGGACTAGAGTGGCATAAAGACGAGTTGGTTTGAACGTCCACCACAAAATCCTTGCTTATGGTCATATAATTTGTTGCCCACTATAAAGCAACCATGAACCTCCTCCGAAAGCAAAGTCCTACATAAGATCAATGCTTGGTTTTAGGTACCCATTCTTGAATGGGTCCTTTGATGTTATAACAAGGGTCTTAGGAACCCAAATACACCATTTAATGTACTCATCAGGAGAACCAACAAATTTGGCATAAACATGCCCATCACTAGCATGGCTTAAAACATAGGAAGGTTTAAATTCGTTGGCTTTGTTGGGATGAGTGGCATCGACCCTTTGGACCTTACCACCCATCAACTTGTTCTTCTTATGGTCTTGTCTTTGTTGGAGTTATTCTTCTTTGACTTGGGTACAAACCTAGATCTCTCCTTAGATACAACTTCATTTTTATTTCTCAAAAAGTCGTTGAGGTTCTTCTCGCCTTGTATGCAAGTCACAAGGCCTTTCTCAAGTTTCTCTTTCAACTTGGTATTTTCCTCCACAAGGTGTGCATGCTCACAACAAGGGTTATAGGTATGAGCACCATAAATTAAAATAAAAGGAGGGAATGTACTAATTTACTTAGTGAGTTTTGCTTGGAGTTGATCATGGGAAACCTTTAGAGAGGCATGCACACTTTTCAAGGCCTTATGAGCCTTGTCAAGTAGCTCAAACTCCTCCTTGAGATTCTTATGGCCAACCCAAAGTTCAGCATTCTCGTTTTTAAGTACACGAGCAAGAACTTGAGCATGATTATGATCTTTCCTTAATTTAGCAAGATCAACGTTGTGTGACTCCTCAAAAGCCAAACGAAGACCTTGATCCTCTTCAAGAGCATGAGAAAGATCCGTGATCTCATCAGCATAGTCACGGCTATGCCCTTCATCTTAGTGATGGTCAGAGTCAATGACATCATTGGACTCACCTAATCGTTCCAAGAGAGCAAATAAATGCTTCTTGGTTTCTCCCTTGCGTTCACACCTGAATTTATCAAAGAAATTCTCATAAACTTTAACCTCCTCCTTTTCATCCCCACTATCCGTAGAAGGAATAGTGGAGATGGTAGTATTGATGTTGGAGGTTACCTTGTTGGAGGCTTTGGCCATTAGGCACTTGGCGATGGGGATGAGGTCCTTTTTGGGTGAGTCGAAGAGTGACACCATGGTTGGTGAAGAGATGGAAATGGCCATGGAGGTCATTGTCATTCCTTCTCCACATGCATCATCATCATCATCATCGGAGTTGTACTCCTCTTGCACCATCAACCCCTTTGGAGGCACCCTCTTTCGAAAGTTTTTCTTGTTGGGGAAGGACTTGGACTTGTCCTTGCGAATGAGGTTACCTCCATTGTCTTCTTGCTTCTCGTGGGGGCAATCTACAATAAAGTGACTGACATTACCACAATTGTAGCATGTCCTCACCCCTTGCTTGACCTTGGAAGCACTTGAGTTGTTATTGGAGAAGTTCGGCTTGGTGTTCCTCTTGTTGCCCCAAAATTGCCTAGACGCAAGAGCCATGTGCTCGTGGTAAGCATATTTGGTGTCCTCGGGGCAACACTCCTCTTTTTATTCTTCCTCCTCCTATGAGATTACCTTGGCCTTCAAAGAAAGGTTGGGCTTCTTTGACCGTTGAACATGAGATAGAGCGTTGTCCATGGTCTTGTTCAAGATGTTCATAGCAATAAACTCATCCAACACTTTGCTCGAGGACAAGGAGTGGAAGTCTGGTGTTTGACAAATCACGGAAGACATGCCTTTGTTGAATGGCATGATGTCCTTGAGGAACTTGCGCTTTACCCAAGTGTCCTCCGTGTTCTTGCTCCCATGATCTTAGAGAGAGAAGGCAAGGGTGGTGAATCTCCGGTAGAGCTCGCTTGGGTCTTCATGTTCATTCATCACAAACTCATCAGCTTCATCAAGAACCACCTCAAAGTTGCATCGTTGATTGGTTGAGATCCCTTTGCATAATGAGTTGATGTGCGCCCATGCATCTTTGGCAATGGTGAAAGGACGCAAGTGGGGGAGCACTTCGGGTGGCATAGCCGATTGAAGAATGAACAAAGTGGAAGCATTTAGTTGGTTGTCCATCTCTTCTCTTGGAGTCATGTTGTCGCGATTATGAGGGTCAAAGCCTTGCTTGTTCACCCTCCATAGTTGTGTTGATCTGTGATTCAAATCAGACTTGATGCAAAAAAACCAATTAGGAAAGTTAGTCAAATCAAGCTTGGGTGGGGGCCCATTAGGGTTAATATGAGATGAGGGAACCGGTCCACCATAGGATAGGGGAAGGGCCACCATGGTATCGGTGTTCAATCAATTAATTCTTTGAGAGGTAAAATGACATAAAACAAAATAACATCTATGCCTCCATGATGAATCAAAGAGATCCAACGGTCTCCCACTTGTGGCTTGCGAGCCTTCTTTATTTGTCCTCATGTTTCAATTTGGAGCCGTCTTGGTAGTTTGCGCTCAGTCGAGTATGCAAAAGATAACTCGGGATGCACTACTGGAATCAGAAGATTTGCCGTCTGCCACCTCTTTGCCGTTTGCTAGTGGGCGGCAAAGAGTGGCTTTGCCATCAGCTAGCAGAAAGCAGACGGCAAAGTAGTGGCAGACGGCAAAGGGTGGCTTTGCCACCAGCCACTACTTTGTCGTCTGCTAGCGGACGGCAAAGGAGGTTTGTCGTCCGCTAGCGGATGGCAAAGAGGGAAGGGGCCCACCCTAAACCCAGCCCGCAACTTGACCTAACGCCCCCCTCTTTGCCGTACGCTAGCGGACGGCAAACCTCCTTTAACGTCCGCTAGCGGACGGTAAAGAGGGGGGCTAACTAACGGCTAACGCCCCCCCGACCCGCCTCTCTCTCTCTTTCTCTCCCTCTCTCCTCCCCATCGCCCCCATCCCCGCCGCCCCCACCCCCACTGCCTGTGCCCACTGCCGGCCGCCGCCCCTCATCCGTGCCGCCCGCGCCCACCGCCGGCCGCCACCCCCCATCCCCGCCGCCCCCATCCCCGCCACCCCCACCCCCGCCGCCCGCGCCCACCGCCCCCCATCCCCGCCACCCCCACCACCGCCGGCTGCAGGCCGCGCCCCCCACCCCACCCCACTGTCGGGGATTTATCACGGTAGATGTTCGGGTGAACGGACTTGGATTCGAGGCCATCGCTATCGTGATGGACTCAAAGGGGTTGATAGGGACGAAGGACACGAGTTTACCTAGGTGAGGTAATCGCCTACGTCCTGCTTGTGTTTGTATTGCTTGTTGTATCGATTACAAGGGAGCTAAAGCTTGACCTAGTTCTCGATAACCCTGATCTCTAAGTCGCCCCGGGTCTTGCCCTTATATACCAAGGTCAAGACCACGGGTCATACAAGTTGTGGCCGACTCTCATTACACGTCTGAGTCTGCCTCTATCTTCTCTTGCCTATCTTGACCAAGTTGTCCCTAGGCGGCTTCACACGCCCGGGTCTTCTCATCCGGGCCACCCCGCCGGCCCATCTTGTGAGCCGCTGCGCTTGTTGGGCCCTCCAGTCCTGACGGCTCACTCTTGGGCTGGCTACGAGCCGTCCGGTGAGACCCGGAGCTCTCCAGGGCGGGTCTCACCGTGGGGTTATATCCCCAGCATTAGGCCCCAGGTTGATTTGAGCTTGCTCATTTCATCCTTCTCTTTTGTTCCTCGGTGAGTCGCCCTGTAATGACTCGCCATGACGTCGCGCAGACTCTGCAAAAAAGATTCATTGACGCACCGCCAAATCCTTCCATTAAATGGTTAGCCCGAAAATCGAGGCATCCGCCTCGGTCAGACGATTTGTGTTGCTTGGATTTTCGTGCCTGCCCCATTTTCCTATTAAATAGGACTACTATGGGCGGCATTTCCTTTCTCCCGCTTGCGCCATCATCTTCTTCCTCTCTGATACTTCCGCTCCTGGTCCGGCGCCGTCTCCGTCCCGCCGTCGACTGGCCGCTGCATCAACCTGTTGCGAACCAGAGTTCATCTCGCGCTCCTCTCGCCGTCGCCTGTAAGTCTTCTTCCCTTAGACCCATAACCGTCTCTGGTAGGGTTTCTATAAAGCTTCGCCGCCGTCGTCACTTAGAACTCAAACTCCATTGCCGCTGGTCGTGCTCAGTGTATCAACTCCGGACAGTCGCCCGACCTCGTGGCGCCGCTGCGTAATAGGCAGTGAGTAACAACACATATATCGGTCCCTACTCAGCCTGCCATTTTAGGTTTCGTCCGCCTCGCCCGTTTGTCCTTAGGTCTGAAAATAGAGGCATTTTTCCTGCTTTTGTAGATCTGTCATTTTAGCTGAACTTCACGAAATCTGTTTCCTGGGACTTAGCCGTTTTTCGCTCCTCCTCTTTTCTTTGTTGACTCACCAGGCCCCTCCGGCTTTCATCAGTTGGACCATGGCATATTATTTGTAGAACCCTGAAAATTGTAAGCCGTCGTAGATATTTGTTTTGCTCTTGACTCGTCGTACTTTTTAATTTGCACAGTCCTTAAGCCGCCAGCATGTCTTGCGCCTCCAACTCATGCAACTGGGTCGGGTCTTGCATCACGGAGGAATACTTATTGGATTTTGTTCACGCGGGTACCCTTCCTTCCAAGGAGGTCCTTAATTGGTGGGCCTCGGGTGATGAAACACGGCCCACTCCTCAAGAAGGTGAAGTATTGGTCTTCTCCGATCATATCGAGCGAGGACTCGTGCCTCCTGGCTCGAAATTCTTTCGTGACGTCCTTCACTTTTACAAGCTTCACCGCCAAGACTTGGCCCCCAACTCCGTCTCCAATATATGCAATTTTCAAGTGCTCTGTGAAGTCTATCTGCAAGCCAAGCCGTCTATGGGGTTATTTCGAGAGTTTTTCTATGCCAACAGACAAACTGAGGTGAAAGCCGGTCCGAGTCTAGAGCTTGGCGGGATCTCCATTCAACGGCGTAGGGATATTACTTTTCCAGCCATGCAGATGTCGGGTCATCCAAAGGGCTGGAACAATACTTGGTTCTACTTCAAGGATACCTCTGCTGAGAATGAACGTCCACTTCCGGGTTATCGTCCCTCCCGGCTCAAGACAACTTCGGAGCTTTCGGGCCGGCCGTTAGCTTCAGAACATGCAAGGTACGAGCTGGCTCACGCCAAGATCAAGGCCCTCACGGCCAATGGTTTAACCGGGCTGGATTTGATCCGCTGTTGGATTTCTTGGTGGATTATGCCCTTAAGTCATAGAAGCCGGCTCATGTGTGAATATGAAGGCAAGTATGATAGTTCATTATGCTTCAGCCAATCAACCCTGACGGAGGATGACATCACCACCGTCATCCAGAGCCTTGTCCATGAAGCATCCGAATCATGCAGCGCCATTGGCCTGGCGCCTTTTAACGCCAAAAATCTGGCTCCAGATGTAAGGAGACTCTTCACCACTTTTTCTCCTTGTCACTTATACCTTTCTAACGCATTACCGTTTAACCGGTTTAACCTTTCCAGGCCAACTCTGATTTCTGGAAGGAGGAGTATGTTCCTCCTTTGAAGAAGCCCAAGAAGAAAGTTCTGGCTAAGAAGTCCAAGAAGACCGCCCCACAAGAAGGATGGTTTGACCCGCCGCAATCGTCCGACTCAGAGGTAAACCTTGGCTGCTTTCTGCCATTTTATTACCTTATTTTACTTACACTTGTTTTACTCACAGGATGATGTGGAAACAAGCTGAGCCAACACCCCTGAGGTAATATACATTTCTTTCGGCTCAGAATATTTTGTCCCCCGGAAGCCGTGGCGGGTTATTGGAAAAGTTCCTCTTTCTCATCCTCTTGCTTATCTGGCTCTCGGTTTTCTTTTGAAGAAGCAACAACAGGTTGATCGTTGCCAGACCCGGAGCGCTGGTTCTACTGAACCTATGTACGACTTGCCAAACTCGCCAGCTCTGAAGAAATGCCCCGCAGAGGTATGTATCTCTGTTCTAATTAATTTCACTTTGCGACCTCGACGTTGTCTCATGTTTCTTAAATTGTCTCTTAGAAATCACCGTCTTCTGGCGACTCTTCAGCGACCGCTCTGCCGCCTCCCAAGATCAACCTGTTGTAAGTATTTCCCATTATGACATCCGGCTCTTTATGCGGCAGTAGTATCCTTTGGATTCTGATCCTCATATCTATAGTGTTCAAGCCAAGCGTCGGAAAACCAACAAGTTCTCCCCCGGCCCTGCTGCCCAAGAACCGGAGCATTCAAAGTCGGATGACTCGCGGCCGGCTGAAGATATCCCAGCCGCTTCTGTAGAGCCAACCGCTGATGATGTTGTGCCAGATAATCCACCAATGAATCCTGCTAAGCGGCTGAACCCTGCCCAGGCAGCTAAGGACACAATTGGCCCAGAAGTTGAGATCACTGGCGCTGGTTTGCATTCTCCCCCGGCTCACGTGCTGACCAAGCGGGGTGAAACAGCCAATAGTTCTAGGAAGCTTGAATTTGAGCCCTCTGCCTTAGAGAAAATGACAGCTGAAGAGCTTCATGCTGGCTATATGGCCCGCCTATTCACCAGCCGGGACCTGGAGCTCCAACTGGTTAATCTCATGAAGAAGAAGTATGAGGTATTCTTTTCCTCCTTATATCCTTACGTAGCCCCCAGGTACTGGCTTAATCTCTCGACATGTTGAGCCGGTACTTTACACAGTTACTTTGTAGATAGAATTATTCTGTTTTAAATAATCAAAAGAGCCGATACTAGCCCCCAAGGCCTGGCTCAAACTTGTTCAAAGTTGAGTCGGGACTTCTTAGAAGATAACTTAAGAGAGCTAATAGCAGCCCCTAAGGGCCGGCTCAAACCTGTTCAAAGTTGAGTCGGAACTTTTTAGAAGATAACTTAAGAGAGCAAATAGTAGCGCCCAAGGGTTGGGTCAAACCTGTTCAAAGTTGAGTCGGAACTTTTTAGAAGATAACTTAAGAGAGCTAATAGTAGCCCCCAAGGGCCGGCTCAAACCTGTTCAAAGTTGAGTCGGGACTTTATAGTGACCTTCTGAAAAATAGACATTAGCCCCCAAGTGTCATGCATATTGCTTGCAATCTGGTTGAGACTTGTCCGTTTTACTCTCTGCTTTGAAATGTTTCAGGAATCCTTGACTGAAGCCGAGTCATAGTTGGTTGGCTTAAGGACCAACCTGGTTGATCAACAGGCTGCTCCGAGCGCCACCGATGAGAAATGCCGGCCCTTGACCGAAGAGCTGGTTAAAGTTAAGGCGGAGTTTGCCACTTTCAGAGAGTCTGCCGTGTCTGAGAAGGCCAAGCTGATCAAACAGGCGGGCGACGCTGATCAGCGGTTGATGATTGTCTCTGACGAGCTGCAATCCTTGAAACGTCATATCACCAAGATGACAGCCGCCCTCTTCGGTGAGCTCTTGACATTTTTTCCTTAACTGCTGTGATAACATCTGAACAGGTGACTTATCATTAAAACCTCCGGCTCCTACAGGTCCTAGAAGCCGTCAACTAGCGTCCGACAGCTTACTGCCTCTGAAGGCTATCTACACCCTGGCGGAGTAGCTGTACTGCAGTGCGATGTTTACCATCAAGTCTGTGCAGTACAAGGACAAGATCCCTTCAACTCTCAAAGGGGTCTTAGAACTTTTTTCCACCATGCCGAAGCAGATTGCTGAATTGAAGAAATCAGTCGCCTGCTAGGGAGCAATCGCAGGCATAAGCCGGGCTCTGGCCTTCGCTCCGGACCTTACTCCGGTTGATATGATGGAAGGCTTCCCCTCCAAGAAGGATGACGGTTCTGAGTTTACAGAAGCTGACTACATCCGGTGCGTCAAGGATTCCAGGTTTCTGGCTTCCGTCTTAGCAGAAGAGGCTGACCTGGACACTTACCAGGCGGCTTATGATGCGCACCAAAAGAGAATTCGTGGTCCACTCTACGAATGGAAGGACTTGACGCCTACCCACAGTAAGGACCTCTTTGCTTCTGATCTCGACCCATCTCCCTTCCTTGAAGAAGGGTCTTTTGCAGCTCTAGCTGACTGCAACTGGAACTTGGACAACCTTCAGATCCGGGCATCCGAAGAGCCGGAGCAGGATGAGCCGCCGGCCAGTTGATTAACCCCATTTTGTAATAGCCGACTCTCCTTACCCCGTCGTAGGGGACTTTAAAAAACTTTGATCACCACTTTTGGTGCTCTACATAGAGCGTTTGTAATATATACCCCATGATATTTGTTGTGCTGATCTTTTTAAATGAGAAAAAATCCGGCTTTCCAAGTGCCATCTTCCTTGTATGCATTCCAGTTAATAATTTCCGTCGGTTGTCTCTTCTTCTTGGGTCAAGAGTCGGCCTAAAGGACTTCATGATTTCCGTCCGCGGCTAATCATGTCAACCGGAGTTTTTGAGCATAAAGCCAGTTAACAAGCATTACAACTTGTACCCGAAGGTAATAATACAGCGTAAACGCTGGTGGATAGGTGTTAGAATCTACACTCGAAGGTAAGAAGCCGTCCTCGCCGCGGCTAATTTTCCTTTAGGCGGATTTTTGTGTACCCGAAGGTAATAATACAGCGTAAACGCTGGCGAATAGGCGTTAGAAGCTGTACCCGAAGGTAAGAAGCCGCCCTCGCCGGTTATGAGGTGTTAGCTACCCATGGGTAAAAAACCCTCACAACCGCGGCTAAACGTGCTAGCCGGAAATTTGGCATAAAACCGGCCAATAGGGTGTTAGAAGCGATACCCGTCAGTAAGAAGCCCCCTTCAGTAGTACGGCGTACGATGCCGGCGGATAGGCGTTAGAAGCTGTACCCAAAGGTAAGAAGCCGTCCTCGCCACGACTCATTTTCCTGAGCCGGTTTTTTTTGTGGCATAAAGCCTGGTGCCGTGACTCATTTTCCTGAGCCGGGATTTTGTTTTTGGCAGTGAGACTATTTGATATAACTGTGACATGTACAATGATAGTGTACAATGAAGGGTCTCTACATCCTTAAGTGAAATAAGGCCGGAGATGCGCGATGTTCCACGGCCGGCGGGTCTCCTGACCCGCCGTATCTGTGTCATCTCGGATATCGACGAGGTAATATGACCCATTGTTGAGATTTCTGCTGACTACAAAAGGTCCTTCCCATGGTCCTGAATCAGCCGGAGCACTAAGTCGCCCTCCTGGAATGTCCGGGTCTTGACCCTGCGGCTGTGATAGCGACGCAGGTCTTGTTGATAAATTGCCGACCGGGCCGCTGCTAGCTCTCGCGCCTCTTCCAGAGCATGCAATGCATCTTGACGTGCCGTCTCATTGTCCGCCTCAACTTAAGCCGCCACCCTTGGCGAGTCATGCCGAATGTCACTGGGCAAAACTGCCTCGGCCCCGTACACCATAAAGAAAGGCGTGAAACCCGTGGATCTGTTAGGGGTGGTCCTGATGCTCCATAAGACGGAGGGTAATTCTTCTACCCAACACCCGGGCGTTCGCTGCAAAGGAACCATAAGCCGCAGTTTAATCCCTCTTAGAATTTCCTGATTGGCACACTCCGCCTGACCGTTGGATTGTGGATGCGCCACTGCTGAAACATCAAGCCGGATATGCTCTTCGTCGCAGAATTTTTTCATAGCCCCCTTGGACAGATTTGTACCATTATCAGTGATGGTGTTGTGTGGGTAACCAAAACGGTAGATCAAATTTTTGATAAATAAAACCGCCGTAGCCGCGTCACATTTGTTGACCGGCTCTGCCTCTACCCACTTGGTAAACTTGTCCACCGCCACCAGGAGGTGTGTTTTCTTATCCTTGGATCTCTTGAAAGGTCCCACCATGTCAAGCCCCCAGACTGCAAACGGCCAAGTAATTGGTATTATCCTTAACTCCTGAGCCAGGATATGAGCACGCCGGCCAAACTTCTGACAACCGCCGCACTTATGGACTAGGTCCTCTGCATCTTTATGAGCCCTCAACCAGAAAAACCCGTGCCGGAAAGGCTTGGCTACTAAAGATTTCCAGCCGGCATGGTGTCCACAATCGCCAGCATGGATTTCATTCAAGATCTACCGGCCCTCCTCTGGTGAAACACAACGTTGAAAAACTCCCGTCACACTGCATTTATGCAACTCACCATTGACTATTGTCATGGACTTAGAACGCCGGGTGATCTTTCTGGCTAGGTCTTCATCCTCAGGTAACTCGCCCCGGGTCAAATAGGCCAAATAGGGAATAGTCAAATCTGGGATAGCATGCAGAGCCGCCACTAATTCTGCCTCTGGGTCAGGAACAACCAAATCTTCTTCTGAAGGTACCTTGACAGTCGGATGGTGTAAGACGTCCAGAAAGACATTGGGTGGCACCGGCTCTCATTGAGAGCCTAACCGTGATAAGGCATCAGCCGCCTCATTTCTGCGACGATCAATGTGATCTACCTGATATCCTTTGAAGTGCCCTGCAATAATATCAACCGCTTGACGGTAAGCCGCCATCCGCGGGTCCTTGGAATCCCAAGTGCTCGAAACTTGCTGAGCCACCAGATCTGAGTCGCCCAAACACCTGACTCGGCTCAAATTCATCTCCTTGGCTAACCGAAGACCATGAAGCAAAGCTTCATATTCAGCCGCATTGTTAGTGCAGGGGAACATTAGCCGGAGCACATAACAAAACTTATCACCCTTGGGGGATGTCAGAACAACTCCTGCCCCTGATCCCTCTAATTGCTTGGATCCATCGAAGTGTATAGTCCAGTATGTGTTATCCGGTTTTTTCTCGGGAGCTTGACACTCCGTCCAATCATTTATGAAATCCACAAGGGCTTGGGACTTGATAGCTGTGCGAGGCACATATTTTACATTGAGGGGTCCCAGCTCCAATGCCCACTTAGCAATCCTTCCTATGGCTTCTCTATTCTGGATAATATCCCCTAGCAGAGCAGAACTAACCACAATTATCTGGTGCCCTAAGAAATAGTGTTTTAACTTGCGGTTGGCCATGAAGACCCCATATACCAGCTTCTGCCAGTGTGGATACCTTTGCTTAGACTCTGTGAGGACCTCGCTGATATAATAAACCGGTCTTTGCAATGGATACTCCTTTCCGGCCTCGTTGCGCTCGACCACGATTGCAGCACTCACTGCCCGGTTATTAGCCGCCACATAAAGGAGTAACGACTCTTTTTCAGCCGGAGCAGCCAGCACTGGCGGCTGAGTGAGCTGTTTTTTAAGTGCCTCAAACGCTTCACCCGCCGCTTTACTCCAGACAAATTTGTCTGTCTTCTTCATCACTTGATATAAAGGAATAGCCTTCTCTCCAAGACGGCTTATGAACCGACTCAATGCAGCAATCCGCCCTGCCAAGCGCTGAACATCATTAATGCAAGCTGGTTCTCCCAGAGAGGTAATAGCCTTGATTTTGTCTGGGTTAGCCTCGATACCACGCTCAGAGACCAGGAAACCCAAAAGCTTGCCCGTTGGAACACCGAAGACACACTTGGTCGGGTTGAGCATCATCTTGTAGACCCGGAGATTATCAAAAGTTTCCTTTAAATCCTTGAAGAGAGTCTCCTTCTTTCTGGATTTGACCATGATGTCATCTACATAAGCATGAACATTACGGCCAATCTTACTGTGAAGGAAGTTCTGCACGCATCGCTGGTATGTCACCTAGGCACTTTTGAGCCCGAAAGGCATAGAGACATAACAGAACGACCCAAAGGGTGTAATAAAAGCCATTTTCTCCTGGTCTTCAACCGCCATCTTGATTTGATGATAACCTGAGTACGCATCTAGGAAGCACAAACTTTCACACCCCGCCGTAGCATCTATGATCTGATCAATACGAGGGAGAGAAAATGGATCAACCACATAGGCCTTGTTAAGGTCCATGTAGTCCACACACATATGCCATGTTCCATTCTTTTTTAGCACGAGCACCGGGTTAGCCAACCATTCCGGGTGAACAACTTCAATGATAAAACCCGCTGCCAAGAGCCGGGCAACTTCTTCCCCAATAGCCTTGTGCCTCTCCTCATTGAACCGCCGCAAAAACTGTTTAATCGGCTTAAACTTTGGATCCAAATTAAGGTTGTGCTCAGCGAACTCTCTCGGTACACCCGGCATGTTAGAAGGTTTCCATGCGAAGATGTCCCGATTCTCACAGATGAATTCGATGAGCGCGCTTTCCTATTTGGGATCCATGTGAGATCCAATGATGAACTTCTTAGATGAGTCGCCCGGAGTGAAATCTACTGTCTTGGTATCATCCGCTGAAAACTTGAGGGGTGGCTCAACCTCCGTGGTGGGATTTTTCAGCGGGGTCATATCCTCCAGATCAACATTCCCCTTATAGAGCTTAAGCTCCTCCTGGGCACAACTGGACTCTGCGTAAGCCGTGTCTCCTTCTTCACACTCAATAGTCGTATGTCGGTTACCATGAACGGTAATGGTACCGTTTAAGCCGGGCATCTTGAGCTGCAAGTAAACATAGCAGGGCCTGACCATGAACTTAGCATAAGCCGGCCATCCAAATATCGCATGATAAGGACTCTTGATCTTGACCACTTCGAACCACGAGGATTCCACCATGTAATTGTACTCATCGCCAAAAGCCACTTCCAACGAAATCCTACCCACCGGACGCGCCGACTTACCCGGAACCACACCATGAAAGACGGTGGATGAAGGTTTTAAATCCTTGTCAAGCAACTTCATCCGCCGGAAAGTGTCATAGTAAATGATGTTTATGCTGCTGCCGCCATCCATAAGCACCTTGTTCACCATATACCTGCCCACCTGGGGGGCTACAACTAAAGCCAGCCGCCTCGGGTCATCGACACGTGGCGGGTGATCTTCTCGGCTCCAAGTTATGTCATATTCAGACCACTTTAAGTACTGCGGAAGAGCCGGTGTAGCCACATCAACTGCCCACTTTCGCAACTTCTGGTCCCGTTTGTTGAGACCGGTCGTGAAAACATGGTACTGCCCAGAGTTGAGCTGCTTCGGATTACTCTGAAAGCCGGACTGATTACGCTGTTGTTGCTGATTATTGTTACCATAATGTGGCCGGTGTCCCCCTTGACTATCCTGACCCGGATGACGATGGACCGGATGACCAGACCCTGAGCCGCCAGAACCAAAACCAGCTCCTGACCCGTCATATCCTGAGCCGCCTGGCGGACCACTATCTCGATTGTTAGGTTGTGTGAAATACCACTTGTACTTCTACATGAAATTGCAATTCTCCCATGTGTGGTTTGCCGGCTTATCAGGCAGACTGTGATTTGGACAAGGTTGCTTAAGTAACTCCTCCATGTTCGAGGAAGAGCTATCCCTGCCAAAGGGCGGTCTAAACCTCCTATTGCCTTTGGGGTAATTCTGCTGGGTGTTTGTGTTAGCCACCAGCTCTGACCCGGCCTCTGGATTCTTACGTTTGCTCTGGCTACTATTGTTTGCCGCACCCTTGCCTTGATTGCCTTTCTTACCTTGGCTAGCTTTCTCATCATCAGAACCCGGATCTTTCGTACTGTCAGAGTCGGCATATTTCGTGAGAGCCGTCATGAGCTCTCCCATGTCCTGGCACGTACGTTTGAGTCGGCTGAGTTTCTGTTTCAGAGGAACAAAATGACAATTCTTCTCCAAGATTAGTACCTCCTGGGCTTCCGTGATCTATTCCGGAGTGGATGATTGTCGAGACCAGCCGTACCCAATGATGGGCCGACTCGTTCTCCTATTGGACACAGTGATCAAGATCCACAACGGTCATCGGCTGCTTGGACGTTTCTTGAAAGTTTTTAATGAACCGGTCCCGGAGCTCCGCCCATGAATTGATGGTATTAGGCGGTAACCCCTTTAGCCACGTGCGAGCCAGGCCTTCAAGCATCATGGAGAAATACTTGGCATAAACCGCCTCACTGACCTCCAGCATCTCCATGGCCAGTTCATAACTCTCCACCCAGGCCTCCAGGGGTAAATCAGCGGTATAATTTGGGACCTTGCGGGGCCCTTTGAAGTTTCTTGGCAGCCGTTCGCTCTGTAGAGCCGGCGACAAACACGACAGCCCTCCCGTCCTGGAGTTTACTCCTGCCCCTACCGAAATAGAAGGCACAGGCTCCTGGTAAGCCGGCCTGGCTAGCACCTCTTGCGGGCTTCCCGCATGGTTTACAAATGCTGACGTGTCTCTACCCGGCCGATGACCCGTCGGAATCTCTCTGTGCCGGTTGCTGTTGGAACCTGCTGGTGAATCGTAGCGCCGGCTAAAGCTGCGGCTAGGAAGAGGGGTTGAATGAACACGGCTCCGGGTGTGAGTATATTTCTCCTGATGGGCCACGGCTGTCTGTAGGTACCCGATGGCATTCCGCACATCCTCTACAAAGGGTGCTTCATCCGGGATAGGAATTGTCTCAAGCCGGGTGGCTGCTGCCACCATATTCTCGGTCGGGTTAGAATAATGACCCGCCGGCGTCGGAAAGCCACCGGGTGAAGCTTGGTTACGCCGGGCCGGATGAGTCGCTGGTCGCTCCGTCGGGCGGCTTTCGGGCGCGTCCGTTACTCGCCTCGCGCCAGGAGGAGTATTGAAGAGGTTCCTTGCTTCATAGCACTCTGGTAGACGGGATTGATGCCTCCTTCAATGTACCGCTGCTGCTGATATTTGCTCCAGCCCTAGACGGAAAAGCATCTGCCTTGATACGTTCTGCCTCTTCCTCCATCTGGATCTTTAGCTCGGCCATCCTTTGTCGTTCCTCTGTCATCCGGCCCTTGATCCTTGCGATCTCTAAATTCCGAGCTGCTTGATTATCTGGTGTGACCTTAGTGGCCATTAAAGCCGCGAGCTCATCCATCAGCTCCACAAGAACTTGAGTCGGCGGCGGCGGGTTATCACCCAAGGTGGCGGCTCTTGTGGTTGTACTACCCGTGCCTGGGGCCCGCCATGAACACGTCAGCATGAACCAGAAGCTCAAGATCATCCGACTCAGAGCAATCTGACTCAAGGCAGATGTCGCCGTAGCCCCCAAGGCCGCCGTTGCGGAGCTGGTACACTGACTCCATTTCTCCACTTGAAGATTCGTTCTGCGAATAGACGAGAGTTTCCTGTGATCTGTAAGCTTCTAGATCCGTACCTTGAGTGAAGCCTAGGAAGACATGCTTCTGACCCGATTAGCACGGGCAGGATGCATGTTAGATGCAGGTCACACACGCCGAGCCGGCTCGATGATGTCGGTGCAGACGTCCGGCCCGGGTGTAGATCCATCAACCCTTCCGATGAAAACGTGGATCCCGCCGAATGGAACCCGGAATCCGTACTCCACGAACTCAGCATCAAGCCCCCAGCCGGCATCGTCAATGTAGAACTGGCCACGGCGACTCTTAATGATCCTTGCAACCACGTATCCTTCGAGCCCCGGGAGAGAGACCTTCGAGAACTCAACACCACCAAGCGTTAGCCCCACGGTGGGCGCCAACTATCGTGGATTTATCACGGCAGATGTTCGGGTGAACAGACTTGGATTCAAGGCCATCTCTATCGTGATGTACTCAAAGGGGTTGATAGGGACGAAGGACACGAGTTTACCCAGGTTCGGCCCCTCAAGGTGAGGTAATAGCCTACGTCCTGCTTGTGTTTGTATTGCTTGTTGTATCAATTACAAGGGAGCTAAAGCTTGACCTAGTTCTCGATAACCCTGATCTCTAAGTCGCCCCGGGTCTTGCCCTTATATACTGAGGTCAAGACCACGGGTCATACAAGTTGTGGCCAATTCTCATTACACGTCCGAGTCTGCCTCTATCTTCTCTTGCCTATCCTGACCAAGTTGTCCCCGGGCGGCTTCCCACGCCTGGGTCTTCTCATCCGGGCCACCCTGCCGGCCCATCTTGTGAGCCGCTACGCTTGTTGGGCCCTCCAATCCTGATGGCTCACTCTTGGGCTGGCTACGAGCCGTCCGGTGAGACCCGGAGCCCTCTAGGGCGGGTCTCACCGTGGGGTTATATCCCCCCACTCCCACCCCACCGCCCCACCCCGCCGCCCCCACCCCCGACCGCCTTCCGCCTGCGCCCGCACCCACCGCCAGCCGCCGCCCTCCTTCGCCTCGGTCTCCTCTCCCTCCCACCCTGTGCCCGGCCTCAGAGCCACCCGCCGCCGCGCACCCCAACTGCGTCCTCCACGCCAGTCGTGTCCCCCCTCCCCGTGGCGTCGCACGGGCTGGATCCGCCATCTTCCCCAACTCCCCCGCCGCGCCTTCAGGTCTGCGCTGCTCTCCCAGCCGATCGTCCTCCCCGCAGCAGGGTGTTGTTGTTCTCTCTCCCTGCCGCAGCTCCTCCCGCCGAAGCACGCACCTCTTCGGGCCGCACTCGCACCTGGTGGTCTACATCTCGGCAGACTCAGGCTCAGGGATCCGCGTCCACTCCGTTGCCGACCTCCAGCCCCTAGTGGCCCGTACAAACTGCACCCCAGTGTAAGTTTTCTACAATTGTAGTTAATTAGAAGAAGAGAGAAGAAGAAGAGGAAGAGAAGAAGAAGAAGAAGAAGAGGAAGGAGAATAAGAAAAAGAAGAACAAAATGAGGAGGAGGAGGAGGATAAGAAAAGAAGAAAAAGAAGGAGGAGAATAAGAGGAAGAAGAAGAGGAGGAGCAGGAGGAGGGGTGCGTCGGCGCCGACGTAACCGGGTTGAGGGTCATATATTTTTCGATTTTGTTATAGAGAACATCATATTTATGTTGATCAGGTGGATTTAAATGTGCAGTTGTTTCGTCGCTGCGAGGGTCTGGTGTTCGACGACCTCCCCGTGCATTCGACGAGCTCCGCCCCTGCATTCGTGGGTGAGCACAAATGACATCTCCTCCTGCCCCCTTCATTTTCTCTGTTCCGGTCTTCGTGCCGATGAAACTTGCTAGCTATAGGTGTCTTCAATCATCAGTATGCGTGACCACTATGCGTCTCCCGTTCGAAAGGGTTACATCTATAAATATGCATTCATTAGCATATTTATAACCGTGATTCTTTCGAATTGTCCAACGTTGTCCATGGACAGCCTGAGTATGTGTAGATTGGGTTCGTTTTTTGATATGCTCTGCTCTGGATCTGATGTAGAATTTCGTTAGTGCCTCCCTGTTGTTCTCCGGGTACACATCCTCTCTCCTTATTACCGAGACGTGTATCAAGAGAACAACGGGGAGGTGCTGCCGAAATTGTGGGTCAGATCCGGAGCGGAGCATGGGAAAATGAACCCAATCTACACATACTCGGGTGGGATTAGGACCTATCTTTACCTACTAGCATCTAGGTT
The DNA here is from genome assembly GCA_022496015.1 of Hordeum marinum. NCBI lineage: Eukaryota > Viridiplantae > Streptophyta > Magnoliopsida > Poales > Poaceae > Hordeum > Hordeum marinum. Next base: position 516,820,990 of record CM039676.1, on the reverse strand, counting down.
GCATCGATGTAATGAAACTGACAAACTCTATTAACTGATGAATATGGTTTGCTGAATTATGTATATATTTTGTGTGTGTCCAGTAGCTAGGCAAGATAAGTGATCGTGGGTGGATGTACACCGGTCACACTAGTCAGAAAGACATGACCCGTGAATGGTTAACAAAAACCAAGGAGTTTGTGAGAGTCGCATTTGCAAATGGATAGAAAACAACCTAGTGCCCTTGTGTCGATTGCGACAACTATAAGAAGAAGTCAGAGTTTGAAATGATCAAACACCTGCAAAAGTGGGGTTTTACGCCTAATTATACGGTCTGGACATTTCATGGTGAGTCTGCCCAACGTGCCAGAGCTGAGGTGGTTCGTCGTCGCACCGACGAGAATGGTACCAGGATCGAAGATATGGTGCAAGACTTTGATGATGCTCGGGATTCGGACGATGAGATGGAGGAATCTGCAAAGGCCTTTTATGAAATGTTGGAGTCTTCAAAACGTCCTCTCCACGAGCACACTGAGCTTTGTCAGCTGGATGCCATCGTGCAAGTAATGGCTCTAAAGGCTAAGTTCAACCTGGGCAGAGAATGCTACGACGTGGTGACGATGATATTTGGCCACTTTCTACCCAAAGGCCATGTATTGCCACCAAACCTGTACCAATTGGACAAAATCCTACCTGCGCTTAAGATGCCCTATGAGAAGATAGATGCCTGTGAGAATCCATGTGCCTTATTTAGGCTTGAGTATGTGGGCTTGAACTATTGCCCCATTTGCAATGCTTCCAGGTATGTTTTGGTAGACAATGGTATGGGTGAGAAGAGTCAGACCAAAATCCCCATTAATATTCTTCGGTATCTGCCAATCATACCAAGACTTCAATGTCTTTTCATGGTCGAAGAGACGGCTAGACAGATGACGTGGCATAAATTGGGCAAAAGAACAGAACTAGATGCAGATGGGAATCCGATGTTGGGACACACTTCAGACGCTTTTGCGTGGAAGCACTTTGATGCATTACATAAGGATAAAGCGGCAGATCCAAGGCATCCTCGAGTTGCCATCAACACGGATGGGTTCATTGCGTATGGTATGATGGCAGCACAATACAGTTGTTGGCATGTATTTGTCATTCCACTCAATATCCCCCCCGAAGAGATTATGAAAAGAAAGAACATTTTCCTAACATTGATAATTCCAGGGCCCAAATATCCAGGGAAGAATATGAATGTGTACATGCAACCGCTTAAGGATGAATTGCAAGAAGCCTGTGATAATGGGATCAAGACATACGACGCCGCTACAAAAAAGAACTTCAAAATGCATGTGTGGTACATGTACTCGATGCATGACTTGCCGACGTATACGCTATTTGTTGGCTGGTGTGTGCATGGAAGGTTTCCGTGCCCCACATGCAAGGCAACTCTTCAGTTCCGTTGGCTGGAGGCGGGTCGCAAGTTTTTTTGCTTTGACATGCATAGACAGTTCCTGGATCCTGACCATAAGTTCAGAAAAGACAAGAAGAATTTCATCAAAGGTAGAGTTGTCAAAAACACTGCACCACCTGCATTAACAGGCCAACAGATCCTGGATCAGATAAACGCTCTCGAGCCGGATCCAGATCGTCCAGGGTATTTCAAAGGGTATAATACGGAACACGCGTGGACTCACAAGATATGTTTGTGGGATTTGCCTTACTTTAAAGACCTCTTTTGCCCACACAACATCAACGTGATGCACACTGAAAAGAATATCGCCGAGGCCCTTTTTGGTACATTGTTCGGCATAGAGGGGAAGTCGAAGGATAATCCTAAGGCTAGAGTCGATCAGGAGGCTCTATGTGATAGACCGTTACAAAACATGCGACAACCGAAAGGAAAGAAGAACTGGAGGAAGCCAAAGGCATGGTTCAATCTTGGAAGGCCAGCTATGAGGGAAATGCTCTTGTGGGTGAAAATTCAGTTGATGTTCCCCGATGGGCATGCAGCGAATCTAAAGTGGCGAGCGAGTCTTGACAAATTGAAAATATTTGGTCTCAAGAGTCATGATTGGCACATATGGCTTGAGCGGGTAATGCTGGTGTTGTTGCGTGGCTTTATCCCTGAGGATGAATGGCTAGTACTGGCAGAGCTGAGCGATTTCTTTCATGCTCTTTGTGCGAAAGAACTATCACCTGACGTGCTAGACGAACTGGAAGAGTTGGCACCAGAGTTGATCTGCAAGTTAGAAAAGATCTTTCCACCGGGCTTCTTTAATCCAATGCAACATTTGATTTTGCATCTCCCGACCGAGGCAAGATTAGGGGGGCCCATGCAAAATTGTTGGTGCTTCGCAACTGAGAGGATGCAGAAGACGCTTCGAGCAAAATCTAAAAATAAACGTAGAGTTGAAACATCGATGGCCGAGGCATTCATTACTGAGGAGGCGGCAAACTTCATGACAACACACTACAAAGCCAAGAATCGTCATTTGCATAATCTGAAGCCTCGGTACAATGATGGCGACCGTGAAAAAGGTCGATCCAACCTCAGTGTATTCAAAGGGAAGCTCGCACCAACCAGTGCTTCGAAATCAATAGGGTTGGATGTCGAAGAATGGCGGACCATTTCGTTGTATATGTTCAACAACCTAATAGAAGTGCGGCCGTACATCGAGTAAGTTCTCGGTACATTGTTTTGCAACTTCTAATTCCTTTGAAATGCTCTTATATATTTCCGGATATGTGATACAGTCGATACGTCACCAAATTCTCGGATGGAGCGGTGATCCAAAAGGATTCCATCGAAGAGTATGAGCTTCTGGCAAAGCATGGAGGCGGCTATCCCGGTTTCATCTCTTGGTTCAAGCAAATGGTAATTTCTATTAATTAGACAATTTTATTTCTTTGCCTAGTTTGCGACTAATGCAACAATCCTTTCGTACTAAACTTGTAGGCTAATGCAGAGTCTATAGACTCCAAACTGAGACAAGTCGCTAATGGTTTTGACTTTAAGGTCCGTTCATTTGACAAATACGACATCAACGGGTATCGCTTTCGTACTTTTGGCAAAGAGTTATCTATGGCCGACCGAAAGTCTATAAATTGTTGTGTCTCTGCTGTCGGCGAAGGAGGGGTCGAGTATTATGGAAGAGTTGAAGCAATTTATGAACTTACATTCTTTGGTGAAAACCCACCAAACGTCATAGTCTTCAAATGTTATTGGTCCCAGCCGAAGGAGACTAGAAGGATTCATGAACATATAGGGCTAGTCGAAATCAAACAAAGCACCCATTTAGATGTTCCCGATGTCTATATTACGGCTCAACAGGCGACCCAAGTTTTCTATCTACCATGGGCCTGCCAAACGGATCCAAATTTGAAAGGTTGGGATGTCGTTTATGATGTGCCGCCACATTGTAGACCACCTCCCCTCAATGAAGGAGAATTCTTCCAAGAAACACGTGTTTCCAAAAAATGTTTCAAGAACCACTCTACTTCACCCCAGAACATTGAGGTTGACAGCGACAGTGAACCCGACTTCACCCCTGAGCAGGAACAAGAAGAGACGGAAGAAGAAGAGATTACTGCTGTGGATGTCCTGACAATGCTTGACCGATTACATAGAGGCCTTCCACATGTTGATGCATTTTTGATGATTCTGATGAGCACGTCATTACTGATAGTGATGATGATTATGCATTTATTGATCCCGGAGCATATATAGACGATGAAGATTAATGTTAGTAATGTGAGGTATTCAATCCCAGAGCATTTATTTTCCCAAGTGTTTTCATTAACAAATGCATACTTAGCTTAAGAAATGACCTACTTAGCTCCAAAATGACCTATACTTAGCTTATTTTCCTCAAAAATGACTTGATATGCTTAGTTAGCTAGAAAATGGTATATTCTACCTAGGATAGCTATAAAATGACCTATACTTAGCATTTTTTTCCTCCAAAATGACTTGATATGCTTAGTTAGCTAGAAAATGGCATTACTACCTAGTATAGCTCAATAATGATCTATAGCTAGCTTAGTTCATTTATGACATAATTAGCTCACTTAGGTACAAAATGGCATAACTACCTACGATAGATCAATAATGATCTATAATTATCTTAGCTAGTTCATTTATGACATAATTAGCTCACTCAGGTAAAAATGGCATAATAACCTTGGTTTAGCTCCAAAATGACCTATACTTAGCTTATTTTCCTCAAAAATGACATAATAACCTTACTTACCTCCAAAATGATATATTCTACCTAGGATGGCTAAAAAATGACCTATACTTAGCATTTTTTCTTCCAAAATGACTTGATATGCTTAGTTAGCTAGAAAATGGCATTACTGCCTTGGAGAAGAGGAGAGGAGAGGAGAAAAAGACAGAGAAGATAAATTCTTCTTCTTCTTCTTTTTCTTCTTGTGTCCCTTTGCATCGTAACCATGGACAGTCTTCATCGTTTAACTTGATGCTCGGGTCAACATTCACCATGAAGGGAGCAATTTCATGAAACTTTTCATAATCTTGTGACATGTTTGTCTTGTCCTCCACTCCCACGATGTTTCTTTTCCCTGAAAGAACTATGTGGTGCTTTGGCTCATCGCATGATGTATTTGCTTCCTTATCTTTTCTTTTTCTCGGCTTGGTAGACATGTCCTTCACATAGAAAACCTGCGCCACATCATTGGCTAGGACGAATGGTTCGTCTGCATACCCAAGATTGTTGAGATCCACTGTTGTCATTCCGTACTGCGGGTCTTCCTTTACCCTGCCTCCTGTAAGATTGACCCATTTGCACCTAAACAAAGGGACCTTCAAATCAAGTCCATAGTCAAGTTCCCATATCTCCTCTATGTAACCATAGCGTGTCTCCTTTGTCCCATTGTTGTTTGCTGCATCAAAGCAGACACCACTATTTTGGTTGGCGCTCTTTTTATCTTGGGCGATCGTGTAAAATGTATTCCCATTTATCTCGTACCTTTTGAAAGTCAATATAGTCGAAGATGGTAACTTGGACAGTAAGTACATGTCATCTTCAACAGTGTCGTCATGCATGAGACATGTCTGCAACCAACCGGCGAAAGTCACCATTTGTTCATGTGTAATCCAGTTGTCAGACTTCTCCGGGTGTTTGGAGCGTAGAATATTCTTGTGTTGCTCAATATATGGAGCCACCAAGGTGGAACTTTGTAGAACTGTGTAGTGTGCTTGAGCCGAAGAATGCTCGTCCTGGCATATTATTGAATTCTTTCCTAGCGTGCCTTTTCCACCCAATCTTCCCTCATGTCGCGATCAGGAACACCAATCGGCTTAATGTCAGGAATAAAGTCAACACAAAACTCAATGACCTCCTCTGTTTCATGGCCCTTGGAGATGCTTCCTTATGGCCTAGCACAATTATGAACAAATTTCTTTAAGACTCCCATGAACCTCTCAAAGGGGAACATATTGTGTAGAAATACATGACCCAACATGGCAATCTCCTGGACTAGGTGAACTAGGACATGCGTCATGATATTGAAGAAGGATGGTGGGAACACCAACTCGAAACTGACAAGACATTGCACCAAATCATTCTCTAACCTTGGTAGGATTTCTAGATTGATTACCTTATGAGAGATTGCATTCAGGAATGCATATAGCTTCACAATGGCTAATCGAATGTTTTCCGGTAGAAGCCCCCTCAATGCAACCGGAAGTAGTTGCGTCATAATCACGTGGCAGTCATGAGACTTTAGGTTCTGGAACTTTTTCTCTGCCTTAATTATTATTCCCTTTATATTCGACGAGAAGCCAGACGGGACCTTCATACTGAGCAAGCATTTGAAAAAGATTTCCTTCTCTTCTTTGGTAAGAGCGTAGCTGGCATGACCATAAAACTGCTTTGGATCCATGCCGTCTTTTCCGTGCATACATTGCTGGTCCTCCCATGCCTCCGGCATATCATTTGTCTTCCCATACACGCCCAAGAAGCCTAGCAGGTTCACGCAAAGATTCTTCGTCATGTGCATCACATCAATTGTAGAGTGGACCTCGAGGTCTTTCCAATACGGTAGGTCCCAAAATATAGATTTCTTCTTCGACATGGGTGCACGTTTGTCAGCGTCATTCGGAATAGATTGTGCACCAGAACCCTTGCCAAAGCTTTCTTTTAAATCCTTGACCATATCAAGTATTTCATCACCCGTATGGTGGCGAGGCTTCTTCCGGTGATCTGTCTCACCTTTGAAATGCTTGCCTTTCTTTCTTTACGGGATGCCTGCTTTGAAGAAACCGACGATGCCCTAGATACACATTCTTCTTACATTTATCCAAATATATACTGTCAGTATCATCTAAAAGTGCGTGCATGCGTGGTATCCCTTGTTTATCTGTCCTGAAAGGTTACTGAGAGTAGGCCAATCATTGATGGTTACAAACAGCAAGGCATGTAGGTCAAATTCCTCCTGATCTTTCGCATCCCACGCACATACACCTTTTCCATTCCATAGCTGTAAAAGTTCTTCAACCAATGGCCTTAGGTACACATCAATGTCGTTGCTGGGTTGCTTAGGGCCTGGCATCATAATGAACTTTAGCTTCATGCACAACCAAGGAGGAAGGTTATAGATACATAGAGTCACATGCCATGTGTTATGATTGTTGTTCTGTTCCCCAAAAGGATTAATGCCATCTGCACTTAAACCAAACCATACGTTCCTTGCATCCTTTGCAAACTCCTTCCACTTTCTCTCGATTTTTCTCCACCGCGACCCATCAGCGGGCACTCTCAACTTCCCATCTTTCTTGCGGTCTTCGTTGTGCCATCGCATCAACTTGGCACTGTCTTTGTTTTGGAACAAACGTTTCAACCATGGTATTATAGGAGCATACCACATCACCTTGGTAGGAATCTTCTTCCGGGGGCGCTCGCCCTCAACATCACCAGGGTCATCATGGCCGATCTTATAGAACAATGCACAACATACCGAGCATGCATTCAAATCCCCGTACTCACCACGGTAAAAGATGCAGTCATTAGGGCATGCATGTATCCTCTCGACCTCTAATCCTAGAGGGCAGACAACCTTCATTGCTTCATACGTACTCTCTAGCAATTCGTTGTCTTATGGTAGCTTCTTCTTTAACATTATCATCAACTTTTGAAATGCCTTGTCAAATACACTATTCCCTGCCTTCCATTGCAGCAATTCCAGTGTGGTACCCAGCTTTTTATTGTCATCTTTGCAATTTGGGTACAACCTTTTTTGTGATCCTCTAACATGTGCTACAACTTCAGCTTCTCTTTTTCACTTGCACAGTTTCTCTTTGCATCGGCAATGGCCCGACCAAGATCATCAACGGGCTCATTTGATGCCTCTTTTTCAGCTGTTTCCTGCATTGTCGGCTCAACTTCTTCCCCCATTGTTGTACCGTCGTATTCATGGAACCCATGGCCATGATAGATGTCGTCATCCTCTTCTTCTAAATTCTCTTCCATTAGGACCCCTCTTTCTCCGTGCTTGGTCCAACAGTTATAGCCGGACATGAAACCGGACTCAAACAGGTGGACGTGAATGGTTCTGGAGTTAGAGTAATTTCGATCATTCTTACAGCCAGCACATGGACAATACATAAAACCATCCGGTCGCTTGTTTGCCTCAGCCGCAACCAGAAAAGTGTGCACACCATTAATGAACTGGGGAGAGCATCGGTCCTCGTACATACATTGTCGTCTCATCTTCATTATACAACACCGAAAAGACCAAATTAATACAAGTTCGTACATAAAGTTCATACACACTTGTTCTCATAAAACAACATACAAACTCTCTAGCTAAAGCATTTAAATACAAAAACAAATGTGATCAACATCGCAACTAAGGTAACAATTGATCCAACAGCATAGTGATACCAAGCCTCACTATCAATGGCATGTATTTTAAATATTCTAATCTTCAAGGGCAATGCACCCATCTTGATCTTGTGATCATCGACGACATCGGCAACATACAACTCCAGTTTCATCTTCTCTTTTTCAACTCTTTTCAATTTTTCTTTCAAATACTCATTTTCTTTTTCAACTAAATTAACTTCTTGACAAGAATATCTATGTCGGTTGGAATCTCCGGTTCACATACCTCCTAGATAAAATTATCTATGTCAACTTGATTGGCATAATTGTCATAAACATGAAATGCAACAAAGAGTTATAAAAGAGAGTATATATACCACATCCGCATCATAAACCGGACGAGGGCCGACGGGGACGGATTTCAAAACCATGCCACTATGTATAACAAACAACCATATAGGTAAGAAAACTATACAAGTAACTAACTAAATCTTACAAACATGGTTTTTTTATAAAAAGGATAAGAACAAGAGGCTCACCAAGGTGGTGCCAGTGACGGGACGGTGCGTGCGATCGACGGTGGTTAGGATGGGGACGGGAAGGCACTAAATAAACCACAACTACAAATGCAAAGTAAGAATTTAATTTGAGCTCAAATTGCATAAATAAAATAAACTACCACATAGAAACTAAAACCCACAAATTACTATACTTATAGAGCATTGCAAGAGCTAATCTAGCAATGAGAGATGAAAGGACAAAGTTGCTAACCTTTGTGAACACTTGGATGGATGGGATGCCTCCAAATCTTGACAAATTTTGGCAAAAATGGAGGATGAGCTTGAGGAAGAGAGGAAGAACAGAGAGAAGAGGAAAGCGGAAGAACAGAGGACTCTGCTCGGGCTGGCACCGAAGGGTTTCAATATAGGGGGACCTTTAGTCCCTGTTGGTGGCTCCAACCGCGACTAAAGGTTAGCCTATAGTCGCGGTTGGAGCCACCAACTGGTACTAAAGGTTCCCGTGGGGCCCCAGGCTGCCACCAACCTGCCACCACACCTTTAGTGCCGGTTCGTGGCACGAACCGGGACTAAACGTCCGTAACGAACTGGCACTAATGATCCCCGTCACGAACCAGCACAAATGATCACATTAGTGCCGGTTCAAAAGCCAACCGCGACTAATGAGGCGGATGAAAGGTCTGGTTTCTACTAGTGTCAATGCAAAATATTTCCTAACTAAATCCAAAAATTTCATTACCCAAACCCAAACTACACTTTCTACGAATCCAAATCCGCTGACATCTTTCTCGTGCCATATAACCCAAACTAAGTCCTAACTAAATCGGAATTGCACTTCCTTTCAACCGAAATGTAGTCACAACTTTCTCGCATTACGGAATATCTCCTAACTAAATCCAAAACATGTCATAAGCAAATCCAGACTACATTTTCTTATGAATCCAAATCTGATGACAACTTTCTCATGCCACATAATCCAAACTAAGTCCAAAAAATGTCCTAAACAATTCGGAAATACACTTCTCCTAAACCCTAATCAAATCCGATCCTAGAGGTACTATGCAGAATGGACCAGAGATGACAACGGCACTTACATCTCAGACGTTGTTGCGAAGATCCGACGTGACTTGATGGACGGCGATGACTCACGTCGGGTAAGGGGCGTCCAATCGGTGAAGACAGCGGTGATTGAGGGCGGCGCTGGAGGCTAGGGTTTGAGGAACTGAGGAGCCGAGTGATCGAGAGCGGTGGTGATCGAGGGGGATCACGGGCGAGGGATGGGGAGGAGGAGGTGGAGGAGGAAGGGGTCGCGCGACGAGTGCGGCGGCAGCTGATCGGCGGTGATTGAGGGCGGCGGCTGATCGGCGGTGATTGAGGACGATGGCTGATCGGCGGTGATTGAGGGCGGCGGCTGATCGACGAGTGCTAGGGTTGGAGGAGCCGAGGAACCGCTCATGGAAATTCAAATGAGCGATAACGATGGGCGATGACGCTAAGTGCTATGTTAATGTAATTAATTTAATTCAAAATTCCAGGACAATTATATCCCTGGATTAAATTGGGTCGTCCTGAACTTTTTAGGTCGAAAATGCCCCTCGGCCTTAATAAAGCCCAATTAATGTTATTTGTTGAATCGCTAATATAATACATGGTCTCTTGTGTATTATGATGCACCATAAAATTTCTCAATCTAAAAGTGATATACCATACCTAGATCTTGGAGTCATGGCATGGATTGCTTTGTGACGTCTACCTCCACGGTTGAGTTTGCATTTTCAACCGTAGAGACAGCACTTGGCTTGCAATCAACCACACGTAAGCAATCACAGCTAGATCAGCTTAATCTGATTGGTAGGTTAATCTATAATGGCGGCGTGAGCGACAGCGAGAATGAGAGATAATTGCACCTATAGTATTGGAAGTTGGCGACGAGGTCTAACATGGTCCTGGATGTTGAGAAGTGATTCAATACGGTCTAGGTATAAAAAAAATACGTTGTTAATACGGTCCTGGATTTTGGACCGACGATCCTAGCTCTGCACGTTGCATACGTATCATGTATTCAATACCTAGGACCCATATGTCAGTGGCTAGAATTGAAAAATGAAAATTGTATGTCAGTAGCTAGAAATAGAAAAATAAAAATTATGCGTTATGAGCACGGGGCACGCCTGGGCGAGAAATACAAAAAAAGAAAATCATGCATTGTGAGATTTCGAACCCACAACCAACGGTCAATAATAACACGCGCTAGCCACCACACTAGGAACCTTTTTCTGTTTAAAATTTGGATGTACAGCCTAGTATATAAATCACGTCTTTTTTCCAACGTCACAGACTTGTTTTGTTCTTTTGTGAAAAAACAGTACGATTTGCTACTGATTTTTTTAAGCGGTACGATTTGCTACTAATAAGATGCACATTTTTTTGAGCCCTTTCACAATTAGTTCAGAAATATTTTGGCAAATCAAATTTTTCGAAAATAGTTTGAAGTTTCAAAAATTGGTCACAGCATTCAAAAAATATTTGCAGTTTTTATTTTCTCAGATACTCAAATTGTTCTTGTTATGTATCTCACATTTTGTTCAGCAATTCAAAAAGTGATGAAGATAATGTTAGTGTTTTTGATGATTTTGTTTCAATAAGTCTTTTTTTTCATATATTTATATTTTTGTATCTCTCACATGCAAGCACATATATTGATGAAATTTTGCATAGTTATGCTCAGTAATAAATTCTTGTTCTGAATCTCAAATTTTGTTCATCAATTTAAAAATTTCCCCTTCTCAAAAAATGATCCAGAATTTAAAATAATGTTAGCATTTTCGATGAATTTCTGTTCAACAAGTCGTTTTTTCATCTATTTATCTTTTCTGCATTTTTCACATGCAAGTACGTATTACACTACATTCATATGCATAAAATTTTGGATTTTTCAGGCAATAAAAATCCAACATTTTGAGTTAAAAATAACAGGCGCATTGTCCCATACTCCAATGCCATTATTCGCAACATGTTGAGCTTTTTTTAGCGGTACATATTGAACTATTCTACAGAAAATGATTTATTCAGCATCCACCCTAGCATGCGGACAACAAATCGCAGGAAATGTGGTGCCACCTCTCATCTGGGCTGTAGACTTAAAAAAACAAAAACAAAACAGGCCCGTCCAGGCCGTGTTGACGTTCCCTGAAAAAAAAAGATTCACGTGCTGACGTGTCATACGGAAAAATACATGATACGTATACAACATGTAGAGTCAGGATCGTCGGTCCAAAATCCAGGACTGTATTGACAATGTATTGCCTTATACCGAGACCGTATTGAATCACTTCTCTATAGGGTAACGTAGCAGGAAAAAAAATCCGACCTACGCACCAGCCCAGGACCACTATGGAGACTACATACAAGGTTTGATCATTTTCGTTACCGACTCGTAGCGCAGCGGAATTAGAGTCGATGACGAACAGCGGTGCAGATCCCCGCAGCTAGGATTTTACAACCTCCCAACCGCGAGGATGTGTACCCTCATCTGCCCGGCGGACAGTCCCCCGGATGGTGTCGCGGACAGCCCTTCGGGAGGACCTCCGAAACTTGGACTGTCACTCGGACAGCCCTTCGGGAGGACCTCCAAAACTCGGATGGTCACACGGACAGCCCTTCGGGAGGCACTCTCGAACTAAGACCGAAACTACGATTTCTCTACAGAGTTGCACACATACGGTATCATTTAGCCGGCAGGGCTTCGCCGTCCAGAACTAGTTCCCACCGGAACCCAGACAACCTTTCGGCTCTACGAAACTATTTCCCTGGGAGGGAGAGAGAATGTCATATCATGCATGGCTTGTGTGAGAGAGTTTGAGTGTGGATGGAGAGCTCCTCTCCACCTCCTTATATAGTGGTGGAAGGGGTGAAGGGGGGGGCCTGAAATTCAGCCCACAAAACATGCACCCACCAAACAAGGAAACATGTTCCCACCAAACATGGAGAAAACATGTTCCCTTGTCCATGGTGTTCCCCCATGGCGCCCCACCTTCCTCCCAACACTATCCACCATTTGTGGAGGCTGCCCCCCACCATGGGGGGCCCCCCAACACCTTTGTCCAGCCACAAGGGGCTGCCCCATCCAAGGGGGCCACCCCCAAAACAGCCCCACGCATCGTGGGATCTTGTCCCCTCACGCTGGGACAAGATGTTTTCCGCGACTATTACTTCTGAAAAATTCCGAAAGGTCCCAGAACATTTCCGGCACCCTCTAAAATTATCTGGATGCGCTCCGGAACATTTCCGGTATGGTGGTTTAATTTAAAACCATCTTCGTTTACCCGGTAAACAATTCCGGCAGCTCTGGAAACCTTTTTCGGTTTATTCTCCGGAAAAATTCCAGAAATTACCAGACCACTCTGGCAACCTCCAAAACATTCCCGGTGCTTGCCCAAACCTTTTTTGATCAATGGTTTTATCCGAAACAACTTTTCGGTTTTACCGAAACTTTTCCGGTGTTCTCTTCGGAACCTTTCTGTTGTCTCCGAAACTTTTCCAGTGACTTTCTCTCAGACTCCTTGTCTAGTATTCAGCAGATAGATGACCCTTACGCGTGTGACCCTATAGGTTCGGTGAAGTATAGACATGACCCGGAACCCCTTCCAATCAATGATCAACATCGGAGCCGTGGACACCCATATTGACCCCTATACCCACACAAATGAATATTCGAGTGAACCTCCAGTTGTCGTGTGCTATTCCTGTTGCTTCGCGATATGTTATAAATACCCGAGGTGAGACATGTTGGCATCCCCGTGGATCAACAACTTGTCCACTATGCCAGTTACCTCGTTACCGGTATTGTTCTCTTTTCTCGTTCCCGTGTTCCAGCATCCCCGTGATCAAATCACAAAGTGTCTGGCCAGATGATAATGGATACCGTAACACCGAGAGGCCTAGAGACATACTTTTCCATGATCAGGAAAATAGGATCATCATACAATACTTGAGCCAGTCTTAGAGGCCAGACTAGGAATATAATTTACCGTTTATTATTCCACGCGTGCATATGAGTCTTCCTTCAAGCGTCGTGGTTATTGTAGACTCGAGAACCATAGCAGTTATAGCATGGAACATAAACCTAATTATGAACAGGGAAATAATCAATAACATTTATTATTGCCTCTAGGGCATATCTCCTACAGACACCCACTTGCACTAGAGTCAATAATCTAGTCAATGCTAATGCACTTTACACCTATGGCATACTGGTGTAAAATATGCTTCGCATGTGGTATAGCCTGATGTCCAATGGATCTGACAACTACAGCTCCGTGTGTAACTTTGCATATTCTCGCATTTTCACGCTATCACAAAATTCATATTTTGTGTGAACTTGGCTTTGCATATGTGTGAATCATTGGTCGAAACCTGATTCCTCAGACTGAGCTATGGAGCAACTATCTGCAATAGTGTCTCATAGACCAAAGTCATCTTGGAACCATACTAAGTTCATGAATGAACTATATGATTCAACAACTTCTTTGTCGCTTCCAAAGCGTCAACATACTTAGCCTTTGTTATAGAATTCGCCACAGTATCTTGTTTGGAACAATTTCCAACTACCATGCCACCATGTTGTGTATTACACAAAACCCTTACCTTAAATCGAAAATCGCATGGAGCATTGATGAAGACTGTATCGATGTAATTACTTATAATGAGCACTTCATAATCTCTGCTTGCGAGAAACCATGTCATCAGTACTACTCTAGCACTCAATGACATCTTTTACTGTTGTCCTATGATCAGTACTTTGATACTTTGGTATCCATACTTGCAACAACTTTTGGAGTATCGGACATATCTGGTTGTTTTACATACCATGGAATACATGATTAATCCAAACACAAGAGTGTGTGGAATCTCCATCATGTATTTTACTCATCGGTGTTTTGGGACACTGAGTCTTGCAAAAACTCTTTCCATGTGACTTCGGCAAGAATCACTCCTTGGCGTTTTAAATGCTAAAAAGTTTTAGCATCTTGTCAATATGTATTCATAGCTTAGCCCCATTAGGTAAATCTATCTGCATAGATCATCATGCCTAATATTGAGGCTATTTAGCCTAAGAACTTCATCAAAAAACTATTTTCAAATGAAGTCCTAATTCGTGTCAAGAAATTCATTTCCAATTAAAAATGTGTCAAGCACACAACGTTTTTAAAAATATTATTATGCTCCCACTTACTTTCTTGAATCACAAGCATCTTCGTTACCCATTGATGAAGTCAAAAACCCTTTTTGACCATTTCATCAAACCACGAAGATTCCAACTCCATTTTGCTCTCTTCTGTCCATTGCTGGAACTCTGAAGTTTGCATACTTACTATCATCCTCTGGATCGACAAATTACTTTGGACTATATCACATAGAAGTCCTAGGTTTCATTTCTATCAGATGGAAATCCTTTTTTCATCCATGTTTCATATCTCATGATTGATATATGTATTAATTGCTATTTCAACCCAAACCGACCTTAAGCATCACTACGGTGAAACAACCTCATCGTAGTCAACTCGTTGAACTTGTTATTTCAACAAGTCGAGCTTTATGGATAAAACATTTTTATCCGTATCAGTTTTTAGGTCCATAAATATTCGTTAGACTCTAAGTCCTCTGAAAAGTGTATCAAGGTTTTAATCTTGAATCACTTATATGGAAACTATCTCGGATTGTATTGGCATTTAGCCAATCCCGTAGTCAGGGCCCATCAACACTTCCTTGTGTATTGTAGGTATACTGTTGTCTAACAACAATATCTCGTTTGCGCACCTGATAGGTTTGCACGAGCTTTGCCTACGTGGTTCAGTTGCATGTTCGACCGAAGTCCATACATTTTATTGTAGAGACTTCTGTATAGTCGTAGTAGGAAACAACGGAATCACTTCCAGGGTTCCTTTCCATTGAACTGATGACAAAGATACTGGTTATCTCGTCAAGTTGCACTGTCCTCCCACTCACCTTTTGTAAGAACTATTCTCATTAAAAGCATATCGTTTTGTGGCAAAACCCTTTGCCTCGGTATAGTGATGGGGGAATACCCAATGACTTGGGATAACCATACAAAGTAGCACTTGTCTGATTTGGAATAGGTTTGTAACCTTTTACACAAGCCCCATATTCCAAACGTTAAGAAAAGAATTAACATGGTTGGGCATACCATACCATGGCGTCATTTCAGCAGACCTGATGGATCTCTTTTCAGTGTAAAAGCCGCAGTCTCTCAAGCATCACTCTATAAAAGGGATAATGGAAAATCTATTTATGTCATCTTTGATCTTACCATGTTATAAATGGTTCGATTACATCTTCATGGACTTATCACTTGCAGTGGTGTTCCGGGAGGTGCAAGTTATGAAACTCTTGTCACAACTCATCAGACATTCGCTAAACTTGTAACTCAAATATTCCTTTCCGCAATCAAATTGCAGAAACATAATTTTCTTGGTACAATAACTTCCACTTCATTTTTGAAAACCTTTCGAATGATTTCAAAAGATCCAGACTTACGTCTCATCAAGTAAATATCCATATATCTACTTGAGTCATTTTTGAAGGTAGACAAATCCACTGTTTGCAACAACATTTATTGGACTACATACATCAAATGTATGATCATCAATAAGTTCTTTGCTCATTCCTTATGGCATGTGAACGGTATTTTAGTTAGTTCACCTTTTGGAGGAAAGTTGCAAGTGTCAGATGATTCAAAATCAAACGACTTCAAAATCCATCATAATGGAATTTTCCATGCGGGTTTCTCCAATGTGACCAAATGCAGTGCCACACATATGTGGTATTCTTTTAGTCTTGCGACATTTAGCGTCAGTGTTATGGATGTATCATATTTCCATCAATATTCATAACATACATCCCATCTAGGATGGAAGCATGGCCCTTCATGTTATTCATAATACTGAACAACAATTGTTGTCTTTATGAACAACTCTTTTGCAACAAAAATTGTGCAATGGGATAGAGTCTATGAAACTCTAAAATGAATTATAAAAGTAAACCCAGAGGTAATGTATTATTATCAATATTCATAACATACGTCTCATTCATAATGAAAGTATGGCCCTTATGTTATTCATAACACCGAACATGAAAAGTTCTCTTATGAATAACCTTCTTGCAAGATACCTTATGCAAAGGGCTAGAGTGTGAAACTCTAAAATGAATTATGAAACTTGATACATAGGGAATACACCGATGGAAGGCATAGTAACATTTACTATGTTCCCTGCGTGTATCTAAACCTCATCCCTGGCTAGTCCTTCAGGCCATAGTAGTTCTTACATCGAGTTGCAACAGAATGCAATCGAGCGGGCATCTTTGTGACCAACTCACAATACCCAAGAATTAGTGATTAACATGTTTAACCATAATTCCCAAGAACTATATCTTTGACCAGCCTTCTATACATCAAAAACCTGTATGACATTCATACATGAGCTGGATATTCCAGTCTTCTTTTCTATTGCCATTATACTTCTAACAGTTTAACTTTCAGTATTTCTCCTACTCTCAGAAGAAGCATCCAACTTAAGAGTGGCATTAGCCCTGGACTTCCTAGGCATGAAAGTCTCACTAACACCCTTCGGACACTTCCTTTCTCTTTAAGTTGTTGTTTTATTCACCTTTCATCATATGACAGGCGTTCTCCTCGATCCCTCTCTTATCAGTCTAATGCATAGTAAACTCCTTTACTAATAGTTTGCAAACAAGCATTGCTTTGGATATCTCATATATTTTAGCCTTTGTCTGTCTCTGAAAATGATTTTCAGATTCCATGAATATCACATAACTATCCACACTTCCGAAGTTCGGGTCTCATGGAAGCAAATGTATTGCACTTGACTGAAACGAAATTCTAGCTTTTGGATCGAAGGACGAGAGTCACATGATCCATAGCATTAGCGGGAGAATACCGAAAGTATGCGATAGGACAAAGTCCTTCTCGGCACTATTGAGGACAATCTTCACATTACGTTGCCAACCATAAAGTTATAACCAGATATTTAACAGCTATTCAATTTTAATAGGGAAGGTGGAAACGCGAGCCATTATTCTACAACTATTATGCAAAACACACTTAGACAATGTTCAAAATTAATTGCACTGAGAATTAAACAAGTTAATTCAACAGTGCGCTCCCACTCAAATCAATATCTCTCATAATTGATTTTGAGTGATACAAGATCCAGACTTCAATTCATCGCCATAGAATCATCATCTCATGACGGGAATTTTAATCGGTAGGACAACTTGCCGATCACATCTCCATGTGACTCTTGTTCATCTTCCGATGCGTGTGTTCCGAGCTCATGACTTTCATGCCTGAGCGTCAAGACAACCAAGTGGTATTGCTACAAGGTCTATACTCACCCGCCTCACACATCCCTAATCGTTCGTACTCATGCATCCATGGCGCACCCCGAAAAGTTAGGTGCCGTGATGGTGCTACACTTGGGAGAACACTAACTACTTGATATTTTTGTGAGAGATCACCCTAATAAAAGGCGAGTACCGCGCAATCAAGAAGGGTGCATCATAAGGGATAAACATTTCAGGCAATTTATAATAGCATGATATGGTATAGCCCTTTCTAACGGAGAAGTTTTGTATTTCTTCGTCTTCGGCATTCGCGTCGGTGTTCACCTTTGCGAAGATTGCCACCACCTTGTCGATGCACCAGATAATATTGCTATCTCTATAGCAAATAAAATAAGTGCATTACGTAAGGTTGACACGCAGGTCATTAAAGTGCAATCATATGTCTCCAGCCATCATGTCGAATCATGACACGCAGGTCATGTTAATCAAATTACATCATATAGTCATCTCATACATAATCAAATTTATATGAGCTCTGCTATACCACATCACATGCACATGCAAACCATCCTGCAAAACCAAGTTAGACGCCTCTAATCGGTTCATGCAAAAACTTGTTTTTCGTGGCTTCTAAGGTTTCGAAACAAACCGAAGCTACCAACGTCCATCATCAAGCATGATAATCCAAGTTGCTAGATTAACTTTCCAGGGTGTATAAAACATGAGATAATAAAATCTCGAGCCTCATACTAAACTTCGTCATACGCGTGACCCCCGTGCAGATCACATCTGCATTGCCTTTTTGTCTGCGAAACATACGTCTTTCTCAACTATGGTGGAACCCAAAGAACTGTTAGCACTTCGTTGATCTGTCAATCAGCATACTCAGGAGCAACATGAAAGGATCGCGGATTGCCAGAACTTTGTGAGATTTGACCATTCCGTCAAGATCAGGACTACGCAAAATCAGGGAAGCAACAGGAACATCGGGTAACAGATTTCATCCGCAACCCGCACAAATAAATGTCAGCAATAGATCTCATCTGCTACCTAATTATATTGTGCAACACCCATACATCTCTATGTATTCTAGATCGCAACCTGCATCTACGCATAGCACGGCTCTTGATGCCACTGTAGGGTAACGTAGCAGAAAACAAAAAAATTGTGACCTACGCACCAGCCCAGGACCACTATGGAGACTGCATACAAGGTTTGATCATTTTCGTTACCGACTCATAGCGCAACGGAAGTAGAGTCGATGACGAACAGCGGTGCAGATCCCCGCAGCTAGGATTTTACAACCTCCCAACCGCGAGGATGTATGCCCTCATCTGCCCTGCGGACAGCCCTCCGGGAGGCGGTCGGACAGTCCCCCGGATGGTGTCGCGGACAGCCCTTCGGGAGGACCTCCGAAACTTGGACTGTCACTCGGACAGCCCTTCGGGAGGACCTCCAAAACTCGAACGGTCACACGGACAGCCCTTCGGGAGGCACTCTCGAACTAAGACCGAAACTACGATCTCTCTACAGAGTTGCACACATACGGTATCATTTAGCTGGCAGGGCTTCGCCGTCCAGAACTAGTTCCCACCGGAACCCAGACAACCTTTCGGCTCCACGAAACTATTTCGCTGGGAGGGAGAGAGAATGTCAGATCATGCATGGCTTGTGTGAGAGAGTTTGTGTGTGGATGGAGATCTCCTCTCCACCTCCTTATATAGTGGTGGAAGGGGTGAAGGGGGGAGGCTGAAATTCAGCCCACAAAACATGCACCCACCAAACAAGGAAACATGTTCCCACCAAACATGGAGAAAACATGTTCCCTTGTCCATGGTGTTCCCCCATGGGGCCCCACCTTCCTCCCAACACTATCCACCATTTGTGGAGGCTGCCCCCCACCATGGGGGGCCCCCCAACACCTTTGTCCATCCACAAGGGGCTGCCCCCTCCAAGGGGGGCGCCCCCAAAACAGCCCCACGCATCGTGGGATCTTGTCCCCTCACGCTGGGACAAGATGTTTTCCGCGACTATTACTTCTGAAAAATTCCGGAAGGTCTCAGAACATTTCCGGCACCCTCTAAAATTATCTGGATGCGCTCCGGAACATTTCCGGTATGGTGGTTTAATTTAAAACCATCTTCGTTTACCCGGTAAACAATTCCGGCAGCTCTAAAAACCTTTTTTGGTTTATTCTCCGGAAAAATTCCAGAAATTACCAGACCACTCTGGCAACCTCCAAAACATTCCCGGTGCTTGTTGAAACCTTTTTGGATCAATGGTTTTATCCGAAACAACTTTTCGGTTTTACCGAGACTTTTCCAGTGTTCTCTCCGGAACCTTTCCCTTGTCTCCGAAACTTTTCCAGTGACTTTCTCTCGGACTCCCTGTCTAGTATTCAGCAGATAGATGACCCTTAAGCGTGTGAACCTATAGGTTCGGTGAAGTATAGAAATGACCCGGAACCCCTTCCGATCAATGATCAACATCGGAGCCGTGGACACCCATATTGACCCCTATACCCACACGAATGAATATTCGAGTGAACCTCCAGTTGCCGTGTGCTATTCCTATTGCTTCGCGATATGTTACAAATACCCGAGGTGAGACATGTTGGCATCCCCGTGGATCAACAACTTGTCCACTATGCTAGTTACCTCGTTACCGGTATTGTTCTCTTTTCTCGTTCCCGTGTTCCGGCATCCCCATGATCAAATCACAAAGTGTCTGGCCAGACGATGATGGATACCGTAACACTGAGAGGGCCCAGAGATATCTCTCCATCGTCGGAGGAGCAAATCCCAATCTTGAGCTATCAAGTTACTTGACATACTTTTCCATGAACCCGTAAGCCGCCGTAATAGCCACCCATTTACGGATGACGTTTAACAAACCCCAAAGTTCATGAAGCAAGCATGAAGAAACTCGATACTCTCATGGTCTAAGGAATTATGCAAACATTAACTTCTCTGTGTTATTAACCATTAACTTATGACGAACGTATCTCATAGCATAACATCAATTTGGGTCGATTCAACACAAATGTTCTTCTAACATTGTCCCCTCAAAATTGTCGGCATAGCCATGCCCATGATCAGAAAAATAGGATCATCATACAATACTTGAGCCAGTCTTAGAGGCCAGACTAGGAATATAATTTACCGTTTATTATTCCACACGTGCATATGAGTCTTCCTTCAAGCCTCGTGGTTATTGTAGACTCGAGAACCATAGCAGTTATAGCATGAAACATAAACCTAATTATGAACAAGGAAATAATCAATAACATTTATTATTGTCTCTAAGGCATATCTCCTACATTCTCAACATCCAGGACCATGTTGAACCTTGCCGCTAACTTCCAGTACTATAGCTGCAATTATCTCCGAGAAGGAGAGGTTCGAGCGCGCACTGGCCACGAAAGACCCTGACGCGCTGGCCGGCTGTCTCTTTTCTAAGTTAGGAATGCGAGATTTTCTTTAATTCTTTTGATCGATTAACAGACGGTACTCAGTTATACAGTCCAAATGAAGATCATCAGGCTATGATGTGTATTGGATATTTACTGTTCTGTTACTCCTTTTTTATTTACTTGCGAACTGACAGCTTGTTATTGTGTGTATGAGCGTGCTGCCATGTCCGTACGTCTACGTCTTGTACGTGTGCTACTAGACTGTAAATTAATCCATGCATGTGCTTCCTTGAAGAAAATGATAAACCATGTGCAATTCATCCGGACATGTTAATTAATTTAGTACATCCTCTATAAACTAATATAAGACGTTTTAATTACTGAAATAGATCAAGTACCATATTTTTCTTTTTCTGCGGAAACATTTCTTTACATACCACATTAATGCTTAATGACCACCATGTCTTTCCTTATAATTATGACCTCCACGATTTTTTGTTGAAAGCCATCATGTTGACTTTATTAAATTTCATCGGCCAGTGTTCTAGTAGGAAATTGTGAACAGAAGCTTCAGAAACCTAAGGACACCCACTCTTCATAGATTGCTGAAGCTTCTGTCACTGAAAAGCCTCCATCATGCATAGTTTTGAATAATTTCCAAACAGTAGGATCCGTTCAACCTTCCAGGGAGCCCATCAGATGGGCCAGCCCATTTTTGTTTTTCTAATATTTTTTCTTCTCTTTCATTTTGCCTTTTTCTTTTGTAATTAAAATTTCTTATTTTAATTATATTTTGAAAATATGTTCATAAATTTCGAAACTTTAAATATTGTTTCTTAGAAACATCCTCTTGTTTTAAAAAATTGTTCATGTTTCATTTTTTGCAAATTCAAAAATTATTGTGGAACATATTAAAATGTACGAATTTCAGTAAATTCTTCGCGTTTCACATTTTGTTCCTGTTTTCCCTAATCTGTGAAAAATTTAAAGAATGTTTGGTTTTTACGAAGAAGGTCTACAAATTTGGTATATTGTTCATGTTTAAGAAAAAATATTTTTTTTTAAAAATGTTTGTAACTGAGAAAGAAAAAAGAACTAAAAATGGGCGCTTCCCTATTTACCGCCGTGGGCGCTGGCGAACGAGCCAACGTGCACCCAGCACAAATGAAAATAAAAGCAGTGTGCATCCAGCCTGCACGTTAGAGGGGAAATTTCCAGCCTGCAAATAGAAACCTTAAATATTGTTCATAAATTTCAAATATTGCTCATGTTTAAGAAAATGTTCACTTTGGGCCCTGCTTCTATTTCCATGTTTCGTTTTTCATTTTCATATTTTCATTTTTGTGTATATTTTATTCGTTTCCAAATTAATTCGGCAGTACAAAATAGTTCCCAAATTCGAAAACCTTGATTTGTTGAAAAAGTACAAGAAAATACAAAAATTTCCGGATTTGTTTTTTTGTCACATATTTAAAATTGTTCACGAGTTTCAAAACAACTTTCACGACACTCAAAATAATGTTTTCCAAATTGGTCTTGAAAAATGGAAAAAATGGTCGCGTATTTAAAAAATAGCTTCAAAAAGAAAATGTTCGCGTGTTCTGAAAATGTTCGTGAATTCAATAAATGACCCTTATTTTTAAATAGATGTTTGCAAAAGTAAAATAATGTTCACAAACTTAAAAAAAGGTTCCAAATATCAAAAAAAGTCTACCGATTCAATAATGTTTGCCGATTCAATAAAACAATCATGAGTTTTAAAAACATGTAGAACTTCAGAAATGTTGATGAATTGCTAAAACAATGTTCATGATTTCGAAAGCATTTCACTATTTCAAAAAATGTGAACAAATTTGAGATTTTTTAACAAAAGGGGAAATGTAATAAATAATAAAAATGAAAATGTACAAAAAGGGACTGAAAAAATAATTGGTTTGAACCTTCACCAACTGCCCTGTACGTCACTGCCCTATTGGGCGTAGTAATTATCCAATGGGAGACGCCCCCCCTGCTTGATCTTATATCCGCACGCATAGTAAAGGATGAACTTCTTTTTTGAGCAAATAGACTACATAAATATTTCCTAAAAATGAGAAACAAAAGAAATCGCCCCGTTTAAAAAAATACCCTAAAAAGTCTTACTCCCTCCGGTTCCTAAATATTTGTCTTTGTAGAGATCCAACTATGGACTACATATAAAGCAAAATGAAAGAATCTACATTCTAAATTATATCTATATACATCCGTATGTAGTTCATAGTGAAATATCTGAAAAAACAAATGTTTAGGAACGGAGGAAGTAAAAAATAATGCAGATTATGCTCGAGTGAGCGCATGCATGCACACACACATGCACACGCACACATACGGCATCGCCGAAATACTAGCAACTATGAAAAATAAGGGAGAAATTTTATGAAAAAAAGGGCCCACACAAAGCTGGTAATATTTGAAAGACATAACTGAGATTTATTGTTGATCCTTCAGCTTGGAGATGTGATCATGGTTTACCAATATTTGGGGAAATAAATGTACCTAGTACAGAGATGCCAAATCCATTAGCTCCTTTGGAAAAATCAATAGTTATCTCACAAAAAAGACAGGCTAGCGATTTTAACAATGTATTCACGTATTTTTAAAATAAACACGGATTGGAAAAATTAATGTCAAAATTTTTAATCACTGTTAATAAAATGTTCCCCCAGTTTTTTTCCATGAATAATACTTTTGTGTTAATTATAAAAAATCATGAAAATTGCGAATTGAAAATAAAAAATATAAAAGGAAACCATAGAACCAGCAGAAAAACACACTAAAGGTCAAAACCGTAATATAAATCATTTGTATGCAATGCTTCCAAACAGCAAGCGAACAGGAGAGCGAAAGTGCTATTTTGCGCTTAACAAGCCGAGTGCAACCAAATTCATAAGCAGCGCCAATTTATTTTCGCTAGGTACTAAGCGGGCCATCCCATATTATTGCCTCCTCCTTCACCAGTTTTGGAAACCTTTTCCACCGGTTTTCTTGGACCAGTTTATTTATTTGTTTTCGGGGTGGATTTTTTTTCTGAGGACTGGTTCAACTCTGTTTTCTCATTTTCACTTGTCTTCTCCTTCTTTTTTAATTTCCCAAGCGCGCGACATATTTTTCAAATTTATGAACCTTTTGCAAATTTGTACTAAAATATATCAAATATATCAAATTTTCCCAAATTTAGTGATTTTTAAGTCATGGACCGTTTTTATTTTTGCGAACCTATTTCAAATGACAAACTTTTCCAAGTCGTGAACTTTTTTAAATTCATGAACATTTTCCAAATTTGCGAACCTTTCCAAAATTCATCATTTTTTTCAAAGTTATAAGTTTTTTCAAATTTATAAATTTCTTTGAAATTTTTTGATGTTTTGTTACATTCATGAAGATTCTTCAGTTTTTTATTTTTTTTCCAAACTAGGAACCTTTTCAACGCATGAAAATTTTCACACTCGTGATTTTTTTTTCAAGTTCTTGTTTTTTTATATTTTCATGAACTTTTTAAAGTTACAAACTTTTAACTATTTGTGAATTTATTCCCAATTTATAACTTTTTTTAAAACTGAACCTTTTCAAATCCATGATCTTTTGATTCTCGCTGGTGAACGTTTAGTGGTCATTGGTCCTTGTCAATGATGAAATTGTGCTTGTCTTTGGTCAAATGGGTGAGCTTATGCAGCGAACAAAAATTGTGTGTGTTGTTGGGTTGGCCCACAACGAGTGGCAAGCAAGCGCTGGGTAGTGAGCGGGTGCAGAAGGTGTTCTTTGGGAGCACTCCGAGCTAGGAATTTTTTATAGTAACAAAGCTAACCGAAAACGAACATGCTCCAGGAAACTGTTATTGTGTTGGGCCATGGGAATTTTGCCAAGACGTGAACCAACACAATTCGTCCATTTTCTATGAAGTGACATTACTCCCGATTTAGATCCATGTTAGTGTCCTCACACAACTGCAAAAATTTATCAAGATTGTAAAGGAAATCATTAAATGTAGTGCCATAGATATATAGAAAAATTACCCATGAAGACTTCCATAGTTTCCTCCACCAAATCAACAAATATATCGTTCATGATCTTTGGAAAGTAGCATGAGCATTAGAAAGTCCAAATGTCATGTGGTAGTAAGAATACATACCGAAGAGTTAAGTGAATGTTGTTTTCTCTTGATCATCAAGATTCACAACTATTTGTGAAAATCCAGAGTATCTATCAAGGTAATAAATCCTTTACCAATCTTTCAAGCAATTGATCAATCAAGCGTAATGGGTAATGGTCCTTCCGCATTTCCTTGTTTAATCTCCTTAAATCAATGCACATTCTAGACACAACTATTGTGCTGGTGGGGATTAGTACATTAATTTTATCAGGTACCATAGTAAACCCTCCTTTCCTCGGGACACAACAATGGGCTCACCCAGTTACTTCCAAAAATTGAGTATATGATTTATGTATCAAGTAAAATAATTAATTCTATTACCGCCACCTCTTTCATTTCAGAAGTTAGCTACCTTTGATATTCGTGCACCATTGTGCCCCCTTCTTCCATATATATCTGATGCATGCACACGGAAGGGTTTCTTCCTTTTAGATCATCCACAGAGTACCCGAAGGACTTTCGGTGCTCCTTCAAAGTTTCCTTGAGTTTATCATTTTCTTCTTGTGAAAGGTTAACGCTTATAATAATAGAATATTTATTTGTTTGATCTAACAACTCATAACTTGATTCTTTTGGAAAAGTTTGAGTTCGGGAGGGGGGTAGTCCCTCATTTCTTATGTTTTCTCGTACTTAAAACTTCTCCTCGGTAGAAGGTTCTTGCACGGGTGCCTAATCAAGGTGTTGCTCAATTTCCATTTTACATGGGTTTATAGAGCCTTGTTCATAGTCATCAAGACTTGTCTCAAGCTCATATGTTGGTGTCCCAAAATAAATGGACGCGGGTTGTCCAATTATCTTGTCTTCGTTGTTAGCATGCTCTCTTAGTTGTGGAGGATTCTTGAATCTGGAGAAATGTAATTCCCTTACCTCTACTCCATAACCGAGAGGGATTTCCTCTCTCTTGCAATCAATCTTTGCCCCTGCGGTGTTCAGAAAAGTTCTTCCAAAAATAACGGGACAAAGATAATCTTCAAGAATTTCCATGGCAAGAAAATCCACAAGGTAAGAAAAGGTCCCTAAAACCACATACACATCAGACAAAGTGGCAATTCGCTGAGCTATTCAGCCATTTCAATGGTGAGGGATGTGGAGGTTGTGGCAAAAGAGGATCAACTATGTGGTGATGGCGACGATCTTCCTATAGCCGCGTCCAGCTAGGGACAAGTGAGGAAATGTCCTAGGTGGCAACAAAACATGGCATTAATGGCCAAGTCAAGTTGGCTCGCGCCAACCGCCATTAATTTCCATACAACGTCATTTGAACGTCGTGTTTGCCATCGACATGCAACGAGATAAGCCGCACAGACTGGGAGGACTAGCACATCCATTCTGATGACTTTGCTAGAGTTACTTTAACTACAACACTTGTAGAAATTTGATTTTTTCCTATCAATACCATACAGGCAATGCAGTATGTATTGCGTGCTCCACTTCTTGGGTTCGAGACTCGGGAAGTGATAACCCACAAGTGTGGGGGATAAGTTGTAGACTTTTTGATAAGTAAAATTGTCGAACCCAACAAGGTAGAATTAATATTCTCTCAAGTTCTATGAAGCACTGATACAACTCAACATACACTAAGTGTTTGCTTTACCTAGAAACAAGAAATAAACTACTTTGCAAGAGTAATGGGATAGGTTTGCAACATAATAAAGAATGTGTAAATAAGAATTAACTATCGTTTGAATAAAAGAAAATAAAGTAAACATTGCGAGTGTGAAAAAGTGTTGGATTTGTGGAATTGTCCCTAAGCAATTGATAACTAGACAGATAATCATCATTGTAGTTTTATGTGTGTGAGATGCCTCTACTCACATATTCTCCCTTACTCGGAATTTTATGCACTTATGATTCAAAATATTAGAAAGCATCCGTTACTACTAACAAGTTCGTTAATGTAAAACTCAACCATAGAATTAAGATAAATTGGCCCCCCCTTCATCCCATACGCACCGATCCCTGCACTGAGCCTCGGTAATTTCTATCACTCCGGCCGGCCTATGCACAGTTCTCTCAACATACAACTAACCCTATGAGGTGATCTATATATGTGTGTGCTCATATGATGGGCACCAAAGGACAATAACAAAATAAAACATGCATCTCAAACCAATCATGGTCACTAGTTAAGCCATAGGGCAAAACAAAACTACCCAAACATAATAGCGATGAGACAAATCATTGGATAATACTCCCTCCGTCAAAGTTCAGAAAAGACCCAATTACTTTCAATGAATAATCTGATTATAAACCCACAATTCATCAGATCCGAACAAACACGTCTCAAAATAAGATTACATCGGATAGATCATCGCGGGAACCGCGGAGAACATGGTAATGAAGATCAAAGAGAGAGAAGAAGCCATCTAGCTACTAGCTACAGACATGTAGGTCTGTGGTGAACTACTCACACATCATCATGGAGGAAATAATGTTGATGTTTAAGGCCTTCGTGATCGATTCCCCCTCTGGCAGGGTACCAAAAAAGGTCTCGAAAGGAGATCACGATGGAACAGAGGATTGCGGCAGGATACACTACTACGAGAAAGCTTGGTAGTAGCGCTGGATTTGCCCTTAGTAGTAGCGCTGGTGGCAGCGCTATTACTAAGGCGCTACAGCTAAGTTGTAGTAGTATTGCTGGAAAACCAGCACTACTAGTAAGTACGGTTAGTAGTAGCGCTGTAAAAAAAACAGCGCTACTGATAAACGAGTGCTGCCGCTAGATACCTACCAGCGCTACTGCTAATATTCCTGCTTTCAAAGATTACATCCCCTCTATGTATTTTTCCATGCTCTATACAATAGTTTCATCATATGACAACATCAATAATTATTGTGCCAACAACTACATTTAGATTAAAGTGCATGGATGCAAGTGATCATGTTGAATTAGAAGAAATCATCATAATAGTAATCATCCTAATCGATCATACAAGTTAACTAAACTTTTCTCACATAGGACCTAGTCCTCCCTCCTAGGTAAAATGACATAAAACAGAATAACACCTATGTCTCCATGATGAAGCAAAGAGATCCAATGGTCTCCAACTTGTGGCTTGCGATCCTTCTTTATTTGTCCCCATGCTTCAATTTGGAGCCATCTTTGCGCTCACTCGAGTATGCAAAAGAGAACTCGGGCTGGAAGGGGCTTTTAATTGTCATATTACCTTCAGTTTGCATCAACGGAGGCACAACTTCATTTGGCAGTTTCTGTTGAAGAACGTAATAGTAGGCTAGTTAGCAATGTAATCAATACCATTTACGCAACAATACTAGTGTACTTAATTAGCAACTCTTACCAAGATATTTCGGCGAATGTCATCCGCTCTTAACCTATGCACTAGTGTCCTATGCAATGTATAAGTTGGGCCAGTTCCCAAATTATACGGGAAGATCTCTCTACCAGCTAGGACACCAATAACAAAGTTGATAAGATCACCCTTCTCCTCCCAAGTTAGATGTGATCCATAAGTGTAGTGTGTCGTGTCGATTATGTTCTGTGTTTCACTCGAAGAAACAAAATAAGCTGTGAATTATAAATTAACAAATTTAATATGGATGAACACCAATTATTTTTAAATATAGAATGCAAATTACTTGAAAAACATGCATGGTTGACAAACTCACATGGAGGTAAAATTGGAAGCATATCGACATCCACCCAAATGTCGATGTTACCTTAAATATGATCTTCCGGACGAAGATCGAAGGTTATTTTCATATCCTCCTGAAATCCATATGCCTTGCAAAGAGCTTCCCAATTTGAGCACCCTAATTATGTGTTATTAAGTGCATTCATTACTTTCACCAGAAATGTGTGACCATGTTTAGTCCTCAGGTTGGCTGTCCTCATCTTGAAACTTTCATGCTCTTTGAAACTAAGCCTCTCCAAGAAATAACGTCTTCCATGACAGGGGATGAACTAGTCGAATTGTATAAAATAGAAATTACGCGTTGAAGGAAAGAAACAGAAGTCATGCTTAATTACGAAAAAAACAGTTGTCATCGTTGCGTACCATAGAAATATCGAAGTCCTTGCAAAGCTTCATGGTGAAGAACCTACCGTCTTGCAGCCCAGGCTGGTCGCAAAGACCCTTATCTTGATCGCAAAATTCACATGCTTGGATCCTATCGTCGTCTGATGACGACGACATTTCCTATGTTCATGATTCAAAAATTACGACACGCTTGGATCATAATGCGTGTGTGACTTTTGGTCTGTCGAGGCTTTCCTTAAATAACTCTCATATCTCATGGTGTGTTACTACGAACTCTCTCACACTGATATGGTGGTATATATATGTTGGTCAGTTGGTGGACACTCTCTCACAGTAATAGGTCGACCGTCGGTGATGGACGCTCCCCCTCTCCTCTCCTTGCGCATTATACCGATGAGTATATCGCAAAGAAGAGAAGATGAGGAGGCGCCCCCCACGACAACAGTCGGGATTCCTTCATCAAGAACAAACATGAAAGTCACACAAGGAGCAACGACAAACCGAAAGTCACACGCGCATTATACCCATAAAATATCACTAATACATTTATAATGAACTCGAATACAATATCACTAATACATCATCTCGAATAATCAAGTTAATGCATCATCAAATATTAATTAATACATCTTGAATATTATCATATAAGATCACTAATATAGATCGAATACTATCGAATAATCTAAGTGACTAGCGGTTCCTGAGTCGCGGGTGGTGGACACCCAAAGATAAGGAACCATCATGGGATCATAACTCGGCTGAGATCCTTAAAGAATCTGTCAGGTATTGGAGAACCTGGCGTCCAACGCCGCCATGTAGCGAGGGACGTGCTCGTCCACCTCCCTAACACGCCGACATATGATATGTCTGCAACGTATCTATATTTTTTGATGATGGCATGCTATTATATTATCTGTTTTGGATATTTTATATGCATTAATATGCTATTTATATTATTTTTTGGACTAACCTATTAATCTAGAGCCTAGTTCTAGTTTCTTTTTTTCTTTTCTTTTTTGAGTTTTGCAGATATGGAATATTAAACGGAGTCCAAACGGAATAAAACCTTCGGAAGGAATTTTTTTGGAAGGAAACAAATCAATCAAGCTTGGAGTGCACGGTAGGGGAGGAGCCAGGGAGCCACAAGCCTGCTAGGTGCGGGCCCCCCTAGCCGCGCCTAGCAGGCTTGTTGCCTCCCGGCAGGTCTGCTAACCCTAATCTTCAGCCTATAAATTCCCAAATATTCCCCCAACACCGAAAAGAGCCACGCAAACACTTTTCTGCCACCGGAAGCCTCCGTTCTCGAGAGATCCAATCTTGGAGCCTTTTCCGGCAATCTGCCGGGGGGGGGGGTCGATCATGGAGGGCATCTACATCAACTCCATTGCCCTTCCAATGATGCATGAGTAGTCCACCACAGACCTACGGGTCCATAGCTAGTAGCTAGATGGCTTCTTCTCTCTCTTGATCTTCAATACCATGTTCTTCATGGAGATCTATCCGATGTAATCCTCTTTTGTGGTGTGTTTGTCAAGATCCGATGAATTGTGAGTTTATGTTTAGATTATCCATGAATTTATTTGAATCTCCTCTGAATTCTTATTTGCATGATTTCATATCCTTGCAAGTCTCTTCGAGTTATTGGTTTGGTTTGGCCAACTAGATTGGTAGTTCTTGCAATGGGAGAAGTGCTTTCTTTTGGGTTCAATCTTGCGGTATCCTCACACAGTGACATAGTAGGGGTAGCAAGGCACGTATTGTATTGTTGCCATCAAGGGTAAAAAGATGGGGTTTTCATCATATTGCTTGAGTTTATCCCTCTACATCATGTCATCTTTCTTAATGCGTTACTCTATTCTTCATGAACTTAATACTCTACATGCAGGCAAGAGGCGGTCGATGTGTCGAGTAATAGTAGTAGATGCAGAACCGTTTCGGTCTACTTGACACAGACGTGATGCCTATATGCAGGATCATTGACTTGGATAACTACATGATTATTCGCTTTTCTATCAATTGCTTGACAGTAATTTGTTTACCCTCCATGATATTTGCCTTCAAGAGACAAGCCTCTAGTGGAACCTATGGCCCCTGGGTCTACTTTCCATAATATACTTTCAGATCTATAACCAAAAATACCAAAAATACTTTGCTGCACTTTATTTACCTTTTACTTTCTGTTCTCGTTTACATGTATCTCTATTGGATCTAATCCTTGCAAATAATCGTGAAGGGATTGACAACCCGTTTATAGCGTTGGCCGCAAGAGTTTGATTGTTTGTGTAGGTGCATCCATTGGTGACTTGCTTGTTCCTCCTCCTGGATTGATACCTTGGTTCTCAACAACTGAGGGAAATACGTATCTACTTCACTGCATCATCCTTCCCTCTTCAAGGGAAAACCAACGCAAGCTCAAGAGGTAGCAAGAAGGATTTCTGGCGCCATTGCCGGGGAGGATACACATCAATCCTACCAAGTACCCATCACAAACTCATCTCTTGCATTTACATTATTTGCCATTTGTCTCTCGTTTTCCTCTTCCCCACTTCTAAAATGATTTTCAGAAAATACCAAAAGGATTTGCCTTTTTATTCGCCCTTCTTCCGTTTGCTTGTGTGCTTGATTTCTTGATTTATTGACACCATGTAGGAATCTAGGGCGACTTTCAATGAAAGAGACAGTAATAATCTTGAGCGGAGTTTTGATGACCTTGCTAATAACAACCCTCAAAAAGAACCTACTATCATTCATACAAAAAGTTTCCGCATAGGTAGTGGTAATATCATTGGAAAGGTTGTTGTTGAAGATTTCTTCACTTGTGCGGGAATGCTTTCTACCTTAGGAGGTTCCATTCTCAAACTAATAGTCTTGCGGATGCTATAACTTTGTTAATAACTGAACTTGAGAGGCAATTTGTGCATATGCACCCTTGCATACAAATGATTTTTCTTGAGTTCTCTAATATTCAGCATTCTTCTGTTAAGCGTGCCGCCACTATATTCCTAGCCCACGAGTTTAGATTTATCATGAAAGAGGCTAGTGAAATTTTTGCTTATTATAAAATTAATGGTGGATGTCCCCCTATTGAGGATATCCTTTTTAGTCAAGAAGATATAATGAGACTACAATCTCCGGATTATGTTTCTTATAATGAAAATTTGAGAAAAAAAGGTCCCTACCGAGGTTTTGGTTGATAAGATTTCTTAACTGAATGACAATTTTTCTATACAAAATAAACGATTAGTGTTCATTCTTAGAAAAAGTCTCATGGCCTTTACCCAAAGGAAAGCTTATAATGATGAATTGATCATACACTATAAGGGACCAAAGGAGGAACCTATTCCTCCCGTACTTGATCTTAAGGATCCTTATCCTATTAAATTCAGCCCTTTTGATTATGTTTGCTTGCCACAAAGGAAACTATCTGCTGAAAGAAGGGAGTATGAGATGAGCATGGATGATCTCCCTTATTATTATGACAATACCTAGATCTATTGCGTTTTGCCTAGTTAGGGGCGTTAAACAATAGAGCTTGCTGGGAGGCAACCCAATTTTATTTTTGTGTTCTGTTTTTGCTTCTGTTTTGAGTGTTTCCCACATTATTACTTCTGTAGTAATTGTTTTTTTTGTGTTAGTTAGTGTTTGATCCAAGTAAAACCTTTGGGGTGATCTATGGTAGTTGTTGATTTGATCTTGCTGAAAAACAGAAACTTTTGCACTCAGTCCGGGAATTTTCTAAACTTTTCAGAGCGTCGAATGAGTATGAAATTTTTACACAAGATTTCTATATAAATTTCCCAGGTTTTCCTATTTTTTCAGAATTTTATGAGGTACAAAATATACGAAGTTTTCAGATTGCTACAGACTGTTCTGTTTTTGACAGATTCTGTTTTCTTTGAGTTGTTTGCCTATTTTGATGAATCTTTGGGTTGTATCATGGGGTATGAACCATGAAGAAGTTAGAATACAGTAGGTATAACACCAATATAAATAAAGAATGAGTTCAAAACAGTACCTAAAGTGGTGATTTATTTTGTTATACTAACAGATCTCACGAGTTTTCTGTTAAGTTTTGTGTTGTGAAGTTTTCAAGTTTTGGGTAAAGATTTGATAGACTATGGAATAAGGAGTGGCAAGAGCCTAAGATTGGCGATGCCCAAGGCACCCCAAGTCATATTCAAGGACTCCGAAGAGCCTAAACTTGGGGATGCCCCGTAAGGCATCCCCTCTTTCGTCTTCAATCCATCGGTAAATTTACTTGAGGCTATATTTTTATTCACCACATGATATATGTTTTGCTTGGAGTGTCTTGTATGATATGAGTCTTTGCTTGTTAGTTTTCCACAATCATCCTTTCTGCACACATTTTTTGAGAAGTACACGCTGAATCATGAATTTATTATAATGCTCTATGTGCTTCACTTATATCTTTTGAGTTGGGCAATTTTGCTCTATGTGCTTCACTTATATCTTTTAGAGTACGATGGTGTTTGCCTTTTATAGAAATACTTGAACTCTCGTACCTCACTTATATTATTTTGAGAGTTTCTAAAACAGCATGGTAATTGGTCTAGGTTATGAATTTAGTCCTAATATGATAGGCATCCAAAAGGGATATAATAAAAACTTCCATATTAATTCATTGAGTATTTATGAGAAGTTTGATTCCTTGCATAAAGTTTTGAGACATAAAGATGGTAATGTTAAGATACATATTAGGAAGTAATTGAGATTTGGTAAAAAATACTCGTGTAAAGGTTTGTGATTCCCGTAGCATGCACGTATAGTGAACCGTTATGTAAGGAAGTTGGAGCATGACTTGTTTATAGACTGTCGACCTTTGTGTGAGGGTCGGGGGCGTGCGATGACCAACCTCCCCCCTAGGAGCATGCGTTTAATACTTTGCTTCAATGACTAATGGACTTTTGCAATAAGTGTGTGAGTTCTTTATGACTAATGTTGAGTCCATGGATTATACACACTCTCACCTTTCCACCTTTGCTAGCCTCTCTATTTTTTTTACCGCGCAACTTTCGCCGGTATATCAAACACCTTCCTCAAAAAAGCCACCATATAGCTTCCTCAAAACAGCCACCATATATCTTTCATCAAAACATCCACCATACCTACCTATTATGGCATTTCTATAGCCATTCCGAGATATATTGACATGCAACTTCCACCGTTTCCTTTTATGACATGCACCATCACTTCCATATTGCATATAGACTCATATCTTCTCATAGGTATCGAGTTGTAATTTTCTTCTGAGTTGAAAGCAAATAAAAGTGTGATGATTATCATTAATAAAGCATGTCCCATGTGAGGAAAGGATGATGGAAGCTATGATTCCCTCACAAGTGGGGATGAGGTTCTGGACTTTATGAAAAAAGAGGCCAACGAAGCCCAAATAAAAAAATAAATAAAAGAGGCCTTAGATGCCCACAATAAAAAAATGAGAGAAAAGAGAGAAGGGACATTGCTACTACCTTTTTCCACACCTGTGCTTCAAAGTACCACCATGATCTTCATGATAGAGAGTCTCCTATTTCGTCACTTTCATATAGCTAGTGGAATTTTTCTTCACGATGCACGGCCACTTAGTTCCTTTTTGAGCCTTCATACATTTATAGCTGTAGTGCATCCGTTGCATGGCAATCCCTACTCACCCACATTGATATCTATTAATGTGCATCTCCATAACCCGTTGATACGCCTAGTTGATGTGAGACTATCTTCTCCCTTTCCTTGACAACCTCCACCATATTCTATTCCACCTATAGTGCTATATCTATGGCTCATGCTCATGTATTGCATGAGAGTTGAAAAAGTTTGAGAAAATAAAGGTGTGAAAACAATTGCTTGACTTTTCATCGGGGTTGTGCATGATATAAATACTTTGTGTGGGGAAGATGGAGCATAGACAGACCATATGATATTATAGGGATAACTTTCTTTCGCCATTATATTTTGAAGAGATACAATTGCTTTGCTAGTATGCTTGAAATTTTATTGTTTTTATATCAATATTAAGCTTTTTTTTATTCTTACGGATCTGAATATTCATGCCACAATAAAGAGTATTACATGGATAAATATGTTAGGTAGCACTCCGCATCACAAATTCTGTTTTTATCATTTATCTACTCGAGGACGAGCATGAATTAAGCTTGGGGATGCTGATACGTCTCCAACGTATCTACAATTTTTTATGATGGCATGCTATTATATTATCTATTTTGGATGTTTTATATGCATTAGTATGCTATTTAATATTATTTTTGGGATTAACCTATTAATCTAGAGCCTAGTGCCAATTCCTTTTTTTTTTCTTGTTTTTGTGTTTTCCAGATATGTTATATTAAACGGAGTCCAAACGGAATAAAACCTTCAGAAGGAATTTTTTTTGGAAGGAAACAAATCAATCAAGCTTGGATTGCGCGACAGGGGAGAAGCCAGGAAGCCACAAGCCTGCTAGGCGCGGCCGCCCTGGCCGCGCCTAGCAGCTTGTCGCCTCTCGACAGGTCTCCTAACCCTAATCTTCGGCCTATAAATTCCCAAATATTCCCCCAACACCAAAAGAGCCACGCAAATAATTTTTCACCATCGGAAGCCTCTGTTCCCAAGAGATCCAGTCTTGAAGCCTTTGTCGGTAATCTGCCGGAGGGGGTTTTGATCACGGAGGGCACCTACATCAACTCCATTGCCCCTCCGATAATGTGTGAGTAGTCCAACACAGACCTACGGTTCCATAGCTAGTAGCTATATGGCTTCTTCTCTCCTTTGATCTTCAATACCATGTTCTTCATGATCTTCATGGAGATCTATCTGATGTAATCCTCTTTTGTGGTATGTTTCTCAAGATCCGATGAATTGTGAGTTTATGTTCAGATTATCCATGAATATTATTTGAATCTCCTCTGAATTCTTATTTTCATGATTTCATATCCTTGCAAGTCTCTTCGAGTTATTGGTTTGGTTTGGCCAACTAGATTGGTAATTCTTGCAATGGGAGAAGTGCTTGGTTTTGGGTTCAATCTTGCGGTGTCCTCACCCAGTGACATAGTAGGGGTAGCGAGGCACGTATTGTATTGTTGCCATCAAGGGTAAAAAGATGGGGTTTTCATCATATTGCTTGATTTTATCGCTCTACATCATGTCATCTTTCTTAATGCGTCACTCTGTTCTTCATGAACTTAATACTCTAGATGTAGGCACGAGTTGGTCGATGTGTGGAGTAATAGTAGTAGATGCAGAATCATTTCGGTCTACTTTACATGGACATGATGCCTATATGTAGGATCATTGCCTTGGATAACTACATGGTTATTTGCTTTTCTATTAATTGCTTGACAGTAATTTGTTTACCCACCATTACATTTTCCTTCAAGAGAGAAGCCTCGAATGAAACCTATGGCCCCAGGTCTACTTTCCATAATATAATTTCAGATCTTTAAACCAAAAATACCAAAAATACTTTGCAGCACTTTATTTACCTTTTACTTTCCGTTCTCGTTTACATCTATCTCTATCGGATCTAATCCTTGCAAATAATTGTGAAGGGATTGAAAACACCCTTATAGCGTTGGGTGCAAGAGTTTGATTGTTTGTGTAGGTGCATCCATTGGTGACTTGCTTGTTCCTCCTACTGGATTGATACCTTGGTTCTCAACAACTGAGGGAAATACTTATCTACTTCACTGCATCACCCTTTCCTCTTCAAGGGAAAACCAATGCAAGCTCAAGAGGTAGCAACGTACCACCTCCGCGGGGGTCCGCTCCCTCTGCACCGAAAGTGGCCCACGTGACCGCCACCAAAGAAGCTCCGGGTCGACGACGAGACCCGAATTCCTCACCAAGCTCCGAGCCCGGGAAGGTAGCACCTCCCAGTGCCATCTTGGCGGAGCCCAGTCCCGGACATGGCGCCTATCAAGCAGGCTCTCGCTAACCACTCGATGATGAGGATGCGGGCCAGGCATCGTCGATGTCGAGACAAATTCCTATGAGAATTTTTTTTCTTAACGTTTAATGTTTTACTTTGTAGTTATCATTTGTACATCAATCATCTCATTTGAATTTAGCTAGCGCCCACTAACCTATTTTCCAACTAGATAAGGCACATCGCCATAATAAGGCCTAATTTTGTTTTACACTTAATTAAACTTTCAATTGAACTAAATTCATGGACAACATATGTGTTAAGTTGAGCTATCAAGCTAAAATCGAGCGACCGAGTATTGTCTTAAGATCGGTTCATTTCTCGACCGAGCTACCGAACTCAGCTATATAAAATGTTCATACCCTAGAAAGAACCCTGGATAGCAAGATCCCTAGGCGTGGGGATGTATCACTAGAGGCCGGGTTCAGTGTCGGGGTCGGGGCCGAGGTCGAGGTGAGGGTAGGGGACAAGGTAGAGCTCGATGTCGTGGTCGGGGGCGAAGTCGCTGGGGAGGACCTGCGGCGGCGGCACAGAGTGGAGAGGGAGAGAGTGAGGAGGGGGAGAGGGAGGCAGTGAGGGGCGGGAAGGCGGTGTAGAGTGGAGAGGGAGAGAGTGAGGAGATCTGGGGAGAGGGAGGGAATGAGGGGCGGGGCGGCGGCGCAGAGTGGAGAGGGAGGGTGCGAGGGCCGGCAGCGGCGCAGATCGAGTGTGGAGAGGGAGGGAGTGAGGAGGGGGAGAGGGAGAGAGTGAGAGAGGGGCGTGCCGGGGCGAAGACGATAAGTGCACGCCCCACTTAGTAGTAGCGTTGGTCGTACAAACGCTCTACTACTATTGTGTTATCAGTAGCACTTTTATGAGCGCTACTGATAAGTTTTTATTGCTACGTAATATTAGTAGTAGCGCACTTCTTATAGGAGCGCTACTACTAATCAGTGAGGGCTTTTGTTGGACACATTTCCTATAGGAGCGCTACTACTAATCAATTATCACTAATCAGTTATCACTATGTAGCAGTAGCGCTAGATACAACACTACTGCTATGGTCCTGTGTATAAGGTTTTCCCTAGTAGTGATAAGAAGTGTTTCTGGTGACTCTCTGTTGGTTTGGGAACATTTGAGGATTTATAGAAGTGCAATTAAGTCAGGACGATGTATGGGTGGGCCACGAGCTCGGGGTAGGGTGTGCCCTACCCCCAGGGTGCGCCCTATGAGTTCATTGCTCAACCATGTGCCTTCTGGTCTCCTCCCAAAGGTTTTAGAGTCTCTTTTTGTCCAGAAAAAATCATCATAAAGTTTCATCATATTTGGACTTCATACGATATTGATTTTCAAAAAAATTCAAAAAACAACATGCAAAAAACAAGAACTGACACTCGGCACTAGGTTAATAGGTTAGTCTCGACAAATGATATGAAATACCATACATTGCATATAAAGTATCCAATATTGATAATATAATGGCATGAAACAATCAAAAATTGTAGATATGTCGGAGATGTATCATTCATTAGCATTAAATTTACATTGGAAGGAAAGGTGTTGAATCTCCATTCTAGAGCAAGAAGTAAAATCATACATGGGACATAAGTTATAAGTATACCAATGCAACATTTTTATTTGATCCAATAAGTGTTTGCCTTTTTGATTCAAGAAATAATTCCTAAAGTATTCACTTTGATCCAAAGTGTATCCTATTACCATTTTGAACAGGGATTTATTAGTATATCAAAGTAATATTTAGTGTTCCACACATAAGCAACATCGAGGGTTTTAGGAGGTTCCTACTATCCATGGCTAGGTAGTACAACTATTTTTTAATGTTTCATGTTTCATATCCATAATAAAACATAGTGAACAACTAAGAACATGAAACAACAAGAACACACATGAATATTGCCCATGCTATTTCTCCCTGACAACTGCTCCAAAAAAGGTCCTGATAACCCACAAGTGGATCGCTTGTAGCCTTCTCAATAAGCAAGAGTGTCAATCACAACAAAGAGCTAATGAAATAATTAATATGATATCAAGTTCTATCAACCACCAATACAACTCTAGCACACTAAATGTTTGCTTTACATAGAAACAAAAAATGAACTAATTTGCAGGCTTAATGGGATAGTTTTGCAAGACAATAAATTACGTGTAAATAAGAGTTTGGTGTTTTGTAAATAAAAAAATAAAGTAAATATAGTGAGTGTGGTAAAGTGGTTGTAGGATCTCCAGAATTGTCCCCAGGCAATTGATAACTAGACATATAATCATCATTATAGTTGTATGTGTGGGAGAGGCCTCTGCTAACATTTTATCCCTTACTCGGAATTTATGCACTTATGATTGGAACCACACATGCTCTAGGGGAAGGTATAATTCATCCCATTGCTGATAGTAGATGGGTAAGTCATGTTTATTATGTTTCTAAGAAAGGTGGCATTACTGTTGTTCCTAATGATACAAATGAACTTATTCTACAAAGAGTAGTTACTAGATATAGGATGGTTAAATATTTCAGAAAATTAAATATAGTTAGTAGGAAATATGATTATCCTTTGTCATTTATTGATCAAATGCTAGAAATATTGTCTAAACATACACACTTTTACTTTCTAGATGGTTAATATAATTTCTCTTAGTTACATGTTGAACACGATGATCAAGAGAAAATCACGTTACTTTTCCTCTTGTAACTTATGCTTTCATATGTATGCCTTTCAAAGATGCATGGATGCTATATTTTATGATTTCTATGAAAAATTGTTGAAGTTTTCAAGGACAATTTGTTAGTCTATGGAAATTCTTTTGATGACTGATTGCACAATTCTAACAAAGTTCTACAGAATCTTGTCTTGGACTAGGAGAAGTTTCACTTCATGGTAAACGAATGAATAGTCCTAGGTCAGAAAAGTTCTAAAAGAGACAATGTTGTCAATAAAGCCAAGGTAGATCATATCAAGAAAATGCCATGTCCTAGAGATATCAAGAAAATAAGAAGTTTTCTTGGTCATGCTAGTTTGTATCAAATATTCTTTAAGAACTTCTCTAAATTTGTTTGCCTCTCACCAATCCTTTACGTACAGATGTCCCATTTGTTTCTGATGATGATTATAGAGATGCCTTTGAAATTCTAAAGCTTTGATTATTGAACCTATTTCTTAACCACCTTGTTGCAATTTACCTTTAAAATTATTTGTGATACTAGTGACTATGTTGTAGGGGTCGTCCTTGGTCAAATAATTTATAATAAATCAAATGTTATTCATTATGCTAGTAAGACTTTGAACAATGCCCAAAAAAATTATGACACTAATGAAAAAGGAATTTTTAGTAGTTGTTTTTGCTTGTGATAATTTCAGACCTTATATGGTTGGTTCTAAAGTAACTATTCACATTGAGCATGCTGCTATTAAATACCTTATGGATGAGAAAGATGCTAAGCCTAGGTTTATTAGGTGAGTTCTTTTATTACAAGAGTTTAATTTACATACTGTTGATAGAAAAGAAGCTGAAAATCCAATACTTGACACTTTGTCTAGAAAGGAAAACATAATTGATGATCGTATTCATGTTAATGATAGTTTTTCTAACGAGCAATTAGATTTTATTAATGCTTTCTCCTGCGCAAATCCTTGGCTTGCTGATTATGCAAATTTTGTGGTCACCAAATATTTGCCACCAGCTTTACCTATCAACAAAAGGAAAAAAATCTTGTTTTACTTTAGT
Organism: Hordeum marinum; assembly: GCA_022496015.1. Lineage (NCBI taxonomy): Eukaryota > Viridiplantae > Streptophyta > Magnoliopsida > Poales > Poaceae > Hordeum > Hordeum marinum. Next base: position 516,780,016 of record CM039676.1, on the reverse strand, counting down.
AATTACTTTTGGGATGGCCAACATTTATATAAGGTAGTAGATGGTATTATTAGATGTTGTAAACCCGAGCATGAGCATAAAAATATTATAGAAGTGTCACCCCAACCCATATAGAGGACATCATGCTGGAGACAAAACTTCACACAAGGTATTACAATTTGGTTTTATTGGCCTACTCTCTCTCTCTCTCTCTAAATTAGCACATAAGTTTATCCCATCTTGTGATGAATGTCAAAGAGATGATAATATTGGTAGACGCCGGGAAATGCCTATGGATTATTCACTTGTTATAGAATCATTTGATATTTGGCATTTTGATTATATGGGACCTTTTCTTTTCTCACATGGTAATACTCATATTCTAATTGTTGTTGATTATGTCACTAAGTGGGTAGAGGCTAATTTAACTAAACATGTTCATAATAAGACTACTATTAAAATGCTTAAAGATGTTATTTTTTAGGAGGTTTGGAGTTCCTAGATATCTCAGATTGATGGTTGTTCACATTTTATTCATGGTGCTTTCAGAAAAGTCATGGCTAAATATGATGTAAACTATAGAGTAGCATCTCTTTATCATACTCAGTATAGTGGGTAAGTTAAATTAACCAATGGAGAGATCAAATTAATTTTGTAAAAGATTGTTAATAAATTTAGAAATAATTGGTCTAAGAAACTTGATGATTTGTTTTTAGGGCTTAAAGATCTGCTTATAAAAATCCCATGGGGATGTTTCCTTGTAATATGCCATTTACCTCTTGAGTTAGAACAAAAAAACTAACTCGACTATTACATAACTTAATTATGATTTCAAATTTGCTGAAAAGGCTATTGTATTTATTTATGTACTATGGTGAGGAAGATAATAGTTAAACAATGATCTGTAGGCTTATAGATATGAATGTAGTTATAAAATATATGAGAAAATGCAAGAATATGCTATCCTTATCTCTCTATGCCTCAAAGATCTATTTTAAAACAAAACACCATGGCATGATTGGACTATCATCAGCGGACACAAAAACATCCTTCCGTGAGTATAATGTTACATAAATTTATGAAATGTAAAAGACGTAGAGGAAGGCATGCCACATGGAGAAGTCCTGAACCATGCCGCATAAGGAGCTGAAGTTAAAAGGTGCACAAGGACAGGGTGCACGATAAAGGGAGCATGGTGGAACGGGTGTCCCAAGATTGCCGGGCTGCATTCTGTCTCCATGATGTTTAGGATTCACTACCTCGATGTATCAATGTTTTCTTTAAGCCTCAAATAAACTCGGCTTAGAGTAAGCTGAGTGTTCCAGTTGGCTTACGATGCTTGGCTTCATTTGGACCCATTTATGCCGTGTAAGCCTAGTGTCGTTTCATGCGTACTCGGAATATTACTCGGCTTACGTCATTATAAGTTGAGTACCCGTGTGTTTGACACTCGGTTTAAGCGTATATACACGTCAATGACTTGGGCTACTTTCTCCTATTGCATAAAATTTAACCTGTAGCAATTCCACTTTCATCGGAATTTCATTCATGAAGATAAATAAAGTATGGCCACAATACAATTATGTTTCGAATACATGTGAAAAGTTCAATGTTTCGGCCGAAGTGAAAGCCGAAATCTATGTAGTTTAGTGAAATCCAGAGTTGCGGTTGAAATATTTTCGAAATCAAAAATGAAAACTAGCAACACGTAGTCAGTTACTTAGGGCGCGTTTGGTTGCTTGCATATGGCCCAACCAAGGCCTCGCGGGACGAATTTGAGCTGTTTGGTTACCCTGCATACACTGTTAGGCCTGCATAACACGGAATTTAAAGTAGTCCAGCCAAGGCTCGCGACCTACTGCCGAATCGGTTGTTTCTCCAGAGCCGGGATTGTGCGAGGCACAGGATGGGAACGCGGCGTTAAGCTCGCACGTGTCTTCGAAAAATCGGCGGGAGGATTGCGGCTCACCTCCCTTCGATTCGGTCGCCCTATTTAGCAGCCCTCCTCTAACCGCCCAAAGCCCGCCACCTTTTCCCTCCCTTTAGATCTTTCCCACCGAAGCGCATCGGCACCGACGACGAGGTAAGCGGAGATCCTTCACCGTCCGGTGGTCAACAGCGGTGATGATTCGCCTCCTTAGCTTCTTCGACCCCTTCCGTATTCACCTGAAGTATAGCCAGGGCCTCCGTGAGTTGAATCACCTCTTTTCTCACTGTATGTTGTAGCTAGATCTGATAGCATGTGGTCATAGGGTACGATGTGCAAGCATGTGGTAGGATGTGATTTGTTAGAGGATGATAGATTTTGATGTTGTGGTAGCTATTTGTGCTAGATGTGTGTAATTAGAGTAGTATGAAAGTGATGAACACTATGGATGAACTCTATGGATTCATAGCTAGTTGTGTAGGATTTGTAGCATGCTAGAGTTGCTATTTGTGAGGAACACAATGGATTCATAGCTAGTTTTGATGTTGTGGTAGTTGTTGGTGATGGATTCATAGCTAGATGTCATGTATGCTCCTACTTTCATAGATCGTTCGTTGTGATATTGTGGTACTATCTATGCTATGCTTATTGTCTATGCGTGATACGATTGTATGACATGACCAAGCAGACGCAAAATCTTAGTCAGGCCATTGTCCTCTCGGACAACCAGTTCGCGACCTCCAACATTGAGGACTCATATCCCCTCCTTGATCAGAACATGCCTCCTAATTCAGACGTGTACGAGCTGTCACCTGGTGTGTCTGTCTTTCGAGAAGTTCTGCTCGTTCAGCCAACTCTCACTTGTGTTGCTGCTGTTGCCGCTGCACTGACGACCAAGAAGGATGGTAGGGGGAACGATATGAAGTGGCAGTCCTTCATGTACACATTCATGCTCAACAAGATGTGCGAGATCATCTCTAATGGGGTTAGGATTGACAAGGGCTTCAAGGAGGTGCACTTGAATACCTTTGCGAAGCAGGTGTTCGAGTTTTGTGGCCAGGAGGTGAGCGCCACCCAGGTGTACAACCACCTGAGGAAGTGGAGAGCCCGATGGATCCAAGTGTCTAGGCTCAAAGACCTTAGCGGCGCCTCCTGGGATAAGGGCACTTGCTCTATCATTCTGGAGGCATACCACTACACCGGCCATGTCGTGGTTAGTTCACTCTCCCTTTGTTTTGGACATAGTCAACCGTTGCCTTATAGCAACTAATAACACTGGTCATTCTATCTTAGGACCACTCCAAGGATGCTGAGTTCCTCAACACACCCATCCAAAGTACAACTACATGCAGCAAATCTTCTCCTTCGGCCTGGCAACTGGCAAGCATGCCAGGGGCTCCGATGAGCCTCTCGGTTCTCCTTCGCCTTGACCACAGATGAACATCCCAGGCACCTCGGACATAGAGGCAGTGTTTGATGGCCCTGAGAAGCCATTTGAGATTGTCCTTGTGCTCGATATGAAGAAGAAGCAGAGGGACGGTCTGATGGACAAGGAGATCACTATCTTCACCAGCATGACTAAGGCCGTGAAGGAGGTGGGAACCGCCATTAGAGAGAGCAAGACCCTCGATGTCCACCCTGACCTACACAACACCGTCATGGAGCAAGGTGGCTTCAGCGATGAGGCTCTCACGGCAGCTTTGATCCACCTGCTAGGAAACAAGGCTCATGGTGTTGGGTTTGTTGCCATGGCAGACACCCATAGGGTGCTCTCGCTCAGGAGCTGCCTGGGCAAGCACTACTACTAGAGCTTGTTGCTGGTACCGCGTGCATGATCCTAGGTGGCGATGGTGATGGCAACGGTGATTATGACAACGTATATTTTGTGTAGCTAGGGCTTGAAAAATATTTGATGGTTTATATATTTTGTTGAGGTGGTAAGTACTAACCCCTCATGATGATCATGAACTTGCGATGCTAGGATGACACGCTCTTTTAGATGTGGTGGTAGGTTGACACAAAGGTAGTGCTAGGTTAGAACTTGCTATGCCATATGATCATGCATGCTTACTACTTCTGCTACATTGCTTGCTCCTCGTTTGTTACTATTGCTTGCTGCTTCAACTGCTCCTCTTCTGCACTGCTAGGCAAATGGTATGCGGTGTTCAGCGAGAAGGTACCTGGGGTTTATAGTTCTTGGGAAAATTGGAGTGAACAAGTTAGGTCAAATGGTATGCGGTGTTCACCGGGAAGGTACCTGGTGTTTATAGTTCGTGGGAAGATTACAGTGAACAAGTTACTGATAGAATATGTGGCTTTCAAGTATTCTCCTAATTATAATTAGTTAGGATATAATCTAATCTCTTGTAATTAGGAAAGGTTGTATGCCTATATAGATGATATATATGCCGCACCATATTGGTGTCGAGCATTGTCCTCTTGATATTTCTCTCACAAAACCCATCTAGGTTTACATGGTATTAGACTAGGTTTCGATTTGTCGTCTTCTGCCAACTCTCTCGATGCCACCTCGTCCGCCATTGTTTCTTCCTCGTCATCGTCGACTTCCCGTGGCGTCGCTTCGAATGACCCGTTCCACTTTGGGCATTTGATCACCGTCAAGCTCTCACCGGATACCTTCATGATCTGGAGGGCACATGTCACTTCTCTCCTCCGTAGTCATCTCCTCCTTGGCTATGTTAATGGCACCCTCTTGTGCCCCCGGCCATTTTGTCACTCCGGCCGATCGGGAAAGGGGTCAAGGAAACTGACCTCGATGTGGTTGTTCCTAATCCGGCATACATCGCATGGCACCAATAGGACCAAGCGATCCTTTCAGCGATCCTCTCATCATCCACAATTGAGGTCGCCGGCATGGTGATGTTTGCTGCGTCCTCCTATGATGCCTACTCCACGCTCTCCAATAGCTTTGTGTGCCAGTCCAACTCCCGAGTGATGCATATTCGTTCGGAATCGGGCCAGGTGAAGAAACATGACTCCTCGGTGACAACCTTCTTCAACAAGATCAAGTCTCTCTCAGATACGCTGACATACATCGACAAACCTCTTCGCCCTAAGGAATTCACTTCCTTTGTTCTGTATGTTATTGATGAAGAATACAATGCACTAGTTGAGATGGTGATGGGGCATGATGATCCCATTCCTGTACGTGATCTCTATGCACGCCTCCTATCAACGGAGCAACGTATTGAGAGCCGTGGTTCTACTTTGCTTGCTGCTAGTCCTCACCCGGCACATGCGGCCTGGCTGGGTGGCTCCTCATGTTCCACTACCCCTGCCAAGCATGGCCTCTAGTGGTTCTACGCCGACTTCACGTCCTACTCGTTTGTTGCAGTAGTCCTCAAGTGGCGGCGGCCATGGATGAGGTGGTGGTGGTGATCGCGGCACTGGGCCGCGTCCGATTTGTCAGATGTGTGGTGACATAGGACATGTTGCATCCTTCTACTTCAAGCTCTTTCAGAAGGATTTTCTTAGCATTTGCAATGATGGGAGCTTCACTTGTCGTCAACTATCCATTGAAAATCACGTCTCCTCTAGGCATACTCAGTCCCTTCCCATTGACGTCAGCTAGTACATGGACATGGGGGCTACTGATCACCTTACTAGCGAGCTTGGCAAGATGCAGGTGAAGGAGACTTATCAAGGGAAGGACCGAGTTCACATGGCCAATGGCTCAGGTATGCGTACTCATCATGTTGGTCAAGCTACTCTACCCACTCCTTCCTCTCGCAATGTTCATCTCAACAACGTTATTCATGTTCCTGAAGTTATAAACAATCTTCTGTCAGTTCCATGCCTTACTCAAGACAATCATGTCCTTGTTAAATTTCATCCTTATTTTTTCTTTGTTAAGGATATGGACACCCGAGAGCTTCTTCTTAGAGGTCGCTATTGTGATGGTCTATACAAGCTTGGTGCACCCATAATAAAGCAAGTCTTCAGTAATCTCCGTGCGTTGTCTGCTGAGTGGCATGCTCGTCTTGGTCATCCATCATCACAAGTGGTACGGCATGTTTTGCATAGTCATGAGCTTCCCTCAACCTCAAATAAATTAGATGTTGTTTGTGATGCATGTCAACAAGGGAAGAGTCATTGTCGGTGTCAAAACCGGCGGATCTCGGGTAGCGGGTCCCGAACTGTGAGACTAGAATCGATGGTAACAGGAGACAAAGGGGACATAGATTTACCTAGGTTCCGGCCCTCCTATGAAGGTAATACACTATGTCCTTCTTTGTTGTATTGATGGTATGGGGGGTTATAGAGTTGATCTACCTCGAGATTGAATAGCTAACCCTATATGATTTGTTCCGTCTCTACAACCTAAACGGCTTATATAGACACCGAGGGTACCTAGGGTTTACACATGGTTGGTTACACGCCGAAGAGATAAACATGCCTCTTTGCTACATCAAACATGGAGTGCAATCCATACTTCCCGAAGCTTCCATCTTGGAGATAAGGTCTTCAACGAACCCTGTGTTCGGTAAGTGGCCCATACAGTCCGGCCCATAGAGATAGGTCGGACTCCTGAGGACCCCTTAATCCAGGACTCCCTCAGTAGCCCCCGAACTTGCCTCCAATGCCAAGGGTACCAGCTTTTATTACTTCACACGATCAGTGTCTTCGGCTTTCGAGGTGAGTTCTTCCCGACGAACCTAGTTCGGCCTCCGATGGTAAGTAGCTTTCCGCATAGTGGCGCGTCCGAATACTGTAAGTAGGCCGACTTTGATGGACAAACGTCAAGGGGCAATCAATATTCCTCTGACGACCTCTCTGACGAAAGGTCACGGTCCACCACGACCGCTAGGCCAGTTACACAAACTCGATTCGCGGTTCGAGGGTGTTTTGATCATTACGATCTATCAATGTATCGACCGTGTCCTGTTTTACATGGGATATGTTTAACCATGCGTGTGCAACGACTCGCACGTCTCGGGAAGTCGAGGGATTCACGGCTCAGCAAGGGGAGAATGAATCGATAAGCTTCATAAAAGGGAAGAAAACTTGGAAGCCTATCCACGCTTCCCATTTGTCTTCTCTGTCTTCCTTCCTCTGCGCCTCCAAAGCACAGATCTAAGTCTTTCACCTCACACCTCTGAGCTCATCAATGGAAGGCTCCAATGGCCAGTGGGAGGCATCCACAGTCACCGGCCGGGACATCCTTGACCTCAAGATGGCCGGCTAACTCTCGGCCGATATCCCCCATCGCGCACTGGAGGAGGGCCAGGTGATCCCCACTCCCTAGCCGGGCAAAAGGGTGGTCTTCCTTCCTCACTTCATTAGGGGGTTAAGATTCCTGCTCCACCCCTTAGTTAGGGGGTTGATGTTTTTCTACGTCCTCGATGACCTCCTGCCGAACTCTTTCATGCACATCTCGGCGTTCATCCTTGTCTGCGAGACTTTCCTACGAGTTAAGCCGCACTTTGGGCCATGGTTCAAAGTGTTCAACGTCAAGCCGAAGTGCGTCGGCAGGAAGCACACAAACTGTGGCGGAGCTGTCATCGGCAATCTCACCCGCGTCGTGTGGCCATTGGGCACCTTTATCGACACCATAAAGGCATGGCCGAAGGAGTTTTTCTATATCACAGAACCACGAGAAGAAGGTCAAATTCCTCCCTCCGAATTCAGATTCGGTCCCCCCACCAGACTAGTTTCATGGCTCAAAAAGGGCCTTAACTGGGGACCGAGTAATGAGGTTAGTCACCTACAGAAGCGCATCGGATCCATGGTCGAGAAGGACATCAAGCTGACCAATGTGGTCCAGGTGATGCTCTGAGGACGCATCCTCCCCTACCAGGGTCGGGACACTCTCTTGTGGGCTCGTCAGCTCGACGATGCACCCACAATCCGAAACCTCTTCCACACTACACGGGAGAAGCTATGTAAGGCGTTCTTCAAGTCGTAGGAGATCTGGCCATCCGAGGAGGAAGACAGAGGCCTGCAGGCCTCTAAGCCTACTACCAAGGTACAATACACTTCTGCTTGACCGACTTTTACTTTTCCCATAGAGGATCCATAACATTTTCTTCCGATCTCTCGCTGTAGAAATGGCTAAATAAAGCTTAATATCAACAGTTCGGCACCTCAGCCCGAAGACATCAGGTCCGGGCTATTGGTAGAGATGCTCATGGCGAAGCCTTACGAGGCCCCCACAAAGAAGGAGAAGAAGAAGAAACCAGGTCGGAGTGGCCTTCGCAATAGGGACCAGTCAGGGACTGTGTACAGGGAGACTCATGCCTCCTCGAATCAAGAGGAGCATGAGGAGGAAGAGGAAGAGGAAGAGTAGGAGGACGAAGCTGAGGGGGAAGGCAATACCCCCTCGCAAGAAAAAGGGTGGCATCATCGGACGCCCTGGAGGAGGTAACCCCTACAGCCTGAAGAGGACGCGTCGGGCACATGTGATCCTGTTCGACGACAGCTCGGACTCGGATACCGAGTCCGATGGCCTTGAGGTGGTTCCACGAAGGTTTTGGGGAACGTTGCATGGGAAACAAAAATTTTCCTACGCACACGCAGATCTATCCATGGTGATGAGCATCTACGAGAGGGAGAGTGGATCTACGTACCCTTGTAGATCGCTAAGCGGGAAGCGTTAAGAAACGCGGTTGGTGTAGTTGGACATCTTCCGATCCAAATCGCCGAGCGTCCCATGATCTCATCACGATCCGTCCCGCGATCCAATCACGATCCGTCCCGCGAACTCATCACGATCCGTCTCGCGAACTCATCACGATCCGTCCCGTGATCTCATCACGATCCGTCTCGTGAACTCATCACGATCCGTCCCGCGAACTCATGATCCGTCCTGCGAACTCATCATGATCGATCTCGCGATCTTGATCACGGTCCTTCTGATCTAGCGCCGAACGGACGACACCTCCACGTTCAACACACGTACAGCTTGATGACGATCTCCGCCGTCTTGATCCAGCAAGAGGGAGCGGAGAGGAATAAGAGTTCTCCGGCAGCGTGACGGCGCTCCAGTGATGGCGGTGGAGCTATTCCGGCAGGGCTTCGCCTAAGCACTGCAGAAAACCGATCTAGAGGAGAAACTATGCAATAGAGGAACGGGTAGGACGTGGCTGAAAATTCTGTGCCAAAACCCTAAAATCCTCTAGTATATATAGGAGGAGAGGAGGAGGAGTCTTGGCTGCGAAAGAGGCAGCCCTTGGGTCGGCCGAACCTAGTGGGATTGGAGGATTCCTCCTCCAATCCTAGTAGGACTAGGAATCCTCCTTATTTTTGCCTTTTTTGCCTTTTTCCACCTTTTTCCCTTTGGGATTTTCTTCCCAGCCGCACGGGCCTTCTGTGGGACTTCCACCAGCCCAAAAAGGGCTGGTATTCACTCTCCCACAGCCCATGTAGCCTCTTCGGTCAAAATACCCCTCCCGATGGTCTCCCGGTACACTACCGATAAGCCCGAAACTTTTTTGGCGACCAAAATAGGACTTCCTATATCTCAATCTTTACCTCCGGACCATTCCGGAGCTCCTCGTGACATCCGGGATCTCATACGGGACTCCCAACAACCTTCGGTCACCACCATGCATAACTCTATACTATCGAAACGTCACCGAACCTTAAGTGTGCAGACCCTGCGGGTTTGAGAACTATGTAGACATGACCGAGACACCTCTACGGTCAATAACTGTTGGGAGACGTAGTAGTAAGTCAAAAAATTTCCTACATGTCACCAAGATATATCTATGGGGAAACCAGCAACGAGAGGGGAGATATTGCATCTTCATACCTTTGAAGATCGCTAAGCGGAAGCGTTACAAGAACGCGGTTGGTGGAGTCGTACTCGCAGTGATTCAGATCGCGGTGGATACCGATCTCAGCGCCGAACAACGGCGCCTCCGTGTTCAACACACGTGCAGCCCGATGACGTCTCCTATGCCTTGATCTAGCAAGGAGGAAGGAGAGGTTGAGGGAGAGCTCCGGCAGGACGATGGCGTGGTGACGGTGGAGCTACATGGACTCCTGCAGGGCTTCGCCAAGCGCTACGGAGAACGAGGAAGAGGAAGGGTAGGGCAGCGCCGAGAAAGAGAGAAGTCGTGTCTCAAATCAGCCCAAACCCTTGCATATATATAGGAGGAGGGAGAGGGAGGGCTGCCTTGGCCCCTCCTCCAAGGAGGAGAGGTTCGGCCGAACTAGGGGAAGAGTCCACCTCCCACAAGGGAGGTGGATCTCCTCTTTTAAAACCCTTTTTCCCTTTATCTCTTGATCCCAGTCGCATGGGCCTTTCTAGAAGGTCTTGGAAAGCCCAATAAGGGCTGTCACAGCTCCTCTAAGGGCCCACAATGTCCTATGGTCGTCACACCCCTCCCGGGGGTCCTCCGACACCCTCCCGGCACTCCCGGTACACTACCGATGAGCCCGAAAACTTTCCGGTGACCAAAACTGGACTTCCTATATATCAATCTTTACCTCCGGACCATTCCGGAGCTCCTCGTGACGTCCGGGATCTCATCCGGGACTCCGAACAACATTCGGTAACCACGTACACTTTTTCCCTATAACCCTAGCGTCATCGAACCTTAAGTGTGTAGACCCTACGGGTTCGGGAGACACGTAGACATGACCGAGACATCTCTCCGGTCAATAACCAACAGTGGGATCTGGATAACCATGTTGGCTCCCACATGCTCCACGATGATCTCATCGGATGAACCACGATGTCGGGGATTCAATCAATCCCATATACAATTCCCTTTGTCTATCGGTATGATACTTGCCCGATATTCGATCGTCGGTATCTCTATACCTTGTTCAATCTCGTTACCGGCAAGTATCTTTACTCGTTCCGTAATACATCATCTCGTGACTAAATCCTTAGTCACATTGAGCTCATTATGATGATGTCTTACCGAGTGGTCCCAGAGATACCTCTCCGTCACACGGAGTGACAAATACCAGTCTCGATTCGTGCCAACCCAACAGACACTTTCAGAGATACCCGTAGTGCACCTTTATAGCCATCCAGTTACATTGTGACGCTTGTCACACCCAAAGAATTCCTACGGTATCCGGAAGTTGCACAATCTCATGGTCTAAGGAAACGATACTTGACATTGAAAAGCTTTAGCAGATGAACTACACGATCTTCTGCTATGCTTAGGATTTGATCTTGTCCATCACATCATTCTCCTAATGATGTGATCCCGTTATCAACAACATCCAATGTCCATGTTCATGAAACCGTGATCATCTATTGATCAACGAGCTAGCCAACTAGAGGGTCACTAGGGACTTGTTGTGTTCTATGTATTCACACATGTATTATGGTTTCCGGTTAACACAATTATAGCATGAACAATAGACAATTATCATGAACAAGGAATTACAATAATAACCATTTTATTATTGCCTCTAGGGCATATTTCCAACAGTCTCCCACTTGCACTAGAGTCAATAATTTAGTTACATTGTGATGAATCGAACACCCATAGCATTCTGGTGTTGATCAAGTTTTGCTGGTGAGAGAGGTTTAGTCAACGGATCTGCGACATTCGGATCTGTATGCACTTTACAAATATCTATATCTTCCTCCTCAATGTAATCACGGATGGAGTTAAAGCGGCGGTTGATGTGTCTTGTCTTCTTGTGAAACCTGAGCTCCTTCACAAGGGTAATAGCTCCAGTGTTGTCACAGAATAGAGTCATCGGGCCCGACGCACTTGGAATTACTCCTAGGTCGGTGATGGACTCCTTCATCCAGACTCCTTCCTTTGCTGCTTCCGAAGCAGCTATGAACTTCGCTTCACATGTAGATGCCGCCACGATGCTTTGCTTGCTGCTGCACCAGCTGACTGCCCCTCCGTTCAAAATATACATGTATCCGGTTTGCGACTTGGAGTCGTCCAGATCTGTGTCGAAGCTAGCATCGAAGTAACCCTTTACGACGAGCTCTTCGGCACCTCCATATACGAGAAACATGTCCTTTGTCCTTTTCAGGTACTTAAGGATATTCTTGACCGCTGTCCAGTGTTCCGCTCCGGGATCACTTTGGTACCTCCCTACCAAACTTATGGCAAGGTTCACATCAGGTCTGGTACACAGCATGGCATACATAATAGAGCCTATGGCTGAAGCATAGGGGATGACACTCATCTCTTCTCTATCCTTTGCCGTGGTCGGGCATTGAGTCGTACTCAACCTCACACCTTGTAACATAGGCAAGAACCCCTTCTTGGACTGATCCATATTGAACTTCTTCAATATCTTTTCAAGGTATGTGCTTTGTGAAAGACCTATGAGGCGTCTTGATCTATCTCTATATATCTTGATGCCTAATATATAAGCAGCTTCTCCAAGGTCCTTCATTGAAAAACACTTATTCAAGTAGGCCTTTATACTTTCCAGGAGTTCTATATCATTTCTCATTATTAGTATGTCATCCACATATAATATCAGAAATGCTACAGAGCTCCCACTAACTTTCTTGTAAATACAGGGTTCTCCATAAACCTATACAAACCCAAACGCTTTAATCACCTCATTAAAGCGAATGTTCCAACTCCGAGATGCTTGCACCAGCCCATAGGTGGAGCGTTGGAGCTTGCATACCTTATTAGCATCTTTAGGATCGACAAAACCTTCCGGCTGCATCATATACAGTTCTTCCTTGAGGAAGCCATTAAGGATTGCCATTTTGACATCCATTTGCTAGATCTCATAATCATAAAATGCGGCAATTGCTAACATGATTCAGACAAACTTCAGCATCGCTACGGGTGAGAAAGTCTCATCGTAGTCAACTCCTTGAACTTGTCCATAACCCTTAGCGACAAGCCGAGCCTTATAGACGCTCACATTACCATCTGTGTCAGTCTTCTTCTTAAAGATCCATTTATTTTCAATGGCTCGCTTATCATTAGGCAAGTCCACCAAAGTCCACACTTTGTTCTCATACATGGATCCTATCTCGGATTTCATGGCTTCAAGCCATTTGTTGGAATCCAGGCCCGCCATCGCTTCTTCATAGTTCGAAGGTTCACTGTTGTCTAACAACATGATCTCCAGGACAGGGTTGCCATACCACTCTGGTGCGGAACGTGTCCTAGTGGACCTTTGACGTTCAATAGTAACTTGATCTGAAGTTTCATGATCATCATCATTAACTTCCTCTCCAGCCGGTGTAGGCTCCACAGAAACAACTCCCTGTGCTGCGCTACTCTCCGGTTCGAGTGGAGGTACAATTACCTCATCAAGTTCTATTTTCCGCCCACTTACTTCTTTCGAGAGAAACTCTTTATCGAGAAAGGATCCATTCTTGGCAACAAACACTTTGCCTTCGGATGTGAGGTAGAAGGTATACCCAATAGTCTCTTTGGGATATCCTATGAAGACGCACTTTTCCGCTTTCGGTTCGAGCTTCTCAGGTTGAAGTTTCTTCACATAAGCATTGCATCCCCAAACTTTTAGAAATGACAGCTTAGGTTTCTTTCCAAACCATAATTCATATGGTGTCGTCTCAACATATTTTGACGGTGCCCTATTTAAAGTATGCCAGGCGGCGTGAGTTGTGAAACAATTCCACATTTCCTAAGGTGCGTGCCAAACTCGTGACTTAAATATTCTCCTCCACGATCAGATCGTAGGCACTTTATTTTCCTGTCACGTTGATTCTCTACCTCACTCTAAAATTCCTTGAACCTTTCAAAAGTTTCAGACTTATGTTTCATTAAGTAGACATACCCATATCTACTCAAATCATCAGTGAGGGTGAGAACATAACGGTAGCCACCACGAGCCTCGACACTCATTGGACCGCATACATCGGTATGTATTATTTCCAACAAGTCTGTTGCTCACTCCATTGTTCCGGAGAACGGAGTCTTGGTCATCTTTCCCATGAGGCATGGTTCGCACGTGTCAAATGATTCGAAATCAAGAGACTCCAAAAGTCCATCGGTATGGAGCTTCTTGATGCGTTTGACACCAATATGACCAAGGCGGCAGGGCCACATGTAAGTGGGACTATCGTTATCAACCTTACACTTTTTGGTACTCACACTATGGACATGTGCAACATCACGTTCGAGATTCATCAAAAATAAACCATTGACCAGCGGGGCATGACCATAAAACATTTCTCTCATATAAATAGAACAACCATTATTCTCAGATTTAAATGAGTAGCCATCTCGCATCAAGCGAGATCCAGAAACAATGTTCATGCTCAAAGCTGGTACTAAATAACAATTATTAAGGTTTAACACTAATCCCGAAGGTAGATGTAGAGGTAGCATGCCGACAACGATCACATCGACCTTGGAACCATTCCCGACGCGCATCGTCACCTCGTCCTTTGCCAGCCTCCGCTTATTCCGCAGCTCCTGCTTGGAGTTACAAATGTGAGCAATTGCACCGGTATCAAATACCTAGGAGCTACTATGAGTGATGGTTAGGTACACTTCAATAACAAGTATATCACATATACCTTTAATGTTGCCATCCTTCTTATCCGCTCAGTACTTGGGGCAGTTCCGCTTCCAGTGACCGGTACCCTTGCAATAAAAACACTCAGTCTCAGGCTTGGGTCCATTCTTGTTCTTCTTCTTCCCGGAAACTTGCTTACCGGGCGTGGCAACAACTTTGCCGTCCTTCTTGAAGTTCTTCTTACCCTTGCCTTTCTTGAAACTAGTGGTCTTATTCACCATCAACACTTGATGCTCCTTTTTGATCTCCACCTCTGCGGATTTCAGCATCGAGTACAACTCAGGAATGGACTTCTCCATCCCTTGCATGTTGTAGTTCATCACAAAGATCTTGTAGCTAGGTGGAAGCAACTGAAGGATTCTGTCAATGACTGAGTCATCCGAGAGATTAACTCCCAGCTGAGTCAAGCGGTTGTGTAGCCCAGACAACTTGAGGATATGCTCACTGACAGAACTATTCTCCTCCATCTTACAGCTGAAGAACTTGTTAGAGATGTCATATCTCTCGTCCCGGGCATGAGCTTGGAAAACTAGTTTCAGCTCTTGGAACATCTCATATGCTCCGTGTTGCTCAAAATGCTTTTGGAGCCCCGGTTCTAAGCTATAAAGCATGCCGCACTGAACAAGGGAGTAATCATCGCAGCGAGAATGCCAAGCGTTCGCAACGTCTTGCTCTACTGGGAGAAGGGGTGGGTCACCTAGTGGTGTATCAAGGACATACAATTTCTTGGAAGCTATGAGGATGATCCTCAAGCCACGGACCCAGTCCGCATAGTTGCTTCCATCATCTTTCAGCTTGGTTTTCTCTAGGAACGCGTTGAAATTAAGGGTGACATTCGCGTTGGCCATTGGATCTACAATATATTTTAGACTAAGTTCATGATAATTAAGTTCACATAATCAAATTATTTAATGAACTCCCACTTAGATATACATCTCTCTAGTCATCCAAGTGACACATGATCCATGTCAACTAGCCCGTGTCCGATCATCACGTGAGACGGACTAGTCATCCATGGTGAACATCTCCATGTTGATCGTATCTTCTATACGACTCATGTTTGACCTTTCGGTCTTCCATGTTCCGAGGCCATGTCTGTACATGCTAGGCTCGTCAAGTCAACCTAAGTATTCCGCGTGTGTAAATCTGGCTTACACCCATTGTATGCGAACGTTAGAACCTATCACACCTGATCATCACGTGGTGCTT
Source organism: Hordeum marinum (assembly GCA_022496015.1). Taxonomy (NCBI): domain Eukaryota; kingdom Viridiplantae; phylum Streptophyta; class Magnoliopsida; order Poales; family Poaceae; genus Hordeum; species Hordeum marinum. The sequence goes on along the minus strand of CM039676.1, from coordinate 516,764,436 downwards.
CGGAACGACGATCCTTAGCAACAGTGCACAGTTAGGGTGAACACTTCTCTTGAAATTTTATTGAGAGATCATCTTATTTACTACCGTCGTTCTAAGCAAATAAGATATAAACATGATAAACATCACATGCAATCAATATAGTGACATGATATGGCCAATATCATCTTGCTCCTTTGATCTCCATCTTCGGGGCACCCTGATCATCACTGTCACCGACACGACACCATGATCTCCATCATCATGATCTCCATCATTGTGTCTTCATGAAGTTGTCTTGCCAACTATTACTTCTACTACTATGGCTAACGTTTAGCAATAAAGTAAAGTAATTACATGGCGTTTATGATTGACACGCAGGTCATACAATAAAATAAGACAACTCCTATGGCTCCTTGTAACATCCCGAAATTTCTTTTTTGGAATGTTATGATATATAGCTATGCATCATCATCACATTGTTTGAATGAAGTGAATTGTTGAAGTTTTTCTTTTGGAATTCTGAAAGGCCATTTCAATTTCTTCTTATACTTGTTTCCTCCTATTTGAAAACCCTTGGAATATTCATAAAAAGAGAGGAGTAATATGACACTCCACACCAGGGGCATCTTGGTGAGTTATTTGAACAATAAAACCAGAGGGTTATTTGAAAGTTTATCTCAAAAGAATTTAAAATCAATTAGGCATTTTCTGAAGAAAAAAAATTTAACGTATTCATCTTGACAGAGGAAAAATGTTCATTAAATAGCATTTATTCCCCTGATCATTTTGTTATATATATTCCCTATGTTTGGAAAAGATTTGAATGCATTAAAGAGTTTTAAACGTTCTAGAAAAATAGAAAAGGAAACAGATTTAAAGTGTTTAATTAGAAAACCGGACGGCCCACAGCCTTTAAACCCCGAGATCCCTCCGGATCGGTCACCGACGCGCTAACCTCGCCCTCTCTCTCTCACTAACACGCAGAATCCACTGTCCGACAGCGTCATCCGCGCGCCCGTCTCCTTCCTCGCGCCAGACCACGTCGCCGGAGATCTCTCCTCTCCGGATCTCCCTCCTCTCTCCCTCTCCCGACCCCGCACCTGGCCTATAAAAAGCCCTGCCCTCGCCGCTCTCCGTTCCACCCCGCTACCCCCTCTACCCTCGCCAGAACGCCATTGCGCCACCTCGCCGGAGTTCTGACTCCACCCGAACCCCCCAGAGCTCCTGGTCGTCGCCACACTCAACCCCACTCCCCTCTGACGCCACCATTCGACGCCGTATCTTCGCCGCCATTACCTGAGCATTTCGGATGCCGCCCTCGACCACCGCAGCACCATCCCCGAGCATCTCCGAACTCCGGCCGCCGTCGACGTCGCCGAAACTCTGACCCCCTCTATAAGCCGCCACCTCCACCCGCAACCGTCAGATCTAGGATCTACGCTCCAGATTAGAAATTTTAAAAAAACCGAACCGGTACGGGTTAGTTTTCGGTCGTCCCCGCAAACACCCCGCACGCTGACGACCTCGGCAAATCACAACACGCCACGTAGCCCTGTCCGTTTGCTAGGAATTTTGTTCTTTTCTATTTTCTTTCAAAAACAGAATGTTTTCTGTTTTTGTTTTAGTTGTAACTTTTAAACTAATTAGTGTTTTTAATTGATTCTTTTTGCATTAGGTCAAAAATTTCATGTAGTTTCATCTTGTAGTATTAGATTTCAAATTTGAACTTTTAAATTTGAATCTAACCAAATTTTCTTAAATTACTAAATTTTTTATAACTAGAGTTTAAAAACATAATTTGTATGAATCTTTTTGCCACTGGTTTGTACTAGTTAGGCCTATCATCCTAGAAAGTTTGAGAATTTTTAGGATATATTTGGTTAGTGTTTTTAACAAAAACAGAATCTGTTTAGTTCTTAATAGAGTTTACTTAATTTGATTTTAGTTTAGTTTGAATCTGAGTTAGTTTAATTTTTGTTTTTAGTTTTCATTAGGTTTTGTTGTTTCAACATTAGGTGAAATAACTTGCTGTTAATAAAAATAATTGTTTAGTTTTATACCTTATTGTTATAGGAAATCTTCATTCCTTTCCATTAGGTTTATTTTTATAAAGCAATTTAGTTTTACTTTTCACAAAACATTTAGGAGATTTAATTCTATCTTCTAATAAAGAATTTTAGCAATTCTTTTCTGTTAAGTGATGTTTTGTTTATAATAATAATAATAATAATTTTGTTTCATACTCAAATACTATAGGAAACTCTAGTATCTACATTAAGTGGTGTTTTATAAAAATTTATAATTTTAGTAGCATTTCTTTTCACTAAATTTTTAGTGGATTTAATTCTGTTTACTAAATATAAATTTTATTATTTCTTTTCTGTTAACTATTTTTTTGTTATTAAAAATAGTTGATTGGTCTTATTTTAGTAGTTTTGACAAAAAAAAATGTGAGACAAATATTGGTTTTGAATTTCTTTCTATTGATTGATACTATTGAATTGTTTTATTTTAATCTTGCTGATTGTGTGAGTTGTATTATTAGTTGTATGCTTATTGTGTGCTTTGTTTGATTCGTTAGATCATCCGGAGTGCGAAGCTTGTTATCTAGAGTCACTTGAGGATGAGGATCGTCAACAAGGCAAGTCAGTTTGATCATGTTTACCCATGTTTTTATTGCATTAGTTCTACCATCTCCCCAATTGCATGCAAAGTAGGTAATTTGGAAACTTGGTTACTTGATGTAGTATCATGTGGTAGGATCCCCTCAACCCTTTTGACACATTGGCCCCGGGAAACGTTGATTTATATTTTGCTATGCTAATAGTAGACGGGGTTGGTTGTATGATTCATGAGAGTTGTGAGATAATAATTTCAAGACCTACAAGATGATCAAGAATTCAAGACCTGAGTTTTCAACATACCTCTAGGTGGATGATGGTTGAACGGCGCCCTAGAGAAACCAGTGGTTAGCCTAGGTGTTGCTGGAGAAGTGCCAGTATTCACGCGGAAAGGTCCACCCAGGCACAAAGAGATGGATGGATGCTTCAAGACCCAAGGCTTACCTGCACAGCCACAAGCCATTATGGGCTCTGGCTTGGTTGGATATCGTGGTGACCCTGGACAGGCGATGCTACGAGATGTAGAAGAACAATAGGAAAGGATGGGCACCGACAGAGTCTCAGGGAAACCCTTTAGAAGACCATGTTTTGGTCATCTGTTTCTCAAACACCCGAAAGTGCGAGGAATCCAACGGAGGCGATCAAATCTTGTGGGGAACATGCGCAAAACTCTGTAGAGTACCCAATCCTAATTGATTAGCCGTGTCCACGGTCATGGACAACTTGAGCCAAAGGAACTGAAACTATCTGAAATTCTCAACAAAAATAATGATATTCATGTGGGTATAAATGACAACTTGGCTATGAGAATTGGTTGGTGGAACCATCTCATTAATCAACCAACATTGTAGTAATAATATTTTGCCCCCTCTTGTAGTAGGAAAAAATTGGCTTTATGCAAAACTCACTACCCCACCTGCCAAATATGCATATAGAATAGATGATTTACTTGACAGCCCCTCTTTTGTGACATTGCTAGCATATTCAATATGCTGACCTACATGGCTGCAACGTATCATGTTGCAGAGTATTTTTCCGACTAGGAGTGAGGATACGCTCTACGCTCGGTGAGATGCCCTTGGAGTCAGATGGACTCAACTACCTTTGAAGCTTCCGCAAGATTAGTTATTCTGATGAGTTGGCCTTCAGCCACTTTATTGTAATTCTTATTGTAATAAAGGACTCGATATGAGATTTCGATTTATAAAGCTGTGTGATTTCCCTTTGATATATACATCGATGTACCGTGTGTGTACCAGCATGATCTTGGGATGGTACGGAAACACCGGAGATTCGACCTTTCAGGTCGGGTCGCTACACTCCTGCCGGTTGTCATACTCATCGACATGCAAGTCATGAATCCTATTACAAGAACATGATCAATCTCATACATCACAATGCATCACATCGCATTCTTTGGCCATATCACATCACAAGGCATATGCTGCAAAAACAAGTTAGACGTCCTCTAATTTGTAGTTGCAAGTTTTTACGTGGCTGTTATAGGTTTCTAGCAAGAACGTTTCTTACCTACGCCAAAACCACAACGTGATATGCCAATTGCTATTTACCCTTCCTAAGGACCCTTTTCATCGAATCCAATCCGACTAAGGTGGGAGAGACAGACACCCGCTAGCCACCTTATGCAACAAGTGCATGTCAGGCGATGGAACCAGTCTCACATAAGCGTACGTGTAAAGTCGGTCCGGGCCGCTTCATCCCACAATACCGCCGAATCAAGATAAGACTAGTAGTGGTAAGCATATTAATAAAATCGACGCCCACAACAACTTGTGTTCTACTTGTGCATAGATTCTACGCATAGACCGAGCTCATGATGCCACTGTTGGGGGACGTAGTAGTAAATCAAAAAAAATCGTACGTGTCACCAAGATATATCTATGGAGAAACCAGCAACGAGAGGGGATAGATTGCATCTTCATACCTTTGAAGATCGCTAAGCGGAAGCATTACAAGAACGCGGTTGGTGGAGTCATACTCGCAGCGATTCAGATCGCGGTGGATTCCGATCACAGCGCCGAACAACGGCGCCTCCGCGTTCAACACACGTGCAGCCCGATGACGTCTCTTACGCCTTTATCCAGCAAGGAGGAAGGATAGGTTGAGGGAGAGCTCCGGCAGCACGACGGCGTGGTGACGGTGGAGCTACGTGGACTCCGGCAGGGCTTCGCCAAGCGCTATGGAGAACGAGGAAGAGGAAGGGTAGGGCTGCGCCGAGAGAGAGAGAAGTCATGCCTCAAATCAGCCCAAACCCTTGCATATATATAGGAGGAGGGAGAGGGAGGGCTGCCTTGGCCCCTCCTCCAAGGAGGAGAGGTTCGGCCGAACTAGGGGAAGAGTCCACCTCCCACAAGGGAGGTGGATCTCCTCTTTTAAAACCCTTTTGCCCTTTATCTCTTGATACCAGCCACATGGGCCTTTCTAGAAGGTCTTGGCCAGCCCAATAAGGGCTGTCACACCTCCTCTAAGGGCCCACAAAGTCCTATGGTCGTCACACCCCTCCGGCACCCTCTCGGCACTCTCGGTACACTACCGATGAGCCCGAAAACTTTCCGGTGACCAAAACTTGACTTCCTATATATCAATCTTTACCTCCGGACCATTCCGGAGCTCCTCGTGATGCCCGGGATCTCATCCGGGACTCCAAACAACCTTCGGTAACCACGTACACTTTTTCCCCATAACCCTAGCGTCATCGAACCTTAAGTGTGTAGACCCTACGGGTTCGGGAGACACGTAGACATGACCGAGACATCTCTCCGGTCAATAACCAACAGCGGGATCTGGATACCCAGGTTTGATCCCACATGCTCCACGATGATCTCATCGTATGAACCACGATGTCGGGGATTCAATAGTCCGTATACAATTCCCTTTGTCTATCGGTATGATACTTGCCTGAGATTCGATCATCGGTATCTCTATACCTTGTTCAATCTCGTTACTAGAAAGTCTCTTTACTTGTTCCATAATACATCATCCCGTGACTAACTCCTTAGTCACATTGAGCTAATTATGATGATGTCTTTGTTGGGGAACGTCGCATGGGAAACAAAAATTTTCCTATGCACACGCAAACCTATCCATGGTGATGAGCATCTACGAGAGGGAGAGTGGATCTACATACCCTTGTAGATCGCTAAGCGGGAAGCGTTAAGAAACGCGGTTGGTGTAGTCGAACATCTTCGCGATCCAAATCGTCGAGCATCCCGCGATCTCATCACGATCCGTCCCGCGATCCAATCACGATCCGTCCCGTGAACTCATCACGATCCGTCCCGCGATCTCATCACGATCCGTCCCGCGATCTCATCACGATCTTTCCCGCGAACTCATCACGATCCGTTCTGCGATCTCATCAAGACCCGTCTCGTGATCTCGATCACGGTCCTTCCGATATAGCGCCGAACGGACGACACCTCCGCGTTCAGCACACGTGCAGCTTGATGACGATCTCCACCATCTTGATCCAGCAAGAGGAGGTGGAGAGGAGAGAGAGTTCACCGGCAGCGTGACGGCGCTCCGGTGATGGTGGTGGAGTGATTCCGGCAGGGCTTCGCCTAAGCGCTGCGGAAAACCGATCTAGAGGAGAAACTGTGCACCGGTGAAACGGGTAGCACGTGGCCGGAAATTCTGTCCAAAAACCACCCAATCCACTAGTATATATAGGAGGAGAGGATAGGAGAGGCAGACAAGGCCTTTGGGTCGGCCGAAATAGGAGGTGGGAGCAATCCTACTTCACCTCCAATCCTAGTTGGAGTAGGATTGCCTCCTATTGGCTGATTTTCCCTTTTTGCTTTAGGACTTTCTCTCCTGCGCCATGGGACTTTGTGGCTGTTTTCCCAGCCCACTAAGGTCTGGTTATTATTCTCCCACAGCCCATGGACCTCTTGGGGTCGAAATACCCCTCCCGGAGGTCCCCCGGTACACTACCGGCACTCCCGGTACACTACCGATACTCCCGGTACACTACCGATGAGCCCGAAACTTTTCCGGAAACCAAACTGGGACTTACTATATATGAATCTTTACCTCCGGACCATTCCGGAGCTCCTCGTGACGTCCGGGATCTCATCCGGGACTCCGAACAACCTTCGGTCACCACCATACATAACTCTACACTACCGAAACGTCACCGAACCTTAAGTGTGCAGACCCTGCGGGTTCGAGAACTATGTAGACATGACCGAGACACCTCTACAGTCAATAACCAATGGAGGGACCTGGACATCCACATTGGTTCCTACATATTCTACAAAGATCTTTATCGATCGAACCTCTATGTCAAGGATTCAGTTAATCCCGTATAACGTTCCCTTTGTTCTTCGGTATGTCACTTGCCCGAGATTCGATCGTCGGTATCTCCATACCTAGTTCAACCTCGTTACCGGCAAGTCTCTTTACTCGTTCCATAATACAAAATCCCACAACTAACAATTAGTCACATTGCTTGCAAGGCTCATTGTGATGTTGTATTACCGAGTGGGCCCGGAGATACCTCTCCGTCACACGGAGTAACAAATCCCAGTCTCGATCCATGCCAACTCAACAGACACCATCGGAGATACCTGTAGAGCACCTTTATAGTCACCCAGTTACGTTGCAACGTTTGATACACACAAGGCACTCCTCCGATATCCGTGAGTTGCATGATCTCTTGGTCATAGGAACATATACTTGACATGCAGAAAACAGTAGCAATAAACTGACACGATCATATGCTATGTTTGTAGTTTGGGTCTTATCCATCACATCATTCTCCTAATGATGTGATCCCATTATCAAATGACATCTCATGTCCATGGCTAGGAAACCTTAACCATCCTTTGATCAACGAGCTAGTCCATTAGAGGCATACTAGGGACATGGTTTTGTCTATGTATCCACACATGCATTTAAGTCTCCGATCAATACAATTATAGCATGGATAATAAACGATTATCATGAACAAGGAAATATGATAATAACTAATTTATTATTGCCTCTAGGGCATATTTCCAACAGTCTCCCACTTGCGCTAGAGTCAATAATCTAGTTCACTTCACCATGTGATTCGCATTGTTATGAATCTAACACCCAATGAGTTTTGGGGCTCGATCATGCTTTGCATGTGAGAGAGGTCTTATAGTCAACGGGTCTGCGATATTGAGATCCGTGTGTACTTTGCAAATCTCTATGTCAAACCGTAAACACTGCTACCACACTCCACTTGGTACTATTTCCAAATGGCTGCTCCACTATACGTATCCACATTGCTACTACTAGTCATCCGGATAGGTGTTAAAGCTTGCATCGACGTAACTCTTTACAACGAACTCTTTATCACCTCCACAATCAAGAAACATTTCCTTAGTCCTCTGGTTACTAAGGATAATTCCGACCGCTGTCCAGTGATCCACTCCTGGACCAGTCTTGTACCCCTTGAAAGACTCATGGCAAGGCACATATAGGTGCGGTACACAGCATGGCATAATATAGAGCTTATGGCTAAGGCATAGGGGACGACATTCGTCCTTTCTCTTTCTTCTACCGTTGTCGAGCTTTGAGTCTCACTCAACTTCACACCTTACAAATCAGATGAGAACTATTTCTCTGGCTGATCCATTTTGAACTCTTTCAAAATCTTGTCAAGGTATACACTCATTGAAAGTCTCATCAAGCATCTTGATCTATCTCTATAGATTTTGATGCTCAACAATTAGGTAGCTTTATCCAGGTCTTCCTTTGAAAATCACTTTCTAAATGACCGTTTTATGCTTTCCAGAAACTCTACATTATTTCTGATCAACAATATGTCATCCACATATACTTATCAGAAATTCTATAGTGCTCCCACTCACTTTATTGCAAATACAAGTTTCTTGTAAACTTTGTATAAACATCAAAACTTTGATCACCTCATCAAAGCGTATATTCCAACTCCGAGATGCTTGCTTCAGTCCATGGAAGGATCACCGAAGCTTGCACACCTTTTAGCATCCTTTGGCCTGACAAAACCTTCTGGTTGTATCACATACAACCTTTCCTCAAGTAAACCGTTAAGGAAATGATGTTTTGACATCCATCCGCCAGATTTCATAATTGAAAACACAGCAACTGCTAACATAATTCCAACAGACTTTAGCACCACTACGAGTGAGAAAGTCTCATCGTAGTCAACTCCTTGAACTTGTCACAAACATCTTTGCAACAAGTCGAGCTTTACAAATAGTGACATTCACCATCAGTGTCTGTCTTCATTTTAAAGATCCATTTGTACTCAACGACCTGCCGTCCAACGAGCAAGTCTACCAAAGTCTACACTTGGTTTTCATACATGGATCCTATCTCGGATTTCATGGCCTCTAACCATTTGTCGGCATCCGGGCCCATCATCGCTTCTCCATAGCTCGTAGGTTCATCGTTGTCCAACAACATGATCTCCAAGACAGAGTTGTCATACCACTTAGGAGCAGTACACATCCTTGTCGACCTACGAAGTTCGATAGTAACTTGATCCTGAAGCTTCATGATCATCATCATTAACTTCCTCTTCAACTAACGTAGGCTTCACAAAAACATCTTTCTGCGCTGCGCTACTCTCTGGTTGAACAAAGGTTTAACAACCTCATCAAGTTCTATCTTCCTCCCACTCAATTCTTTCGAGAGAAACATTTCCTCGAGAAAGGATCCGTTTAAGCAACAAACATTTTGCACTAGGATCTGAGATTGAAGGTTCACCCAATTGATCTTAGGGTATTCTATGAAGATGCAATTTGTCCGCCTTGGGTTCGACCTCATTAGGTGAAAACATTTTCCACACAAGTGTCACATCCCAAAATATTAAGAAATGACAGCTTAGGTTTCTGTCAAACCATAATTCACATGGTGTCATCTCAACGGATTTAGATGGTGCCCTATTTAAAGTGAATGTAGTTGTCTCTAATGCATAACCCCAAAATTATAGTAGTAAAACGACAAGAGACATCATATTACGCACCATGTCCAATAGAGCATAACTATGATGTTCGGACACACCATCACACTATGGTGTTCCAGGTGGCATTTAGTTGTGAAACAACTTTCACATTGTCTTAAGTTGTATGCCAAACTCGTGACTCAGATATTCACCTCCACGATCATATCGCAGTCATTTTTATCTTCTTGTCACGATGATCTTTAAACTTCACTCTGAATTTGCTTGAACCTTTCAAACGATTCAGACTTGTGTTTCATTAAGTAAATATACACTATATCTACTCAAATCATCAGTGAAGGTAAGAAAATAACGATATCCACTGCACGCTACAAGACTCACTAGATTGCATACATCAACATGTATCATTTCGAATGAATCACTTTCCCGCTCCATCCAACGGGGTCCTTTAGTCATCTTGCCCAAGAGGCATGGTTCGCATGTCTCAACCGATTCGAAATCGAATGAGTCCAAATATCCATCAGCATGGAGTTTCTACATGCGCTTTATACCAATATGACATTTAGCGGCAGTGCCACAAGTATGTGGTACTATCATTATTAACTTTGTGTCTTTTGACATCAATGTTATGAACATGTGTAATACTACGATCAAGATTTCAACAAACCATTCTCACTGGGTGCATGACCATTGAAGGTATTATTCATGTAAACAGAATAACCATTATTCTCTAACTTAAATGAATAACCGTATTGCAATAAACATGATCTAATCATGTTCATGCTCAACGCAAAACACCAAATAACATTTATTTAGGTTCGTCACTAATCCTGAAGGTAGAGAGAGCGTGCGATGTTGATCACATCAACCTTGGAAACACTTCCAACACATATCGTCACCTCACCCTTAGCTAGTTCTCCGTTTATTCTGTAGCTTTTACTTCGAGTTACTAACATTTAGCAACCGAACCGGTATCTAATACCCAGGTGCTACTAAGAGTACTAGCAAGGTACACATCAATAACTCGTATATCAAATATACTTCTGTCGATGTTGCCAGCCTTCTTATCTACCAAGTATCTAGGGTTGTTCCGCTTCAGCGACCTCTCACCTCATAATAGAAGCACTTAGTCTCGGGTTTGAGTTCAACTTTGGGTTGCTTCACTGGAGCAGCAACTGACTTGCTATCCATGAAGTTTCCCTCCTTGCTCTTGCCCTTTTCGAAACTAGTGGTTTGATTAACCATCAACACTTGATGCTCCTTCTTGATTTCTACCTTCGCGGTGTCAAACATCGCGAACAGCTCAGGGATCAATACTTCTATCCCTGGTGTATTATAGTTCATCACTAAGTTCTAGTAGCTTTAGTGACAGTGACTTGGAGAACTATATCAATCACTATCTTATCTGGAAGATCAACTCCCACTTGATTCAAGCGATTGTAGTACCCAGACAATCTGAGTACATGCTCAACGATTGAGCTATTCTCCTTCATCTTACAGGCAAAGAATCTTGTTGGAGATCTCATATCTCGCAACACAGGCATGAGCCTGAGATCACAATCTCTGCTCCTAGAACATCTCATATGTTCCGTGACGTTCAAAGCGTTTCCGAGCCTCAAATCTAAGCCGTAATGCATGACGCACTAAACTATCAAGTAGTCATCGAAACGTGCCTGTCAGATGTTCACAACATCTATAGACGACGCTAGAGGGGGTGGCGCACCGAGCGGTGCATTAAGGACATAAGCCTTCTGTGCAGCAATGAGGACAATCCTCAGATCACGGACCCAGTCCGCAATATTGCTACCAACATCTTTCAACTCTATTTCTCTAGGAACATATAAAAATACAAGGGAGCTACAGCGCGAGCTAGTAATCTACAACATAATTTGCAAAGACACTTTGACTATGTTCATGATAATGAGTTCAATTAATCATATTACTTAAGAACTCCCACTCAAATTGACATCCCTCGGGTCATTCGAGTGATACATGATCCAAATTCACCAACTCAAGTCCGATCATCACGTGAGTTAAGGTGGCTTCAATGGTGAACATCATTATGTTGATCATATCTACTATATGACTCATGTTCGACCTTTCGGTCTCTTGTGTTCCGAGGCCATGTCTGTACATGCTAGGCTCGTCAAGTTTAACCCGAGTGTTCTGCATGTGCAACACTGGCTTGGACCCGTTGTATGTGAACGTAGAGTCTATCACACCCGATCATCACGTGGTGTCTCAACACGACGAACTTCCGCAACGGTGCACACTCGGGGAGAACACAATTTATCTTGAAATTAAGTGAGGGATCACCTTATAATGCTACCGCCGTCCTAAGCAAAACAAGGTGCATAAAGGATTAACATCACATGCAAATCATAAGTGACATGATATGGCCATGAACTTGTGCTTTTGATCTACATCTAGAAAGCACCGGCATGATCTCCATCGTCACCGGCACGACACCATGATCTCCATCATCTTGATCTCCACCAACGTGTCGCCATCAGGGTTGTCATGCCCTACATGATTCTACTACTATTGCTATCGTAGCGATAAAGTAAAGCATTACATAGCGCTTAATGATTGACACGCAGGTCATACAATAATTAAAGACAACCCTATGGCTCCTGCCGGTTGCCGTATTCAACGACATGCAAGTCGTGAAATTCTATACATCACATGATCATCTCATACATCACATATATCTCATCATGTAATTGGCCATATCACATCACAACATACCCTGCAAAAACAAGTTAGACGTCCTCTAATTGTTGTTGCATGTTTTACGTGGCTGCTACGGGTATCTAGCAAGAACGATTCTCACCTACGCATAAACCACAACGGTGATACATAGATTGCTTTTCAACCTTCTCAAGGACCGTCTTTGTCGAATCCGATCCAACTAAAGTGAGAGAAACTGTCACCCGCAAGCCATCTAGGCAACAAGTTGCATCGAGGGAACCGGTCTCTCGTAAGCGTACGAGTAATGTTGGTCCGGGCCGCTTCATCTCACAATCCCGCTGAACCAAAATACGACCAAGGGAGGAAGCAATCTAAGCATCAACGCCCACAAACCTTTTGTGTTCTACTCGAGATCTCATCGAACCATCAACCTAGCTCATGATGCCACTGTTGGGGAACATCGCATGGGAAACAAAAATTTTCCTATGCACACGCAAACCTATCCATGGTGATGAGCATCTACGAGAGGGAGAGTGGATCTACATACCCTTGTAGATCGCTAAGCGGGAAGCGTTAAGAAATGCGGTTGGTGTAGTCGAACATCTTCGCGATCCAAATCGCCGAGTGTCCCGCGATCTCATCACGATCCGTCCCGCGATCCAATCACGATCCGTCCCGTGAACTCATCACGATCCGTCCCGCGATCTCATCACAATCCGTCTCACGATCTTGATCACGATCTGTCCCGCGAACTCATCACGATCCGTTCCGCGATCTCATCACGACCCGTCCCGTGATCTCGATCACGGTCCTTCCGATCTAGCGCCGAACGGACGGCACCTCCGCGTTCAGCACACGTGCAGCTTGATGACGATCTCCACCGTCTTGATCCAGCAAGAGGAGGTGGCGAGGAGAGAGAGTTCACCGGCAGCGTGATGGCGCTCCGGTGATGGTGGTGGAGTGATTCCGGCAGGGCTTCGCCTAAGCGCTGCGGAAAACCAATCTAGAGGAGAAACTGTGCATCGGTGAAATGGGTAGCACGTGGCCGGAAATTCTGTCCAAAAACCACCCAATCCACTAGTATATATAGGAGGAGAGGAGAGGAGAGGCAGCCAAGGCCTTTGGGTCGGCCGAAATAGGAGGTGGGAGCAATCCTACTTCACCTCCAATCCTAGTTGGAGTAGGATTGCCTCCTATTGGCTGATTTTCCCTTTTTGCTTTAGGACTTTCTCTCCTGCGCCATGGGACTTTGTGGCTGTTTTCCCAGCCCACTAAGGGCTGGTTTTATTCTCCCACAGCCCATGCACCTCTTGGGGTCGAAATACCCCTCCCGGAGGTCCCCCGGTACACTACCGGCACTCCTGGTACACTACCGATACTCCCGGTACACTACCGATGAGCCCGAAACTTTTCCGGAAACCAAACTGGGACTTCGTATATATGAATCTTTACCTCCGGACCATTCTGGAGCTCCTCGTGACGTCCGGGATCTCATCCAGGACTCCGAACAACCTTCGGTCACCACCATACATAACTCTACACTACCGAAACGTCACCGAACCTTAAGTGTGCAGACCCTGCGGGTTCGAGAACTATGTAGACATGACCGAGACACCTCTACAGTCAATAACCAATGGAGGGACCTGGATGTCCACATTGGTTCCTACATATTCTACGAAGATCTTTATCGGTCGAACCTCTATGTCAAGGATTCAGTTAATCCCGTATAACGTTCCCTTTGTTCTTCGGTATGTTACTTGCCCGAGATTCGATCGTCGGTATCTCCAGACCTAGTTCAACCTCGTTACCGGAAAGTCTCTTTACTCGTTCCATAATACAAGATCCCGCAACTAACAATTAGTCACATTGCTTGCAAGGCTCATTGTGATGTTGTATTACCGAGTGGGCCCGGAGATACCTCTCCGTCACACGGAGAAACAAATCCCAGTCTCGATCCATGCCAACTCAACAGACACCATCGGAGATACCTGTAGAGCACCTTTATAGTCACCCAGTTACGTTGCGACGTTTGATACACACAAGGCACTCCTCCGATATCCGTGAGTTGCATGATCTCATGGTCATAGGAACATATACTTGACATGCAGAAAACAGTAGCAATAAACTGACACGATCATATGCTATGTTTGTAGTTTGGGTCTTATCCATCACATCATTCTCCTAATGATGTGATCCCGTTATCAAATGACATCTCATGTCCATGGCTAGGAAACCTTAACCATCCTTTGATCAACGAGCTAGTCCATTAGAGGCATACTAGGGACATGGTTTTGTCTATGTATCCACACATGCATTTAAGTCTCCGATCAATACAATTATAGCATGGGTAATAAACGATTATCATGAACAAGGAAATATGATAATAACTAATTTATTATTGCCTCTAGGGCATATTTCCAACAGCCTTACCGAGTGGGCCCAGAGATACCTCTCCGTCACACGGAGTGACAAATCCCAGTCTCGATTCGTGCCAACCCAACAAACACTTTTGGAGATACCCGTAGTGCACCTTTATAGTCACCCAGTTACGTTGTGACATTTGGCACACCCAAAGTATTCCTACGGTATCCGGAAGTTGCACAATCTAATGGTCTAAGGAAACAATACTTGACATCGAAAAGCTTTAGTAGACGAACTACACGATCTTGTGCTATGCTTAGGATTGGGTCTTGTCCATCACATCATTCTCCTAATGATGTGATCCCGTTATCAACGACATCCAATGTCCATGGTAATGAAACCATGACCATCTATTGATCAACGAGCGAGCCAACTAGAGGCTCATTAGGGACTTGTTTGTGTTCTATGTATTCACACATGTATTACGGTTTCCGGTTAACACAATTATAGCATGAACAATAGACAATTATCATGAACTAGGAAATACAATAATAACCATTTTATTATTGCCTATAGGGCATATTTCCAACAATAACCAATAGCGGGACCTGATGCCCATATTGGTTCCTACATATTCTACGAAGATCTTTATCGGTCGAACCTCTATGTCAAGGATTCGGTTAATCCCGTATGATGTTCCCTTTGTTCTTCGGTATGTTACTTGCCCGAGATTCGATCGTTGGTATCTCCATACCTAGTTCAACCTCGTTACCGGCAAGTCTCTTTACTCATTCCGTAATACAAGATCCCGTGACTAACACTTAGTCACATTTCTTGCAAGGCTTATTGTGACGTTGTATTGCCGAGTGGGCCCTGAGATACCTCTTCGTCACACGGAGTAACAAATTCCAGTCTTGATCCATGCCAACTCAACAGACACCCTCGGAGATACCTGTAGAGCACCTTTATAGTCACCCAGTTACGTTGCAACGCGTGAAACACACAAGTCACTCCTCCGGTATCCGTGATTTGCATGATCTCATGGTCATAGGAACATATACTTGACATGCATAAAACAATAGCAATAAACTTACATGATCATATGCTATGTTTGTAGTTTGGGTCTTGTCCATCACACCTTTCTCCTAATGATGTGATCCCGTTTATCAAATGACATCTCATGTCCATGGCTAGGAAACCTTAACCATCTTTGATCAACAAGCTAGTCTATTAGAGGCATACAGGGACATGGTTTTGTCTATGTATCCACACATGCATCTAAGTCTCCGATCAATACAATTATAGCTTGGATAATAAACGATTATCATGAACAAGGAAATATGATAATAACTAATTTATTATTGCCTCTAGGGCATATTTCCAACAGTCTCCCACCTGCACTAGAGTCAATAATCTAGTTCACATCACCATGTGATTCGCATTGTTATGAATCTAACACCCAATGAGTTCTGGGCTCGATCATGATTTGCATGTGAGAGAGGTCTTATAGTCAACGGGTCTGTGACATTCAGATCTGTGTGTACTTTGCAAATCTCTATGTCAAACCGTAAACACTGCTACCACACTCCACTTGGTACTATTCCAAATGGCTACTCCACTATATGTATCCTGATTGCTACTACGGGTCATCCGGATTGGTGTTAAAGTTTGCATCGACGTAACTCTTTACGACGAACTCTTTATCACCTCCATAATCAAGAAACATCTCCTTAGTCTTTTAGTTACTAAGGATAATCTTGACAGCTGTCTAGTGATCCACTCTTGGATCACTCTTGTACCCCTTGACGCACTCATGGCAAGGCACAAACATGTGCGGTACACAGCATGGCATACTATACAGAGCCTATGGCTAAGGCATAGGGGACGACATTCGTCCTTTCTCTTTCTTCTGCCGTGGTCATGCTTTGAGTCTCACTCAACTTCACACCTTACAAAGTAGGCGAGAACACTTCTCTCTGACTAGTCCATTTTGAACTCTTTCAAAATTTTGTCAAGGTATGTACTCATTGAAAGTCTTATTAAACATCTTGATCTATCTTTATAGATCTTGATGCTCAAAAATTAGGTAGCTTTATTCATGTCTTCCTTTGAAAATCACTTTTCAAACAACCATTTATGCTTTCCAGAAATTCCACGTTATTTCCGAATAGCAATATGTCATCCACATATACTTATCAGAAACTCTATGGTGCTCCCACTCACTTTATTGCAAATACAAGTTTCTCATAAACTTTGTACAGACTCAAAAACTTTGATCACCTCATCAAAGTGTACATTCCAACTTTGAGATGCTTGCTTCAGTCTATAAAAGGATCACTGAAGCTTGCACACGCTTTAGCATCCTTAGGACTGACAAAACCTTCTGGTTGTATCACATACAACCTTTCCTCAAGTAAACCGTTAGTAACGATGTTTTGAAATCCATCTGCCAAATTTCATAATTGAAAAATGCAGCAACTGCTAACATAATTTCAACAGACTTTAGCATCGCTATGAGTGAGAAAGTCTCATCGCAATCAACTCCTTGAACTTGTCGTAAACTTCTTTGCAACAAGTCGAGCTTTACAAATGGTGACATTTACCATCAACGTCTGTTTTCATTTCAAACATCCATTTGTACTCAACGACCTGCCGTCCAACGAGCAAGTCTACCAAAGTCTATACTTGGTTTTCATACATGGACCCTTTCTCGGATTTCATGGCCTCTAACCAATTGTCGGAATCCGGGCCCATCATCGCTTCTCCATAGCTCGCAGGTTCATCATTGTCGAACAACATGACCTCCAAGACAGGGTTGTCGTACCGCTCAGGAGCAGTACACGTCCTTGTCGACCTACGAGGTTCGATAGTAACTTGATCCGAAGCTTCGTGATCATCATCATTAACTTCCTCTTCAACTAACGTAGGCTTCACAGAAACATCTTCCTGTGCTGCACTACTCTCTGGTTGAACAAAGGTTCAACAACCTCATCAAGTTCTATCTTCCTCCCACTCAATTCTTTCGAGAGAAACTCTTTCTTGAGAAAGGACCTAGTTTTAGCAACAAACATTTTATGCTTGGATCTAAGATAGAAGGTTTACCCAACTGTCTTTAGGGTATTCTATGAAGATGCATTTGTCCGCTTTGGGTTAGAGCTCATTAGGTGAAAACCCCTTTTTCACATAAGTATTGCAGCCCCAAACATTAAGAAATGACAGCTTAGGTTTCTGTCAAACTATAATTCACACGGTGTCATCTCAATGGATTTAGATGGTGCCCTATCTAAAGTGAATGTAGTTGTCTCTAATGCATAACTCCAAAACGATAGTGGAAAAAGGATAAGAGACATCATAATTCACACCATATCCAATAGAGCACGACTATGACATTCGGACACACCATCACACTATGGTGCTCCAGGTGGCGTGAGTTGTGAAACAACTTTCACATTCTCTTAGGTTGTATACCAAACTCGCAACTCAGATATTCAAATCCACGATCATATCGCGGACATTTTATCTTCTTGTCACGATGATCTTAAACTTCACTCCGAATTTGCTTGAACTTTTTCAAACGATTCAGACTTGCGTTTCATTAAGTAAATATACACTATTATGTACTCAAATCATCACTGAAGGTAAGAAAACAACGATATCCACCGCATGCTACAAGACTCATTGGATTGCATACATCAACATGTATCATTTCCAATAAATCACTTGCCCACTCCATCAAACCAGAAAACGGGGTCCTTAGTCATCTTGCCCAAGAGGCATGGTTCACATGTCTCAACCGACTCGAAATCAAATGAGTCCAAAGATCCATCAGCATGGAGTTTCTTCATGCGCTTTATACCAATATGACATTTAGCGGCAGTGCCACAAGTATGTGGTACTATCATTATTAACTTTTTATCTTTTGGCATCAATGTTATGAACATGTGTATTACTACAACCAAGATTCAACAAATCATTCTCACTGGGTGCATGACCATTGAAGGTATTATTCATGTAAACAGAATAACCATTGTTCTTTAACTTAAATGAATAACCGTGTTGCAATAAACACGATCTAATCACGTTCATGCTCAACGCAAAACACCAAATAACATTTATTTAGGTTCGTCACTAATCCCGAAGGTAGAGAGAGCGTGCGATGTTGATCACATCAACCTTGACATTTCCAACACACATCGTCACCTCACCCTTAGCTAGTGCTCCGTTTATTCCGTAACTTTTATTTCGAGTTACTAATTTAGCAACCGATCCGGTATCCAATACCTAGGTGCTACTAGGAGTACTTGCAAGGTACACATAAATAACACGTACATCAAATATACTTCTATCGACGTTGCCAGCCTTGTTATCTACCAAGTATCTAGGGTTGTTCCGCTTCAGCGACCGCTCTCCTCATAATCGAAGCACTTAGTCTCGGGTTTGGGTACAACTTTGGGTTGCTTCACTGGAGCAGCAACTTACTTGCTATCCATGAAGTTTTCCCTCCTTGCTCCTACCCTTCTCGAAACTAGTGGTTTGGCTAACCATCAACACTTGACACTCCTTCTTGATTTCTATCTTCGCGGTGTCAAACATCGCGAACAGCTCAGGGATCATTTTTTTCTATCCCTGGCATTTTATAGTTCATCACCAAGTTCTAGTAGCTTAGTGAGAGTGACTTGGAGAACTATATCAATCACTACCTTATCTGGAAGATCAACTCTCACTCGATTCAAGCGATTGTAGCACCCAGACAATCTAAGCACATGCTCAACGATTGAGCTATTCTCTTTCATATTACGGGCAAAGAATCTTGTTGGAGATCTCATATCTCGCAACACGGGCACGAGCCTGAGATCCTAATTTCAGCTCTTAGAACATCTCATATGTTCCATGACGTTCAAAATGTTTCGGAGCCTCAATTCTAAGGTGTAATGCATGACGCACTAAACTATCAAGTAGTTATCAGAACGTGCCTGTCAGATGTTCACAACATCTACAAACAACGCTAGAGGGGTTGGCGCACCGAGCGGTGAATTAAGGACATAAGCCTTCTGTGTAGCAATGAGGACAATCCCCAGATCACGGACCCAGTCCGCAATATTGCTACCATCAACTTTCAACTCTATTTCTCTAGGAACATATAAAAAATCAAGGGAGCTACAACGCGAGCAAGTAATCTACAACATAATTTGCAAAGACACTACTGACTATGTTCATGATAATGAGTTCAATTAATCATATTACTTACGAACTCCCACTCAAATTGACATCCCTCCAGTCATTCGAGTGATACATGATCAAAATTTACCAACTCAAGTCCGATCATCACGTGAGTTGAGGTGGTTACAATGTTGAACATCATCAACTTGATCATATCTACTATATGACTCATGTTCGACCTTTCGGTCTCTTGTGTTCCGAGGCCATGTCTGTACATGCTAGGCTTGTCAAGTTTAACCCGAGTGTTCTGCATGTGCAACACTGGCTTGCACCAGTTGTATGTGAATGTAGAGTCTATCACACCTGATCATCACGTGGTGTCTTGACACGAAAAACTTTCGCAACGGTGCACACTCGGGGAGAACACAATTTATCTTGAAATTAAGTGAGGTATCACCTTATAATGATACCGTCTTCCTAAGCAAAACTAGGTGCATAAAAGGATTAACATCACATGCAAATCATAAGTGACATGATATGGCCATGAACTTGTGCTTTTGATCTCCATCTTGAAAGCACCGACATGATCTCCATCGTCACCGGCAAGACACCATGATCTCCATCATCTTGATCTCCATCAACGTGTTGCCATCGGGGTTGTCGCACCAAACATGATTCTACTACCATTGCTACCGTTTAGCGATAAAGTAAAGCATTACATAGCTCTTAATGATTGACACGGAGGTCATACAATAATTAAAGACAACCCTATGGCTCCTGCCGGTTGCCGTACTCATCGACATGCAAGTCGTGATAATATATACATCACATGATCATCTCATACATCACATATATCAAATCATGTAATTGGCCATATCACATCACAACATACCCTACAAAAACAAGTTAGACGTCCTCTAATTGTTGTTGCATGTTTTACGTGGCTGCTATGGGTATCTAGCAAGAACAATTCTCATCTGCGCAAAAACCACAACGGTGATACACTAGTTGATTTTCAACCTTCTCAAGGACCGCCTTTGTCGAATCCGATCCAACTAAAGTGAGAGAAACTGGCACCCGCAAGCCATCTATGCAACAAGTTGCGGTCTAGGGAACCGGTCTCTCGTAAGCGTATGAGTAATGTTGGTCCGGGCCGCTTCATCTCACAATACCGCTGAACCAAAATCCGACCAAGGGAGGAAGCAATCTAAGCATCAATGCCCACAAACCTTTTGTGTTCTACTCGAGATCTCATCTACACATAGACCTAGCTCATGATGCCACTTTTGGGGAACGTCGCATGGGAAACAAAAAAATTCCTACGCACACGCAGATCTATCCATGGTGACGAGCATCTATGAGAGGGAGAGTGGATCTACGTACCCATGTAGATCGCTAAGCGGGAAGCGTTAAGAAACGCGGTTGGTGTAGTCGACCATCTTCGCGATCCATATCGCCAAGCATCCCGTGATCTCATCACGATCCGTCCCGTGATCCAATCACGATCCGTCCCACGAACTCATCACGATCCGTCTCGCGAACTCATCACGATCCATCCCGCAATCCCATCACGGTCCGTCTCGCGAACTCATCACGATTCGTCCCGCAAACTCATCATGATCCGCCCCGCGAACTCATCACGATCCGTCTCGCGATATTGATCACGGTCCTTCCGATCTAGTGCCGAACGGACGGCACCTCCGCGTTCAGCACACGTATAGCTTGATGACGATCTCCGCCGTCTTGATCCAGCAAGAGGGAGCGGAGAGGAAGAAGAGTTCTCCGGTAGCGTGATGGTGCTCCGGAGATGGTGGTGGAGCTATTCCAGCAAGGCTTTGCCTAAGCACTGCAGAAAACCAATCTAGAGGAGAAACTATGCATTAGAGGAATGGGTAGCATGTGGCTGAAAATTCTGTGCCAAACCCTAAAATCCTCTAGTATATATAGGAGGAGAGGAGGAGGAGGCTTGTCTTCCAAAGAGGCAACCCTTGGGTCAGCCGAACCTAGTGGGATTCGAGGATTCCTCCTCCAATCCTAGTAGGACTAGGACTCCTCCTTATTTTTGCCTTTTTGTGCCTTTTTCCACCTTTTTCTCTTTGGGCTTTTCTTCCCAGCCGCATGGGCCTTGTGTGGGACTTCCACCAGCCCACAAAGGGCTGGTATTCACTCTCCCACAGCCCATGTAGCCTCTTGGGTCGAAATACCCCTCCTGATGGTCTCCCGGTACACTACCGGCACTCCCGGTACACTACCGATGAGCCCGAAACTTTTCCGGCGACTGAAATAGGACTTCCTATATATCAATCTTTACCTCCGGAACATTCCGGAGCTCCTCGTGATGTCCGATATCTCATCCAGGACTCCGAACAACCTTCGGTCACCACCATGCATAACTCTATACTACCGAAACGTCACCAAACCTTAAGTGTGCAGACCCTGCGGGTTCGAGAACTATGTAGACATGACCGAGACACCTTTACGGTCAATAACCAATAGCAGGACCTGGATGCCCATATTGGTTCCTACATATTCTACGAAGATCTTTATCGGTCGGACCTCTATGTCAAGGATTCAGTTAATCCCGTATGATGTTCCCTTTGTTCTTCGGTATGTTACTTGCCCGAGATTCGATCGTCGGTATCTCCATACCTAGTTGAACCTCGTTACCAGAAAGTCTCTTTACTCATTCCATAATACAAGATCCCGTGACTAACACTTAGTCACATTGCTTGCAAGGCTTATTGTTATGTTGTATTACCAAGTGGGCCTTGAGATACCTCTCCGTCACACGTAGTAACAAATTCCAGTCTTGATCCATGCCAACTCAACAGACACCCTCGGAGATACCTGTAGAGCACCTTTATAGTCACCCAGTTACGTTGCGATGTTTGAAACACACAAGGCACTCCTTCGGTATCCGTGATTTGCATGATCTCATGGTCATAGGAACATATACTTGACATGCAAAAAACAGTAGCAACAAACTCACACGAACATATGCTACGTTTGTAGTTTGTGTCTTGTCCATCACACCATTCTCCAAATGATGTGATCCCATTTATCAAATGACAGCTCATGTCCATGGCTAGGAAACCTTAACCATCTTTGATCAACGAGCTAGTCTATTAGAGGCATACTAGGGACATGGTTTTGTCTATGTATCCACACATGCATCTAAGTCTCCGATCAATACAATTATAGCATGGATAAAAAACGATTATCATGAACAAGGAAATATGATAATAACTAATTTATTATTGCCTCTAGGGCATATTTCCAATAGAAGGAACCTCAGGGTTAAGCCTCTAGCCCGAAGGTTAGGATCCCAAGACCTCTTGTTTGTCCTTTAACAGGTTTAGTGTTTGTTAATACGCGGGAGCTTATTGATTTTGCAGCCCCCTGCGCGTCCTCCCCACCGATCAAAAATCGGATGGGGAAACCCCGCCCGCCGAACTAGCGGTGAGTGGGAATGCCTTGCATCCTGCCACTCCGGGTGCCGCGAAGGACACCACGGAGGTGTCATCGCAACATGCACCTATGGAGCCAGGCACCTGTGGTGGGTGAGACGACATAATGGCCGAGGCTAACACCTCGGTCACCGAAGACCGGGGGGAGGTACCCCGCCCAGACACTAAGGAGGCCGGACAAGCGGCCGCTCAGTCCCCTCCAAGGGCATCTTCGGAGCACACCATGCCGCCGAAGTTACTGGTTCAAACCCTGATTGGTGATCGGGTTATCCGATCACGTCTGGTGCCACCGACCAATGGGTGGCATTCATGGAGGAGGCTCTATCGAGCGCCTCCGTCTCCGAGGAGCACCACACCCTTATGGGTGCGGTGTTACAGAGCATTCAGTCCGTTGACAACGGACCAAAGGAGGCCTTCAAAGGTCTCCTAGCGGGTTTTCAAGTAAGCCACATGAAACTCTTATTTGCCATGTTTTTAATTATCTGTATTATAGTGTACATGGCAGCCCCCGAGCCCTAGGTGAGTTTGGAAAAAAATACCTAGGGATCAATCATTTATCTGATACCAGACTACATACACATTATGTGTCCGGAATGTTGGATTAGCCCCCTGAGAAGGTTCAAAATATGATTGGACTGACTATAGTTCGGAAGTATAGACCCCATGTAACATGTCAACTGTATGTGTAATGCAGGCTTCGTCATCTACGGCGGCCAAAAATGACGCCGAGCTGGACGAACTGGATCGGAAGCTTAAACGCTCCGAGGATGAAGTTGATGCCCTCAACAAAAGATTCGACGAGGCACAAGGTAGATCAAAACAAAATCCGAATACCTTTGCCAAACACTTTTGCCCGAACACTATAAATACAGTTTTTAATGGTGTTTAATGCTTACACAGCGTCGGCAAAATAGGTAGATAGGCTCAAGGCCAAGCTTCAACAAGCAAAGGATCAGGCGGCCGTCGAGATGGCGGCGGCCAAAGAAGCAGCTACCGCCCTTTCCGCTCTGCGAGCTACCAGCGACAAGCATGAAGCTCGTGTGGCAGAGGTCCAACAGGAGCTCAAGGATGCCAGCTAGAAGTGTGAGGCCCTTGAGCAGAAGGGCAAGGAGAGCGCGGCCAAGCTGTCCACCCTAAAGAACGATCTTCAGAAAGAGCGGGTGGACAGGCAGTTCTATGAGGAGCAGGTCCGCCAAGCGAATGATATAATGGATGGTAAGCAGTACTTACTATAGTGTGTCTTCGGGGATAGCAAATTCAGATTGCTTACCCAGGTGTGGCGTTCCTCAGGCGCCTCCTCCAATCTCCCAAAGAGTGTGGCGGACGCCAATCAGCTGTTCACCTCGAGGGAAGAAGGAGACGAAGCTCGTCTATTCTGGGCACGGTTTAGAGCCCCCAAGTGCTCTCCTCTTTTGGTGGAGCAGCTGAAATAGCTGATGGAGTTGCACCGTATGGCAGAGCCGGCCATGAAGGTCCTCTGCATCCGCCTATGGCCCGACTTGGCTCTGCCAGGCAGCTACTTTGGCCTGGTGTAGAAGTTAGTTGACGCTCCCCGCCTGGACACCGTGAAGCACTCCTTATGCATCGAGGGAGTCCGGATGGCTCTTGCCAAGGCCAAGGTGCACTGGCCGGGTGCTACCTCTTGATCTTGCGTTGGTTTTCTCTTGAAGAGGAAAGGGTGATGCAGCGAAATAGGTAAGTATTCACCTCAGTTGTTGAGAACCAACGTATCAATCCAGTAGAAGGAACAAGCAAGTTACCAATGGATGCAGCTACACAATTAATCAAACTCTTGCACCCAACGCTATAAAGGGGTTGTCAATCCCTTCACGGTTATTTGCAAGGATTAGATCCGACAGAGATAGATGTAAACGAGAATACAAAGTAAAAGGTAAATAAATTGTAGCAAAGTATATTTGGTATTTTTGGTTTATACATCTGAAAATATATTATGGAAAGTAGACCCGGAGGCCATAGGTTTCACTAGAGGCTTCTCTCATGATGGCAAGTATTAAGGTTGGTGAACAAATTACTGTCGAGCAATTGATAGAAAAGCGAATAATTATGGAGATATCCAAGGCAATGCTTATGCACATAGGCATCACGTCCGTGTCAAGTAGACCGAAAATATTTTGCATCTACTACTATTACTCCACACATCGACCGACTCCTGCCTGCATCTAGAGTATTAAGTTCATGAAGAACAGAGTAACGCATTAGGTAAGATGACATGATGTAGAGGGATAAATTCAAGAAATATGATGAAAACCCCATATTTTTATCCTTGATGGCAACAATATAATACTTGCCCCACTAACCCTACTATGTCACTGGGTGAGGACACCGCAAGATTGAACCCAAAACTAAGCACTTCTCCCATTGCAAGAATTACCAATCTAGTTGGCCAAAGCAAACCAATAACTCGAAGAGACTTGCAAAGATATGAAATCATGTATATAGGAATTCAGAAAAGACTCAAATAATATTCATAGATAATCTGAACATAAACCCACAGTTCATCGGATCTCGACAAACACACCGCAAAAGAGTATTACATCAGATAGATCTCCATGAAGATCATGAAGAACATGGTATTGAAGAGCAAAGAGAGAGAACAAGTCATCTAGCTACTAGCTATGGACCCGAAGGTTTGTGGTGAACTACTCACGCATCATCGAAGGGGCAATGGAGTTGATGTAGATGCCCTCCGTGATCGAATCCCCCTCCGGCAGATTACCAGAAAAGGCTCCAAGATTGTATCTCACGGGAACCGAGGCTCTTGGCGGCGGAAAAGTGTTTTTGTGGCTCTCTCTGGTATACCAGGAATATTTGTGAATTTATAGGCCGAGAAATAGGGTTAGGGGAGCTGTCGTGGGCCCACAATCCAGGGGGCACGCCCTACCCCCCTGGGCGTGCCCCTATGGCTTGTGGCCACACGACGGCTCCCGACTTCATCTCCAAGTCTTCTGGGTTTCTTCTGGTCCAAGAAAATTATGTTGAAGATTTTATTCCATTTGGAATCCGTTTAATATTCCTTATCTGCAATACTCAAAAACAAGGAAAAAACATAAACTGGCACTATGCTCTAGATTAATAGGTTAGTCCCAAAAATAATATAAAATAGCATATTAATGCCTGCAAAACATCCAAAACAGATAATATAATAGCATGGAACAATCAAAAATTATAGATATGTTGGAGACGTATCACCGGGGCTAGATCCGATGAAGATAGCCACTGCCCCGCCGCCTCCCGGGAAGGAGCATAGACGCCCCGAGCTATACTTTGCCGGAGTGATGGAAGGTGCTCGGGCGATAGCTTCTCAATGTTCGGACGATAATGTGTTCAAATAAATTGTAATGCGTCCGAAGAATTTTCAAAGTTTTAATGTTATAAGTTATTATGCTTTTATGTCTTTGCATTCCTTTATAACTCCTGTGTGGCCGTTTGAAACTGAAAGATACGAGCCGTCGGCTTTAGCCCCCAGGTAGATACTACATTGGGTGTCACTACCAATGCACTATATTCCTTAGCCGAGTGATTGGAACCCGAAGGCGGTAGAGTGCGGCGGACTAGGCAATCAGACTATAGTGCCTTAGTTCTTTCACTTAGCAGTAGGGGCGCGAAAAGGGTTGCGGGGGGCTAAAGACTAGCTCCCGGAGTGTTGTGATGTTTGGACGAACCACGGCTAAGGCCAACATCACATGGTTTCCATGTATAGCAAACGCTTCGCACAACGCGGAATATCCTCTGACAAGGATGGAAGTATAACACTTCAAGCTCGGATTCACACACAGGCTCTCGCATACTATGACGGTCAGTTTTTGCCTTTCTCCCTTGAGGTGCTTGACCAGACTATCCGGAAACACAATCACAAGGGTTCTCCCTTTGCCCCTTTAGTTGAACGAGCGGAACGTAAAGGGGCAAGCACAGGAGCCGGGAAACCCAACTATTGACCCAAGACATAGTTTGGAACTGATGCATATAAAGTGAACTGCAAGACGCCGAACACATAATAAACTGTACGTAAGGCGATTTTGTTTGTAAGCTCGAGCCCCCAGTGTATTATCCGGTTGCATCACAATATACCCAACAAGTTCACGAGAAGAGGGGGAAAAGGGAAAGTATGTGCCAAAAAGGACAGACGAGACAAACATGTGTAACACTGTTATATTTTTCTCAATGACTCTTATAGCTCGGTTTGCCGAGGCAACTGGTTACAGGTATTTGAAAAAAATAAAATTATACAGGAGTCGTTGTACCAAGGGTCTTCAATTGGTGACCTTATGTCTTCGATGTGCCCTGTCTAATTGACTCCTGCTCTTTGGCGCACCTTGATGGGTGGTACTGTTCGGCAGACGGGTCTTGCAAACAAGGTCTTGAGAAGTCGCCGAATTGTAGATGAGCTTAATGCCATTAGCAGGCCTTTGAATGGTGCCTATATTTTGTCCGAAGACGTGTTGATGGTAATAGTTCGGTCTAGCTGAACACCTATCTTTGTTTCCCCACCGCTACCCATGGAATTTTGAGTGCAAAGTTGTGCCTTCTTGGTACATACTTCGCTGGTACTAGGGGCGTGCAATCGGGAGTGAATCCCTACTTAGTGGGAGAGGAAGGTTCTGAGAGTTCGGCTTGAAGTCGAGCTCGCTTCCCAACCTTGCACGCCTTTACGACGGATGTCGGAACCTGCCGACCGTCTTTGTGATCGAATTCGGCCGCTAGTGCCAGTGCATGTTCCTCGGTTTGGAGAGAGTGCTCCGTGTTGCCGTTGATAGTGATGAACCCTTTGGGGCTGGACATCTTGAGCTTGAGGTATGCATAGCGAGGGACAGCATTGAAGCGAGCGAACATTGTCCGGCCAAGCAGGGCATGGTAGCCGCTGCGGAATGGCACAATGTTGAAGATCAAGTCTTCGCCGCCGAAGTTATCCGGCGAGACGAACACAACTTCCAGGGTTACGGAGCCCGTACATCGGGCTTCAACGCCTGGAATCACTCCTTTGAAGGTAGTGTTGCTGGGTTTGATGCTTGACGGATCTATGCCCATCTTTTTCACCATGTCTGAGTAAATCAGATTCAGACTACTTGCTCTGTCCATCAGGACCTTTGTGACGTGGTATACATCTATAATGGGATCTAGGACGAGGGCCACCGAACCTCCGTGACGGATACTGGTCGGGTGATCACGCCGATCAAAGGTTATGCCGACCATGGGTTATATTTCAGGGCTACGGGCTCTACGGCGTAGACCTCTCGAAGGGTCCGCTTCCTTTCATTCTTAGGTATATGGGTGGCGTATATCATGTTCACCGTTCTGCCTTCTGAAGGAAATTTCTTTTGTCCTCCACAAATGGGACCTCGAGGTTCATCCTCATCCTCACTGTGTGAGCTCTTGCCTTGGTCTTTGGGTGGAAGCTTGATGACCTTCTTAAACACCCAGCAATTACGGTGTGTGTGATTGGCGGGCTTCTCCTGAGTCCCATGGATTTGGCAAGGCCTTTCCATGATTTTTTCCAGCGGAGTGGGTCCGTCGCGATTGACTTTAGGAGGCTTTTTCCGCTGCCCAGAAGAGGAATTGTGGAATCCGTCGTTGACGGTCGTATCATCAGCATCACTGTTATTGTGTTGATGTTTGTTCTTGTTGCGCTTGGGCTTCCCGTTTCTATCCCGAACCTCAGAGGTTCCGGGCGCTTCAGAGTTGTGGCTGCATCTCGCTAGCCAATTGACCTCACCCGCGCAAAAGCATGTCACCGGGGAAGTAAGGGCGGATATAGTCTGAGGTTTATCTTGGCCGAGCTGGCGGGCCAGCCATTTGTCCCGAATATTCTGCCGGAAAGAGGCTATTGCCTCGGCATCCGGGCAGTCGACAATTTAGTTCTTTTTGGTCAAGAACCGATTCCAGAATTGTCTTGCAGATTCTCCGGACTTCTAAACGACGTTACTTAGGTCGGAGGAGCCTGGTGGCCGAACATAGGTTCCCTGGAAGTTAGAGCGAAACGCATCCTCCAGGTCTTCCTAGCTTCAATGGAGTATTCGGGGAGGCTATTGAGCCAGTGTCGAGCTGGCCCCTTGAGTTTAAGGGGGAGGTATTTGATGGCATGGAGATAATCTCCTCGAGCCATGTGGATGTGGAGGAGGAAGTCCTCAATCCCTACGGTTGGGTCAATTGTCACATCGTACTGTTCGATATTTATGGGTTTAAACCCTTCCGGGAACTGATGCCGCATCACCTCATCTGTGAAACATAGCGGGTGAGCGGCGCCTCGAACCCGAGCTATGTCGGGCCTGTAATCGGCATCTGTTACAGCTTGGTTAAGTTTCCGGTCTCTGTTATCTCTTCGGTCGAGCCATGGTTTGTACCCATCCCGTCTATCGGGTAAGTATCCTATGGATCCGTAGATGGATCTTGTACGGCCTGCTCTGTGATCTAAGTCATCTCATAGGTCGAACCTGTCATTGGGATCTAGAGGCGCCTTTCCCCGTCTTTGGGGTATTGCAGGCCTATAACCGGCGTCGTCAGCCGTCCAATCACGCCCGCGAGGAGGGCGGTCTGGCTTGTCATATGGAGTATGTTTTCGAGATGGAGTATTAGTGAGCTCGTCATCGAATTGCGGCAGCAGCCTTCTTCGTGGATAGCTCTTGGTCTGATCCGACAGACCGGTACCATGTGCTTCCTCAGCTGAGAGGACTCTTGTCCATCCATCAGTGAGGGCATCTTGTTCGGCTTTAAGCTGTCGCACCTTAATTGTTAGACTACGAGTCGTTTCTATGATCTGGTGTCAGAATAGTTCCTGATCTTCATGGTTATCAGGGATGTCAAAGTCATCAGCTTTCGGGATATCCTCCTCCTCGACAAGGGGAGGTAGTTATCAATAGTAGAAAACAAGGCATTGGTTTGGGCCAGGCCAACACATTAGTCCCGGTTCAGTCACGAACCGGAACCAATGGGGGCAACGGTCCCGGTTCGTGAGGCCAAGAGGCCGGGTGGGCCACGTGGTGCATTGGTCCCGGTTTGTCTGGAACCTTTGGTCCCGGTTCCAGACACAAACCCGGACCAATGTGCCTCCTCCTGGCCCACAACCATTGGTCCCGGTTCGTGGTTGGATCCGGGACCAAAGGGGGTCCTTTAGTCTCGGTTCTAGCCATGAACCGGGACCAATGAGATGCCTATATATAACCCCTTGCCAGTGAGTAGAGCACTCCACACTGCTCTGTTGTTTGGCCAGCGAGGTGAGAGCTTTGTGGTGCTCTAGCTCACCTCCTATGCACATGAGGTGTTTGATGAAATGCCTACGCCAAACTTAAGCTTTCTCCTCTCAAAGCTCCTTGTCCCAACTCCATTTTCATCAAGATTTGTCTAGGTTTGGCAGTCCATCCTCTCCTGTCCCCGTCCTGAAACCGTTGTCGATCGCCCGTGCATGGTGAGCCTCTTGATCTCATATTCTTGCTAAAAGAAAATATACTTACTCGTATGATTTTCTTACTTTTATTATTGTTCACTTCTCTATTCATGATATGCTTTAATGGGTTTTAATACACTGTATTATATAACGCATGCAGATGAACAGGCAATGGATGTACGGTGACTGACGCACCTCCGAGTATATTAAGGGCGTGCATAATTTTCTCGAAGCGGCTGAGGCAAACAAGCAGAACGTTTTTGTGCGTTGTCCATGTACTATCTGTGAGAATACGAAGTCTTTCTAAATCTCTAAAACCCTTCACTTCCACCTGCTTCAGAAGGGTTTTATGCCACACTATAATGTTTGGACCAAGCACGGAGAAAGAGGGGTTATGATGGAAGACAACAAAGAAGAAGAGGATGACGACAACTACCCTCCCCCCGAATACGGTGATGCTACAATGGGGGAAGCTGAAGATCAAGAGGAACCAGACGATGTGCCCAATGATGATCTTCGACGGGTCATTGTTGATGCACAAAGAGAATGCAAAAGTGAAAGGGAGAAGTTGAAGTTCGATCGCATGTTGGAGGATCACAAAAAAGGGTTGTACCCAAATTGCGAAGATGACAACAAAAAGCTCGGTACCACACTGAAATTTCTGCAATGGAAGGCAGACAATGGTGTATCTGACAAGGGATTTAGTTCGCTACTGAAAATAATGAAGAAGAGGCTTCCAAAGGATAACGAATTGCCCGACAGTACGTACACAGGAAAGAAGGTTGTATGCCCTCTAGGATTGGAGGTGCAGAAGATACATGCATGCCCTAATGATTTCATCCTCTACCGCGGTGAGTACGAGGAATGGAACGCATGCCCGGTATGCGGTGCATTGCGGTATATGATCGGAAGAGATGACCCTGGTGATGTTGAGGGCCAGCGCACTGGGAAGAGGGTTCCTGCCAAGGTGATGTGGTATGCTCCTATAATACCACGGTTGAAACGTCTGTTTAGAAACAAAAAGCATGCTGAGTTGATGCAATGGCACAAAAAAGACCATAAGAAAGACGGGATGTTGAGAGCACCCGCTGACGGGTCGCAGTGGAGAAAGATCGAGAGAAAGTGGAGCGACTTTACAGGTGACCCGAGGAACGTATGGTTTGGTTTAAGTGCAGATGTCGTTAATCCTTTTGGGGAGCAGGGCAGCCAGCATAGCACATGGCATGTGACTCTATGTATGTATAACCTTCCTCCTTGGTTGTGCATGAAGCGGAAGTTCATTATGATGCCAGTGCTCATCCAAGGCCCTAAGCAACCCGGCAATGACATTGATGTGTACCTAAGGTCATTAGTTGATGAACTTTTACAGCTATGGAATGGAAGAGGTGTACGTGTGTGGGATGAGAACGAACAGGAGGAATTTGACCTACATGCGTTGCTGTTTGTAACCATCAACGATTGGCCTGCTCTTGGTAACCTTTAAGGACAGACAAACAAGGGATACCACGCATGCACACACTATTTAGATGACACCGACAGTATATATCTGGACAAATGCAGGAAGAATGTGTATGTGGGGCATCGTCGATTTCTTCCAACCAACCATCAATGTCGAAAGAAAGGAAAGCATTTCAAAGGTGAGGCAGATCACCAGAAGAAGCCCGCCCTCCATACTGGTGATCACATACTTGATATGGTCAATGATTTACAAGTAAGATTTGGAAAGGGTCCTGGCAGACTATCTGTTCCGAATGACGCTAACAAACACGCACCCATGTGAAAGAAGAAATCTATATTTTGGGACCTACCCTATTGGAAAGACCTAGAGGTCCGCTCTACAATTGACGTGATGCACGTGATGAAGAATCTTTGCGTGAACCTGCTAGGCTTCTTGGGAGTGTATGGGAAGACAAAAGATACACCGGAGGCACGGGAGGAATAGCAACGTGTGCATGAAAAAGATGGCATGCATCCAAAGAAGTATGAAGGTCCTGCCAGCTACGCTCTTACCAAAGAAGAGAAGGAAATCTTCTTTGAATGCCTGCTCAGTATGAAGGTCCCGTCTGGATTCTCATCGAATATAAAGAGAATAATAAATATGGCAAAAAAAAGTTCCAGAGCCTAAAGTCTCATGAGTGCCACGTGATTATGACGCAACTGCTACCAGTTGCATTGAGGGGGCTTCTATCGGAAAACGTCGGATTAGCCATTGTGAAGCTATGTGCATTCCTCAATGCAATCTCTCAGAAGGTGATTGATCCAGAAATCCTGCCAAGGTTAAGGAGTGATTTGGTGCAATGTCTTATTAGTTTCGAGCTAGTGTTCCCACCATCCTTCTTCAATATCATGACGCACGTCCTAGTTCATCTAGTCGACGAGATTGTCATTCTGGGCCCTGTATTTCTACACAATATGTTCCCCTTTGAGAGGTTCATGGGAGTCTTAAAGAAATATGTTCGTAACCGTGCTAGGACAGAAGCAAGCATCTCCATGGGCCATCAAACAGAGGATGTCATTGGGTTTTGTGTTGACTTCATTCTTGACCTTAAGAAGATTGGCCTCCCTCAATCGTGGTGTGAGGGAAGACTGACTTGAAAAAGCACGCTAGGAGCGGACTCAATAATATGTAGGGACGGGCATTCTTGGTCTCAAGCACACTACACAGTTCTACAGAATTCCAGCTTGGTGACGCCATATGTCGATGAACACAAGAATATTCTGCGCTCCAAACACCCGGAGCAGTGTGACGACTGGATTACATATGAACACATCGGGACTTTTGGCAGTTGGTTGCAAACACGTCTCATGGGTGACAACACTGTTTCTGATGAGCTATACTCGTTGGCCAGGGGAGCATGTTCGACTGTATTGACTTACAAAGGGTACGAGATAAATGGGAATACATTTTACACAATCTCCCAAGATGAAACGAGCACCAACCAAAACAGTGGTGTCCGCTTTGTTGCAGCAACCAAGAGGGGAAAGGACACATATTATGGTTACATAGTGGACATATGGGAACTTGACTATGGACATGATTTCAAGGTCCCTTTGTTTCAGTGCAAATGGTCAATCTGTCAAGAGGTGGGGTACAGGAAGACCCACAGTATGGAATGACAACAGTGGATCTGAACAATCTTGGGTACACAGACGAACCATTCGTCCTAGCCAATGATGTGGCATAGATTTTCTATGTGAAGGACATGTCTACCATACCAAGAAAAAGAAAAGATATGGAAGCGAATACATCATACGATGAGCCAAAGCGACACATAGTTCTTTTGGGAAAAAGAGACATCGTGGGATTGGAGGGCAAGATAGACATGTCTGAAGATTATGAAAAGTTTCATGGAATTCCTCCCTTCAAAGTGAAGGATGACCCAAGCACCCTGTTAAATGATGAAGATTATCCATGGTTACGGCGCAATAAGCAAAGGACACAAGCGAAGAAAAAGTGAAGACTTTCTCTCCACAACTATATCATTGCAGTGAAATGTGAAGAAATGAAATGCCTTTTGTAACACATGAGTTTTCGTCCGAATCCCTAATACTTCGAAACAGATTTTCCGTTTGTACACAAAGTTCATCCAGTTTTTGCCGTAACCCTCTCAACTTTTTATGACATGCTATGTGGGTGAAATGATGATACCATGCCAACTTTCAACCTTTTCAGAGTTCATTTGAAGTGCTTTCCAATTTCAGGGTCATTTAGCTCAAAAAAATCAGTAAGTGCATAAAAAATACCAAATGAAGTCAGAAAGGGTTGAAAATTGATGATGTGGCTTTGAATGGTGCATTTTGAACACACAAATAGTCTAGAGTTCAATGAGTTCAAAAAAATTAAATCCCTTTGTAACAGATGAGTTTTCATCCAACACTCTAATACTTCGAAAGAGATTGTCTATTTTGTACACGAAGTGCATCCTTTTTTGCCGTAACCGTCTCAACTTTTTAGCACATGCTATGTGGGTGAAATGATGATACCATGCCAACTTTCAACCTTTTCAGAGTTCGTTTGAAGTGCTTTTTAATTTCTTTCAAAACATCGTGGGAGTGGAGTTCAAAAAAGAATCAGCTAAAAAGCTTTTATAAACCTCTAGTAGTTTTGAACAATAATTATATAAAAATTATGCAACTAAAATTATCAAAGCATTTTTTGTTCAAAACATTAATAGCAAAAAGAATATAATGATAAAACACACTGGAAATAAATAAAGCAAGAAATAAATAAAGCAAGAAACAAAACAAAATAATGGAAATTATGCAACTAAAATTATCAAAGTATTTATTTATTAAAAAGAATGAACTAAAATAACAGAAGAAAAATACTGGAAAAATTAAAAAATAAATAAAGCAAAAAACAAAACAAAAATAATGGAAAAAAAATAAAAAAATGTCGCTTTAGAAAGGATTCAGGCTCACAGAAGGCCCACTAGGCCCACACGCAGATACAGAGTGGTTAGGCCCGTAAGCCTGCTTTAGAGAGGAGCTCGAACTCTCAGGCGCACCGCGCCTTATAAACAGGTGTGGCGCAGTCTCCACTAGCGAGGTGGGACTAAACTCCCACCACGCCGCTGTGCAAGGCCATTGGTCCCGGTTGGTGGAACCAACTGGGACCAATACCCACCTTTGTCTCGGTTGGTGGCACCAACCGGGACCAATGCCCACCTTTAGTCCCGGTTGGTGTCACCAACCGGGACCAAAGGTCTCTGCTTCCCGCCCTTTGGGCTGCCGAAAAGAGACCTTTGGTCCCGGTTGGTAGCACGAACCGGGACCAAAGGTAGGCATTTGTCCCGATTGGTGCCACCAACTGGGACCAATGGTGTGTGTATATACCAATGGTGTGTGTATATATGCAGCACTTGTGAAAATTTTCATTTTCATCTCGTAGTTCCCCCCGATGATGCCGACCTCCTCGACGCCGTCTGGCTGCCCCGACGCCGTCACCGCGGCCCGTGCCCCTGCCCTGCCCCTGAGCCCACGCCGTCGCCATCCGCCGCCCACGCCGTCGCCGTCTCCCATGCCCCTGCCCTGCCTCTGAGCCCACGCCGACGCCGTCCGCCGCCCCCCGAGTGCGCCCCTGCGTCCCGGCCGCCCCCACCGTCACTATCGTCGCTGCCTCCCTCGTGCGCCATCCCTGTCATCGCCCTCGCTAGCCGACGTCGTCCCTATCGTCGCCCCGGCCATGCCCCTGCCCCAGCCAGCCCCCACCGCACCGTCGCCCTCGCCGCCCCCGCCGTCGCCCTCGCCGGCCGCCCCCGCAGTGAGCCGACGCCACCGCCCCTTGTATTTTTTTTCATTTTTTATATGATGAATTTTTTGTTCATATATATAATGTATATATGTATGTGGCTATATGTATGTATGTATGTTCATATATGTATTATTTTTTTGTTCAGAGCATTTTTTTGTTCATATATGTATTTTTTTTGTTCATATGTGTATTAATTTTTTTGTTCAGAGCATTTTTTGTTCATATATGTATTTTTTTGGTTCATATGTGTATTAATTTTTTTGTTCAGAGTATTTTGTTGTTCATATATGCATTTTTTGTTCATATATGTAGAGTGAAAACGAAAACAAACATATAAGAAAAAACAAAGTAAAAAATGAAGAAGGAAAAGATAACGGCTCACCCGACCAATTATTGAGGCCACCCAAACCCTAGAAGAAAGAGCATCGTTGTCGATCTACCACCTCCCC
Source organism: Hordeum marinum (assembly GCA_022496015.1). NCBI lineage: Eukaryota > Viridiplantae > Streptophyta > Magnoliopsida > Poales > Poaceae > Hordeum > Hordeum marinum. The sequence goes on along the minus strand of CM039676.1, from coordinate 516,728,118 downwards.
GATAACTTCGACGTGAGGGGGACGTCAGACATGCATGAGTGAGAGAGGCGGTCCGCTCGCCCGACCATCTATCGAGGCCACCCAAACCCTAGAATAAAGAGCGTCGTTGTCGATCTACCCCCTCCCCGATAACTTCGACATGAGAGGGGATGTCGGACATGCATGAGCGAGAGAGGCGGTCCGCTCACCCGACCAACTATCGAGGCCACCCAAACCCTAGAAGAAAGAGCGTCGTTGTTGATCTACCCCGTCCCTACCCGATAAACTCTCGAGGCCACCCAAACCGGGACTGAAAAAGCATTGTCGAGGCCACCCCAAACCCTAGAAGTGTTTTCGAGGCCACCCCAAACCCTAGAAGTGTTGTCGAGGCCACCCAAATTTACAAAGTTAAATGAAGAAAACTCTAGTAACATAGATTTATCAAGAATTACCCCATTATGGATGTGCACAAGTTGATCCAATTTTTTTCTGATCTCATCTATATATATATTCTTCTATATGTCATGTTGTCTGTCAAAGTATTGAAGAAATCCATGGCTTCATCATTAGCCGGAAGTAACATGCGTATGATGCTACGAAGCTCTTCAAAGTTGTTTTGAAACGGAGTCCTGGATAGAATAATTCGCTTTTTGGAAGCTGAGAGCCAGCGAGTTGCCGGCCAACCATATCAACGGCGCGAAGCTACCCTAGAAGCTACCCCGCCATCTCAGCGGAGAAGCAGCATCACTTCGACGGAGCCCGTTTAGCCTGACTTCACGTCTCCTAGCTACCCCATGGATACTATCATGGAGGCTCAACATTGCGAGCTTATGACGAAATGCCGGAACCTCACTTTCAAGGCGGCTGTCGGCTCTGTTGCACCTCCTCAACCCAACGGAACTTTTCACTGCCATCCGATTCCACATGGCTATCCTCTTGTGATGGTGGATGAAGTAATGAAGGAATTTGAGGAGCTCGAGCTTGACCACTCTACAGGTGAAGGAGAGAATAAGCTGGTTCGTGCTCTGAGGAGTACATGTCTATGGCAGAAGGAGTACATCAAGCTTCCAAACTGGATGCCTCCTTCTCCTCCTTCTCCTCAGGCGAATCAGGGCACTCCGCCTCCTCCTCCTCCTCCTCCGGCGAGTGATCAGGGCACACCGCCTACTCTCTAGCTCCTCTGACGCGTGGGGGCACTCCGCTTCCTCTTTCGCCTACTCTGGCATGTCGGAGCAGTACGCCTCCTCCTCAGCCTCGTCGGCAACGGCAGAAGACAGACGCTGCCGCTTCGGCTCCTTCGGCGCCTAGTAAGCAACGACAGAAGAGAGCCGATGCCGCTTCGGCGGCTAGTAGTACAAGCGTAGGCAGGATGGGATACAGATACAGTCCATCTCTCAAGCCTCTAGAAAAGTTACCATATGAGAGGACTGAGTCTGAAAACGAGGAGATATGTCAGGCTGAAGTGAGGGCCCATTTTGCGAAGAAAACTGCACCTCCGAAGGAGAAGATAGATCTGGTGAAAGTGATGCGCACTATCGATGCCCTGAAGCAACCACCACCGCCTTCGCCGGATTCCAACTTTGACCGCTGTATTCAAAAGACATATCAAGATGCGCGGCGGTCGGGAAGTACTTCCAGTGATGCAAGGTTAGCAAAACAAAGAAGTGGGAAAAAATCCCCAGCTCGGCGAACAGGCGAACCAATCGTGCCCCCCGCTCAAGGTGTCTAGCGATATCATCGCTAATCATCCGGGGATGGTGCCCGGTACCAAACCTGGTGATTACCTGAGCGATGATGTACAGTTTAAGCCGTTGGAGGTGGACGAATTCCGTTACCGGCATGGGCGGCCTCTCGTCAAACCTGATCATCCTCCTCTAACAACGATGATGCGAAATTTCCATGAAAGGTACATGAAAATCTGCCGCAAGTCTGGGAAGGATTATTTGATACTGTCAGTTAAAGAGGAGAACAACCTCGTTGGAATGGAATTGTTGAATGTTGAATTTCAGGAGATATTCCAGTTATACAATCAAAAGGCCCTCGACAAAACAATCATGACTTGCTACTGTCTGTAAGTACTACTTCTGTAATTAAGTCTCTCTATGTATATAGCTTAGCTCTTTTGTTGCATGTATATATAATTATCCTCACTATATTATGCAGATTGAAGATCGTCGAATGCAAAAAAGCACAAATCTGTGACATTGGGTTCATTAACCCAAATGTCATACATGAGTATAATTTTCAAAAGCATGCCACACAAACCGAGGAGAACTTGCTACAATCATTGCTTAAAAATCAAAACAAAGGGATAATACTCTTTCCTTACAACTTCAAGTGAGTGTTACTATCTTGTGCATATTCGGTTTCCCTTATTACTCGAGGTTTATAGTAATGTAATTGATGAGTTATGCATGCATGCGCAGTTTCCACTTTATTCTACTAGAGATTCAGTTTGAGCGGGGAGTAGTAATCGTCTTAGACTCGAAACGAAAAGATCCTCAGGATTATGCGGACATGACTGAAATTCTCCAGAAGTAAGTTCAATCGATCATTATCGCATCATATCGGCAACTTTGTTCATTTCCTGATATCAAGTAATTATTTTCTTTCTCTGGCAGGCTTGGAAAGAGTTCACAGTAATTGTTTCAGCATTGCCGGGGGAGCTGCGATTTACACACCCGAAAGTAAGTACTACTAGCTAGTTCCACGCATCTCCCATTGATTCTTGTTTCATCAATACCATTTATCATGCTTGATTATCGGTTTGATTGAACTCTATTTCTCGTAAAGTGCTTGTGGCAGGAAACCGAGAATGATTTATATGGATACTACGTTTGCGAGTTCATCTAAAACGCGACGACCCCTAAGCGGGGCTACTCTGAAAAACAATTTCAAGTTTTAAGCAATAATATTCACAATTTTATTTTATTACCATGTATATGTATTGACCCCCTTCTTCAAATTAGATGTGGCAGATGCGGGGTGAACTCCTACCACATGATCGCGTACGAGCAATTCAAGAAGAATTGGCGGGATTCTTTCTTGACCACGTCATAAATAAAGCCGGAGAATACCATCTGGAAGTTGACATTAGATGTTAGGGATTGTAAGAGATCTTATATTGTATATATGTAGCTAGTAGCGTCGGATATATATACGAAAACTTGTTAGACGACCAATCTCTCGAAGAAAGAGAGGTCGATCACTTCTATCTCTATATGTTCATGACGATCTTCTGTACTTAATGGTTCCTTCATTTGCTTACTAGCTAGCGTGTCAAGTTCTCTCTATAGTAGCTAGCGTCGACCAAGCACGGAGAAAGAGAGGACACTTCTCTCTATTAATTAGCTAGCTAAAATAATATAAAACCCCTAAATTAACTTTCCAAAACCCCCTAAACCCCCCTCCCTTTCAAAAAACCAGCAACTGCTAGATGTTGACGCGTGGATGCCTTTTGGTCCCGGTTGGTGTTACCAACTGGGACTAAAGGTACTCCTGCCTGGGCTACCAACACCATCCACGTGGAGCCCCTTCTGTCCCGGTTAGTAAGCGAACCGGGACTAAAAGTTTTGGGCCTTATTCCCGACCCTTTAATCCCGGTTCCAGAACCGGGACAAATGGGCCTTACGAACCGGGACAAATGGCCTTTTTCTACTAGTGTATCATCCTCGGAACCGTTGAGGTCGCCGGGGTTGCTCTGGTCTTCAGGATTTTCCTGACCCTTTAATGGGTGTTCGGGGATATCAGGGTCACCGCGGTCTTTAGGGGTAACTCCGTCCTTGGTGCCGATGATAGCTTTCCTTCCCTTTTCGCCTTTGGACCGCTTATGCGGTTTCGGGCGCCTTGATGGTGCGTCACCCAACTTATCGTTGTCATTGTTAGGCATTTTGTTGCCATTGGGAGTGTCCACCATGTAGACATCATATGTTCAAGTGGCGTCCCATCGACCGGTATTAACAATGGTGGGGGCGGAATCCTCTTCATCCATGTATTTTGCCTCATCGGAGCCATAGTCCAGCATGTCGGTCAAATCTTCAACTGTGGCTATCAAGTGGGTGGTGGGTGGGTTGAAAAACTCATCCCGACCCATACTGTAGCCGATCTGAGAGTAGATCGGGGCTGAATCGTTGGAAATTTTCATCAACGAAATACGATCTAGGGCTTCATCGAACACCAAGGGCTCAATCGGATGATACTGTTCGGAACCTCTGGAGTTGACCTCTGATGTGTCCGAACAAGAAGGATGTTTGGCAAGAACGAGTTTCTGGCCTTCCGGAGGTATGGCCGGATCTGTACCAGGGGTGGGTACACCGTCACGGTTGACCCCGCTGGTCTGACCGGAGAAGGGACCCGAGGTTAAAGCCTCGGAGTCTTTGGGCATGGCAAGCGAAGTCGCAAACCCGGTTAATGATAAGTTGCCTCGAGAATCCACGGAGAACTCTAGGTTCCCAAATCGGACCTGTTGATCGGGGGCGAAACTCTCAACACGGCCTAGATGGCCGGTCGGGTCGGCGTGCAGCATAATGCTGCCGAAGGCAAAGATCTGTCCTACGAAGAAAGTGTCCATGTTGCGGACCTCTTCGTTGATGACAAGGTGAGGCATCGATCCCTTGAGTACTCACAGAGGAACTCTCAACAAAGCACCAATGTCTGTGTCAAAACTGGCGGATCTCGGGTAGGGGGTCCCGAACTGTGATACTAGAATCGATGGTAACAGGAGAAGAAGGGGACACAAATTTACCTAGGTTTGGGGCCTCCTCTGGAGGTAATACCCTACGTCCTGCTTGGTTGTATCGATGGTATGGGGGGTTACAGAGTTGATCTAGCCCGAGATCGAATAGCTAACCCTATTTGAGTTGTTCCGTCTCTACAACCTAAAACCCTCTGGCTTATATAGACGCTGAGGGTAGCTAGGGTTTACACATGGTCGGTTACATGCTGAAGAGATAAACATGTCTATTTGCTACATCAAACGCGAAGCGCAAGCCATACTTCCCGAAGCTTCCATCTTGGAAATAAATTCTTCAACAAACCCTATGTTCGGTAAGTGGCCCATACAGTCCGGCCCATAGAGGTAGGTCGGCCTCCTGAAGACCCCTTAATCCAGGACTCCCTCAGTCACCGGTTACCTTTTTCTATTTCTTGTCATGTCACACATGCTCCATTGGAACTTATTCATTCTGTTGTATGGGGCTCTTCCCAAAACCTTTGTTAGTGGACACAATTTTCATGTTAGTGTCATTGACGATTATAGTCGTTTTACATGGCTCTATTTGCTCAAGCGTAAATGTGATGTGTTTGATATATTTCTTAAGTTCCAAAATAATGATGAACGTCTCATTGGTCAAAAAATTCTTCGTGTTGAATCTGACTGGGGAGGTGAATGCCTCAAATTCAATTCATTCTTTAATAAGTTGGGCATTATGCACCGTGTTTCTTGTCCACATACTCAACAGAAAAAATGGCATTGCCGAGCGCAAGCACCATCATGTTGTAGATACTGGCCTCACATTATTAGCCCATGCTTCAGTTCCTTTTTCGTATTGGAGTGATGCCTTCTTTATGACGTGCTTTCTCATCAACTATATGCTTACTCGAGTTATTGCCATGCAAACCCCACTTGAGTGTTTGGTTGGAGAGGTTCCTGACTATACCTCTTCAAGGTGTTCGGTTGCACGTGTTGGCTTAACCTTCATCCATATAACAATCACAAACTATAGTTTCGATCAAAGAAGTGTGTGTTGCTCGGCTATAGCTCCCTTCACAAGGGTCACAAGTGTCTTCATGTTCCATCAAACCATGTTTACATCAGTAGGGATGTTGTGTTTGATGAAAATGTGTTTGCATTCTTAAATGCACCTTCTTCTGATCTACCATCATCCTCATCACATCCATCTCCTACAGCTGACCAATTTGATGATTTTGCGCATACGCCTTTGCTGCTTCCTAATCATGGTGCATGTGTCGGACGAGGAGCTCGTCTTGCACTCCTTGTTGATGTTGTTGATGCTCACGTCGATCAGGTGGACATGCATGGAGCCACAAAACATGATGATGGTTTCATTGCTTCATCTAAGCCGGCGGTACCTTAGTCCGCTTCGTCCGTGTCGGCTCCCCCATCCACGTCTACAATGCATGACTCCTTATATGGCTCTCTAGCCGGCTCGCCTGGTGGCTCATCTTCGGGACCTACACCCGCCTCCACACCGGCTCCTCCGCGGACTATTATGCGCTCTATGCACGGGATTTAGTAGCCCAAACAGCATATAGATGGTACAGTTGCATGGCTTGCCTCATGCATTTTCCCCGTTCTACTGATGATCCTACAACCGAGCCTCGACATTTTCATGCAGATCTTGGTATTACCCATTGGCGTGCAGCTATAGAACAAGAGTTTGATGCTTTCCTCAAGAACAACACTTGGCGGCTTGTCCCTCCTATTCCCGGGGTAAATATTATTGATTTCAAATGGGTGTTCAAAGTTAAACGTCGCTCTGATTGTTCTATTGCGAGGTATAAAGCACGTTTGGTTGCCAAGGGGTTCAGGCAGAGGTATGGACTTGATTATGAGGATACATTTAGTTCGTTGGTTAAACCAACAACTATTCATCTCCTTCTGTTGCTTGCTATAAGTTGAGGATGGTTTTTATGACAACTTGATGTTCAAAATGCTTTTTCTCCATGGCGTTCTTGAAGAAGAGGTGTTCATGCGGCAACCTCCTAGGTTTGAGGATCCCCAACACCCACATCATCTATGTTGGCTTGAGAAAGCTCTTTATGGTCTCAAATAGGCGCCTCGTGCATGGCATCATCGACTTGTCTCTACTCTTAATGCTCATGGTTTTGTTGCATCCACGGCTGACACTTCGTTATTTATCTTTCATCGACACGAACTAACAATGTACCTATTGGTCAATGTTGATGACTTTATTGTTGGAAATATTCCCTAGAGGCAATAACAAAATGGTTATTATTATATTTCATTGTTCATGATAATTGTTTATTGTTCATGCTATAGTTGTATTAACCGGAAACCGTAATACATGTGTGAATACATAGACCACACCATGTCCCTAGTGAGCCTCTAGTTGACTAGCAAATTGATCAATAGATGGTCATGGTTTCCTGACCAATGACATTGGATGTCATTGATAACGGTATCACATCATTAGGAGAATGATGTGACGGACTAGACCAAATCATAAGCATAGCACAAGATCATGTAGTTCATCTGCTAGAGCTTTTCTAATGTCAAGTATCATTTCCTTAGACCATGAGATTGTGCAACTCTCGGATACCGTAGGAATGCTTTGGGTGTATCAAACGTCACAACGTAACTGAGTAACTATAAAGGTGCACTACAGGTGTCTCCAAAAGTGTCTGTAGGGTTGGCATGAATCGAGACTGGGATTTGTCACTCCGTGTGACAAAGAGGTATCTCAGGGCCCACTCGGTAATACATCATCATAATGAGCTCAATGTGACTAAGCAGTTAGTCACGCAATCATGTGTTATGGAACGAGTGAATAGACTTGCCGGTAACACGATTGAACAAGGTATAGGGATACCGACGATCGAATCTCGGGCAAGTAACATATCGATGGACAAAGGGAATTGTATACGGTATTAATTGAATCGGTATATGGTATTAATTGTATATCGATGGAACATGTGGGAGCCAATATGGGTATCCATATCCCGCTATTGGTTATTGGCCGGAGAGGTGTCTCGGTCATGACTGCATGGTTCCCGAACCCGTAGGGCCTACACACATAAGGTTCGGTGACGCTAAAGTGGTAATGGGAATTGTATGTGGTTACCGAAAGTTGTTCGGAGTCTCGTATGAGATCCCGGACATCACGAGGAGTTCCGGAATGGTCTGGAGGTAAAGATTTATATATGGGAAGTCAAGTTTCAGTCATCGCAAAAGTTTCGGGGTTTATCGGTATTGTACCAGGACCACCAAAAGGGTTCTGGGCGTCCACCGGGAGGTGCCACCTTCCCCGGAGGACCATGTGGGCTTAATATGGCTGGGAACCAGCCTCGTTTTTGCTGGTGCTCCTCCTAAGGGCCCAAGGCGCTTAGGGTTGGGAAATCTACGGGGTGGGGGCGCCACCCACCAACTTGGGGGGCAAGCTCCCCCCTTGCCCCCCCCCCTCTAGATGGATCTAGGGGGGCGGCCCCCTCTCCCCTTCAGCCTATAAAAAGAGGGGAGGTGGGAGGGAAGCCGCACCCTTGCCCCTGGCGCAGCCCTCTCCCCTTCTACACTTCCTCCTCCTCTGTAGTGCTTAGCGAAGCTTTGTGGAAGAACCACGAGCTCCACCGCCACCATGCTGTCGTGCTGCCGGAGCTCTTCCTCAACTTCTCCTCCCCCTTGCTATATCAAGAAGGAGGAAACATCCTCGGGATGTAAATTTGTTGAACGCGGAGGTGCCATCCGTTCGGCGCTTGGATCGGATCTTCCGCGATTTGAATCGCCGCGAGTACGACTCCATCAACCGCGTTCTTTGCAATGCTTCCGCTTAGCGATCTTCAAGGGTATGAAGATGTACTCCCTCTCTCTCGTTGCTAGCATCTCCTAGAATGATCTTGGTGACACATAGGAAAATTTTCAAATTATTACTATGTTCCACAACAGTGGCATCATGAGCTAGGTCTATGCGTAGATTCTATGCACGAGTAGAACACAAGTAGTTGTGGGCGATGATTTGGTCAATTTGCTTGTCGTTACTAGTCCTATCTTGATTCGGCGCATTGTGGGATGAAGCAGCCCGGACCGACTTTACACGTACGCTTACGTGAGACTGGTTCCATCGCCTGACATGCACTTGTTGCATAAGGTGGCGAGCGGGTGTCTGTCTCTCCCACATTAGTCGGATCAAATTCGGCGAAGAGCATCCTTATTAAGGGTAAATAGAAATTGGCATATCACTGTTATGGCTTTTGGGTAGGTAAGAAACGTTCTTGCTAGAAACCTATAGCAGCCACGTAAAACTTGCAACAACAATTAGAGGGCGTCTAACTTGTTTTTGTAGGGTATGCTATGTGATTTGATATGGACAAAAGGATGTGATGAAATATATGTGATGTATGAGATTGATCATGTTCTTGTAATAGGAATCATGACTTGCATGTCGATGAGTATGACAACCGGAAGGAGCCATAGGAGTTGTCTTAATTTATTGTATGACCTGCATGTCAATCAAAAATGCAATGCAATTACTTTACTTTATTGCTAACCGTTAGCCGTAGTAGTAGAAGTAATGGTTGGGGAGACAACTTTATGAAGACACGATGATGGAGATCATGGTGTGGTGCCGGTGACGATGGTGATCATGCCGCGCCCCAAGGATAGAGATCAAAGGCGCAAGATGATATTGGCCATATCATGTCACTTTATGATTTGCATGTGATGTTTATCATGTTTTTACATCTTATTTGCTTAGAACGACGGTAGCACAAATAAGATGATCCCTCACTAAAATTTCAAGAAATGTGTTCCCCCTAAGTGTGCACCGTTGCGAAGGATCGTTGTTTCGAAGCACCACCTGATGATCGGGTGTGATAGATTCTAACATTTGCATACAACGGGTGTAAGCCAGATTTACACACGCGAAACACTTAGGTTAACTTGACAAGCCTAGTATGTACAGACATGGCCTCGGAACACAAGAGACCGAAAGTTCGAACATGAGTCGTATAGTAGATGCGATCAACATCGAGATGTTCACCATTGATGACTAGTCCGTCTCACGTGATGATCGGACATGGCCTAGTTGATATGGATCGTGTATCACTTAGATGACTAGAGGGATGTCTATCCGAGTGGGAGTTCATTAAATATTTTGATTAGATGAACTTAATTATCACGAACTTAGTATAAAATTGTCTTTACAATCTATCTTGTAGATCCAATGGCCCACGCTAATGTTGCCCTCAACTTCAATGCGTTCCTAGGGAAAACCAAGCTGAAAGACGATGGAAGCAACTATACGGACTGGGTCCGTAACTTGAGGATCATCCTCATAGCTTCCAATAAATTATATATATGTCCTTGATGCACCACTAGGTGACGCACCCATTTTCCCAGTATGAACGACTGGCAGTCGCATAGTGATGATTACTCCCTGGTTCAGTGCGGCATGCTTTACACCTTAGAATCGGGGATCCAAAAGTGTTTTGAGCAACACGGAGCATATGAGATGTTCCAAGAGCTGAGAATGGTTTTCCAAGCTCATGCCCGGGTGGAGAGATATGGAGTCTCCAACAAGTTCTTCAGTTGTAAGATGGAGGACAATAGTTCTGTCAGCGAGCACATACTCAAAATGTCTAGGTTGCACAATCGCTTGTCTCAGTTGGGAGTTAATCTTCCGGATGACTCAGTTATTGACAGAATCCTCCAGTCGCTTCCAGCTAGCTACAAGAGCTTTGTCATGAACTTCAATATGCAAGGGATGGAGAAGTCCATTCCTGAGTTATATTCGATGATGAAATCAGCGAAGGTGGACATCAAAAATGAACATCAAGTGTTGATGGTGAATAAGACCACCAGTTTCTAGAAAGGCAAGGGTAAGAAGTATTGGGGAATGTTGCATGGGAAACAAAAAATTTCCTACGCACACGCAAGATCTATCCATGGTGATGAGCATCTATGAGAGGGAGAGTGGATCTACGTACCCTTGTAGATCGCTAAGCGGGAAGCGTTAAGAAACACGGTTGGTGTAGTCGAACGTGTTCATGATCCAAATCGCCGAGCGTCCCGCGATCCAATCACGGTCCATCCCGATCAAGCACCAAACGGACGGCACCACTGCGTTCAGCACACGTACAGCTTGATGACGATCTCCGCCATCTTGTTCCAGCAAGAGGGAGAGGAGAGGTAGACGAGTTCTCCAACAGCGTGACGGCACCGCGGTGATGGTGGTGGAGCAATTCCGGCAGGGCTTCGCCTAAGCACTGCAGAAAACCGATCTAGAGGAGAAACTATGCACTAGAGGAACGGGTAGCACGTGGCTGAAAATTCAGTGCCAAAAACCATAAAACCTCTAGTATATATAAGAGGAAGAGAGGAGGAGGCTTGGCCCAAGGGCCAAGCCATCTAGGCTTCGACCGAACCAAGGAGGAGAGGAGGATTCCTCCTCCAATCCTAGTAGGACTAGGACTCCTCCTTATTTTGGTCTTTTTGCCTTTTTCCACCTTTTTCTCTTTGGGATTTTCTTCCTAGCCACATGGGACTTATGTGGGACTTCCACCAGACCACTAAGGGCTGGTATTCACTCTCCCACAGCCCATGTAGCTTCTTGGGTCGAAATACCTCTCCCGATGGTCTCCTGGTACACTATCGGCACTCCTGGTACACTACCGATGAGCCCAAAACTTTTCCGGCGACCAAAATAGGACTTCCTATATATCAATCTTTACCTCCGAACCATTCCGGAGCACCTCGTGACGTCCGGGATCTCATCCGGGACTCCGAACAACCTTCGGTCACCACCATACATAACTCTATACCACCGAAACGTCACTGAACCTTAAGTGTGCAGACCCTGCGGGTTCGAGAACTATGTAGACATGACCAAGACACCTCTACGGTCAATAAACAATAGCGGGACCAGGATGCCCATATTGGTTCCTACATATTCTACGAAGATCTTTATCGGTCGAACCTCTATGTCAAGGATTCAGTTAATCTCGTATGATGTTCCCTTTGTTCTTCGGTATGTTACTTGCCCGATATTCGATCGTCGGTATCTCCATACCTAGTTCAACCTCGTTACCAGCAAGTCTCTTTACTCGTTCCGTAATACAAGATCCCGTGACTAGCACTTAGTCACATTGCTTGCAAGGCTTATTGTGATGTCGTAGTACCGAGTGGGCCCGGAGATACCTCTCCGTCACACGGAGTAACAAATCCTAGTCTTGATCCATGCCAACTCAACAGACACCCTCGGAGATACCTGTAGACCACCTTTATAGTCACCCAGTTATGTTGCGACATTTGATACACACAAGGCACTCTTCCGGTGTCCGTAAGTTGCATGATCTCATGGTCATAGGAACATATACTTGACATGCAGAAAACAGTAGCAATAAAATGACACAATCATTCTCCTAATGATGTGATCCCGTTATCAAATGACATCACATGTCAATGGCTAGGAAACCTTGACCATCTTTGATCAACGAGCTATTTCACTAGAGCCATACCAGGGACAAAGTGTTGTCTATTTACCCACACATGTAATGTGTTTCCAATCAATACAATTATAGGATGGATAATAAATGATTATCATGAACAAGGAAATATAATAATAAACACTTTATTTATTGCCTCTAGGGCCTATTTCCAACAAGAAGAACTTCAAGAAGGATGGCAAAGCAGTTGTCGCTCCCGGTAAATCAGTTGCCGGGAAGAAGCCCAAGAATGGACCTGGAAGCGAAACTGCCCCCAAGTACTTAGCGGATAAGAAGGCCGACAACGTCAAAGTTATATGTGATATACATGTTATTGATGTGTACCTTACCCGCGCTCGTAGTAGCTCCTGGGTATTTGATACCGGTACGGTTGCTCACATTTGTAACTCAAAACAAGAGCTGCGGAATGAGTGGAGACTGGCGAAGGACGAGGTGACGATGCGCGTCAGGAATGGTTCCAAAAACGATGTGATCACCGTCGGCACGCTACCTCTACATCTACCTTCGGGATTAGTTTTAAACCTCAATAATTTTTATTTAGTACCAGATTTGAGCATGAACATTGTATCTGGATCTCGTTTGATGCGAGATGGCTATTGATTTAAATCCGAGAATAATTGTTGTTCTATTTATATGAGAGATATGTTTTATGGGCATGCCTCGCTGGTCAATGGTTTATTTTTATTGAATATCGAACGTGATGTTACACATATTCAAAATGTGAATACCAAACGATGTAAGGTTGATAATGATAGTCCCACATCCTTGTGGCACTGCCGCCTTGGTCATATTGGTGTCAAACGCATGAAGAAACTCCATGCAGAAGGACTTTTGGAGTCTCTTGATTATGAATCTCATTTGACACGTGTGAACCATGCCTCATGGGCAAGATGACTAAGACTCTGTTCTATGGAACAATGGAGCAAGAAACCAGCTTGTTGGAAATAATACATACCGATGTATGCGGTCCAATGAGCGTTGAGGCTCGCGGTGGCTATCGTTATGTTCTCACCCTCACTGATGACTTAAGCAGATATGGGTATGTCTACTTAATGAAACACAAGTCTGAGAACTTTGAAAAGTTCAAGAAATTTCAGAGTGAGGTAGAGAATCAACGTGACAAGAAAATGAAGTTCTTACGATCTGATTGTGGAGGAGAATATTTGAGTGACGAGTTTGGCACGCACTTAAGGAAATGTGGAATTGTTTCACAACTCATGCCACCTCGCACACCTCAGCATAATGGTGTGTCCGAACATCATAATCACACTCTATTGGATATGGTGCGATCTATGATGTCTCTTACTAATTTTCTGCTATCATTTTGGGGATATGCATTAGAGACTGCCGCATTCACTTCAAATAGGGCACTGCCTAAATCCGTTGAGATGACACCGTATGAATTATGGTTTGGGAAGAAACCTAAGCTGTCCTTTCTGATAGTTTGGGGATGCGATGCTTATGTCAAGAAACTTCAACCTGAAAAGCTCGAACCCAAATCGGAAAGGTGCATCTTCATAGGATACCCTAAGGAAACTATTGGGTATACCTTCTTTCTCGGATCCGAAGGCAAGATCTTTGTTGCCAAGAATGGATACTTTCTAGAGAAGTTTCTCTCAAAAGAAGTAAGTGAAAGGAAAGTAGAACTTGATGAGGTAGTTGTACCCCCTCTCGAACTGGAGAGTAGCGCAGCGCAGGAAAATGTTTCTGTGGTGCCTACACTGACTAGAGAGGAAGTTAATGATGATGATCATGAAACTTCAGATCAAGTTACTACTGAACTTCATAGGTCAACGAGGACACATTCCACACCAAAGTGGTACGGCAACCCTGTCCTGGAAATCATGTTGTTAGACAACGGTGAACCTTCAAACTATGAAGAAGCCATGTCGGGCCCGGATTACAACAAATGGCTTGAAGCCATGAAATCCGAGATAGGATTTGTAACACCCCAGGATTCACCTACAGTGATGCTTGTGTTTAAGCTACAGTAGCCATGCTAATTAGGCTAATCCATTTTTTTCTAAACCATGTTTGATCACAACGGAATCATATCTCATTTGAATTCCCTAATGGTTTTCAATATTCTTTTAAAAAGCGGTTTAAATAGTTATGCAAACCAGAAAACAAAAACCATGTTTGGGTTACAAATATTCATCTAGTATTGGTAAAATTGAGACCAACTTTTTTTAAGGTATTTAAGTGCCTCAAAAAACTTAAATCAAAGACCAAAATAATTAGTTAAATGCCTCTTTAATTATAGAAATTGCAAACACTTTCAAATGTTCCCCAAACTTTGTGTGGTACTGCCTAATATTGCAGTATGATTTTGGGCAAGCTTCCATATTTTACAAAGGTATTTCTTTTGTTGATATTAAAGCATAACTGAAATAATTAAAACCTAAACAGAAATTTAACTAATAAAAAGGGAAAATATCAAAAGTTATTACTGCTACACTAGGCCCTAGTGGCCACAGTGCAGCCTAGCCCACCAGGCCACGGCCTTTCTTCCACCTCTCGGTAGGGAGAGGCAGAGGAGAGCCGTGCCGAGCATCCAGCCGCCATGGCCGTGGATGGCCACCACGTACCCCCGCTCGACCTATAAGAACGCGCCCCGGAAACCCTAGCTCGGCCTCGACAGATTCCCCCTCTTTTCCCATCGAGTTTCCTCCTCATCTGCTCGAAATCGAGCACGGAGCTCGCGCGATGACCGCGCGCGTTGTCGTCGTTGCCGCGGCCTTCATGCTCCCCGGCGCCCGAGGATCCGTCCAGGAGGACCGCCACCGACGACTTCTTCTTCCTCGAGCAACGAACCGAGCCGAGGGGCCTCATACGCTCGCTATCGGCGTCGTCTTCTCTGCGTACATCATCGTTGTCCGTCGCCGATTGCCACTGCTACGGTCCACCCCTCGCCTCCCCGAGCACTTCACCGGACCCGCCGTGAGCTACTCCTCCGATTCCGCCCATTCTCAACCTCGATCCGTCGCCTTGGTGCCTTGCATCTGACGAGGCCGCCGTGGCCGGAGTTCCTGCACGCGCACACACCCTTGCTTGTTCCTGGCCGCCCCGCGACTGTCTGTTGTTGTGCTGCTCTGCTTCGCTGCTCCCGCTTGCTACTGCTCTGCTTGCTCCACTAGCTGCTGCTCACTGCCGCTGTATCCTGCTCGTTGCTGCTGTTGCGTGATGCTGCTACTGCCACCGGTTGCCGCTGCGGCTGGCCATGGCCTTGGCCATGGCCGGGTGTGCCCGTGAGTGTGTACAGCGTGTGTGTGTGTGCGTGAGTGTGTGCCGTGTGCACGGCAATGTGTGTGTGCGTGGCCACTGCTTAGTGTGGCCGGCCCTTGCTTAATTAGATGCTAGGATTAGTTAGTAGTATTAATGTAGTATTAGAGCAATTTTAATGCGCGACCCAAACGGACGGCCATTTCGTCTGTTTGGGTCGGCTGCCCGCCTTCTTTTAGATTTGGGTCGTCAACGCGCCCAACGCGTCGACCCATATGTGCCGGCGTGGCCGGCTGGCCACCCAATATTACATTGATTTGCATTCAAACATATTGTCAAATAACATAGTTTACCGAATAAAATAGTATAGTTTTACAAGCCGGATACAAATAAAAATGTTTCACATAGATTTGCAAACGAATAAAAAAGGATACATCTATTAGTTGCCAACATGAGCCCACGTATGCTCAACCAAATCATTTTGCAGCTGCACGTAAGTTTCCCAAACACGCACGTCTTCATGAAATTGGGTGAACTGTTCAAACGTTGCCGCTACTCCATGCTCAGGCACAACATTCTCACCCTGAAACTAAAAGCCTTGATCGTACAAACATTCCGGGCGCTCGTCTTCTACGATCATATTGTGCATGATCACACAAGCAGTCATCACCTTCCATAGTTTCTGCGTGCTCCAGGTATTAGCAGGATACCGAACGATGCCCCATCGAGATTGCAAAACACCAAAGGCACGCTCAACATCCTTCCTAGCACTCTCTTGCTCTTGGGAAAATCTTTTCCTCTTCTCTCCGACAGGGTTGGGTATTGTCTTGACAATAGTGGTCCACTGAGGATAGATACCGTCACCCAGGTAGTATCCTTTGTCGTAGTTGTGTCCGTTGACAATAAAGTTCACCGGTGGGTTGTTGCCTTCGGCAAGCCTATGAACACCGTCGAGCGCTGAAGCACGTTGATATCATTGTGTGATCCAGCCATGCCAAAGAACGAGTACCAGATCCAGAGATCTTGAGACGCCACGGCCTCTAGTATGACAGTGCAAGCCCTGACATGTCCCTCTAGTATGACAGTAGGCATGTCAATGAGATCATCGGGCACTTCGTATGCAAGCATTCGGATGGCGGCAGTGCATTTCTGATAAGAGGAGAAACCAATCTTGTCGACGGCATCCTCTTTGCACTCGAAATAGTCATCATAGCCGACCAGCCCCTCTCTAATACGGTTGAAAACATGCCTACTCATACGGTGGCAGCACAATTTTTGATGTTTGAACAACGGGTTTGTTGTATCAAAGTAGTCCTTCTAGAGAAGGAAATGCCCACTATCTCGTTTGCGATACAACACCGGAAGGTGGCCCGAAATGGAGCCACGGAACAACGGCCGCTGGATGTTTAGGTGGTGATGGACCAACACTGCAGCCAATATCTCCTCCAAGTCGGATGACGAATCGTCGGAATAGCAAAGGGAATTGTGGAAGAAGAACTCGTCGGCGGAGTCCATTTCGTACCTTCGCAAACTGTCGAACAGCTTGCGGGCGTCGAAGAAGGAGACGGCCGGCGAGGGGAGTCGCGACGCGCACGGACCAGCTAGCTGCCCTGCCGGCGTCCGACGAGTGGGCCGTCGTCCGACAAGTGTGCCGATCGGGTTTGGCCGGGACAGCGAGGCGGCTTCTTGGTCGCGAGCGGCTGTGCGGTGGGGGGAGCGGCAGTGAGAAACAGATTGCTCCCCGGAGGCAAAACGGCGGTGGCGAGCGATGGGGGGAGTGGTCGGCGTTGCTGGGCGGATGTGGAGGCGGCGACAGCTGGCAGAGTCGCCGGCAAAAATGGGCGGATGTGGAGACGGCGGCGGCGGCGACGAAGGAGGCGGGCGAGGGTTGCTGTTGGCTGGGGTGGAGAGAGGAGGCCAATGTGCCACCGACCAGTGAGCCCGGGAAGGGGAGAGGGTGAGCGCGCGCGTCCGTCTCGTGGCCGCGCCGACGCAAATCCGGCTCAAAAATGGGCCGGAAATGGGTCGCCCGCGGACGAAAAGCAGACGCGTGTCCGTTTGGACCGGCACATTGGGCCGCCTTTTGTGTCTGCGTCGACCCAAACAGACGGCGACGGACGAAATGAATCGCCCCATTGAAGTTGCTCTTAGATTAGTAGATTAGTAAATGACATGTGGGTCCCCTTTTAATTAGATTAAATAAATCATTTGGAAATTTACTAAAACCCTGACATGTGGACCCACCTAAACTATTCAGTTTTTGACCGGTCTGCGGTCAATGTTGACTGGGTCAACACCGCATGGTCCCACTGTTAACCACATGTGCACTTACTCTTGTGTGTACATATAGTTTTTGCTATTTTATGTCGAAATAAATAATATTTCAGAAAATCTTTTAAACTTTGAAAAATCATATAAAATAAATCATAACTCGGTTGAAATTAATTTATATATGAAAGTTGATCAGAAAAATATAACCAATCTAAATACGCAGTCCGTTTGTGTGTCGTGTGCTCCTAGCATAACAAACATGGAACATTTCCATCGTTTTCGTCTGTCCGGTAGTAGTCCGAGACCCGGAAAATATCGTCAGATATTCTTCCGATCCGTGTGTGACATGTAGTATTGTGTTAGTGCATGCCTAGCTCTGCATATTGACATGTCATGCATCGTGATTGTATATGTGCTTTATATTTATTATTTCTCCCCCCCCCCATCTTCTTACCAGTAGACCCTGATACCGACGGTGCTGGTGGGTGCGACTACACCGTTGACGATCAGGCCTTTGCTGTAGAGCAGCAAGGCAAGCAACCCCCCTTGAGCATTTCGATATCGCCCATTTCTTCCCCTCTTAGTCTTGCATTAGATTTTGCTACTGTATTAGTAAGCTCCTATTCTGATGCATAGCCTGTTTTTGTTGAACTGTTACTATACATGCAACCATATCAATTGCTTAGTATAGGTTGATCAATGAATCACCTGTGACCCCCTTAGTCCCAGTTGCCTGTGCTTCTTCATCGACGACTCGACGACTCGACGACTCGAAGACTCGAAGACTCGAAGACTCGGTCAACCGACCGACGAGCCAGGCCCCTCACATCACCGCACACCACTTTAGTATGGCACTGCATAGCTACTACCAAGTGCCGAGAGTGATACCTCACTTATCACGCTCGGTGTTAATTCTGTAGCGTAGCTAATCGATCGTGGGTATCGAGGGTGATTCCTCCTTCCCATTTATCGATAGCGACTCTTGTCATACACATACCTCGAGTGGGATCCATCGAGGGTGATTCCTCGGATATCCACTTGGTGTAATAAACACACAGTTACTTCAACTTGACCTTGTTTACATGTGAAAGACGGGACTGGAGGGACAGGCGGTACCACCCTGGTTGAGGTGGAACTGAGTTCCCGACAGTCTTGAGAGGGGTCGGCCCCAAGGGTACCCGTGTGTAAGATGTGGTGGGATGCGCCGGTAAGGCATCCAAAAGAGTGATGATGAGGCATGGACTGGCAAGGGAGGCCTTTGTCACACATCCTCGAGACAGGGCGACGGGATCGCACTTTATGGGTCGCGCTTGCCCCGCATTAATAAAATGCTAATGGGTTGGGTATTTGATTTGAGTTGGTCGTTTCACCTTTTACGCACCAAACCTTCATGTGGGAGAAGTTATAGGTACTCAGCGTCGGTGTATCAGCCAAAGCTCTTTGGACGTTAGCAATGGAGCGGCGCGTGCCGGATTGGGCTGGAAGGTACAGCTCCTGGACTGAGTGTACTAGGTTTGCTTCCGGCCATGTACGCATCGTGCAGGAGTGCAAGGGCAAGGGGCCCACGAACCTACGCGCTTAGGAGTTAGACCGGCGGGCTGGCCTCTTCGTTGAGTCTAGGTGGGGCGACGACGTTTTGGATCTCGAGGCCAGGCATTACCCAGGAAAGTGTGCCCGGCCGGAGGTGATCAAGCGTGTTGGAAATGCGGTGCACCCCTGCAGGGATGAATTCATCTATTCGAATAGTCGTGTCCACGGTAACAGGACAACTTGGAGTTGTACCTTGACCTACTATAACTAAAAATTGTGACTTTAAATTGAAATGAATGTTGGCTCCGGGATTGCTTCCTCGCAGGGAGTCGAGGAAGAATCTCTGGGCATGGTTACTTAATAAAATTGCTACAATAAAATATTGCTATATGTGAGTTACCAGTCTACTCTCTTCTAATGCTGCAAGATTGTTGAAGATGTGCTAGTCTTCGATAGGACTAGGCCTTCTCTCCTATTCTTGCTTTCCGCAGTCAGTCCAGATATAACCCCACCATTGATAATGATGCATACTTAGCATAGTTCTGATGTCACTCTTGCGAGTACTTTGGATGAGTACTCACCGCTGCTTTGCCTTCTCTTTCCCCTTCGATACGATTCTGCGTTCGGATGATGGAGCCTAGGAGATGGAGTACGCCGGAGACGACTACTACACCACCGTAGGAGCCTACTGCTACGTGGAAGAGGCCCCCGGCCGGCAGTAGGATAGGAGGTTCCCAGGCAGGAGGCATCGCCTCTTTCGATCCGTTGTTATGTTTGTGCTAGCCTTCTTAAGGTAAAACTTGTTTAACTTATGTCTGTACTCTGATATTATTTGCTTCCGCTGACTCGTGCTTGTCGAGCTTTGTATTCGAGCCCTCGAGGCCCCTGGCTTGTAATATGAAGTTGTATGACTTTAATTTGTGTTTAGAGTTGTGTTGTGATATTGATTAGTGAGTCTCTAATCTTGGTCGTACGCATTGCGTGTATGTTTAGCGTACGGTCGAAATTGGGGGCGTCACAGGATTCATGTATGAGAACAAAGTATGGACTTTGGTGGACTTGCCCGATGATCGACAAGCCATAGAAAATAAATGGATCTTTAAGAAGAAGACTGATGCGGATGGTAATGTGACCGTCTATAAGGCTCGGCTTGTCGCTAAGGGATATCGACAAGTTGAAGGAGTTGACTACGATGAGACTTTCTCACACGTAGCGATGGTGAAGTCCGCCTGAATCATGTTAGCAGTTGCTGCATTTTATAATTATGTGATCTGGCAAATGGACGTCAAAACGGCATTCCTTAATGGTTTCCTTAAGGAAGAATTGTATATGATGCATCCGGAAGGTTTTGTCGATCCTAATAATGCTGATAGGGTATGCAAGCTGCAACACTCCATCTATGGACTAGTGCAATCATCTCAGAGTTAGAACATTCGCTTTGATGAGGTGATCAAAGCATTTGGGTTTATACAGACTTATGGAGAAGCCTGTATTTACAAGAAAGTGAGTGGGAGCTCTCTAGCATTTCTCATTTTATATGTGGATGACATATTGTTGATGGGAAATGATATAGAACTTTTGGAAAGCATAAAGGCCTACTTGAATAAGTGTTTTTCAATGAAGGACCTTGGAGAAACTGCTTACATATTAGGCATCAAGATCTATAGAGATGGATCGAGATGCCTCATTCGTCTTTCACAAAGCACATACCTTGACAAGATATTGAAGAAGTTCAATATGGATCAGTCCAAGAAGGGGTTCTTGCCTGTATTGTGATGTGTGAGATTGAGCACAGCTTAATGCCCGACCTCGGCAGAAGATAGAGAAAATATGAGTGTCATCCCCTATGCCTCAGCCATAGGCTCTATTATGTATGCCATGTTGTGTACCAGACCTGATGCGAACCTTGCCATAAGTTTGGTAGGGAGGTACCAAAGTGATCCCGAAATGGAACACTGGACAACGGTCAAGAATATCCTTAACTACCTGAAAAGGACTAAGGATATGTTTCTCGTTTATGGAGGTGCTGAAGAGTTTGTCGTAAAGGGTTACGTCGATGCTAGCTTTGACACAGATTCGGATGACTCCAAGTCACAAACCAGATACGTGTATATTTTGAATGGTGGGGCAGTCAGCTGGTGCAGTTGTGAGCAAAGTGTCGTGATGGCATCTACATGTGAAGCGGAGTACATAGCTGCTTCGGAAGCAGCGTAGGAAGGAGTCTGGATGAAGGAGTTCATCACCGACCTAGGAGTGATTCCTAATGCATCGGGCCCGATGACTCTCTTTGATGACAACACTGGAGCTATTGTCATTACCAAGGAGTCCAGGTTTCACAAGAAGACCAAGCACATCAAGCGCCGCTTCAACACCATTCGTGGTTACATTCAGGATGGAGATATAGATATTTGTAAAGTGCATACGGATCTGAATGTCGCAGATCCGTTGACTAAACCTCTTTCACGAGCGAAACAAGATCAGCAGCAGAACTCTATGGGTGTTCGATTCATCACAATGTAACTAGATTACTAACTCTAGTGCAAGTGGGAGACTGTTGGAAATATGCCCTAGAGGCAATAATAAAATGGTTATTATTATATTTCCTTGTTCATGATAATTGTCTATTGTTCATGCTATAATTGTATTAACCGAAATCCGTAATACATGTGTGAATACATAGACCACACCATGCCCCCAGTGAGCCTCTAGTTAGCTAGCTCGTTGATCAATAGATGGTCATGGTTCCCTGACCATGGACATTGGATGTCGTTGATAACGGGATCACATTGTTAGGAGAATGATGTGATGGACAAGACCCAATGCTAAGCATAGCACAAGACTGTGTAGTTCGTCTACAATAGCTTTTCTAATGTCAAGTATCATTTCCTTAGACCATGATATTGTGCAAATCCCGGATACCGAAGGAATGCTTTAGGTGTATGAAACGTCACAACGTAACTGGGTGACTATAAAGGTGCACTACGGGTGTCTCCGAAAGTGTCTATTGGGTTCGTACGAATTGAGACTAGGATTTGTCACTCCGTGTGACGGAGAGGTATCTCTGGGCCCACTCGGTAATACATCATCATAATGAGCTCAATGTGACTAAGGAGTTAGTCACGAGATCATGTGTTATGTAATGATTAAAGAGACTTGTCGGTAACAAGATTGAACGAGGTATAGTGATACCGATGATCGAATCTTGGGCAAGTAACATACTGATGGAGAAAGGGAATTGTATACGGGATTAATTGAATCCCCGACGTCGTGGTTCATCTGATGAGATCATCGTGGAACATGTGGGAGCCAATATGGTATCCAGATCCCACTATTGGTTATTTGCCGGAGAGGTGTCTCGGTCATGACTGCATGGTTCCCCAATCCGTAGGGTCTACACACTTAAGGTTCGGTTATGCTAGAGTTGTAATGGGAATTGTATGGGGTTACCGAAAGTTGTTCGGAGTGCCGGGTGAGATCCCGAACGTCACGAGGAGTTACGAAATGGTCCGGAGGTGAAGATTTATATATGGGAAGTCCAGTTTCAGTCACCGCAAAAGTTTGAACTCGGAAGCGCCGTCCGTTCAGCGCTTGGATCGGATCTTCCGCCATTTTAATCACCGCGAGTACGACTCCATCAACCACTTTCTTTGCAACGCTTCCACTTAGTGATCTTCAAGGGTATGAAGATGCACTGCCTCTCTCTCGTTGCTAGCATCTCCTAGATTGATCTCGGTGACACGTAGGGAAATTTTCAAATTATTACTACGTTCCCCAACAATTATTGTGCTTAGTTCCTCTTCATCGGCACTTGATCGGTTGGTTTCTGGACTTCGTCAGCAGTTTGCTAACAAGGACTTGGGGGTTCTTCATTATTTTCTTGGTGTTGAGGTTGCTAGTCTCAAGCAAGGCTAGCCCCTTACTCAGCGCAAATATGCACTTGATCTCCTTGCTCGTGCTGGTATGCTCAAGTCTAAGTCAGCAACAACTCCAATGTCCTCCACTAACTGTCTTTGTGCTACTGATGGGGATTCCTTAAGTAATGATGATGCTACTCTATATCGCAGTCTAGTTGGGGGCCTTCAGTATTTGACACTTACTCGCCCTGACCTTTCTTTCACGGTTAATCAAGTGTGTCAGTACCTTCATGCTCCTCGTAGCTCTCATTGGTCCGTAGTGAAATGTATCCTTTGGTTTGTTCATGGTACTGTTGCACATGGTCTCCTTATTAAACCATCTGCGTCTAGTGCGTTGTCGACCAAATCTAATGCAGATTCGGCTAGGAGCCTTGATGATCGGCGATCAACCCGGGGGTATTCTCTCTTTTATGGACCAAACTTGATCGCTTGGCGAGCCAAGAAACAGTAGACTGTCTCCCGTTCGAGTACCGAGTCTAAATATAAGGTTGTTGCTGATGCCACTGCTGAGCTGATCTGGGTAGAAGCACTATTGAATGAGCTTGGTGTTCAGCAAATTTCTCCTCCTGTTCTATGGTGTGACAATATTGATGCTACATATTTATCCTCTAATCCGGTGTTTCATGCTCGAACGAAGCACATCGAGATTGATTATCACTTTGTTCGAGAGTGAGTTGCACAGAAGCTTCTACGTATCCAGTTTATCTCATCCAAGGACCAACTGGCAGATATTTTTACCAAACCACTACCACTTTCATTGTTTCAGGAGTGTAAGCGTAATCTCAAGATGTTGTCGATAGTTCAGATTGAGGGTGGCTGATAGAATACATGGCTTTCAATTATTCTCCTAATTAGAATCAGTTAGGATCTAATCTAATCTCTTGTAATTAGGAAAGGTTGTATGCCTATATATATGATGTATATGCCGCACCATATTGGTGTCGAGCATTGTTCTCTTGATATCTCTCTCACAAAACCCAGCTAGGTTTACAGTTACCTATGTCCCCAATAGCAGCCATAAAGCTTTTAAGACTAGGCAGACAGCAGAAAAAGCTTACACAAACTATGTGCGGAACTATACAGTTCGCGTGGTTGAAGTTGGCAACATTGCAGGTGGCGGCGTCACGCCTTGCGATGAAGAACTTCATTATCGTCGTGCAGTTCGTCGTCATTGTTCTGTTGTGGTATTGGTGTGCTAGGTGTGTCATATGTGAGGTAACCTTATCACATAGAGTACAAGGTTAGCACACCTCGGACCTTGTATGCAACCAAACAACTTGCTTATGTGTGATTTCGGACGATGCGGACAACCAAACAACGTGCGTTAAGAAGACGCCTAATGCGAGAAAACAAAATACAAACAACCAAACAAATTACAAATGTTGGTTTAGAGACTGTTTTTCCTCAAGCAGCCTCTTGTGAACCACCTTGAGGTATCCGGAGCCTGCTGCTACGGCTGCCAAACACGCTCTTAGGGGATGGTAAAAAATTCACTTGTTAGACTTTTTCTTGATCTTGGTTCACAGGTTGCGCATGCTCTTGACGGGTACTACCAAGCAGTGATGTTTGGGCGGACCCACTGTTCGTTACTCCCTGTATGCTGTAGCAAGAAAGGAAATCAAATGCAGGCAGGAGATAGTGGCAAGAGCTAAGCTCAGTGGTGGCTGTGAGTTGTGATGGCTTCCTTCCCGTACAATCCCCACCGGCGGCAACCAGAGTCCTCCACCTGGCCCGACCTCCCACCGGAGCTCCTGGACAAGGTCTTCAGGTCCCTCGACCCGCTCGGCCGCGTTGCCGTCCGGCTCGTCTGCTCCTTGTGGCGCTCCTGTGCGCGGGCCGCTCCGGCCCCATTCCCCGTGCCATTCGAGGCCCCACTTCTCCTCCGCCACCG
The DNA here is from genome assembly GCA_022496015.1 of Hordeum marinum. Lineage (NCBI taxonomy): Eukaryota > Viridiplantae > Streptophyta > Magnoliopsida > Poales > Poaceae > Hordeum > Hordeum marinum. Next base: position 516,703,113 of record CM039676.1, on the reverse strand, counting down.
CCCAGGATCCGGCGGCGAACTTGCCATCTTCAGCCTCAGGCGCCGTGAGATGCTCCCCTTTGCCCTCCAAGCCGGCCGGTGCTGCGGCCAGATCGGCGGCTGGCTCGCGATGGCCTCGGACGGGGACCGCGCCGTCGCGCTCTGCAACGTCTTCTCCGGCGAGTCCGTCGCCGTGGCCTGGGCCCTCGCGTTCCCGGTCGCCAAGGTCGTGCCTCCGCGCCGCCCACCTCCCCGGCCCGGCTGGGTGGCCGCCCTGCTCAGCCGCTCGGGCCTCAAGGTCGAGCTCGTTCCGCCGGACAGCGTCATGTCTGCCTCCTGCAGGACCATGATCGACGCCGCCGGCTCGGGGCACGGAGATATCCAGGATGTGGCGTTCTGGCGCGGCCGCGCGGCCGGCTGTGCGCCCTGTCCGACGACGGCACGGTCCTCGCCTACCGTGCCAGCCTCCGTGAGCGCGTGGCGGCGGTATGCGAGCTGCGCGGGGAGGAGGTCGGGCACCAGCTGTACAACGGGTGTACCTGGTGGAGTCCGACGGGGAGCTCCTCCTGGTGGCGAGGAAAGTAGTGCAGGACTGCAGGGCATAAGGCGGTGTTCGTGCCGGCCGAGGTATTAATTCGGTTGAGGTCGAGGTGCGGCGGTTCCTGCCGGCGCGGCGCGAGTGGGAGGCAGCGACGGAGCTGCCCGGCGGGAAGACGCTGTTCGTGGGACCGGCGGCTTCGGTAGCCGTGTCGCCGGCGGCGTCGGGGGTTCGGAAGAACTGCGCGTGTACTTCGCGCAGCGGGGCGAGGGGACTACGGCGCGGCATGCCATCGGCGTGTACTCGCTGGGCGGCCAGGAGACGACTGTGGTGGGCATCGCCGGCGGGCACTTCGTCGACGTCGAGCCCGTCTGCATCTGCCCTTCGGTCTTCTGATCTGATCCCACGCCTGCGTGCGTGCTACTGCGTGTGTGAGTGAATAAGCAACAACTGCAACTTCGTGCGTCAGTGGTGTGAGTGCGATGAATTCATGCGTGTGATTGCTTTTCTGCATTGTTATTCAAAAAATAGAGTGCTATTTGTTGAAGTCTCTAAAAATGTCGTCTTAAAAAGTACGCTATTTAGTATTAAACAAAGGCGGTGTGTTTAGCTCTCATCCAAATGAGACTTGACGAAATCATACCTAATTCCTACACCATTTGATTTTGATGAAGATTCGTGCGGATTTAATATTTTTAATTTTTGTTTGATTATTTAAATGATGTATATGTGTTAGATGAGACTTTGTTATTTCTCATCTAGACAAGATTTAGCAAATCCGATTAAACAAATATTATGGTGGGTAGTACCTCGAGTCCTCGGCGAATTATGAAAAATAATTGAATACTTTTATCCAAGAATATGAACATCTAAGGTCTACATAAATTAGCACATAATTACATTCCTAAAAATAGAAAATTGAAGAGTTTAAAATTTTAGACTTTGATATTATATATTCATATTATGTTGGACTCTACTCCAGCGCGATCAGAACCCAGTGGGACCCAATAGACGCCTCCCACGCTGGCATCCATCATCGTGTCGCAAGCATATGTGTCACAGAGTTACCAGTCGCATGGTTGAAGGCCCGTCACGTTGTAAATCAGACAAGCGTTCGTCTGCTGGTTATTATTAGGGTTATTTTCTGTTCTTTTGTGTAGGGCACATTTGATAATATTTCCGAATGAAATTTTAGAGGTTCACATCAAAGAATGCAACATGCACACCACTCCCCAGATAGCGGATACCTAAACCCATGCCCACTAGTGTTCAATAAAAAAAAACATGCCCACGGCTCCAGATTCTGTCGGAGACCCATGGAGACCCCGATCCCGTGAGCAAGCAGTAACAACCTGAACTTTAGCAGCAAATAAAGTCTCAAAAACATATTTACGATCGACATTAGTATGCATAAAAATATGTACACCAACTAACAAATCAAACTTCTAGCAAAAACTAATTGCATAGCCATTCTTCACATAAATATCATTTGAGCAACATATGTGTGCCCCGCAAAAAAAAAAGAGCAACATATGTGTGGACGCGGGTCTGAGTGTGTAATGGGTATCCCCGCAAAAAAAAAAGGTGTGTAATGGGTATGGGTAGTAGTGGAACGTCTCGTTCCCATGATACCTGATGTGTACTTTTTTCTAACCGATATGTATGCGTGTGGGTAGTAAATCTGACCAACAGCCACCTCCTAGTAGGGTCATTACTTGCGGATAATCCGATAACGGGTTCACACGTTGCTCAAACATACAAGTGACACTAAATAGTATTTGTGTGGACTCGCACATGGCATGTGATTTCGCTTGCAGACGCAGCATGAAATCTCATAAAGAAGAAGGTTCAATTCTCATAAAAGGTGGAAACAAATTATAGATCCCATAACCGATTCCATCCAGAGCCTTTTGATTCAAATCATTTTTTTCGAGGATTAGCATCTTTAGATTTTTTTTCCCATATTCATCATTTGAAGTGCCCCTAATAGTATTTTGCATGTACTACATATGATTTGAAATTTAGCATCCACACAAATCTCTTGGAAAGAACCCTTTTGTTTTCTTGCGATGCATGAAACAAAGCAAAATCTTTTAGGATTAAAATGAAATGATATTGCAGTCATAAAAGAATATCATATTCCTGTTTTTTTAGAATTCCATATCTCATAGGTAAATAAGAGGTGGATAAATAAATTTGAGAGTATTTAAAGCTAAGGAGAAAATTCTCGTGCACGTGATTTAAAATTCTCTTCGATCCTAAAGATCTTTATAGAAATTTGGAGGATTATAACTTTTTGGAGGTTTTAGAAATGAGTTTTTTAATTTGCAGGAAGCAATTATGTTATAAGTTCCCTACTCATCACAATACAATTCGTGGGAATTTTCTACGGCTCTGAAAGAATTTGCAAAAGATGACAAGCATCATTGTTTTCTTATGGTGTAATAAAACATTCTTAGGTATACCAACTTAATTGACCTAACCCATCGAATTCGTGATCCTCGTGTTACAGCTGCGCGCTTTCTGTATTTATTTTTTGCTCTTTTTTACAGTTTTCCTGACGACGAATCGAGTCCGCTCTCTCGTGGAATCCAGGTCAATCGTGACAAGGCGTCAAACTGAAACGATTCTCAAATTAGCACACGGGGCACGACTTACAGATGACAGACATGATAAAGCTAGGTCAAGTCAGGCATGGCTGCTCTACAGGTTTGTCTTGTTTGGTCAATTGCATGCATGCGCGATTCCTGCCCCTGTACCAACATGCCGTACGTGGGCATGCATGGCCGCAACACAGTGCAGTTCTTCCTCACATGCATGGCCTTGTCAGTTCACTGCCACTTCCTCTGACCAAAAGACATGGTTGCATGCATGCCAAAAGCAAAGCAACACATATGTGCAAACAGTACCGATCTGATTCAGGGACGGCCGGAGAGAGAGAGAGGTGAGAGAGAAAGAGAGGGAGAGAGAGGAGAGGGAGAGAGAGAGGGATTGGGCTTAATGCTAATAATTGTTTTTAGCTGAGTGCAAAATGACATGCAATCAAACATCATAAAATAGCAAACAAAGCATAGTATCATGTATATATGATCACGATATTAGTAACTTAGCAAAAGAAAAATCCAGTCTTGTAAAAAACATTAAAACAATCCGTGAATGTAGAGCACACACATATGTCAGTTTTGTTAGAATACACAAATCAACTATGAACTTTGGTTTGTATTTATTATGTCTATATATTTTGTACATACTTGATTTTTCTTAAATGTACCGTCTAGATAAGATTACTCACCATGTCCTTCATATCATATGATATTGGTTCAAAACTTCTGTTCATCAAACAGCGCCTCTGTAGAATTTTCTTGTAAATACTAAAAACTACTCCTCTGTTCACTATTATAAAGATCCTCTAACCTTTTTCTGAATCAGATGTATATAGACGTGATTTAGTGTGTTTGTTCGTTCATTTCAATCTGTATGTAGTCCATATTAAAATATCCGAAATGTTTTAAAATAATGAAAAGAGGAGGTAACTAGAAAATTTCTTTGGTATGTTGAATCAACTAGGGAGCTAGAGTTTGAGCGCACGCTAAAAAAGTGAACAATGTAAAATGTAAAAAAAAGAATTGTATTGTCACATCGCCGACCGTTGACGTGCACTTTACACGTTCCTGTCCACATTATGTATATAGATAGATCTTGCAACCTGGGGTCTACCACAGATCTGCATGCCGGCCGCTAGCTACCACCACTCCACTGTACATGCATGTACACATGTCTATATGATGGATTGGACGCTGTTGTCTTCTCATGCGGGATGCATTTGCACGCAGCAATCCCAATAAGAAAAAAGCTACTCCCTTCGTTTCGTAATATAATGCGTCTTCCGTTTTCAAGCTTTAACTTTGACCATGAATTTAACCAATAAGAACGATTGCGGCGGAAGTAAAAATTATACCATCGAAAACTTGATTCGAATACGAATTCAATGATATAATTTTTACTCCCGCCGTAATCGGTCTCGTTAGTTAAATTTATGGTCAAAGTTAGATTTAGAAAAACGCGGACGCAATACATTATGAAATGGAGGGAGTAGCAAGCAATGACTCCATCGACATAGCTGAATCGATTAAAAATGCCAAGGAACTCCAAGCACTTGACATGCATCACGAACGCCGGCCGACACTTGGAGCACTAACCATTTTAGATATCCTGCGGTTCACTAGGTAAGAAGGAAAATTTAAAAGTTCTATTTTTTTAAAGTCATAGCGCATAACATGCATCTCGAAACCCGGCCCACACTTGGCGCAATACATGATTTGAGATGTACTGGTGGTTCGCTAGGTATTTGTTTTCTGAAAGTTCTGATTTTAAAAAAAATGGGACACATAATGATGCAGATGTACCATCGTACAAGATTCCAAGTCCACAATAATACAAAACAGACCATGAATAGTATCATATTCAAAAGGGAATATAATAGTACCATAATGTACCATATTCAGATCAAAATTTCTTCTTTTTGTTTCTTGAGCTGTGTATTGAATTTGAATCCAAAATTTTGTAATATGGTGTACACACACATCCACAGACACACGCTTACTGTATGAGTGTTGCTGAATTTGCTGATATTTTTCAATCATATTGAATTACATAGGGCTTAGTACACTAGTACACCTCGAGGTGCTAGTGCATGCTACATGCCCCCATGCCACTGACACTTGATAAATAGATGGCATTACTGTTTCTCTCTTCAAAGGTGACAAACCTTACCTATACTATTAATTTATGGGTCAGATTTTGAACATGAAGCTCAAGAAATATAATTATGTTTAAGTAGTTGAAAAGTTAATATATAAGTCACGGGATATTTAATAATAATATAGGCAAACTTGCCGGCATTTGATAAATAGACTGAGTTCTAGTGGTAAAGCAATGTTTTTTGCCTTCCTTTATTTTTCTTTCCAGTGCAAAGCTATATTTTGCTAGCATTGGCAGTATCATACTACGATGGCTAGACTACATACTTCAGCACATGATGTTATAGAAGCAATAACACACCATTTGACTCATATAAGCATAGAATAAGAGGGACCATCACTTGGTAGAGTTAATTAATTGATTTTACTACAAAGGAGTTTTTTTAAGCAGCTTGCCAAGATGTATGAATAGGACAAAATATATTATGGCTACATACTCTGAGTGTTACCTCTACTATCAAAGGGAGTTGGTAGGTTCACCTGACCTCCTCTCCTGATTTTTTTCCTCCGCACACGCACATCCCAGCTTTGTTTTCTGTAGTTTTTTTATAATCTCAAAAAGTTGCCACACAAAGCAAACACCAACGTATATAGAGTAACTTGGAATAATCTGAACAAAATTGATACTTTCCTTTACTTATCCTACTCATTATCAAACATTATCAACTAATTTATGGAAAATATCATCTGTTGGTGTACGTACGGATCACGTTAATTATGGAGAGTGTCATTCAGTTCCGGTTTCCATAATTTTCATGTTGTGCCACACCATCCTGACCGGCGACGTGGGCCAGGCCATTAGAAAAAAGTACTCACGGAGTCTCTGTTAAAGTACACGTAATTGGTATTGAATCACTAAAATCTGTGTGCCCCGGTTTCAAAGCATGGGCAATTAGCTAGCTATTGTTAAAACACATGCACATTTTATATTTACAGAAATCTAGCCATACATGAAAGTACAAGGATTTTAATTACATTGACATTGTTATCTATTCGGTAAAACTTGAAATGTGAAGATCGCTATTGTCCTACAAATTTAAATACTATTATGAGATCAAATATATTTTTGAAAGAAAAATAACTAGAATAATTGAAAGGAAATAGCTCCAAATACATATTAAAGGGACAGTCAGGTCAACATACATCCTCGCAAAATTAAAGTCAATCAACAATTTCACCTCTGATCATGAATATACTCACCAGCGATCCAAAATATAAGTCTTTTGAAAGCTTGTTCGAAGTTTCATCCAAAAATTAAGAACTACTGGCACAACTAAAACATCGACTTTTTATTACTAGATCCAATATTTAAATAGTTGTACACTTTGTAGTACTATCAATGAATAATACGAAAACTCCATTAGAGATAGCAGTACACATAACACATGTCGGTATTTCTCATGATTAATTACCTCATACAATGTACAGATATATACTCGTAGTTTTATCATCATATATTGGCGCAAACAAATATTTTAGTTGTCCTGTTGTACAAATGAAGGGGAAAACCAGTGCGTATTAAGATATGTATGATCTTCTTAATCGAGCATGCATATATGTATCATAGCTGCCCTTATCAATTGATTAGCTAGAAGATCCGTGATTAGAATTTGTGCCACTCATAGTTACTACTTACCCCCCTAGATCCGTAGACGTTTGCACCGATCATCATGCGAGTATTATCAGTCTCCTCCAACTCCTCCAGCTCTGCAAAGACCTCGTCAGGCTGGATGCCTTCAAACACCAGGCCACCAACATCCCCGGCGCCGGCGGTGCTATCCGGCATCATGCAACTGACGGGAAGCTGGTCACCGGGGATTGGATTGTTCTGCTCGACGTCGAAACTGTTGCTGGAGGATGAGCTTGCCGCATTATCAGTGGCACTACTGCTGATGATCTTGTGCTGCTTCTTGGCAGCGGCGTGGGTGTGAGCACGAGCGTATCCAGCGAGGACGTTGCGCTGCATGGGCCATGGGTGGTTGTGCTCGGCCGTGTAGGTGATAACCAGCATGTTGGGGTCGCTGCGGCTGCGCTCCACCTGTTTCCGCGCTAGGCACCCTTTGGAGCTGCTGCATCTGTAGTAACCCCTGCATGCATGCACCAAAAATATTCCATCATCATTGTGTATTGATTAACACGTATTTGTTATTTTTTCCGTTACTTAAGAATTGTTATTTCTGAGTGGATTAAGTTAATTACACAACATAATCGTTAAGCTGCAAACAATGTTTTTTGTGTGTGTTGCCGACAAATTAAAGAAAAAAGAGTTCTGTGTGAAAATTTAATTTGGTGTCTTCGTGTGCAGGTGCTAGATTCGCAATTTCACAGCTATTACCTAAGACAAAATCTGCAACTACCCAGATAAAGAAATCAACTACGCAAACTTAGAAATAGCAATTTTCCTATTGACGACTTAGCTAGAAATAGATGTCCACGCCACTTGATTAATTCACCCGCCAATGGGAGATATGAATGCATATAAATATAATTAATTATATGTGTGTGTGTATAATGGTTGTGTTTTGGTTTTGTTCATTAATTACACTCCAGTATATAAAAAGTGACGTTTTGGTCATGTCTTAAGTCAAACTTTGAAAACATTAATAACCGATATTGCAATAAATATTTCGGTAAATTTTAAAGACTATATGATGAAAGAACTACTTTAGAATATTATAGCATGTGGTTACAGGCGATTGAATCATGAAACAACTCATGAACTGACCAAAATTTCATAACAGAAGATGCCTTGTTGAATTATATGAATAGGTTATTGATTTTGAGAGAGTCCTTCTTTGGCTCATATGATAGGAATAGGAAAACCATAGGAAGTGAGATAACATGTATCTCAATTCGTATATGAAAATATATGTCATTTGATGCATAGGATATAAATTTTTTCGTTGAGTCTAGGCTAATGTTTTTCTCTCTCTTGAAATGTGATGTATTGGTTCTTATCCTACATATGAATCGGAACTCATTCCTACAAACTAAAGGACTTCAAAGGATTTTTTTCTATAAAATTCCAATCATTTAGAATTCCTACAAAATGAATATAAACCAAAGGAGGCCTAAGTTTGACCAAGAAAATATACAAAAATATGAATATAAACAAAACCTAATAAATATCAATATACCAACCATTAGATATGTATTGATAATGCATTTATTTCATATTGTAGTTGTTTATAGTTTCTTCTATATATTTTGTCAAACTTGTTAATACTTGACTTATTAACATAATTTACACACCATCTATTCACGGATGGAGGGAGTATAAGATTGAATCTAATTAATAAAACAAATATTTAGTCTTCAGGTAACCTTATTTTCTTAGTTTTTTTTACAGAAGGTGGATTTTATTAACTCACAATGAGCATCAAGTGGATATAACACCATGGGCACACACCCGGGCTCTGCATATTTAGGATGTACAACCAACACAAACACACACAAAAATACCGATAACTAGCAAAGTCACAGAGACCAAAGTCGTATGTAGGCGAGGAAAAAAAACAAAGTGATCAAATCAGCGACCAACAAACTATGGAAAAAACCATATCCGCGCCAATCATCTCATGACTTCACACGGACGACAGAGTTCTTTAACAGCAATGCCTTCAGCAAAAGAGCGATACTGACACAATCGACGTCACCAAATCCAACCGTCGAGGCTACAACCTAAGACTTATTTTCTTAATTAGTTGTTGGGTGTCAACAAGAGCTAAAATTGATTGTTCCTGCTAAATAGAACATATCCTAATTTACCATCTATATTCAGTGACCTATATTATTGATCAATGTCTTCCTTGTTCGGTATCTTTTGGATTTAAATCTGACAGAAGACTCTCCTCCCTCAAAAGTTAATTTTATACTCATGCCCTATGGCAAACTTCCGCACACTCGGCTCTTTGACCGGACGGCTACAAACTAGTATCAAACAGGTTACACCAACTTTCCCTCACACTCTTAAAAACTAACCCCAACACATCTTAACTAACGACAATCCTAACCACTAATTCCATACCTTCCCCGCCCTCTTTGAATGTGTACTTCCACCCTCGCCTTAGTGGAACCATTGACAAGGCTCCAAGAGGTGTAGTTTTCCTATCACGTTGTGTCTCTACTTCCACCTTGTTCATTGTCTCATTGTCGATGATCCACGTGTCGCACCGACCCAAATGATCCTAATGTTCATTAACATCCCTTTCCTAACATTGAAACACTGCAACAAACACTAATGATGAGTAAACGCAACAAACACTAGCTTAATATTGCGCTGTCTGTCCAAATCCACAAAGGAAGATGCTGATATATCGCTGTTTTTCATTAGGTCATATCATAAATTTCCATGTCAACCAAATGTGGAAAACTTGGCAAAATTTGAGTTGACAACAAAACAGTAAGCTCGTTTAAATTTATATGACCGGTCGACCAAATGTGAAAAACCTATTGAAAGAAAACCAAACGACAAAATTAGTTTGAGGCATGCACTTATGCACATACAGTACCAAACTAAGACATCAGATGTTAATAATAAACTTCAACTGGATCATGAAGACAAATAGTACCTTGGATAAGGAGAGCCCTTGATGGGTTTCTGGCCATACTTTCTCCATGCCCATAGGTCAGATGGAATCACCTCTCCTCCCCCTCCTGACCGGTTGCTCATCACTGGTGGCGCCGGGATACACACCACCTTCCTCACATCGTTCTTTCTGCAGTATGGTATATGCGGGCAAGCCATGCCGCAATAACTTAATGTAGTGAATGGCAAAGTTAGAGCTTCTGAAGAAAGATTAAATAATCTCCCCACAAAAATAATTTCTTTCATTAAACATCATGAAAGGATTAAAGAAGCCTGATTTAATTAGCGAGAGGGGGGACATATGCAGCTACCCATACATCAAATCTCAGGAATTCAAAACTATATATCAACTGTTGAGTTAACTAATGGTATAGCTGACACAGAATGACAATTTCACAGGTATGAAGTATTTAATTATTATTTCAATCTACTGAAAACTGATGCGGAAAGGAACCAATGGAAATGCATACAAAGAACTGAAGTTTAGATAGAATAGAACCACAGAAAATTACATAGGTACGTGCATGAACTAATGAAATTGTAAGGGGAGAGGGGGAAATTTATTAGACGAGGAGCAAATGACAAATAAAATACTGAAGCAACAAAGAATAAGGCCAGATCAAGTCTCTTAGCTAGGAAAGAAATTAGGACGGATCGAAGGAGAATTAATTAAGAATTAATAACCTGGTGATCATCTGATGATGAGGAACAGGTGGTGGTGGCGAGATCCTCATGGGGTCGTCGCTGTCGGCGGCGGCGCAGCACGCGTGCTCAGAGATCTGGAAAGCCAGCAGTGGCTGGTGCTGGTGCTGCTGCTGCTGCGGCGGCTGTCCATATCCACCAGCCGCATCCAGCAGGTACGGGTCGACGACAACGGTCGTCGGCGACGCCTCGAGCGTAACCTCGCCCCCGCGGCAGGCGACGTTCGCGGGCCGCCGTTGTCTATCCTCCTCGTAGGGGATCATGACGCGAGCTGCCGGAGAAGGGGGAGGTGGTGGTGGTTGGCGACGGGCTCCTGTGGAGTAGACCATTGCGTTGGCACGGGCCACGACGTCGGCGAGGTCGCCTTCTCGCGCAGCAGTGGCGGCGTTGTTGGCCTGCCCCTCCATATCCATAGTGGTCTTGTGCTCTCTATATCTTTTCTCTTGGCTCTACTATTACCAGCCAGCTTGCAGGAGCTGTAGACACACACTCACACTGGCCTCCTCACTCTCTATCTATCTCTCATTCATGAGCTATGGCTAGCTAGCTAGTTGATAATGGAATGGAGCACACAGTTTGGCAGAGGAGATGGATACGGGATGTTTGTTCTGGGATACGCTGCTGCGGTGCAAGGTAAGTGCGTGTGTGTCTTTTCATGGAGTAACCACGAGAGGAGATCCGAGATATGATTTCTGGCTATCTATGTATGGTGAGGGTGAGGCGGACCGGACATGTGTAGGACGAAAATAAGCGACCTGCATTTATTTGGAGCTCAGGACACTGTTGGTGCCAACTGTGGGCAGCTTATTGCACCACAGAACAGAGGTCAGGACATTACGGCACTCCCTCCATCCTTCTCTCTGCAAGGACTACTGCCTTTGCCTCCTTCGCTCTCTACCCTCCTTATTTAGAGAGAGATGAAAACGACAAGGGGACAGGGACATGGCGGCACTTATGAGATGCAGACAGAAGGGGCAGTAGGGCTTGGCGACCTAGTCCTTTTCCACTCACCCTTCTTTTCACCACTCAGTAGATTTTCAGAAGGATCTAATGAACGAACGTTCACTCTTCGGTCTTAGGGAGAGCATGTTAGTATGCATTCCAATTTGGTCGCGTTACTGAAAAGAAAAGAGGAAGAAGAAGCAGGAGGAGGATGTACACCCCACTAGCCATGGCTTAGATGGCATGGCTGGATGGGGCCTACACCTAACTTTTTTTTTGAGGGGCCTACACCTACCTTCATCATAGGTGTTGGTCAGTATGAGGACAAAAGCGACAAAAGGAGGAGTTGGCGGTGCAAGATCTGCCACCAGGAACTGGAAGGGGAGCGTGAAGAAGGAAAGGGAAGTGGCTAGGTTAAAGAGGAAGAAGAATGGAGCAATGTTCACACAATTAAACTACATAGTGAACAACTCGCTGTACAAGCATACCTAGATACATCTCAGGACGGTCTCAATGTGTTATTTATACTAGAGACGGTTGAGTAGATTTTTACCAACAAGGTTTTATGGTAAAACATGGAAGAAGGTAAAAGCGGCAATGTGGGTAGCCTATTACATCACCTTTCATTTGGTCACGAAACTATTGATACCGGGAAATTTCATCTTCACTCCATGTGAAACGGTTTTTAAGATGGGGTAGCCCTTGTTTTATACACATGACAACCTTATCACATTTATATGTGAAACAAAAAAAAATCAGAAAATGTCAATTGTATTAAGAAATTTGACAAAATAGTAGAAATCTTGCATAATTTAATAAAAAATATGGAAAATTTATATTTATTGAAGACATCTTTTAAAGTGGAATTATGAAATATATGTTTTTAAAGAAAATTGTGAATTTATTTATTTTTAGTGAAATGTGAGGAAGAAAGGATTTGAAGGATAAATGACAAAACTATAATTGTAGAATATTCCATATATGCTACTGACAAATTTAAAATCATTTAAGTACTTTTTAATTTATCCGAGTTTAGTAATTTTCATTGAAATATTATATTCTTCCCGACTCCAATACATTATGGGTGGTATGGCAGCCACCAGCACACACCAACACCTAAGTGGACCGAACTATCGGATACCACCTCCCTAACCGACCCGACATGTGCAACAACCAAATAAGATTTCATAGATTTAGTTTTCTCTTCTCTTCCTAAATAGAATTTTTTATGAATATGATTATATTTTCACAATGGGAGGAATCGTGTTGGGAAGGATCCATGGTAGATTGCTAGAGAAATATTGGAATCTTTGGTTTCAAACAAACATATGCATGAATATTTTATCTAGCTATTTTTGTTTCCAGGAAACAAACATTTTTATGCCATGAAAATATAGAGATGTAATACATATGAAGCGAAGAAAGGGCAACCTTAGTATTACAAGATGATGTTATATCATTATCGTTCATAAAATATCTTGTAAAAAAACATTCCATTTTTCTTGATCAGATGATGTCATGCATTACCATTCTTGGAGACTTATAGCATCATAATATTCTCGTAATTCCTAAGTATCCACCACTTATTGTTAAGGCTCTTTATAACATAGAGAGGAGAATAAATTAGGGAGAGGGTGGATGGGCGAACAATAACACAATGTATTAACTAATTAGTGTAATAATGCAAAGGCTCCTTATTGTAGATAAGGTGAACCTCATCTATAATGATGTATTTTCCTTTACTTCTAGTTATGGTGGTCATCATATCCAGGATTACATATTAACTAATGGGTTTGTGCCATTATTTTGAGTTCAATTGAGAAGAAAAGTCTAATTCCCTTTTATAATTTGTGATGGGTTTATGTGTAATTTCCTAGGTGTACACTGGTTACAAATAAGAGATTACTGACTCAAATTTTAAAAGTAGTCAATAACGGATGGGTGTAAGCGTATCTCTCAGATGGGAGTTTTTTCTTTTCTTTTTTGTTGCATCGACTCTCGGATGCATGGGAGTTGACTAGTTGTGATTGTCATGATTGACGTAGTGTACTATATTTCTTGAGTCTCGGTTACATGGAACAACCGAACAAGTATTAGACCAGTACATACGCACAACACACACATGACACACACACACACGCATGAACATCATTAGACACACCTATGATACACCTATCAAGATCTACATCCTATAAACACATGTGACGTCTTGAGAAACTTCTGAAACCGAACGATGGATACACCATTATCTCTGTGCCACATAGATGTGCGAGGTACCTGCAAGGAAAAATATCCCAGGTGAGATACCCATGTCGATGTTGGGGATCGATCTTGGGCGGGTTGGGTGGCCACTTCCACAACCAGAGCTATAGGCTCGTTCTCATGGTGTACTGTAGTTTAATCGGCACTGGATCACCTTAGGTGAGGTTCACAAATCCTGCAATATTTTTGTATTTGTGGAGAACGGAGGGAAGTGCGGCGACATGTTTCTCGTACACAGGGTCGTGCACGTGTGTGTACATAGCACACACAAAAAAAGTTACTTCCTCCGTTTCATAACATAATGTATATAGGTTTTTTCGAAAGTCAAACATTACAAACTTTGACTATATTTATATTTATAAACAAAAATATACTCATTTAGAATACCAAATGCATATCATTAGTTACATCATCAGTTATATTTTCATGTTGCATATGTTTGTAATTGTATATATAAATAGTTTTTTTTGTAAACTTGGTTAAAGTTTGCTTAGTTTGACTTTTCAGACAATCTATACGCACTATATTATGAAAAAGAGGGAATATGAAAGAGAAAACGCAAACCATATTCGGAACAAATAGGATCACTGTCAGAGTTAAGTCATGTCAATATATAAATGATGAAGCGGCCTAACCATATCTCGTTGAAAAGCGACATGTTGAAAAAAGAACCCATAAAATCACGGGAATTCCACCGGAATTAAATGTCAATGAGTGGAAGCTGCCCTATGAAACAGTCCTATGTAATAGTATCAAACAATGCTAATGCTAAATATTCATATAATGTGTGATCACTTTTTTAAGCATTTTGCGAAATTCTTACGAATCATGAAAGGAAGCCCATTGACTAGTCAGATCGACACTAGTGCCACAAGTGGCACAGTTGGATGTTCTGGGGCTTTGTTTGATTCGAGGCAAATCCACAAAAAGGCTGCCGCCATGCTTAATTGCCTGCCTCTGCAGCGCTCCTACATACAGCACCACAGAATGACAGAACCGCATACAAGAGGGAGAGAGAGGATACTGATATGCACAGTTGTTTTTGAATGTTTTTTCTTACAGGACATATGTGCATAGTTATTGAGGGGAGAGAGAGAGAGAGAGAGAGTGCTCTCTGCCACGTTAGGTAGCGTCCCAAGCAAGTTCCTTTGTCGCTTGATCCATCACATCACCATCTGAGACTTTGCTGCCACCCATCCGCATCGATCATATTCATCCATCTCATTCTTCTTTCTCCTACCTCCAACCTCACCATGATCTGGAGGGAGAATTGACAGTTCTGTACCTAACAGTGAACCGCAAAATTTTCTATGGGCTGATTTCTAGGCTACGAAATTCTAGCAGGAAGTTAGGCCCATGGAAATTTTTCCTTCCAAGTCACATGGAGGAGCACCCGTGGGTTTTGGATATGGATGAAGCCATCTCATGTCCTTACCCTTCATCTGAAATCTTACCTACCATCCATATCTATACACGTCGATATGTATAATTTTTTCCTATGCCCGTCGCTCGTCAGGATTAATGGGTACTCGCGGGTAAAATTACCCAAATTGCAACACATCAATTTCAGCATTACACAGTCATAAACAACAACGTATAATACTCTCTTGCTAGAAAAACAACACTTCGTGACAACTGTTGGGGTCTAACGTAACCCTGGACTAACTCTCTCGCTAGAACGGAGGAAGAAGAAGCACCGCAAAGACAGGTGTTTTCTTTGGTGACGAACGCCACGACTGCTCGTACAACCCTGTGTTTAGCTCAACTCCAACTGCCTCAACACACCAACAACCGGACTACATGATTTATAACAGGGACTAGTGCACACGACGCAGACCACCCCGACCCGCTGCGTGCGCACGATTTGAATGCCCGGCCATGTGCGCCCACAACGCGATCAACGCGTACAACAGATCGCTAACAGCCTACCTAGCTAGCTCTTTGTGGTTGTACCATGCCACACACACATGCGCACACACGCACGCCACGCATGCACACACAATACACACGGCCGTGACCCAGCCCCGCGGATCTGACCTGACGCGCTTAGTCAGTGTGCACCGCCACAGACCGGACCTGGCGCACTGACACCGGTCATCATCGTGCTCTCCGTCACGGCTTATTATCCACAACAACAACACATAAACATAATAGCAGCACATTCTGGACGTCGCTTAGCTATGCGATTTATGTACATATTATACTTTTAATATGAGGATAAATAATATTTAAGGTCTATTTTTTAGATATATACGGGTACATGGGTACGCGAGCATGGGTTATACTAAACCATACTCATACCAAATATACCCAATGGGTTTTAATTTTTACTCATTTATATATTCATGGGTATTTTTTTGACCTACATCCTTGCCCTAATAGAGGTTTTACACAGGAGTTATGCGGGTGATGGATACCCATTGCCATTGAGGATGCACACAACGAGTTATTCTTTACAAATATTGTTTATTAAGACTATGTAGGTACTTTACAAAAAAAATGGTCCACCCAGGCTTTCGGCCATCCCCGTTCTTTAATAAAAGGGACCCTTTTTTTTGGGGGGGGGGGGGGGGGGGGCTTACACTAGTAGAAAACGACTCATTTGTCCCGGTTCCAGAGGCCCATTTATCCCGGTTCTGGAATCGGGACTAAAGCCCCAAACCTTTAGTCCCAGTTCGCTCACGAACCGGGACAGAAGGGATTCCACGTGGCCTTTGCGGGGAGCCCAAGTAGGAGGACCTTCAGTCCCGGTTGGTAACACCAATCGGGACCAAAAGGCGTTCACGCGTCAGCATCTGGCAGGAGCTGGGTTTTTTTTAAGGAGGGGTTTAGGGGTTTTCATATTATTTTTCCCCCTATTATTTTTGTGTTTACCATTTTTATTTTATGTTTTTCATTCAACTCAACGCTAGCTACTACATATAGCAATGAAAGAACCATTACACAAAATCGTCATGATCAATATATAGAAAGAACCATCAGTATCACTTGAAATTTGTTCAACTTAAGAAACAAACATCAATGTATCACATTCATCTTAACATACTAATTAATTAACTAACAGTTCTCCAACTGATATATTCATGACTTAGTTCTAAACATGGTCAACAACAACCATCATCTGATAGTCCTTGCAATTGCTCTTCCTTATAGTGATTACCACAAGGGTGTCCACCCTTAGTTCTCTCTTTCCCTTGATGAACTCCTGCCAGCAGGCCTTGTGGAATGATATGCACCCGTCATCCTCTGTCTTGTATTGGACATTCGTGACAGGCCCTCTTGGTCCATGGATTACTCCAGCAGTGCTGACGGCGGGGATGTCCACTCCGGAAACCATCTTCAAAGGTAACTTCTGAAGACCCCATCATTAATAGAAAATAGAGAGCACAAAATGTTAGACATCTCCTCCATACTTGGTTATGACCAAAAAGAGATGAAAGAATATAAAACATCTCACCATAACTTTTTTGACCAGGTTTGTTTTTGTTAGACGGTGCAAAAAGGGCTTCCCCAAGAACGCCAAAGAGGATGGTAACATTTCTTTCACACTAGCTTTATCATCCGGAGTAAGCTTCTTCATCCTTTGAGAAAAAATTGCAGAAAGGATAGGACCATCATCTTCATCTTTGATGTCCTCCTTTTCATCTTGGTTGTCCTCATCTTCATCTTGGATGTCCTCATCTTCATCTTGGCTGTCGATGTCATCTTGGTCATCTTGGCCGACGATGTCATCTGCGTCATCATCATCGCTTTGGACATATAATGTCCTTAACCTATTCACCTCTCCTATTAAGGAAAAAGCTACGAGTTCTCCTCCTTTAAAATTGTTCACTGCAATGTACTGCTCCCATCCATCACCATATATGATGGTTTTATTCTTTCCTTTGCATAGATCCAATTCGAATTCACGCTCCTCATCACCATATATGAATTGTTGAAGTCCTCCCTTATGTTGCATGGAACACACTATGCAGCAGTTAATAATCAACAATGAAGTCAGTAAAATAGCTAAAGAGATGATCATAATTCAATACAAATTCAAGTTAAAGACCGTTCAAATCCCTTTCTCAATAGACTGTCCATACATGAATTTTGGCAGACCTTGCAGATCTTACGCCTCATGGTCCCTATAATAAGCCCAAGTAGTTGTCAAACGCAAGAAAATGCAATTAACACGATAGATCACCATCAACATATGAAAAATATCTATATATATATATCACCATAATGAGAATAATCTATATATCAACATAATGAACTATATATATATCATATCATCATCATCAAAGAACTATATATATATATATATATATATATATATATATATATATATATATATATATCATACACTAGTGGAAAAAAGCCCATTTGTCCCGGTTCCAGAGGCCCATCTGTCCCGGTTCTGGACCCAGGACTAAAGCCCATGACCTTTAGTCCCGGTTCGCTTACGAACCGGGACAGATGGGGATACACGTGGCCGCTCCGCCGAGCCCAGGCAGGAGGGCCTTTGGTCCCGCTTGGTAACACCAACCGGGACCAAAGATCGTACACGCGTCAGCAGCTCGGGAGCTGTTTTTTTGAAAGAGGGGGGGGGGGTTGAGGGTTTTGGAGGGTTAATTTAGGGGTTTCATATATTTTGTTAGCTAGCTAATAGAGAGAAGTGACCTCTCTTATCTCCGTGCTTGGTCGCGACGTTACGTACTATACGTATAGAGAGAACTCGCGACACGCTAGTTAGTAAGAAAATGAAGGAAACCATTAAGTACACAAGATCGTCATGAACATATACAGAGAGAAGTGATCGACCTCCTCCTTCTCCGAGAGATTGGTCAAACAACAAGTTTTCGTATATCTATCCTATGTTACAATCCCTATCATCTAATTTCAAATTCCATATGGTATTCTCCGGCTTTATTGATGACGTGGTCAATAAAGAATCCAGCCAATTCTTCTTGAATTGCTCGTATGCGATCTTGTGGTAGGAGTTCATCCTGCATCCGCCACATCTAAATTGAAGAAGAGGGTCAATACATGTATATGAATGAAACTCAACACATATGATGATAATAAAATAAAATTGTGAATATTTTTGCTTATGCACTTCGTATTCTTTTTCAGTGTAGCCCCGCTTATTAGGATTTGTCGCGTTGTAGATGAACTCGCAAACGTAGTATCCATAAAAACTAGTCCCTTGTTCCTGAAACAAGCACTATACGAGAAATAGAGGTCAATCAAACTGATAAGAAAGCATGCTAAATGGTATATATTGATGAAACTAGCTAGAATCAATGGGAGATGTGCAGAACTAGGTTGTATATATTACTTACTTTTGTGTGTCTAAATTGCAGCTTGGTAGGTAGTCCCAGAGCAATTTTGGTGAAATCTTTCCAAACCCTGCCAGACAAAGAAAATAATTACTTGATATATATCAGGAATTGAACAAAGTTGCCGATATTGTGTGATAATGATCGATTGAACTTACCTCTGGAGCATTTCAGTCAGGTTCGCGTACAACTCGGGGTTATTTCGTCTCGAGTCTAAGACGGTTACTACTCCCCAGTCAAGCTTATTCTCTAGTAGAATAAAGTGGTGGCTGCGCACACATGCATAGCTCATCAATTACATTACTATACCCTCGAGTAATAAGGGAGAAACCGAATATGCACAAGACAATAACACTCACTTGAAGTTGTAAGGAAGGAGTATTTTGTCTTTGTTTTGATTTTTAAGCATCGATTCTAGCAAGTTCTCCTCGGTTTGTTTGGGATACATTTGAACCGTCACTTCATGTATGATATTTGGATTAATGAGCCCAATGTCATACATTTCTGCTTTTCTGCATTCGACGATCTTCAATCTGCATAATATAGTGATGAGGATAATTATATATATACATGCAATGAAAGAGGTGAGCTATATATAGAGACTTAATTACAGAAGTACTTACAGACAGTAGCAAGTCATGATTTGTATGTCGATGTCCTTTTGATTGTAGAATTGGAAAAGCTCATCAAATTCAATATTAATCACGTCCTGGCCAAAGAAGTCGTGCTTCTCTTTAATATTCATCATCAAACAATCAAGCCCAGACTCGCTGCAGGTTTTCATGTACCAATCATGCAATTGTCTCATCATCGTTCCTAGAGGAGGACTTCCATCTTTGACGAGAGGCTTCCTGTACCGGTATTTGAAATCGTCCACCTCCAATGGCTCAAACAGTACATCATTGCTCATGTAATCAGTAGGATTGGTACCAGGCACTATCCCAGAATGATCAGCGGCGATATCGGTAGACACCTTCAGCGGGGGGGGGGCACGATTGGTTAGCCTGTTCGCCGAGCTGGGGAATTTTTTTCCCACTTCTTCGTTTTACTAACCTCTCATCACTGGAAGTAGTTCCCGTCCGCACCGCATTTTGATATGCCTTTTTAGTAGCGTGGCCATAGTTGGTATCCAGCGGAGGCGATGGTGGTTGCTTCAGGGCCTCGACAATGCGCTTCGCTGCCACCGGATCTATCGTCTACTTCGGAGGTGAAGCTTTCTTTGCAAAATGGGCCCTCACTTGGTATTGAGAGATCTTCGCGGTTTCCTCCGCGGTGCTCTCGTATGGAAACTTTTCCAATGGCTTGAGAGACTTAGAACCGTATTCGTTTGGCCTCCCGCCACTGGCTATACTGCTAGCAGCCGGAGCGATGGCGTCTCTCTTCCGTCGTTACTTACGAGGAGGAGGAGGAGGAGGCGGAGTGCTCCGACATGCCGGAGGAGGAGGAGCGGCGACGGCTATCTTCCGTTGTTGTTGAGGAGGCGAAGGAGGAGGCAGACTACTCGAAAGCGCCGGAGGAGGTGGACAAGGAGGCGAAGTGCCTTGATCATCGACGTCATGCGCCGGACGAGGCGAAGGAGGAGGCGGAGTGCCTTGATCCCTCGCCGTAGGAGGATGAGGAGGATGAGTGCCTTCATCACTCGCCGGAGGAGGAGGAGGAGGTGGAGTGCCTTGATCCCTCGCCGGAGGAGTAGGAGGAGGATGAGTGCCTTCATCACTCGCCGGAGAAGGAGGAGGAGGCGGAGACATCCAATTCGGAAGCTTGATGTGCTCCTTCCGCCATAGACATGTAGTCCTCAGAGAAAATCTCAGCTGAGTCTCCCCTTCACCTATAGGGTGGTCAAGCTCGAGCTCCTCAAATCCCCCCATTATTTCATCCACTTGCACAACAATATAGCCATGTGGAATCTGACCGTGGTGAAAAGTTCCGTGGGTTCGAGGAGGTGCAACAAAGCCGTCATCCGCCTTCAAGGTGAGGTTAACGCATTTTGTCATAAGCTCGCAATGTTGGCCATCTGTGATAGCATCCAAGGGGTAGCTACGAGCCGTGAAGTCAGGCTGCTAAAGGAGCTCCGTGGAAGCCACGCTTCTTCTCCGCTGAGATGGCGGGCTAGCTTCTGGGGTAGCTTCGTGCCCCTAAACAAGCTGCTAGTCGAGAGCTCGTTGGCTCATAACTGCTTCCTCTAGCCTTCATACTCTTGCATTGAGCTCCTGCACAACGCTCAGCTCCTGTTTCCTCTTCCTCTCCCGGCTTTTGTAACCGCTGCGCCGGGAAACCCAAGCTTCTGTGAAACAGAGCCTGGCATGCCTGGTGTTCGTCCAGGGTGCTCAGGATTCCTGAGGGCCTCAGTCAGCTCGTCCTTCTCTCTGTTGGGAATGAACCTTCCTTCCAGCGCTTCCTTGATAACTTGCTTAAGCTTCCTGACGGATATTGCAAGTTGCTCGTCCGTCCAAACGCACTTCCCTGTTTCCGGGTCCAAAATTCCCCCAACCCCGAAGAACCAAGTCCTTGAACGGTCTGGCTAGTTCCCTGTCTCTGGTTCGACATCTTTAGCTCGTAGGTCATCCTCCCATTTGGCCCACAACGGCCGGGCTCTGAGATAGCCACCTGACCCCGTGCGATGGTGATACTGCTTCTTCTTAGCATTTTTCTTGTTTATCGCTGACATTTTCTTACTCTTTTCAGAAGTCTTGTAGGCCACGAACGCGTCCCATTGATCTCTTATCCCCGCATATCGTCCGACGAATACTGGAGTCTTCTCTTGGTCGACAAACTTAGCTTTCAACTCATTCTTCCACCTCCTGAAAACATCTGCCATCTTCTTAAGAGCACACGACCTGACCAGTAGCTCTATAACTGGATTACTCTCATCCTCCTCTGGCGGTAGGGTGAAATTTGTCTTCAGTGCCTTCCAAAGATCTTCTTTCTATCTATCGGTGACATAAGAAACTTGAGGGTCGTAGTTATTAGCATTCTTAGCCGGCTCATTCCATTGCTGGATGCTAATCAGGATGCTGTCCCTGACAATAGCTCCACACTGAGCAGAAAATGCATCCTTGGTCTCTTCGGTTCAATCGGTTGGCCATCGTTCGCGATTAAGGTGATCGTGAACCTTTCTTCCTTGCCCAACCTTTTCTTCGGGCCTCGTCTCGTTACAGAAGTTTGGCTCAATCCGGAGGGCTATATAAAAGTAGAAATAAGAGTTAATATACGTACATACCAAAACAATTAATGCATCAATTAGTCAGCACGGGCTTAATTAATATATATACCTTGCCGGATGACTTTGCAATAGCTCCCTCCATTCGGTCATCGGAGCCGTCATCATGGTCTCCTTCTTCCTCCGGCTCTCGATCACCGGAGCCGTCATCATGGTCTCCTTCTTCCTCCAGCATTCGGTGACCGGAGCCGTCATGATCAAGTCCTAGCATTTCTGTGTCAAAATTGATTAACGAGAAGATATCACCGCCGCCACGGATCATGTCGCCCAACAACTCTTCTCCTTCAAAGTCTCTGTTCATGGTTGGATCCATGGTTGGATCCATGGTTTCTTCAAATATTACAACATGGCAATTAATATACAAACATGAGATATGGATATATTAATTAGTGGAAAACATACACAAGGGATCATATTAGTGGCTTGGGTGGCCTCGAGAGTTTGTCGGGTAGGGGCGAGAGGGGGTAGGAGATCGACAACGCTTTTTCAGTCCCGGTTTAGGCGGACTCGAGAGTTGGTCGGAAGAGAGGGGGTTGATCGAAGTTACCGGAGTTTTCTTCTAGTGGTTTGGGTGGCCTCGAGAGTTTGTTGGGTAGGGGCGAGAGGGTGTAGGAGATCGACAACGCTTTTTCAGTCTCGGCTTAGGCGGACTCGAGAGTTGGTCGGGCGAGAGGGGGTTGATCGATGTCCCCCCTCATGCCGAAATTACCGGAGTTTTCTATATGAACAAAAAAATGCCGGTCGGACATATCATCACGCGGTGGCGGTAACCTACGAAGCACCGATAGGGCAACATCCATACGTCGATACGGGTATGGCGATACTGGATATGGCAATTTCTATAAACAACAATATGGCGATACGACAAGCATATATAAATAATAATTAAATAACATGTAATGAGAGCTAATATAATAAAACGTACATACACATACACTTATATGAACACATACAAAAAACATCATACACATATATATGAACAAAAACCATCATACACACATATATATGAACAAGAAACAAAAAAACATCCTCACGTATAGGGGAGGGGGGAAGTGGCCGAAGCGAGGCGGAGCAGTGGCCGGAGCGGGGCGGGGTGGCCGGCGCGGGGCGGACGACGCGGGGCGGGGCGGCCGGAGCGGGGTGGAGCGGGGTGGGGCAGCCGGAGCGAGGTCGGGGAGGTCGGGGACGGCGGCCGACGACGGCGACGGAGAGCGCGAGATTCGGCAACCTGACGACGTGGGTGGGATCTGGCCTTCGGGGGAGCGATATGGGTCAAAAACTGCGAAGTGTGGGCTTTTATACAGGGAGCATTGGTCCTGATTTGTGGTACCAACCGGGACCAATGCCCCTCTTTGGTCTCGGTCCGTGCCACCAACCGGGACCAAAGCCCTGTTTTCAGCAGCCCATAGGGCGGGAAGCAGAGTCCTTTGGTCCCGGTTGGTGCCACGAACTGAGACCAAAGGGTGTCATTGGTCCCGATTGGTGCCATGAACCGGAACCAATTGTCCCTTTTCGTCATCCCAAAGGGCGGGAAACAGGGACCTTTGATCCAGGTTGGTGGCAGCAACCGGGACTAAAGGGGGGCCTTTAGTCCCGATTGCTGCCACCAACCGTGACCAAAGGCCTAGGGCAGCGGTGTCAAATGTTTAGTCCCACCTCGCTAGTCGAGGGGAGACCGCACCTGTTTATAAGCCCCGATGCGCATGACCTGTCAAGCTCCTCTCCAAAGCAGGCTATATATATGCCTAAATTTTGCTACTATCATGTTGGGCCTGCTGGGCCCGCGGGCCTGCGTCCTGGCCCATTTTCAGATGGGTTTCTAGTCGTATGCAGGTCGTGGTTGTCTAGTAGGCGGCATTTTTATGTTATTTTTGTTTGTTATTAAAGCTTTTTAGTCCCGGTTGGTGCCACCAACCGGGACCAATGGCCTTGCACAGCGATGTGGTGGGAGTTTAGTCCCACCTCGCCAAGCGAAGGTCGCCCGAACATGTTTATAAGCCCCGCCACGGCTGCTACGTTGAGCTCCTCTCATAGTGAAAATAGATGCCCTTATACAGGAAATTCGACCTAAATTCAAAAAATACTTTATGTTATTTCTTATAAGCGCATCTATTTTCACTTTTGCTATTTTTTATGTTATTTCTTTGTGTATTAAAAGTTGTTAACAAAAAATACTTTATGAATATTCTTTTGCTATTAATTTTTTTAACATAAATAACTTTGATAATTTTAGTTGCATGAATTGTATATAATATCAAGTTTAGTTATATAACTTTTAGCGAACGAAAACATGTGTGTTACAAAATGATTTCAATTTTTTTATAAATATTTGAACTCAAGAATTTTTCTGCATTCAATATGCACCATTCAAAGGCACATCATCCCTTTTCAACCCTTTTCTGACTTCATTTGCTTTTTTTCATGCATTTGAGCATTTATTTTGAGCTAAAATGACCCTAATTGAAAAGCACTTCAAATGAACTCTGAAAATGTTGAAAGTTGGCATGGTATCATCATTTCATCGACATATCATGTGTTAAAAATTTGAGAGGGCTACGGAAAAAATTGGTTGCATTTCGTGTACAAAATGGACAATCTCTTTCGAAGTATCACGGTTTTGGACGAAAACTCATCTGTTACAAAGGGGTTTTATTTTTTTGAACTTATTTGAACTCCATACGTTTTGTGTGTTCAAAATGCACCATTCAAAGCCACACCATCAATTTTTAACCCTTTCTGACTTCATTTGGTATTTTTCATGCACTTACTGGTTTTTTTGAGCCAAATAACCCTGAAATTGGAAAGCACTTGAAATGAACTCTGAAAAGGTTGAAAGTCGGCATGGTATCATTATTTCACCCACATAGCATGTTATAAAAAGTTGACAGGGTTACGACAAAAACTGGATGCACTTCGTGTACAAAACAGACAATCTCTTTTGAAGTATCAGGGTTTCGGACGGAAACTCATCTGTTACAGAAGGCATTTCATTTCGTCACATGTAACTGCAGTGATATTCTAGATGAAAGGCATCATCATAATAGTTGTGGAGAGAAAGTCTTCACTTTTTCTTTGCTTGTGTCCTTTGCTTATTGCGCCGTAACCTTGGATAATCTTCATTGTTTAACAGGGTGCTTGGGTGAGCCTTGACTTTGAAGGGAGGAATTTCCTGAAACTTCTCATAATCTTCACACATGTCTGTCTTGCCCTGCAATCCCACAATGTCTCTTTTGCCTGAAAGAACTATGTGACGCTTTGGCTCATCGTATGATGTATTCGCTTCCTTATCTTTTATTTTTCTCGGTTTGGTAGACATGTCCTTAACATAGAAAACCTGCGCCACGTCATTGGCTAGGACGAATGGTTCGTCTGTGTACCCAAGGTTGTTAAGATCCAATGTTGTCATTCTGTAATGCGGGTCTACCTGTACCCCGCCTCTTTAAGATTGATCCATTTGCATCGAAACAAAGGGACCTTCAAATCATGTACATAGTCAAGTTCCCATATCTCCTCTATGTAACCATAATATGTGTCGACCTTCCCATTGGTCATTGCTGCATCAAAGCGCACACCGCTGTTTTGGTTGGTGCTCCTTTGATCTTGGGAGATCGTGTAAAATGTATTCTCATTTATCTCGTACCCTTTGTAAGTCAATACAGTCAAAGATGGTCTCCTGGCGAACGAGTACATCTCATCAGAAACAGTGTTATCACACCTGAGATGTGTTTGCAACCAACTGCCGAAAGTCTTGATGTGTTCACATGTAATCCAGTCGTCACACTGCACTAGGTGTTTGGAGCGCAGAATGTTCTTGTGTTCATCGACATACGGGGTCACCGAGGTAGAATTCTGTAGAACTATGTAGTGTGCTTGAGACCAAGAATGCTCGTCCCCACATATTATTGACTTTGCTCCTAGCGTGCCTTTTCCAGTCAGTCTCTCCTCATACCGCGATTGAGGGAGACCAATCTTCTTAAGGTCAGGAATGAAGTCGACACAAACCCGAATGACATCCTCTGTTTGATGGCCCATGGAGATGCTTCCTTCTGGCCTAGCACGGTTACGAACATATTTCTTTAGGACTCCCATGAATCTCTCAAAGGGTAACATATTGTGTAGAAATAAAAGTCCCAAAACGACAATCTCGTCGACTAGATGAACTAGGACGTGCGTCATGATATTTAAGAAGGATGGTGGGAACACCAGCTCGAAACTAACAAGACATTGCGCCGCATCACTCCTTAACCTTGGTAGGATTTCTGGATTGATCACCTTCTGAGAGATTGCATTGAGGAATGCACATAGCTTCACAATGGCTAATGGAATGTTTTCCGGTAGAAGCCCCCTCAATGCAACTGGAAGCAGTTGCGTCATAATCACGTGGCAGTCATGAGACTTTAGGTTATGGAACTTTTTCTCTACCATATTTATTATTCCCTTTATATTTGATGAGAAGCCTGACGGGACCTTCATACTGAGCAGGCATTCAAAGAAGATTTCCTTCTCTTCTTTGGTCAGAGCGTAGCTGGCAGGACCTTCATACTGCTTTGGAGGCATGCCGTCTTTTTCGTGAACACGTTGCTAGTCCTCCCGTGCCTCCGGTGTATCTTTTGTCGTCCCATACACGCCCAAGAATCCTAGCAGGTTCACGCAAAGATTCTTCGTCACGTGCATCAGGTCAATTGCAGAGCGGACCTCTAGGTCTTTCCAGTAGGGTAGGTCCCAAAATATAGATTTCTTCTTCCACATGGGTGCGCGTCCCTCAGCGTCATTCGGAACAGATAGTCCGCTGGGACCCTTTCCGAAGATTAATTGTAAGTCATTAACCATAGCAAGTATGTGATCACCGGTATGGATGGTAGGCTTCTTCGGTGATCTGTCTCGCCTTTGAAATGCTTGCCTTTCTTTCGACATTGATGGTTGGTCGGAAGAAATCGATGATGCCCCAGGTACACATTCTTCCTGCAATTGTCCAGGTATATACTTTCGGTGTCATCTAAATAGTGTGTGCATGTGTGGTATCCCTTGTTTGTCTATCCTGAAAGGTTACTGAGAGCAGGCTAATCATTGATGGTTACAAACAGCAATGCATGTAGGTGAAAATCCTTCTGTTTGTGCTCATCGCAGACGACGCGTACACTGTTTCCATTCCACAGCTATAAAAGTTCTTCAACTAATGGCCTTAGGTACACATCAATGTCATTGCCGGGTTGCTTAGGGACATGGATGAGAGCTGGCATCATAATGAACTTCCGCTTCATGCACAGCCAAGGAGGAAGGTTATAGATACATAGAGTTACGGGCCAGGTGTTGTGATTGCTGCTCTGCTCCCCCAAAGGATTAATACCATCCGCTCTTAAACCAAACCATATGTTCCTTGCATCACCTGCAAACTCCTTCTAGTACTTTCTCTCGATTTTTCTCCACTGCGACCCGTCAACTGGTGCTCTCAACTTCCCATCTTTCTTACGGTCCTCTCTGTGCCATCGCATATTCTTGGCACGCTCTTTGTTTCTGAACAGACGTTTCAATCATGGTATTATAGGAGCATACCACATCACCTTGGCAGCAACCCTCTTCCTGGGGCACTCGCCCTCAATATCACCAGGGTCATCGCATTTGATCTTATAGCGCAATGCACCACATACCGGGCATGCGTTCCGTTCCTCCTACTCACCACGGTACAGGATGCAATCATTAGGGCATGCATGTATCTTCTGCACCTCCAATCCTAGAGGGCATACAACCTTTTTTTTGCGTACGTACTGTCGGGCAATTCGTTATCCTTTGGAAGCTTCTTCTTCAATATTTTCAGTAGCTTCTCAAATCCTTTGTCAGGTACACCATTCTCTGCCTTCCACTGCAACAATTCCAGTGTGGTACCGAGCTTTGTGTTTCCATCTTCGCAATTGGGGTACAACCCTTTTTTTATGCTCTAACATGCAATCGAACTTCAGCTTCTCCTTTTCACTTTCGCACTGTCTCTTTGCATCAACAATGTCCCGACGAAGATCATCATCGGGCACATCGTCTGGTTCCTCTTGATCTTCAGCTTCCCCGGTTGTAGCATCACCGTATTCAGGGGGCACATATTTGTCATCATCCTCTTCTTCGTCGTCGTCTTCCATCATAACCCCTATTTCTCCGTGCTTGGTTCAAACATTATAGTGTGGGATGAAATCCTTCACAAACAGGTGGCTGTGAAGGATTTTCTGGTCAGAGTAAGACTTCAAATTCCCACATGTAGGGCATGAAAAACACATAAAACCATTCTGCTTGTTTGCCTCGGCCACTTCGAGAAAATGATGCACCCCCTTAATGTACTCGTCGGTGCGTCTGTTACCGTACATCCATTGCCGGTTCATCTGCGTGCATTATATATAATTAAGTGTGTCAAAAACCATTACAGAACATCAGGAATATAGAAGTGACCAAATTAATAGAATTTCATCATCACATTAAAACCAAAGTAGATACATAGTTCTTGTTGACCAACATATAGCTCTCCAGAGCATCTAATTAAACCATACATTGAAACTATTTAAAACATTTCAATGCAACAACAAGTGCCATCATAATCAGAACTAAGGTAACAATTGATCCAACGGCATAATGATACCAAGCCACTTTATCAATGGCATATTTTCTAATCTTTCTATGCTTCAAGCGCATTGCAGCCATCTTGGTCCTGTGATCATCGACGATATCGGCAACATGCAATTCCAATCCCATCTTCTCATCTTCAGTTCTTTTCAATTTTTCTTTTAAATGATCGATTTCTTTTTCAGCTTTATTTAACTTGTCGAGCAGAATTACATAGTCGGTATCCATTTCTGGTTCAACTACTTCCTATAGATAAAAACATATACGTCAATTTGGTGGCATAATTAATTGTCATAGACATTAGATGTGTGGAATAGTTATAAAAGATAGTATACCACATCTGAATCATAGACTGTACGAGGGCTGACGTGGGCGAATACCATAACCATGGCACAATATAATAACAAACAATAATAAAAGTAAGAAAATCATACGAGTAAGTATATTTTCTTTTAGAAAGAAGATAAGATCAAGAGGCTCACCACGTGCAGGCGATCGACGACGGTTTCAGGACGGGGACGGGACAAGGCGGACCGCCAAACCTAGAAAAATCTTGACAAAAATGGAGTTTGGACAAGGAACTTCGAGAGGAGAAAGCTTAAGTGTGGCTCGGGCATTTCATCAAACACCTCATGTGCACAGGAGGTGAGCTAGAGCACCACAAAGCTCTAACATTGTTGTCCTGGAAAAACAGAGCACTCCACGACTCTGCTAGCGGCGAGCGAGGGTTTATATAGGCAGTGTTGGAAATATGCCCTAGAGGCAATAATAAAATGGTTATTATTGTATTTCCTAGTTCATGATAATTGTCTATTGTTCATGCTATAATTGTGTTAACCGGAAACCGTAATACATGTGTGAATACATAGACCACAACATGTCCCTAGTGAGCCTCTAGTTGACTAGCTCGTTGATCAATAGATGGTCACGGTTTCATGACCATGGACATTGAATGTCATTGACAAGGGGGTCACATCATTAGGAGAATGATGTGATGGACAAGACCCAATCCTAAGCATAGCACAAGATGGTGTAGTTCGTTTGCTAAAGCTTTTCAATGTCAAGTATCGTTTCCCTAGACCATGAGATTGTGCAACTCCCAGATACCGTAGGAATGCTTTGGGTGTGACAAACGTCACAACGTAACTGGGTGGCTATAAAGGTGCACTACGGGTATCTCCGAAAGTGTCTGTTGGGTTGGCACGAATCGAGACTGGGATTTGTCACTCCGTGTGACGGAGAGGTATCTCTAGGCCCACTTGGTAAGACATCATCATAATGAGCTCAATGTGACTAAGGAGATAGCCACGGGATGATGTATTACGGAACGAGTAAAGAGACTTGCCGGTAACGAGATTGAACAAGGTATAGAGATACCGACGATCGAATCTCGGGCAAGTATCATACTGATAGACAAAGGGAATTGTATACGGGATTGATTGAATCCTCGACATCGTGGTTCATCCGATGAGATCATGGTGGAGCATGTGGGAGCCAACATGGGTATCCATATCCCGCTGTTGGTTATTGACCGGAGAGATGTCTCGGTCATGTCTACTTGTCTCCCGAACCCGTAGGGTCTACACACTTAAGGTTCGATGACACTAGGGTTATAGGGAAATGGTATACGTGATTACCGAAGGTTGTTTGGAGTCCTGAATGAGATCCCGGATGTCACGAGGAGCTCCAGAATGGTCCGGAGGTAAAGATTGATATATAGGAAGTCCAGTTTTGGTTACCAGAAAGTTTTCGGGCTCATCGGTAGTGTACCGGGAGTGTTGGGAGGGTGCCTGAGGACCCTCGGGAGGGGTGTGAAGACCATAGGACTTTGTGGGACCTTAGAGGAGGTGTGCCAGCCCTTTTTGGGCTGGCCAAGACCTTCTAGAAAGTCCCATGCGGTTGGGGTAAAGAGATATAGGGCAAAAGGATTTAAAAGGTGGAGATCCACCTCCCTTGTGGGAGGTGGACTCTTCCCCACCTTCGGTCGAAGCTCTCCTCCTTGGAGGAGGGACCAAGGCAGCCCTCCCTCTCCCTCCTCCTATATATACCCAAGGGTTTGGGCTGATTTGAGACACAACTTCTTTCTCTCTCGGTGCAGCCCTACCCTTCCTCTTCCTCGTTCTCTGTAGCTCTTGGCGAAGCCCTACCGGAGTTCACGTAGCTCCACCGTCACCATGCCATTGTGCTGCCGGAGCTCTCCCTCAACCTATCCTTCCTCCTTGCTGGATCAAGGCGTAGGAGACGTCACCGGGATGCACGTGTGTTGAACGCGGAGGCGCCGTTGTTCGGCGCTGAGATCGGAATCCACCGCGATCTGAATCACTGCGAGTACGACTCCACGAACCGCGTTCTTGTAACGCTTCCGCTTAGCAATCTTCAAAGGTATGAAGATGCAATCTCTCCCCACTCATTGTTGGTTCCTCCATGGATAGATCTTGGTGATCGTAGGATTTTTTTTGATTTACTACTACGTCTCCCAACAGTGGCATCATGAGCTAGGTCTATGCGTAGAATCTATGCACGAGTAGAACACAAGTTGTTGTGGGCGTCGATTTTGTTAATTTGCTTACCACTACTAGTCTTATATTGATTCGGTGGTATTGTGGGATGAAGCGGCCCGGACCGACTTTACACGTATGCTTATGTGAGACTGGTTCCACCGCCTGACATGCACTTGTTGCATAAGGTGGCTAGCGGGTGTCTGTCTCTCCCACCTTAGTCGGATTGGATTCGATGAAAAGGGTCCTTATGAAGGGTAAATAGCAATTGGCATATCACGTTGTGGTTTTGGCGTAGGTAAGAAACGTTCTTGCTAGAAACCTATAGCAGCCACGTAAAAACTTGTAACTACAAATTAGAGGACGTCTAACTTGTTTTTGCAACATATGCCTTGTGATGTGATATGGCCAAAGAATGTGATGTGACGCATTGTGATGTATGAGATTGATCGTGTTCTTGTAATAGGTTTCACGACTTGCATGTCGATGAGTATGACAACCGGCAGGAGCCATAAGAGTTGTCTTATTTTATTGTATGACCTGCTTGTCAATCATAAACGCCATGTAATTACTTTACTTTATTGCTAAACGTTAGCCTTAGTAGTAGAAGTAATAGTTGGCAAGACAACTTCATGAAGACACAATGATGGAGATCATGGTGTCGTGCCGGTGACAGTGATGATCATGGTGCCCCGAAGATGGAGATCGAAGGAGAAAGATGATATTGGCCATATCATGTCACTATATTGATTGCATGTGATGTTTATCATGTTTACATCTTATTTGCTTAGAATGACGGTAGTAAATAAGATGATCTCTCAATAAAATTTCAAGAAACATGTTCACCCTAATTGTGCACCGTTGCTAAGGATCGTTGTTTCGAAGCACCACGTGATGATCGGGTGTGATAGGCTCTAATGTTCGCATACAACGGGTGTAAGCCAGATTTACACACACTAGTAGAAAACAGACCTTTCATCCCGAGCTTTAGTCTCGGTCTGGTCACGAACCGGTACTAAAGATGGTATTAGTCCCGGTTCGTGCCGGCTACAATGGCTAGGAGCAGGGCAACCTTTAGTACCGGCTCGTGAGGGACCTTTAGTACCGGTTCGTCTCACGAGACAGTACTAAAGGGGGCATGGCAGGGTTTTGGTCAGACATGGGCCCCACTTGCACCTTTAGTACCGGCTGGTGTCACCAGCCGGTACTAAAGGGCAACCTTTAGTACTGGCTGGTGACACCAGCCGGTACTAAAGACTTCCTACATATACATCCGTCCGCAGCCGATCGAAAGAGCTTTGTTTTCTCCCCTGTTCTTCTTCTTGCTCAAATCTCATCCTCCATTTTGCCAAGGATTTGTCAAGATTTAAAGTCACTCCATCTATCCAAGTGTTCATAAAGGTTAGAAACTTTGCTCCTTCATCTCTTGCTAGATTAGCTTGTGGTATGCTCAAAGATATGTGATATGTGATTTGTGGGAGTTTATTTGATTTATATCCAATTTGAGCTCAGATTAACTTGTTAGGTTGCATATGTGTAGGTGTGGTTTATTTGGTGTGCCTTCCCATGTTCTTCTTCTTGCTCGAAGCTCATCCTCCATTTTGCCAAGGATTTGTCAAGATTTAAAGGCACCCCATCTATCCAAGTGTTCATAAAGGTTAGCAACTTTGCTCCTTCATCTCTTGCTAGATTAGCTTGTGGTATGCTCAAAGATATGTGATATGTGATTTGTGGGAGTTTATTTGATTTATATCAAATTTGAGCTCAAATTAACTTGTTAGGTTGCATATGTGTAGGTGTGGTTTATTTGGTGTGCCTTCCCATCCCCGGCTGTCCTAACCACCATCCATCGTCTGCACCGTCTCGTCGCGGCACCGGCCACCTTGGTGAGCCTCTTGTTCTTCTTAAAATCTTTTTAAAAAAAATTACTTGTATGATTTAGATAGCTGCGTGTACGATTTACTTACTTGTATTATTGTTAGTTATTCTATCGTGTAATGGTTATGGTATCCATCCATGTCGGCCCTCGTCCAGTCTATGATTCAGATGTGGTATGTTGTTAATTATCTTTTATAACTATTTCACACATCATCTAATGTCTATGACAATTAATTATGCCACCAAAGTGACGTAGATATTTTTTATCTATAGGAAGTAGTTGAACCAGAAATTCCAACCGACTATGCAATTCTTCTCGAGAAATTAACACAAGCTGAAAAAGAAATT
Organism: Hordeum marinum; assembly: GCA_022496015.1. Taxonomy (NCBI): domain Eukaryota; kingdom Viridiplantae; phylum Streptophyta; class Magnoliopsida; order Poales; family Poaceae; genus Hordeum; species Hordeum marinum. Next base: position 516,669,471 of record CM039676.1, on the reverse strand, counting down.
GATCATTTGAAAGAAAAATTGAAAAGAACTGAAGATGAGAAGATGGGATTGGAGTTGCATGTTGCCGATATCGTCGATGATCACAAGAACAAGATGGTTGGAATGCGCTTGAAGCTTAGAAGGATTAGAAAATATGCCATTGATAAAGAGGCTTGGTATCATTATGTTGTTGGCTCAATTGTTACTTTAGTTGCGATTATGATCGCATTTGTTGTTGTATTCACATGTTTTAGATAGTTGGTGTTGTTTTATGAGATGTATATGTATGAACTATAAGTATCCATTATTTGCAGTAATAACATTTGGTCACTGCTAGCTCTACTTTTGGTTGTAATGTGATGATGAAGTTGTATTAGTTTGGTCACTTCGATGTTGTGTAGTGAACATGAGCCGGCAATGGATGTACGATGACCGACTAAGTCCAGGGTTTCTTAATGGCCTGCATGATTTTATTCGTGTGTCTGAGACAAATAAGCAGAATGGTTTCATGCGTTGTCCATGTCGTGACTGTAAGAATGATAGGAATTACTCTAACTCAAAAACCCTTCACTACCACCTGCTGAAGTCCGGTTTCATGTCCGGCTATAGCTGTTGGACCAAGCACGGAGAAAGAGGGGTTATAATGGATGACAATGAAGAAGAAGAGGATGATGACAACTATCCTTTCGCTGATACAACAATGGGGGAAGCTGAAGAAGAGGCATCAATGGGGGAAGCTAAAGAAGAGGCATCAGATGAGCCCGCTGATGATTTGGGTTAGGTCATTGCTGATGCAAAGAGAAACTGCGAAAATGATAAGGAGAGGTTGAAGTTGAAACGCATGTTAGAGGATCACAAGAAATTATTGTATCCAAATTGTGAAGATGACCAGAAAAAGCTGGGTACCACGCTGGAATTGCTGCAATGGAAGGCAAAGAATGGTGTAACTGACAAGGGATTTCAAGAATTGCTGATAATGATAAAGAAGATGCTTCCAAAGGATGACGAATTGCCTGAAAGTACGTACGAAGCAAAGAAGGTTGTCTGCCCTCTAGGATTAGAGGTGGAGAAGATACATGCATGCCCTAATGACTGCATCCTCTACCGCGGTGAGGAGTACGAGAATTTGGATGCATGCCCGGTATGGCGGTGCACTGCGCTATAAGATCCCCCGTGATGACCCTGGTGATGTGGAGGGCGAACGCCACAGGAAGAGGGTTCCTGCCAAGGTGATGTGGTATGCTCCTATAATACCACGGTTGAAACGTTGTTCCAAAACAAAGAGCATGCCAAGTTGTTGCGATGGCACAAAGAAGAACGTAAGAAAGACGGGATGTTGAGAGCACCCGCTAATGGTCGCAGTGGAGAAAAATCGAGAGGGAGTTCGAGGACTTTGCAGCTCATGCAACGAACTTATGGTTTGGTCTTAGTACAGACGGCATGAATCCTTTTGGCGAGGAGAGCTCTAGTCACAACACCTGGCCCGTGACTCTATGTATCTACAACCTTCCTCCTTGGTTGTGTATGAAGCGGAAGTTCATTATGATGTCAGTGCTCATTCAAGGCCCTAAGCAACCCGGCAACGACATTGATGTCTATCTAAGGCCACTAGTTTATGAACTTCTACAGTTGTGGAAAAAACCAGGTGTGCGTGTGTGGGATGCGCACACACAGAAGGAAATTGACCTACGAGCGTTGCTGTTTGTAACCATCAATGATTGGCCTGCTCTTAGTAACCTTTCAGGACATACAAACAAGGGATACAATGCATGCACGCACTTTTTAGATGATATTGAAAGTATATATTTGGATAAATGTAAGAAGAATGTGTACCTGGGACATCGTCGATTTCTACCGATCAAGCATATCTTAAGAAAGGCAGGCAACCATTTCAAAGGTGAGCCAGATAACCAGAAGAAGCCTGGCCTCCGTACTGGTGAATATATATTTGATGTGGTCAAGGATTTACAGGTAATCTTTGGAAAGGGTCCTGGCGGACAATCTGTTCCGAATGACGCCAACGGACACGCACCCATGTGGAAGAAGAAATCTATATTTTGGGAACTTGAATATTGGAAAGCCCTAGAGGTCCGCAATGCAATCAACGTGATGCATGTGACGAAGAATCTTTGTGTGAACCTGCTAGGCTTCTTGGGCATGTATGGAAAGACAAAAAGATACACCGGAGGCACGGGAGGACAAGCAAAGAATTAATGAAAAAGACGGCATGCCTCCAAAGCAGTATCAAGGTCCTGCCAGCTACGCTCTTACGAAAGAAGAGAAGGAAATCTTTTTTGAATGCCTGCTCAGTATCAATGTCCCGTCTGGCTTCTCGTCGAATATAAAGGGAATAATAAATATGGCAGAGAAAAAATTTCAAAATCTAAAGTCTCATGACTGTCACGTGATTATGACACAATTACTTCCGGGTGCACTTAGGGGGCTTCTACCGGAAAATGTTCGATTAACCATTGTGAAGCTATGCGCATTCCTCAATGCAATTTCTCAGAAGGTAATCGATCCAGAAATCCTACCAAGGTTACAGAATGACCTGGTCCAATGTCTTGTCAGTTTCGAGTTGGTGTTCCCTCCATCCTTCTTCAATATTATGATGCACGTTCTAGTGCACCTAGTCGAAGAGATTAACATTCTGGGTCCTGTATTTCTACACAATATGTTCCCCTTCGAGAGGTTCATGGGAGTCTTAAAGAAATATGTTTATAACCGTGCTAGGCCAGAAGGAAGCATCGCCAAGGGATATGGAACAGAGGAGGTTATTGAGTTTTGTGTTGACTTTTTTCCTGACATTAAGCTGATTGGTCTTCCTGAATCGCGGCATGAGGGGAGACTGGGTGGAAAAGGCACATTAGGAAAGAAAGAAGCAATAAATATGGACGGGCATTCTTTCACTCAAGCACACTACACGGTTCTACAAAATTCCACCTTGGTGACTCCATATATGGAGGAACACAAGGATATTGTACAGTCCAAGAACCCGGAGTAGTCTGTGTTGGAAATATGCCCTAGAGGCAATAATAAATTAGTTATTATCATATTTCCTTGTTCGTGATAATCATTTATTATCCATGCTATAATTGTATTGAATGGAAACACATTACATGTGTGGGTAAATAGACAACACTTTGTCCCTAGTATGCCTCTAGTGAACTAGCTCGTTGATCAAAGATGGTCAAGGTTTCCTAGCCATTGATATGTGATGTCATTTGAATGACGGGATCACATCATTAGGAGAATGATGTGATGGACAAGACCCAAACTACAAACGTAGCATATGATCGTGTCAGTTTATTGCTATTGTTTTCTGCATGTCAAAGTATGTGTTCCTATGACCATGAGATCATGCAACTCACTGACATCGGAGGAGTACCTTGTGTGTATCAAACATCGCAACGTAATTGGGTGACTATAAAGGTGCTCTACAGGTATCTCCAAGGGTGTCTGTTGAGTTGGCATGGATCAAGACTGGGATTTGTTACTCCGTGTGATGGAGAGGTATCTCAGGGCCCACTCAGTAATACAACATCACAATAAGCCTTGCAAGCAATGTGACTAAGTGTTAGTCACGGGATATTGTATTACGGAACGAGTAAAGATACTTGCCGGTAACGAGGTTGAACTAGGTATGGAGATACCGACGATCAAATCTCGGGCAAGTAACATATCGAAGAACAAAGGGAACATCATACGGGATTAACTGAATCCTTGACATAGAGGTTCGACCGATAAAGATCTTCGTAGAATATGTAGGAACCAATGTGGACATCCAGGTCCCGCCATTGGTTATTGACCGTAGAGGTGTCTCGATCATGTCTACATAGTTCTCGAACTCATAGGGTGTGCACACTTAAGGTTTGGTGACGTTTCGGTAGTATAGAGTTATGTATGGTGGTGACCAAAGGTTGTTCGGAGTCCCGTATGAGATCCCGGACGTCACGAGGAGTTCCGGAATGGTCCGGAAACGAAGATTGATATATAGGAAGGTGGTGTTTGGACTCCGGAAAGATTTCGGGCACTTTCCATAGTGTACCAGGAGTGACGAATGGGTCCCGGGGGTCCACCAGTGGGGCCAACCTACCCCATGGGCCAAAGTGGAGACCCACCAGCCCCTAGTGGGCTGGTGGGGTCGGCCAAGGTGGCCTAGGCGCAGGGGAGAGAGGCCCAAACCGAATTGGGGTGGAGTCCTCCCCAAGTTCCACCTCTCGTGTGAGAGGTGGACTCCCAATTGGAGGAGGACTCCCCCTCCACCAGTTCGGCCGAAGCCAAGAGGGAGCCCTCCCCTTGGGCGCAGACTCCTCTCCCCTCCTCCTATATATACTAGTGGATATCTAGGGTTTTGGCACTGAATTTTTGCGGCCACGTGCTACCCGTTCCACCGGTGCTCCTCTAGGTCGGATTTCCGCAGTGCTTAGGCGAAGCCCTGCCGAAATTGCTCAGCCACCATCACCGGAGCGCCGTCACGCTGCCGGTCCACTGTTGTCATTCCGTACTATGGATCTTCCTGTACCCCGCCTCTTGACAGATTGACCCATTTGCACTGAAACAAAGGGACCCTGAAATCCTGTCCATAGTCAAGTTCCCATATGTCCACTATGTAACCATAATATGTGTCCTTTCCCCTCTTGTTGTTGCATCAAAGCGGACACCACTATTTTGGTTGGTGCTCTTTTGCTCCTCGGCGATCGTGTAAAATGTATTCCCATTTATCTCGTACCCTTTGTAAGTCAATACTATCGAAAATGGTCCCCTGGCCAACAAGTACAGCTCATCAGAAACAATGTTGTCACCCATGAGACGTGTTTGCAACCGACAGCCGAAAGTCATGATGTGTTCACATGTAATCCAGTCATCTCACTGCTCCGGGTGTTTGGAGCGCAGAATATTCTTGTGTTCATCGACATACGGGGTTACCAAGGTAGAATACTGTAGAACTGTGTAGTGTGCTTGAGACCAAGAATGCCCGTCCCTACATATTATTGAGTCCGCTCCTAGCATGCCTTTTCCAGTCAGTCTCCCTTCATACACCGATTGAGGGAGACCAATCTTCTTAAGGTCAGGAATGAAGTCAACACAAAACTCAATGACATCCTCTATTGATGGCCCATGGAGATGCTTCCTTCTGGCCTAGCGTGGTTACGAACATATTTCTTTACGACTCCCATAAACCTCTCAAAGGGGAACGTATTGTGTACAAATACAGGGCCTAGAACGATAATCTCGTCGACTAGATGAACTAGGATGTGCATCATGATATTGAAGAAGGACGATGGGAACACCAGCTCGAAACTAACAAGATTGTACCAAATCACTCCTTAACCTTGGCAGGATTTCTGAATCGATCACCTTCTGAGAGATTGCATTGAGGAATGCACATAACTTCACAATGGCTAATCAAACCTTTTCCGATAGAAGCCACCTCAATGCAATCGAAAGTAGTTGCGTCATAATCACGTGGCAGTCATGAGACTTCAGGTTCTGAAACTTTTTCTCTACCATATTTATTATTCCCTTTATATTTGACGAGAAGCCAGACGGGACCTTCATACTGAGCAGGCATTCAAAGAAGACTTCCTTCTCTTCTTTGGTAAGAGCATAGCTGGCACGACCTTCATACTGCTCTGGATGCATGCCGTCTTTTTCATGGACACGTTGTTGTTCCTCGCGTGCCTCCTGTGTATCTTTTGTCTTTCCATACATTCCCAAGAAGCCTAGCAGGTTCATGCAAAAGATTCTTCGTCACGTGCATCACGTCGATTGTAGAGCAGACCTCTAGGTCTTTCCAATAGGGTAGGTCCCAAAATATAGATTTCTTCTTCCACATGGGTGTGCGTCCCTTATCATCAGTCGGAACAGATAGTCCACCAGGACCCTATCCAAAGATTACTTGTAAATCATTGACCATATCAAGTATGTGATCACCAGTACAGAGGGCGGGCTTCTTCCGATGATCTGCCTCACCTGTGAAATGCTTTCCTTTCTTTCGACATTGATGGTTGGTCGGAAGAAATCGACGATGCCCCAGGTACACATTCTTCCTGCATTTGTCCAAATATATAATGTCGGTGTCATCTAAATAGTGTGTGCATGCATGGTATCCCTTGTTTGTCTGTCCTGAAAGGTTACTGAGAGCAGGCCAATCGTTGATGGTTACAAACAGCAACGCATGTAGGTCGAATTCCTCCTGTTCGTTCTCATCCCACACACGTACACATCTTCCATTCCATAGATGTAAAAGCTCATCAACTAATGGCCTTAGGTACACATCAATGTCATTGCTGGGTTGTCTAGGGCCTTGGATGAGCACTGACATCATAATGAACTTCCGCTTCATGCACAACCAAGGAGGAAGGTTATATAGAGAGAGAGTCACATGCCATGTGCTATGCTTGCTGCTCTGATCCCCAAAAGGATTAACGCCATTGACACTTAAACCAAACCATACATTCCTTTGGTCAACTGTAAAGTCGCTCCACTTTCTCTCGATCTTTCTCCACTGCGACCCGTCAGTGGGTGCTCTCAACTTCTCGTCTTTCTTACGGTCCTCTTTGTGCCATCGCATCGACTTGGCATGCTCTTTGTTTCTGAACAGACTTTTCAACCATGGTATTATAGGAGCATACCACATCACCTTGGCAAGAACCCTCTTCCTGGGGCGCTCATTGTCAACATCACCAGGGTCATCTCGTCTGATCTTATACCGCAATGCACCGCATACGGGGCATGCATTCAAATCCTCGTACGCATCGCGGTAGAGGATGCAGTCATTAGGGCATGTATGTATCTTCTGCACCTCCAATCCTAGAGGGCATACAACCTTCTTTGATGTGTACATACTGTCGGGCAATTCGTTATCCTTTGGAAGCTTCTTCCTCATTATTTTCAGTAGCTTATCAAATCCTTTGTCAGGTATACCATTCTCTACCTTCCACAGCACCAATTCTAGTGTGGTACCGAGCTTGTGTTGCCATCTTCGCAATTGGGGTACAATCCTTTTTTGTGATCCTCTAACATGCGGTCGAACTTCAACTTCTCCTTTTCACTTTCGCATTGTCTCTTTGCATCAACAATGACCCGGCAAAGATCATCCTCGAGCACATCGTCTGGTTCCTCTTGATCTTCATCTTCCCCCGTTGCAGCATCACCGTATTCAGGAGGCACATAGTTGTCATCATCCTCTTCTTCTTTGTTGTCTTCCATCATAACCGCTCTTTCTCCGTGCTTGGTCTAAACATTATAGTGTGGCATAAAACCCTTCTCAAGCAGGTGGAAGTGTAGGGTTTTAGAGTTGGAGAAAGCCTTCGTATTATCATAGACAATACATGGACAATGCATAAAACCATTCTGCTTATTTGCCTCAGCCACTTCGAGAAAATTATGCAGGCCCTTAATATACTCGGAGGTACTTCGATCACCGTACATCCATTGCCGGTTCATCTACGTGTGTTATATAATAAAGTGTATTAATAGACAGGACAAGGGCCGACGGAGGCGGATACCAAAACCATCGCACTATATAAAAACAAACAATAACAAAAGTAAGAAAATTACACAAGTATCTATCTAAATAATACAAGTAAGAACTTTTTTCTTGTAGAAAGAAGATAAGAAGAAGAGGCTAGCCACGGTGCTGCCGGCGCCGAGATGGGCGCGGGCGATCGACGACGGTGAGGATGGGGACGAGACGGGACAGACTACCAAACCTAGACAAATCTTGAGGAAAATGGAGCTTGGGCAAGGAGCTTCGCGAGGAGAAAGCTTAAGTGTGGCTTGGGCATTTCATCAAACACCTCATGTGCATAGGAGGTGAGCTAGAGCACCACAAAGCTCTCACACGGCCGGCCAAAAAAACATAGCAGTGCACTGGTCTGGTCGGGGGGGGTATATATAGGCCAACCTTTGTACCCGGTTTGTGGCTGGAACCGGGACTAAAGGACCACATTTCATCCTAGTTCCAGCCACAAACCGGGACCAATGGTTGTGGGCCATGAGCGAGGCCCATCGGTCCCGGTTCGTGGCTGGAACCAGGACCACAGGGGTCAGACGAACCGGGATCAATGGCCCACGAGGCCCCGTCTACGTCCTAGCCTCACGAACCGGGACCGATGCCGCCATGGGTCCCGGTTTGTGAGTGAACCAGGATTAACTCCTTTTCAGGCCTGGACCGAAGCCCTGTTTTCTACTAGTGTCATGATATGTTAACCTGAGGCAACACCATGTTACTTTGTTATCATGCATTGGAAATGCCCAAAACCCTCTCACATTACTTGCCCGGGGGTGGATGTAATTTGTTTTTTAATATTACTTGCCCAAAACTGTCTCACGTAATCACAACTTATTGGCACTGGCACAAATTTTCCATGTTTACATCCGTTATTCTTTTTTCAAAACATTATTTGTAAAAGAAACATGAAAAACAACATATTGCATTACCAAGAAGGAATAATCCAAATGTATTAGAAATAAAATTTGGTGCTTGTGTGTTGTCAATCAAGTATGATGTCGTTGTTTGTTTGTTGTGCATGGTTTGTCACGTCAGTTTCTTCTTCTTCTTCTTTTTGGTTGTGTACATTGATATTGATTATGTCTTGAAATTGTGTTATTGTAAAGGCTGGGTGTAATTTGTTTTGTCTTGATATTATTAATACATTACCTTTTGTTGGAATAAAAATGAAAGTTGGCGTGATGCATTATTTATCCAATATTTTTGTTAAATGATGGATTTTATTAGCTCAAAATGAAGCATCAAGTGGATACAAACATGATGAGAACACACCCGACATCTACATAACTAGGATGCACACAACCAACTTTTGGGGAACGTTACATGGGAAACACAAATGTTCCTACGCACACGCAAGATCTATCCATGGTGATGAGCATCTACGAGAGGGAGAGTGGATATACATACCCTTGTAGATCGCTAAGCGAAAAGCATTTAACAAACGCAGTTGATGTAGTCAAACGTCTTTGCGATCCAAAACGCTAGTCGTCCCGCGATCCGTTCATGATCCGTCCCGATCTAGCGCCGAACGGATGACACCTCCGCGTTCAGCACACATACAACTCAATGACGATCTTCTCCTTCTTGATCCAGCAAGAGGGAGCGGAGAGGTAAATGAGTTCTCCGGCAGCGCGACGGCGGTGGTGGAACTATTCCGGCAGGGCTTCGCCTAAGCACCGTCGGAATCTATTTGGTGGAGAAATTAGGGAATAGAGAACTAGAACATGGGCTTGTGTGTTTTGGGGATCTATTCCTCTAGTATATATAGAAATGAGGGAGGAGGAGGCATCCCTAGGGTTTCCCCTTACGTGCTTCGGCCGAAGGAGGAGGTGGAGGAGTCCACCTCCGATCCTACTTGGAATCGTTCCCCACTTGGTTTTTTCCTTTTCCACCTTTCTAGCCGCATGGGCCTTGTGAGGATGTCTTACCCCCCCTAGGCCCATGTGGCCTCCCGGCATGAGTGGCCCCTCCCGATGGTCCTCCGGCACTCCCGGTACACTACCGGTAATAGCCGAAACTTTTCCGTTGGCCAAAACGGGACTTACTATATATCAATATTTACCTCCAGACCATTATGAAGCTCCTCGTGACGTCCGGGATCTCGTACGGGACTCCGAACAACCTTCGGTCACCATCATACATAACTCAATACTACTGAAACGTCACCGAACGTTAAGTGTTCGGACCCTGATGGTACGAGAACTATGTAGACATGACTGAGACACCTCTACGATCAATAACCAATAGCGGTACATAGATGCCCATATTGGTTCCTACATATTCAATGAAGATCTTTAGCAGTTGAACCTCTGTGTCAAGGATTCAGTTAATCCCATGTTGTTCCCTTTGTTCTTCGGTATGTTACTTGCTCGAGATTCGATCGTCGGTATGTCTATACCTTGTTCAATCTCGTTACCGGCAAGTCTCTTTACTCATTCAAGATAACGTGGCTAACACTTTAGTCACTTTGCTTGCAAGGCTTGTTGTGATGTTGTATTACCGAGTGGGCCGTGAGATACCTCTTCGTCATACGGAGTAACAAATCTCAGTCTTGATCCATGCCCGCTCAACAGACACCCTCAGAGATACCTATAGAGCATCTTAATAGTCACCCAGTTACGTTGTGACGTTTGATACACAGAAGGTATTTCTCCGGTGTCAGTGAGTTGCATGATCTCATGGTCAGAGAAACATATATTTGACATGCAGAAAACTATAGCAATAAACTGACACGATCATATGCTATGTTTATAGTTCGGGTCTTGTCCATCACACCACTCTCCCAATGATGTGATCCTGTTATCAAATAACATATTGTGTCTATGGCTAGGAAACTTTGACCATCTTTGATCAACGAGCTAGTTTACTAGAGGCATACTAGGGACACAGTGTTGTCTATGTATCCACACATGTAATGTGTTTCCAATCAATACAATTATAGCATGGATAATAAATTATTATCATGAACAAGGAAATATAATAATAACCATTTTATTATTGCCTCTAGGGCATATTTCCAACACCAAGACACGCACACGCACACGCACACGCACACACAAAGAATCACGCCGGCAGAAAGCAAAGGCGCACAAGACCAAAGCTATGCCTAGACGAAGAAAAACACAAAAAGCAATTGACGAACTACAACAACAACTATTCACATCAAATATCTCTTGACATCACAAGGACAACAAGAAAAGTTCTTCAGCAGCAATGCCTCCAAGAAGGGTGCGACTCTCAAGCGCTGCCGTGGCCAGATCCAACAACAAATATGACGTATAGTCCCTCCATGCCAAAATAAATATGCAATATTTTAGATTTTGCTATGTTTCCACGGCATAGCATTTGACCACAAATGTTTGTATCAACATGTAAGTAAATAAGCAAACCAACATGTGGTTGGATGGTTAGAGGGACAGTGGTATTCTCAGCCCATCAGGGCTTAAATCCTGGTGCTTGCATTATTCTTGAATTTATTTTAGAATTTCCGGCGCTACGCTTTCAGTGCAAGGAGACGTTCCCCTCGATGATGAGGCGTCTATGGTGACTTCGTAAATCTCAAGATGAAATGCCGGCTCAGTCTCTCGGATGTGTTCATAGGGGTAAGGTGTGCGTGTGTGCGTTCATAGGGTGAGTGTATGCGCATGTATATGAGCGCTTGCATCTGTACTGTGTTAAAAAAAACATGTAAGTAAATGATTATGAAATTACATTGAATGAAACTATTTTTCAGAATAATCTAATTATACAATTTTTCTTCCGTCAAATCTATATATTATTTAGCTGGAAAAAACAGATAATTATGACTTTACGCTTCTAAGAATTTATTATTTTGGCATGTAATAATATGCAATAGCTAACCTGTGGCCGTGTTGAGAACTTTACAAACAAGCATCTGTTTACAGTCCTGGCTGTTCATGCATGCCGTATATAAATGATCAATCGATCAATGCTCGCGATCGGCAGAAAGTGACACGACAACGTTAGTTAAAGTTAAGTCAAAAGTGGCACTGTACATGCACATAGGCATACGTACGTGCACACATATATGACAAGGGGGGACACAAAATCTAATTAAATATGTTGCTCAGCACGGTATGTTTCTCATGAATAGCAGGCCGGTCTGATTGCACAGGTTGTATTCCTCACACTTGTGTTAGAATTTAGTATTCCGCTCTCCGAAGGCGGTAAAAGCAACTTTCAAAGGGGGACAAGCACCTTTGGCTCTTGGCTGTATATGCACCTGATAGGTAAATATAATTTAGTGACTGCAAAAAGTGAAAATAATCTAAAAAAATGAAAACAATTTTGACTTTCATGGTATTCTGCATGAAAATTAAAATCTATAATATATACAAGTTACTATTCACACTTTTGTTCTATTTTTTTGTTATTTTTGACCTCAAGTCAATGGGAGTTTTTCTTATGGAATTTTTATACGAGTACAACCGAAGGTTAAGTTTGTTTCCTAAATTTTTGTTTCTTTAATTTTTATTGTTACTAAATTATTATTTCCATATCAGGTGCATATGCACCGGACAGCCAGAGGGCGTTTTCCTGCAACGGGGCTCCTATAGAGTAGATACAACACACATCTGGTCTGCAATTAATAAAACAATATACTTAATGACATCATACTTTGATTGTTGCCTCTTTATCCAAAAACTTTGATTGGTACCTGGCACTAAGGCTCTATTCGCGGTTACTGAAATGTGGCATGACATATTTATTTTATATTGTAGTGCAGAAAATTAGTTAGAAAAGTAGACAAAAGGGGGTTAAACAAACACTAAAATAGAAACAGAAAACATTTTGCACAACCAGACTTATGATAGTCTACCATAATTTGTTAGGGAAGTGGAAGTACAGTGCAACTAAAGTTCGATTATTCATTAGTGTGGAAAACACTAGTGGTGGCATGTCAAAAACCACCTTGGTGTCAAGTCGACCCCATGTCACCAATATGGTGTTTCAGTAACCACAACTACAAAAATCTGATGTTTCCCTGTCAATGATATAGAACGATAATTAACATAACAATATGAAATAAGCATAGCAGTTTAATATGTTAGATAGGTAATCAACTTAGCATAGAAGATTCAACAAGCTAAATAGGTAATACACTTAGCGCATAACTAACAACTAAGAAATATAAATACTCAATCAACTTCACATAAAAGCATTAATGTTTACTCATTTATTTATTTTCGAATCATAAATCTTAGCTCTGTTTGCTGTCCTCCTCCGTCAGCCAGATAGCACTTTCATTTATTTTTATCCAACCAACCCATAGTAGTGGTGGCAAATCATATTCTACTTCATCCGTTCCTAATCATAAATCTTTTTAGACATTCCACTACGGATTACACACGGAACAAAATAAGTGAATTTAGATTCTAAAATATCTTTATATACGTCCGTATGTAGTCCGTAGTGTAATCTCTAAAAAGACATTTATTTAAGAACGGAAGGAGTACTAATTATGCAACCAAAAAATTAGAAAAATACTCACCCCTCACACATGATGGGCCCTGGGCCATTCTAGTTTTCAATCGGTCCTATTCTTTTTCTAATTTATTTATTTATCTCGGTTTTATTTTTATTTTGTTTTAGTTTCATGTTCTTTACTTTTTATTTTGATGTCTCCTTTTACTTTCATGTTTTTACTTTTTATTTTGGTATCTCCTTTTATTTTGATGTCTCCTTTTACTTTCATGTTTTTACTCTTTATTTTGATGTCTCCTCTTACTTTCACGTGTTTTACTTTTTATTTTGATGTTTCCTTTTATTTTTAGTTTTTTCTTGTGTTTTAAGTTTTGCTTTTTATGTATGACTTTGACCATTTTCCACATGGTATATAACATATATTCACATGTGTATGAACATTTGTTTAATCTATTATTATTTAAACAAAACATGAACTTTTTTCAACACATGAATACACCCGTTCCACACTAACAACACTTTGTTGGGGAACGTCGCATGGGAAACAAAAAATTTCCTACGCACACGCAAACCTATCCATGGTGATGAGCATCTACGAGAGGGAGAGTGGATCTACATACCCTTGTAGATCGCTAAGCGGGAAGCGTTAAGAAACGCGGTTGGTGTAGTCGAACATCTTCGCGATCCAAATCGCCGAGCGTCCCGCGATCTCATCACGATCCGTCCCGCGATCCAATCACGATCCGTCCCGTGAACTCATCATGATCCGTCCCGCGATCTCATCACGATCCATCCCACGATCTTGATCACGATCTATCCCGCGAACTCATCACGATCCGTTCCGTGATCACATCACGAACCGTCTCGCGATCTCGATCACGGTCCTTCCGATCTAGCGCCGAACGGACGGCACCTCCGCGTTCAGCACACGTGCAGCTTGATGACGATCTCCACCGTCTTGATCCAGCAAGAGGAGGTGGAGAGGAGAGAGAGTTCACCGGCAGCGTGACGGCGCTCCGGTGATGGTGGTGGAGCAATTCCGGCAGGGCTTCGCCTAAGCGCTGCAGAAAACCGATCTAGAGGAGAAACTATGCACCGGTGGAACGGGTAGCACGTGGCCGGAAATTCTGTCCAAAAACCACCCAATCCACTAGTATATATAGGAGGAGAGGAGAGGAGAGGCAGCCAAGGCCTTTGGGTCGGCCGAAATAGGAGGTGGGAGCAATCCTACTTCACCTCCAATCCTAGTTGGAGTAGGATTGCCTCCTATTGGCTGATTTTACACTTTTTGCTTTAGGACTTTCTCTCCTGCGCCATGGGCCTTTGTGGCTGTTTTCCCAGCCCACTAAGGGTTGTTTATTATTCTCCCACAGCCCATGGACCTCTTGGGGTCGAAATACCCCTCCCGGAGGTCCCCCGGTACACTACCGGCACTCTCGGTACACTACCGATACTCTCGGTACACTACCGATGAGCCCGAAACTTTTCCGGAAACCAAACTGGGACTTCCTATATATGAATCTTTACCTCCGGACCATTACGGAGCTCCTCGTGACGTCCGGGATCTCATCCGGGACTCCGAACAACCTTCGGTCACCACCATACATAACTCTACACTACCGAAACGTCACCGAACCTTAAGTGTGCAGACCCTGCGGGTTCGAGAACTATGTAGACATGACCGAGACACCTCTACAGTCAATAACCAATGGCGGGACCTGGACGTCCACATTGGTTCCCACATATTGTACGAAGATCTTTATCGGTCGAACCTCTATGTCAAGGATTCAGTTAATCCCGTATAACGTTCCCTTTGTTCTTCGGTATGTTACTTGCCCGAGATTCGATCGTCGGTATCTCCATACCTAGTTCAACCTCGTTACCGGCAAGTCTCTTTACTCGTTCCATAATACAAGATCCCGCAACTAACAATTAGTCACATTGCTTGCAAGGCTCATTGTGATGTTGTATTATCGAGTGGGCCCTGAGATACCTCTCCGTCACACGGAGTAACAAATCCTAGTCTCGATCCATGCCAACTCAACAGACACCATCGGAGATACCTGTAGAGCACCTTTATAGTCACCCAGTTACGTTGCGACGTTTGATACACACAAGGCACTCCTCCGATATCCGTGAGTTGCATGATCTCATGGTCATAGGAACATATACTTGACATGCAGAAAACAGTAGCAATGAACTGACACGATCATATGCTATGTTTGTAGTTTGGGTCTTATCCATCACATCATTCTCCTAATGATGTGATCCCGTTATCAAATGACATCTCATGTCCATGGCTAGGAAACCTTAACCATCCTTTGATCAACGAGCTAGTCCATTAGAGGCATACTAGGGACATGGTTTTGTCTATGTATCCACACATGCATTTAAGTCTCCGATCAATACAATTATAGCATGGATAATAAACGATTATCATTAACAAGGAAATATGATAATAACTAATTTATTATTGCCTCTAGGGCATATTTCCAACAGTCTCCCACTTGCACTAGAGTCAATAATCTCGTTCACATCACCATGTGATTCGCATTGTTATGAATCTAACACCCAATGAGTTTTGGGGCTCGATCATGCTTTGCATGTGAGAGAGGTCTTATAGTCAACGGGTCTGCGATATTCAGATCCGTGTGTACTTTGCAAATCTCTATGTCAAACCGTAAATACTGCTACCACACTCCACTTGGTACTATTTCCAAATGGCTGCTCCACTATACGTATCCAGTTTGCTACTACTAGTCATCCGGATAGGTGTTAAAGCTTGCATCGACGTAACTCTTTACGACGAACTCTTTATCACCTCCACAATCAAGAAACATTTCCTTAGTCCTCTGGTTACTAAGGATAATTCCGACCGTTGTCCAGTGATCCACTCCTGGACCACTCTTGTACCCCTTGACAGACTCATGGCAAGGCACACATAGGTGCGGTACACAGCATGGCATAATATAGAGCCTATGGCTAAGGCATAGGGGACGACGTTCGTCCTTTCTCTTTCTTCTGCCGTTGTCGAGCTTTGAGTCTCACTCAACTTCACACCTTACAAATCAGACGAGAACTATTTCTCTGGCTGATCCATTTTGAACTCTTTCAAAATCTTGTCAAGGTATACACTCATTGAAAGTCTCATCAAGCATCTTGATCTATCTCTATAGATTTTGATGCTCAACAATTAGGTAGCTTTATCCAGGTCTTCCTTTGAAAATCACTTTCCAAATGACCGTTTTATGCTTTCCAGAAACTCTACATTATTTCTGATCAACAATATGTCATCCACATATACTTATCAGAAATTCTATAGTGCTCCCACTCACTTTATTGCAAATACAAGTTTCTCGTAAACTTTGTATAAACATCAAAACTTTGATCACCTCATCAAAGCGTATATTCCAACTCCGAGATGCTTGCTTCAATCCATGGAAGGATCACCGAAGCTTGCACACCTTTTAGCATCCTTAGGCCTGACAAAACCTTCTGGTTGTATCACATACAACCTTTCCTCAAGTAAACCGTTAAGGAAACGATGTTTTGACATCCATCTGCCAGATTTCATAATTGAAAACACAGCAACTGCTAACATAATTCCAACAGACTTTAGCACCACTACGAGTGAGAAAGTCTCATCGTAGTCAACTCCTTGAACTTGTCACAAACATCTTTGCAACAAGTCGAGCTTTACAAATAGTGACATTCACCATCAGTGTCTGTCTTCATTTTAAAGATCCATTTGTACTCAACGACCTGCCGTCCAACGAGCAAGTCTACCAAAGTCTACACTTGGTTTTCATACATGGATCCTATCTCGGATTTCATGGCCTCTAACCATTTGTCGGAATCCGGGCCCATCATCGCTTCTCCATAGCTCGTAGGTTCATCGTTGTCCAACAACATGATCTCCAAGACAGAGTTGTCGTACCACTTAGGAGCAGTACACATCCTTGTCGACCTACGAAGTTCGATAGTAACTTGATCCTGAAGCTTCATGATCATCATCATTAACTTCCTCTTCAACTAACGTAGGCTTCACAGAAACATCTTTCTGTGCTGCGCTACTCTCTGGTTGAACAAAGGTTCAACAACCTCATCAAGTTCTATCTTCCTCCCACTCAATTCTTTCGAGAGAAACATTTCCTCGAGAAAGGATCCATTTAAGCAACAAACATTTTGCACTAGGATCTGAGATTGAAGGTTCACCCAACTGATCTTAGGGTATTCTATGAAGATGCAATTTGTCGCCTTGGGTTCGACCTCATTAGGTGAAAACATTTTCCACACAAGTGTCACATCCCAAAATATTAAGAAATGACAGCTTAGGTTTCTATCAAACCATAATTCACATGGTGTCATCTCAACGGATTTAGATGGTGCCCTATTTAAAGTGAATGTAGTTGTCTCTAATGCATAACCCCAAAATTATAGTAGTAAAACGACAAGAGACATCATATTACGCACCATGTCCAATAGAGCATAACTATGATGTTCGGACACACCATCACACTATGGTGTTCCAGGTGGCGTTTAGTTGTGAAACAACTTTCACATTGTCTTAAGTTGTATGCCAAACTCGTGACTCAGATATTCACCTCCACGATCATATCGCAGTCATTTTTATCTTCTTGTCACGATGATCTTTAAACTTCACTCTGAATTTGCTTGAACCTTTCAAACGATTCAGACTTGTGTTTCATTAAGTAAATATACACTATATCTACTCAAATCATCAGTGAAGGTAAGAAAATAACGATATCCACTGCACGCTACAAGACTCACTAGATTGCATACATCAACATGTATCATTTCCAATGAATCACTTGCCCGCTCCATCCAACGGGGTCCTTTAGTCATCTTGCCCAAGAGGCATGGTTCGCATGTCTCAACCGATTCGAAATTGAATGAGTCCAAATATCCATCAGCATGGAGTTTCTACATGCGCTTTATACCAATATGACATTTAGCGGCAGTGCCACAAGTATGTGGTACTATCATTATTAACTTTGTGTCTTTTGACATCAATGTTATGAACATGTGTAATACTACGATCAAGATTTCAACAAACCATTCTCACTGGGTGCATGACCATTTAAGGTATTATTCATGTAAACAGAATAACCATTATTCTCTAACTTAAATGAATAACCGTATCGCAATAAACATGATCTAATCATGTTCATGCTCAACGCAAAACACCAAATAACATTTATTTAGGTTCGTCACTAATCCTGAAGGTAGAGAGAGCGTGCGATGTTGATCACATCAACCTTGGAAACACTTCCAACACATATCGTCACCTCACCCTTAGCTAGTTCTCCGTTTATTCCGTAGCTTTTATTTCGAGTTACTAACATTTAGCAACCGAACCGGTATCCAATACCCAGGTGCTACTAAGAGTACTAGCAAGGTACACATCAATAACTCGTATATCAAATATACTTTTGTCGATGTTGCCAGCCTTCTTATCTACCAAGTATCTAGGGTTGTTCCGCTTCAGCGACCTCTCGCCTCATAATAGAAGCACTTAGTCTCGGGTTTGAGTTCAACTTTGGGTTGCTTCACTGGAGCAGCAACTAACTTGCTATCCATGAAGTTTCCCTCCTTGCTCTTGCCCTTTTCGAAACTAGTGGTTTGATTAACCATCAACAGTTGACGCTCCTTCTTGATTTCTACCTTCGCGGTGTCAAACATCGCGAACAGCTCAGGGATCAATACTTCTATCCCTGGTGTATTATAGTTCATCACTAAGTTCTAGTAGCTTTAGTGACAGTGACTTGGAGAACTATATCAATCACTATCTTATCTGGAAGATCAACTCCCACTTGATTCAAGCGATTGTAGTACCCAGACAATCTGAGTACATGCTCAACGATTGAGCTATTCTCCTTCATCTTACAGGCAAAGAATCTTGTTGGAGATCTCATATCTCGCAACACTGGCACGAGCCTGAGATCACAATCTCTGCTCCTAGAACATCTCATATGTTCCGTGACGTTCAAAACGTTTCCGAGCCTCAATTCTAAGCCGTAATGCATGACGCACTAAACTATCAAGTAGTCATCGAAACGTGCCTGTCAGATGTTCACAACATCTATAGACGACGCTAGAGGGGGTGGCGCACCGAGCGGTGCATTAAGAACATAAGCCTTCTGTGCAGCAATGAGGACAATCCTCAGATCACGGACCCAGTCCGCAATATTGCTACCAACATCTTTCAACTCTATTTCTCTAGGAACATATAAAAATACAAGGGAGCTACAGCGCGAGCTAGTAATCTACAACATAATTTGCAAAGACACTTTGACTATGTTCATGATAATGAGTTCAATTAATCATATTACTTAAGAACTCCCACTCAAATTGACATCCCTCGGGTCATTCGAGTGATACATGATCCAAATTCACCAACTCAAGTCCGATCATCACGTGAGTTAAGGTGGCTTCAATGGTGAACATCATTATGTTGATCATATCCACTATATGACTCATGCTCGACCTTTCGGTCTCTTGTGTTCCTAGGCCATGTCTGTACATGCTAGGCTCGTCAAGTTTAACCCGAGTGTTCTGCGCGTGCAAATCTGGCTTGCACCCGTTGTATGTGAACGTAGAGTCTATCACACCCGATCATCGCGTGGTGTCTCAACACGACGAACTTTGGCAACGGTGCACACTCGGGGAGAACACAATTTATCTTGAAATTAAGTGAGGGATCACCTTATAATGCTACCGTCGTCCTAAGCAAAACAAGGTGCATAAAAAGGATTAACATCACATGCAAATCATAAGTGACATGATATGGCCATGAACTCGTGCTTTTGATCTCCATCTAGAAAGCACCGGCATGATCTCCATCGTCACTGGCACGACACCATGATCTCCATCATCTTGATCTCCATCAATGTGTCGCCATCGGGGTTGTCACGCCCTACATGCTTCTACTACTATTGCTACCGTAGCGATAAAGTAAAGCATTACATAGCGCTTAATGATTGACACGCAGGTCATACAATAATTAAAGACAACCCTATGGCTCCTGCCGGTTGCCGTATTCAACGACATGCAAGTCGTGAAATTCTATACATCACATGATCATCTCATACATCACATATATCTCATCATGTAATTGGCCATATCACATCACAACATACCCTGCAAAAACAAGTTAGACGTCCTCTAATTGTTGTTGCATGTTTTACGTGGCTGCTACGGGTATCTAGCAAGAACGATTCTCACCTACGCATAAACCACAACGGTGATACACTAGTTTGCTTTTCAACCTTCTCAAGGACCGCCTTTGTCGAATCCGATCCAACTAAAGTGAGAGAAACTGTCACCCGCAAGCCATCTAGGCAACAAGTTGCGTCGAGGGAACCGGTCTCTCGTAAGCGTACGAGTAATGTTGGTCCGGGCCGCTTCATCTCACAATCCCGCTGAACCAAAATACGACCAAGGGAGGAAGCAATCTAAGCATCAACGCCCACAAACCTTTTGTGTTCTACTCGAGATCTCATCGAACCATCAACCTAGCTCATGATGCCACTGTTGGGGAACGTCGCATGGGAAACAAAAATTTTCCTACGCACACGCAAACCTATCCATGGTGATGAGCATCTACGAGAGGGAGAGTGGATCTACATACCCTTGTAGATCGCTAAGCGGGAAGCGTTAAGAAACGCGGTTGGTGTAGTCGAACATCTTCGCGATCCAAATCGCCGAGCGTCCCGCGATCTCATCACGATCCGTCCCGCGATCCAATCACGATCCGTCCCGTGAACTCATCACGATCCGTCCCGCGATCTCATCACGATCCATCCCACGATCTTGATCACGATCTATCCCGCGAACTCATCACGATCCGTTCCGTGATCACATCACGAACCGTCTCGCGATCTCGATCACGGTCCTTCCGATCTAGCGCCGAACGGACGGCACCTCCGCGTTCAGCACACGTGCAGCTTGATGACGATCTCCACCGTCTTGATCCAGCAAGAGGAGGTGGAGAGGAGAGAGAGTTCACCGGCAGCGTGACGGCGCTCCGGTGATGGTGGTGGAGCAATTCCGGCAGGGCTTCGCCTAAGCGCTGCAGAAAACCGATCTAGAGGAGAAACTATGCACCGGTGGAACGGGTAGCACGTGGCCGGAAATTCTGTCCAAAAACCACCCAATCCACTAGTATATATAGGAGGAGAGGAGAGGAGAGGCAGCCAAGGCCTTTGGGTCGGCCGAAATAGGAGGTGGGAGCAATCCTACTTCACCTCCAATCCTAGTTGGAGTAGGATTGCCTCCTATTGGCTGATTTTACACTTTTTGCTTTAGGACTTTCTCTCCTGCGCCATGGGCCTTTGTGGCTGTTTTCCCAGCCCACTAAGGGTTGTTTATTATTCTCCCACAGCCCATGGACCTCTTGGGGTCGAAATACCCCTCCCGGAGGTCCCCCGGTACACTACCGGCACTCTCGGTACACTACCGATACTCTCGGTACACTACCGATGAGCCCGAAACTTTTCCGGAAACCAAACTGGGACTTCCTATATATGAATCTTTACCTCCGGACCATTACGGAGCTCCTCGTGACGTCCGGGATCTCATCCGGGACTCCGAACAACCTTCGGTCACCACCATACATAACTCTACACTACCGAAACGTCACCGAACCTTAAGTGTGCAGACCCTGCGGGTTCGAGAACTATGTAGACATGACCGAGACACCTCTACAGTCAATAACCAATGGCGGGACCTGGACGTCCACATTGGTTCCCACATATTGTACGAAGATCTTTATCGGTCGAACCTCTATGTCAAGGATTCAGTTAATCCCGTATAACGTTCCCTTTGTTCTTCGGTATGTTACTTGCCCGAGATTCGATCGTCGGTATCTCCATACCTAGTTCAACCTCGTTACCGGCAAGTCTCTTTACTCGTTCCATAATACAAGATCCCGCAACTAACAATTAGTCACATTGCTTGCAAGGCTCATTGTGATGTTGTATTATCGAGTGGGCCCTGAGATACCTCTCCGTCACACGGAGTAACAAATCCTAGTCTCGATCCATGCCAACTCAACAGACACCATCGGAGATACCTGTAGAGCACCTTTATAGTCACCCAGTTACGTTGCGACGTTTGATACACACAAGGCACTCCTCCGATATCCGTGAGTTGCATGATCTCATGGTCATAGGAACATATACTTGACATGCAGAAAACAGTAGCAATGAACTGACACGATCATATGCTATGTTTGTAGTTTGGGTCTTATCCATCACATCATTCTCCTAATGATGTGATCCCGTTATCAAATGACATCTCATGTCCATGGCTAGGAAACCTTAACCATCCTTTGATCAACGAGCTAGTCCATTAGAGGCATACTAGGGACATGGTTTTGTCTATGTATCCACACATGCATTTAAGTCTCCGATCAATACAATTATAGCATGGATAATAAACGATTATCATTAACAAGGAAATATGATAATAACTAATTTATTATTGCCTCTAGGGCATATTTCCAACACACTTGTCGGCAACATGTAGTTCTCAAACTTTGGTATTTGTCGTACCAGCAATGTCGATCACGAGTTAGCTTGTCCAACAAATAGTTTTGGTTGATGATATAAATATCTTCTCAAGTGAACAAATAGCCAATTTTCTGTCCAAAATATAAGTTAAACCATCAGAAAATTAAGTCAATCCGGAGAAATAATTTCATTTTTGTTCTTTCCGATAAGACTAAGAAATAATTGGTCCAAACAGGAACCACGCAAGAATTCGTACGTGTTGCCTAGCTTGAGGCCCGAGGAACATGTGTCGGACCATACTAATGCCATGACTTGCTACAGAAACATAACAATTTAAACTCGGCCATGTACATGTGCAATGGTCGAATATATGTCTTCCTACTTCAAATTCCTATAGTGTTGGCTTTGGATTTGTTTAACACACAAACCGCCAATTGCATGTGGAATGATTATGATGGGCACCATAAGCTCCACTCCGCAATCTGTTAATCTACATGTAAGAGTGAAGAGTATGGGGCCCTAGGCATACCTAATATTAAAGATATTATCACCTGCTTGATATAGGATCCTAGATTAGGAGATACATAAATAGTGAGAGAGTCGGGGAAGACCTTGGTCAAGAGGAAGTGCCACACTAAGGATCCAATCATATTCTGTAGTAGAGAGACATGCTCATACTTCTTCTTGAAGGGGTTGCTGTGCGATTCTAGGGCTGTGAATTTTTGTTATCGATGGAAGATTGATAAGGATAGCAGAATTAGTTTTGACAGGGCCAATGGTTTGGTTTTATACCCCTAGCAACACAAATATTGTGATTTATGTTATATTGTCAACAACAAGAGAAAACATTTTGTGATATATGGGATGGTATTCGGACTGGATGCATTTGTTGGAGGACATTTACCCCGGAGTTGATCCAACAATGGGGTGAACTGGAATCTATAGCATAGAGAATTATCTTCACTGGAGATGAGAACCAGGTGGTGTGGCAATATGAATCTAGTGGCGCATACTCATGTAGCTCCTTATTATATGATTGTTCATTATAGAGGTGTAACACCAGTTTACGTACCTGTGATGTGGAAGATTAAGGTCCTCGAAAGGTCGATAATTTCTTTTTGTTGTTTGCTCCAAATAAAATCATTACTAGACTAACCTTACTAAGGGAAATATGAAGAAACATTTAGATTGTGTCTTCTACAAAGATTTGGAATCTGTTCAACACTTGCGACTGATAGTGTGGCCGCTAGAAATATTTGGCAAAGGTCCACAAAGTTCTTTGGTGCTGATATTCTTCTCACATGTGTAGCTAAGCGGTGGGTGATTTCTCCCTAATTGGTTTTCAAAATTGCTTGGTATGCGGTCTTGTGCGGGAGGGAGGGTAGCATAAATGGCATTGTATTTTACTATGATCTGTCAGTAAATATCAAACATGTTTGGAGAAGGATCATCTACAATATTAATGAGTGGGTGTCGATGTGTACAGGAGGGACTCAAAACGGGTTGGATAACTTTGCATCATTCCTATCGGATATCCTGCGGGGTTTGCTCGGTTTGACAATGTTGGTCCACTGCCTGCTCTGGAGTACTAATGGCACATCACAAAACTGCAAGAGCAAGGCGAGACCCTTGGAACAGGAACATGTGATGGAGACCCGAGGGGAGGTCATATGTAGACAAGCCCAAAAAAGGAATATGTGCATTTTGCTCTTATCTGAGTGTGTATTAAATTTTAGTTTGTTTATGAAGATGTTTTTTTTACATTTCTAGTTTCATACTTTAGCTGTTGAATTTTGATTGAGAGAGAACTTTCAGCTATTGGAATTCTCTGCATGATGTTTGGTTCATTAATGCAATGGAACCAGGAAGGCGAGAGCATGTTTCGCCTGTATGCCATGAAATGCCGACAAGAGGCACATGGCACTCCTTTTTGAGCGGACCCAGTTGAGTGCCCCCTGTTCATGTAAACGATACTGGCTTCAAACTTTTTTTTTCTTTTTTCTTCTCCCATTTGCTCCAAATTCCTTTTTTAGTTTTTCTTTTTTTTCTCACCTTTATTACGTCTGTGAACATTTTTTAATTTCGAAAAACTTTTGTAAAAAGTGAAAAAATAATAAATTATGAAAAATGTTTGCAACATTAAAGAGGATTTTTTTAAATAATAATTTTGTCAAAATTTTCCCATATTTGCAATCATTTCTTAAAATTGCTTATAATATTTGTACGAAAATTAAAATATAAAAGAAAAAAGGAACCAAAAACGAATCAAATATATAAAACAAGAAGCCTTATAGCAGAAAACTTGAAGAACCACTCTTGTCAGGAAAAAAAACTACAAGAGAAAAGGTACCGAAACCCAGGAAAAGGAAAAACAAAGTGCTCGCCCTACCTACTGTCAGGCTATACCACGAAGCTGGGCCGAGACCTTGTATTTACTGCCCGTGAGTGTAAAATAGTCTAGGTCATGCAAAGCGGGTTGCCAATGGGACGGTGCACTCTAGCCAGATCGCTTGAGCGGGGTTTTTTTGTGTTTTTTTATCTATTTGGTTTCTAATTAGTTATTTTTCTTGGAAAACCGACAATACGACTTTTTGACGGAGCTAAATATTTCCAAAATCTATTAAATATAAAATATATGCTTTAAAAGCTATTAAAAATAACAGTACATATTTAAAATGATTAGTGTGTGTTTAAAAGAAGTTTGTGTGTATTAAAGAAACACTCACCGTGTAATAAAAGAACATCTATACACTAACGAAGTTACTTCATAAAAATACCATCATATATTAAGAAAAAGTTCCTTTCAAAAGTGCAAAACGAAAAACATGAAGAAACCAGAAGAAACAACCAATACCCAAAATGAGAAAAAACACAAATGAGAAATATAATAAAAAAAATTGGGATAGAAGGAGCAGAACAGTAAACCAAAAAATTACTGTAGCCCACAACGAGCCCTAGAGTTGGGCCGGTGGAACTCGGATCACATAGAGCCTCGACTATTTGACGCCAACATGTGTCAGGTGGGATTTACCTGGCATGTCCTATGTATGTGCTCGTCTCATTAATTATATAATGTAGATATAATCATTTTTATTAATCTAAGTTGATAAATATATAATATAATAATACATGCACTTATTTTTCCTTTGAAAGAACTTTGCAAATATATCTATACTTAATTATTTACTGAAGAAGCTGAAGAGGGCCGTCGGGGTTTCAAGATGTTGCTACTCAAATTTGATGGTTAAGAGGCCACAGGTCATTTTCTTTATCCATTCTTCTTCTTTGCTTTCTTTGGCCGGATTCTCCATTTCCTTTTGTTTTATTTTTTGTCTGGACGTTTAGTTATTTTTCCTGTTCTTATAATATTTTCTTGCAATTCCATAATTTTTATAATTTGAGCAGCTTTTGTGTAAAAACAGTTTCAAACACTTGTAATATTTTTTGAATAAACGTTCAACATTTTTCGGGCCGACATTGGATTTTTAGTAAACATTGAAAATTTGTTAATATACATTAAACATTTAATTGATCACATGTTAAACATGTTTTAATACATGTTAAATCTTTTAGAGAAACACATTGAACATTTTTGGAATGTATGTTGAACAATTTTTTAATACATGCTGAACGTTTTTTTAATAAACCATGAATATTTACAAATAGAACGGGAATTGTGTTGTAATAAATGAAAAACATTTTTATATGTCACATACATTATTCAAAGTTGCTTGAATAATTTTTTCACATTTCATGAACATTTATTTTATTTAAAATGTGGTGAGTGTTTTTGAAACTTTGAGTAACCAAACTTTAAAAATATATATATTTGGAATATTAAGAAAACTAAAAATAAAATAAAAACAACGTAAGAAGTGCATTACGAAGTGACAAGAGAGCTCACGGAAGTGCCAGTGCAGCTCTTGTTGGGAATTGGGCCTGGATGAATAGGATGCCTGGCCGAATAGGATCGCTCTTATAGCCATGTGTCCATAAAAAGAGCTTTAAGCGCTGCATAGACGCACCCCTCCTTATTCACTTTTATGTCCATACTTTCGGCCGAGTGTGGCCGTCTTGGATGCAGTGGCATCTGAACGCACATATCCAGCCGCACGGCCCGACGAGGTGATGCGCATATTAAAAACGCTAGAACTGATAAAAGGCAGCATTCATCATGAATACCATTGACACATTGACTAGGTGGGCTCATCCCGTGCAGTACATGGCTGACAAAAGGACCAGCTGGTGTGTGCTTTACCACTTTCTCAGTGTGCAAGTTGCCTTCCTACGCGATTTTCCGCTGACTATTTCTAACCTCTCAGCCACTTGCATGTGCATCAGTGCACCGCTTGCTCTGCATGGAGCAATAATTGATGCATGTACACCCGCATCGCATGCCTGCATTTGGCTTAACAAAACGTGAATTAAAATTTTCATTGATAGTTAATTGCTTCATGGAGCTACAAATAGCCTCCTGGACCAACCAAACAACAAGACATATGTTCTGAACTAAAATCATGGTTTATTCTGGGTCTGGTCCGCCTTGATAAGTTCGTCCCTCTTTTCCATTACTGCCCGCTCGCTGCCTTGAACAGCACCACCAAAGAATATGAACTCTAAAACATTTTGGCCCAGCTCTAATGGTTAAGCAAAGCTGGCTGTTTGTGTAGAGAAGAAGCAGAAAATGGGTTGTGCCAACACGTGTGCAGGTGAGCGATCCCAAATATTGATGCATGGTGTTTAAATAGACGTGGTAAAAAAGTTATGTTATAAAGTTCTTGATGGGTAATTGTGGTCTTCGTACTGTCATCTGGAGTATGTCCTTTTTAATGTCAGATGTCTTTTTTACTGTGAGATCATACTATCAGTCCAACGATTCCTAATACGGATATAGGTTGCAAAACGAACTCCATCTTCGGCCTATAGTCTAGAAAGCATGCCAGCTTGATGCGAATCGTGAAGGGCCTGGCGCCGTCGATGCAACGCGTGCAGATGCCGCTGCATGCAGACCTGCGTTTCTCCTTTCAGCCGGTCCAACTACCTCGTTTCCAGTATTTCCCTACCTTTTTTTCTTTCATTTTTTCCTGCTTCTGATCGTACTCCTTTTTTCTTTTCTTTTTTCATTTTCATTTTATTTTATTTTTCCTATTACACTATTCTCGCTTTACTTTTTTTTTGTTTTTCATTCACAAACATCTTTTCAAATTCCTGAAATTGTTTACGTAATTTTGAACATTTTTTAAATCAGTAGTTTCTCAATTCAAACATTTTCTAGAAATAGTGATTATTTTTTGAATTGATGAGCATTCCATTACCAATTTGCAGACATTATCTTACACCGTGCTCAGTTTCTGAATTTCATAACATTATTTTAACAAATTCACAAACATTTTTTAAATGAGATTTGTTTTGAAAATGTTGAACTTTAGTTTTTTAATCAGCCCGCCTTTTGCAATCGACTAATAGTTTTTGAAATTTGGGCAGATTTATTGACGTTCATGAATAGTTTTCTCAAATCTATGAGTATTCCTTGAATTCATGAACATTTTTAATCTATATTTTAGTTTTTAATATATAATTTATTGTTGTAATTTACGAACATTTTGTATTTTTGTGAACATCTTTTGTATTCACGAATACGGTAACAATTTTCATTCCAAAACATTTTTTTCAAAAATTGAGAGAAAATTTTGAATATGCAAACCTTTTTGAAAATTCAAGATTTTTTTGAAACTAGTAACATTTTATACAAAGTTAATATTTTTTGGGACTGTGGATATCATGACCTGGCCGACTTCTAGTCATAGGCCCAAGCCCACCAGAAAGAACCGACGTCTGGCTCGGGAACTGGATGGCCAGGCGGTAGCACAACGCAAGGGGTGAAATGGATAATGGGGAGTGGAGACGACGTGTTTAGTGTTTTTTAAATTATTATTATTTTATAACAAATTCGAGACATGTATGCCTTAATCTGAAATGTTTTAGACTATGACCCTCTTGGCCTAGCTGAAGCAGAAGAGGACTAATTTTTTTGTCTTACTTAGGCCGAAGAGTGATCTTCGGTGTAGCATGGGGCAAAGAGTTTCAGAACAGGACCGACGAGTACTCTTCGGCTTTCCATTGGCCGATAAGGTATCTTGGGTTTACTTTAGGCCAGAGAGTCCTATGGGGCCCACCTCTTCACGTAAATAGCACGCCGAAGTTTCATGGCACCACTCTCTTGTTTTTATTAGGCCGAAGTTGCTTACAATTACTTTCTAGCACGGACCTGCTTCCTAATAAACTCATCTAGTTTTGACAACATAAAATTGTATTTTCCCTAGTGGTTCTGCTTGCATAGTTTTCTAAACAAGTTCATCAACTCCTTGTTCTTGAACTGTGAGAAAAATTTAGCCCTAAGATGACGTATTCACCACCGGATCTGCAAGTCCTTCCAAGCTGTTAGCTTGTGTGGACCTAGATCCCTAAGTGTCTTCACTGACTTCAGTAGACCATTATGCCTATGATGGAGGACACATATTTGGCCGGTCCTTTACTATGGCAATTTTCAGTTGCCTGAATAGCCAAACCCAGCTCTCAAATTTCTCACCCGCCGCGAGATGATTTGTCTGTTCCCATCCACACCAATAGCAGTAAGGATCTGACCTCTGTATTGACTGGTCAAAAATGTACCATCCACACACATCACGGGACGACAATATCGAAAAGCCTCGATGCATATAACAAAAGAGAAGAATACTCGATGCAACACCTTAAAACCTGGTATACTAGGCATAAATATGTGTTGTATGTCAACATAAATGTTGGGATTCCTCTCGTTCAATGTGCGGAGTACACAAACAACATCATCATACGAGTCTGTGAACGTCCTAAACCTTTCGTCCACAGCCTCCTGCTTAGCCCTCCAAGCCTTCCCGTAAGGAATGTCATACTTCAGTACGACCTTCACCGTTGTCTGGATGTGTTTTGCTATCATGTCTTTATTCTCCATTATCTTAGTATACATGAGTTGCGCAATGAGAGTTGAACTCGGGTTTTGATGGTTCACCAGAAGGTTTTTCCTCACACACTTATGTGGGACGGCATCCGTGATAATCCACTAGATGTTCCACTTCGGCACATGCCCGTGCAACTTGCCACAACATCTAGTTTCAACACATTTCACAATATAGTTTGTTGGACTTGATATGTGAGTCCAGAAAATCCTCTGAGTAAACATAGCCCACATGGCCACCGCATACTTCAATTTTTTTTATATCATACATTGCCCTTATCTGAACTTGGTTCGTATGATACTTCCATGGAGTCTCATGGCCTTCGTTGACCGTAACGCCAGTCGATATGTCTTGGTCCCAGGAAGAAGAAATTGACAACTCAAGTACCCCCTCGGAATTATCAGAATCCAAATCCTTCGCGAATCTATCCTCGTCCTACTCCACCTCACCACCCTCTGCATTTCCTCCCCTGCCTCATCCCCATCAACAAAACCACTACCCGCAAATACTGTCGTCTGACTACTCTGGCCTACATCACTACCATGCAAATTGTGAGCCACATAATCTGACTCTTCCCCGAGATGGCTAACATCCACATCCACCAGTTGTGAATCAGATAGATCAATCTCGTTAGCAGCTTGACTGCCCTAGTCGGGTTCCTACCCCTCACCGATTTCAACAGAATTCTTCTCCTTCGCCATAGGCTGCACTAGGGCATATGGGTAGATTCTTTGGTCTATGGAACGACTTAACCAAGCCAACCACTTCTAGCTCCTATCTACCAGCATCAACCCCCACCATGTATTTTTACAGCATTTGGTCCATAATGCATGAATACTGACGGAACACACTTTAGATCCAGCCCAAAATTAATAGTCAACTAGTACTTCAGATGTCTAATGTCTAGTCTTTGTGTGTGTGGAAGTGCCATCACACAATTTTTATACTCACTAAAAACTCATTATAACGAAGATTACCAGAGCCATAGTAAACGAACAAATTAACCAATTTAGACATTTTTACATGTCAAACAATTTCATCTCTTCATCAATTACAATGAAAATAATAATCCCCGATTAACTAACTAAGCATTGCAATGCTACCTCACAAAAATAAAAATACAAGTTTGCAATATAACTCATCTACACTAACTAATTAGTAAAACCTACTTGTACAAATAGAATAATTAGAGAAAATATACAACGCCATGGTTATACCTTCAACGCGTGGCTCCGCTGCCTTGCTCCTCTCTTCCACTCACCAACACCGGCCACCTACCGGAGTTCTTGCACCACCGGACACCACCGCTGCCTCCCCCTTGGCTCTCCAATCTTCGACTCCGGCTACCTCCCACAAAGGTACGTCACCACCAGTCACACCTCCTCCCCCCCAAGCCACACCTCCTCCCTGTTGGAAATATGCCCTAGAGGCAATAATAAATTAGTTATTATCATATTTCCTTGTTCATGATAATCGTTTATTATCCATGCTATAATTGTATTGATCGGAGACTTAAATGCATGTGTGGATACATAGACAAAACCATGTCCCTAGTATGCCTCTAGTAGACTAGCTCCTTGATCAAAAGATGGTTAAGGTTTCCTAGCCATGGACATGAGATGCCACTTGATAACGGGATCACATCATTAGGAGAATGATGTGGTGGAAAAGACCCAAACTACAAACATAGCATATGATCGTGTCAGTTTATTGCTACTGTTTTTTGCATGTCAAGTATATGTTCCTATGACCATGAGATCATGCAACTCACGGATATCGGAGGAGTGCCTTGTGTGTATCAAACGTCGCAACGTAACTGGGTGACTATAAAGGTGCTCTACAGGTATCTCCGAGGGTGTCTGTTGAGTTGGCATGGATCGAGACTGGGATTTGTTACTCCGTGTGACGGAGAGGTATCTCAGGGCCCACTCGGTAATACAACATCACAATGAGCCTTGCAAGCAATGTGACTAATTGTTAGTTGCGGGATCTTGTATTACGGAACGAGTAAAGAGACTTGCCAGTAACGAGGTTGAACTAGGTATGGAGATACCGACGATCGAATCTCACGCAAGTAACATACCGAAGAACAAAGGGAACATCGTACGGGATTAACTGAATCCTTGACATAGAGGTTCGACCGATAAAGATCTTCGTAGAATATGTAGGGACCAACATGGACGTCCAGGTCCCGCCATTGGTTATTGACCGTAGAGGTGTCTCGGTCATGTCTACATAGTTCTCGAACCCGCAGGGTCTGCACACTTAAGGTTTGGTGACGTTTCGGTAGTGTAGAGTTATGTATGGTGGTGACCGAAGTTTGTTCGGAGTCCCGGATGAGATCCCGGACGTCACGAGGAGCTCCGGAATGGTCTGGAGGTAAAGATTCATATATAGGAAGTCCCAGTTTGGTTTCCGAAAAAGTTTCGGGCTCATTGGTAGTGTACCGGGAGTGCCGATAGTGTACCGGGAGTGCCGGTAGTGTACCGGGAGGCCTCCGGGAGGGGTATTTCGACCCCAAGAGGTCCATGGGCTGTGGGAGAATAATAACCAGCCCTTAGTGGGCTGGGAAAACAGCCACAAAGGCCC
This sequence comes from Hordeum marinum, assembly GCA_022496015.1. Taxonomy (NCBI): domain Eukaryota; kingdom Viridiplantae; phylum Streptophyta; class Magnoliopsida; order Poales; family Poaceae; genus Hordeum; species Hordeum marinum. The sequence continues at coordinate 516,637,411 of CM039676.1, read as the reverse complement.
ATGGCGCAGGAGAGAAAGTCCTAAAGCAAAAAGTGGAAAATCAGCCAATAGGAGGCAATCCTACTCCAACTAGGATTGGAGGAGAAGTAGGATTGCTTCCCACCTCCTATTTCGGCCGACCCAAAGGCCTTGTCTGCCTCGCCTCTCCTTTCCTCCTATATATACTAGTGGATTGGGTGGTTTTTGGACAGAATTTCCGGCCACGTGCTACCCGTTCCACCGGTGCATAGTTTCTCCTCTAGATCGTAGTTCCGCAGTGCTTAGGCGAAGCCCTGCCGGAATTGCTCCACCACCATCACCGGAGCGACGTCACGCTGCCGGTGAACTCTCTCTCCTCTCCACCTCCTCTTCCTGGAGATCGTCATCAAGCTGCACGTGTGCTGAACGCGGAGGTGTCGTCCGTTCGGCGCTAGATCAGAAGAACCGTGATCGAGATCGCGAGACGGTTCATGATGAGATCGCGGGACGGATCGTGATGAGTTCGCGGGACAGATCGTGATCAATATTGTAAGACGGATCATGATGAGATTGCGGGACGGATCTTGATGGGATCGCGGGACGGATCGTGATGAGATCGCGGGACGCTCGGCGATTTGGATCGCGAAGATGTTCGACTACACCAACCGCGTTTCTTAACGCTTCCCGCTTAGCGATCTACAAGGGTACATAGATCCACTCTCCCTCTCGTAGATGCTCATCACCATGGATAGGTTTGCGTGTGCGTAGGAAAATTTTTGTTTCCCATGCGACGTTCCCCAACAGTGGCATCATGAGCTAGGTTGATGGTTCGATGAGATCTCGAGTAGAACACAAAAGGTTTGTGGGCGTTGATGCTTAGATTGATTCCTCCCTTGGTCGGATTTTGGTTCAGCGGGATTGTAAGATGAAGCGGCCCGGACCAACATTACTCGTACGCTTACGAGAGACTGGTTCCCTCGACACAACTTGTTGCTTAGATGGCTTGTGGGTGACAGTTTCTCTTACTTTAGTTGGATTGGATCCGACAAAGGCGGTCCTTGAGAAGGTTGAAAAGCAATCTATGTATCACCGTTGTGGTTTATGCGTAGGTGAGAATCGTTCTTGCTACATACCTGTAGCAGCCACGTAAAACTTGCAACAATAATTAGAGGACGTCTAACTTGTTTTTGCAGGGTATGTGGTGATATGATATGGCCAATTACATGATGTGATATATGTGATGTATGAGATGATCATGTGATGTATAGATTATCACAACTTGCATGTCGATGAGTACGGCAACCGGCAGGAGCCATAGGGTTGTCTTTAATTATTGTTTGACCTGCGTGTCAAACATTAAGCGCTATGTAATGCTTTATTTTATCGCTACGGTAGCAATAGTAGTAGAAGCATGCAGGGCGTGACAACCCCGATGGCGACACGTTGATGGAGATCATGGTGTCATGCCGGTGACGATGGAGATCATGCCGGTGCTTTCTAGATGGAGATCAAAAGCACAAGTTCATGGCCATATCATGTCACTTATGATTTGCATGTGATGTTAATCCTTTTTATGCACCTTGTTTCGCTTAGGACGACGGTAGCATTATAAGGTGATCCCTCACTTAATTTCAAGATAAATTGTGTTCTCCCCGAGTGTGCACCATTGCGAAAGTTCGTCGTGTTGAGACACCACGTGATGATCGGGTGTGATAGACTCTACGTTCACATACAACGGGTGCAAGCCAGATTTGCACGTGCAGAACACTCGGGTTAAACTTGACGAGCCTAGCATGTACAGACATGGCCTCGGAACACAAGAGACCGAAAGGTCGAACATGAGTCATATAGTAGATATGATCAACATGATGATATTCACCATTGTAGCCACCTCAACTCACGTGATGATCGGACTTGAGTTGGTGAATTTGGATCATGTATCACTCGAATGATCGGAGGGATGTCAACTTGAGTGGGAGTTCTTAAGTAATATGATTAATTGAACTCATTATCATGAACATAGTCAAAGTGTCTTTGCAAATTATGTTGTAGATTACTAGCTCACGTTGTAGCTCCCTTGTATTTTTTATATGTTCCTAGAGAAATAGAATTGAAAGATGATGGTAGTAATATTGCGGACTGGGTCCGTGATCTGAGGATTGTCCTCATTGCTGCACAGAAGGCTTATGTCCTTAATGCACCGCTTGGTGCGCCAACCCCTCTAGCGTCGTCTGTAGATGTTGTGAACATCTGACAGGCACGTTCTGATGACTACTTGATAGTTTAGTGCGTCATGCGTTACGGCTTAGAATTGAGGCTCCAAAAATGTTTTGAACGTCACGGAACATATGAGATGTTCCTAAGAGCTGAAATTAGGATCTCAGGCTCGTGCCCGTGTTGCGAGATATGATATCTCCAACAAGATTCTTTGCCTGCAAGATGAAAGAGAAGAGCTCAATCGTTGAGCATGTACTCAGATTGTCTGGGTGCTACAATCGCTTGAATCAAGTAGGAATTGATCTTCCAGATAAGATAGTGATTGACATAGTTCTCCAAGTCACTGTCACTAAGCTACTATAACTTAGTGATGAACTATAAATTGCCAGGGATAGAAATAATGATTCCTGAGCTGTTCGCGATGTTTTGACACCGCGAAGGTAGAAATCAAGAAGGAGCGTCAAGTGTTGATGGTTAACCAAACCACTAGTTTTGAGAAGGGCAAGAGCAAGGAGGGAAACTTCATGGATAGCAAGTCAGTTGCTGCTCCAGTGAAGCAACCCAAAGTTGAACTCAAACCCGAGACTAAGTGCTTCTGTTATGAGGTGAACGGTCGCTGAAGCGGAACAACCCTAGATACTTGGTAGATAAGAAGGCTGGCAACATCGACAGAAGTATATTTGATATACGAGTTATTGATGTGTACCTTGCTAGTACTCCTAGTAGCACCTGGGTATTGGATACCGGTTCGGTTGCTAAATGTTAGTAACTCGAAATAAAAGCTATAGAATAAACGGAGAACTAGCTAAGGGTGAGGTGACGATACGTGTTGGAAGTGTTTCCAAGGTTGATGTGATCAACATCACACGCTCTCTCTACCTTCAGGATTAGTGACGAACCTGAATAAATGTTATTTGGTGTTTTGCATTGAGCATGGACATGATTATATCATGTTTGTTGCAATACGGTTATTCATTTGAATTAGAGAATAATGGTTATTCTGTTTGCATGAATAATACCTTCAATGGTCATGCACCCAGTGAGAATGGTTTGTTGAAATCTTGATTGTAGTAATACACATGTTCATAACATTGATGTCAAAAGATACAAAGTTAATAATGATAGTACCACATATTTGTGGCACTGCCGCAGAATGTCATATTGGTATAAAGCGCATGAAGAAACTCCATGCTGATGGATCTTTAGACTCATTCGATTTCGAATCGGTTGAGACATGCGAACCATGCCTCTTGGGCAAGATGACTAAAGGACCCCGTTGGATGGAGCGGGCAAGTGATTCATTGGAAATGATACATGTTGATGTATGCAATCCAGTGAGTCTTGTAGCGTGCAGTGGATATCCTTATTTTCTTACCTTCACTGATGATTTGAGTAAATATAGTGTATATTTACTTAATGAAACACAAGTCTGAATCGTTTGAAAGGTTCAAGCAAATTCAGAGTGAAGTTTAAGATCATTGTGACAAGAAGATAAAAATAACTGCGATATGATCGTGGAGGTGAATATCTAAGTTACGAGTTTGGCATACAACTTAAGACAATGTGAAATTTGTTTCACAACTAACGCCACCTGGAACACCATGGTGTGATGGTGTGTCCGAACATCATAGTCATGCTCTATTGATATAGTGCATACTGTGATGTCTCTTATCGTTTTACTACTATAATTTTTGGGGTTATGCATTAGAGACAACTAGATTCACTTTAAATAGGGCATTATCTAAATCCGTTGAGATGACACCGTGTGAATTATGGTTTGATAGAAACCTAAGCTATCATTTCTTAATATTTGGGGCTGTGACACTTGTGTGGAAAATGTTTTCACCTAATGAGGTCGAACCCAAGGCGGACAAATGCATCTTCATAGAATACCCTAAGATCTGTTGGGTGAACCTTCAATCTCAGATCCTAGTGCAAAGTGTTTGTTGTTTAAACGGATCCTTTCTCGAGGAAATGTTTCTCGCGAAAGAATTGAGTGAGAGGAAGATAGAACTTGATGAGGTTGTTAAACCTTTGTTCAACCAGAGAGTAGCACAACGCAGAAAGATGTTTCTGTGAAGCCTACGTTAGTTGAAGAGGAAGTTAATGATGATGATCATGAAGCTTCAGGATCAAGTTACTATCGAACTTCGTAGGTCGACAAGGATGTGTACTGCTCCTAAGTGGTACGACAACTCTGTCTTGGAGATCATGTTGTTGGACAACGATGAACCTACGAGCTATGGAGAAGCGATGATGGGCCCGGATTCCGACAAATGGTTGGAGGCCATGAAATCCGAGATAGGATCCATGTATGAAAACCAAGTGTAGAATTTGGTAGACTTGCTCGTTGGACAGCAGGTCGTTGAGTACAAATGAATCTTTAAAATGAAGACAGACACTGATGGTGAATGTCACTATTTGTAAAGCTCGACTTGTTGCAAAGATGTTTGTGACAAGTTCAAGGAGTTGACTACGATGAGACTTTCTCACTCGTAGTGGTGCTAAAGTCTGTTGGAATTATGTTAGCAGTTGCTGTGTTTTCAATTATGAAATCTGGCAGATGGATGTCAAAACATTGTTTCCTTAACTGTTTACTTGAGGAAAGGTTGTATGTGATACAACTGGATGGTTTTGTTAGTCCTAAGGATGCTAAAAGGTGTGCAAGCTTTAGTGATCCTTCTATGGACTGAAGCAAGCATCTCGGAGTTGGAATATACGCTTTGATGAGGTGATCAAAGTTTTAATGTTTATACAAGGTTTATGAGAAACTTGTATTTACAATAAAGTGAGTGGGAGCACTATAGAATTTCTGATAAGTATATGTGGATGACATATTGTTGATCGGAAATAATGTAGGATTTTTGGGAAGCATAAATGGTTGTTTGAAAAGTGATTTTTCAAAGGAAGACCTGGATAAAGCTACCTAATTGTTGAGCATCAAGATCTATAGAGATAGATCAAGATACTTGATGAGACTTTCAATGAGCACGTACCTTGACAAGATTTTGAAAGAGTTCAAAATGGATCAGTCAGAGAAAGAGTTCTCGCCTGATTTGTAAGGTATAAAATTGAGTATGACTCAATGCCTAGTGACTGCAGAAGATAGAAAAAAGATGAGTGTCATCACCTATGCTTCAGCCATAGGCTCTATCATGTATGCAATGCTGTGCACAAGACCCGATGTCAGCCTTGCCATACGTATGGCTGGAAGGTTTCAAAGTGATCCTGGAATGGAGCACTGGACAGCGGTCAAGATTGTCCTTAGTAACTAAAAGACTAAGGAGATGTTTCTCGATTATGGAGGTGATAAAGAGTTTGTCGTAAAGAGTTACGTCGATGCAAGCTTTAACACCAATCTGGATGACTCATAGTAGCAATCTGGATACGTATAGTGGAGCAACCATTTGGAATAGTACCAAGTGGAGTGTGGTAGCAGTGTTTTCGGTTTGAAATAGAAATTTGCAAAGTACACACGGATCTGAATATCGCAGACCCGTTGACTATAAGACCTCTCTCACATGCAAAGCATTATCGAGCCCCAGAACTCATTGGGTGTTAGATTCATAACAATGCGGATCACATGGGGATGTGAACTAGATTATTGACTCTAGTGCAAGTGGGAGACTGTTGGAAATATGCCCTAGAGGCAATAATAAATTAGTTATTATCATATTTCCTTGTTCATGATAATCGTTTATTATCCATGCTATAATTGTATTGATCGGAGACTTAAATGCATGTGTGGATACATAGACAAAACCATGTCCCTAGTATGCCTCTAGTAGACTAGCTCGTTGATCAAAAGATGGTTAAGGTTTCCTAGCCATGGACATGATATGCCACTTGATAACGGGATCACATCATTAGGAGAATGATGTGGTGGAAAAGACCCAAACTACAAACATAGCATATGATCGTGTCAGTTTATTGCTACTATTTTCTGCATGTCAAGTATATGTTCCTATGACCATGAGATCATGCAACTCACGGATATCGGAGGAGTGCCTTGTGTGTATCAAACGTTGCAACGTAACTGGGTGACTATAAAGGTGCTCTACAGGTATCTCCAAGGGTGTCTGTTGAGTTGGCATGGATCGAGACTGGGATTTGTTACTCCGTGTGACGGAGAGGTATCTCAGGGCCCACTCGGTAATACAACATCACAATGAGCCTTGCAAGCAATGTGACTAATTGTTAGTTGCGGGATCTTGTATTACAGAACGAGTAAAGAGACTTGCCAGTAACGAGGTTGAACTAGGTATGGAGATACCGACGATCGAATCTCGGGCAAGTAACATACCGAAGAACAAAGGGAACATCGTACGGGATTAACTGAATCCTTGACATAGAGGTTCGACCGATAAAGATCTTCGTAGAATATGTAAGAAACAACATGGATGTCCAGGTCCCGCCATTGGTTATTGACCGTAGAGGTGTCTCGGTCATGTCTACATAGTTCTCGAACCCGACGGGTCTGCACACTTAAGGTTTGGTGACGTTTCGGTAGTGTAGAGTTATGTATGGTGGTGACCGAAGTTTGTTTGGAGTCCCGAATGAGATCCCAGACGTCACGAGGAGCTCCGGAATGGTCCGGAGGTAAAGATTCATATATAGGAAGTCCCAGTTTGGTTTCCGAAAAAGTTTCGGGCTCATCGGTAGTGTACCGGGAGTGCCGGTAGTGTACCGGGAGGCCTCCGGGAGGGGTATTTCGACCCCAAGAGGTCCATGGGCTGTGGGAGAATAATAACCAGCCCTTAGTGGGCTGGGAAAATAGCCACCAAGGCCCATGGCGCAGGAGAGAAAGTCCTAAAGCAAAAAGTGGAAAATCAACCAATAGGAGGCAATCCTACTCCAACTAGGATTGGAGGTGAAGTAGGATTGCTTCCCACCTCCTATTTTGTCCGACCCAAAGGCCTTGTCTGCCTCGCCTCTCCTTTCCTCCTATATATACTAGTGGATTGGGTGGTTTTTGGACAGAATTTCCGGCCACGTGCTACCCGTTCCACCGGTGCATAGTTTCTCCTCTAGATCGTAGTTCCGCGGTGCTTAGGCGAAGCCCTGCCGGAATTGCTCCACCACCATCACCGGAGCGACGTCACGCTGCCGGTGAACTCTCTCTCCTCTCCACCTCCTCTTCCTGGAGATCGTCATCAAGCTGCACGTGTGCTGAACGCGGAGGTGTCGTCCGTTCGGCGCTAGATCAGAAGAACCGTGATCGAGATCGCGAGACGGTTCATGATGAGATCGCGGGACGGATCGTGATGAGTTCGCGGGACAAATCGTGATCAATATTGTAAGACGGATCATGATGAGATCGCGGGACGGATCTTGATGGGATCGCGGGACGGATCGTGATGAGATCGCGGGACGCTCGGCGATTTGGATCGCGAAGATGTTCGACTACACCAACCGCGTTTCTTAACGCTTCCCGCTTAGCGATCTACAAGGGTACGTAGACCCACTCTCCCTCTCGTAGATGCTCATCACCATGGATAGGTTTGCGTGTGCGTAGGAAAAATTTTGTTTCCCATGCGACGTTCCCCAACACTCCCCACCACCATCTCCTCCCTAACTACACCTCCACCCCACAATGGCTCCTCCTCACCTATGCTCATTTCTTGCAAAACAAAAAACTACCCCATGGATAGATCGGACCGTAGGCCGTTGGGGATGGCTATCCTATACTATTTATGCGGGTTGGATGCAAGAATGGATGAGGAGAGATCACCGGGATTTCACGAGTGAAAGGAGAGAGAACAGAGAGATGAGGAACTGGTTGGAGGAGGAAGAAGACTTGTCCTTATCCAGACCTCTTCAGTCGCGTGTTGGCTAAAGACTGGTCTTCGGTCGGCGGGAGGCCAAAGATTATCTGTTCGGCCCGTATATGCTTCTCTTCAGCCTTTAGTAAACCTAGAACGTGAATTCAAGAATGGTAGACCGAAGAGTGTGTCTTCGGCCTCTATGGCCGAGGTGGAGATACTTATGATATTTTCAAACTCTCGAATACATTTTCCGAATTTTTTATAAAAAAATATTTTTAAAAAATTATGTTTAGTGTCAAATTTCAGATAAAATGATTTTCACTTTCTCTCTATATCTCTCTACCTCCCCCTATCTTCTTCCTCCTCGATAGTTTAAATTGGCAAGAGACCGCATCACATTTCGTATCAATAGTCTCGTCGATCAATCTCGGGGGAAGCGTGCTTCGTCATTCCGTGTGAGGTTTGCGACGACCGAGCATTGTTGCTACAATTCGTAACACTTGGCAGGTATCCCAGATCTTAGAGTCAATCTGGCACCCAAGAGGAAGGGGCCTTCAACAATGGAGACAAGAATTGCGGTGGCGATTGCCATAGTGGATCAGCAAGCCATGACGACCGACACCAAGCTCGACGATATCACGCTACAATTGCAACTGCAGGGGCTCACTACCTGGATGCACACAATGGACTCCACGATGAAGAAAATGACCTCGTTGGCCTCCATCCTGCAATAGCATGCAGAGGACACATCCTCGCACTAGGGAGTGCTCGAAGCGGCCTCCCAGCGACCAGTAGATCCAGCCGGTTCCAGCGTCGCGCCTACCACAGTCATCGTGTGCTTGAACGGAGTGGATCGACCCATGGGGCACGATGAGCTACATCTTTAGTAGGGGGCAGTTCTAGGGAATCCTACATTCCCCGATCTTCCTCCGGCTAATGATACACCTGCTCATGCCCACCAGATGTTCAATCCCGATCCTCACTGTGATGAGCGTTCTATTCATTACATACACTGCTCTCACTTTGGAAGCACACATAAGATGGATTTCCCTAAGCTTGACTGGGAGGATTATCAAGTTTGGATCGATAAATTGTAAGCTTTTTTTGAGAATTATGGGGTTTGGGAACAGATGAAGGTGTAATTCGCTGCTTTGAATTTCTTAGGCAATGTTGCGCTATGGCTCAAAATGTTCTAGAAGCGCGAGATATTTCACTTGTGGGTGGAATTGCGCACCGCAGTTCGCTCCTAGTGGGGCAAAGATACAAGGCATCAGTTCCATATGCGTTAACTATTGGTGCTCACACAAGTAAGCACACTTAACGAATACAAAACAAAAATTGATACTCTGCGACCCCATAGCCCACATTCGCTTAGCTGATACCAAACCATGAGGTTTTAGCGATACTTTGTTGGGCTGCATCCTGATTGTTATGATGTCATTTTACATCATCCTAAAGATGTGGATAGTGCGAGTTGCTAGGTAATGTTGTGGGAAATGGAATTGGAGAACGAGAAGCTCTGTCCATTCATCCCATTAAAGTTTTACTTCCATGGATTTAGACAAGAACAAGAGAGTTACTGTTACTGATGAGAACCACAAGATGTCCATGAAACTTGAAGCTCTGAGAGCCTATCGCAAAGCAAAGAATCTATGAGGGACCACAATTGCCCTGATAAAGTCCCAATTCATGTTATAGAGGAATTTTGAGAACTCTTTCATTTCAATAATTTGCCAGGTCCACAAAACCTCACAAATTCGAGCTCTGACGAGGAAGTGATGTTCCTTTAATGGTCTTCAACCGGCGTTGCTCCTATGCATAGGCATACTAAACGCTTGCTCGACATGATTGGCAAACATTCCATGATCATCTTAGTGGTCTCGGGGGGAAATTGTTTCATCGTGGACCCAAAATTGGTGAATACTCCACACCTTCAATCCGAAGAGATACCACAAGACCAGTATGTCATTAGAGGAGGCGACACTTTGACAACTTCCTAGTTTATGACTAAATTATCTTGGTGGACTCAAGGATATATTCCAGTCTGGATGTCAATGTATTCTTCTTAGGGTGCTATGACCTGATCATTGGAGCGGACTGGTTGGAAGATCATAGCCCTATATGGGTTCATTGGCGCAAATGCTCTATGTGTTTCACACATGAAGGATCACATAATACCATGCAAGGCAGATATGACAGGAAGTCGCCGTGTAAACTAATGGTGGCAAAGAAACTCCTCTAGCTAATTCGATCAGGAGCAGTACAATTCAAGATGGCAATGGGGCCCCAAAACCCTAGTCCCCATAGGTTTTTACCCAAAGTGGATCTTAGGGGGCATCAGTATGTCCTAAAAGATGCATCTAAATGAAACAACCATCCCAAATTTGGTATGATAAATGCATATGGAAAAAGAATTTACCTTTTGTCTTGGTCCGACATTTCATCAAAATTGGGCGAGCATACCTGGCACAACGATTCCCAACATCCTCCGTGATCTCTGGAGTTGCAGTGAGTCATATGTCGTCTGCTGGGCGGCGACCTCCTTTGTCCAACCATCCAGGATGTCGTGCCATTGCGAGACCGGGAACACGAGTGTGTACGTACTCTCTACTATGGAGGAGGGCGCGGACACGACCAAGTCCATGTAGACAGACTCCTTCTCTGTACCTTCATGGATGCTTTGTCCCTTTGAATGACGGTCTCCGCCTATTCACGTCTGTCGGGAGTCCCACACGGACTCTGTCGAGCCATCGTCCATGGAGGTGAGAGTGATCTAATAGGTCTGTACATCTAGGATGGTGGACGAGGACAGCGGAACGGTGGCAGAGCAAGGATGAGGGAGGGTGGCGACTCGGAAGCATGAAAGAGAGGATATGAACGGGGGAGGGCACTCAATTTGGTGGACTTGGTAAATTTGGAGGAATTTGGAACATGTTTGTCTTATAACGTCCAGCGTGGCAGATGCCTCTTGACACATCATATGGGCTTGGTTTGAGGAGTGTCTATCAACTCAGACGTGTTGGTTTGTTTTTTGTTTTTTGGGGGGAGGGGTCTTATTGGATGGAGTTTTTCAGTCTGGGCGGTGCCCGGGCAGTCCACCCCGACGTTTAGGCTGCGTTCCAGTTGTAGATGCTCTTAGTGTAGGAGAAATATGATTAAATATTTAGATTGTGTTTTCTGCAAACATGTGGAATATGGTCATCGCTTTCTGTTTTAATGCGTACCTTATATACTCTAGATTTTTCTACCTACTTATACCAAACCATTAACTCAAAACATTTATAATGTTTCATAAGAGCAACCGGAATGTTAACCGTAGAATGATGGGTCACTTTTGTCGAGTGGTAGATGACTTCTGGCGAATGACGTTATGTTGAGTGTGCCTTCACATGGTCAAATTTTCTTTCCTTTCTCTTTTTTTTTTGTGTGTTTCCTTGTTCTTCATTTCTGCAGACGTCTTTTCAAATTCGTGAGCGTTTTTTTTAAAATCATGCACCTTTTCTGGAATAAAGAAAAAAAATCAATTTGCAAACATTTATACAAATTCACAAACATTTTTTACATGTTCATGAACATTTTTTACAAGTTCACGTACGTTGTTTTGTAAAATCATGATTCTTTTTTTTCTCCAAAACATGAATATTTTTTTGAAACTGTGAACGGTTTTTGAAATCCATGAATATCTTCTAAAAATTCATGGACTTCTTTTAGAACATAAACATTTTCTGGATTCACGGATATATTTTTGAAATTGTGAACATCTTTTGAAACTCGTGAACACTGTTTTGAATCAGCAAACATTTTTTCCATTTGTGGATTTTTTTTAGAAAATTCACGATTTGTTTTAGGAACATATTGCTATATATGATTATTTTTGGAATTCAAGACCATTTATTGAATCAATTAACTTCTTTTTTGAACATTTTATACACAATTCATGAACATTTAATGACTTTATTGTTTCAAAATCATGAACATTTTTTGATTTTCAGAAAATTATTCCAAATTTGTGAACTTTTTTGAATACGCGGACATTTTTTAAGGAACACTCACATTTGTGCCCCTAACTCGGACCCACTATTCATATTTCCCCCGACTTTTTTACGTGCTCAAATTTGCCCCTAAAATGTATTTTAGGTCGCAAGAATGCCCTTCCATCTGGTCAAAGTTGTTTGACTGAAACTTTGAAAATTCTGATGAACTCAGAAGAATGCAACACTCTTAGTCTGGCCAAATATTTCTTCTTTGTACCATGTTCGTATGGTGGCGGGATGTTCTACATGACTCCATGTTAGAAGTTGAAATTCGCAGGACACGCATCTGCCAAACCCTGCTCGGCCATTCGATTTCCTCACACGATTCGTAAAGATCTGAAATTTGTGATTTTCTCGCTCGCTCTTATCAAGTTTCATAGATAAATTTTTAAAGCATTGTTTTTCTGTTGTAGGCACAAAAATCACGATTTTATCGCCCGCTCGTACTAATTTTCAAGTGTTGAAACTTAACACTTATTTTCAAAATTTGTCAAAATGTATTCAAAATGATCTTATTTGAGAGCCCTCGTCCCGACAAAAACGAATATGAAAACATAACTTACTTTGAACTGTTGGTTCAAAAGATACGGAACTTTGAAAATCGGAAGCAAAAAATGAAACAAAATGATAACGTCCACATGTGTGGCATTCCAACACTTGGTTCACTCGTCCGACTCATCGTTGGTATTGAATTGCATGAATCTTGCAAGGATCTGTTAAAATTTCATTGCCACGTAGGCATAGTGGTATAATGTGTTGTGTGGGAGTTAAAGCGCTTGCCCAAACGGCGTTGGATGACCTGTAGTGCGCGATTGCCAGCTTCACGTGTGTGGGTGAACCGATCCTTGCCCACATGGACACCATCCAGTCCATTAGCACAAGTTGCTCACGTTGCCGTGTGGGTGAACTGCTCTTCACCCACACGACGCTCATACGATGATAGATGACAACTGTAGTTGTGGATATGTAGCAACTAGTTAATCACACATGATAACTATGGTTAACCATACATGACAACTATCGTTAAATCATACATGGCAACTAGTTAATCACAGTTGACAACTATAGTTTGACCACACGTGGCAACTTAATCATACATGGCAACTATAGTTGATCATACATGACAACTATGGTTTGATCACACATGACAACTATAGTTAACCAAAATGACAAGTGCCACATGTGAGACATGAAGTAACACAGTCCTGATGTTTCTACAACTAAAATTGCTATCCGGCGAAAAAAAATGAAACACAAAAAAATCCGAAACTTGTCATCCAAAACAGAGAAACTGACATGTTTTACAACTAAAGTTGTCATCCCCGGATAACTAAAGTTGCCTTCAAAAAATGTCAGGTCAGAATTGCTTCGTGCCACACGTGTGGAGTGGAGATGAGTAGTTGTTGTTGGTCCGACATGTGGCATGTAGTAGTTGCGCCCGGACGTGTGGGCAATTCTAATGTTCGTCCACACAGAATCGTGTGGGCTACCTCCTGAGTATGTCACACGGGGTCATGTGGTCGGATGTACATTATGCCATACGTGTGATGAATATCACGACCCAAAATAAAAATAGATGCGAGGGACTCGATGCCCTGAGGCTTTCTTGCCATAAATACTCTCCAATGTTGAAAGGGCATCATACAAAATCTGTATAATTAGGACCTCTATATGGTTCTATTCCATTGTACACACCGGTGGAGGCCTATTGTCGCTGGCCAGTGCACCACTCCATTCCAACGACAAGCTCCGTCCGGTGGCATTCCTCCCATTTTCTTTGAACGTCCATCCTATCACACACCCTAAGATGAGCTGTTGAATTGTATCCATTCACATGACAAACATTGGCTAATAGAAAATGTGTTCATGTCGTCATCAATACTTCTTCCATCCAGATTTATTAGGCCCCCCTTTATTTTTGACCAAAGTTTGAGTAAAGTCTGAACTATATGTCATAAAAATTATACAGCGAAACACCTCTTCTGAATACAAATCCAACAATACACTTTTGTAGCATATACTTCATATCTATTAGTCAACAAAGTTTGACCTAAAATATGAGACGACCCAAGAAATCTGAATGAAGGAAGCACTAACTACAAGCTCTCCATCTGCATCCAATGCACCAAGAACAAGGCATAATCAATGCTAAGGTTAAGAAGCATATGTCAACAGCCAACGACTTTATTTGTGGAATAGTAGAATTTGGGTATGTCCAATGCGGACGCTTAGCACGGGCCTTGGGTCAGATTAACTATCAATTAAGGTTGGTTATTATGAGGATAACATAGGTCGTAACATGCATGTCACATAATCAATGAGAAGGCAACTAGAGTTACACAATACGTATGTTACAATCACATAGTATTTCCCAATGCAAAATAACTCTACAAAGTAATAAAGGAAGATACCTATATTATCACACATATGACACTATCCATTATAGATGTAGTAACATAGATCAATAACATATGCATGTTACTAGTCTATAAGTTACTCCCCACTATGACTAGCCTAACAAAACCATGCATCGAGCACTTAGCCCTAGCTCTTCCCGCGGGTAGTGCCCAGGCCCATGCAATTTGTGTCTACCGATTGTAAGCTAGGGTGCTTAGATACTTTTTTAGGGCCCCCTTCATTGAATTTTTATAGGATGTTCGTAGTATGAATTTGTTTAGGAAGATGTTTTGATTCACATAGGAATGTAATCCCTGGGAATAATTCCTATCGAACATACATAGTTTGGAACAGGAAACTTTTTCATGAAGTACAAGCTGAAAATTTTCTACACTTTCAAACGCATGAAGTACAAGGTGAAAATTCCTACACTTACAAACACACGCTTGTCCTAATTACTTTGATGTGCAATTCAGTAGGATCCAGATGCGAAAGGAATAGCAATCCTCAATTTTATTTATTCCTCTATTTTTTTTCCCATCTTATATGAACCAAAGGAGCCCTTAATATTATGACATTTTTCACCCTTAGCATCTTGCACTGCTGTTACCCCAAAACATCAAAACAGTAATGCCATGGACGCGCTTCCTTACTTTGAAAAGAGTCATATATGGTGCTAGTTCATGAATATACCGTACAGCGTGTGGGCTTGTGTTCTCACTTGCATAAGTAGAGCTTACCTACAAAAGCTTATGTTATTCAGCTAGCGAAGTTGCAATATACATTACGACTTTCTGCCATTCTAAGTCTCAACTTATTTAACTATCGGCTAACATATTATATAGTGACAGAAGGATACATACAGTAACTTGCTCCACTTGTACAGCCTGTACATGCATATATGCATATATACTGATAACACTGTTCACGTATAATTTTCGGGGAGCAGGTGCGGTGGACAAGGCGGCAACTATTGTTCCACTTCCTCGTAGCCCCAACATAAACAGTGCCTCATCCAGATCGGCTCCATGGGAGGATGCTTGGTCTCGTCTCCAGCACGATGAACAGGACAAACACTCCCCCCTTCAAGATATACCTGCGCCTGAACCTGCCAAAGTAGACGTGGATGGCACTGAAAACATTATGTCAATAACCAAGAAATTGCAACACCAACCTCGTTGTCTGTAAGCATTAATCAATACCTGCTGACAACTTTCTTGAAATTTAACAAACACCAAGGTAAACCTCTCAGGGAGCGGCTGTTGAGGTGAGATTACCCCATACGCGTGTACGGCATCGAGCTGATGCTCTCTCCAGGGTATGGGGTAATCTCATCTCAACGGCTGCTACACAGAGCAAAAGCACGGACGGACTCGAGCTGCCGGCGGCGCTGCGTGGACGAGGAGGAGAGATGTGAATCGGGAGGTGGATCTGCATCTGGCTAGACGATTCTGAATCAGCAGAGGGATTGTGTGGCGGCTGGGAAACCAACTGGAACGGTAGGGGAGTTTATATAGAACAATTTTAATTAGGGTTTCGTTTTGCCCCTTATTAGGGTTTTGTTTTGGGCTGCTGTAACAACTAGTAATGGGCCACTATTAGGCGTCCTTAGATTTAGTGATAGCCATGGATTAATATTGGACTACTCTTTTCTTTCTCCTCACAAAAAAAAGACCATTCCGTCCTTTTGCGACAAATTTATTGGTGAATATCTATATACTGTGACCCCTAAAAAAAAAGTGCGACCCCTTGAAATTGTTACCGGATCTTGAACTTCATGTAGCCTAAAATTTGGAAAAGGCAAAAAAAAACATTTTTGGAGTTTCATTTTTTTTGAAAATTACACATGTACATTGGGATGTAGTGCACAAGTATGCACAGTTTAAGGATGAAATACATTATGATGTGAGCTACACACACAAAACAAATCGTGTATTTTTATAACATGTACCATTCACTATAAAATTTCATGATTTTGATATTTTTTTTGTAGATCGCATAACAATATACAAAAGTTATGCACTTGTGGCCAACATCACTATGTACATGTGTATTTTTTTTCCAGATTTTTTTGAAGCTCCGAAATGTGGTCTTTGAATTTGCAGTAGTGCGGCCTCATTGGGAAACAAAGCGCTATAAATTTCACATGGGGTATTCAACTACCTAAAGGGTCAACCTATATCCCACTCTTCTTGAGAGAGGGGCCTATAGGTCTTGTTTTCAGCATTGTTGACCTCAGCCCTAATGAGCTGTATAGGGGCTCCATTGGGGACGTGAGCCCGAGTGAACAGTAAAATCATAAAACATTTACAAAAGTTCAAAAAGTCCGAATTTTTTTATGGAAAACTTTGACAAATCTTCTAAGAGCTTTCAAAGTTTCATCATGAAATCACAATTGTGGAAGTGGTGGCACAAAAACAAAATCGATGCTCTGAAAATGCTACTTTCGAAAGCATTTTGGAACACTGATTTTGATATTTCTTTCCACGACTGCCACAAATATAATTTCATGATGAAATTTTGCAAGATCTTAGAAACTTTAACAAAGTTTGTAAAAAAATCAGATTTGTTAGAATAGTTTTAAAATGTTTTTTGAGTTACTGTTCGTCCCGATCTCATTTGAGCTCGGGGTTAGAAGGGGACTTCCCCTCTATTGGGAGTCTCTATTGGAGATGTTCTCTGACAACTAGTCATGGTAAGGATCTAGTTTAAACGGATTGGAAATGTATTCTTTTGAAGTCTGCTATATGACATCAACAATCCAGTGAGACCTGATTTGTTTATATGTTTTTTCACTATTCAGTGAAACCTGATTGTTTATACTGCTATATTTTTCACTACTCAGTGAGGTCTGTCTAGTCCCCTACCATGAGACCGGAACAGTAAATGATAACAAGCAGTGGATCATCACATACGAAACTCAGAACTGAGTAGATCACCAATATATGGTTTTGTAGAATCACATTAAAATCCTACTCTTGACTGGCCCTTTCTATTTTGCAGATCAACAACTTTATTAGATTATAGTTACATATAGTTGTTGAGAAAGCCTGGAACATAGACTAAACTAGGTCAATGTGCACAACGGTGAGCCACCATAGTGGCCTCCCCTACTTAGCTTTCTAATCCCCTGAAGGCCTAGCATGCTCGAGCATGCGCAAAGTTTCAGAGGACTTCATCGAAGGTAAGGGAGGCATGGTTACGCAATGTGGTTAGAAGAGTGGCGGTCTGAAATGGGTGCTATGCAGCAGCGCATTGTACTTGTATGCGAGAAGGTAGGGAGGGTAAGCATGCTTAAGGCGGAGCTCGCGGTCAAATCTTCAGATCTCTCACTTCGTCCAAATCCTCTCTATCTCTTCAAGCACAAAGTTTCCTACGAAGTGTCGTCATGGCCTCAAGTGATGTGGATCTGATGAGGTCATTTGTGTTGGAGGTGTGTGCTTTGTTGCAAACTCCTGCACATGCACCGACGCCTCCGACATAGAGCTGTAGAGGCTCATGCACCAACAAAGGCTTAGGATGTCGGCTATGTCCCCTGTCCGCTCCTTGGCAGCACGGCTTGATTCTAATGCCGATGCACGTGGCAGAGGCTTGTTGTCGTCTACATATAGTTTCGCGTGAGGCAACACTCTATGCTGGCGTCGTCAGTCACACGAAAAAGGATCTGGCTCGCGTGTGTACTCCTACATGTTGCGAGGCTGCTCTGGAGTGTGCAAAGGATGAGGAGGGCAGCAGCGGCACCAGGAATCGACCATGCCTCAGCCGATTGGGCCATGCTGCCACTGGTAGAAAACAACCCATCTGTTCCGATTTCAGAGGTCCATTAGCCCCGGTTCTAGAACGGGACTAAAAGGTCGGGACTAAAGCCCCGGTCTGCTTACAAACCGGGACAGAAGGGGCTCCATGTGGTCGCTGCGGGGAGCCCAAGCAGGAGGACCTTTAGTCCAAAAGGCATCCACGCATTAGTATCTGGCAGGAGCTGGGTTTTTTTGAAAGGGGGAGGGTGGGTTTTACGGGGCTTTTGTAGGGTTAATTTAGGGGTTTCATACTGTGTTAGCTAGCTAATAGAGAGAAGTGTCCTTTCTTTCTCCGTGCTTGGTCGATGCTAACTACTATAAAGAGAACTCGACAGCTAGCTAATAAGCAAATGAAGAAATGATTAAGTACAGAAGATCGTCATGAACATATATAGAGAGAAGTGATCGACCTCTCTTTCTCCAAGAGATTGGTCATACAACAAGTTTTCGTATATCTATCCGACGCTACTAGCTACATATATACAATATAAGATCGCTTACAAGCCCTAACATCTAATGTCAAATTCCAGATGGTATTCTCCGGCTTTATTTATGACGTGGTCAAGAAAGAATCCCGTCAATTCTTCTTGAATGCTCGTATGCGATCATGTGGTAGGAGTTCATCCCGCATCTGCCACATCTAATTTGAAGAAGGTGGTCAATACATATATATGAATGAAACTCACACAAATCATTGTAATAAAATAAAATTGTGAATATAATTTCTTACGCACTTCATATTGTTTTTCAGAGTAGCCCTCCTTAGGGGTTGTCGCGTTGTAGATGAACTCGCAAACGTAGTATCCACAAAAATCATTCCCGGCTTCCTATCACAAGCACTTTACGAAAAATAGAGTTCAATCAAACTAATAATCAAGTATGATAAATGGTATTGATGAAAATAGAATCAATGGAAGATTTGAAGAACTAGCTAGTAGTACTTACCTTCGGGTGTGTAAATCTCAGCTCCATCGGCAGTGCCAGAACAATTGCGGTAAACTCTTTCCAAACCCTGCAAGACAAAAAATAATAATTACTTGATATCAGGAAATGAACAAAGTTGTCGATATGATGCGATAATGATCGATTGAACTTACATCTGGAGCATTTCAGTCATGTCCGTATATTCCTGGGGATCTTTTCGTTTCGAGTCTAAGATGGTTACTACTCCCCGCTCAACCTTAATCTTTACCAGAATAAAGTGGAAGCTGCGCACGCATGCATAACTCATCAATTACATTACTATAACCTCGAGTAATAAGGGAAACCGAATATGCACAAGACAGTAACACTCACTTAAAGTTGTAAGGAAAGAGTATCGTCTCTTTGTTTTGATTTGCAAGCAACGATTGTAGCAAGTCGTCCTCGATTTGTGTGGCATTGTGTTTAACCGTACACTCATGTATGATATTTGGGTTAATGAACCCAATGTCATAGATTTGTGCTTTTCTGCATTCGACGATCTTCAATCTGCATAATATAGTGAGGATGATTATATATACATGCAATGAAAGAGCTGAGCTATATATAGAGACTTAATTATAAAAGTAGTACTTACAGACAGTAGGAAGTCACGATTGTTTTGTCGATGGCCTTTCGATTGTATAACAGGAATAACTCGTCAAATTCAACAGACAACTGCTCCATTCCAACGAGGTCATGCTTCTCTTTAATTCTCATCACCATAGTATCCTTCCTGTAGGGTAACGCAGCAGAAAACAAAAAATTTATGACCTACGCACCAGCCAAGGACCACTATGGACACTGCATACAAGGTTTGATCATTTTCGTTACCGACTCGTAGCGCAGCGGAAGTAGAGTCGATGACAATCGGTGGTGCAGATCCCCGCAGCTAGGATTTTACAACCTCCCAACCGCGAGGATGTATATCCTCATCCGCCCCATGGACAGCCCTCTGGGAGGCGGTCGGACAGTCCCCCGGACGGTGTCGCGGACAGCCCTTCGGGAGGACCTCCAAAACTCGGACTGTCACTCGACAGCCCTTCGGGAGGACCTCCAAAACTCGAACGGTCACACGGACAGCCCTTCGGGAGGCACTCTCAAACTAAGACCAAAACTACGATCTCTGTATAGAGTTGCACACATATGGTATCATCTATCCAGCAGGGTTTCGCCGTCCATAACTAGTTCCCACCGGAACCCAGACAGCCTTTCGGCTCTACGAAACTATTTCGCTGGGAGGGAGAGAGAATGCCAGATCATGCATGGCTTGTGTGAGAGAGTTGGAGTGAGGATGGAGAGCTCCTCTCCACCTCCTTATATAGTGGTGGAAGGGGTGAGGGGGGGCTGAAATTCAGCCCACAAAACATGCACCCAGCAAACAAGGAAACATGTTCCCACCAAACATGGAGAAAACATGTTCCCTTGTCCATGGTGTTCCCCCATGGGGCCCCACCTTCCTCCCAACACTCTCCACCATTTGTGGAGGCTGCCCCCACCATGGCCCCCCCAACACCTTTGTCCAGCCACAAGGGGCTGCCCCCTCAAGGGGGGCGCCCCCAAAACAGCCCCGCGCATCGTGGGATCTTGTCCCCTCACGCCGGGACAAGATGTTTTCTGCGACTATTACTTCTAAAAAATACCGGAAGGTCTCAGAACATTTCCAGCACCCTCTAAAATTATCTGGACGTGCTCCGGAACATTTCTGGTATGGTGATTTAATTTAAAACCATCTTCGTTTACCCGGTAAACAATTCCGGTAGCTCCGAAAACTTTTTTTTGGTTTTTTTTTTCTCCGGAAAAATTCCAGAAATTACTAGACCAATCTAGCAACCTCCAAAACATTCCTGGTGCTTGCCGAAACCTTTTAGGATCAATGGTTTTATCCAAAACAACTTTTCGGTTTTACCAAAACTTTTTTGGTGTTCTCTCCGGAACTTTTCCGTTGTCTCCGAAACTTTTCCAGTGACTTTCTCTCGGACTCCTTGTCTAGTATTCAGCAGATAGATGACCCTTAAGCGTGTGACCCTATAGGTTCGGTGAAGTATAGACATGATCAGAACACTTTCCGATCAATGATCAGCATCGGAGCTGTGGACACCCATATTGACCCCTATACCCACACGAATGAATATTCGAGTGAATCTCCAGTTGCCATCTGCTATTACTGTTGCTTCACGATATGTTACAAATACCCTAGGTGAGACATGTTGGCATCCCCGTGGAACAACAACTTGTCCACTATGTCAGTTACCTCGTTATCGATATTGTTCTCTTTTCTCGTTCCAGTGTTCCAGCATCCCCGTGATCAAATCACAAAGTGTCTGGCCAGACGATGATGGATATCGTAACACCGAGAGGACCCAGAGATATCTCCATCATTGGAGGAGCAAATCCCAATCTTGAGCTATCAAGTTACTTGACATACTTTTCCATGAACCCGTAAGCCGTCGTAATGGCCACCCATTTACGGATGACGTTTAACAAACCCCAAAGTTCATGAAGCAAGCATGAACAAACTCGATACTCTCATGGTATGAGGAATTATGCAAACATTAACTTCTCTGTGTTATTAACCATTAACTTATGACGAATGAATCTCATAGCATAACATCAATTCGGGTCGATTCAACACAAATGTCTTCTAACATTGTGCCCTCAAAATTGTCGGCATAGCCATGCCCATGATCAGGAAAACATGATCATCATGCAATACTTGAGCCAATCTTAGTGGCCTGACTAGGAATATATTTTACCCCTTTATTATTCCACACATGCATATGAGTCTTCCTTCAAGCCTCGTTTTATTTGCAGACTCGAGAATCATTGCAGTTATAGCATGGAACATAAACATAATTATGAACAGGGAGATAATCAATAACATTTATTATTGCCTCTAGGGCATATCTCCTACAGACTCCCACTTGCACTAGAGTCAATAATCTAGTCAATGCTAATGCACTTTACACCTATGGCATACTGGTGTAAACTATGCTTCGCTTGTGGTATAGCCTGATGTCTAACGGATCTGACAACTTCAGCTCCGTGTGTCACTTTGCATATCCTCGCGTTTTTCACGCTTTCACAAAATTCATATTTTGTGTGGACTTGGCTTTGCATATGTGTGAATCATTGGTCGAAACCTGATTCCTCAGACTGAGCTATGGAGCAACTATCTGCAATAGTGTCCCATAGACCAAAGCCATCTTGGAACCATACTAAGTTCATGAATGAACTATATGATTCAACAACTCCTTTGTCGCTTCTAAAGCGTCAACACATTTAGCTTTTGTTATAGAATTCGCCATAGTATCTTGTTTGGAACATCTTCCAACTACCGTGCCACTGTATTCTGTATTACACAAAACCCTTAACTTAAATCGAAAATCGCATGGAGCATTGATGAAGACTCCATCGATGTAATTACATACAACGAGCACTTCATAATCTCGGCTTGCGAGAAAACGTGTCATCAGTACTGCTCTAGTACTCAATGACATTTTTCACTGTTGTCCCATGATCAATACTTTGATCACTTTGGTATCTCTACTCGTAACAACTTTGGAGTATTGGAAATATCTGGTTGTTTTTACACACCATGGAATACATGATTAATCCAAACACAAGAGTGTGTGGAATCTCCATCATGTCTTTTACTCATCGGTGTTTTGGGACATTGAGTCTTGCAAAAACTCTTTCCATGTGATTTCGGCAAGAATCACTCCTTGGCGTTTTAAATGCTAAAAGGTTTTAGCACCTTGTCAATATGTATTCATTACTTACCCCATTAGGTAAATCTATCTCCATAGTTCATCATGCCTAATATTGAGGCTATTTAGCCTAAGCTCTTCATCGAAAAACTATTTTCAAATTAATTCCTAATTCGTGTCAAGAAATTTATTTCCAATTAACAATGTCTCAAGTACACAAGGTTTTTAGAAATATTATTATGCTCCCACTTATTTTCTTGAATCACAAGCATCTTCGATACCCATTTGATGAAGTCAAACCCCTTCGACCATTCCATCAAAAACAAATATTCCAATTCCACTTTGCTCTCTTCTATCCATCGGGTGGAACTCTGAAGTTTGCATACTTACTAGCATCCTATGGATCGACAAATTACTTTGGATTGTATCACATACAAGTCCTAGGCTTCATTTCCATCAGATGGAAATCCTTTTGTCATCCATGTTTCATATCTCATGATTGAAATATGTATTAATTGGTAGTTCAACCCGAACCGACTTCAAGCATCGCTACGGTGAGACAATCTCATCGTAGTCAACTCCTTGAACTTGTTATTTCAACAAGTCGAGCTTTATGGATAAAATATTTTTATCCGTATCATTTTTTAGTTCCATAAATATTCGTTAGACTCTAAGCCTTCCGAAAGGTGTATCAAGATTTTAATCTTGAAACATTTATGAGGAAACTATCTCGGATTGTATTGGCATTTAGCCAATTCTGGAGTCAGGGCCCATCACCGCTTCCTTGTGTACTGTAGGTATACTGTTGTCCAACAACAATATCTCGTTTGTGCACCTGAGAGGTTTGCATGAGCCTTGCCTATGGGGTTCAGCTGAAAGTTCGACTGAAGTCCATACATTTTATTGTAGAGACTTCC
This sequence comes from Hordeum marinum, assembly GCA_022496015.1. Classification (NCBI taxonomy): domain Eukaryota; kingdom Viridiplantae; phylum Streptophyta; class Magnoliopsida; order Poales; family Poaceae; genus Hordeum; species Hordeum marinum. The sequence goes on along the minus strand of CM039676.1, from coordinate 516,613,656 downwards.
GTATCAATCGCAGTAGGAAACTCTGGAATCACTTCCAAGGTTCCTTTCCTTTGATCTGAAGATACTGGTTATCTCGTCGAGTTGCACTGTCCTCCCACTCACCTTTGGTAAGAACTATTCTCTTTAAAAACATATCATTTTGTGGCAAAACCCTTTGCCTCGGTATAGTGGTGGGGGAATACCCAATGACTTGGGATAACCTACAAAGTAGCTCTTGTCTGATTTGGAATAGGTTTGTAACCTTTTACACAAGCCCCATGTTCCAAATGTTAAGAAAAGATATAACATGGTTGGGTGTACCATACCATGACGTCATTTCAACAGACCTGATGGAGCTCTTTTCAGTGTAAAAGCCACGGTCTCTAAAGCACCACTTTAAAAGGGGATAATGGAAAATTTATTTATGTCATCTTTGATCTTACCATGTCATAAATGGTTCGATTACATCTTCACGGACTTTGCACTTTGCAGTGGTGTTCCGGGAGGTGCAAGTTATGAAACTCTTTTCACAACCCATCAGACATTCGCTAAACTTGTAACTCAAATATTCCTTTCTATAATCGAATTGTAGAAACATAATTTTCTTGTTACAATATTTTCTTAATTTTGAAAACCATTCGAATGATTTCAAAAAGATCCAGACTCACGTCTCATCAAGTAAATATCCATATATCTACTTGAGTCATTTCTGAAGATAGATAAATCCACTACTTGCAACAACATTTATTGGGCTACACACATCATAATGTATGATCACCAATATGTTCTATGCTCGTTCCTTATGGCATGTGAACGGTATTTCAGTCACTTCACTATTCAGAGAAAAGTTGCAAGTGTCAGATGATTCAAAATCAAATGACTTAAAAATCCATCATAATGGAATTTCCATGCGGGTTTCTCCAACATGACCAAATGCAGTGCCACACTTGTGTGGTATTCTTTTTGTCTTGTGACATTTAGCGCCAGTGTTATGGATGTATCATATTTCCATCAATATTCATAACATACATCCCATCTAGGATGGAAGCATGGCCCTTCATGTAATTCATAATACTGAACAACAATTGTTGTTTTTATGAACAACTCTTTTGCAACAAACATTGTGCAATGGGCTAGAGTGTATGAAACTCTAAAATAAATTATGAAAGTAAACCTCAGCGGTAATGTATTATTATCAATATTCAAAACATACATCTCATTCACAATGAAAGTATGGCCCTTATGTTATTCATAACACCGAACATGAAAAGTTCTCTTATGGACAACCTTCTTGCAAGATACCTTATGCAAAGGGCTAGAGTGTGAAACTCTAAAATGAATTATGAAAGTAAATACATAGGGAATACACCGATGGAAAGCATAGTAACATTTACTATGTTCCCTGCGTGTATCTAAACCTCATTCCTGACTAGTCTTTCAGTCCACAGTAGTTCTTACATCGAGTTGCAACAAAATGCAATCGAGCGGGTATCTTTGTGATTAACTCACAATACCCAAGAATTAGTGATTAACATGTTTAACCATAATTCCCAAGAACTGTATCTTTGACCAGCCTTCTATACATCAAAAACTTGTATGACATTCATACATGAGCTGGATATTCCAGTCTTCTTTCCTTTTGCCTTTATACTTCTAACAGTTTAACTTTCAGTATTTCTCCTAGTCTCAGAAGAAGCCCCAGACTTCCTAGGTGTGAAAGTTTCAATAACACCCTTCAGACATTTCCTTTCTCTTTAAGTTGTTGCTTTATTGACCATTATCATATGACAGGCGTTCTTCTGGATCCCTCTCTTATCAGTCTAATGCATAGTAAACTCCTTTACTAATAGTTTGCAAACAAGCATTGCTTTGGATATCTCATATCTTTTAGCCTTTGTCTGTCTCTGAAAATGATTTTCAGATTCCATGAATATCACATAACTATCGAAACTTTCGAAGTTCAGGTCTCATGGAAGCAAACGTATTGCACTTGACTGAAACAGAATTCTAGCTTTTGGATTGAAGGACGAGAGTCACATGATCCATAGCATTAGCGGGACAATAGCGAAAGTATGCGATAGGACAAAGTCCTTCTCGGCACTATTGGGGACAATCCTCACATTATGTTACCAACCGTAATTTTTTAACCAGATATTTAACAGCTATTCAATATTAATAGGGAAGGTGGAAACGCGAGCCATTATTCTACAACTATTATGCAAATCACACTTAGAAATTGTTCAAAATTAATTGCATTGAGAATTAAAAGAATTCAATTCTACAGTGCACTCCCACTCAAATCAATATCTCCCATAATTGATTGTGAGTGATTCAAGATCCATATTACAATTCAACGCCAAGGATGCATCCATCTCAAGTGACGGGAATTGTAATCGGTATGCCAACTTGCCAATCACGTCTCTATGTGACTCTTGTTCATCAGTCGATGCGTGCGTTCCGAGCTCATGACTTTCATGCCTGAACGTCAAGACAACCAAGTGATCACACTGTGAGGTCTCAACTCACCCGCCTCATACCCGTACAATTGTTCGTACCCATGTATCCATGTGATACCCCAAAAGGAAATATGTCGTGACGGTGCTACACTTGGGAGAACACTAACTACTTGATATTTTGTGAGAGATCACCCTAATAAAAGCGACTACCACGCAATTGAAAGGGTGCATCATAAGGGATACACATCTCAGACAATTCATAATAGCATGATATTGTATAGCCCTTTCTGACGGAGAAGTCTTGTATTTCTTCGTCTTCGACATTCGCGTCGGTGTTCACCTTCGCGAAGATTGCCACCACCTTGTCGATGCACCAGATAATATTGCTATCTCTATAGCTAATAAAATAAGTGCATTACATAAGGTTGACCCGCAGGTCATTAAAGTGCAATCATATGGCTCCAGCCATCATGTTGAATCATGACACGCAGGTCATGTTAATCAACTTACATCATATAGTCATCTCATACATAATCAAATTATTATGAATACTACTATACCACATCACATGCACATGCAAACCATCCTGCAAAACCAAGTTAGACGCCTCTAATTGGTCCATGCAAAAACTTGTTTTACGTGGCTTCTAAGGTTTCGAAACAAACCGAAGCTACCAACGTCCATCATCAAGCATGATAATCCAAGTCGCTAGATTAACATTCTAGGGTGTATGAAACACGATATAATAAAATCTCGAGCCCCATACTAAAGTTCATCATACGCGTGACCCCCGTGCAGATCACATCTGCATTGCCCTTTCGTGTGTGAAACGTCCATCTTTCTCAACTATGGTCGAACCCAAAGAACTGTTAGCACTTCGTTGATCTTTCAATCAGCATACTTAGGAGCAGCATAAAAGGATCGCGGATTGCCAGAACTTTGTGAGATTTCACCATGCCATCAAGATCAAGACTACGCAAATTCAGGGGAAGCAACAGGAACATCGGGTAACAGATTTCATTTGCTACCCGCACAAATAATTTTCAGCAATAGATCTCATCTAGTACCTAATTATATTGTGCAACACCCATACATCTCTATGTATTCTAGATCGCAACCTGCATCTATGCATAGCATGGCTCTTGATGCCACTGTAGGGTAACGCGGCAGAAAACAAAATATTTCTGACCTACGCACCAGCCCAGGACCACTATGGAGACTGCATACAAGGTTTGATCATTTTCGTTACCGACTCGTAGCGCAGCGGAAGTAGAGTCGATGACGATCGGCGGTGCAGATCCCCGCAGCTAGGATTTTACAACCTCCCAACCGCGAGGATGTATACCCTCATCCGCCCCGCGGACAGCCCTCTGGGATGTGGTCGGACAGTCCCCTGGATGGTGTCGCGGAAAGCCCTTCGGGAGGACCTATGAAACTCGGACTGTCACTCGGACAGCCCATCAGGAGGACCTCCAAAACTCGGACGGTCACACGAACAGCCCTTCGGGAGGCACTCTTGAACTAAGACCGAAACTACAATCTCTCTACAGAGTTGCACACATACAGTATCATCTATCCAGCAGGGCTTCGACGTCCAGAACTAGTTCCCACCGGAACCTAGGCAGCCTTTCGGCTCTACGAAACTATTTCGCTGGGAGGGAGAGAGAATGCCAGATCATGCATGGCTTGTGTGAGAGAGTTGGAGTGAGGATAGAGAGATCCTCTCCACCTTCTTATATAGTGGTGGAAGGGGTGAGGGGGGCTGAAATTCAGCCCACAAAACAATCACCCACCAAACAACGAAACATGTTCCCACCAAACATGGAGGAAACATGTTCCCTTGTCCATGGTGTTACCCCATGGGGCCCCTGTTGGAAATATGCCCTAGAGGCAATAAGTAAAGTGTTTATTATTATATTTCCTTGTTCATGATAATAGTTTATTATCCATGCTATAATTGCATTGATTGGAAACACATTACATGTGTGGGTAAATAGACAACACTTTGTCCCTAGTATGCCTCTAATAGACTAGTTCGTTGATCAAAGATGGCTATGGTTTCCTAGTCACAGACATGAGATGTCATTTGGTAATGGGATCACATCATTAGGAGAATGATGTGATGGACAAGACCCAAACTACAAACGTAGCATATGATCATGTTAGTTTATTGCTACTCTTTTCTGCATGTCAAGTATCTGTTCCTATGACCATGAGATCATGCAACTCACGGACACCGGAGGAGTACCTTGTGTGTATCAAACGTCGCAACGTAACTGGGTGACTATAAAGGTACTCTACAGGTATCTCCGAGGGTGTCTGTTGGGTTGGCATGGATCAAGACTGGAATTTGTTACTCCGTGTGACGGAGAGGTATCTCAGGGCCCACTCGGTAATACAACATCACAACAAGCCTTGCAAGCAGCGTGACTAAGTGTTACTCATGGGATCTTGTATTACAAAACGAGTAACGAGACTTGCCGGTAACGAGGTTGAACTAGGTATGGAGCTACCGACGATCGAATCTCGGGCAAGTAACATACCGAAGAACAAAGGGAACATCATACGGGATTAACTGAATCCTTGACATAGAAGTTCGACCGATAAAGATCTTCGTAGAATATGTAGGAACCAATATGGACATCCAGGTCCCGCTATTGGTTATTGACCGTAGAGGTGTCTCGGTCGTGTCTACATAGTTCTCGAACCCGCAGGGTCTGCACACTTAAGGTTTCGTGACGTTTCGGTAGTATAGAGTTATGTATGGTGGTCACCGAAGGTTGTTCGGAGTCCCGGATGAGATCCTGAACGTCACGAGGAGCTCCGAAATGGTCTGGAGGTAAAGATTGATATATTGGAAGTCCTATTTTGGTCGCCGGAAAAGTTTTGTGCTCATCGGTAGTGAACCGGGCGTGCCGGTAGTGTATCGGGAGGGGTATTTCGACCCAAGAGGCTACATGGGCTGTGGGAGGATGAATACCAGCCATTAGTGGGCTGGAGGAAGTCCCACAAAGGGCCCATGCGGCTGGGAAGAAAAAGCCCGAAAGGAAAAAGGTGGAAAAAGGCAAAAGGGTTAAATTAGGAAGGAGTCCAATCCTACTAGGAGTGGAGGAGGACTCCTCCCTCCTGGTTCGGCCGACCCAATGGCTGGCTCCTTGGGAGCCAGGCCTCCTCCTCCTCTCCTCCTATATATACTAGAGGGTTTTAGGGTTTTTGCATAGAATTTTTAGCCACGTGCTGCCCGTTCCTCCAGTGCATAGTTTCTCCTCTAGATCGGATTTCTGCAGTGCTTAGGCGAAGCCCTGCCGGAATAGCTCCACCACCATCACCGGAGCGCCGTCACGCTGCTAGAGAACTCTTCTTCCTCTCTGCTCCTTCTTGCTGGATCAAGACGGCGGAGATCGTCATCAAGTTGTACGTGTGCTGAACGCGGAGGTGCCGTCCGTTCGGCGCTAGATCGGAAGGATCGTGATCAAGTTCGTGGGAGGGATCGTGATCAAGTTCGCGGGACAGATCGTGATCAAGTTCGGGGACGGATCGTGATTGGATTGCGAGACGGATCGTGATGAGTTCATGGGACGGATCGTGATTGGATCGCGGGACGGATCGTGATGAGATCGCGGGACGCTCGGCAATTTGGATCGCGAAGACGTTCGACTACACCAACCGCGTTTCTTAACGCTACCCTCTTAGCGATCTACAAGGGTATGTAGATACACTCTCCCTCTCGTAGATGTTCATCACCATGGATAGATCTGCGTGTGCGTAGGAAATTTTTTGTTTCCCTTGCAACGTTCCCCAACAGTGGCATCATGAGCTAGGTCTATGTGTACATGAGATCTCGAGTAGAACACAAAAGGTTTGTGGGCGTTGATGCTTAGATTGCTTCCTCCCTTGGTTGGATTTTGGTTCAGCGGTATTGTGAGATGAAGCGGTCCGGACTAACATTACTTGTACGCTTACGAGAGACCGGTTCCCTCGACCGCAACTTGTTGCATAGATGGCTTGTGGGTGCCAGTTTCTCTCACTTTAGTTGGGTCGGATTCGACAAAGGCGGTCCTTGAGAAGTTTGAAAAGCAACTAGTGTATCACTATTGTGGTTTTTGCGTAGATTAGAATTGTTCTTGCTAGATATCCGTAGCAGCCACGTAAAACATGCAACAACAATTAGAGGACGTCTAACTTGTTTTTGCAGGGTATGTTGTGATGTGATATGACCAATTACTTGATGTGATATATGTGATGTATGAGATGATCATGTGATGTATAGATTATCACGACTTGCATGTCGATGAGTATGGCAACCGGCAGGAGCCAGGGTTGTCTTTAATTATTGTATGACCTGCGTGTCAATCATTAAGCGCTATGTAATGCTTTACTTTATCGCTAAACGATAGCAATAGTAGTATTAGCATGATGGACGCGACAACCCCGATGGCGACACGTTGATGGAGATCATGGTGTCGTGTCTGTGACGATGGAGATCATGCCGGTGCTTTCAAGATGGAGATCAAAAGCACAAGTTCATAGTCATATCATGTCACTTATGATTTGCATGTGATGTTAATCCTTTTATGCACCTTGTTTTGCTTAGGACGACGGTAGCATTATAAGGTGATCCCTCACTTAATTTCAATATAAATTGTGTTCTCACCGAGTGTGTACCATTGCGAAAGTTCGTCGTGTTGAGACACCACGTGATGATCGGGTGTGATAGACTCTACGTTCACATACAACGGGTGCAAGCCAGTGTTGCACGTGCAGAACACTCGGGTTAAACTTGACGAGCCTAGCATGTACATACATGGCCTCGGAACACAAGAGACCGAAAGGTCAAACATGAGTCATATAGTAGATATGATCAACATAATGATGTTCACCATTGAAACCACCTCAACTCACGTGATGGTCGGACTTGAGTTGGTGAATTTGGATCATGTATCACTCGAATAACCGGAGGGATGTCAATTTGAGTGGGAGTTTATAAGTAATATGATTAATTGAACTCATTATCATGAACATAGTCAGTAGTGACTTTGAAAAATTATGTTGTAGATTACTATCTCATGTTGTAGCTCCCTTGAATTTTTAGCCGGCCGGACCGAACAGGGAGGAGGGGCGTCGTCGTCGGGGCAGGGCTGTGGCGTGGGGCAGCGTCGGGGAGCGGCGCCGGCGTGGGGGCAGGGGCGGCGCGTCGGGGCAGGGCGGCGCGTCAGGGCGCGGGGCGGAGCGTCAGGGCAGGGCGGCGCGTCGGGGCAGGGTGGTGCGTCGGGGCAGGGGGCGTCAGGGCAGAGGGCGTCGAAGGCGAGCTCGGGCAGCCTGGCGGCGTCGATGTGCTCGGCATCGTCGGGGGCAAGTGCTAGATGAAATCTGAAAAAATCGAAATTGTCGCTTATATACACAGAGCATTGGTCCCGGTTGGTGGCACCAACCGGGACCAACAACCCCTTTAGTCCCGGTTGGTGGCACCAACCGGGACCAAAGGTCTTTTTTCGGCAGCCCAAAGGGCGGGAAGCAGAGACCATTGGTCCCAGTTGGTGCCACCAACCGGGACTAAAGGGATGCATTGGTCCCGGTTGGTGGCAACAACCGGGACTAAACGGGGTCATTGGTCCCGGTTGGTGCCACCAACCGGGACCAAAAGATGGTGCTGCCCGGGGACAAATGTTTAGTCCCACCTCGCTAGCCGAGAGGGCTCGAGAGTGGTTTATAAGCGCTGCTGCGCCAACCCTCTCGAGCTCCTCTCAACTGCAGGCTTACGGGCCTAATTGCACTCTCCTCTGCCTGTGGGCCTACTGGTCCTTCTGCGGGCCTGAATCCTGGCCCAACTATCTGTTGGGTTTCTAGTCGTATTCAGGTCATGGTGGCCCAGTAGGCGGCATTTTTTTATTTAAAAAAGTGTTTTGTTTTGTTTTTTGCTTTATTTATTGTTTTAATTTCCCCCTAGTATTTTTCTTCTGTTATTTTAGTTCATTCTTTTTAACAAATAAATACTTTGATAATTTTAGTTGCATAATTTCCATTGTTTTGTTTTGTTTCTTGCTTTATTTATTTTTTGTTTTATTGATTTCCAGTGTGTTTTATCATTATATTCTTTTTGCTATTAATGTTTTGAACAAAAAATACTTTGATAATTTTAGTTGCATAATTTTTATATAATTATTGTTTCAAAAATACTAGAGGTTTATAAAAGCTTTTTAGCTGATTCTTTTTTGAACTCCACTCCTATGATGTTTTGAAAGAAATTAAAAAGCATTTCAAACAAACTCTGGAAAGGTTGAAAGTTGGCAAGGATATTTTTCCAAACGCCAGACCCGTAAAGCTCGAGCAAGTTTGCGAAATAATCATATAAGCATATAAGCATATGAATACACCCAGCTTAGACATGAATAATAAAATTAAAAATCAGGGAACCTTTCACTACACGTATAGTACTAATCAAGTGTAATCAGGGAATCTTTAAAAAAAAATTCGCAAGAAGAAAAAAAAAAGCTTTCAAAGAGCAAGTGAGGTTTCCTTTGACGGGTAGCGAGTGAGAAAGGGGGGCGAGAGTGTGATGATGCGATAAAGAAAGACGATGAGGACGAGCAGGGGGCCACGTCAGCACACGTGTCCGCGCAAGAAACCACGCGCACCCGTTCCCTCGCCCCCATCTCACGCCAGCCGTCCGATCCCGCCCACAGGACCCATCCGACGGCCGGATCCGCGCCTCCACGCGGTCGGCGCCCGGCTAGATCTACCCCGCGTCTCCCACCCGGCGCCGCACCATCCGTCTTCGCTTCGCCCACCGGAAGCAGCCCCCACCGGATTCCCCCGCCCCCAACCCGGCGACCCACCCACGGTAAGGGCACCACGAGATATGATAGCGGCGGCGGCGGCGGCGGCTTAAGAGGGCCTCGAGCCCTTCCTGTACCCCCCACCCCCACCCCACCCCAACCCTACCCTACCTCGCCGCCGTATCTCTGATCTGAAGTACCGGAGGAGCGCAGTGGAGTCCTAATCCGTTTCCGCCTGTCCCCTTCTATCCCCAACCCCGCCGCGATGAGCCGCCGCAGGTATAATTTCCTCCCAATCCCAACCCCCTATCTCTCTCACCGTATGCTCTGCTCATCACTCATCTATCTGGTGGCTGCTTGGATTTCCGTGCTCGGGATGGTTCAGGTTGCTTCGATTTGATGCTTTTGCTCCTCGTATAGGCGTCAGACTAGGGGTTGTTATGCGCGATCTAATTGTTCCATGCTTGCATACATGATGCCATGGCGCCAGAGTACAACCTAGAGTTCAGTTAGACAGTTACTACTGATGGGCTCAACGGTTCAGCCGGCTTCAGTTTCATGATTTCGCTCATCGCGTATGCATCCGGCTACGGATTCTTATATGCGACCTAACTATTCGGTGCTTGCATACATGTATGTCATGCTGTTTACATCCTAGCTAGAAATGACAAGGAATAGAGTAAAAGCCAGCCGTGTATGCCTGCCTTGCCCACAGCGTTCCTGGTAGCAGCTACACAGCATAATTGCTTACCGGCTTGGCCCCAAGCGCTAGATGGCCGTTGGCACGAAAAGTTCGCCGTTTCGTGCTTGACCTGGTCCCTGCTGCTGCTTCATATTCATTGGTGTCTGCATCTTGTGCACATATCTCATGTTGAGTTATTACAGGTTTTCTAAGTAGCTAGTATTTAACATGCTTGCGTAGTCAGGGGACAACCTTGTGTGATGTGATGCATGACATGATAGCGCAGCACCAAAATTGTCGGAGATTTCAGTAAGCTAGAGCTTTCCTTCAGTCTGTGCTAATTAATTGTAGTTTCCTTCGTAGCCGTTACCGCTCGCTAGACGACAGAGCAAGTTACGTACTTTGTTTTAACGTGTTTGGTCGGTGCAGAGTGTTGGACATTTCCGTGCTCAAAGCCCACCCTTTTGCGCTCGAGCTTGCCCGTGCTACTTAAGATGCGTGCTTTAATTTTTCATGCACGCCTTGCATATTAAGTTAATACTGTGCACGTAACTGCTAGATATATACATATTCAGAAACAACCTTATGTGATGCTTTCCGAAATGATAAAAATGAACTTTGAATGCCTGTCTAGTGCCACATGTGTCTGCCAGCTGGATAACATCGTAAGTTGCATACTGACTAAACAAATGTTACAAGTTTGATGTGCTCAGTGCTACAGACTAACTCTGCTTACCTAATAGGCACAACAAGCTTTGTGCACAAGCTGTCATCATCCAGCTGTTCTCAAGACTAATATGGTGATGCCATAATGTGCTTTTAATGCCATGGGATTATACTATGGCCTTGATGTTGCTGTATTCGGTAATGTCCGTTGTGGAGATCCCAGAGCAACAATGCTGTTTACAACAAGGTCACAATGCTAATGTTTGTCGCAGCAGCAGCAGCAGTGTTAGCTTCTCTTCATCATTGTTCGCTGCTGAGCCCTTATGTGGTTGCACCAGCAGCGTTCCTGGTTGGAGGAACAATGTGAAGCTGCATGGGTAAAGAATCACAAAGGCATAATTATTCTTTAATAATTGTGGTATTGTACCCAGTATTTTTCAAGAAAATGAAAATTTTCATAGACTGAATAGAGTACCGTACTCCAGATAGCAAGATCCACCAACGCCTACCTTTTTAGCCGTTTACATATCAGGTCATTTGAGCTGGCAAATAAACTTTATTGCTACTAAATGAAAAAGCACTACTGGCAAGAGCACCTTTGTCATAGATACAAATCTTTAGCATCTGTAAGCATCTAAGACAGGTTTTAACAATCCATCATTGAAGTCATTTATATCAACCTAAAGGGTTCAAGTTTAGTGTTTCAGGACATGTTAATGCCACGAATACTCAACTAGTTGTTTTTCCAGAGAAATAGAACATGCTTGTATTTATTTCATATTCTTATAAGTTTCCATGCGCCATCAGTATTTATTGGTGATTTAGTCCTGAAGAAACTCACACCCCTTTGTGATTGCAACTTACTACTGCCAATGGTAATCCTTAATAGTTAACACTTCATCAGGAGAACAAATGAGCACTGATTATATTTCCAGGTTGTTTTTACTTGTTAGTTGATAGGCTTACTGAATCATTGAACTAATATTGGTGTAGATTGCTTTTTTCTTTTCTGGTGATATTTCAGTTTCATGGTTTGGTTCTGCATGGTGTGTCATGAAAGAAATACATAGATGATTTGTCACACAGTAATTTTTTTTGTCCACCCATGCTCCCCCTCTGTACATATCTTTATTCCTTTTTTTTTTCTGCTTATGTCCCAGGTCCATTTCACTTACTCATGTGGATAACGTGGCTCGTTTTGAAGTTACATTTGTCCTAACACAATCGAACTAGCTAGATTAAGCTATACTCTTTGTTTACTTAGTGGTGTAAATCTGTAAAGAAAGTCAATACTTAGTTTTAGTTGAGCTTTCTGTAAAATATGGAAAGGAAGGCTGGAATGGTACTGGATGAACATGTTCTGAAAGCTACTGATCGCAAGAGGAAACATGAGTGTGCTGTGAAGAGTACTGGCACAGATGGTTTGGCTGAGGTCTCTCAGCATGCTGATGGTTCTGCTGTCCTTAAGAAGTCTAAAATGACCTCCTGTGCTGGCCATATTCTGGAGTGGTATAAGAACTTCAAGACAAGCGGGTTGCCCGTGCGCGTGCTTTGTTACCACCAGGGTAAATGGAGGGACTTTCCAGAGCATGTTGTGAATCTGGTACAGCAGGACTTCCAGTTGAAGAGGCCAATTACTAATGCTGTATTCAAGAGCCAGCAAGTCCTGTTGGACTTTATGCACATGGTCTGCATTGATTCTGCGATGACCACAAATAAGCCAATAGCATGGATTGATGTTCATGGTAAACGCTTCTTTCCAGATTTATGTCCTGGACAGATAACATCTAAACCATCTCAGCATGGGAAAAGTGACCCCAGTGGTAAATCTGAAGCTGGTGAGTGTGCTGGTACTTCGATTTTAAGAGCTCCAGCTGAAAGCTCGAGTTCAGATTCTCTTGATGCAGTACTCCCTCATGTTAAGAAGGTTAATAACATACTGGAGGAAGAACAGGAGGTACATAATGAAGCTGCTGCTGAAAATAAAGCAGGCTGTGCTATCAGTTTGAATGAATCTGCTACTGGAACCATACATGCTGATACTTGTAAGCAGAAAATTGGCCAACGTGTTGATTCAGCTGTGCGGAAATTATTACTTGAAGGGGTTGGCCAACCTTTCAGTGAAGAAGATATTATTGGCATCTACAGAACCCCACTAGTAGATCAGCAAGGACGGGCTCGCTTCAATCTTTTCCAGAAGGAACTTGAAGTCACCAAGATGCACCGTGGGAACGCAAATGTGCGCTATGCGTGGCTGCCTTGTTCCAAGGATGCTATGGAGGAGATGATGATGCGTGGTGTTCTGGAAGTTACAAAACCAGTGCTGGGGCCAGTGTATGGCATTGGCACACATCTTGCTCCAGCAAACTGCGCCCAAACCTGGTAAATACTTGTTCTGTTTCTTATTTATTTATGTATGCTAATCTCAACTTTAGGCCATACCTTCATCTGTTCAAAGACTCACTGCAACCTCAACTTTGGAATATTTATTTGTATATGCATCTTTAGATTTGCTGCTAGATCGCTCTTGCTTTGAATATTCAGTAGTTCCTTATGATCTTACTTGAAAATTTATTTGCAGTGCCAGTTACTCAGATATTGACGAAAATGGCATCATGAGGATGATGCTGTGCCGTGTTATAATGGGGAATGTTGAGGTTGTACTTCCTGGATCAAAGCAATTCCAGCCAACCAATGGAACATTTGATAGTGGAGCGGATGATCTTCAAAAGCCAAAGCACTATATCATATGGGATGCTAATGTGCATCGACACATCTATGCTGAATATGCTGTTGTTATCAAAGCACCTTCCATGACCAATGGTACTACTACAGCCACTCTCATGGTTCTTGATTTAATCTGTCTTTCCATCTTTCATTTTTCCTTCTCTGTTGTTTACACAAGAGAATTTTTTTGATGTTACTGCAGAATACTTGGCTAGAGAAGATACTGGATCCAACGTATCTGAGATAAGAAATTCTGGTTCAACAGAAAGTGTAATCAAGGTATGCTTATTATGTTTAACTGGTTACAATCATATCTCAGCTTTGGTACACACTGTGTCTTGAATGAACAGAATGTTAATACCCCAAATGTATTGACTGCTGCATGTTTGGTGCGTATTAGCTAGGTGTATTCAGATAGGTTACTATCTACCATCTTATGGCCGTTAGCCTTCTTTTATCTAAAAAATATGATTAATTTGGAAGTTGTTGGTGTGCTTGTTAAGGATTGTCATAATTTGTTTCCAAGCTTGTGATGGAATGGGGCTTAGTTGTACTTATATGCACTCCATATGGATGGACTCAGTAGTTGGTACTTAATTTCGGTGCGACATTTTACTCGGGAACTTTCAGCTCATCATATTTTTTGTTTATTGGTTGTGATCAGGATGGTAGTTCCGAAACCTTGACATCTCCAGCTGACAAACAACAAGCACCCAGGTTTGGGCGTGCTCCAGCTCGAAGGCCTCCTACTTCACCCTGGATGCCCCTCCCAATGCTTTTCGCTGCCATCTCCACAAAAGTTCCTCGTTCTGACATGGACGTAATCCATGGACACTATGAAGAATTCAAGGTTGTTAACACATGCTGTTTTCCTTGTGAGATACTTGGTTATAGTTGCTGTTCCCAGTCACTGTGCTAAATGTGAAGTTCCTGTTAACGATGTTGAAACAGAGGAGAAAGATAAGCAGGCCGGAGTTTGTGAGACGGCTTAGACATATCGTCGGCGACAAGCTGCTTGTTTCTACAGTAATGCGACTGCAACCAAAGGTACTTGAAAGCAGTAACGCTAACGCTCCATGTCGTGTGCATACATTCACAGTCTTTCTCATCATATGCAGTGGAGCTTGTTTTGTTGTGCACAAGTGATTTTGTCTTCTTCATCTGGCAGTAGCATATGCTTTGCTAAACGCTTGCTCATGTTGTCCATGACTGTTGCAGGTAGTGCCACCCATGGCAGGTGCTGAACTGCTACCAAGAAGAGCACCCGGCACGGGAGGGAGTTGCAGCCCTTGAGCAGCACCTCCAGAAGTAGCCACATGACAGCTCCTGGAGCCGCGCCTAGTGGAGGGAGAGAGCACAAGGAAAGCCATTAAGTTATGTGTCAGTTGGTTATAGAGAAAACAAGTCAGTAATCTGTGAGCAGCCTGCAGTTAAGTTGGTATAGCTTTGTTTCATGCCATCCGGTTGGTCTCTTGGCGTCGGTAGGTAACTGGAAACACTCTGTTGTAGCGGCTGGTGTTCTGTGCAAATCTGTTTGCAGCTTGTGCTGTGCTGTACTTCTGTGCAAATCTGTTTGCAGCTTGTGCTGTGCTGTACTTGGTAGATTTTGTTCTTTTAATGTTGAGTTTCAGTTGGCTCTAGATTTTATCTCTTTTGCTGACGAGCCTAGCATAGAATTGATACAAGTTATGGTGAGCTTGAGCTCGAATTGATAGATGTTGATTTATTTATGGACTCTCTCTGAACAGAAATGAAAAGAGATGTCGGTGGTTTTTTTTTGTAGTAACAAGATGATACCTTGGTGAGTTGTTAGGGGTCCGGTTGGAACAAGATACCTCGGTGGCATGACATCCCAAATCCAACCACTTGGAAAGAAGAAACCCTTACAAAATCAACCTTTTAGAAAGTGGAAAATACATCCAAATTCTTGGAGGTGTCAAATCCTGCATCCATCCACCGGCGGCAAGCCATGAGCAGTGCTTCTCAGGGGAGCAAACTTGTTTAAACCAAGGAGATTATAGAAGCAACGATAGGGAAGTCGTCGATAGACCAAAAGATGCCGACGACCGTGATCGGCATAGCAAGTCGTCGCCCCCCTGGCCAGACGGAGTCAGACAACACAAATCTCAAATTTGACACGCTCACCGACCAAGCCGAAACTGGCCAACCCTCGTCGAGCGGAACAATACCACATTGTCCGTTCCGCGGGATAGTGCGACTGAGGCATACCTGCAAAAGGAAACCAGACCCGAAGAACCAGATTTCGGGACACACCATCTTCCACACGCCTCCCGCCGGTATGAAGATGCATCACTCGAACGAGAAGAGAGGTGGGAAGACCTTATCCCATGTCGACGGTGACACCATCGTCTAGCCATCGCCGAACGAAGACAACCCTAAATTTATCCATAACCCTACCACTACCGGACCGAAGCCCTGGGTCTCTATACCTTCCCGCCGCCGAAACGACAAACGGAGGGAGAGGGATCCCTCAGACTTCTAGGAGAGTAGGGTAGATTAGCCGTCGCCATCGCACCGCTCGCATAGGTTAGGTTGAGGAACGGTAATTTGGAACCGATATTTTGCAATTTATTGATGTTCAACAAAACAATAAATTGCCCCGCTATATCACAATAAGTTATATTTCAAGACATGGCTTATGTCGAAAACAAATAGTTATATTTTTAAAAACCAGCATCTAAATTTGTTTCGTTAGATCTATCATATCATATATTTTCACAATACATTTATATTTGATGTCATAGATATCATAACATATTCCAGTAAACTTGATTAATCATATACTAGTTTGACCTAGAAAAATCCAGAACTGCGATTAAGTTGGAATGATGGGAGTACATAACCATCCAACTTAGTTAGGATTTTTCGATGCTACGAAAATATATACTATACTACTCCCTCCATCCCGATGCATAGGGCAAGCGCATAGTTTTAGATCGTTGATTCGACCAACTAAAACTCTGTTATATACCATCAAACGCATATCATCAGATTCATATGCGAATATAGTTTGTATCGTTTTTACATATCATACATATACTAGTGTAAAAGTAATAGCTGTGGTTGGTAAAACATTACATTCTTGACACCATAATTTCTGCAACGACGATGTGTAGTTACCTTTCGTGACCGAGGTTTAGGGATAACTTGTCGGACAGAAACAATAAAACTTTTAAAGAAATACAGTTTGGGACTATATGTTTCTAGGTTGTCTGAAATATCTATGTATGTCCTGTGATTTACCTGTCCCTCAACACTAGGCTAACCAAGATACAATTCTAGGTAACTACACATAATACTTGGCAACGATACATAGATATGCCACCGTGGGTCCTAGTTTTCATGCTGCATGTGCTACTTCTTCGTTGTCGGAGATTTCTCGCCACCAGGAGATGACAGGGGATGCGTGGAGTTGTAACCAGTCCAAAAATACATGATTAACAGTCAGCCATTAATAAATGTTACAAGTTGAGGAGGAACACCCAAGTTCATCAACCCCGTAAAACGGTAAGTATTCATTCATATCCATCATACATTGCAAAATAAACTCAAAAAAGGTGTATGCACATATATCAAAATGTTCAACTTTTTCTGGTAAGCCCGGAAACGAAGATCGTGGGCCAATCAATCTCCAAAGGCATGGAATCCCAGTGGCAAATGGAGCGCCCGCGAGGCCAATCCACTAGCTTCTCCATCTTGGCAGTTTCGAGATCGCTAGTGTAAAATTGCCTATAGTTGTCGCTGATGAGCAATCGGCCGCGTTTCTCTCTCATGACAAGTAGCCCCCTGATTCCATTGTTCTTTACTGGTTGTTTTAGCTCGATCGTTCGAGTACATCGCCATTCTGAGGCACCGCTCATGTCTCCATGGTCTTGTGGTTTCTCCCAGATCTCTACCCGGGGACCTTCCCTTTGCATCCATAGCAGTGATAACGCCCCGTTGATGCCTAAAGTAAGGCATGATGTACTAGTGGTGTGTTGGTAGTTCTGTTTAAAAGGGAGCTTCGTCAAGGAGATACTGCCGGTGTGAGCATTCAGATTAACGACTTGAAGGCACCCTTCTCCATAATTATGAAATAGCCAGTGTGTCAAGCCATTGCGCACAATGGCATCGCTAAGCGGCCCATGGTCGTATGACTGCGCATCACTGCCGAAGCAATTGGTACGTTCGTCCCAACTTGATTTGTCTGAAGACAAGATATGAAGATCATACTTCATGTCGTCATTGCTATATCCGATGACGACCACTTTGAAGAAAGACAAAGGGTTGCTCGGCATGGCCGTTTCATCTTTTGAGCAACAATCTACACCGGTGAGAATGGCATAGCCATTACAGTCGTCATCGTCGTAGGAGACTGAGCTAACTTTCAGGGGAGGGAGCACGACGCAGGTGGCGGCGTGCAGGTTGCATACACCCAATTGAAAGACGGTCTTGTCCGGATAGCCGGTCGTGGTGTCGTGTGCTTGGAGACGCACAACGACAAGGCCGTGGCGCGAGACGAGCGGCAACGCGCCGTCGAAGAGGCCGGCGGCGCTGGCAGGAGTCGTCACAAAGGAGCCCAGGGAGCGGCGGCAATGCCCGAGAGCGGATGACCGTGCTGGGATGAAGCACGGCTCCGGGCTAGGCAAAGAGTACTCTGCGTCCGCTTCCTCTTGGCGATTTCCCTGGGTGAAGAAGCCGACGAAGGAGGAGGGCGAGTGGTCTGCCGGCCAGCGGCGTTGGAGGAAGCGGCGATCGGTGATGAGATGGCGCCAGTGCTTGCAGGTCGTGGCTGAGCGGAATAGAGCGGCCTCGTCGTTGACGTGGACGAGGATCTCGAGCAAGAGGTCGTCCGGGAGCGACACTGCCATGGCCGCCGCCTCTACTTTTCGATCCAAGATTGGATCCGAGGGTGGCTACAGAACGTACGTACTTACTTACGGGGGACCAAATCCAACGTTTATATGTACGATCCGGTTTTACAGGTTGCCGACTTGGTCTCGACGTGGCTGGCTGGTTCGGAATCGGATCATCATCAATCTCCGTTTCATGTTGGAACTTTTTTTTGGAACTCAAGCACAGATGCAACGGGTGTGATGCCAGCAATCGTCGTGTGTTTCCGTAGATCCACGGCCCTTACTTCTGGATGACGTGCGTCAATGATGCGGCTGCCCTCTTCCGCCGTTCCTTGCCGGAGAACGTGTGCCGCTAGCTCGTCCCCCTTTGTGGGCTTCTTTGCTTAGCAAGAGTGCGATAGAGGGGCTCTCGCACGATGTCACTCCATAGCTAGGCGGTGCTGCGGTACAGGGACTCTTGTGCCGGCGTCAAGAGCAGTGCTAGGCCCTGGTCGTCGCATCTGTTAGTTAAACCCTGTCGCTGTTTTAGGTTCACTTTCGTCAGAAATAAAGCCACGCATCGTGAGCCTGTTCACGATCTGGCGCGCATGTTTTAGTTTCCTAAAGTGTAGGAGATCGCCATGGACTCCGTCATGGGATGGCGTGGCAGTAGCGAGCCGTGGCGTGAAAGAAGGATCGTGGGAGAGGGACGTTGGGATGGCAATGGCCACGACTCGATCGTGATCCTAGTTTGTAGCTGGTTCTCGGGGTTTTTAGTGTTCCCTGTAACCAGAGTATAAATAAAAAGGGAAAATGAGATAAGCAGTAAGTTTTACACTGCACAAAAAAAAATCCTCTCTCGAGCTCTGTACTTCATGTTTTCTTCAGAGTTCTTGCGAGCTGATCCAGCAGCAGTGCTGTCAGCATCCTGGACACCTTCATCCACGGCCTCGACAACCCTACTTTCTTCGATGATGTGGCGCTGCTGGTATCACGCCACGGCCTTCTCCTCGTGCGCCTTAACATGCAGTGCCCCATTGTCGTCCACCTAGCGGTTTGCAACATACTCGCCGGCACGTTCCAAGTACTCCCATTTCTAGAGCATTTGAATTTGAATACCCTTGGCCACACTGGCTATCCTATATTGATAAAAGGTCACCTTTCTTTAAGGCGCTAGTCATTGGCATTCGTAAGAAAACGCACATTCTCGTCAACTGGTGAGCCCAAAATGGACCCCTGTTCTCCGCTAATTTGGAGTGCACTCACACACAACTAGCATTTTGGCAGCTCAACGTACTTATGTGCCGTGGATTTGCCCATTGGCTCCTTTGGGGCCTCTCAAGCCTCTACACACTTGAAGTTTGTGCCAAGTCTAGCCACATGTCCTTAACAAGGTTGTCTGTCCAACTCCGTGATCTCATCGTATGAACTTGCTGATGACGAACCATATTTCAGTGTGGATAGTGAGGAAAGGCTCACGTGATGTCCCTACAAAAGGAACATCTCCTGATAGAGATGTGTACATGGAATGACAACAGGTGTTGGATGACATCTCAGCAGCCTTGTTTAAACCAATTACCAGATCGAAAGAAAATTGAGACTGCAACAAGCACATTATACTGGTTGCTTGGGAGAGAACAGCGGCACATTGCTCGTTAAGGACAACTATCATCACATCTACTGTTAGAGTTAACCTTGTTGCTAAGTGTCATGTTTATTTGTTAGTCATGCATTTACAGGAAGCTGCAGCAGGGTGTGTACATCAAGTTGTGATCACGTACACACATTGCAAAGCTGGCCGAGTCAGTGAGTTAGTTGAGAGAAAGTCTGTAGAGAATGGATGCATGTGCGGGCGTCCATCTAGTTAGTAGCACGCACGTACGCGTATGCTGTTGCATGGCCGTGCTGTATAGCCGTGAGTTGCTTAGATGTGGACCGAGCAATTCGAAGATAAGAGTGACGCCGGCTGAATCGTGTGGCCGTGTCAAAGAGGTTGTTGCTCGTGGGCATGTTACCGGCTAGTGGAGAGAAAACAGCGGATCTCAAGCAACACGTAGTTGGCAGTAGTGCATGTGTGTCTCTATTAAAGGACTTTGTAATCAGCTATGTGAAAGTGTGAAAAAGAGTAAGAGAAAAGGCAGAAGTGAGTTGCCGAAACACTCTGTGTGCTCTTGTATCCGGTGTGTGCTGTCTGGGCCCTTTTCTTCCCATGGGCTGCGCCAACATCTACATCGTCTTTATCAAAACTGGGGTGATGTGCGAGATAATGGATTGACCGCACGATCGTCACGACATCTCTCTAGTTGGTTTTAGCTATGAAGAGTTTGTGCTCTTGGAGCTGGATTGGCCAGCCTTCTTAGTTTCTTGGTTTGGTATAGTCATGGCCATGGGAAACCCAGCCCGGCCCGACACAACCTTACCCATGCGCCGGGCATGGGCCTGAGTTTGAGCCCAAAGGCCGGACAGGACCGGGCTCGGGCTTGGCATGTTGGCGTTTTAAGGAAGAGGCCTGGCAAGCTTTTCCACCGACGGGCGGGTTTGGTCCAAAAAACTAGGCCCGACGGACGGTCAGGGCCGGATCCAAGCCTAGGTTTTTGCTTCAGGCTTGATTAGGCTCGGCCTGAAGCCCGACCCGGACTGAATTATGCACATGTCTAGTTTGGTATAGCGAAGTAATGGAGAGGAAGTAGACGTGGTACTTTTCTTTAAAAGATGGATAGCCACTGGCCTCTACAATGACTTGCCTACAATGACTTGCGCCACATGGATCCATGATATTTAATTTCTCCTTTCTTCTAAATATATTTCTAAATTCATAATGCTGGGTGGTAGACGCATTATGGTGACGAACATCAAGTGTTCCTAGCGGCATGTACTTGTTATTTGTTAACATGTTTAAGGATCAATAATATACTCTTACTGGAAAAACTAATTTAGTGTTTCTTATGAGGTCAATAAAATTTTGCTTCATGCATATTCAGCCACATTATCTGGTGTATGTACACATGTGGCAAGTGCCTCACCCTTCTTGTTGCTCCATCATTCCCTTCTGCCCTGGTTGTGATTGTGCTTGCATATCTGCATTCCTTCGCTTTGATGGAGCTTCAGTATGAAATTGTTCTTGTACATGTGACTGAAAGAGTCTAATTAAGCTCTTGCTAATGTTGATACGAATTTTTTTCTCATATGTTCTATGCATGCGATGGTGGCGGTCTTACTCTTGGACGACCTTCTCCTCGAGATTCTTGTATATCAAGGACGACCAGGACACCCTATTATTATGCGCAATGACATGCAAGCAGTGGCATAATGTCATCACCGATAAGCCGTTCCTTCTTCTATGACATGAGCGGATATGCAATAGTAACCAGCGCAAACTGTCACACTAACAACAAGCACTGGCCCATGTTGTACTTGAAAGTGCTAATCTTGACATGAACTACACACCCCACATGTTCTCATTCGACAAGGTAAGGTGGAGGAGCAGAGGTTAGCACAGTATATACTAGAAGTGTTCTGCGCGCTTCACTACACGGTTTCTTCCTAGGGCAAAGGATGAAGTAATAGTTGCTTATGAAACTGTGTGGTTATCACTTAGTGGGCTAAAGTTTTTTTCTATTGGGGCACATAGTCCATAATTCAAATAATCAATTACTAAATAGATGACCCAACAAATAGTGAGGCACTAAAGCAAGGACATAAAAAATGTCCAAAGTAGTAGCACACAAAGCCAAAAATTCATCTCAATCTCTCAAATTCTGTCTTATGTCGCTCTAATCATCTTCTCCCGATACAAAGCAGTAGCAACCAAAACTTCAGAAAATACATGCTCGATCTGTGCACAACAATAGCAATGGGAGCACTTTGTACAAAGAAGAAGTAACAATTCTAACAATCCTCTCTTTTTTCTAATGCAGCCCGGCTTGACAATCTCTTTCAATCCCCAATTTCCTTCCACCCGCAGGCTATTTCCCTCTCGTTCAGCACCATCGGCTGCTGCACCTTGCCACTCCCGTACCTAGCTCTGCCAACATGTATGCATCTATCGCCTTAGTTTCATCACTGCCCCAAGTCCCTATTGACCCAATGTAGTGGTGGGATCCCAATAGCGACATCAAATGCATTGTGCCATTAGGTGCTCCCTGAACACGAAAGAGTGCTACTCACTCTACCTCGCACTCGTCGCCACATTCCGTTGCGAGACGCCATCTCACTCTGCGCCTCTCTCCCCCATTCTTCTTCTCCCTGATGTGGGTGACGTGGTGGTGGAGCTCTCAGGTGCCGAGCTCCTAGTGGGAGGAAACCTGCGATCCTAGCTATCGACAACCAGAAGCCGGCTGCTTCCTACCCCAATCACCCTCACCAATCACCACCGGCCCACCAAGCGGTGAAGGAGACGCGTGTCCAACACAGACAATCGAGCATAGTAAGAATATAAGGCAAAATGATGGTCAACGCTTGACACGTGGGCTTTAGAATTTGTGAAGATTTATAGATGAAAAATCCCATACATGGTCAAATGGACCCACCGAGTTGTTGACCTAGTCAAAATCACAGTCAAAATTCTAAATTCGATACCTCAATTGATTGTGGAAGCTTCAATCACTAGGGAGTTTAGTGAATTTAAGGATCTAGATAGTTAAAGTGATGATCTAAAACAACGTGCATGCCCTATCACATTTTAAGTGTATTAAAAAAGCCATCACATTTTAAGTAAGTGATTTTTTTGAAGTTTCGGGGGGGGGGGGGAGTTTCCGGCACCTGAATATATTGATCAAAAGTGGGCTAAAATCCCAAATATTCGGACTCTGAGTTACAGCCCCCCCTCGGGGGGGGGGGGGGAGGGTAAAGAGAATGAGAGAGAGAGGGGGGAGGGGGCTACTCCGACAGAACTGAAAGCCATGTAGCGGGGTGGTGATGACGCGCAGCCAACAAGCGCTTGACGAGGATATGTACCTAGGGTAGGGTCTCGGGGCTGACCCACATACCCTACCTAAGGGCACTATATCGGAGGACTTAAAGGTTAGAAGAGAGATTCCGACTGGACTCTCCATATAGCTCAAGTCACTCGACAGTCAGTCCACTCGGTACCTTCTTCCTCCACTCGATAGTCACGTGTCACTCAGAAAACCCCACTTCCAGTTGACGCTAGAAGACCAGAAGCCACTCCTGGGAGGCCAACGGGCGGGCATTAGGCCAGTTGTCATTAGTAGCAATTATGATGTACGTTACCAGTAACGCTCGTCTTTATACCCACGATCGGACCCTTGGATGCCTCACACGTATGAGGGGCAACATACTCTATATAAGCTGCCCCTCCCCTCTGGCATAAGGGTTCGCAACCTCTGTAATTCATACACTCTACACGACATAAGCTCCCGAGCACTGAGACGTAGGGCTGTTACCTTCAAGAGAGGGGTCTGAACTCATACATCTGTGTGTACATCCTCGCCGTAGCTAGGACTCTGCCCTCTCCCTTCGTACCCCTATCTTATACTTTCAGACTCGTTCCCACGACAATTGGCGCCCACCGTGAGGCAGACGTCTAAGCGACTTCCGGCAAGGTTGCATTTTCCCCCCTTCGTCATGTCTTCCGGCAGTGTTTTCTCCTTGGGCCACGAGATCCGTTTCGGGGTGCTCACCTTCATCGCCAATGATTCGACATGGCTCCAGGAAGCGCCTCTCGACATCGAGCCGCTCCCAGTCCGTGGGGCTGCGCACTCCCGTACAAGTTCCTGCGGCGTGCTTCTGCGGCAGCCATCAACTCCGTACTCTACGGTTCTCCCTGCTGTTTGCCGTCGCAAGCGATCCGGTCGCACACGGCTCCAGCGCTGGGTGAGACATGCGGTGGCCTGCCAAGTTTCATCACCGTAGATTGCGGTGATCAAACTCGCCGAGTCACTTCACGGCGTGTTCGAGTCGGACTCCGATTGGTCTGACGTTCCTTCCGAATGCGAGAGCCGCGATCCTGCAACAGCGGTTCTTATGGATGGTTCTCATTAGAGCCCGCCGCCGGGCTTTGGCCGCTACAGGCGAGAGGCTGGTGGGCCGTCGAGTGAGCAGCCATGCCGAGATGAGGAGGTACTCCATACTCCCATTGTCGGTGCGACCGCTGAGGCTCAGGCCTTGGAGGCCACACGCATTCCACTCGAAGAGCTCCAGAGAGAACTCGACGAGCGCGCTCACGAGCGTCCACTAGCTCCCAGTCGACGTCAGCGACAACTGTTTCTGAGTGCTTCACAGAACAATGTCGAGGTATACCGTACTCCAGTCTTAAATGTTGTAGCTGCGGCTAGGATAGCAGATTCCATCCAGCCGTCATGATCAGAGGTTGGCAGAGGTTTGTTGCAGATTAGAGCATTGCTTGACGCAGCACAGCAACATAATTCAGTTGTTTCGCAGTCGCGCAATAGGATTCATAGTAATTCACCAAGAGCAGAGACTGTTCGGTTGGCAAACAGTCCTGGTTCACCTTTGCGTCGCAGGGGTGGAGGTTTCCATGAGGATCAGTGCAGAGATCAGGGGCGAGATCGGTTTCACCGTGATGACCACCGTTAAGTGCCCACTCCTCCGTGGGGTGGTCCATACGTGCCCGGGCACTAGGACGAAAGACGCTCGTTTGGTGATGAGCGAGACCCAGGTTTTGATGCTCGAGACGTCCTCACCCAGAGGCGAATCGACAGAGGCAGAGCTCACAGGGATGGGTATGACCGAGATTTTCTGAGTGGCAGCACTGCTGTTGTTTCTGGTCCCGAATGTTTTAGCAGGGCTATTCGTTCTGTAGAGATTCCCCCCAACTTCAGGTTGGTGGCTGGGATAGGCAAGTTTTCTGGCAAGTCAAAGCCAGAGACATGGTTAGATGATTACCGAGTGGCTGCTCAGATTGGTGGTGGTAATGATAACATTGCAATGAAACATTTGTCCTTGATGTTAGATGGGTCGGCTCGTGCATGGCTGAATTGCTTGGCTCCTTCTAGCATCCACTGCTGGGAGGATCTTGCTCGAGTGTTCATTAGAATGTTCGAGGGCACTTGCAAGCGCCTTGCTGATTTGACTGATTTGCAGCATTGTGTTTAGAAGTCCAACGAGTCTTTGAAACATTACATCCAGCGCTGGTCCACTTTGCATCACACGGTGGAGTATGTTGCTGAGCATCAGGCTGTTTGTGCCTTTAAGGCCGGAGTGAAATACAGAGAGCTTTACTTGAAGTTTGGGCGAACATGTGATATTTCGCTGAGTAAGATGATGGAAATCACCACTTGGTACGCCAATGGCGAAGAAGAAGACCACCTCCATAGCGGTAAAGGGAAAGCAGTCGACAATGATGTCGGCAGCAATTCCAGTCGGGAGCAGAAGCGGAAGGTTGATGGCCCTGTTACGGCAGAGGCAACCGCTCTGGTTGCTCAAGGGAAAAATGAGGGGAAGTCCAAGGGACAGTTCAACCCCAAGAAAGGAAAAATCAGTCAGGAACTGATGTTATGGATTCACCGTGTGCAATCCACACGAGGAAAGATGAAGAAGGCAATATGATATTGCTCAAGCATACCACTCGACAGTGCCATCTGTTGATCCAGTAGTTCAAGGAGGCCCCGTCGAGTGAGAAAACCCTTGAAAAGGATGATGATGAAGACAAAGAAACATTTCCCGATGTCAATGCTACACTGATGATTTTTGCTAATGTTGAAAGCAAGAGTCGATTGAAGGTTATAAACAGAGAGGTCAACATGGCCATGCCTACCACCACCACCTACCTCAAGTGGTCTCAGACTGCCATCACATTTGATCAGCCAGATCATCCTGCTCATGTGGCCACTCCTGGTCGGCAGGCTTTGGTGGTTGATCTCGTTGTGGGAGGCACTCGACTCTGCAAGGTCCTGATGGATGGTGGAAGCGGTTTGAACATTCTGTATGCAGATACGCTTAAAGGGATGGGCATTCCTATGTCCCGACTCAGTGAGAGTAATATGCAGTTCCACGGAGTTATCCTAGGGAAGAAGGCCAAGTCACTCGGCCAAATTGCATTGGATGTGAAATTCGGGACAGATAAAAATTTTTGCAAGGAGAAATTGACGTTGGAAGTCGTGGACTTCCAAAGCGCGTACCATGCCATTCTTGGTCGACCAACTTATGCTCGTTTCATGGCCCGTCCATGTTACGTATATCTCAAGCTGAAGATGCCTGGGCCCAAGGGTGTGATCATAGTCACTGGAAATCGACAGAGGGCTGAGGAGTGCCTCCAACAGGGCTCCAAAATTGCCTATCATCAGATGGCTATGGTCGAGGTATAAGGGTACAAGAAGAGTGCTGACCCTGCTGATTTGCTGCATGCTAAGAAGCCTGCTTCCGAGTCAGCCTTTCTGTCCGAAGGGGGAGTGAAAAAGTCACACATTCACGTCAGATTCGGCTGCTGCCCCTACCAACATATCATCAACACTCGACAGGAAATAGGAAGGCGAGCTCATCCAGTTCCTCCATGAGAACTGGGACATATTCGCATGGAAGCCTGCTGACATGCCGGGGGTTCCCAAGAGCTGGCTGAGCACCGTCTGAGAGTTGATCCAAAGGACAAACCGGTGAAATAACATTTGGGCCGGTCGGAAGCGGAGAAGCGTAAAGCAATCGGCAAACAAGTGGCTCGTCTCTTGCAGGCCAAGTTCATTCGGGAGATTTACCACTCCGAGTGGATCTCAAATGTTGTCATGGTCCCCAAAAAGGACAAGTCAGTTTGCATGTGTATTGACTTCAAGCATATCAATCGGGTGTGCCCGAAAGATCATTTCCCGCTCCCTTGCATCGATCAGATTGTTGACTCGACTGCGGGGTGTGAGCGTTTATCGTTTCTAGATGCATACTCCAGTTACCATTAGGTCCGTCTGTTTGGTCCGGATGAAATAAAAACAACCTTCATCACCCCATTCAGGTGTTTTTGCTATATCACCATACCATTTGGTTTGAAGAATGTCGGCGCTACTTTCATGCGCATGATTCAGAAGTGTTTACTCGACCAGATTCCTCGGAATATCGAAGCGTACATGGGCGATATTGTTGTCAAGTCCCGAAAAGGTTCCGACCTGCTGTCTGACTTGGCCGAGACTTTTGCCAATCTGAGGAGGTGTGATATCAAGCTGAATCTGGCTAAGTGTACTTTCGGCGTCCCTGGCGGCATGTTACTCGGTTTTCTCGTTTCCGAACGAGGGATCGACATCAATCCTGAGAAAATCAGCGCCATTACCCAAATGAAAATTCTCGTGTGAGTGCACGATGTTTAGAAGCTCATAGGTTTCTTGGCAGCATTGAGTCGGTTCATTTCTCGTCTCGGTGAGAAGGCATTGCCTTTATACCGACTGGTGAAGAAATCCGACACGTTCGAGTGAACTCCAGAGGCTGAAATAGCGTTTGTCGAGCTCAAAAGCCCTGCTTTCCATCTAGCCGGTGCTTGCCGCTCCATGCAGCAAAGAGCCCTTGCTCCTGTACATCACGACCACTAATCAGGTCGTCAGTACAGTTTTGACCGTCGAACGGGAAGAGGAAGGCAAGGCCTGTAAAGTCCAATGCCCAGTCTACTATATTTCCGAAGTGTTAACTCCTTCGAAGAAAAGGTACCCGCATTACCAGAAGCTTGTCTATGGCATATATCTGTCAGCGAAGAAGGTGGCACACTATTTTCAAGACCACTCAATTTTAGTCATCAGTGATGCTCCATTATCTGAGATCCTTAACAATCGATACGTGACTGGTTGAGTGGCTAAATGGGCGATTGAACTCCTATACTTTGACATCAAGTTTAAAGCCAAGAAAACGACCAAGTCTCACGCACTTGCTGATTTCATGACCGAGTAGTTTGAACAGTAGCAGCTAGTCCAGATTCACTCGGCACACTGGACCATATTCTTTGATGGCTCTAAAATGTTGAATGGGTCCGGTGTTGGCATTTTTTTGGTGTCCCCAAAAGGCGACAAACTCAGTTACGTCCTGCAGATTCACTTCGATTCCTCCAACAATGAAGCACAATATGAAGCACTTTTGTATGGGTTGCGCATGGCTATTTCACTCGGCGTCAAGCGCGTGAGGGTTTATGGCGACTCAGATTTGGTGGTCAATCAAGTGATGAAAGAGTGGGATGTTCGGAACCCCTCTACGACTGGATACTGTAATGGTGTCAGAAAACTTGAGAAGAGATTTGAAGGTCTGGAACTTCATCATGTTCCCCGAGTGAAAAATCAAGCGGCCGATGAGTAGGCAAAGATTGGATCCACTCGATGACCTGTCCCCAGCAATGTGTTCTTGGAGCACCTTCACACTCCTTCGGTGCATGAGGATCCCTTCACCGAAGAGCCCCCACAAGCTATGAGCTCCTTTGATCCGACTGAAGTTGAGGTCCTTGCTGTTACTGATTTGGTCATGGAGGTTTTGGTCATCATTCCCGACTGGGCAGTGCCTTAT
This sequence comes from Hordeum marinum, assembly GCA_022496015.1. NCBI lineage: Eukaryota > Viridiplantae > Streptophyta > Magnoliopsida > Poales > Poaceae > Hordeum > Hordeum marinum. The sequence continues at coordinate 516,585,092 of CM039676.1, read as the reverse complement.
ATTGCATATATTCTGAGGCAAGAACTCCCCAAAGATGAGACTGAAGCCTGGCAAATCGTATATAGATCCAAAGCTTTTGCTGTGATATACGATCAACTGTACAAAGAAAGTGTAACTGGTGTGGCGCAGCGATGCATTTCCCCTGAAGAAGGTCGAATGATCCTAGAAGAAATTTACTCGGGAACTTGTGGTCATCATGCGTCCTCTCGGACAATTGTCGCTAAAGCGTATTGAGCCGGGGTTTTCTGGCCGCGTGCCAATGAGATGGCCAAGGACATTGTGGATCATTGTGAAGGGTGTCAGTTCTATGCAAACTTGTCTCACAAACCTACGTCTGCTCTGAAGACCATCCCCCTCGCTTGGTCGTTCGCTGTCTGGGTCTGGATATGGTTGGTCCCTTTCGGACTGGACAGAGTGGATTTACACATTTGCTTGTTGCAGTCAACAAGTTTACGAAGTGGATTGAGGCCAAGCCAATAAAGAAATTGAACTCTCGTACTGCAGTCAAATTCATGAGAGAGATAATCTACCGGTATGGAGTTCCCCACAGCATCATCACATATAATGGTTCAAACTTCGACTTGAAAGATTTCAGACACTTCTGCTTCTCCCAAGGCACTCGGGTGGATTATGCCTCCGTTGCACACCCCCAAACCAATGGTTAAGCTGAGCGAGCTAATGGTCTCATCTTGCAAGGTCTGAAGCCTCGTCTCATGCAAGATTTAGAACATGCCGCTGGAGCTTGGGTATCTGAGTTACCTTCTGTTTTATGGGGCTTGAGAACTACTCCCAATCGGTCGACTGGCCAAACTCCTTTTTTACCTGGTCTATGGAGCCGAAGTCGTCCTGTCGAGTGACTTGTTTCATAATTCTCCCAGAGTGGATCTTTATTCTGAAGTTGAAGCTGAACAAGCAAGATAGGATGGCGTAGATCTCCTAGAAGAGGAACGAGAGATGGCTTTGATTCGGACGACTATGTACCAGCAATATTTGCCATGCTTCCATGCGAAGTACGTCAGGAGTCGGTCATTTCATGAGGGTGACTTGGTGCTCCGAGTGGATCAACAGCGACCCCACAAGCTCGCTCCGGCGTGGGAGGGTACTTTTGTCATCACCAAGGTGTTAAAAAACGGAGCCTATCACCTCTACAACCTCAAGAAGAAGATTGACGAGCCACAAGCCTGGAATGCAGATCTTCTCCGGCGTTTCTACACCTAAACATAGAGTTGTGTTGATGTAATAAAAGTATTCGAGACAATGTCATTTATGCGAATATGACTTCTGTAGTCTTTTGTCGATTCCGGTCATGCAATTTCACGCCTGGGAACACCCCGAGTGTTGAGCAATCCTCACACTCGGGGGTTTAGATGCGAACATGCTTTCGCCTAAGTTGAAAACCCTACCGAGTGGATAGCATTCCATTCACTCGGTGACTTAGCTACGAATCGGTCTTCGTCTAAGTTCAAAACACTCCGAGTGTTGAGCAATCCTCACTCTCGGGGGCTTAGCTGCGAACATGCTTTCGCCTAAGTTAAAAATACTACCGAGTGGATAGCAGTCCATTCACTCGGTGACTTAGCTACGAATTAGTCTTTGTCTAAGTTCAAAACACTCCGAGTGTTGAGCAATCCTCACACTCGGGGGCTTAGCTACGAACATGCTTTCGCCTAAGCTAAAAACCCTACCAAGTGGATAGCAGTCCATTCACTCGGTGACTTAGCTACGAATCAGTCTTCATCTAAGTTCAAAACACTCCGAGTGTTGAGCAATTCTCACACTCAGGGGCTTAGCCGCGAACATGCTTTTGCCTAAGTTAAAAACCCTACCGAGTGGATAGCAGTCCATTCACTCGGTGACTTAGCTACGAACCAGTCTTCGTCTAAGTTCAAAACACTCCGAGTGTTGAGCAATCCTCACACCGGGGGCTTAGCTGCGAACAAAACTTTTGCCTAAGTTAAAAACTCTACCGAGTGGATAGTATTCCATTCACTCGGTGACTTAGCTACGAATCAGTCTTCGTCTACGTTCAAAACTTCTCCCAGTGTTGAGCTGTCCTCACACTCGGGGGCTTAGCTGTGAACCAAACTATTGCCTAAGTTAAAAACTCTACCGAGTGGATAGCATTCCATTCACTCGGTGACTTAGCTACAAATCAGTCTTCGGCTAAGTTCAAAACTTCTGCTAGTGTTGAGCCATCCTCACACTCGGGGGCTTAGCTGTGAATCAACTTTCGCCTAAGTTAAAAACAAATTAAGTCAAGCAAGCGATTGAAAACAAAATACAGATAAATTCGGAAGTTTCAGCGCGGATAAGGGTTTCACGCATAAGCAAAGGTGCTCAGGCTTAAGGCCTGAATGAAGTTTTACGGCCGATACAATTCCACTTGGCATTCCGAGGCAAATAAAGTCTTTTAGTGCGGATAAAGTTTTTAAGCACTAGACGCACTTGCTGGCTCGACAAAGGTGTCCAAGTCGATCCCGTATGCGATCCGAGTGGTTGCTTTGATGAAGGTCTCCATAAAGTCTTCAAACCGAAGCTTCTTCGTGTTCATCACTCGGAGGTCCTTCAGCTTGTCCTCTCTTGCTTCCTTGCAATGGACTCTGACCAGGGAGAGCGCCACATCGGTTCCGCAACGGACAACTGACTTTTTCCAAGCTTGCACTCGACCGGGGGTGTCATTGATACGAGCCATCATAGATGCAAGATCAGTCTGAAGGGTGTCCTCAGGCCACAGTTCCTTGTCGATCTTCTCCAGCGCAGCCTTCAGTCGAAGGATATATGCTTGAACGCCCTGGAGTCAAACATTGAGTCGGAACATATTCGTGGCCACGGCATCTCCGACGGGCGACTTAGTTGGATCCAAATTGGGCTCGATTTCTTCAGTCTCCTTTTCAAAGTCTTGGCAGAATTATATATGGGAGGAAGAATGGGAAGATGATTACATCAATAGCCTGTGGAAATTGAGAAAAATCACTCGACAAGGGTAGTTACTGTCGAGCATGATGAACATCTTCCTCGCGAATTCTCCCAAGTGCTTCTCTAGGCCATTGCTCCTCTTGGTCAGCTGCTCAGTCTTCTTGAAGAGTTCACTCCATTCCTGCTTCAGCTTGGAGTTTTCTTCCTCTATCTTCTTGATGGCGGCCAGTTTCTTCTTAGCGGCATCAGTTTTCTCCCTCGCCACCTTTTGAGCGTCCGCAAGCGCTTTGTCCTTGTCCTCTAGTGCCTTCTTCATGGTATCTAAAGAAATAGCACTGTTGAGTCACACTTGGAGTAGATGATTTTTGTTACGCACATCTGTTCGAGCGAGAGCACTCGGTTCAAAGGATGGAAAGTGGGAGTAAGAATGCATTGGGTCGACAAAGATTACCTCCCAGAGTCTTTAGCTCGGTCAGCGTACGTTCCAAGTTGTTCTTGGAGACCTCCAGATCCACTCGCAGCTGGTTCCTTTCCTCCTCCAACTCCTTATAATGGGTGCCAAGTTCACAAGCTTTCTGAAATCAACAAAAATATACAATTCAGTCGACAGAAAAATTCCTTCACTTCCGAGTGAAAAGAGTCGACTGAAGGGCGGCCCGCCGCCCCACCCCCAGCTCCTCAAATAGAATCATATCATGGTTGATGAAATGATTTCCATGAAACCTGCATCATATCATGGTTGATGGCAATAATATCCATGAAACCTACAAGGTAGCTGTGGAGTGGTACCGCGAAATCAAAGAGTTCACTCGACCGGTCGAGTGGTAAGCATGCTCCGTATACGACAGAGAACCCTGAGTTAAAGTTCTTAAGATTACCGCCCATCATCAACGATCAACAATAATCTCGGGGACTACACCTAGTGGGTGCACTTAGCGTGCCCCCACTGGTTCCTAAATCACTCGACAGGGTTTGCCCTATCCAAGCACAAGGTGGCCTCTATCAGACCCCCGCTAGTGCAAGCACTCGACGGTAGTCTCGGGGACTACACCCAGTGGATGCACTCAGCGTGCCCCCACTGGATCTACTAACACTCGATCCGTCAAGTGGCCAATAAAAAATAAAAGGTGCGCAAGCATATGAACATCATCTCTTTTCAGACCACCGCCAGTGCAAGCACTCGACGACGGTCTCGGGGACTACACCCAGTGGGTGCACTCAGCGTGCCCCCACTGGACCTTCTATCACTCGATCTGTTGAGTAACTACTAAAACAATTCTAAGACCCATGCCGATGTCTACACCATTCGACAGAGGTCTTGGGGACTACACCAAGTGGGTGCACTCAGTGTGCCCTCACTGGACCAAAACCTACTTGACTAAGACCTGGTCTATTCGAGTGGAGATCTTACAAGTATTCTACCAAAGGAAAACACCCAGTGGGTGTACAGTCAAGAAAGACAAGAATTCAATTGGAAATGCACTTACAATCACACTTACTCGGATGTTGGTACGAAGCGTCGTGCTGGCACCATAAGCCAACTTGCTGGCCTCGTACGCCTCCTTAGTGCGCAACATTATTTGCTCCGCCTGGATCGTGGCTGCCTTCGCAACTCCGGTTTGGTCTTCTGGGACATGGTGCAGAGGAAAGGCAGTCATCGGCTGAATTGGTGCTACAGCTGGAGTAGTTGAGGTAGTCTAGTATTGTCCGATTGGAGTCGATGCCACGATGGTTGAAGTAGCTGGTGGAGCACTCGACAATGGAACCGCAAGCTCAGTTCTGGCTCGGGACGAGTCGCCTATCCCCTGGGATGATGCAGCAGTCGACCGCCGAGGCGTTTGTGCTGATTGTGTTCTTCGGGCGCGTACGTGCGGGGTGACTAAGGTGACGCCTTCACCCCCGTACCCCAGGTAGTTCTTCAACATCATCCAGTTGAATGATCTCTACAAGCGTCAATTGACAACATTAGCTTATACAATCGGTGAATCATTCTCAAGAATCAAGAGTTGAGCGAAGATTTGTTGACCTCGTTGGGAAGTTGCCATGTCGGTAGTATCCACGTCCATTTGATCTTCTCCGTCCTGTGGAGGCAACGTCCCTGAGGTGGCAGCACTAGTGGTCCAAGTTCCACTCGATCGGCCAGAATTCAAAGTCACATTCGACAGCGAAAGAACGAAGCAAACACTTACGTTGAGACAACGAGCACATCGATCTTCATGCGGGGCAGAGCTTTGCGAGGTTTAGGCGCGTTTGGCTTGGGTTGCTTTGCGACCCGTTCACTCGACTCAACGGTCGAGGTTCGGTCCAACTTCAGGTTCTTCTCACTCAACGCCAAGGCTTTGCCTGGAGCAGTCACAGGGTCCTGACGTAGCTTGGAGCGATGCTCCGTGCATGGGGGAGACTCGACTTCCTCCTTCTCCTCGTATGTGTTTTCATAGTCTTCCTCACTGTCGTTGGCGTTGTCGGTGTCCATGCTGCTGCCCCACTCTCCCCGCCGTCTTCAGGCTGATTCCCATTTGGCATGGGCGAGTGCATGTGCGTCCACTCCTGCAAGATTCAAACAATGAAGTCAGTCAACATATGAACCAATCACTCGACAAAGCAATATGATAGTCGACAAAATAAAGTTTACTAGATTCTTCGGCGGATTCTAAGCGGAGTAAGGCTTGATCCCCTTGGCTCCCTGGGTGTTATCACAGGCACCGATAATTCTTCGAAGTTGTTGCTATAGGAGATATGCCCTAGAGGCAATAATAAATGTTTTTGATTATCTCCCTGTTCATAATTATGTTTATGTTCCATGCTATAACTGCAATGATTCTCGAGTCTACAAATAAAATGAGGCTTGGAGGGAAACTCATGTGCACGTGTGGGATAATAAACGGTAAAATGTATTCCTAGTCTGGCCTCTAAGACTGGCTCAAGTATTGCATGATGATCCTGTTTTCCTGATCATGGGCATGGCTATGCCGGCAATTTTGAGGGCATAATGTTAGAAGAACATTTGTGTTGAATCGACCCGAATTGATGTTATGCTATGAGATACATTCGTCATAAGTTAATGGTTAATAACACAGAGAAGTTAATGTTTGCATAATTCCTTAGACCATGAGAGTATCGAGTTTCTTCATGCTTGCTTCATGAACTTTGGGGTTTGTTAAACGTCATCCGTAAATGGGTGGCTATTACGGCGGCTTACGGGTTCATGGAAAAGTATGTGAAGTAACTTGATAGCTCAAGATTGGGATTTGCTCCTCCGACGATGGAGAGATATCTCTGGGCCCTCTCGGTGTTACGATATCCATCATCGTCTGGCCAGACACTTTGTGATTTGATCACGGGGATGCCGGAACATGGGAACAAGAAAAGAGAACAATACCGTTAACGAGGTAACTGGCATAGTGGACAAGTTGTTGTTGATCCACGAGGATGCCAACATGTCTCACCTCGGGTATTTGTAACATATCGCGAAGTAATAGGAATAGCACACGGCAACTGGAGGTTCACTCGAATATTTATTCGCATGGGTATAGGGATCGATATGGGTGTCCATGGCTCCGATGTTGATCATTGATCGGAAGGGGTTCTGGGTCATGTCTATGCTTCACCGAACCTATAGGGTCACATGCTTAAGGGTCATCTATCTGTTGAATACTAGACACGGAGTCTGAGAGAAAATCACCGAAAAGTTTCGGACACCGGAAAAGTTTCGGACAGTGGAAAAGTTCCGTAGACAGGTCATCGGAACAGTTTCGGTGAAACTGAAAAGTTGTTTCAAGGGATACCATTAAGTCAAATTGGTTTCGGCACATGCCTGATAATTCTTGGAGGGTGCCAGAATCATTCTGGAAACTTCTGGGAATTTTCCGGAAGAATAACCGGAAATGTTCCGGAGCTGCCGGAACTGCTTCAGATGCTTTTCGCAGATGAAAATCACTATTCTGGAATTGTTCCGGATCGCATTGAAAATTACTTTAGTGGGGTACTAGAATTGTTCTAAGCCCACATAAATATTTTCAGTTCGAGCGGACGCTTCAAAATGTCGCCGTGAATAGTGAAAGTGCTTTTTGGACTACTTTATGGAAAGCCACCTTTTGGGGCTTTGCTCCAAAAGATCTTGGGGATGACATGGATGGATTGGAGCCATTTTTGGGGGCCCACATGAGGGTGTGGCCGGCCACATGGTGGACTCCTTCATGGAGTCCCTCTTGTTCCTTGGTTTCACTTTTATGCCCTTGTGGAAGGACTTCATTCATGTGCATTTTGGGTTTTATTGTAAAACCACCCTACCCCTTGGTTTTCCTATAAATAGAGGAGATGTGGGCTGCCATTTCTTCATCCTTGTGCTCTCAGACACATGCTTCGCTTTGCAAGCTCTCTCTCTCCCTCCCAGCGAAATAGTTTCGTAGAGCCGAAAGGCTGTCTGGGTTCCGGCAGGAACTAGTTCTGGACGGCGAAGCCCTGTCGGATAGATGACACCGTATGTGTGCAACTCTGTAGAGAGATCGTAGTTTCGGTCTTAGTTCGAGAGTGCCTCCCGAAGGGCTGTCCGTGTGACCGTCCGAGTTTCGTAGGTCCTCCCGAAGGGCTGTCCGAGTGACAGTCCAAGTTTTGGAGGTCCTCCCGAAGGGCTGTCCGCGACACCGTCCGGGGGACTGTCTGACCGCCTCCCGGAGGGCTGTCCAAGGGGCAGATGAGGGAATAAATCCTCGCGGTTGGTAGGTTGTAAATCCTAGCTGCGGGGATCTGCGCCGCCGATCGTCATCGACTCTACTTCCGCTGCGCTACGAGTCGGTAACGAAAATGATCAAACCTTGTATGCAGTCTCCATAGTGGTCCTGGGCTGGTGCGTAGGTCGGAAATTTTTGTTTTCTGCTACGTTACCCTACAGTGGCATCAAGAGCCATGCTATGCGTAGATGTAGGTTGCGATCTAGAATACATGGAGATGTATGGGTGTTGCATAATATAATTAGGTAGTAGATGAGATCTGTTACTGAAAATTATTTGTGCGGGTAGCAGATGAAATCTGTAACCCGATGTTGTTGTTGCTTCCCCGGAATTTGCGTAGACCTGATCTTAACGGAATGATGGAATCTCACAAAGTTCTGGCAATCCGCGATCCTTTCATGCTGCTCCTGAGTATGCTGATTGATAGATCAACGAAGTGCTAACAGTTCTTTGGGTTCCACCATAGTTGAGAAAGATGGATGTTTCGCAGACGAAAGGGCAATGCAGTTGTGATCTGCACGGGGGTCACGCGTATGACGAAGTTTAGTATGGGGCTCGAGATTCATTATCTTGTGTTTCATACACCCTGGATTGTTAATCTAGCAACTTGAATTATCATACTTGATGATGGACGTTGGTAGCTTCGGTTTGTTACGAAACCTTAGAAGCCACGAAAAACAAGTTTTTGCATGGACCGATTAGAGGCGTCTAACTTGGTTTTGCAGGATGGTTTGCATGTGCATGTGATGTGGTATAGCAGTGTTCATAATAATTTGATTATGTATGAGATGACTATATGATGTAAATTGATTAACATGACCTGCGTGTCATGATTCAGCATGATGGCTGGAGCCATATGATTGCACTATAATGACCTGCGTGTCAACCTTATGTAATGCACTTATTTTATTAAGCTATAGAGATAGCAATATTATTTGGTGCATCAAAAAGGTGGTGGCAATCTTCGCAAAGGTGAACACCGATGCGAATGCCGAAGACGAAGAAATACTTGACTTCTCCGTCAGAAGGGGCTATACCATGTCATGCTAATTATGAATTGCCTGAGATGTTTATCCCTCTTGATGCACCCTTCTTGATTGCGTGGTAGTCGCTTTTTATTAGGGTGATCTCTCACTTAGAATATCAAGTAGTTAGTGTTCTCCCAAGTGTAGCACCGTCACGACACCTATCTCTTCGGGGTATCACATGGTTACATGGGTACGAATGATTAGAGAAGTGTGAGGTGGGTGAGTTGAGACCTCGCAGCGAGATCACTTGGTTGTCTTGACGTTCAGGCATGAAAGTCATGAGCTCGGAACACACGCATCGATAGATGAACAAGAGTCACATAGAGATGTGATTGGCAAGTTGGCCTACCGATTGCAATTCTCGTCACTTGAGATGGATACATCCTTGGCGTTGAATTGTAATTTGGATCTTGAATCACTCACAATCAATTATGAGAGATATTGATTTGAGTGGGAGCGCACTATAGAATTAACTTGTTTTAATTCTCAATGCAATTTATTTTGAACACTGTCTAAGTGTGGTTTGCAAAATAGTTGTAGAATAATGGCTCGCGTTTCCACCTTCCCTATTAAAATTGAATAGCTGTTAAATATCTGGTTAAAACTTTACGGTTGGTAACGTAATGTGAGGATTGTCCTCAAGAGTGCCGAGAAGGACTTGTCCTATCGCATGTTTTCGGTATTCTCCCGCTAATGCTATGGATGATATGACTCTCGTCCTTCGATCCAAAAAGCTAAAATTCCGTTACGGTCAAGTCAAATATGTTTGCTTCCATGAGACCGAAATTTCGAAAGTTCGGATAGTTATGTGATATTCATGGAATCTGAAAGTCATTTTCAGAGACAGACAGAAGCTAAAAGATATGAGATATCCAAAGCAATGTTTGTTTGCAAACTATTAGTAAAGGAGTTTACTATGCATTAGACTGATAAGAGAGGGATCCAAGAGAACGCCTGTCATATGATGAAAGGTGAATAAAACAACAACTTAAAGAGAAAGGAAGTGTCCGAAGGGTGTTAGTAAGACTTTCACGCCTAGGAAGTCCGGGGCTAATGCCACTCTTGAGTTGGGTGCTTCTTCTGAGAGTAGGAGAAATACTGAAAAGTTAAACTGTTAGAAATATAATGGCAAAAGGAAAGAAGACTGGAATATCCATCTCATGTATGAATGTCCTACAAGTTTTTGATGTATAGAAGACTAGTCAAAGATATAGTTCTTGGGAATTATGGTTAAACATGTTAATCACTAATTCTTGGGTATTGTGAGTTGGTCACAAAGATAACCGCTCGATTGCATTCTGTTGCAACTCGATGTAAGAACTACTATGGCCTGAAAGACTAGCCAGGAATGAGGTTTAGATACACGTAGGGAACATAGTAAATGTTACTATGCCTTCCATCGGTGTATTCCCTATGTATTAAGTTTCATAATTCATTTTAGAGTTTCATACACTCTAGCCCTTTGCAAAAGGTATCTTGCAAGAAGGTTGTTCATAAGAGAACTTTTCATGTTCGGTGTTATGAATAACATAAGGGCCATACTTTCATCATGACTGAGACGTATGTTATGAATATTGATAATAATACATTACCTCTGGGTTTACTTTCATAGTTCATTTTAGAGTTTCATACACTCTAGCCCATTGCACAATGTTTGTTGCAAAAGATTTGTTCATAAGAAAAAACAATTGTTGTTCAGTATTATGAATAACATGAAGGGCCATGATTCCATCCTAGATGAGATGTATGTTATGAATATTGATGGAAATATGATACATCCATAACACTGACGCTAAATGTCGCAAGACTAAAAGAATACCACATATGTGTGGCACTGCATTTGGTCACATTGGAGAAACCCGCATGGAAAATTCCATTATGATGGATTTTGAAGTCGTTTGATTTTGAATCATCTAACACTTGCGACTTTCCTCCAAAAGGTGAACTAACTAAAATACCGTTCACAGGCCATAAGGAACGAGCAAAGAACTTATTGGTAATCATACATTATGATGTGTGTAGTCAAATAAATGTTGTTGCAAACAGTGGATATGTCTACCTTCAAAAATGACTCAAGTAGATATATGGATATTTACTTGATGAGACGTAAGTCTGGATCTTATGAAATCATTCGAAAGGTTTTCAAAAATGAAGTAGAAGTTATTGTACCAAGAAAATTATGTTTCTGCAATTTGATTGCGGAAAGGAATATTTGAGTTACAAGTTTAGCGATTGTCTGATGAGTTGTGAAAAGAGTTTCATAACTTGCACCTCCCGGAACACCACTGCAAGTGGAAAGTACGTGAAGATGTAATCGAACCATTTATGACATGGTAAGATCAAAGATGACATAAATAGATTTGCCATTATCCCTTTTATAGAGTGATGCTTTAGAGACTGCGGCTTTTACACTAAAAAGAGATCCATCAGGCCTGTTGAAATGACGCTATGGTATGGTACGCCCAACCATGTTATATCTTTTCTTAACATTTGGAATATGGGGCTTGTGTAAAAGGTTACAAACCCATTCCAAATCAGACAAGTGCTATTTTGTATGGTTATCCCAAGTCATTGGGTATTCCCCCACCACTATACCGAGGCAAAGGGTTTTGCCACAAAATGGTATGCTTTTAAAGAGAATAGTTCTTACAAAAGGTGAGTGGGAGGACAGTGCAACTCGACGAGATAACCAGTATCTTCGTCATCAGTTCAAAGGAAAGAAACCTTGGAAGTGAATCTGTTGTTTCCTACTATGACTGATACGTAAGTCTCTACAATAAAATGTATGGACTTCAGTTGAACGTGTAGCTGAACCACGTAGGCAAAGCTCATGCAAACCTATCAGGTGCGCAAACGAGATATTGTTGTTGGACAACAGTATACCTACAATACACAAGGAAGCGTTGATGGGCCCTGACTCCGGGATTGGCTAAATGCCAATACAATCCGAGATAGTTTCCATATAAGTGATTCAAGATTAAAACCTTGATACACCTTTCAGAGGACTTAGAGTCCAACGAATATTTATGGAACTGAAAACTGGTACGGATAAAAATGTTTTATCCATAAAGCTCGACTTGTTGAAATAACAAGCTCAAGGAGTTGACTACGATGAGGTTGTTTCACCGTAGCGATTCTTAAGGTCGGTTTGGGTTGAACTAGCAATTAATACATATATCAATCATGAGATATGAAACATGGATGACAAAAGGATTTCCATCTGATGGAAATGAAACCTAGGACTTGTATGTGATACAGTCCAAAGTAATTTGTCGATTCAGAGGATGCTAGTAAGTATGCAAACTTCAGAGTTCCAGCGATGGACAGAAGAGAGCAAAGCGGAGTTGGAATCTTCGTTTTTGATGGAATGGTCAAAGGAGTTTGACTTCATCAAATGGGTATCGAAGATGCTTGTGATTCAAGAAAGTAAGTGGGAGCATAATACTATTTCTAAAAACCTTGTGTACTTGACACATTGTTAATTGGAAATAAATTTCTTGACACGAATTAGGACTTCATTTGAAAATAGTTTTTTCGATGAAGTGCTTAGGCTAAATAGCCTCAATATTAGGCATGATGATCTATGGAGATAGATTTACCTAATGGGGCTAAGCAATGAATACATATTGACAAGGTGCTAAAACCTTTTAGCATTTAAAACGCCAAGGAGTGATTCTTGCCGAAGTCACATGGAAAGAGTTTTTGCAAGACTTAGTGTCCCAAAACACTGATGAGTGAAATACATGATGGAGATTCCACACACTTGTGTTTGGATTAATCATGTATTCCATGGTATGTAAAACCACCAGATATGTCCGATACTCCAAAGTTGTTGTGAGTATGGATTACCAAAGTGATCAAAGTACTGATCATAGGACAACAGTGAAAGATGTCATTGAGTACTAGAGTAGTAGTGATGACATGTTTTCTCGCAAGCAGAAATCATGAAAAGTTCGGTGTAATATGTTACATCGATACAGTCTCCACCATTTCTCCATGTGATTTTCGATTTAATTGAGGTTTTTGTGTGATACACAATATGGTGGCATGGTAGTTGGAAATTGTTCCAAACAAGATACTATGGCAAATTCTATAACAAAGGCTAAGTATGTTGACGCTTTGGAAGCGATAAAGAAGTTGTTGAATCATATAGTTCATTCAGGAACTTAGTATGGTTCCAAGATGGCTTTGGTCTATGAGACACTATTGCAGATAGTTGCTCCATAGCTCAGCCTGAGGAATCAGGTTTCGACCAATGATTCACACATATGCAAAGCCAAGTCACACAAAATACGAATTTTGTGATAGCGTGAAAACATGAGGATATGCAATGTTCCACACGGAGCTGAAGTTGTCAGATCCATAGGACATCAGGCTATACCACAAGCGAAGCATATTTTACACCAGTATGCCATAGGTGTAAAGTGCATTAGCATTGACTAGATTATTGACTCTAGTGCAAGTGGTAGTCTGTAGGAGATATGCCCTAGAGGCAATAATAAATGTTTTTTATTATCTTCCTGTTCATAATTATGTTTATGTTCCATGCTATAACTGCAATGATTCTCGAGTCTACAAATAAAATGAGGCTTGGAGGGAAACTCATGTGCACGTGTGGGATAATAAACGGTAAAATGTATTCCTAGTCTGGCCTCTAAGACTGGCTCAAGTATTGCATGATGATCCTGTTTTCCTGATCATGGGCATGGCTATGCCGGCAATATTGAGGGCATAATGTTAGAAGAACATTTGTGTTGAATCGACCCGAATTGATGTTATGCTATGAGATACATTCGTCATAAGTTAATGGTTAATAACACAGAGAAGTTAATGTTTGCATAATTCCTTAGACCATGAGAGTATCGAGTTTCTTCATGCTTGCTTCATGAACTTTGGGGTTTGTTAAACGTCATCCGTAAATGGGTGGCTATTACGGCGGCTTACGGGTTCATGGAAAAGTATGTGAAGTAACTTGATAGCTCAAGATTGGGATTTGCTCCTCCGGTGATGGAGAGATATCTCTGGGCCCTCTCGGTGTTACGGTATCCATCATCGTCTGGCCAGACACTTTGTGATTTGATCACGGGGATGCCGGAACATGGGAACGAGAAAAGAGAACAATACAGTTAACGAGGTAACTGGCATAGTGGACAAGTTGTTGTTGATCCGCGAGGATGCCAACATGTCTCACCTCGGGTATTTGTAACATATCGCGAAGCAATAGGAATAGCACACGGCAACTGGAGGTTCACTCGAATATTTATTCGCGTGGGTATAGGGATCGATATGGGTGTCCATGGCTCCGATGTTGATCATTGATCGGAAGGGGTTCTGGGTCATGTCTATGCTTCACCGAACCTATAGGGTCACACACTTAAGGGTCATCTATCTGTTGAATACTAGACACGGAGTCTGAGAGAAAATCACCGAAAAGTTTCGGACACCGGAAAAGTTTCGGACAGTGGAAAAGTTCCGTAGACAGGTCACCGGAACAGTTTCGGTGAAACTGAAAAGTTGTTTCAAGGGATACCATTAAGTCAAATTGGTTTTGGCACATGCCTGATAATTCTTGGAGGGTGCCAGAATCATTCTGGAAACTTCTGGGAATTTTCCGGAAGAATAACCGGAAATGTTCCGGAGCTGCCGGAACTGCTTCAGATGCTTTTCGCAGATGAAAATCACTATTCTGGAATTGTTCCGGATCGCATTGAAAATTACTTTAGTGGGGTACTAGAATTGTTCTAAGCCCACATAAATATTTTCAGTTCGAGCGGACGCTTCAAAATGTCGCCGTGAATAGTGAAAGTGCTTTTTGGACTACTTTATGGAAAGCCACCTTTTGGGGCTTTGCTCCAAAAGATCTTGGGGATGACATGGATGGATTGGAGCCATTTTTGGGGCCCCACATGAGGGTGTGGCCGGCCACATGGTGGACTCCTTCATGGAGTCCCTCTTGTTCCTTGGTTTCACTTTTATGCCCTTGTGGAAGGCTGTCCGTGTGACCGTCCGAGTTTCGAAGGTCCTCCCGAAGGGCTGTCCGAGTGACAGTCCAAGTTTTGGAGGTCCTCCCGAAGGGCCGTCCGCGACACCGTCCGGGGGACTGTCTGACCGCCTCCCGGAGGGCTGTCCGAGGGGCAGATGAGGGTATACATCCTCGCGGTTGGGAGGTTGTAAATCCTAGCTGCGGGGATCTGCACCGCCGATCGTCATCGACTCTACTTCCGCTGCGCTACGAGTCGGTAACGAAAATGATCAAACCTTGTATGCAGTCTCCATAGTGGTCCTGGGCTGGTGCGTAGGTCGGAAATTTTTGTTTTCTGCTACGTTACCCTACAGTTGCTCGATAGTTTCCTGTGAGACTTCTTCTGGGTGCGTGCGAGTCATGTCAATAGGGCCTGAGTAATGCCACATAGTGTGGTCCCTTGCCTGGAGCGACTGGATCCGTCGACTGAGGAATGTCTCCAGAAGATCCATTCCAGTCACTCCACCACGGGCAAGGGCCACTATAGCGTCCACCAGGATTCCCACTTGGACTTTCTCCCCATCCGACACTTTCAAGGATTTGGGAACAGCAGGACGATCTAACATGAAGGAGGAAAGACCAGTGGACATATTGGGAGATGCTACATCCTTGCAATAAAACCAAGTCGACTACAACCCCTAATAGATTCTGGGAAAGTCATGGAAGGAAAGGCACTCCTGGCTCTCTTCTGGACCCCCAAATCACCACACAGTTGGATCACATGGGTTTTGTCATCATCACAATTGGCCTTTTTGACCGACTGGGATTTGATGGTAAGATATGTTTGAACAGACCCCAGTGGGGAGGACAACCCAGAAAACACTCACACAAAGTGATGAAAGTAGAAAGATAAGAAATAGCATTCGACAGAAAATGATGGTGCTGGGCTCCGAAGAAGTTTAGAAACCCTCGGAAGAATGGATGGGGAGGCATGGAAAAACCTCTCTCGATGTTGGTGAGGAGGAGGACCCGCTCCCCCTCGCACGGCTCCGTCTCGAGCTCCCCCTCCGATAGCCTCTAGGAACCTTCCGCCACGAGCCCGTCGACGACGAGATTCTCGATGTCCGCGGTGATGACCGTAGATGGGAGAAAATCTCCCTGGATCCACCCCTATGGCACAGTGAACCGCGCCGTCGACGGCTTGTTTGCCTTGCCCTTTGCGGGCCCCTTCTTGGCGCGCTCCAACTTCTTGGTCTTCCCCTTCTTCATTGCGGCGGCGGTGCTCGTCGGGGCGAAGCGGGGTTGTGCGCTAGAAGCAGGGGAGGCGAAGGAAGAGAGGAGAATTGGAGAAAAGTACTGTTCAGACCGCGGCGCAGCGAGATTTATACTCTGTTGAGTGTTTTGCTGACTCGTGGGCCCGCTGGATCCCCGCATATCTCAGCCGCAGACACCGCACGATACATGGCGAAATGGATGGTGCGTGAATCGAGGCATCGTGCCCCCACTTGCCCAGTCGTGACATCATCATCGCGGGCGCGCGCGCTTCCCAAATTTTCGAATCCCGTAAAATCCTGGACTGACATAGCGACCCGTCACGTCTAAAGATCCCTTCGAGTCACTCAGAACAGAATGATGTTCAAAATTCGTTCCGACACTTACAAGGCAGAATCGATCCGGGCGAATGACAAAGATTCCAATTGACGCAAATTTCATTGAAGCCCCAAAGTTCATTCGGAAGCTTGGTGCCTTTTTCCGAACTGGCATCGATTCCCCTTTACCACTCGAACCCGGATCCATTCGGGGGCTACGACAGTCAATGCACTCGGTACCTTCTTCCTCCACTCAATAGTCACCTGTCACTCGGAAAACCCCACTTCCAGTCGACGCTGGAAGATCAGAAGCCACTCCTGAGAGGCCAACGGGCAGGTGTTAGGCCAGTTGTCATTAGTAACAATTATGATGTACGTTACCAGTAACGCTCGTATTTATACCCACGATCGGACCCTTGGATGTCTCGCACTTATGAGGGGCAGCGTACTCTATATAAGCCGCCCCTCCCCTCTGGCACAAGGGTTCACAACCTCTATAATTCATACACTCCACATGACATAAGTTCCCGAGCACTAAGACGTAGGGCTGTTACCTCAAAGAGAGGGGCCTGAACTCATACATCCGTATGTACATCCTCGTCGTAGCTAGGACTCTGCCCTCTCCCTTCATACCCCTATCTTCTACTGTCAGACTCGTTCTCATGACAGCGCTCATGCAAAAATACCGCATCTTCCCTACAGTAGCTACGCACCCGACCGAGGGAAGGCTCCTGGCGTTGGAACACAACGGCATTCCTGTGCTTCCACAGATGCCAACAACACATGAGCACAAACTCGACGCTGGAGTCGACCACCAGAGCAGCAGCATTTGCCAGGGAGGCCAGCCCCCGACCGAGTGTCCCACCACGTCCATGTGTACACTCCTCCAGAAGCGGCTCGCAAAGGGGCACCCAAACATTAGATGGTCCGCAGTCTCCAAAGAAGTAGGACACAGCGGGCAGCCGACATCTTCGATGGTCACGATGCATTTGCATGCGAGCATGTCACACGTGTGGATGCGGCGTTGAACCAAGAGCCAACAGAAGAACTTCACCCTCGACAGAGCGCATGAGCCCCAAGCCATAGCAGCAAAACTCGCCTCCACACCTCCGAAATGCATCATACGATACGCCAAGCTTGAGGACAAGGCACCCCGAGGGGCGACAACCCGACAAAGGCGACGGACATCGAGGCCACCCCTAATCGGGAGCGACTCCCAAAGGTCGGAGACGATAGCAAGCTCGTGCGCCCCCACAAGAGTGAGTCGGGGCACGAGGGAGCGGGCAAGGCCCCTGGCGCGCACCCCATGCACCGTGGCATCCCCGTCCAAGGCATGCGAGAAGAGGGTGGGGAAAGCACCCGCCAGAGCGCCACATGGGAGCCAGTTGTCGTGCCAGAAGGAGCAGGACCGGCCGTCACCGATGTCCACCGTGGGGAGGCCATGCTAGAGTGGGAGCAGCTCCCCCACTGCGCGTCGGTGCACCCCATCAGCCAACACAACGCGAGCGACGATCGAGCCCTCGCCGGCACATGCCCAGACCCAGGCCGCCCACCTAGAGCGGGGGACCTGGTGCAACCGATGCACCATCTTCAGCTGTAGGCACTTGTTTTGCGTAGCAAGGTCATGGACGACGAGGCCGCCCTCAGCTTTGGACCGACACACCCTATCCCACGCCACGAGGCATTGTGCCACGGAGGTGCGCTCTGCCACGTTCCATAGAAAGGAGCGCCGCAAACCGTCGAGAGCGGCGAGGACCGCCGACGGCAGCATCAGGGCGGCCATGGCATAGGTGGGGAGGGCGTCGAGCACGACGTTGATGAGGACCAGGAGCCCTGCAGGCGACAAGAGACGCGTCGCCCATCCGACAAGGTATTTATCCACCTTTGCGATCATGGGCAGGAAGTCCACAAAGAGGAGCTTCTCCCATGACAAGGGTAGACCGAGGTAGGTCTGCGAAAAGAGCCCCTCCGCGCACCCCAGCGCCTCCACCACACTCCTTCGGACCGCATCCTCGATGTGCATGGGGACGAGGTTGCTTTTGGCGAAGTTGATCACCAGCCCCGCGGCAGCCGTGAACTGGTCCAGGATTTGGTGAAGACGAGCCGCACCCTCCGCACACGCCCGCATGACAATCAGCGTGTCATCCGCGTACTGGAGCACCGCAGCCGGGGCATCCGGGAAAACGGGATGTCGCATCACTCCGTCCTGGCGCACGAGTTGTTGGAGCACGTCGACGACGATGAGGAAGAGGTAGGGGGAGCTCGTATCCCCCTGGCGTAGCCCACGTTTGACGTGGAACCACCTCCCCGGCACCCCGTTTAGCAGGACAGCGGAGTGGGAAGAGGACAGGATGAGGTCGATCCAGTCGCACCATTGCGGGGGGAACCCGCGCACCTCCATGATCGTGTGCAAGCTCCTCCAGTTGATGGAGTCGAAAGGTTTCGCAAAATCAAGCTTGAACACCAGGGCGGGGGCGCCACGACTATGGCAGCATTGGGCGAGCTCTGTGGCATAGACGAAATTTTCCGAGATGCTCCTGCCACGCACGAAGCCAGACTGATCCTCGTCGATCAAACAAGGGATCTGTCGCTGAAGCCTCGCCGTCAACCCCCTATAGAGGATTTTGACGTCGCCGTTCTGCAGGGAGACCGGACGGAAGGCGGCGGGGGTCGGAACCCCGGCCCCTTTCGGCAGCAAGGCGATGTAGGAGCGGTTGATCCTGTCGAGCAGGACGGATCCCGCATGCAGCTCGTCAAAAAGGCGCTGGAGATCCCCTCCAACCGCATCCCAGGCGGCCTCGTAGAATGCTGTCCCGAGCCCATCGGGGCCAGGGGCGCTGGTGCTCGAGCGCATCGACGGCCGCCTTGATCTCAGCGGGGTCGAATGGCGCCACCAGTGGGGCAGCCTCCACGCGCGGGGAGGAGGCGTAAAGAGCCCCCAGGTCGAAGTGCTAGACAGAGCTGGTCGCACGCCCCAACAACTCGGAGTAGAAAGCCAGCAACACGGCAGCCTTCCCCCCATGATCCATGACCGACACCCCGGCAACATCAAGGGCGCCGATACTGTTCGTGCGCCGACGGTGCGAAGCAGATGCATGGAAGAACTGGGTGTTAACGTCGCCCTTGCGGACCGCACGCCGCTTCCCGTGCTGCCTCCAGTTCACGCACTGCCTCCTGATGGAAGCAGCCAGAGCCAGCCGCGAAGAGCCGCCTCATCTGCGAACAGTGCGTGAATTAAAAGATTTAGCTATTCCTCACCTAGCTCATATCTGGTCTTTGAGTAAATTGCAAAAAACCATCTGGAAACAGTGCGTGAATTAAAAGATTTAGCTAGTTCCTCACCTAGCCCATCTCTGATCTTTGAGTAAATTGCAAAAAACCATCTGCGAACAGTGCGTGAATTAAAAGATTTAGCTAGTTCCTCGCCTAGCTCATCTCTGGTCTTTGAGTAAATTGCAAAAAAATATGCGAACAGTGCGTGAATTAAAAGATTTAGCTAGTTCCTCACCTAGCCCATCTCTGGTCTTTGAGTAAATTGCAAAAAAACATCTGTGAACAGTGCGTGAATTAAAAGATTTAGCTAGTTCCTCACCTAGCCCATCTCTGGTCTTTGAGTAAATTGCAAAAAACTATCTACGAACAGTGCGTGAATTAAAAGATTTAGCTAGTTCCTCACCTAGCCCATCTGGGCTTTGAGTAAATTACAAAAAACCATCTGCGAACAGTGCGTGAATTAAAAGATTTAGCTAGTTCCTCACCTAGTCCATCTCTGGTCTTTGAGTAAATTGCAAAAAACCATCTCCGAACAGTGCGTGAATTAAAAGATTTAGCTAGTTCCTCACCTAGCCATCTCTGGTCTTTGAGTAAATTGCAAAAAAACATCTGTGAACAGTGCGTGAATTAAAAGATTTAGCTAGTTCTTCACCTAGCACATCTCTGGTCTTTGAGTAAATTGCAAAAAACCATCTACGAACAATGTGTGAATTAAAAAATTTAGCTAGTTGCTTGCCTAGCCCATCTCAGATCTTTGAGTAAATTGCGAAAAACTATCACATTTTAAGTTTACGACTAGATTTGCTACCACATTCTTTGGCCGTCCCAAAAATCTACGAATTTTCGTACTAATTTTCGCAATAAACCCGTACGGCCTAATTTACGCGCAGCTGCTTCCCGCCGTCCTCCGACGACGCCACCGGAGAGCGCCGCCCCTCCTCCCGCTCCGTTATGTCCTCCTCGCTGTCTCTGTTCCGTCCTCCTTGCTGCCCAGCTCCGCGGGGTCATGCGCACGATGGCGGCCAGCTGGAATGGACGACGCCATGTGCCGGGAAACGGCGGCAGGTGCAGGGCGAGTGTCCATGGGGTTCGCCGTCCATCCAGTGGCGGGAACAACGACGGCCTGTCTCTGTCTGGCGGCGATGCCCTCGGCGTTCGCGAGCTCCGCGGCAGCCTAGAGCGCGCTGACATGCCAACACATGCACGCAACGTGTTTGAGAAAATGCCGCAAACAGAAAAGTGATTGTGACAGAGTAGTCCTAACACTGACATGTGGACCCTGCGTTTGATATAACGGTTAAACAAACGGATTTGACTTAGTCCTAACACTGACATGTGGACCCCGCGTCTGATATAACGGTTAAACAAACGGATTTGACTTTAAGTGCCAAATCAGCGCTTACAAGCGGGCCCAACCGGTCAGAAGTCTATTAAATGGTTCAAACCTGTCATAAAGGTTTATTCACAAAATTAGTAAGGAAACTGGTAGATCTTTTGTTAAACTGTTAGGATCTGGTTGCTAGGAATGGTGGTCTGTAGGCCTAACTAAATACCACTGCAGATTGTTGGTGTCATTTCATCCCTAAATAATGGAGATTCTGAACTTGTGTTGGATGTAGCTAGAGCACAGATGGCGCAAAGGAGTTGCGGCCTCGATGAGAATCAGGCCATTCCATGAAAGACTTTGGAGCTGGTTAACAGGTACCACTAAATCCTTCTTTTGTTGTTGGCAAACTAGCTAAATATTAAGACTGCTGACCCGTTCCCTGCTTATTCGAAGGGAAGCTATCTTGAGAAGCAGGAACGAACCAGATCATTTGGTTGTCCCAGTTTACTGCTGGCAAGTTGGACGGATCTACTGCTATTCTAGTAGTTTTCTGAAAGTTCAGTTTTAGTTCAAAATGGAGTCAATACCCCTGTTGCTTTTTTTATTTTTTAACTTACATTTGGCATGTGCCAACTACCATGACATATGCAGTAATAGTAGCCAGCTAGGCCTGCACATTTTGCTTAGCTAGACATACACGGCCACGAAAAAATGAGACAATCAAAATGCTATAGCGTGCTATAGCTATAGCGCGCTATTCAAAATGTTTGCTCATGTGTTTTGGACAAAAGACCCTTAGCGCAAGACCTCTTCTAATCGTTATAGCATGTCAAATAGAATTGCCTGTGTTTAAAACCATGCTTCAAATAACCATGCCAAATATTGAAATCGTCAAGATTTAAGATGATCCTCCAGTTACATGTCAAATAGAATTGCTGTTCCGTGTTAAACACTCACTTGTGCCCTCTCCATGCTCCATGCCCTGAGCTGAGGCACCCTGACCGTGGCACTGCCATTATTAAAGGCATACATGCGGGGCGGCTGGTGGTCGTCGCCGACAAGTGACACTGGGTAAACTCTAGCCATGATGCAGAGCTTGCCACCGCCGCCGAAGCTCTCCACTGCCGACCGGTCAATCTGCAAGGCCGTGTACATTTCAGTTGTGTCAGGGAGTGAACATATAACAGGAGAAATGACACGAAAGCCACAAAACTCACCAGAGTTCGGAGAGAGACCTGCCTTTCCTTTTCAAGGTCAAATTCAAAGAAGCCTCCATAGGCTGGTGTGTACAGCAGTCCTGGTCTCAGAGAAGACCTATGCAAATAAATGAGAGAAATTTCTTTTTGGTTTCCTTCCAGACATCAATATATAGATACAGACATTTATGGAAATCAAGGCTAACAAAAATTAATGCAAAACAGCATAAGCACTAACCTTCTTATGTCAGTGCACATGAGGATCATGTACTTTTGCGGTGATTTGTAAACTCTGAAGTGCACAACAGTCTGCTCCTCCATGTTGTCAGAGGCCAGAACAACAAGTACAAATGGCCCTATGCCACCATGAACCGATGCATCAGCTTCCTGGCACTGCTTCTGGGCGTCTAAAAGCCAGGAAGGATCAAAAGGTTCGGCGTCATCGATCGATGTCACCTCAAAATCTATCTCGATGTCAGCCTGTTTCAAGAAAATCATGTGCCTGGTTAGCTACACTTGCTGTAATAAATACACAAAACACAAAAGCCTAAGAATATGTGTCTATACAACAACAACAACAACAACCAAGCCTTTAGTCCCAAACAAGTTGGGGTAGGCTAATATGTGTCTATAATCTATATATATATATATAATGCACTATCATTCTGTACTATCTTTCTATTACAAAACACAAAATTGTACTATCCACATATATAATTAATAATTATCGGAAACATTACAGCTTTTACTGGCATGACACTTTTTGAAGTAAGAAAAAAAAATCTTTGAAGACCAGCTAAACACGTTGTGACCATGAAACTACCTGCAAAGTGTCAATTCCCTTTATCTCAAATAGATCTCCCTTGTTCAGCTCTAGTCCTTGATGGTTGATTTCATTTCTTCGAAGGGACTCAATCTCTTCAACTGGCCATTGCAGCAACCTCTTGCCATCGCTATCTAACCAAATTGTCCTGGGGATTGACTAAATATAATAAAAGTGAGGTTAGAGATGTTACACCGGTTTGTTAAATCAGTTAAATCACCGTGTCAATATGATGCAATTACAACCGATTAAGGGCAGATTTTCTTACATGGATTCCTGCCCAGCCTTTTGCCACATCATCTGAAGAACTATCTGTCTCGTTGCTCCAAGCCCATATGATCCTCCTACCCTGTTTCGAATCAAAGAACGATTTTGAAGCATAGAAATTGCCATAATCAATCCTCAGCCATAGCCGATAGTCATCTGTGACAGTATCTGGCACAAAGACATCACGTTTGAGATCATAAACTCCAATCATGTACTTGTCACTGTAATCCATGCCCATTTTGAGGACATGCTTGGCGCCATTTGGGATTGCTGAAGACATGTCCAGTCCACCTTTACTTCCCGACAATACCGCGAAGAAATCCAGGCACTCCCACATGTCGAAGGAATTGGATGAATATAGTGGGTGTTCAACTCTAGTCCAATTCAAGAAGTCTTCACTCTTGTACAAAAGTGCAGTACTGGAGCCGTTCATATCAGCACCAACTGCTATTCTCCATAGTCCATCTGTTCCGATCCAACCGGTTGTCGGATCCCTGAACTGGCTCAAGTTCAAGCCTGGTATGACCGGTTGGATCACTGGGTTATTGACTGCTTTGGTCCATTCCCTCAGGTACGGATCAGACCGGTTTTTGGGAAGCGCGATGTTTTGGACCTGATGCTTCTTCTTGTTGACGAGACCGGTATATATGATGACCGGTTGATTACCATGTAGAATTGTGGCTGAGCCAGTCCAGCAACCATATATGTCACTTGGGGTATCCGGTACTAGTATGGGTTCAAGACCGATCCAGTTCACAAGGTCTGTTGAAACTGAATGGCCCCAAACTATGTTATAAGAGAGACTGGAACTGTTGGAGCCATCGGGGTTATACTGGTAGAACTCATGGTATATCCCATTGTAGTACATTGGTCCTGAATTTCGAATAAAGGTAGTATAAGATGTAGAATGCTGGAATTTACTCTCCTTTTTATTTAAAAGTGGTTGTGCCTGAGATATTCATACCACTTGATCTTTTTTGTTGTCATAGATTTCCAAGGATCGCCAATCCATCAAATATATGAAAACGTGAGAGAATGTCGATGACTTGCAACAGATGTAAAACTAATAGGATATGATTATTGGTAAAACAGGACGAAAGATATTGTAGATTTCAAAACATGTCAGTACTTCATTACTTTCAGGGTATAATAGATCAGTCTAATATGGTTTACACATGGACGCCCTTGCTTCGGCTTTATGATTTTTCTTTGTCGTCTTGTTTTCTCTATTGATCTTTGCTTTTAGTGTCTATGCTTGGATCAACTCCACCTTTTTTTTACCCCGTTGACATATACCCATTCCTTAGTCACTATGTCTCAATATTTCCCCTTCCTTTCCCCCCTATTTAAATGATTTAAATTATCACTGTAACTCGAGTTACAGAGCAAGCTCTATCAAAATAAGATGGAAAATTCAAAAAAAAATCTTGAAGCCTCCGGGTTATATAAAAACATAATCTATAAAAATATCTCCGTGCCTAGTTCAAATGTTTTGCATAAGCTCCTATTCAAAATTTTACCAACTTCGCAAAATTTTAGGATTGGGGTTTTGCAGAAGCATCTAAAGAACAGTGTTATCATCATATTATGGTAGGGTTGTCATCATATTATGGTAGTATTACTCGAAATCTAACTCCAGCGCATTACAATGTGTGTCTACTTTGTGCAACATTCAGCAACAGATGTGCATAAGTAATGAGTGGCCTACGTAGCTTTCCCTCGCCTGTAATTATTTTTGACACAAAGAGAAGTTCTTAACGATACTACTGTAAAAATATTACTCCCTCCGATCCATATTAATTGTTGCTGATCTAGTACATTGTACTAGATAAGCGACAATTAATATACTAGATCAGCAACAAGGAGGGAGTATATATATTTTAAAAAGTATATTGGCATACCAAATTTAGATTGACTAATAGGTTTAACATAGCTTCTGGCCAGTTAGGCGAAACGCTAACCAATTTTTGTGTGTATCGAATTAAGAAAATTTTCTTTGAGCAAGAGAACAAGAAAATTAAGCACACCAAATCAGAGAGACAATATATGATTGGGCATGAATAAAAGTTGACATAAAGCATAGAGGAAGCTTAAAAAGAAAAGAAAAAACTAAAGAGGTAAACATACATACCATTCATCCAGTTCTTGGGAGGCTGGAAGTGGTAGGCAGTCCTGTACTTCTTGCTGACAATGGATGGTATCTTTGTTGAAGACTGTGAGCAGAAGAAGACTCCTTCATTGCTGCAGGGCCGTACCTATGAAATTTGGGGCGGGCCAAGCTCAAGTTAATTAGGCTTGATCGACTTATAGAAAGAAATACTTAGTTACTGGTCTCTTCAGCACAATTGAATGAATTGGAGAAACTAACACAAAGCGAAACCAAATTAAACCTTACTGAAACGGAGAGCGAATACGTTAACTAAGGGCATCTCCAACGCTGACGAGGGAGTTAACCACGCTCCTCGTGTCTCTCTCGAGGGAGGCGCCAGGGGCACCCCACCGTGCTGTCAGCAACAGCCCTAGGACATCGGCCCCCCTCGCTGTCGCTGCCGTCGGCCCTCGTCACGGCGGTGGCGGCTCCCCTCGCCGCCAAAGGTGGCTTGGGGTGGTGGAAGACGGAGTCCGTCGCTAGAGCTGCTGGGGCAGCGAGAGTCAACGCGTCGCCGATAAGCGACCAAAGCCGCGACCTTGCGTTGGGGTGGTGGTTGAGACCTTCTCCGGCGGCGCCATGACGGGTGGTGGATGCAGGGCTGTTGTGGGTGGTGTTGGATGAAATCTAGATCTGATCTGGGTGGATCTCCCATGCCGCCTACCCAGATCTTCTTCGCTGGGTGGTAGTGCCGGTTCTGGTGGAGGGTCACCCCTATGTTGTCTCTGCTCCTTCCCCGCTGCTGGACCATGGCCATCGGTTGCGTTCGGTACACTAGTAGAAAACAGGGCATTCGTCACAGCTCGATCTACACATTAGTCCCGGTTGCCTTACGAACCGGGACTAATGTGAGCATTAGTCTCGGTTCGAGCGGCTAGGGCGCTGGTCGGGCATTAGTCCCGGTTCGAGCGGGACCTTTAGTCCCGGTTGGAGACACCAACCGGGACTAAAGGGGTCGATACCCTTTAGTCCCGGTTCGTGTCTCCAACCGGAACTAAAGGCTCACCTTTAGTTCCGGCTAGACCTTTAGTCCCGGTTACCGGTACTAAAGGGTTTTGAAAGTTTTATTTGTTTTTTCTATTTGTTTTCTGTTTTTAGTTTCTGTTTTAAATTGCTTATATCTTTTAGGATATTTGATGTTTTTGAGTGATTCTTTTTGCATTAGATTCAAAATTTTGTCTAGTTTGTGTTTGTGCAATTAGTTTTCAAATTTGAATGGTTTAAATTTGCTTCAAACCCTAGATTGTGAATAACTTGAGTTTAAAAATAGTTTTTAATTTAATTCTTTTTGCTCCTAGGCACATGTTAGATGGTGCATGTTGAACACACAAAAAGTATGGAGTTGAAATAAGTTTAAAAAAATGAAATGCCTTTGTAATAGATGAGTTTTCGTCCAAAACCCTAATACTTCGAAAGGGATTGTCCAGTTTGTACAGAAAGTGCATCTAGTTTTTACCGTAAGCCTCTCAACTTTTTAGCACATGCTATGTGGGTGAAATAATAATACCATGCCAAGTTTCAACCTTTTCAGAGTTCATTTGCAGTGCTTTTCAATTTCAGGGTCATTTAGCTCAAAAAATCATTAAATGCATGAAAAATAGAAAATGAAGTTAGAAATGGGTTAACTCTGGCTTGGTTAACCTTAGTTGTGACTCTGGCTGAGACGTTGCTAGCATATGTAGTTGACAGTATGATTGGATGGACACCAACCCGGACTAAAGGGGTTCTGAAATTTTCAAACTCTATCCCCCTGTGGACCACCTTTTTGAGTTTTCCAGAAAATAAACAAAAATGATAAAATCTTCAAAAAATAAAATCCTTTGAGATGTAGTTAGGTTTTAGTGTCTAGTTGGTATAGAAATTTTGAAATATGAATTTTAACCGTTTCTACAAAAAAATGAAAAAAAAGTAAAATGGCCATAACTTTTGCATACGACGTCGAAAAAAGTTTAATATATCAAAAAGAAACTAGAGAAAAATTGGGACTCGATTTCACCAGGGTTTACCCGGAGAAGTTTTCTCAGATTCTCGAAATTCCAAAAGTAATTATTTCAAAAAGAAGATTTTTTCCTACAAAATCAAAAAAATAATTTTTAAAAAATAATTTTATTTAAAAATAAATAAATGATGTCATATTTGGATTCCTCACATTTTTTTGATAATAATGGATCTATTATTTGTTGAATTTCGATTTACAGATTTAAAGATATTAATTATGCCATATGAATTGAATATATGGCAAAAAAATAAATAAAATAATAATATTACTTATTTTATTTTCGTAGAAATTCAATATTATTATATATTTATTTTTTTATTTTAATAATTGTTTGGAATTTAAAAAATAAAATAATGTGACATCAAGACCTAAGAGTTAATAGGATTGATAGCTTACCATTGTCAAGAAAACAACAAGTGCAGACTTAGAAACAAAAGGTGATAGAACTCGAAAGTTAAGCGTGCTTGGGTTAGAGGAGTGAGAGGATGGGTGACCGACTGGGAAGTTAGATCATTTGGAATGAGTGGTGATTAGAGATTAAATTGTCAAATAATTAAAAAGCAATGAGAAGGGGTGATTAGAGATTATCAGATAATTCACAGATTTGAAAATCAGAAGAAAAAAAATTGAAAAACAAAAATAATAAAAATTATTAAAAAAATACCTTTGGTCCCGGTTCGTGTTACCAACCGGGACTAAAGGTCCTCCGCCCCAGCGCACCACAGCAGCCCACGTGGAGCCCCATTTGTCCCGATTCGTAGGCGAACCGGGACTAAAGGTATTGGGCTTTAGTATCGACCCTTTAGTCCCGGTTCCGAAACCGGGACAAATAGGCCTTTGGAACCGGGACAAATGGGCCTTTTTCTACCAGTGGTATAGCAGGGTGCCGGCCGGCGGCATGGGGGCTGTGGGCTAGGCCCGATTAAAGGGGGGCGGTCCTAGGGTTCCTCAAGTGGCAAGACGAAGATCTACCTGACGCCTGTCCTCCTTGATCTATCCGGAGTGTTGGGTTTCGGAAGGCTCTGTCGGCGAATTCCCATGAGCGCATTATGCCTGGAGATTGCTGGATCAGGTGGAATTCGGTCGTGCCCACTGGTTCTCCGTTAAGGAGGGAGCGGTGTGAAGCTCTTCTATGTGTTGCCATCATGGGATATATAGTTCCAAGGTGAAGTCAGAGGCGGAGAATGTCATGACAGCCGAGATCGAAGGACTAGTAATGGTGATTGGAGTCTTTGTGGTGATGAGGAACTTGCTTG
Organism: Hordeum marinum; assembly: GCA_022496015.1. NCBI lineage: Eukaryota > Viridiplantae > Streptophyta > Magnoliopsida > Poales > Poaceae > Hordeum > Hordeum marinum. The sequence goes on along the minus strand of CM039676.1, from coordinate 516,556,577 downwards.
GAGCTTTGGGTTTCGTAGTAGCAATATGTAAGTGGGGATGACAACATAGGTAAAGTTCAAAGTCTTACCCATCAGGGTGAAAATCCAAGGTTTGGCCTTAATTGGTTGTGCCTGACAATGGCCTTGTTGAAGACATTGTTTTGAGAGCGGGGATTATCTTTAGAGTGAAAACCTAAGATCTACAATCGGACGACGATGGCGTTTGTGCACTGTTTCCTTCTTTGAGGCATCTTTTTTGGAGAAATTGGAATTCGGGTGTTGTTTTGGTGGTGGTTGTACTGATGCTGCCAGGACTGGAACCCTGTATCGGAGCTTTTCTTTTTTTAGCTTCTTCTTTTTTTTGGTAGTCTGCATCAGTAATACCATTAGGGTTATGTGTTGTTGCATTAGCAGAGTGTAATTGATATCTTCTCAATATTAATTTATTCCCTTTATAAAAAAATCTCCAATGTTGACCCTCAAACCATCCGGACCACGCGGTTTGGGCGTGTTTTACCATCCAACGCGGTCGTGTAACGGTCCGCCGGCCAGTTTGGACTTGGGTTTTCCCGCTTGCTTGATGGTACAGGACAAATATCTACCATACCCATTCAATGCATGTTTGTCTATATGCCGCCATTAAGCAGGCTCGCCAGAGAAACTCACTCCGACACTGCACATTGACACACACGGATGCTTGGCCCCACCGAAATTGGCTATTTAAAGGCGGCCACTCCCGGCTAACTCCATGCCATAACACAGCCATTCCACATCGTGTTCCCTTGCACCACAATCGCCATGACTGCAAGCGCCAACACTCTGTGGGAGAGCCTGTCGACGGAGATGAAACACAAGGTGGTCGCCCTTGCTGCAACCTGGCAGAGCTGTCCTCGTGCCAAGCGCATCGAGGTCGGCATGCCAGTCGGCTCCCCCGAGCTCTCCAATGATGACATCGTGATGGAGATGGGCTCCGAAGATGCCTCAGTGCCTAACTCCGTGTTGGTGCATGTCGCTTGACCATGGAGCAAGCGTAGGCACACTTCAACGTCGACATGGTGGAGGAGCATCATGCAGCGCCTCATATGTTGGTGTTTCGGCAGGCGTAGGAGGAACAACGGTACAACTTATTCCTCCTCAAGCAAAACTGGCTGGTGGATGGACAAATCAACGGCAAGCGCGCAAGTGAGAAGGCTGTGGTGGCCATGGCCACGACGAACACTGACTTCATCGCCAAACAGGGTGCGATCTATGAGGCCACCTGCGCTCAAGCTGTCGCTCACAATGCACAATCACAGTTAGATGCGGACGAGAATGCCGCCAGCTGCATGTCCTACGTCTCGCCAAACATTGTTTGGCCACACCGGTGGGACAACGAGAGTGTCGACAGTCCCATTTCCATTGTTGACCTCACGGCCAACAACGACAGACGGGTCGCGGACTCCTCGAAGAATGAGCAGGGCATGGGAGGCGGCAGTGTCATGTGTCCTATGGGGGCGAGTCCATCTCTTGTGTTCTACTCTTCCTCTTTGGCGACCACATCTTTATTTCATGGTTCTTATCTTCGGTGCTCGTGGAGACGACGGACGGAGGACTTGGTCACAGGAACTGAACAACAAAGACTTGGACAAGGACGCAACCGTATAGTCAAGGTTTAGGTCCGGCCTCCTTTTTTTTAAATGGAAACTTTTCAAAATGTGATAAATATGCTCCTGTTTGTATGAAACTATGAATATCATCCGGACTGCATGAATTTTGTCCGGTTACTTTAAATGTGTTTTTAAATGTATGCCGATAGCGTTAGATGGCCGGCTCACGCATCCGTATCCACGGACTGCCCCCCCCCATTCGCAGACGAACGCGAGCAAATTTGCGGGTCAATGCAAGAGAGGCGCTAAGGGAAAATCCAACAGGCCGACCCAATTCTTCTGCGTGTGTTCATTTGGGTCAAAACGGTCAAAAGCTCGGCCCAACGTGCCAACTCAAACTCAAAACACGTCCGTTTGGTGTCCGTCTGGATGCATTTTAGGCCCAAATTTGCACCTGATTTTGCATCCGTACGGACACGAAACGGACACGACGCATCGTCAGCTTGGTGTCCGTTGCGGCCCGACCTATCGGCCACCCAACTACCGCCCACACCTCGCCTAGCCAGCTCGCCATGGGATTCTTCAAGGTCAAGTGGAAGGCCACCCACACCGCCAGGTGATCCTCCCGCACCCATACTCCATCGCCAGGGCCGGCTGCCCCGCGCAACGCCGCTCAACGGGACCGGCTCTACATTCCGGTGCACCAGGCGCGCTGCCATTGGGAGTATTGCGAGTGGGCTGCTATACCCGGACGTCAACTTGCCCCACGGGTGGCACCTCGATCCACAGCGAATCCTTGCGCCGGCAGTGCCGCGATCGCAGCTGGCGCAAGCCGAGGAGGTACGCCACCACCGTGAGCTCTTGGCATCGGAGCAGCGTCGACTCCCTGCCTATGTGCCAGACTCTCCCAACTCGAAGATCTAGTTTGCGTTCGAGCACTAGGAGGAACGTTGTCGTGGCGTCCAACACAACTGTGACATCGCCCCTTCGCCTCGACAGGTCAAGTCGGCGGAGGAGGAGCTAGCCTATCATCCCGCGTTGGAGGCCACCACGCAGCGGTCCATTGAGGTGGAACGCCGTAAGCTGGAGGAGGAGGAGGCGGCATACCAGGCCAGGCTGGCGGAGGCCATCGCCTTGTCTGCGACAAGGGACTGCGTCGTTCCCACGCCTGCGCCGCCTACGCTCCTCACGCCCAAGGTGGAGTCACCGCCACTGGAGCAAGCCGCAAAATACGAGTGGACTGGCCATCTCTGTGAATGGGTGAGTGCACAGCCCGTATGGCTCGGTGCGATGCCGGAGCAAGAGGTGGCGTACCTCAACTACTAGAGGTTGTGCGTGCTGGTGGCCGAGCGCGAGGAGGGCGAGCGGCAGATGGAGCTAGAGCGCCGGTGGGCACGGGAGGAGGAGGAGCGCGTCCGAGGCGCAGCAGCGCAATCGGCGGCACACAACGTGGCCCTAGCATGGGGGCGGCCTTCCCTTGGCTGGCCCTACGCTGGAATTGGTCGACCTCACCAGCCCGGCCGCCGCCGCCTAGAGCAGTGCGCGGGGAGGTGCTAACTTTTATTAGTTTTTATTTTTATTTTATTTATGTTTAAGTGGACTTTGACCGGCTGCTGGCCGGTGTTTATGTTTAGTTAAGCTAAATTTGGACATGCATTTCTAAATTTGAATGCGCTCCCAAAAATTCGTTCGGCATGAGTTGGGTACACACTCCCAACCAAACGTAAAAAATGTACATTGCTATCTGCTCTGCCGACTCAAACGGACCAAAACAGACGAAACGTGCGTCCGTTTAGGTCACCCGGTTAGAGTTGGTCTAAGAGGGTCAGCCCGCTAATATATTTATTTTAACGTGCAAGCATGTCACCTCACCATATAATTATGAATGGGATAAAGCCCACCTCAATATACAATCATGCGTGAAAAAAGACCAACCTCAACATTCAACCAGATATGGAAAAATATTTTCATTCAATTGTTCTACTCCCTACTATGCATATTAATTATCGTTGTTTTAGTACAACTTTAATGCTTTAGTACAATTTCGTTCTAAAGTTATACTAAAGTAGCGATAATTAATATGAATCGGAGGAATTACTTATATTAAGAAATATTATTACAACAATGCAAATTAAAATAAAGTAAATCATATGTATTTTAAATTTTGGTTTTCATTTATCAACACAAATTTTCATCATTCAATTCCGTCAGCAACACGAGGTGTATCCTGTAATTAAAACAAATGATTGACACTCTACGAAAATATAAGCTTAAATTCCATTTATTTTTTAAAAAGATGAGCTAGCTGTAATAAGAGGCAAGTGAGTGAGTGAGTGAACAGCTTTGGCTTCATTACCATGATTTGGAAGAGAACGCTGGTGGAGAACATACACGCAAGGCCACCCAGCCAGCTGTAACAGCAGAAGATCTCGAAACTAATTAATCAGAAGAAACAAATCGAATAGTTATTGAACTTGACAAACAAGCCAACAATTGATGAACTTACACTTTGTCAAGAGAGACATCAAGCAAGAGTGAGTTGACAGAAGCAGCAGCATCCAGCCAGCAGCATCGGACAATCCATTAAGTTAGTCGACAAACATTTGGCAACTTCTCCATCCGTTCATAATTTTTATCGTGGTTTTAATTTAAATTTGAATTAAGCCCACGACAAGAATTACAAAACCGAAGAAGTACTGGTCAACTATGGAGCTGGAGCTAAAGCTCGAGCAAGCAAGTGAGTTGGGCTGGGGTCGGGACAAGAGAGAGAACAATTAATTAAGCAAGCAAGAAAAAGTCCCTCCTCACCTTGCACGGTCATCGCCATCGTCTCCGGCGGGCGGGCCGGCGGCAGTGCACCACGCAAATCGAGCTTCCCTGTTTGGAAGAAGAACAACGATGTGATAGTATAGTACTCGTGAGTGAGTGGGTGGGTAGGGGCACCCGTGACTGACATGTAATAAGATTATATTATGAAGAGCGTGGGATGCATGTTTCTTGTCTGACGCTCAATTTGTTTGTGTGGCCGGCATGCATGGGTCCGCTGGTCCATATTGTTTTGGTCTTTTCACGTTGATAGGGCCCGTGGAAATTAAATTAACCGTTCTGGCGGTGCGGCGGTAGTTGTGCTTGATGGATCCATCTGTCTATCGAATCATGGAGTTGTTGCTGTCAAGATCACGGTTGATGCACTTGTCGTGTCACTTTTGTCCCGCCCTCCCAACATTTTGTTAGGCAAATTGGCAGGTTTTGATGAGGCTTTAATCTGGATTGGCATCATCACAAGATTGATGACATGACAAATCGCATACAACCGGATAGAAACATGTAATACATAGGCATACATACATAGGTGGAGCCAAATTAGTCGACATATTCACACAAAGCTAGCTATGGGAGGTAGATCGATTGATTCCATCTCTCGTACATGGTCCAGATATAGCTAGCTCTACGGTAGATTGATTCTATGGGCGTTCTAATCGATCGATTGACCCGACAGCGCATGATCTGCATATATGTAACAACAGAGGTATTTTAATCGAACAAGGCAGCAACTGAGAAAGAGTTGCTTGTTGGTTTTTAAGCCCAAGATCAAAACACTCAGCAGCTATAGCCTGTACGTGCAAAGCTAGCAAGCAAGCTAGCAAGTAGCTTGTTTTTTTTTTTTTTTGAAAGGGGCAAAAAAGCTTTTGCCTTATATTGGAGAAGCAAACAGGTACATAGCAAGTAGCTTGATTGATCATTCAAGGCAGTAGTACGTGCGCGTCTAGCTAGCTTTAGATTGATCGGAACCATTCGATCGTCTCTACGGAAACTTTGCTTAGCGAAACAAACAAACGGAGTGAAACTAGTTTTTGCAGTGCGTATAACTTGCACCTTTTCGTTTCATTTCTCTAGTATATAAAGGGATACATCGTCACGTTCAACACGTTGCAGACTCGGTCCAGCAACCAACGCGACGCGACCTGAAATCGTACACGAGACGAGACCGGTTTAGTTAACATAATCGTATTTTCCTAAACAACATCTAAACAAGCTTAGCAAGAAAACTATCTAGGACTCTTAACCATGACCACAACCTGGTTAATTACAACATTGCTAGCGTGCATCACGGCGGAACCGTTGAGAGGTGTGCTCTTGCATGTCAGCCAGCAGGTCTTTGGTTAGTTAGGACGTCGGCAGTGTTTGCTTCGCTCCATTGGCCAAGTGATAGGCAGGCGCTAATCGTCGTCCGTTAATTTGGTGGGACCAAATTATTACGGTGTAGATTGAACAATATAATCAAAAATTATGAGCCGTTAATCTGGTGATTACGGTGTAGATTCAACGATATAATTCTGAAGTGAAAGTTTCCTCGGTTGTGAAAAAAAATATCGCTCAAAGGCCCACAGTCGTTTCCAGCTATTAAAATAGAATCCACCAAAGACAAGATACTACTACTACTCCGTTTCTAACTTTCCTAACGCATGTACTAAGTTATCCAGTAGCAAACAAATCTCGACATCTCTTCTCCCGGTTATGAACGGCTTGGCCTCGATCAGGCTCCCGGTGCCTACGCTGGTCGCCGTCGTCAAGTGCTATCGCTGCAGGCGTTGATGACATGGCCAGTCATCGAATACATGGATGCAGTGCCTGCCATAGCAGAAAGCTGCTGTGGATCGCCGGTCTCCCGTTTCTCACGATTTTGCGTTCAGCGCGTCCAGCGCAATAAAATGATTAAGCCCGACATGATGGGTCGCCTCCATGTTGACGTGTGCCACGACATCAACGAGCCTCCCCGTCAAGGTTGGAGAGCCAGATCTCTCTTGGCGTCTAACATCCAGGTTAGAAGATCAACTTGCATAGGTCATGGGTTCTGTACGTGTGTGATGTATAGGAGCCGTGATGATGAGTCTCCGGGAGAAAATACTAAAAGCAACTGCATGTGGAGCCTATGCTATTCTCGGTGGAAAAAGATAAGTCCTTTCATAATTGAGATTAGTCAGAGAGTGCTGCTGAAGATGGCTGCTCATGATGGCACAACATGTTTTCGTTCTAATGTTAATTTGTTCGAATTAAAAGTAAGAGTCATGTTAATATTCTTCTTTTCATGAATTCTCTTTAAGGTAATTAGTGCAGTCTTCTGTTTGTTGAATTGGTATGCAGATGTTTTTGTTTCAGTTCTTGAGTCCTCATGTTAACATTCTTCTTTTCATACGTTTGTGATACAACATTAATCACTTTGTTGTAAAATTCATTTTCTAATCCATGTTTATTTCATCATTGTGTGTCTTCTCCACCGGGTCATGCAGGTAGACATGATCCAAACAAACCATGCATCAACACTAAGCACACCTCTGAAAATTCCTGCAAGCAACAAAATCTTCATTGTAGCAGACGACAAACTTCCCAAGCAGTATAGCTATATGATGTCACTTCACTAACCCATAAATCTGGTGGTCTTCGACAGCATGTGCACCATATATCATGTATGCAACACTTTCTTCAGTTTAATTCCTATCCATTAGTTCGATTCTAATGTTCTTTTATCTGTATTTTTTTCATCTCCGTATAGAGATCTCACATGTCTATTTAAATATATATTTATGCACATATTCCTTCCAGTATGCATGGTTTGCCGGACAACATGGCAAATAATGATATACCCTTGAAAGTTCGACAAATTCACCAGCGTCGATGAATAAATTACCTTAAAGACATATAATTAGCAGTCTTGCATTAGATGGTGCTAAGCATATGGCGGTTCGACGTCGAGGAGCAGGTCGTGTTAATGTTGTTCTTCACTTATCTGTTCATAACTACCATTACAATCCATAGTTAAGAGTACACCCATATGTGCTACTTATCCATGTCTTTTCAATATCTCCTTAATTTCTAACATCTCCTACTATATGTCATTACATATGTGTGTTGGAGCACACATAGCTTTAACTTGGGCTATGTTGTCAAGGATTATGAGAATGCATGCTTGATAGGCACATGTTTCTACTTAATGCTAGATAGTGGAATCAATATTTTGTTGGTTAGTAAGTTTGATTTGTCTCTGTAGTTGATAAATAACTGTAATTAGAATAATTTCTCTGATTGGAACAGTTGTGTGCAAAATGCACGTATATTCAAGGTCTTAATTTTCTTTCACATTATGCGCTGCTCAAAAATCAATGATAGGATAAGCCCTCTTGAAGTTATTCCCTAACCAAGCAACAAAGTGCATTTCTTTAACTCACAACAAAGAGCTATTATACAACATGAAAAATACAAAGCACTCATCCCGCCAATCTATATAGTAACAACGTAGAATACTGAAATGTAGTCTGAACGTAAACATGAAAGTAAATTTGTCACATAAGACCATCATCTATGTACCACATCTATATTATGTATGGGTCCAAGATAATTTTATAAATATTTTAATATGTTGTTCATGTGCGTTTAATATAAATCTGTTATATGCAAGGTTTTATTATGTTCAAGAAAGCTCATGAAGTTATGGCATTCTATGATATTGAACAAAGATCTTCAATAAGTTGGAGTATCTGTTCAATTCCAACATAATTTTTGTATCGTTGCTTCATTTCTGAACTCATTTTAAATTTTTCCTTACTTAGTTACTTTGAAGGATATATGAAGTGTCAAGCATGAAGTATCTGAGAATGTTATTTTTTTGTTTTTCCTAGAATGAAACTGTGTATAGGGTCTATATTTTTTTTATCATTGAGGACAATATAAGATTTCTGTAGTACGCGGTAGTTAATACAATTTAATATTTTCATAGAGAACTATAATTGGCAACCACGTGAATAAGGTTCAAGACTTTACACATATGAACAGATTTAGCAAGTAAGTAATATATTTGGTGACTCCGCAGTCAACCAAAGTGGGGAACAATTTGTTAAAATATCTTCATATATGCAACGGACGCTTGAACGCTTGAGCTGACAGCAAGGAGACATACTATTTTCAGGTGTCATCATATTAATTATTGTGGTTTTATCTGATTAAGTCATTTGCAGAAATATAGTCACCCATCAATCCCGATGACTCAAATTCTTTAGGTTTTATTAGATGGCATGTCCCAGTGTAAATGTACACTACCGTGTACGTTAATAATATAGACAGCAATGTAGTATTTAGGACCTATTCGCACGGGTTGACGACTAGTATTAGCTATTTAGGCTCAATGCTACATGTTTTTGGTCACATTATGTACAGGGATAAAAAAGTCTTTTCACGTGTCATATAGGAAAAGAAATTAAGACTATAGATCATATAGGGAAGAAAAATTCCCTTAGTGTCAAATAAGGAACATGATTTTAAGGGAGTGCCAAATAAGGAATTCTTTCTACATACACATGTCGAGAGAGAGAGGGAGAGAGGGGATCACTAGTGGAAAAAGACCCATTTGTCCTGGTTTTAGAGGCCCATCTGTTCCGGTTCTGGATCCGGAACTAAAGTGTCGGGACTAAAGCCCATGGCCTTTAGTCCCGGTTCGCTTACGAACTGGGACAGATTGGGCTACATGTGGCCGCTCCGCCGAGCCCAGGCAGGAGGGCCTTTGGTCCCACCAAAGAGCGTCCACGCGTCAGCAGCTTAGAAGCTGTTTTTTTTAAGAGGGGGGGGGGTTGAGGGTTTTGGAGGGTTAATTTAGGGGTTTCATATTTTTTGTTAGCTAGCTAATAGAGAGATGTGACCTCTCTTATCTCCGTGCTTGGTCGCGACGCTACTTACTATACGTATAGAGAAAACTCGCGACACACTAGTTAGTAAGCAAATGAAGGAAACCATTAAATACACAAGATCGTCATGAACATATACAGAGAGAAGTGGTCGACCTCCTCCTTCTCCGGGAGATTGGTCAAACAACAAGTTCTTTATTGATCACGTGGTCAATAAAGAATCCCGTCAATTCCTCTCGAATTGCTCGTATGAGATCTTGTGGTAGGAGTTCATCCTGCATCCACCACATCTAAATTGAAGAAGAGGGTCAATACATGTATATGAATGAAACTCAACACAAATGATGGTAATAAAATAAAATTATGAATATTTTTGCTTATGCACTTCATATTCTTTTTCAGTGTAGTCCCGCTTATTAGGATTCGTCGCGTTGTAGATGAACTCGCAAATGTAGTATCTACAAAAAATAGTCCCTTGTTCCTGAAACAAGCACTATACGAGAAATAGAGGTCAATCAAACTGATAATCAAGCATGCTAAATGGTATATATTGATGAAACTAGCTAAAATCAATGGGAGATGGGCGGAACTAGGTGGCAAACGTGGGGGCGTTGGCCACTCTCTGCGCACCCGACTTTTGTCTATGCCTCCATGACGCGGCCGCAGGCACGGTCGTAGACACAGGAAGCGTCGTGCTCCCCGTCCTACCGGTTTGGAGCAACTCGCCACCCCTCATCGAGTTGGCCTATACTGGAGAACTGCTGTTCGAAAGCTATTGGAATAATGGAGAAAATGATGAAGGAGGAGATGTGGGAGGGATGGAGGGGTGCGATTCTTGGCCGGCGTCTGGTCTCATTTAAATAAAGGGCGGACGAGAGGAGCTCGACCATCATTGCGTTTAATGTCGGCATGCTCATGAACGGACGTGTGGCCAGACTAGGTTTCTTGGCTTCCACGCGGGTTTAATGGAGGCGTTTGAATGCGGCGAGGAAGCATGTTTAGCCGGGAGGCAGTGAGAGGTCACTTCCATCTTGAGCCACCTTCCATGTGGAGTGTCGCGCTCTACAGTGGCCTGATTGCGGGCAGCTGATGTCAGGAGGGAAGTGCGCGTGGAGGGGTGAGGTGTTTCTGGTGGGCCGGGGCGATCATAATTGGGCTTGGGATCTGTCTGTACTCCCGTAAACCTTCCCATGTTTGTCTCTGGTTTGTGGGAGAAAACACGTCCGAACCGTGCCACGGACCGATAAAGTACCGCGTTGGATGACTTCCGCGATACAGACAACACGGTTCAGACGTTTGTGGTAGGTTTGCGGGTCCACCTTGGAAATGACCTAAGAAGCTCATATGTGCCCTGCTTATTTAAAGGAAAGCTATATTGAGAAATACTCCCTCCGTCCCAAAATAAGTGTCGCAAATTTAATACTAAGTTAGTACAAATTTAATACTAAAGCAGCGACACTTATTTTGGGACAGAGGGAGTATGAACCAACCGGATCATTTTCTAGCATGCACAATCTCATATTGTTCACTGCAAACCTCTGCGAATTTAAATCGTTTTTGGCAACAAGCACTATGCTTATTACTTACCAATTGTCGCTACTTCAAAAGTTCAAATACACGTGATAAATATTGAAATCAACAAGTGCCTGACCAGTCTCTCAATCACACTAGAAGAATACCCCATATAAAGCAACACATATTATACAACATTTTGGCTATACGTTGGAAAATTTACAATAGATATCGTATATTAAATGTTGGAGATATACGTTGCAGATTTGCAATTCTTAACCATACCGTGGGACATATGCAAAAGAAAAAAAAACACATGAAAGGGGAGAGGGACGCGCAAGAAAACAGAGCCCCGATGCCCCTCATCTCTCCCAAATCGCCGCCACCAACCGCCCTGTCACCCTCGTCCTTCCACATCGCCGCCGGCCCTCCCGTCCTCCCACCTCCCGGCGGCCCTCCCCTCCTCCCACCTCGCCTCCGGCCCTCCACTCCTCCCACTTCACAGGTCCGGATCCGCCGCATCCCCCACCCACCCATCCGTCTCACATCCCATCTCTTTCTCTCTCTTGACACAGCTCCTCGTTGCGCCACGTGTGACGGCCGATTCAGGCAACGTCCGGCGAAGCACAGTCCGAGTCCCCTCACACAACAGCGCCCTCCCATCCGGCTAGCTCCGGCGTCGCGGCCACCAAATCCCACTCGCGACCTTCCCCCGACGGCTAGGGTTTCGGGTGTCGGCGCCGGTGGCCATGTCGGTCTCCTCTTGTCCGGTGAGTGAATCCCCTCCCATGTATTTGTCCTCCCCCCTTTCTCTAACCTTTGTTGTTATCTTCTCCTGTAGACTTCTAGGTATGCACCCCCGATTCTATTGCAGCTAATCCATGTAAAAAAGTTTGGCCCTTGTGCAATTCATTGATGAGAACTGATAGGCGTGCAAACCAACTTCCGTTCATTTACATTCATGCACTGATTGTTGTTCTATTAAATTATCAATTATTGAATATCAATGGAGCATCAACATTGGTGTGTAGGCGTGCAAGGAGGAACGACCGGTGTACAGCCTTGATGCTGCTCGGGACAAAGCAGCCATGGAGCTTCGTACTCCTCCTCTTCCTTTGGCATCAGGTGAGTTGGTCCACTCCTCCTCTCTGCTCTGGTTCGTGGCACATCAGGAGCCATTGTTATGCTAATAGCAAGGAGTACTTGACTTGTACAGGTTCATGTTTACACCATAGATTGATTGATGAGGTTTCAGTATAAAACAGAACATCCTACAATTGTTATTATGAAAGAAATATTCTAAACATTAGTTTCTAACAACATGTATATCGTTCCTCTGCAGTTTCATTATTTGGATTTCAGAGCCGCCACGTACAGAAAGCATAATAAGGTAATTAAGCCACTTTGCAATATATACTGGATTGTGTAAATCCTGAGTAACGGTCTGTGCGTGGTTCTGAAACAGTCCTTAATTTTGTTCTAAAATGGCGTTTTCCCACCCTTTTTATGTTCTCACACAATAAAAAATGCACCACACGGCTTTTTGTATCATGTCTGTATGTGTTATGCAAATTGCACACACTCCAGTTAAAGAATTGATGTGATTAGTCATGGTCAGTGCATATATACCGTGCTGTGTGAAAAGTCTGTAGCTTCAGAGAAACTATAAGCATGTCTCTCCATTGTTTGTTAAGATTTTCATATTTAGGTACTTATGGCTGTCTATATATACTGTATAAGTAGTGAATTTTGTCTGGACTAATTTATTTTACCCAAACACGATTTCCCATGTTAACTAGCATGATGTGTTGAATAACTTAATTATCCCGTTTACCACAACTGATGCGACTATTATTTAAAATATGTTTACAAGCACAAACTGAAAGTTTATTCTTACTCTGTTATATTTTACTCATGCTTGGACTAGGATCTCATGAAGAGGTTGGAGAAGGGACACGAACAATTGGTGCAGGTTCGTATTGCTCCAACAGTCTACATGCCGTAAAAAACGTGTATCTTTGTCCCATTTGATATGTTCGACATTGGAGAAAATGTTAATACTCATGCAACGAATTCTTCCATACACCGAGACACCCATATTAAACTCATATATTTTAAGTCTGTAATCTGAACCACTCAAAGAAATGATAATAAAACCAATACTAACGGGTCAATGATCACCTTGAGATAATTTATGAATGTATTTCCATCTACTATTTATGCAATGACTTGGACGCTAGGGTACCGTCACCCATGCTAGAGCAGAAAGGATCCGGTGTTAGCTACCTAGATCCAGATGGATTCAGTCCACCTGTTCACCACCGTAACTGGTACCTTTAACCTGGCTTGGTTGTGGTGCTACGTCAGCAAAGCAAGTCAGATCCCTCCCAATTCTCAGGTTTCATATTTCCACTACTTAATATGATTAGATTGGTTTTCTATTATCCCCGTGGATACATTGCTCATCACACCAAGCTAAAACACAACACTTTAAGATGTTGTACCGACTGTACAACACAAGCATGGTGACATGTATTGTCTTGTATTAAGAATAGAGAAATCATTGCACACATTGATGAATACGCATAGTGTATACTGTGATTATAGAAACATCTACTTGATCTTTTTGGATTCCAGTGTGATGGTGAGGTCGTCTTACTAGAAGTAAAACCGTTGGTGTTGTTCTGCATTCTGATAATACTGATTGGCAGGGCGGGGTTTCAACAGAGGGATGGTGGCGGCGTTTGAGTTTTACTGGCAGTTTGCCGTCGGCAGGACCCTCATGTAGACGCCGGACGAGATGGTGCTTATCCCCGAGCTCACCATTAGTCTCCAACTACAGTTCGACGAGGTCTGTTGGTTGTTTTTTCATCTTAGTCTTCTGATTTATTTCAGTCCATGAGTGCTGGACCACTAGCTCAAGAGCAAAGCCTTCTGCAAGGTACCAACCAGGTTGACACCTCTCTTTTTATTCCACACATTCATCACTACACTGTACAGATTCCAAGGGAATAATGCTGAAATAACGTGATGTTTTTACTTGTTGGTGTAACTGTATTGATGCAGATCAATTACAGATATTTCATGTATTTTGTTTGATGCCATGATGACTTGTCTACTTAATTCTGAAGTAAGCTACTAGGCAGTGCATTTATTTTCCAAGTCGTTTCAGGGAATTGTTCTTTTGGGATCTTATTTCTTCTCTGCAAAAAGTAACCTTAACTTGCTTAATGGCCACATTCGGCAGTTGCTTCAACCATCTGGACAAGACACACAGACATACAACTACGTGATAACTTAATGTCTTTTGGGGGATATTAATAACAAAAGTAGAGAAATACCACTCAAAGGGATGAGTAATTAATTTATCCATCCAATCCAAGCACCACAAAAGTATAGCATTACTACTATTCAAAGGGATGACTAATTAATTAACCTCTTAATTTATGTTTACATGAATTAACCAAATAATACCTCCTTGAATAGCTTCTAACTAGCAACTATTTATAAAATGTAGTGCCATGTTGAAATAGAGGAAGTGAAGGTGTGGTCGGTTATACACCATGCTTATTAGTATAGGGGTGTGTGATATTATTTTTCTTCTGCACAAACTTTTTTTCTATTATAGTTCAGGTCTGTAACCCAAACCCCTCAAAGAAGCGGTAACAAAACTAATACTAACGGGTCAATGATGACCCCGAGATAGGTTATGAATGTATTTCCATCTACTATGTATGCTAGTAACTTGTTATGAACAACATACAGTTCATGGTCTTCAACCTTTGTACGTGACTAATAAGTATTAACCTGCATCTGTCACTACTTGCATCATGTCAGTTCATTGTGTGTTAACAGTTTGTTTTGTTATTTTCTTTATAGAATCAATCAAAAGATATATGGATGATTCTATGGGTGTGTGGCAAGTATGCTGCAATGATGATGATGTTGATGTTCCAGCTCATGATGATGATGGATGCTTTTAGTTTTAGTTAAGTTGTAGGGATGCTCTTCTTGTTGGAAGATGTTCCTCGGTTTAAATTTTAGTTATGTTGTAGGGATGTTGATGGATTTCTTCCAGTTTAAGTTTCACTCTCAAGAAAATATTTAGATTATGGATCAAATTGGGATGATGTTCCTCCTGTAATATTCACTATTGTAATCCAACAGTATTATTCAATATATGATTGCTTCCTCCCGTTAGTATATTTGTCCTTTTTCCCCTCATTTGATATACATAATTATCACCATCATAAGAAGCATTAATTTATTATTATTAATAATAATAGTAATTACAACAACAATCATAATAACAATAAAAATAATATTGACATGGTATATGTATCAACACTTGAAGTGTCGCAAATTCTCTGTTGCCAAGCAATGACATTTCACTTCCTGTATATTAAGCACCAACATATATTGTAGAACTTCATTTTATGTGTTGTACTTTGCAACGGTTCCTTTTACCAACGACAGTATAAGCGTTGCATTAGGCGTTAGCAACACTGGATAAGGGAACGCATGCGGAACCGTTGGTAAAGATACTAACAACGCATATATGGACTTTTAGATACGTAAAAGAGCGTTGCTGTAGGAGGGTTCATGTTGTAGTGTCACACGCCTGACTAGAATTGCTCTTATGTGCTAAGCATCGATCACATTTCTAGCCTTCATCACATTCACCTGTGCTTTCTTCATGCTCCATGCCCTTAGCTGTGGCACTCCGACCGTAGTACTTCCATTGTTGAAAGCATACATGTGGGTGGCGCCGTTGTCGACAAGTGCCACCGGATAAACTCTGGTCGTGATGCAGATCCTGCCACCGCTGCCGAAGCTCTCCACTGCAGACCGATCGATCTGCACGATGGTGTCCATTTCAGTTCAGTCATCAACTGAATTACCGGAGAAATTAATGAAACAAATTAAGCTTCCCAACTCACCAGAGTCCTGAGGGATATCTTCCTTTCATTCTCAAGGTCAAATTCAAAGAAGCCTCCATAGGCTGGTGTGTACAGTCCTGGTCTCAGGGAAGACCTTCCCAAAGAAGAGAAAATACTTCTTTTTAGTTTCCTTCCAGACATCAACAGATACAGACATTTATGGAAATCAAGGGTAACAAAAATTAAGTCAAAAATGCATAAGTACTAACCTTCTTAGATCAGAGCACATGAGGATCATGTACTTTTGCTGTGATTTGTAAACCCTGAAGTGCACTGCAGTGTGCTCCTCCATGTTGTCGGAGGCCAGAATAACAAGTCCAAATGGCCCTATGCCACCATGAGCCGATGCATCCGCCTCACGGCAATGCTTCCGAGGGTCGAAAAGCCAGGAAGGATCAAAAGGTTCGGCGTCATCGATGGACGTCGGCTCAAAATCTATCTCAACGTCAGCCTGTTATTATGTGCCCGGTTAGTTACCGTATATGCCTATTTCTCTGTTGCCATAAATGTACTATTCCCTCCATTCCACAATGTAGTACTCCCTCGGTCACAATTTAGAAGACATGCACGTATATGTAGGTTGTTAGTTTGATTAACTTAATAAAAAGCGTATATTATAAAAATATATTATTAAAAACTTTAGATGTTTTATTTTCTCATGATATAATTTTTATGTTAAACAATATATTTTATATAAGTCAAACTGACGATCTAGGTATAAGTACATGCCTTCTAAACTGTGACGGAGGGAGTATAATTTTTGCTCCCGACGCAATTAGTCTCGTCGGTTAAATGTATGCTCAAACATAAATCTCGAAAAAGCGCGGACGCACTATCCTATAGCTTTTACTGCCATGACACTTTTTGAAATAAAAATAATTCTTTGGAAGACCAAGTTAGTTGATCTGTGAATAAGGAACTACCTGCAAAGTGTCGACTCCCTTAATCTCAAATAGATCTCCCTTCTTCAGCTCTAGTCCTTGATGGTTGATTTCATTTATTCGAAGGGACTCAATCTCTTCAACTGGCCACTGAATCAACTTCTTGCGATCGCCGTCTAACCAAATATTCCTGGGGATTGACTAAATGTAACACAAAAAATTAGGTTAAAGATGTTACACTGATTTGTTAAATCGGTTAATTTTTATTTCAACATCAAGTAATTACAGGAGCTAAGGGTAGATTTTCTTACATGGATTCCTGCCCAGCCTTTTGCAATATCATCTGAAGAACTATCGGTCTCATTACTCCAAGCCCATATGATCCTCCTGCCCTTTTTGGAGTCAAAGAACGATTTTGAAGCATAGAAAGTACCATAATCGATCCTCAACCACAGCCGATTGTCATCTTGGACGTTGTCTGGCACAAAGACATCACGTTTGAGATCATACACCCCAACTATGTACATGTCGCAGGAATTGATGCTCACTTTGAGGACATGCTTAGCGCCACTAGGAATTTCTGAAGACATGTCCAGTCCACTGTTACTTCCCGGCAATACCGCAAAGAAATCCAGGCACTCCCACATATTGAGGGCATTGTTTGAATACAGTGGGCGATCAATTCTAGTCCAATTCATAAAGTCTTTACTCTTGTACAAAAGTGCAGTACCGATGCCGTCCACCTCAGCACCAACTGCTATTCTCCATAGTCCATCCGGTCCAATCCAACCGGTTGTCGGATCCCTGAAATGGCTCGAGTTCAACCCTGGTATGACATGTTGGATCACTGGGTTATTACCTACTTTGGCCCATTCCCTCAGGTACGGATCAGAACGGTTTTTGGGAAGCGCAATGTTTTGGACCTGATTCGCCTTCCTGTCGATGAGACCAGTGTATATGATGACCGGTTGATCACCAAATAGAATTGTGGCTGAGCCGGTCCAACATCCGCATGTGTCACTCGGGATATCCGGTTTTAATGCGGGTTCAAGACCGATCCAGTTGATGAGGTCTGTTGAAACCGAATGGCCCCAAACCATGTTCATGAGGGAGTCGTTGGGATCAAAGGAGCCCTCGGGGTTATACTGGTAGAATTCATGGTAGACGCCATTGTAGTACATTGGTCCTGAAATTTTTATGAAGGCAGTATAAGATGTAGAACGTTGCAACTTCTTCTTTTTATTTATATAAAAGTGTTTGCGCCTGAGGTATTCATACCACATGGATCTTTTTTTGTTGTCGTAGGTTTCCAAGCATGGCCAATCCATGGAATATATGAAAAAAAGTGAGAGAATGTCAGACAGATGAACAATTAATAGGATATGGTTTTGGTGAAACAGGACTAAAGATATTCTAGATTTCGTAACAAAGTCAGTACTTCATTACTCTCGTTTTCACATAACAGATCTGTCTAATATAATTTGGAACCTGATGTGACATCCTAGTTTCGTGAGCAGAACAATTTCATTTTATATTTTCCGATGTAGTTTATTTTCCTTTTTATTTTTTATGTATAATCAATAAGAAAAATATGTATTTTTTTCATACAGCAAAGATACATGGTCTATCTCTATGCCATCGATTTTATTTGAACTGCAGATGACACATGTCGTAGATTTTTGGGACATGGTTCTAGGCGCACCCTACATAGCATTTTTAATTTAAAATAATATAAAAATCATATAATTCTGTTTTTTTATGGCGAACAGGATCTAGGTGTTCTACTCACGTTTGAAGTTTTGCAAAGAAATGACTTTGGTGTTCTTTTGGGTGAAAAGACAAAATAGCAACTTCCAAAAACTTGAATAATACCTTTTATATAGAACTTTTTTTCTGCATAGAAGACCATGGAAGTCATTTCTTAGTGAAACTTTACACGTTAGTACAATACTAGACCATATTCCTTACAAAAAGTTTCAGAATTGTTTTATATTCTTGAAATATATTTTTCATTAGGGTGCACCTAGACACAGCTTCCATTTGGTATTTTCGCATGACACACTCATATGTAATTGCAAGTGTCATATCACACAACTAAGGTGAATCTGACTTTTTTATTATTTGTAAATGTTTTTCGGTTTCACTTTTAAAACATTGCTACTACTTGCACAGACGCGACCCCACACAACTGCACACGACACATTTCATGTGAGTTGTAAGCACAACAAAGTATGCGGGCTCAACCAGCCGCACAATTGTCATCCGTGTCCATGCGCAATTACAAGCATCGTAACCCACACGCAGCAGGTGCAGGTAATTTTGTTATTTTCCAAGAAAAACTATGCTAGTACCCCTCTATAAACTAATATAAAAACATTTAGATCACTAATTTAGTGATCTAAATGCTTTTATATTAGTTACAAATGGAGTACTAATTACACGCGTGGCAGTGGCACCTCAGTGCAATACATGCATAGTGGTCATCCGGCCGCAGTTGCACATGATACATCCCATCATGTGCAATTATAAACACAGGGAAACCCCTCTCGCGTGGCAGAGGCACCTCAAAGCAACCCCTCTCGCATGGCCTCCCCTGCGGGCGGCTCGGGAGGGCTCAGCCGCCGTCGCCGCCACCTAGTAACCCTCCAGCGCCCTTCTCCCCTCCGCCGCTGCCGATGGTCGGCGCCGGGCAAAGCCCATACGTGCGTCGGCGACGGCGGATGGTCTCTCCTCCCTCTCCCGGATCCGCGGCGGCGCGGGCGTCCTGATTCGCGGGATGCGGCCCTCCTGACGGTGTGGCGGATCTCGGAGGCGGCGGGCTCGCGGCGGTGCTCGAGCGCCTAGATCTATGGGTGTGGGATTCCCGGCAGCGTGCGGGCTCCCGGTGGCGGCGGGATCGGTCGACGCCGGGCTTGGGCGCTGGCGTCGGCTGCGCGGTGCCGGATCTCGTCGCTCGTGGCAGATCTCAACACTCCAGCCATCGTGGAGGCACCTGGACCTAGGGCGGCGGCCCCGTTAGGCATGGCGACAGTGCCCTCGGCTGGCGACGCGCGCGGGGGCTGGATGGACGGTGTCTTGATCGCGTGGGTGGTGAGTTGTCGGTGGATCTCCTTACGATCGCGGTTGTTGGCCTCGGTGTGTTCGCGGAGGCTGGTAGAGGTGACATCGGACCAGAGGAAACTCTGGATGACTAGTTCATCCCGACGGTGGTGACGACCAGGGTCGCCGTTCTCCTCCTTGCAGGCGCCGTCGAGGTCTCTGTCCTCCACCCCGACCCCATATCTGGGTGAAGACCCAAAATCTCCTTAGATTGGGCGGCGGCGACACTGCGTGTGTCGTACCCTTCTTGGAGGCGCCGCCTGGGGCGTTTGGGTGCTCGCTTAGAGGACCTGCAGGCGAAAGGGATGGGACCAGTGGCAGCAGGTGGTGTTCGCGAAGGAGGAGCGGCGTGGCATCTGGCACGTCGACAACGGCGGGTCTCAGCGGCATGGAGCAGCGGGGTCTCGCCTTGGGCGTGTGATGATAGACGAGCGCAGGATGGTGACGCTGTCTGGCGTCGTGGTGGCGTCGACGACAGTTAGACCGGGCAGGGTCGATGCGTTAGTACAGCTTTGAAGATGGATCGGTGGAAGACGGCGGAGGCAGCCTCGGTGAGTGTGCTGGACCTGTATGTGACCCAGTCCAGGTATGTGGCCGGGATGAGGCATCCGACACTAGATGTTAGGATTTGGTGCGATGTCTGTTTGGTATTAGGCTCGAACATTAGGTACCACTACATCAAAGGGGTAGGAGTAGCGAGAGGAGTTGCCTAGAGGATGGCTTCAGACTTACTGATGTACTTCCTTATAAGGTCTTTTGTGAATAATCAATAAAGTGGCCGCATGCATGGTCGAGATGCAGAGGCCGGGGTGCATTCTCCTTTTCTAAAAAAATATAAACACAGGGAAACAAGAAAAACTGAAGCGGCCCAGCTTTAAAACAATAATATGTTTTCATGTACCTTTTTTTAGTTCTTTAAGAATGTATTTTTTTTCCTTTACTAGATATGGGCATGGACTATTATGAAACAAACCTAACCTTTTTTATTTTATTTTTGATGCGTTGAAACAAACCTAACCAAAAGAAGGAAAATGCAACAACCAAAACTTCAGAGCTCGTAATAGGCTGCTGACTCTCACGCGCGACCTATATGGGCCGCAGCCCACAAGACCATTTACCACAGATTGTTAGACCGCTGCTTGACATTGGGCTATTAACCCATGGACGTTAATTGCTGACTTTTTCAAAACAATTGTGACCTGGAAAATAGTTCACAAAAATTTGAGAAAAAAAAATCATGAATTTAGCAATTTTTTTGTACATTCGAAAAATTGTCGCAAAAATGAAAAAACTACACGACTTTAAGAAAAGTTCTAATTGTTTTAATAAACAATCATGAATTTTTAAAAAGTTCACGAGTTTTTTTAAAAAATAGATTTTTTTACAAAATTTAGATAATTTGAAAAAATCAAAAATTTGAGAAAGTTCGTGATTGTTTAAAAAGGACCAATTTGAAAAAGTCCATGATTTTTTTAAAGTTCATAATCTTGAAAAAGTTTCTGAATTCAAAAAACTCGTGAATATAAAAATATCATGAATTTCAGAGAAGTTCATAAATTTGACAAAGTTCATGCAATTGAAAAAATGAAAAGGAAAGGTTAAATATAAAATAAAAGGGAAAATCAAAAAGGATAAAAAAGGGCCAAGAATCCCGAAACGAAAACCCCCGGCAGGAAGCTTCCCAAAACCCATTGGGATTTTCACAGAAACATGCCTATAGGGGCTGGCCAAAGAACTTAAGCAGAGGGAAAAGGGCGCGGGAAAAGGGGGGGGGGGGGGGTTGCGTTGTGTGCCGTTCTGGTTATAACCGGTGCTATAGGCGTCAAATAGGAGTTGGCCCCAAACTTATGAACGAAAGAAAGGTCAAAAGAAAAGAAAAGCACAATAACAGCAAGTCGATCATTTCTCAAAAATAAAATAAATTAACAACAGTCGATTATTTCTCAACCGACTGAGCTCTAGGTGCTTTCATATTTTTGATACAAAAACAGTTTGTAATGATACGACTGCAAAAATATTATATGTATTTTTACAAGTATATTATTAAATATTAGCACCCCAAATTAAGATCGGTGCTTTTTTATTTCCTTCTCCGGTTAGGCAAATCGATAACTGATCAGATCTCTTGCTTTTTCTTGGACCAATAACAAGAAAAGCACAAACAAAAGTGAACAGATCATCCAGAAAATGAAAGAGAGAGGAAGCTTAAAAAGGAAGCAGAGAGGTAACCAGAGACATAAACAACATACCGTTCATCCAGTTCTGTGGTGGCTGGAAGTGGTAGGCAGTCCTGTAACTCGTGCTGACAATGGAGGGGACCTTTGGAGAGTTGCGGTAGGAGAAGCCTCCCTCTCCATTGCTGCAGGGCCATGCCTAAGAAATTTGGGAGCCAGTGCCAAGGCCGAAGTCAGGCCCTACTTACTTACATATATAGAAAAACAAATCATTGCGAGACTACGGAATATTTCCAAAAATCATATATACCCGGTGCTATCATAGCAGCATATTCACTAAGTCTCTTGAGAATATCGATCCGTCCTGGGGACTATTTGTTTTGCTAGTTCTAATGCATTACAAAAACCAGTTTGTATACACCTATTGGAAAAGGACACAACCTGTCTGCAGACCAACTATAGCACAGTAGTATAATTTTTAATATGAAGCTTAAAGAGCAGCATAATTAAGATGGCCATGCTCTTTTAGATCCTTCGATTCTTATTTTCATGGTGCAGAGCAAGTTTCTGAATGGAACAATGTTTTAAGAAAAATGATTTTTGTAGCATGTGTGGCTCCTGCTGATTGAATATGACGCTTCTAGCTAAAGTAAACCTGAGCAGCAACCTTGAGCACAACTTTTTCACACATTCCATTCCACTCCTTGCCTCTTGAGCACAAGTGCAGAGCACACAGACAGACTAACGGCATGAACCAAGTGTGGAAATGAATAGAATGTGAAAACAGAGTGTCTCAGAGTTACTGAAGCGCAGACCGCGAGTAATTAACTGAAACAAAAGTTACTGAAGCTCACCAGGCTCTGCAAAAGAATGGTGGTGCAGAACAAACACGCAAGTCTAGCGAGCCTGCAATCAATCAGGCAACATCAATTATGTGAGTGACAGAAAACAAAACAGTCGGGTGATTACTTAACTGAAGCTGACAAACAATCGGAAAATGGATGGACTTACACTGTGAGCAGAGCACACATCAGCATCAGCATCCAGGCAGCAGCAGCAGCAGCAGCACAAAGGACCAACACATACACACATACATACAAGTCAGTCACCTTCCATGGGGCCGGGAGGGGAGAGGTAGCAAGCTAGGAGTGAGGAGTCCCTCACCTTCTTTGGCCGTCGCCATCTTATCTCCGGCGCGGCGGCACTCCTCCTGCTCCTCTCAGTTCCGCTTCTCGGCCTCGTCTCCTCCTGCACTGGAGGAGATCAGGAGAGTGACTGAGATAGACGGAGGAGGAGGGAGTTGCTGAGCTGTTTCTGTCCGCTTAAAAAATATCAATCCGCTTTCCCCTCAAAAGGATCTACAAGATCTGTCTTTCCCTTAAGAAAACATAAGCAGTAGGGTCTTTTTTCTGCGCCGCGCTAAGGCTTTGTCGTTGGCAGTGGTGCAGTTAATCTCGTGCCTAAGAAATATCTGTGCTACAGCCTATATTTGGAGTTTTCCTCAATATTTTCTTAGACCTTTTTTGAACCCAGTCTTATGAGGCCACTGAAGTTAGCCTGCTACTTGAAACTTTAAACCTGGGCATGCACCGGGCAGGCCGGGCTTTGGAAAGCCCGAACCAAAAATCTCAGGCCCGAGCCTGGCCCGGCCCGTCCAAAAGATGCAACAAACAGGCCTGAGCCCGGCCCGAACGGACTAAAAAGGAGATTCTCGGGCCGGGCCGGGCCGGGCCTCTGTGTTAAATGGCGATTTTGGTAAGCCCGAGTCCGGCCCGAACTGTTGCCCGGGCTAGGGAACCAGGCCTGAACCTAAAGCCCGGCCCGGTCTGGCCCGGGTTTTTCGGACCTTGCTCGGGCCGGGTCACCAGACCAGGCTGCCCATGCCCAGATCTACTTGAAACACATTTGTGCGACGACCCTATTTGGTTAACCTGTATATATGGCAAAGTTTTTTTTTTCGAAAGATCGAGCAATCGCTGGCATTTCATTCATTAGCAGGAAGCAATGGAAAAACATAAGATGGGGTGAGGATCCTAAGACCAGTTTTCATACTACTACAAAACATGACTACTACAAACATGACTAGCATTTTCCGGCCATATTTTACATTAAAAAACGCTAACTCCTCACGGCAGATCCCAGTAGGGGCTCTCGAAACCTGCTGTTCCCGCCTGGCACCATAGATCGATTGAGCTCTTGATGGCCTTCACTATATCATCAGCGAATAGTGTCTTCCCTCTGAAAACGCACCGGTTTCTTTCCTTCCGGATTTCCCAACATGTCAAGAGCATGGTGGCCTTGGTCTTTTCTCTATGAAGTGGCTGTGACTGCCTAACCGCCTTCCGCGTGATCTCCAGGACTAGTGTTCCCTTGCCGTGGTTGCATGGCAATAGTTGCCTGCATCCTGCCATGTTGCCCACCTGCAGCCAAACATCGCTAGAGATTCTACATTCTCTTATGAGGTGTTGTGTTGTCTCCAGGTTGCGCATGCATAGCAGGCAACAATAACTATTTTGCTAGCCCCGCCTCTGCGGACGGTCGTTGGTCCAGAGACGGTTTTGCACGAGAAACCAAGTGAAAATCTTGATGTTCCCTGGTACCTCTGACCTCCATATGAGTTGCTCCCAATCCGTGTGTACCCGGCCCTGGAATTGAGCGGAATATGCAGAGCTAGATGTGTAGATTCCTTTTTCCTTCAGGTTCCAGCGGATCGTATCTCTACTACCCTCCCTGATCATTGTTGCCGCAGGAAAGATCCGTCTATGGAACTCAATGAACTCCAGTAGTAGGGGTAGTGTGTCTCCATGCCATAGATTGTTTAGCCAGTTATCGTTACATAAGGCGTCTTGCACCGTCCCATTTTTCCGCTTCGAGTGGATGTAGACTAGAGGAAAGGAAGCCGCAAGCACGGGATGGCCATTCCAGGGGGAATGTCAAAACAGTGCAGTGGCATCGTCACCCACCGTCACCGTCGTTGCAGCAACAAAGAGAGCCTTATCATTGTTATTGCATGGCAGCGGCGTGCCTACCCATGGCGGATCCGGATCCACCCAGGCGATCCAGAGCCAGCGGAGTCTAAGTGCACGGCTAAACCACTCTAAATCAAGGATGCCAAGTCCTCCCAGCGGTTGCGGGGTGCAAACCATCAGCCAGTTCACTTTACAGGAGCCTCCGGTGATCTCCTCGTCTTGCTTCCATAAGAATGTATGTCTACATTTTTCAATCTCTTTAAGGAGATTTTTTGGCGCTTTTAGGACAAAGAGGGCGAATGTTGGCATGGCACTCAGGACACACTTGACTAATATCCTTCTACTAGCGACTGGTAGGAGCTTTCCCTTCCAACCGGCGAGCCTTGCCTTTATCCTATCAACTATGAATTGCAGAGCTATTCGCATTCTAGTGAGCGTGAGTGGCAGGCCTAGGTATGATGTTGGGAAGCTGCCAATTGTCCCTCCAAAAAACTTTGGAGGATATCTTCTATGTCTAAATTTTCACACCTAATGGGGAGAGCAGTTGATTTTGAAAGGTTGATGTGCAAGCTCAAAGCGTCACCAAACTTGTGGAGAATCAGCATTAGCACTTCAACTTCCCGTTTGCTTGGGTTGGCAAAGATGAATGCATCATCAGCGTATAGGCTGATGCATAGCTTTAGTTTTCTACCTGGAAGTGGTGCAATGACGTCATGCCGTGCAGCAACGTCTAGTAGATGATGAAGCGGATCAATAGCTAGGATGAATAGGAAGGGCGATAGTGGGTCTCCCTACCGTAGTCCTCGCTGGTGTCATATGGGTTGGCCCGCTACATGATTGAGCAGGAAGGAAGATGATGACGTAGACAATAGGAGGGCAATCCCGTCTCTCCACCGATTGCTAAAACCCAATTATTGCAGTAGCTCTAAAATGTACTCCCAAGGTACATTGTCGAATGCCTTGGCGATATCTAGCTTAAGAGGCAGGGCCAGAGATTTCCGACGATACAAGGCCTTAACTGAGTTTTGGACGTAAAGGAAGCTGTCGTGGATGCATTTAGTCCGTAGGAAGGCCGACTGGGCAAGAGAGATTAGTGTGTCAATAACACTTGCTAGCCGCATGGAGAGCACCATGGAGATTAATTTGGCGATGGAGTGAATGAGGCCGCCGCCCCATCTTTCTTTGGCACCAAAGCTACTGGTGCAGAGTTTAGTGCCCCAAAATTCCTCTAAGCCAAGTTGTAGAATTGGCTAAAGGCCTCCATGACATCCACTTTGATTGTTTCCCAGCACGCCCTGAAGAAGTGTCGTTGAAGCCATCAGGCCTCGGGGATTTTTCAGCCAGTGATGCCTTGATTGCTCGCCAAACCACTTCCTCTATTAATGGGTTATCCAACCTCACATCCTGCAAACTAGGAAGATCTGTGGAGTTCCATTGAATGGTTGTGTCACGATGCCGAGTCGTGCCTAGTGTGGATGCAAAGTGCTCATGGATTACCACAACTTTGTCCTCTTGAGACGTGACAATCCCCCTCGGCCCATGCATGCTGTGGATGAAGGCTTTCCTTCTACGTGAGTTTATTTTTGCCTGGAAGAATACAGTAGGTGCATCACCTGCCTTCAACCAAGTTATCTTAGAGGCTTGTCGTTTCCGAGCACGGTCAACCGCCGCTAGTCCTAATACACGCAGTTTGAGCAATTTTCAAAGGTGGAATTCAGCGTCCGAAAGAGTACAGTGCTCTTGCACTATGTCTAGGCGTAGAACCGCTTCGTTTGCCAAGTGCAGTTGAAGCTTTGCGCCTCCAAATAGGTTTTTGCTCCAGATCCTGAGGTCTTTTGCAACCCGGTTTAGCTTAGTGGTGATTCTTGCAAAGGCGCATCTAGTCACAGTTGGACGGTTCCATGCATGGCTAACTATTTCATGGAAGTGGGGGAACCGTGCCCAAAAGATTCAAATCTAAATTTTGCCATTCGTCTCGGTGGCTTCGCCGCAGCTAGTAGGAGGGGCAGTGATCCGAGTAGGATGTGGATGCAGCATGTAAAAAAATGTTGGGAAAGCCCCTCCCATTCTATGGTATAGAAGAACTTGTCTATACTAATTAGTGTTGGTGTGCGTCTTTCATTGCTCCAGGTGAAGCAACGGTTCTTACACTTAATCTCTCTAAGACCTCCTGTGTAGATGGTGGCACGGAATTTTCCCATGATTCTTCTATTGAGGTTGTTGTTATTTTTGTCTCTCGCCTCATAGATGATGTTAAAATCACCATTCATGAGCCAAGCCTCACCTGCTGGTGGAGCAGCTATGGCTATCTCCACAAGGAATTCATCCTTTCTGGCCTCGTCAGCCGGCCCATATATCATGGTCAGGCAGAACCAGGTTGTTGAGCCTACTAGAGAAACTCTAGCCGTAATGGCGAACTGGCCAATGGAGTGAGATTGTACTGAGGCCATGCTAGAATTCCAGAAGATGGCAGCTCCCCCTTGAGTGCCAATGGCCGGGAGGACAACACAATCATATAATCTGGTACCACCCATGTCCCTGGCCAGACTAGCAGTCCAACTCTCAATCTTTTTTTCCTTGATGCATAGGATGGCTAGCTTGTGGGAGTTTGCAATGTCTCTTACTACCGATCGTCTCGCCGGCGTGTTTAGCCCCCCGATGTTCCAGCTCATAATTGGGCAGTTTTCGTCATGCATGGGTAAAACTATCGTAGACTCTTCGGTCAAAGGTAATGGTAGTGGCAACTTGGAGCTGTTTTATACGCCGATAACTAAATTTAAGTTAAGCAAACATACGTACACACAGCCATCTACCGTGGGTTGCCGGTGGCCACCAATAGGCCCAAAACCCCGCCGGTAAGCAACAACACCTCTAGCCCTACTACAGGTACAAGAAGCTGAACATTTAACAAATCCTAACTCAAACAGCTCACTGCTGGTCGTCGACGGTAACGTAGACATATAATGCTAACTAACATGGAGCAGGAGAGAGCTCCTGTGCCTGGCTACCCAAGTCGGTGATCTCCTTGAGCGCACAGGCGTCAAGGTCTGTGAGCCTGGCAATGGCGTCGATGTCATCATCTGAGAGTGGTTTGTCAAAGCGCCAAATGAGGGCTTTGGCTGCCATTGCAGTCATCCTCTCCTTTGTCCTACGATCCCTAGTCCATGCAGCAAGTGAAGCGTAGCACACTGCGAAATTGGCACCGACGACGGGTTCTCGGCCTGCCTAGAGCTCTGTCTTGATGGTTTTGCAGTGGCTCTAGTCCTGAGGGGGGTCTTGTCTCTCGCCGCGTATTCCCGAAGATCGCCGGCATCATCATCTTGAACATAGCCTGGAGCCCCTCGTGGCTCTCATCTTCTTTCAGCTGTAGATCGGTCACCCTTTGCGTCACCGCACCCAGATGCAAGGCATGCGTGTCCGCTGCCTTGGGCGTGTGGCGAGCCAGCAAGAGAGCCAGCCCAAGGTCCACGGAGTCTCCCTAGCACTGTCTTCCTCATCAATGTCATCGAAGTCTAGCGGCTTGTCGAGCTTTACAGCGATCACTTGGTCGATCTTCGTGGTTGCAGCATCAATGCGTGGGGGAGTGAGCAGGCTCTTCTTTGCCCCCTCTAAGAACTCCACCACCGGATCGGGGTCCTGCGCTTGGGGTGGAACAGAGATCCGGTTCCTAGCAAGTTGGCGTGGTAGGGCGAGAAGGGAGGCATTGCTCAAGGATCCCTCACAAGCCTGAAGGTGGCTGCCATGCACCGACTCGTTCCTGAAGGAGGACTTGCGGGGCCGCTCCACCAGTTGGCCCTTTCCCTTAGCAGGGGTGATCGTGTGGTGCTTGTCGTTGCACAACTGCCTGTCGCGAGGCGCACCTTGCCGGCGGCGCGAGACAGGTGTGCGGCTGCGCCGGCTCTCCTTTGCATTGGCCGGAGCCGGGCCGCTGCCTCCAGCGCGACCCCTGCCCAACAACGTGTCCTTCCAAGACCTCCGCTGGTAGCCTGAGTCACCGTCATTGTTGTCTCTCTAGCCATCGCTAGAAGGCATGCCCCAGCATACTGTGGACACCACACGAGGCTGTGGGCGCATGGTGGGAGCAGCAATGGCCGACCTACTGTCCTCGACATGCTTGGTCCAAACCCCTTGCTCCACCCTGGGGTAGGGGTGCTCGCCAGGCTCGTCATCGTGCGAGGCGATGCCGCTCTACGGGGATGGGACGACCGCGGCGAGAGCGGCGACCAGTCTTACATGTGGTCTAGGTGGACCAGCAAATTGAACTGTAGCACCTCCGGCGGCGGCGCCACCGCACGGCTCAGGGGAGAAGCCAACCATCTTGTTGATCCGTCTGGCGCCCCTGGCATGCTTCTAGATGGTGTACTTTGTGGGGATATGGGCGACGTCCTGGCACGAGACTCAGAACCCAAAGAGCTTGGTATTGACACGTTCATGGGTCCGGCTGTCGATGCGGTCGATGATCAACTTGTCCCCGATTGCCTCCAACGCCCCCTCCATAGTCCAGAGGTACATGGGGAGCTTCTTGATGACAACCCGCACGTGCAACATCCATTTGAGGTGGATTGCATGCGCATCCTCCCTCCATGGCTCCAAGAGAAACAACACTCCATCCACCGACAGAGAGCCGCGCCGCACGACGAGGTCCTTGTGAGCTGGCATGGTGAAGTAGACGAAGAAGTCCTTCGGCGCATGATTGGTGACGCGGAGCAGGTGCGGCGGGATTTTGAGATCCCTCTCGAGCGTGTGGCCTAGGGATAGTGGGTTCGCCGCGTGCGTTGTGGTGCCCACCACCGTGACCACAATGGCGTGCTGGTGGAGGAGGAACACCTGCTGCTCCATGGCAGGTGATGAGGCGATGACCTTGTGGCTGTTGCGGGGGCAACATGCATGGTTGATGAGGGCGGCGGACGCCATGGCTTGCAGGGGCACGGTAGGTGGTCGAGGGGGAGGTGGGTGGGGGGAAGGATAGGCGCTCCCGCAGCGGGCGGCGTGAGGGAGCAGGCCCACCCGACGGCCTTCTACCGGAGTTTCTTGGGTTCTCCGGGAACTCTTTGCCAAAATGGCCGAGGAGCTTGCAGATGATGTAGCGAAGTGGCTCCCTAGAGTGAGCACGGTGGTGGTGGGGGCTCAGGAAACAAAACCAGAGTCCGCGTAGCTACAATAATAGGATGCTACCGTGATAGAACATAACAAAAAAATGATATATTAAGCTATCTTAGTACCTGGTCTTTGTCTTATCGGCCTTCAGACGACATGTTATTTTCCATGGACAATCCTTAGCCATGCAATGTGCCATCCACATACTGTTGTTAGCTTTATAAGTCCCATGATTAAATTCTTCATTAATTGTCCATTGTCTCGCAACCCCCCCCACAATATATCATTGTTGGAAAGATTGAACCTTTCTCAAGTTTTGGCTGATCTTTGTCATATAAGAGCATCTCCACTCGCCCCCCAAAAGGCCCCAAGGCCCTTTTTTATCGCCGGCGTGCAAAAATCAGCATACTCGTGCCCCCAGGAGCCCAAATTTCACCGGTTAGGGCTCAAACTGGCGTAGGCGAACGTAAGACGAACCCGGCGCACTGGGGGGCGCCTGGGGGCACTGGGAGAAACTTATTTTTGCATGAAAATTGGTGGGACCGGCGAGTCAGCGATCGCGCGCCTCTTCGTCGTCCTCATCGCCTCGGTTTCCCACGGGGAATCAATGCAAGGATGCCCCCTAGTCAGCCTTCCATTGATGCCTCACACCTTGCCCACCCACGCAGCCCGTTCGCCGCTATAAAAGCCGCCCCTCCACGCTGGTGGTTGCCACTCCTCGCCACACCTCCCTCTCACCGCCGACGCCCTCTTTCCTTGTTGGGGAACATTGCATGGGAAACAAAATTTTTCCTACGCGCATGCAAGATCTATCCATGTTGATGATCATCTACGAGAGGGAGAGTGGATCTACATACCCTTGTAGATCGCTAAGTGGCAAGCGTTAAGAAACACGGTTGGTGTAGTCGAACGTCTTCGCGATCCAAATCGCCGAGCATCCCGCGATCTCATCATGATCCGTCCCGCACTTATTGATTTCACTAAAAGATCCAAGCGTCGCACTTGTTTAATTGCAAAATCTTCTAATGGTTGGCTTTGTCATAGAAGACTTGGACATGTAGGCATGAGCAATCTAGATAAGCTAATCAAAAGTGATCATATACTTGGTGTTAAAGATGTTATCATTGACAAAGATAGACTTTGTAGTGCTTGTCGAGCTGGAAAGCAAGTAGGTGGAAGTCATCCCGTTAAGAATATCATGACTACTAGGAGACCACTCGAGTTACTTCACATGGATCTTTTTGGTCCCAATGCTTACAAGAGTCTCGGTGGAAATTCCTATGGTCTAGTTATAGTTGATGAATTTTCCAGATTTACGTGGGTACTCTTTCTTGATGATAAGTCGCAGGTTCAAATGATCTTCAAGAACTTCGCTCGCAAAGCGAAAAATTAGTTTGAAGTGAAGATCAAGAAGGTTCGGAGCGATAACGGATAGGAGTTCAAGAACACCCATGTGGATACCTTTCTTGACGAAGAAGGTGTCTCACATGAGTTCTCATCTACGTACACACCTCAACAAAATGGAGTTGTTGAGAGGAAGAACCGGACTCTCATTGAGATGGCAAGAACGATGCTTGACAAATACAAGACGCCAAGACACTTTTGGGCAGAAGCTGTTGAAACAACACATCATGTCACAAACCAACTTTACTTGCACAAGCTTCTCGGTAAAACGGCATACGAGCTACTCACCGGTAACAAACCCCAAGTCGGATACTTTCGGGTATTTGGCTCAAAGTGCTACATTCTTGATAAGCATCGTCGTACTAAAGTTACTCCGAAATCTCAAGAAGGATTCCTACTTGGTTACGGATCAAACTCTCACACTTACTGTGTCTACAACAACTTCACTCTAAAATTTGAAGAGAAGGTAGATGTGAATTTTGATGAATCTAATGGTTCGCGTGTCGAACAATTGCCAAATGATGTAGGTGATAAGGATCCTTCGGAAGCCATACTAGATCTACCCATTGGCAGGATTCGTCCCATGGAGGTGAAGGAGAGTACTTCATCAACTCAAGTGGAAGCCCCTACTTCACGTCAAGGTGAACCTCAACACGACATGGAGGCATCCACAAGCAGTACACGACACGATGGTGAAGTGGAGGGAGTGCATCATGAAGATCCACCACAAACACCTTCACCACCACCTCAAGGGAATGACACCTTCAACAACAACGAAGATGAACGAGATGATAATGAAGAAGAAGAAGCTCCACCATCCAACAATCGGAATCTGACCTGAGTTCGAGCTCAAGTGACCAAGAACCATCCCTTAAAACAAATCTTTGGTGATATACAAACAGGGAGAATCACTCGTTCTAAAACCGGTCTAGCTCACTTTTGCGAGCATTATTCCTTCATCTCTAGCATTGAGCCTTTAAAGGTAGAACAAGCTCTTGAAGATGTGGATTGGGTGAACGCAATGCATGAAGAGCTACACAACTCTGAGAGGAACGAAGTGTGGACACTCGTGGAGAAGGCCGAAGATGAGCACAACATCATCAGAACCAAATGGGTGTTTCGGAACAAACAAGACAAAGATGGTCAAGTTGTACGCAACAAGGCTCGTCTCGTAGCTCAAGGATATACGCAAGTCGAAGGTATGGACTATAGTGAGACTTATGCCCCTGTTGCTAGACTTGAAGCTATTCATAATCTTCTTGCTTATGCGAATCACCATGACATCACGCTTTATCAAGTGGACATCAAAAGTGCATTTTTAAATGGTGAGATTGAGGAAGAAGTTTATGTTAAGAAACCAGATGGTTTTGAGAATCCTAAGAAACCTAACCATGTTTACAAGCTTCGTAAAGCTCTTTATGGTCTTAAGCAAGCCCCTCGTGCTTGGTATAAATGTTTAACGAAGTTTCTCATCGAAAAAGGTTTTGAAATTGGTAAAATCGATGCAACCTTGTTTGCTAAGAGAGTTAATGGAGAATTATTTGTATGCCAAATGTATGTGGATGATATTATCTTTGGTTCCACTAACCCTCAATTTAGTGAAAGGTTTGGAAGGTTGATGTCCGAGAAGTATGAGATGTCTATGATGTCTGAGCTGAAATTCTTTCTTGGATTGCAAATCAAGCTATCAAGAGAAGGAACTTTCATCTCTCAAACTAAGTATACCAAGGACTTAATCAAGAGGTTCAACATGCAGGATTGCAAAGGTATGAAAACTCCTATGCCCACTAATGGACAGGTTGACCTTACCAGGGAGGATGAACCGGTTGATCAAAAGGTTTATCGATAATGATTGGTTCACTGTTATATGTATGTGCATCTCATCCCGATATTATTCTTAGTATTTGCATGTGTGCTAGATATCAAGCTGCACCTAAATAGTGCCATCTTTTGGCTGTGAAACGTATTGTGAGATACTTGATACAAACACCAAACTTTGGCATTTGGTATGCCAAGGGATCTTCTTTTAATCTTGTTGGCTATTCCGATTCGAACTATGCCGGAGACAAGGTTGATAGAAAATCTACCTCGGGTACTTGTCAATTTTTAGGTATATCTCTTGTGTCTTGGTCCTCCAAGAAACAAAACTTGGTATCTCTATCAACTGCCGAAGCTGAGTATATTGCTGCTGGATCTTTTTGTGCGCAATTACTATGGATGACACAAACGCTTAAGGATTATGGTATTCATGTTAAAAATGTTCCATTACTTTGCGACAATGAAAGTGCTATTAAAATTGGACATAATCCTATGCAACATTTGTTGGAAATATGCCCTAGAGGCAATACTAAAATGGTTATTATTGTATTTCCTTGTTCATGATAATTGTCTGTTGTTCATGCTATAATTGTGTTAACCGGAAACCGTAATACATGTGTGAATACATAGACCATAACATGTCCCTAGTGAGCCTCTAGTTGACTAGCTCGTTGATCAATAGATGGTCACGGTTTCATGACCATGGGCATTGGATGTCATTGATAACGGGATCACATCATTAGGAGAATGATGTGATGGACAAGACCCAATCCTAAGCGTAGCACAAGATCGTGTAGTTCGTTTGCTAAAGCTTTTCAATGTCAAGTATCGTTTCCTTAGACCATGAGATTGTGCAACTCCCGGATACCGTAGGAATGCGTTGGGTGTGCCAAACGCCACAACGTAACTGGGTGGCTATAAATGTGCACTATGGGTATCTCCGAAAGTGTCTGTTGGGTTGGCACGAATCGAGACTGGGATTTGTCACTCTGTGTGACGGAGAGGTATCTCTGGGCCCACTCGGTAAGACATCTTCATAATGAGCTCAATGTGACTAAGGAGTTAGACACGGGATGATGTGTTACAGAACGAGTAAAGAGACTTGCCGATAACGAGATTGAACAAGGTATAGGGATATTGACAATCGAATCTCGGGCAAGTGTGATACCGGTAGACAAAAGGAATTGTATACGAGATTGATTGAATCCCCGACATCGTGGTTCATCCGATGAGATCATCGTGGAGCATGTGGTAGCTAACATGGGTATCCAGATCCCACTGTTGGTTATATACCGGAGAGGTGTCTCGGTCATGTCTACATGTCTCCCGAACCCGTAGGGTCTACACACTTAAGGTTCGATGACGCTAGGGTTATAGAGAAATGGTATACATGATTACCGAAAGTTGTTCAGAGTCCTGGATGAGATCCTGGACGTCACGAGGAGCTCCGGAATGGTCCGTAGGTAAAGATTGATATATAGGAAGTCCAGTTTTGGTCACCAGAAAGTTTTCGGGCTCATCGATATTGTATCGGGAGTGCCGGGAGGGTGCCGGAGGACCCCCGGGAGGGGTGTGACGACCATAGGACTTTGTGGGCCCTTTGAGGAGGTGTGCCAGCCCTTATTGGGCTATCCAAGACCTTCTAGAAAGGCCCATGTGGCTGGAGATTCTAAGATAAAGGGCAAAGGGTTTTAAAAGAGGAGATCCACCTCCCTTGTGGGAGGTGGACTCTATCCCCACTTCGACCGAAGCCCTCCTCTTTGGAGGAGGGGCCAAGGCAGCCCTCCCTCTCCCTCCTCCTATATATACTTGAGGTTTTGGCCTTTTGAGAATAGTTATGAACTCTCTCTCACACGGCAAAGCCCTACCTCTCTTCTTCCTCCTCCGCAGCGCTTAGGCGAAGCCCTGCCGGAATAGCTTGCTACTCCACCACCATCACGCCGTCGTGCTACTATTGGATCCCTTACCTAACCTCTCCTTCCTCCTTGCTGGATCAAGGCATAGGAGACATCACCGGGCTACACGTGTGTTGAACGCGGAGGTGTCGTTGTTCGGCGCTTAGATCGGATTCCACCACGATCTGAATCGCTGCGAGTACGACTCCATCAACCGCGTTGTTGTAACGCTTCCGCTTAGCGATCTTCAAAGGTATGAAGATGCAATCTCTCCCAACTCGTTGCTGGTTTCTCCATGGATAGATCTTGGTGATCGTAGGAATTTTTTTGATTTACTACTACGTCTCCCAACAGTCTCCGACAAGTTCTTCAGTTGTAAGATGGAGGAAAATAGTTTCATCAGTGAGCACATAATCAAAATGTCTGGGTTGCACAACCGCTTGACTCAGCTGGGAGTTAATCTCTCAGATTACTCGGTCATTCACAGAATCCTCCACTCACTTCCACCTAGGTACAAGAGCTTTGTGATGAACTCCAACATGCAGGGTATGGAGAAGTCCATTCCTGAGTTGTACTCGATGCTGAAATCAGCGGAGGTCGAGATCAAAAAGGAGCATGAAGTGTTGATGGTGAATAAGACCACTAGTTTCAAGAAAGGCAAGGGTAAGATGAACTTCAATAAGGACGGAAAAGAAGTTGCCACGCCCGGTAAGCAAATTTCCGGGAAGAAGAACAAGCATGGACACAAGCCTGAGACTGAGTTCTTTTATTGCAAGGGTACCAGTCACTAGAAGCGGAACTGCCCCAAGTACTTAGCGGAAAAGAAGGCTGGCAACGTTAAAGGTATATGTGATATACTTGTTATTGATTTGTATCTTACCAACGCTCGTAGTAGCTCTTGGGTATTTCATACCGGTGCAGTTGCTCACATTTGTAGCTCCAAGGAGGAGCTGCGGAATAAGCAAAGACTCGCAAAGGACAAGGTGACGATGTGCGTCGGGAATGGTTCCAAGGTCGATGTGATCGCCATCGGCACGCTACCTCTACATCTACCTTCGGGATTAGTTTTAAACCTTAATAATTGTTATCTAGTACCAGCTTTGAGCATGAACATTGTATATGGATCTCGTTTGATGCGAGATGGCTACTCATTTAAATCTAAGAATAATGGTTGTTCTATTTGTTGGGGAACGTCGCATGGGAAACAAAAAATTTCCTACGCACACACAGATCTATCCATGGTGATGAGCATCTACGAGTGGGAGAGTGGATCTACATACCCTTGTAGATCGCTAAGCGGGAAGCGTTAAGAAACGCGGTTGGTGTAGTCGAACGTCTTCGCGATCCAAATCGCCTAGCGTCCCACGATCTCATCACGATCTGTCTCACGATCCAATCACGATCCGTCCCGTGAACTCATCACGATCCGTCCCGCGATCCAATCACGATCCGTCCTGCGATCCAATCACGATCCGTCCCGCGATCCAATCACGATCCGTCTCGCGATCTTGATCACGGTCCTTCCGATCTAGCGCCGAACGGACGACACCTCCGCGGTCAGCACACGTGCAGCTTGATGACGATCTCCACCATCTTGATCCAGCAAGAGGAAGTGGAGAGGAAGAAGAGTTCACCGGCAGCGTGACGGCGCTCCAGCGATCGTGGTGGAGCAATTCCGGCAGGGCTTCGCCTAAGCACTGTGGAAATCCGATCTAGAGGAGCAACGGTGGAACGGGTAGCACGTGGCTGTAAAATCAGGTGCAACTCACCCAAGTCCACCAATATATATAGGAGGGAGGGAGGACGAGGTCTGGCGCAAGGCCAAGGCCCCATAGGAGTCGGCCGAACCTATTAGGACTAGGATTCGTCCTTTTTTTCCTTTTTCCACCTTTTCCTATTGGGTTTTCTTCTCCAGCCACATGAGCCTTGTGTGGGAGTTTCCACCAGCCCACTAAGGGCTTATATTCACTCTCCCATATCCCATGATGCCTCTTGGGTCGAAATACCCCTCCCGGAGGTCTCCTGGTACACTACTGGTACTCCCGATACACTACCGATGAGCCCGAAACTTTTCCGGCGATCAAAATAGAACTTTCTCTATATGAATCTTTACCTCCGGACCATTCCAGAGCTCCTCGTGAAGTCCGGGATCTCATCCGTGACTCCGAACAACCTTCGGTCACCACCATACATAACTCTATACTACCGAAACGTCACCAAACCTTAAGTGTGCACACCCTGCGGGTTCGAGAACTATGTAGACATGACCGAGACACCTCTACGATCAATAACTAATAGCGGGACCTGGATGCCCATATTGGTTCCTACATATTCTATGAAGATCTTTATCGTTCGAACCTCTATGTCAAGGATTCAATTAAACCCGTATGATGTTCCCTTTATTCTTCGGTATGTTACTTGCCCGAGATTTGATCATCAGCATCTCCATACCTAGTTCAACCTCGTTACCGGAAAGTCTCTTTACTCGTTCCGTAATACAAGATCCCATGACTAACACTTAGTCACATTGCTTGCAAGGCTTGTTGTGATGTTGTATTACCGAGTGGGCCCTGAGATACCTCTCTGTCACACGGAGTAACAAATCCCAATCTTGATCCATGCCAACTCAACAGAAACCCTCGGAGATACTTGTAGAGTACCTTTATAGTCACCTAGTTACGTTGCGACATTTTATACACACAAGGCACTCCTCCGGTGTCAGTGAGTTGCATGATCTCATGGTCATAGGAACATATACTTGACATGAAGAAAATAGTAGCAATAAACTGACACAATCATATGTGACGTTTGTAGTTTGGGTCTTGTCCATCACACCATTCTCCTAATGATGTGATCCTGTTATCAAATGACATCTCATGTCCATGCCTAGGAAACCTTAACCATCTTTGATCAACGAGCTTGTCCATTAGAGGCATACTAGGGACATGGTTTTGTCTATGTATCCACACATGCATCTAAGTCTCCGATCAATACAATTATAGCATGGATAATAAACGATTTATCATGAACAAGGAAATATGATAATAACTAATTTATTATTGCCTCTAGGGAATATTTCCAACAGTCTCCCACTTGCACTAGAGTCAATAATGTAGTTCACATCACCATGTGATACGCATTGTTATGAATCTAAAACCCAATGAGTTCTGGGGCTCGATCATGCTTTGCTTGTGAGAGAGGTCTTATAGTCAACGGGTCAAGCTGTAAACACTGCTACCACGCTCCACTTGGTACTATTCCAAATGGATTCTCCACTATATGTATCCAGATTGCTACTACGGGTCATCCGGATTGGTATTAAAGCTTGCATCGACGTAACTCTTTACGACAAACTCTTCATCACCTCCATAATCAAGAAACATCTCCTTAGTCTTTTAGTTACTAAGGATAATCTTGACCGCTGTCTAGTGATCCACTCTTGGATCACTCTTGTACCCCTTGACGGACTCATGGCAAGGCACACACAGGTGCGGTACACAGCATGGCATACTATATAGAGCCTATGGCTAAGGCATAGGGGACGACATTCGTCCTTTCTCTTTCTTCTGCCGTTGTCGAGCTTTGAGTCTCACTCAACTTCACACCTTACAAAGCAGGCAAGAACACTTCTCTCTGACTAATCCATTTTGAACTCTTTCAAAATATTGTCAAGGTATGTACCCATCGAAAGTCTTATCAAACATCTTGATCTATCTTTACAGATCTTGATGCTCAACAATTAGGTAGCTTTATACAGGTCTTCCTTTGAAAAACTCTTTTCAAACAACCGTTTATGCTCTCCAGAAATTCTACATCATTTCTGAATAGCAATATGTCATCCACATATACTTATCAGAAACTCTATAGTGCTCCCACTCACTTTATTGCAAATACAAGTTTCTCGTAAACTTTGTATAGACTCAAAAACTTTGATCACCTCATCAAAGTGTATATTCCAACTCCGATATGCTTGCTTTAGTTCATAGAAGAATCACTGAAGCTTGCACACCTTTTAGCAACCTTAGGACTGACAAAACCTTCTAGTTGTATCACATACAACCTTTCCTCAATTAACCATTAAGGGAACGATGTTTTGACATCCATCTGCCAGATTTCATAATTGAAAGTGCAGCAACTGGTAACATAGTTTCAACAGACTTTAGCATCGCTATGAGTAAGAAAGTCTCATCGAAGTTAACTCCTTGAACTTGTCGTAAACTTCTTTGCAACAAGTTGAGCTTTACAAATGGTGACATTTACCATCAGTGTCTGTCTTCACTTTAAAGATCCATTTGTACTTAAAGACCTGCCGTCCAACGAGCAAGTCCACCAAAGTCTATACTTGGTTTTCATACATGGATCCTTTCTCGGATTTCATGGCCTCTAACCATTTGTTGGTTTTCGGGCCCATCATCGCTTCTCCATAGTTCGTAGGTTCATCGTTATCCAACAACATGACCTCCAAGATAGGGTTGTCGTACCGCTTAGGAGCAGTACACGTCCTTGTCGACCTACGAAGTTTGATAGTAACTTGATCCGAAGCTTCATGATCATCATCATTAACTTCCTCTTCAACTAACGTAGGCTTCACAGAAACAACTTCCTGCACTACTCTCTGGTTGAGACAAAGGTTCAATAACCTCATCAAGTTCTATCTTCCTCCCACTGAATTCTTTCAAGAGAAACTTTTCCTCGAGAAAGGACCCAGTTTTAGCAATAAACATTTTATGCTTGGATCTGAGATAGAAGGTTCACCCAACTGTTCTTAGGGTATTCTATGAAGATGCATTTGTCCGCTTTGGGTTCGAGCTCATTAGGTGAAAACATTTTCCACACAAGCGTCGCAGCCCCAAACATTAAGAAATGACAGCTTAGGTTTCTATCAAACCATAATTCACATGGTGTCATCCCAACAGATTTAGATGGTGCCCTATTTAAAGTGAATGTAGTTGTCTCTAATGCATAACCCCAAAATTATAGTAACAAAACGATAATAGACATCATAACACGCACCATATCCAATAGAGCACGACTATGACGTTCGGACACACCATCACACTATGGTGTTCCAGGTGGCGTGAGTTGTGAAACAACTTTCACATTGTCTAAAGTTGTATGCCAAATTCGTAACTTGGATATTCACCTCCACGATCATATCGCAAACATTTTTATCTTCTTGTCACGATGATCTTAAACTTCACTCTGAATTTGCTTGAACCTTTCAAACGATTCAGACTTGTGTTTCATTAAGTAAATATACACTATATCTACTCAAATCATCAGTGAAGGTAAGAAAATAACGATATCCACCGCACGCTACAAGACTCATTGGATTGCATACATCAACATGTATCATTTCCAATAAATCACTTGCCCGCTTTATCAAAACAGAAAATGGGGTCCTTAGTCATCTTGACCAAGAGGCATGGTTCGCACATCTCAACCGATTCGAAATCGAATGAGTCCAAAGATCCATCAGCATGGAGTTTCTTCATGCATTTTATACCAATATGACATTTAGCTACAGTGCCACAAGTATGTGGTACTATTATTATTAACTTTGTATCTTTTTGGCATCAATGTTATGAACATGTGTATTACTACGATCAAGTTTCAACAAACCATTCTTACTGGGTGCATGACCATTGAAGGTACTATTCATGTAAATAGAATAACCATTATTCTCTAACTTAAATGAATAACCGTGTTGCAATGAACATGATGTAACGACCCGACTTGAAAGGTCAAGTCTCCGGTGTTTCCGTACCATCGCAAGATCATGCTGGTACACACACGGTACATCAATGTATATATATCAAAGGGAAATCACACAGCATTATATTAATCGAAATCTCATATCGAGTCCTTTATTACAATAAAAATTACAATAAAGTGGCCAAAAAGCCAACTCATGAGAATAACTAAATCTTGCGGAAGCGTCGACGGTAGATGAGTCCATCCGACTCCAAGGGCATCTCACTGAGCATAGAACGTGTCCTCACTCCTGGTCGGAAAAGTACTCTGCAACATGATACGTTGCAGCCGTGTAGGTCAGCATATGGAATATGCCGGCAAAGTCACAGTAGAGGTGTGAAAATAATCAGCTAGTCTATATGCATATATGGCAGGTGGGGTGGTAAGTTTTGCGTAAAGCCAATTTTTCCTACATCAAGAAAAGGGGCTAAGCAAAACATTACTAAGTTGGTTGATTAATGAGATGGTTCCACCAACCAATTCTCATTTCCCAGAATTATTAATACCCACATCATCATTATTAATTGTGTTGAGAGTTCCGGAAGTTCCAATTCCTTTGGCTCAAGTCGTCCATGACCGTGGACACGGCTAATCGATTAGGTTTAAGTACTCTGCAGAGTTTTGCACACGTTCCCCACAAGATTTGGTCGCCTCCGTTTGATTTCTCGCACTTCAGGGTGTTTGAGAAACGGATGACCAAAACATGGTCTGCCAAAGGGTTTCCCTGCGACTCTGTCGGTGCCCATCCTTTCCTACCGTTCTTCTACCTCTCGTAGCACCGCCTGTCCAGGGTCACCACGATATCCGACCAAGCCAGAGCCCATAATGACTTGTGGCTGTGCAGGTAAGCCTTGGGTTTTAAAGCATCCATCCATCTCTTTGTGCCTGGGTGGACCTTTCCGCGTGAATACTGGCCATCTCCAGCATCACCTAGGCTAACCACTGGTTTCTCCAGGGTGCCGTTCAACCATCATCCACCCAGAGGTATGTTGAAAACTCGGAGTCTTAAATCTTGATCATTATGTAGGTCTTGAAATTATTAACTCTCTCAACTCTCATGAATCACACAACCAACCCCGTCTACTAATAGCATAGCAAAAGTAAAACAACGTTTCCCGGGGCCAAAGTTGTCAAAGAGGGTTGAGGAGGGGTACCTACCACATGATACTATTACAATGTAACCAAGTTTCCAACTAACCTATCTTGCATGCAATTGGGGAGATGGTAGAACTAATGCATATAAAACATGGGTAAAAATATGATCAAAGTGACTTGCCTGATTGATGATCTTCGTACGTGAGTGACTCTAAGTAACAAGCTTCGCACTCCGAATAATCTAACGAAGCAAACAAGCACTCAAATAAGCATACAACCAAAATAAGTACTCATAACATTCAGCAAAGAAGTACTAAACAATCAAGGCAAACAATGCACAAAAGTCTCTAGCAAGTAAAACACACAAGGTTTTGTTTTCCAAAGGAGATGATGAAAACACTACTACATAATAAAACTATTTTGAAATAACAAGACAATTGTTGATAGCAAGGCAACAATAGAATATTTTAATATTGAACAAAACAAAATCAATTTAATTTTGTTGGGAAAACTTTAGTAAAGTTTGTAAAAGTTTTGATAAACACTATATGAATCAACTATAGTTGTACTAACAAAAGAAATGAAAAACTAACTTATTATTTATTAGTAAAACATGTTCTTGATAGAAAATAATTTACTACTAAATCTGTCTTAGAAAACAGAATTAAAATATACAAAACTTTGTATGAAAACAAAACTATTACTAGTTAGTTGTTTAGTCAAATTAAGCCTATTTGAAAAGACATTGTGATTCCTATGTTAAATAAAATTAAACTAAGCAAATTTATATTTTTTTATTAACAGTGAGTGAAGACACTAAGTGTTTACTACAGAACCTAATAAACAAATAAAACCAAATTCTAAAATCAAACTAATTAAAATTAAGTTTATAAAACTATATTATAATACTAGACAGATTCTGTTTTTTAACTGAAACACAAATCAAATATATCCTAAAAATCCTCAAACTAAACATGGATATAGTCCTAACCAATACCAAACAGTAGCAAAAAGATTCACATCAAAATCTATTTTCAAACTCTAGTTATTCAGATTTGAAGATTTTGAGCAAATTTGATTAAGTTCAAATTTTATAGTTCAAATTTGAAATTTGAAAGTACAGGGTGAAACTACATGAAAATTGTGAGCTATTGCAAAAAGAATCAACTCAAAACACTAAATAGATTAAAAGATATAAGCAAAACAAAATTTGAAAACATTCTGTTAATTAAAACAAAACTGAAAAAGAAAAACTGACTTTGCAACGGCCAGGGGGCTACGTGGCGCTGTCCGATTGGCTAAGGGGGTGTGCGCTCGAGGATTACGGGCGGGCGACCGATCGGAAGAAGAAAACGGTTCGGAATAAATCCGATCTAATCACGGTCGTTGATTCGGGATCCGATGGTCGAGGGAGCTTACGGAGGGAGGTTGCCGGTGTCGGGGTTTCTACGGCGATCCGAAGGCGGCGAGGACGACGGCGAGGCGCTCCAGTGGTCGGGGAGGACGGGGAAATGGTCCGGGCGACGGCGACGGTTCTCCGGAGTCGACTGGTGGCAACAATGGGGCGAACGGTGGTCGGACGTGGTGGCTAGGGTCGACGGCGAGCTCCGGTGGGGAAGTAGCTCCGGCGAGCAATTGACAGCGTCTCGGCGAGAGAGAAAAAGGGGACTCGGGGTGAACGGATGCGGGAAGTGGCCGGCTACTTATAGGGCGCTCGAGGGGTGCGGGGGAGTTAAGAGGAGAGAGATCCGGTGAGGGAGGAAACGGCTGGCGAGTCGGGTCCGGCGCGCGCGGGGAGGAGGGCGATGACCGTTTCGGGGCAACGGTCGGTCGGGTGTGGGACCTAGCGTCAGAGAGAGAGGGAGGCGTTACTGCGCTCGGTCGGCCGGCTTCTAATTAATTCGCGAGTAACTGTCGTGGGCCGGCCCGTTTAATACCGGAAACGGTTACCGTTTCTTTTTAATAATTTTCCAGAGACATTCAAATACATTTAAAGCATTCAAATCATCTCTAAATATAGGGGTATTATATATGAAAATTAACAGAATAATAAATGCTATTTAATGAACATTTCTATTCTGTCATTTGAATACTTTGAAAAAAATAATATTTTCAGAAATTGCCTAATTGTTTTTTAAACCCTTTTTGCAAATATTTTCAAAATAACCCCTGGTTATTATTGTTCAAATATATCACCAATTAGTACCTGGTGTGGAGTGTCATGTTCCTCCTCTCTTATTTGAACTTATAACCAAAATTTCCAATAGGTGAAAGCAACATAGGGAATAGTAGAAAGAGCTTTCTGAAATCCAGAAGAGACATTTCAACAAACACATACATACAAGCAATGATGCTGCTAG
This sequence comes from Hordeum marinum, assembly GCA_022496015.1. NCBI lineage: Eukaryota > Viridiplantae > Streptophyta > Magnoliopsida > Poales > Poaceae > Hordeum > Hordeum marinum. The sequence continues at coordinate 516,512,338 of CM039676.1, read as the reverse complement.
ATGCATAGCTATAATCATAACATTCCAAAATGAAATTTTGGGATGTTACACATGATCTAATCATGTTCATACTCAACGCAAAAACACCAAATAACATTTATTTAGGTTCGTCACTAATCTCGAAGGTAGAGAGAGCGTGCGATGTTGATCACATCAACCTTGGAAACATTTCCAACACACATTGTCACCTCACACTTAGCTAGTATCCGTTTATTCCGTAGCTTTTACTTCGAGTTACTAACATTTAGCAACCGAACCGGTATCCAATACCCAGGTGGTACTAGGAGTACTAGCAAGGTACACATCAATAACACGTATATCAAATATACTTCTGTCGACTATGCCAGCCTTCTTATCTACCAAGTATCTAGGGTTGTTCCCCTTCAGCGACCGTTCTCCTCATAATTGAAGCACTTAGTCTCAGGTTTTGGTTAGACTTTGGGTTGCTTCACTGGAGCTACAACTGACTTGCTATCCATGAAGTTTCCCTCCTTGCTCTTGCCCTTCTCGAAACTAGTGGTTTTGACTAACCATCAACACTTCTATCCCTGGCGTTTCATAGTTCATCACCACGTTCTATTAGCTTTAGTGACAGTGACTTGGAGAACTATATCAATCACTATCTTATCTAGAAGATCAACTCCCACTCGATTCAAGCGATTGTAGCACCTAGACAATCTGAGCACATGCTCAACGATTGAGCTATTCTCTTTCATATTACAGGCAAAGAATCTTGTTGGAGATCTCATAACTCGCAACACGGGCATGAGCCTGAGATCCTAATTTCAGCTCTTAGAACATCTCATATGTTCTGTGACGTTCAAAGCGTTTTGGAGCCTCAATTCTAAGCCGTAATGCATGACGCACTAAACTATCAAGTAGTCATCAGAACGTGCCTGTCAGATGTTCACAACATCTATAGACGACGCTAGAGGGGTTGGCGCACCGAGCGGTGCATTAAGGACATAAGCCTTCTGTGCAGCAACGAGGATAATCCTCAGATCATGGAGCCAGTCCGCAATATTGCTACCATCATCTTTCAACTCTATTTCTCTAGGAACATATAAAAATACAAGGGAGCTACAGCGTGAGCTAGTAATCTACAACACAATTTGCAAAGACACTACTGACTATGTTCATGATAATGAGTTCAATTAATCATATTACTTAAGAACGCCCACTCAAATTGACATCCCTCCGGTCATTCGAGTGACACATGATCCAAATTCACCAACACAAGTCCAATCATCACGTGAGTTGAGGTGGTTTCAATGGTGAACATCATCATGTTGATCATATCTGCTATATGACTCATGTTCGACCTTTCAGTCTCTTGTGTTCCGAGGCCATGTCTGTACATGCTAGGCTCATCAAGTTTAACCCGAGAGTTCTACACGTGCAACACTCGCTTGCACCCGTTGTATGTGAATGTAGAGTCTATCACACCCGATCATCACGTGGTGTCTCAACACGACGAACTTTCGCAACAGTACACACTTGGGGAGAACACAATTTATCTTGAAATTAAGTGAGGGATCACCTTATAATGCTACCGTCTTACTAAGCAAAACAAGGTGCATAAAAAGGATTACATCACATGAAAATCATAAGTGACATGATATGGCCATGAACTTGTGCTTTTGATCTCCATCTAGAAAGCACCAACATGATCTCCATCGTCACCGGCAAGACACCATGATCTCCATCATCTTGATCTCCATCAACGTGTCGCCATCGGGGTTTTCACGCCCAACATGCTTACTACTATTGCTACCGTTTAGCGATAAAGTAAAGCATTACATAGCGCTTAATGATTGACATGCAGGTCATACAATAATTATAGATAACCCTATGGCTCCTGCCGGTTGCCGTACTCATCGACATGCAAGTCGTGATAATCTATACATCACATGATCATCTCATACATCACATATATCACATCATGTAATTAGCCATATCACATCACAACATACCCTGCAAAAACAAGTTAGACGTCCTCTAATTGTTGCTGCATGTTTTACGTGGCTGCTACGGGTATCTAACAAGAACAATGCTCATCTACGCAAAAACCATAACGGTGATACACTAGTTGCTTTTCAACCTTCTCAAGGACCACCTTTGTCGAATCCGATCCAACTAAAGTGAGAGAAACTAGCATCCGCAAGCCATCTATGCAACAAGTTGTGGTCGAGGGAACCGGTCTCTCGTAAGCGTACGAGTAATGTTGGTCTGGGCCACTTCATCTCACAATACCGCTGAACCAAAATCCGACCAAGGGAGGAAGCAATCTAAGCATCAACGCCCACAAACCTTTTGTGTTCTACTCGAGATCTCATCTACACATAGACCTAGCTCTGATACCACAGTTAGGGAACATCGCATGGGAAACAAAAATTTTCCTACGCACACGCAAATCTATCCATGGTGATGAGCATCTACGAGAGGGAGAGTGGATCTACATACCGTTGTAGATCGCTAAGCTGGAAGCGTTAAGAAACGCGGTTGGTGTAGTCGAACGTCTTCGCGATCCAAATCGCCGAGCGTCCTGTGATCTCATCACGATCCGTCTCGCGATCCAATCACGATCCGTCCCGCGAACTCATCACGATCCGTCCCTCGATCCAATCACGATGCGTCTCGTGATCTTGATCACGGGCCTTCCGATCTAGCGCCGAACGGACGACACCTCCGCGTTCAGCACACATGCAGCTTGATGACGATCTCCGACATCTTGATCCAGCAAGAGGAAGTGGAGAGTAAGAAGAGTTCACCGGCAGCGTGATGGCGCTCCGGTGATGGTGATGGAGCAATTCCGGCAGGGCTTCGCCTAAGCACTGTGGAAATCCGATCTAGAGGAGCAACGGTGGAACAGGTAGCACATGGCTATAAAATCAGGTGCAAATCACCCAATTCCACTAATATATATAGAAGGGAGGGAGGAGGAGGGCTTGTGCAAGGCCAAGGCCCCATAGGAGTCGGCCGAACCTATTAGGATTGGAGGACTCTCCTCCAATCCTAGTAGGACTAGGATTTGTCCCTTTTTTTTTCCTTTTTCCACCTTTTACTATTGGGTTTTCGTCTCCAGCCACATGGGCCTTGCGTGGGAGTTTCCACCAGCCCACTAAGGGATGATATTCACTCTCCCACAGCCCATGAAGCCTCTTGGGTCGAAATACCCCTCCCGGAGGTCTCCCAGTACACTACCGGCACTCCCGGTACACTACCGATGAGCCCGAAACTTTTCTGGCGACCAAAATAGGACTTCATATATATGAATCTTTACCTCCGGACCATTCCGGAGCTCCTCCTGACGTCCTGGATCTCATCCTGGACTCCTAACAACCTTCGATCACCACCATACATCACTCTATACTACCGAATCGTCACCAAACCTTAAGTGTGCAGACCCTGCGGGTTCGAGAACTATGTAGACATGATCGAGACACTTCTACGGTTAATAACCAATAGCGGGACTGGATGCCCATATTGGTTCCTACTTATTCTATGAAGATCTTTATCGGTCGAACCTCTATGTCAAGGATTAAGTTAATCCCGTTTGATGTTCCCTTTGTTCTTCGGTATGTTACTTGCCCGAGATTCGATCGTCGGTATCTGCATACCTAGTTCAACCTCGTTACCGGCAAGTCTCTTTACTCGTTCCGTAATACAAGATCCCGTGACTAACACTTAGTCACATTTCTTGCAAGTCTTGTTGTGATGTTGTATTACCGAGTGGGCCCTGAGATACCTCTCTGTCACACGGAGCAACAAATCCCAATCTTGATCCATGCCAACTCAACACACCCTCGGAGATACCTGTAGAGTACCTTTATAGTCACCTAGTTACATTGCGACGTTTGATACACACAAGGCACTCCTATGGTGTCAGTGAGTTGCATGATCTCATGGTCATAGGAACATATACTTGACATGCAGAAAATAGTAGCAATAAACTGACACGATCATATGCTACGTTTGTAGTTTGGGTCTTGTCCATCACACCATTCTCCTAATGATGTGATCCTGTAATTAAATGACATCTCATGTCCATGGCTAGGAAACCTTAACTTGTGCTTTTGATCTCCATCTAGAAAGCACCGGCATGATCTCTATCGTCACCAGCAAGACACCATGATCTCCATCATCTTGATCTCCATCAACGTGTCGCCATCGGGGGTGTCGCGCCTAACATGCTTACTACTATTGCTACCGTTTAGCGATAAAGTAAAGCATTACATAGCGCTTAATGATTGACATGCAGGTCATACAATAATTAAAGACAACGCTATGGCTCCTGCCGGTTGCCGTACTTATCGACATGCAAGTCGTGATAATCTATACATCACATGATCATCTCATACATCACATATATCACATCATGTAATTAGCCATATCACATCACAACATACCCTGCAAAAACAAGTTAGACGTCCTCTAATTGTTGTTGCATGTTTTACGTGGCTGCTACGGGTATCTAACAAGAACAATGCTCATCTACGCAGAAACCACAACGGTGATACACTAGTTGCTTTTCAACCTTCTCAAGGACCACCTTTGTCGAATCCGATCCAACTAAAGTGAGAGAAACTAGCACCCGCAAGCCATCTATGCAACAAGTTGCGGTCGAGGGAACCGGTCTCTCGTAAGCGTACGAGTAATGTTGGTCGGGGCCACTTCATCTCACAATACCGCTGAACCAAAATCCAACCAAGGGAGGAAGCAAACTAAGCATCAACGCCCACAAACCTTTTGTGTTCTATTCGAGATCTCATCTCCACATAGACCTAGCTATGATACCACAGTTGGGGAACATCGCATGGGAAACAAAAATTTTCCTACGCACATGCAAATCTAACCATGGTGATGAGCATCTACGACAGGGAGAGTGGATCTACATACCCTTGTAGATTGCTAAGCGGGAAGCGTTAAGAAACGCGGTTGGTGTAGTCGAACGTCTTCGCGATCCAATTCGCCGAGCGTCCTGCGATCTCATCATGATCCATCTCGCGATCCAATCACGATCCGTCCCGCTAACTCATCACGATCTGTCCCTCGATCCAATCACGATCCGTCTCGTGATCTTGATCACGGGCCTTCCGATCTAGCGCCGAATGGACGACACCTCTGCGTTCAGGACACGTGTAGCTTGATGACGATCTCCAACATCTTGATCCAGCAAGAGGAAGTGGAGAGTAAGAAGAGTTCACCGGCAGCGTGATGGCGCTCCGATGATGGTGATGGAGCAATTCCGGCAGGGCTTCGCCTAAGCACTTCGGAAATCCGATCTAGAGGAGCAACGGTGGAACAGGTAGCACGTGGCTGTAAAATCAGGTGCAAATCACCCAATTCCACTAATATATATAGGAGGGAGGGAGGAGGAGGGCTGGCGCAAGGCCAAGGCCCCATAGGAGTCGGCCGAACCTATTAGGGTTGGAGGACTCTCCTCCAATCCTAGTAGGACTAGGATTCATCCCTTTTTTTTTCCTTTTTCCACCTTTTACTATTGGGTTTTCTTCTCTAGCCACATGGGCCTTGCGTGGGAGTTTCCACCAGCCCACAAAGGGCTGATATTCACTCTCCCTCAGCCCATGAAGCCTCTTGGGTCGAAATACCCCTCCCGAAGGTCTCCCGGTACACTACCGGCACTCCCGGTACACTACCGATGAGCCCGAAACTTTTCCGGCGACCAAAATAGGACTTCATATATATGAATCTTTACCTCCGGACCATTCCGGAGCTCCTCCTGACGTCCTGGATCTCATCCTGGACTCCTAACAACCTTCGATCACCACCATACATCACTCTATACTACCGAATCGTCACCAAACCTTAAGTGTGCAGACCCTGCGGGTTCGAGAACTATGTAGACATGATCGAGACACTTCTATGGTTAATAACCAATAGCGGGACTGGATGCCCATATTGGTTCCTACTTATACTATGAAGATTTTTATCGGTCGAACCTCTATGTCAAGGATTAAGTTAATCCCGTGTGATGTTCCCTTTGTTCTTCGGTATGTTACTTGCCCGAGATTCGATCGTCGGTATCTGCATACCTAGTTCAACCTCGTTACCGGCAAGTATCTTTACTCGTTCCGTAATACAAGATCCCGTGACTAACACTTAGTCACGTTTCTTGCAAGTCTTGTTGTGATGTTGTATTACCGAGTGGGCCCTGAGATACCTCTCTGTCACACGGAGCAACAAATCCCAGTCTTGATCCATGCCAACTCAACAGACACCCTCGGAGATACCTGTAGAGTACCTTTATAGTCACCTAGTTACATTGCGACGTTTGATACACACAAGGCACTCCTCTGCTGTCAGTGAGTTGCATGATCTCATGGTCATAGGAACATATACTTGACATGCAGAAAATAGTAGCAATAAACTGACACGATCATATGCTACGTTTGTAGTTTGGGTCTTGTTCATCACACCATTCTCCTAATGATGTGATCCTGTAATTAAATGACATCTCATGTCCATGGCTAGGAAACCTTAACTTGTGCTTTTGATCTCCATTTAGAAAGCACCGGCATGATCTCTATCGTCACCGGCAATACACCATGATCTCCATCATCTTGATCTCCATCAACGTGTCGCCATCGGGGGTGTCGCGCCTAACATGCTTACTACTATTGCTACCGTTTAGCGATAAAGTAAAGCATTACATAGCGCTTAATGATTGACATGCAGGTCATACAATAATTAAAGACAACGCTATGGCTCCTGCCGGTTGCCGTACTTATCGACATGCAAGTCGTGATAATCTATACATCACATGATCATCTCATACATCACATATATCACATCATGTAATTAGCCATATCACATCACAACATACCCTGCAAAAACAAGTTAGACGTCCTCTAATTGTTGTTGCATGTTTTACGTGGCTGCTACGGGTATCTAACAAGAACAATGCTCATCTACGCAGAAACCACAACGGTGATACACTAGTTGCTTTTCAACCTTCTCAAGGACCACCTTTGTCGAATCCGATCCAACTAAAGTGAGAGAAACTAGCACCCGCAAGCCATCTATGCAACAAGTTGCGGTCGAGGGAACCGGTCTCTCGTAAGCGTACGAGTAATGTTGGTCGGGGCCACTTCATCTCACAATACCGCTGAACCAAAATCCAACCAAGGGAGGAAGCAAACTAAGCATCAACGCCCACAAACCTTTTGTGTTCTATTCGAGATCTCATCTCCACATAGACCTAGCTATGATACCACAGTTGGGGAACATCGCATGGGAAACAAAAATTTTCCTACGCACATGCAAATCTAACCATGGTGATGAGCATCTACGACAGGGAGAGTGGATCTACATACCCTTGTAGATTGCTAAGCGGGAAGCGTTAAGAAACGCGGTTGGTGTAGTCGAACGTCTTCGCGATCCAATTCGCCGAGCGTCCTGCGATCTCATCATGATCCATCTCGCGATCCAATCACGATCCGTCCCGCTAACTCATCACGATCTGTCCCTCGATCCAATCACGATCCGTCTCGTGATCTTGATCACGGGCCTTCCGATCTAGCGCCGAATGGACGACACCTCTGCGTTCAGGACACGTGTAGCTTGATGACGATCTCCAACATCTTGATCCAGCAAGAGGAAGTGGAGAGTAAGAAGAGTTCACCGGCAGCGTGATGGCGCTCCGATGATGGTGATGGAGCAATTCCGGCAGGGCTTCGCCTAAGCACTTCGGAAATCCGATCTAGACGAGCAACGGTGGAACAGGTAGCACGTGGCTGTAAAATCAGGTGCAAATCACCCAATTCCACTAATATATATAGGAGGGAGGGAGGAGGAGGGCTGGCGCAAGGCCAAGGCCCCATAGGAGTCGGCCGAACCTATTAGGGTTGGAGGACTCTCCTCCAATCCTAGTAGGACTAGGATTCATCCCTTTTTTTTCCTTTTTCCACCTTTTACTATTGGGTTTTCTTCTCTAGCCACATGGGCCTTGCGTGGGAGTTTCCACCAGCCCACAAAGGGCTGATATTCACTCTCCCTCAGCCCATGAAGCCTCTTGGGTCGAAATACCCCTCCCGAAGGTCTCCCGGTACACTACCGGCACTCCCGGTACACTACCGATGAGCCCAAAACTTTTCCGGCGACCAAAATAGGACTTCATATATATGAATCTTTACCTCCGGACCATTCCGGAGCTCCTCCTGACGTCCTGGATCTCATCCTGGACTCCTAACAACCTTCGATCACCACCATACATCACTCTATACTACCGAATCGTCACCAAACCTTAAGTGTGCAGACCCTGCGGGTTCGAGAACTATGTAGACATGATCGAGACACTTCTATGGTTAATAACCAATAGCGGGACTGGATGCCCATATTGGTTCCTACTTATACTATGAAGATTTTTATCGGTCGAACCTCTATGTCAAGGATTAAGTTAATCCCGTGTGATGTTCCCTTTGTTCTTCGGTATGTTACTTGCCCGAGATTCGATCGTCGGTATCTGCATACCTAGTTCAACCTCGTTACCGGCAAGTATCTTTACTCGTTCCGTAATACAAGATCCCGTGACTAACACTTAGTCACGTTTCTTGCAAGTCTTGTTGTGATGTTGTATTACCGAGTGGGCCCTGAGATACCTCTCTGTCACACGGAGCAACAAATCCCAGTCTTGATCCATGCCAACTCAACAGACACCCTCGGAGATACCTGTAGAGTACCTTTATAGTCACCTAGTTACATTGCGACGTTTGATACACACAAGGCACTCCTCTGGTGTCAGTGAGTTGCATGATCTCATGGTCATAGGAACATATACTTGACATGCAGAAAATAGTAGCAATAAACTGACACGATCATATGCTACGTTTGTAGTTTGGGTCTTGTCCATCACACCATTCTCCTAATGATGTGATCCTGTAATTAAATGACATCTCATGTCCATGGCTAGGAAACCTTAACTTGTGCTTTTGATCTCCATCTAGAAAGCACCGGCATGATCTCTATCGTCACCGGCAATACACCATGATCTCCATCATCTTGATCTCCATCAACGTGTCGCCATCGGGGGTGTCGCGCCTAACATGCTTACTACTATTGCTACCGTTTAGCGATAAAGTAAAGCATTACATAGCGCTTAATGATTGACATGCAGGTCATACAATAATTAAAGACAACGCTATGGCTCCTGCCGGTTGCCGTACTTATCGACATGCAAGTCGTGATAATCTATACATCACATGATCATCTCATACATCACATATATCACATCATGTAATTAGCCATATCACATCACAACATACCCTGCAAAAACAAGTTAGACGTCCTCTAATTGTTGTTGCATGTTTTACGTGGCTGCTACGGGTATCTAACAAGAACAATGCTCATCTACGCAGAAACCACAACGGTGATACACTAGTTGCTTTTCAACCTTCTCAAGGACCACCTTTGTCGAATCCGATCCAACTAAAGTGAGAGAAACTAGCACCCGCAAGCCATCTATGCAACAAGTTGCGGTCGAGGGAACCGGTCTCTCGTAAGCGTACGAGTAATGTTGGTCGGGGCCACTTCATCTCACAATACCGCTGAACCAAAATCCAACCAAGGGAGGAAGCAAACTAAGCATCAACGCCCACAAACCTTTTGTGTTCTATTCGAGATCTCATCTCCACATAGACCTAGCTATGATACCACAGTTGGGGAACATCGCATGGGAAACAAAAATTTTCCTACGCACATGCAAATCTAACCATGGTGATGAGCATCTACGACAGGGAGAGTGGATCTACATACCCTTGTAGATTGCTAAGCGGGAAGCGTTAAGAAACGCGGTTGGTGTAGTCGAACGTCTTCGCGATCCAATTCGCCGAGCGTCCTGCGATCTCATCATGATCCATCTCGCGATCCAATCACGATCCGTCCCGCTAACTCATCACGATCTGTCCCTCGATCCAATCACGATCCGTCTCGTGATCTTGATCACGGGCCTTCCGATCTAGCGCCGAATGGACGACACCTCTGCGTTCAGGACACGTGTAGCTTGATGACGATCTCCAACATCTTGATCCAGCAAGAGGAAGTGGAGAGTAAGAAGAGTTCACCGGCAGCGTGATGGCGCTCCGATGATGGTGATGGAGCAATTCCGGCAGGGCTTCGCCTAAGCACTTCGGAAATCCGATCTAGACGAGCAACGGTGGAACAGGTAGCACGTGGCTGTAAAATCAGGTGCAAATCACCCAATTCCACTAATATATATAGGAGGGAGGGAGGAGGAGGGCTGGCGCAAGGCCAAGGCCCCATAGGAGTCGGCCGAACCTATTAGGGTTGGAGGACTCTCCTCCAATCCTAGTAGGACTAGGATTCATCCCTTTTTTTTCCTTTTTCCACCTTTTACTATTGGGTTTTCTTCTCTAGCCACATGGGCCTTGCGTGGGAGTTTCCACCAGCCCACAAAGGGCTGATATTCACTCTCCCTCAGCCCATGAAGCCTCTTGGGTCGAAATACCCCTCCCGAAGGTCTCCCGGTACACTACCGGCACTCCCGGTACACTACCGATGAGCCCAAAACTTTTCCGGCGACCAAAATAGGACTTCATATATATGAATCTTTACCTCCGGACCATTCCGGAGCTCCTCCTGACGTCCTGGATCTCATCCTGGACTCCTAACAACCTTCGATCACCACCATACATCACTCTATACTACCGAATCGTCACCAAACCTTAAGTGTGCAGACCCTGCGGGTTCGAGAACTATGTAGACATGATCGAGACACTTCTATGGTTAATAACCAATAGCGGGACTGGATGCCCATATTGGTTCCTACTTATACTATGAAGATTTTTATCGGTCGAACCTCTATGTCAAGGATTAAGTTAATCCCGTGTGATGTTCCCTTTGTTCTTCGGTATGTTACTTGCCCGAGATTCGATCGTCGGTATCTGCATACCTAGTTCAACCTCGTTACCGGCAAGTATCTTTACTCGTTCCGTAATACAAGATCCCGTGACTAACACTTAGTCACGTTTCTTGCAAGTCTTGTTGTGATGTTGTATTACCGAGTGGGCCCTGAGATACCTCTCTGTCACACGGAGCAACAAATCCCAGTCTTGATCCATGCCAACTCAACAGACACCCTCGGAGATACCTGTAGAGTACCTTTATAGTCACCTAGTTACATTGCGACGTTTGATACACACAAGGCACTCCTCTGGTGTCAGTGAGTTGCATGATCTCATGGTCATAGGAACATATACTTGACATGCAGAAAATAGTAGCAATAAACTGACACGATCATATGCTACGTTTGTAGTTTGGGTCTTGTCCATCACACCATTCTCCTAATGATGTGATCCTGTAATTAAATGACATCTCATGTCCATGGCTAGGAAACCTTAACTTGTGCTTTTGATCTCCATCTAGAAAGCACCGGCATGATCTCTATCGTCACCGGCAATACACCATGATCTCCATCATCTTGATCTCCATCAACGTGTCGCCATCGGGGGTGTCGCGCCTAACATGCTTACTACTATTGCTACCGTTTAGCGATAAAGTAAAGCATTACATAGCGCTTAATGATTGACATGCAGGTCATACAATAATTAAAGACAACGCTATGGCTCCTGCCGGTTGCCGTACTTATCGACATGCAAGTCGTGATAATCTATACATCACATGATCATCTCATACATCACATATATCACATCATGTAATTAGCCATATCACATCACAACATACCCTGCAAAAACAAGTTAGACGTCCTCTAATTGTTGTTGCATGTTTTACGTGGCTGCTACGGGTATCTAACAAGAACAATGCTCATCTACGCAGAAACCACAACGGTGATACACTAGTTGCTTTTCAACCTTCTCAAGGACCACCTTTGTCGAATCCGATCCAACTAAAGTGAGAGAAACTAGCACCCGCAAGCCATCTATGCAACAAGTTGCGGTCGAGGGAACCGGTCTCTCGTAAGCGTACGAGTAATGTTGGTCGGGGCCACTTCATCTCACAATACCGCTGAACCAAAATCCAACCAAGGGAGGAAGCAAACTAAGCATCAACGCCCACAAACCTTTTGTGTTCTATTCGAGATCTCATCTCCACATAGACCTAGCTATGATACCACAGTTGGGGAACATCGCATGGGAAACAAAAATTTTCCTACGCACATGCAAATCTAACCATGGTGATGAGCATCTACGACAGGGAGAATGGATCTACATACCCTTGTAGATTGCTAAGCGGGAAGCGTTAAGAAACGCGGTTGGTTTAGTCGAACGTCTTCGCGATCCAATTCGCCGAGCGTCCTGCGATCTCATCATGATCCGTCTCGCGATCCAATCATGATCCGTCCCGCTAACTCATCACGATCTGTCCCTCGATCCAATCACGATCCGTCTCGTGATCTTGATCACGGGCCTTCCGATCTAGCGCCGAATGGACGACACCTCTGCGTTCAGGACACGTGTAGCTTGATGACGATCTCCAACATCTTGATCCAGCAAGAGGAAGTGGAGAGTAAGAAGAGTTCACCGGCAGCGTGATGGCGCTCCGATGATGGTGATGGAGCAATTCCGGCAGGGCTTCGCCTAAGCACTTCGGAAATCCGATCTAGAGGAGCAACGGTGGAACAGGTAGCACGTGGCTGTAAAATCAGGTGCAAATCACCAAATCCCACTAATATATATAGGAGGGAGGGAGGAGGAGGGCTGGCGCAAGGCCAAGGCCCCATAGGAGTCGGCCGAACCTATTAGGGTTGGAGGACTCTCCTCCAATCCTAGTAGGACTAGGATTCATCCCTTTTTTTTCCTTTTTCCACCTTTTACTATTGGGTTTTCTTCTCTAGCCACATGGGCCTTGCGTGGGAGTTTCCACCAGCCCACTAAGGGCTGATATTCACTCTCCCTCAGCCCATGAAGCCTCTTGGGTCGAAATACCCCTCCCGAAGGTCTCCCGGTACACTACCGGCACTCCCGGTACACTACCGATGAGCCCGAAACTTTTCCGGCGACCAAAATAGGACTTCATATATATGAATCTTTATCTCCGGACCATTCCGGAGCTCCTCGTGACGTCCTGGATCTCATTCGGGACTCCTAACAACCTTCGGTCACCAACATACATAACTCTATACTACCGAAACGTCACCAAACCTTAAGTCTGTAGACCCTGCGGGTTCGAGAACTATGTAGACATGACCGAGACACTTCTACGGTCAATAACCAATAGCGGGACCTGGATGCCCATATTGGTTCCTACTTATTCTACGAAGATCTTTGTTGGTCGAACCTCTATGTCAAGGATTCAGTTAATCCCGTGTGATGTTCCCTTTGTTCTTCGATATGTTACTTGCCCGAGATTCGATCGTCGGTATCTCCATACCTAGTTCAACCTCGTTACCGGCAAGTCTCTTTACTCGTTCCGTAATACAAGATCCCGTGACTAACACTTAGTCACATTGCTTGCAAGTCTTGTTGTGATGTTGTATTACCGAGTGGGCCCTGAGATACCTCTCTGTCACACGGAGTAAGAAATCCCAGTCTTGATCCATGCCAACTCAACAGACACCCTGGAAGATACCTGTAGAGTACCTTTATAGTCACCCAGTTACATTGCAACGTTTGATACACACAAGGCACTCCTCTGGTGTCAGTGAGTTACATGATCTCATGGTCATAGGAACATATACTTGACATGCAGAAAATAGTAGCAATAAACTGACACGATCATATGCTACGTTTGTAGTTTGGGTCTTGTCCATCACACCATTCTCCTAATGATGTGATCCTGTTATCAAATGACATCTCATGTCCATGGCTAGGAAACCTTAACTTGTGCTTTTGATCTCCATCTGGAAAGCACCCGCATGATCTCTATCGTCACCGGCAAGACACCATGATCTCCATCATCTTGATCTCCATCAACGTGTCGCCATCGGGGGTGTCGCGCCTAACATGCTTACTACTATTGCTACCGTTTAGCGATAAACTAAAGCATTACATAGCGCTTAATGATTGACATGCAGGTCATACAATAATTAAAGACAACGCTATGGCTCCTGCCGGTTGCCGTACTTATCGACATGCAAGTCGTGATAATCTATACATCACATGATCATCTCATACATCACATATATCACATCATGTAATTAGCCATATCAGATCACAACATACCCTGCAAAAACAAGTTAGACGTCCTCTAATTCTTGTTGCATGTTTTACGTGGCTGCTACGGGTATCTAACAAGAACAATGCTCATCTACGCAGAAACCACTACGGTGATACACTAGTTGCTTTTCAACCTTCTCAAGGACCACCTTTGTCGAATCCGATCCAACTAAAGTGAGAGAAACTAGCACCCGCAAGCCATCTATGCAACAAGTTGCGGTCGAGGGAACCGGTCTCTCGTAAGCGTACGAGTAATGTTGGTCGGGGCCACTTCATCTCACAATACCGCTGAACCAAAATCCGACCAAGGGAGGAAGCAATTTAAGCATCAATGCCCACAAACCTTTTGTGTTCTACTCGAGATCTCATCTACACATAGACCTAGCTCTGATACCACAGTTGGGGAACATCGCATGGGAAACAAAAATTTTCCTATGCACATGCAAATCTAACCATGGTGATGAGCATCGACGAGAGGGAGAGTGGATCTACATACCCTTGTAGATTGCTAAGCGGGAAGCGTTAAGAAACGCGGTTGGTGTAGTCGAACGTCTTCACGATCCAATTCGCCGAGCGTCCTGCGATCTCATCACTATCCGTCTCGCGATCCAATCACGATCCGTCCCGCGAACTCATCACGATCTGTCCCTCGATCGAATCACGATCCGTCTCGTGATCTTGATCACGGGCCTTCCGATCTAGCGCCGAATGGACGACACCTCTGCGTTCAGCACACGTGTAGCTTGATGACGATCTCCAACATCTTGATCCAGCAAGAGGAAGTGGAGAGTAAGAAGAGTTCATCGGCAGCGTGATGGCGCTCCGATGATGGTGATGTTGCAATTCCGGTAGGGCTTCGCCTAAGCACTGCGGAAATCCGATCTAGAGGAGCAACGGTGGAACAGGTAGCACGTGGCTGTAAAATCAGGTGCAAATCAGCCATGTCCACTAATATATATAGGAGGGAGGGAGCAGGAGGGCTGGCGCAAGGCCAAGGCGCCATAGGAGTCGGCCGAACCTATTAGGATTGGAGGACTCTCCTCCAATCCTAGTAGGACTAGGATTCGTCCCTTTTTTTTCCTTTTTGCACCTTTTACTATTGGGTTTTCTTCTCTAGCCACATGGGCCTTGCGTGGGAGTTTCCACCAGCCCACTAAGGGCTGATATTCACTCTCCCACAGCCCATGAAGCCTCTTGGGTCGAAATACCCCTCCCGAAGGTCTCCCGGTACACTACCGGCACTCCCGGTACACTACCGATGAGCCCGAAACTTTTCCGGCGACCAAAATAGGACTTCATATATATGAATCTTTATCTCCGGACCATTCCGGAGCTCCTCGTGACGTCCTGGATCTCATTCGGGACTCCTAACAACCTTCGGTCACCATCATACATAACTCTATACTACCAAAACGTCACCAAACCTTAAGTCTGTAGACCCTGCGGGTTCGAGAACTATGTAGACATGACCGAGACACTTCTACGGTCAATAACCAATAGTGGGACCTGGATGCCCATATTGGTTCTTACTTATTCTACGAAGATCTTTGTCGGTCGAACCTCTATGTCAAGGATTCAGTTAATCCCGTGTGATGTTCCCTTTGTTCTTCGATATGTTACTTGCCCGAGATTCGATCGTCGGTATCTCCATACCTAGTTCAACCTCGTTACCGGCAAGTCTCTTTACTCGTTCCATAATACAAGATCCCGTGACTAACACTTAGTCACATTGCTTGCAAGTCTTGTTGTGATGTTGTATTACCGAGTGGGCCCTGAGATACCTCTGTGTCACACGGAGCAACAAATCCCAGTCTTGATCCATGCCGACTCAACAGACACCCTCGGAGATACCTGTAGAGTACCTTTATAGTCACCCAATTACATTGCAACGTTTGATAAACACAAGGCACTCCTCTGGTGTCAGTGAGTTGCATGATCTCATGGTCATAGGAACATATACTTGACATGCAGAAAATAGTAGCAATAAACTGACACGATCATATGCTACGTTTGTAGTTTGGGTCCTGTCCATCACACCATTCTCCTAATGATGTGATCCTGTTATCAAATGACATCTCATGTCCATGGCTAGGAAACCTTAACCATCTTGGATCAACGAGCTTGTCCATTAGAGGCATACTAGGGACATGGTTTTGTCTATGTATCCACACATGCATCTAAATCTCCGATCAATACAATTAGAGCATGGATAATAAACGATTTATCATGAACAAGGAAATATGATAATAACTAATTTATTATTTCCTCTAGGGCATATTTCCATCACTATTTATGTGAGAGAAATGTTTTATGGTCATGCCCCACTGGTCAATGGTTTATTTTTGATGAATCTCGATTGTGATGTTACATATGTCCATAGTGTGAGTACCAAAAGATGTAAGGTTTATAACGATAATCCCACTTACATGTGGCACTGCCTCCTTGGTCATATTGGTGTTAAACACTTGACGAAACTCCATGTTGATGGAATTTTGGAGTCTCTTGATTCTGAATCATTTGACACGTGCGAACCATGCCTCATGGGCAAGATGACCAAGACTGTTCTCGGGAACAATGGAGCGAGCAACTGACTTGTTAGGGATTATACATATCGATTTATGCGGTCCAATGAGCGTCGAGGCTCGCGGTGGCTACCGTTATGTTCTCACCCTCACTGATGACTTGAGAAGGTATGGGTATGTCTACTTAATGAAAGACAAGTCTGAAACCTGTGAAAAGGTCAAGGAATTTCAGAGTGAGGTAGAGAATCAACGTGACAGGAAAATAGAGTGCCTGCGATCTGATCGTGGCGGAGAATATTTGAGTCACGAGTTTGGCATGCACCTAAGGAAATGTGGAATTGTTTCACAACTCACGCCGCCTAGCACACCTCAGCAAAATGGTGTGTCTAAACATCATAATCGCACTCTATTGGATATGATGCGATCTATGATGTCTCTTACCGACTTACCGCTATCATTTTGGGGATATACATTAGAGACTGCCACATTCACTTTAAATAGGGCATCGTCAAAGTCCGTTGAGACGACACCATATGAATTATGGTTTGGAAAGAAACCTAAGCTGTCGTTTCTAAAAGTTTGGGAATGCGATGGTTATGTTAAGAAACTTCAACCTGAGAAGCTCGAACCCAAAGCGGAAAAGTGCGTCTTCATAGGATACCCCAAAGAAACTATTGGGTATACCTTCTACCTCAGATCCGAAGGCAAAATGTTTGTTGCCAAGAATGGATCCTTTCTAGAGAAAGAGTTTCACTCGAAGGAAGTAAGTGGGAGGAAAATAGAACTTGATGAGGTAAATGTACCTCCACTAGAACCGAAGAGTAGTGTAGCATGGGAAGTTGTTTCTGTGGAGCCTGCACCGGCTGGAGAGGAAGTTAATGATGATGATCATGAAACTTCAGATCAAGTTGCTATTCGAAGGTCCACCAAGACACGTTCTACACCAGAGTGGTACCACAACCCTGTCCTGGAGATAATGTTGTTGGACAATGGTGAACCTTCAACCTATGAAGAAGCGGTGGTGGGCCCGGATTCCAACAAATGGCTTAAGGCCATGAAATCCGAGATAGGATCTGTCGTGGATTTACCAGGCAGATGTCCGGGTTAACGGACTTGGATTCGAGGCCAACGCTAATGTGATGGACTCAAAGGGGTTGACAGGGACGAAGGACACGGGTTTACCCAGGTTCGGCCCCTCAAGGTGAGGTAATAGCCTACATCCTGATTGTGTTTGTATTGCTTGTTGTATCGATTACAAGGGAGCTAAATCTTGACCTAGTTCTCGATAACCTGACCTCTAAGTCGCCCCGGGTCTCGCCTTTATATACCGAGGTCAAGACCACGGGTCATACAAGTTGTGGCCGACTCTCATTACACGTCAGAGTCTGCCTCTATCTTCTCTTACCTATCCTAACCAAGTTGTCCCCGGGCGGCTTTACACGCCCGGGTCGTCTCATCCGGGCCACCCCGCCGGCCCATCTTGTGAGCCTCTATGCTTGTTGGGCCCTCCAGTCCTGATGGCTCACTCTTGGGCTGGCTACGAGCCGTCCGGTTTAACCCGGAGCCCTCCGGGGCGGGTCTCACCATGGGGTTATATCCCCAACATTAGGGCCCAGGTTGATTTGAGGTTGCTCATTTCATCCTTATGTTCTGTTACTCAGCGATTCGCCTGGTAATGACCCGCCATGACGTCGCGTGGATTCTGCAAAAAAGATTTGGTGACGCACCGCCAAATCCTTCCATTAAATGGTTAGCCCGAAAATCGAGGCGTTCGCCTCGGTCGGACGGTTTGTGTTGCTTGGATTTTCGCGCCTGCCCTGTTTTCCTTTTAAATAGGACTACTTTGGGCGGCATTTCCTTTCTTCCGCTCACACCGTCATCTTCTTCCTCCCCGATACTGTCGCTCCTGCTCCGGCGCCGTCTCCGTCCCGCCGTCAACTGGCCGCTGCATCACCTTGTTGCGAACCAGAGTTCATCTCACGCTCCCCTCGCCGTTGTCGGTAAGTCTTCTGCCCTTAGACCCATAACCGTTGCCGGTAGGGTTTCTATAAAACTTCGCCGCTGTCGCTGCTTAGAACTCGAACTCCATTGCTGCCGGCCATGCTCAGCGTATGAACTCCGGACAGTCGCCCGACCTCGCGACGCCGCTGTGTAATAGGCAGTGAGTAATAACACATAGATCGGACCCTACTCAGCCTGCCATTTTAGGTTTCGTCGGCCTCGCCTGTTCGTCCTTAGGTCTGAAAATAGAGGCATTTTTCCTGCTTTTCCAGATCCGTTATTTTAGCTGAACTTCGCAAAATCTGTTTCCTCCTCTTTTCTTTGTTGACCCGCCAGGCCCCTTCGGCTCTCACCAGCCGGACCATGTAAGCCATCGTAGATATTTGTTTTGCTCTTGACTCGCCGTGCTTTTTAATTTGCACAGTCTTTAAGCCACCAGCATGTCTTGCGCCTCCAACTCGTGCAACTTGGTCGGGTCTTGCATCACGGAGGAATACTTATTGGATTTTGTTCACGCGGGTACCCTTCCTTCCAAGGAGGTCCTTAATTGGCGGGCCCCGGGTGATGAGACGCGGCCTAGTCCTCAAGAAGGCGAAGTAGTGGTCTTCTCTGATCATATCAAGCGAGGATTCGTGCCTCCGGCTCGAAGTTCTTCCGTGACGTCCTTCACTTTTACAAGCTTCACCCCCAAGACTTGGCCCCTAACTCCGTCTCAAATATATGCAATTTTCAAGTGCTCTGTGAAGTCTAACTACAAGCCAAGCCGTCTGTGGGGTTATTTCGAGACTTTTTCTACGCCAGCCGGCAAACTGAGGTGAAAGCCGGTCCGAGTCTAGAGCTTGGCGGGATCTCCATCCAACGACGTAGGGATATTACTTTTCTAGCCATGTAGATGCCGAGCCATCCAAAGGACTGGAACAAGACTTGGTTCTACTACAAGGATACCTCTCCTGAGAATGAGCGTCCTTTGCCGGGCTATCGTCCCTCCTGGCTCAAGACAACTTCAAAACTTCCTGGTCGTCTATCGGCTTTAGAACGTGCAAGGTACGAGCCGGCTCACGCCAAGATCAAGACCCTCATGGCCAATGGTTTAACTGGGCTAGATTTGATCCGCTGCTGGGTTTCCTGGCGGATCATGCCCTTAATTCATAAATGTCGTCTCATGTGTGAATACGAAGGCAAGTATGATAGTTCATTATGCTTCAGCCAATCAACCCTGACGGAGGATGACATCACCACCGTCATCCGGAGCCTTGTCCGTGAAGCATCCGCATCATGCAGTGACATTGGCCTGGCGCCTTTTAACACCAAAAATACGGCTCCAGATGTAAGGTGACTCTTCACCACCTTTTATCCTTGTCACTTATAAATTTCTGACTCATTGCTGTTTAACCTGCTTAACCTTTCTAGGTCAACTCTGATTTCTGGAAGAAGGAGTATGTTCCTCCTTTGAAGAAGCCCAAGAAGAAAGCTCTGGCTAAGAAGTCCAAGAAGACCGCCCCACAAGAAGGATGGTTTGACCCGCCGCAGTCGTCCGACTCAGAGGTAAACCTTGGCTGCTTTCTGCCATTTTATTACCTTATTTTACTTACACTTGTTTTACTCACAGGATGATGTTGAAACAAGCCGCGCCAACGCCCCTGAGGTAATCTATATTTCTTTCGGCTCAGAATATTTTATCCCCTGGAAGCCGCGGGGGGTTATTGGAAAAGTTCCTCTTTATCATCCTCTCGCTTATCTGGCTCCCGATTTTCTTTTGAAGAAGCAACAACAGATTGAGCACCACCAGACCCGGAGCGCTGGTTCTACTGAACTTATGTCCGTCTTGCCAAACTCGCCAGCTCGGAAGAAATGCCCCGCAGAGGTATGCATCTCCATTTTAATTAATTTCACTTTATGATCTAGATGCTGTCTCATCTTTCTTAAATTGTCTTCTCAGAAATCACCCTCTTCCGACAACTCTTCGGCGACCACGCTGCCGCCTCCCAAGATCAACCCGCTGTAAGCATTTCCCATGATGACATCTATCCTTTGGATTCTAATCCTCACATATTCAGAGCTCAAGCCAAGCGTCGGAAAACCAACAAGTCCTCCCCCGGTCCTACTGCCCAAGAACCGGAGCATTCAAAGCCGGATGACTCGCGGCCGGCTGAAGATATCCCAGCTGCTTCTACAGAGCCAATCGCTGATGACATTGTCCCAGATAGTCCACTAAAGAATCCGTCTAAACTGTCGAGCCCTGCCCAGGCGACTAAAGACGTGACTGGCCCAGAAGTTGAAATCAGTGGCGCTGGTTTGCATTCTCCCCCGGCTCACGTGTTGTCTAAGTGGGGTGAAACAGCTAAAACTTCTAGGAAGCTTGAATTTGAGCCTTCTGCCTTGGAGAAGATGACAGCTGAGGAGCTTCATGCTAGCTACATGACCCGCCTATCCACCAGCCAGGACCTGGAGCTCCAACAGGTTAATCTCATGAACAAGAAGTATGAGGTATTCTTTTCCTCCTTATACCCCTACGTAGCTCCCAAGTGCCGGCATAATCTCTGGACATGTTGAGCCGGGACTTTGCACAGTTGTCTTTTACATAGAATTATTCTGTATGAGATAATCAGAAGTGCCGATAGTACCCCCCAAGGCCTGGCTCAAACTTTTTCGAAATTGAGTCGGAACTTCTTAGAAGATAACTTAAAAGAGCTAATAGTAGCCCCCAAGGGCTGGCTCAAACTTGTTCAAAGTTGAGTCGGGACATCTTACAAGATAACTTAAAAGAGCTAATAGTAGCCCCCAAGGGCTGGCTCAAACCTGTTCAAAGTTGAGACGGGACTCTTCTGAAAAATAAACATTAGCCCCCAAGTGTCATGCATATTGCTTGCAATCTTTGAGACTTGTCCATTTTACTTTCTGCTTCGAAATGTTTGCAGGAATCCTTGACTGAAGACGGGTCAGTTGGCCGGCTTAAAGACCAACCTGGCTGATCAATAGGCTGCCCGGAGCATCATCGATGAGAAATGCCGTCTCCTGACCGAAGAGCTGGTTAAAGTTAAGGCGGAGTTCACCACTTTCAGAGAGTCTGATGTGTCTGAGCAGGCCAAGCTGATCAAACGGGCGGACGACGCTGATCAGTGGCTGATGATCGTCTTGGACGAGCTGCAATCCTTGAAACTCCATATCACAAAGATGACAGCTGCCCTCTTTGGTGAGCTCTTGACAATTTTTCCTTAATTGCTGTTATAACATCTGAACTGGTGACTTGTCATTAAACCTCTGGCTCCTACAAGTCCTAGAAGCTGTCAACTGGCGTCCGACAGCTTACTGCCTCTGAAAGCTATCTACACCCTGGCGGAACAGCTATACTGTGGCGCGATGTTTACCATCAAGTCTGTGCAGTACAAGGACAAGATCCCTTCAACTCTCAACGGGGTCTTGGAACTTTTTTCCACCATGCGGAAGCAGATTGCTGAATTGAAGAAATCAGCCGCCTGCCAGGGAGCAATCACAGGCATAAGCTGGGCTCTGGCCTTCGCTTCGGAGCTTACTCCGGCTGATATGATGGCAGGCTTCCCCTCCAAGAAGGATGACGGCTCTGAGTTTATAGAAGCTGACTACATCCAGTGCGTCAAGGATTCCAGGTTCCTGGCTTCCGTCTTAGCAGAAGAGGCTGACATGGACACTTACCAGACGGCTTATGATGCTGGCCAGAAGAGAATTCGTGGCCCACTCTACGAATGGAAGGACTTGACGCCTACCCGCAGTAAGGACCTCTTTGCTTCTGATCTTGACCTGTCTCCCTTCCTTGAAGAAGGGACTTTTGCAGCTCTAGCTTACTGCAACTGGAACTTGGACAACCTTCAGATCCAGGCACCCGAAGAGCCGGAGCAGGATGAGCCGCCAGCCAGTTGATTAACTCCACTTTGTCATAGCCGGCTCTCCTTAATCCGTCATAGGGGACTTTGAAAGAACTTTGATCAATACTTTTTTGGTGCTCTACATAGAGCGTTTGTAATATATGTCCTATGAGATCTGCTGTGCTGATCTTTTTAAATG
Source organism: Hordeum marinum (assembly GCA_022496015.1). Lineage (NCBI taxonomy): Eukaryota > Viridiplantae > Streptophyta > Magnoliopsida > Poales > Poaceae > Hordeum > Hordeum marinum. The sequence goes on along the minus strand of CM039676.1, from coordinate 516,489,621 downwards.
AAAAAAATCCGGTTTTCCAAGTGCCATCTTCCTTTGATGCATTCCAGTTGATAATTTCCGTCGGTTGTCTCTTCTTCTTGGGTCGAGAGCCGGCCGAAAGGACTTCATGATTTCCGTCCACGGCTAATCATGTCAACCAGAGTTTTATAGCATAACGCCAGTTAACAAGCATTATAAGTCGTACCCGAAGGTAATAATACAGCGTAAACGCTGGCAAATAGACGTTAGAAGCTATACCCGAAGGTAAGAAGCCGCCCTTGCCGCGGCTAATTTTCCTTAGCCGGATTTTTGTGTACCCAAAGGTAATAATACAGCATAAACACGGGCGGATAGGCGTTAGAAGTTGTACCCGAAGGTAAGAAGCCGCCCTCGCCGGTTATGAGGTGTTAGCTACCCGTCGGTAAAAAACCCTCACAACCGTGGCTAAACGTGCTAGCCGGAAATTTGGCATAAAGCCGGCTGATAGGGTGTTAGAAGCAATACCCGTCGCCAAGAAGCCCCCTTCAGCAGTACGGCATACGATGCCGGCGGATAGGCGTTAGAGGCTGTACCCAAAGGTAAGAAGCCGCCCTCGCCACGACTCATTTTCCTGAGCCGGTTTTTTGTGGCATAATGCCTGGTGCCGTGACTCATTTTCCTGAGCCGGGATTTTGTGGCATAATGCCTGGTGCCGCGACTCATTTTCCTGATCCGGGATTTTGTGGCATAACACCCGGTGCCGCGACTCATTTTCCTAAGCCGGGATTTTGTGGCATAACACCCGGTGCCGCGACTCATTTGCCTGAGCCGGGATTTTGTTTTGGCAGTGATACTTCTTAATATAATTGTAATATGTACAATGATAGTTTCCACTGAACCCTTAAGGCCGGAGATGCGTGATGTTCCACGGCCGGCAGGTCTCCTGACCCGCTGTATCTGAGTCATCTTGGATATCGATGAGGTAATATGACCCATTGTTAAGATTTCTGCTGACTACAAAAGATCATTCCCATGGAGGAGAGAGCTTATGCATATTTTTCTGGTCCTGAATCAGCTGGAGCACTAAGTCGCCCTCCTGGAACGTCCGGGTCTTGACCCTGCGGCTGTGATAGCGACGCAAGTCTTGTTGATAAATTGCCGACCGGGCCGCTGCTAGCTCTCGCGCCTATTCCAGAGCATCCTGTGCGTCTTGACATGCCATCTCATTGTCCGCCTCAATGTAAGCCGCCACCCTTGGCGAGTCATGTCAGATGTCACTGGGCAAAACTGCCTCGGCCCCGTACACCATAAAGAAAGGTGTGAAACCCGTGGATCTGTTAGGGGTAGTCCTGATGCTCCATAAGACAGAGGGTAATTCTTCTACCCAACATCCGGGTGTTTGCTGCAAAGGAACCATAAGCCATGGTTTAATCCCTCTTAGAATTTCCTGATTGGCACGCTCCGCCTGACCGTTGGATTGTGGATGCACCAGTGCTGAAAGATCAAGTCGGATATGCTCTTCGTCGTAGAATTTTTTCATAGCCCCCTTGGACAGATTTGTACCGTTATCAGTGATGATGCTGTGTGGGTAACCAAAACGGTAGATCAATTTTTTGATAAATAAAACCGCCGTAGCCGCGTCACATTTGCTGATCGGCTCTGCCTCTACCCACTTGGTAAACTTGTCCACTACCACTAGGAGGTGTGTTTTCTTATCCTTGGATCTCTTGAAAGGTCCCACCATGTCAAGCCCCCAGACCACAAACGGCCAAGTAATGTGTATCATCCTTAACTACTAAGCCGAGATATGAGCACGCCAGCCAAACTTCTGACAGCCGTCGCACTTACGGACTAGGTCCTCTGCATCTTTATGAGCCATCAACCAGAAAAACCCGTGCCGGAAAGCTTTAGTCACCAAAGATTTCGAGCCGTCATGGTGTCCACAATCGCCAGTATGGATTTCATTCAAGATCTGCCAGCCCTCCTCTGGTGAAACACAACGTTGGTAAACTCCCGCCACATTGCATTTATGCAACTCACCATTGACTATTGTCACGGACTTAGACCGCCGGGTGATCTTTCTGGCTAGGTCTTCATCCTCAGGTAACTCGCCCCGGGTCAAATAGGCCAAATAGGGAATAGTCCAATCTGGGATAGCATGCAGAGCCGCCACTAACTCTGCCTCCGGGTCAGGAACAACCAAATCTTCTTCTGAAGGCATCTTGATAGTCGGATGGTGTAAGATGTCCAGAAAGACATTGGGTGGCACCGGTTTTCATTGAGAGCCTAACCGTGATAGGTCATCAGCCGCCTCATTTCTGCGATGATCAATGTGATCTACCTGATATCCTTTAAAGTGCCCTGCAATAATATCAACCGCCTGACGGTAAGCCGCCATCTGCGGGTCCTTGGAGTCCCAAGTGCCAGAAACTTGCTGAGCTATCAGATCTGAGTCGCCCAAACACTTGACTCGGCTCAAATTCATATCCTTGGCTAACCGGCGACCATGAAGCAAGGCTTCATACTCAGCCACATTGTTAGTGCAGGGGAACATCAGTTGGAGCACATAACAAAACTTATCACCCTTGGGGGATGTCAGAACAACTCCTGCCCCTGACCCCTCTAATTGTTGGATCCATCGAAGTGTATAGTCCAGTATGTGTTATCTGGTTTTTCCTTGGGAGCTTGACACTCCGTCCAATCATTTATGAAATCCACAAGGGCTTGGGACTTGATAGCTGTGCGAGGCACATATTTTACATTGAGAGGTCCCAACTCCAATGCCCACTTAGCAATCCTTCCTATGGCTTCTCTGTTCTGGATAATATCCCCTAGCGGAGCAGAACTGACCACAGTTATCTGGTGCCCTAAGAAATAGTGTTTTAACTTGCGGTTGGCCATGAAGACTCCATATACCAGCTTCTGCCAATGTGGATACCTTTGCTTAGACTCTGTCAGGACCTCACTGGTATAATAAACCGGTCTTTGCACTGGATACTCCTTTCCAGCCTCCTTGCGCTCGACCACGATTGCAGCACTCACTGCTCGGTTATTAGCCGCCACGTAAAGGATTAACGGTTCTTTTTCAGCCGGAGCGGCCAACACTGACAGCTCAGTGAGCTGTTTTTTAAGCGCCTCAAGTGCTTCACCCGCCGCTTTACTCCAGACAAATTTGTCTGTCTTCTTCATCATTTGATATAAAGGAATAGCCTTCTCTCCAAGACGGCTTATGAACTGGCTCAACGCCTCAATCCGCCCTGCCAAGCGCTGAACATCATTAATACAAGCAGGCTCTCCCAGAGAGGTAATAACCTTGATTTTGTCCGGGTTAGCCTCGATACCACGCTCAAAGACCAGGAAACCCAAAAGCTTGCCTGCCGGAACACCAAAGACACACTTGGTCGGGTTAAGCATCATCTTTTAGAGCCGGAGATTATCAATAGTTTCCTTTAAATCCTCCAAGAGAGTCTCCTTCTTTCTGGATTTGACCACGATGTCATCTACATAAGCATGAACATTTTGGCCAATCTGACCGTGAAGGCAGTTCAGCACGCATCGCTGGTAAGTCGCCTGGGCACTTTTGAGCTCGAAGGGCATAGAGACATAATAGAATGCCCCAAAGGGTGCGATAAAAGCCGTCTTCTCCTGGTCTTTAATCGCCATCTTGATTTGATGATAACCTGAGTATTCATCCAGGAAGCACAAACTTTCACACCCCGCCGTAGAATCAATGATCTGATCAATACGAGGGAGAGCAAATGGATCAGCAGAACAGGCCTTGTTAAGGTCCGTTTAGTCCACACACATACGCCATGTGCCATTCTTTTTTAGCACGAGCACCGGGTTAGCCAACCATTCTGGATGAAAAACTTCGATGATAAAACCTGCTGCCAAGAGCTGGGCAACTTCTTCCCCAATAGCCTTGCACCTCTCCTCATTGAACCGCCGCAAAAACTGTTTAATAGGCTTAAACTCTGGATCCACATTAAGGTTGTGCTGAGCGAACTCTCTCAGTACACCCGACATGTCAGAAGATTTCCATGCAAAGATGTCCCGATTCTCACGGATGAATTCGATGAGCACGCTTTCCTATCTGGGATCCATGTGAGATCCAATGATGAACTGCTTAGATGAGTCGCCCGGAGTGAAATCTACTGTCTTTGTATCATCCGCTGAAAACTTGAGGGGCGGCTCAACCTTCGTGGTGGGCTTCTTCAGCAGGGTCATATCCTCCACATCAACATTCTCTTTATAGAACTTAAGCTCCTCCTGAGCGCAACCGGACTCTGCATAAGCCGCGTCTCCTTCTTCACACTCAATAGCCGTATTTCGATTACCATGAACGGTAATGGTACCGTTTAAGCCGGGCATCTTGAGCTGCAAGTAAACATAGCAGGGCCTGGTCACGAACTTAGCATAAGCCGGCCGTCCAAATATCACATGATAAGGACTCTTGATCTTGACCACTTCGAACCACAAGGATTCCACCCTGTAATTGTTCTCATCGCCAAAAGCCACTTCCAACGAAATCCTGCCCACCGGACGCGTCGACTTACCCGGAACCACACCATGAAAGATGGTGGATGAAGGTTTTAAATCCTTGTCAAGCAACTTCATCCGCCGGAAAGTGTCATAGTAAAGGATGTTTATGTGTTGCCGCCATCCATAAGCACCTTGTTCACCATATACCCTCCCACCTGGGGGCTACAACTAAAGCCAGCCGCCCCGGGTCATCGACACGCGGCGGGTGATCTTCTCGGCTCCAACTTATGTCATATTCAGACCACTTTAAGTACTACGGAAGAGCCGGTGTAACCGCATTAACTGCCCGCTTTCGCAACTTCTGGTCCCGTTTGTTGAGACCGGTCGTGAAAACGTGGTACTCCTCGGAGCTGAGCTGCTTCGGATTACTTTGAAAGACAGACTGATTACGCTGTTGTTGCTGATTGTTGTTACCAGAATGAGGCTACTATCCCCCTTGACTATCTTGACGCGGATGACGGTGGACCGGATGACCGGACCCTGAGCTGCCAGAGCCAAAACCAGCTCCTAACCCGTCATGTCCTGAGCCACCTGACGGACCACCATCTCGATTGTTAGGTTGTGTGAAATACCGCTTGTACTTCTGCATGAAATTGCAATCCCCCCATGTGTGCCTTGTCGGCTTATTAGGCAGACTGTGATTTGGACAAGGTCGCTTAAGTAACTCCTCCATGTTCAAGGAAGAGCTATCCCTGCCAAAGGGCGGTCTAGACCTCCTATTGCCTTTGGGGCAAACTGCTGGGTGTTTGTATTAGCCACGAGCTCTGACCTGGCCTCTGGATTCTTACATTTGCTCTGGCTACCATTGTTTGCCGCACCCTTGCCTTGATTTCCTTTCGTACCTTGGCTAGCTTTCTCATCATCAGAATCCGGATCTTTCGTACTGTTAGAGTCGGCATACTTCGTGAGAGTCGTCATGAGTTCTCCCATGTCCTGGCACGTACGTTTGAGCTGGCCGAGTTTCTGTTTCAAAGGAACAAAATGACAGTTCTTCTCCAAGATCAGTACCGCTTGGGCCGCCGTGACCTGTTCCGAGGAGTGGATGATTGCCGAGACCCGCCATACCCAATGATGGTCCGACTCATTCTCCTATTGGACATAGTGATCAAGATCCACAATGGTCATCGGCTACTTGCACGTTCCTTGAAAGTTTTTAATGAACCGGGCCCGGAGCTCTGCCCATGAATTGATGGTATTAGGCGGTAACCCCTTTAGCCACGTGCGAGCCGGGCCTTCAAGCATCATGACGAAATACTTGGCATAAACCGCCTCACTGACCTCCAGCATCTCCATGGCCAGTTTATAACTCTCCACCCAGGCCTCCGGGGGTAAATCAGCGGTATAATTTGGGACCTTGCGGGGCCCTTTGAAGTCTCTTGGCAGCCGTTCACTCTGTAGAGCCGGCGACAAACACGGCAGCCCTCCCGTCCTGGAGTTTACTCCTGCCCCTACTGAAACGGAAGGCACAGGCTCCTGGTAAGGCGGCCTATAGCTGGCGCCTCTTGTGGGCTTCCTGCATAGTTTACGAATGCTGCAGTATCTCTACCCGACTGGTGACCCGTCGGGATCTCTGTGTGCCGGTTGCTGCTGGAACTTGCTGGTGATTCGTAGCGCCAGCTAAAGCTGCGACTAGGAAGAGGGGTTGAATGAACACGACTCCAGCTGTGAGTATATTTCTCCTGCTGGGCCATGGCCGTCGACTGGTACCTGATGGCGTTCTGCACATACTCTGCAAAGGGTGCTTCATCCGGGATAGGAATTGTCTCAAGCCGGGTGGCCGCTGCCACCATATTCTCGGCTGGGTTAGAATAATGACCCGCCGGCGTCGGAAAGCCACCGGGTGAAGCTTGGTTACGCCGGGCCGGATGAGTCGCTGGCCGCTCCGTCGGGCGACTTTCGAGCGCGTCCGTTACTCGCCTCGTGCCAGGAGGAGTATTGAAGATGTTCCTTGCTTCATAGCGCTCTGTTAGATGGGATTGATACCTCCTTCGATGTACCACTGCTGCTGATATATTCTCCAGCCCTAGACGGAAAGCATCTGCCTTGATGCATTCCGCCTCTTCTTCCATCTGGATCCTCAGCTTAGCCATCCTTTGTCGTTCCTCTGTTATCCGGCCTTTGATCCTTGCGATCTCTAAATTCCGAGCTGCTTGATTATCTGGTGTGACCTTAGTGGCCATTAAAGCCGCGAGCTCATCCATCATCTCCACAAGAACTTGAGCCGGCGGTGTGGGGTTTTCACCCGAGGTGGCGGCTCCTACGGCTGTACTACTCGTGCCTGGGGCTGACCCCACCATGAACACGACAGCATGAACCGACAGCTCAAGATCATCCGAGTCAGAGTGATCTGACTCAAGGTAGACGTCGCCGTAGCCCCCAAGGCCGCCGTTGCGGAGCTGGTACACCGACTTCGTTTCTCCACTTGAAGGTTCGTTCTCCGAATAGACGAGAGTTTCCTATGATCCAAAAGCTTCCAGATCCGTACCTTGAGTGAATCCTACGAAGACATGCTTCTGACCCGGATTAGCACGGGCAGGATGCATGCTACACGCAGGTCGCAGATGCCGAGTCGACTCCATGATGTCGGTGCAGACGTCCGGCCTGGGTGTAGATCCATCAACCCTTCTGATAAAGACGTGGATCCTGCCGAATGGAAGCCGGAATCCATACTCCACGGACTTTGCATCAAGCCCCCAGCCGGCATCATCGATGTAGAACCAGCCACGGCGACTCTTGCCGATCCTTCCGACCACGTATCCTTTGAGCCCTAGGAGAGAGCCCTTCGAGAACTCAACACCACCAAGCGTGAGCCTCACGGTGGGCGCCAACTACCGTGGATTTATCATGGCAGATGTCCGGGTTAACGGACTTGGATTCGAGGCCATCGCTAATCTGATGGACTCAAAGGGGTTGACAGGGACGAAGGACATGGGTTTACCCAGGTTCGGCCCCTCAAGGTGAGGTAATAGCCTACGTCCTGCTTGTGTTTGTATTGCTTGTTGTATCAATTACAAGGGAGGTAAAGCTTGACCAACTTCTCGATAACCTGACCTCTAAGTCACCCTGGGTCTCGCCTTTATATACCAAGGTCAAGACCACATGTCATACAAGTTGCGGCCGACTCTCATTACACGTCTGAGTCTGCCTCTATCTTCTCTTACCTATCCTAACCAAGTTGTCCCCGGGCGGCTTTACACGCCCGGGTCTTCTCATCCGGGCCACCCCACCGGCCCATATTGTGAGCCGCTATGCTTGTTGTGCCCTCCAGTCCTGATGGCTCACTCTTGGGCTGGCTACGAGCCGTCCGGTTTAACCCGGAGCCCTCCGGGGCTGGTCTCACCGTGGGGTTATATCCCCAACAGGATCCATGTATGAGAACAAAGTATGGGCTTTGGTGGACTTGCCTGATGATATGCGAGCCATTGAAAATAAATGGATCATCAAGAAGAAGATTGACACGAGTGGTAATGTGACCGTCCATAAGGCTCGGCTTGTCGCTAAGGGTTATCGACAAGTTCAAGGAGTTGACTAGGATGAGACTTTCTCACCCGTAGTGATGCTGAAGTCCGTCCGAATCATGTGAGCAGTCGGCGCATTTTATGATTATGAGATCTGGCAAATGGACGTCAAAACGACATTCCTTAATGGCTTCCTTAAGGAAGAACTGTATATGATGCAGCCGGAAATTTTTGTCGATCCTAAAGATGCTAACAAGGTATGCAAGCTCCAACGCTCCATCTATGGGCCGGTGCAAGCATCTCAAAGTAGGAACATTCGCTTTAATGAGGTGATTAAAGCGTTTGGATTTATACAAGTTTATGGAGAACCCTGTATTTACAAGAAAGTGAGTGGGAGCTCTGTAGCATTCCTCATATTATATGTGGATGACATATTGTTGATGAGAAATGATATAGTATTCTTCGAAAGTATAAAGGCCGACTTGTATAAGTTTTTTTCAATGAAGGACCTTGGAGAAGCTGCTTACATATTAGGCATCAAGATCTATTGAGATAGATCGAGACGCATCATTGGTCTCTCACAAAGCAAATACCTTGACAAGATATTGAAGAAGTTCAATATGCATCAGTCCAAGAAGGGGTTCTTTCCTGTGTTATAGGGTGTGAGATTGAGTACGACTCAATGCCTGACCACGACAAAGTATAGAGAAGAGATGAGTGTCATCCCCTATGCTTCAGCCATAGGCTCTATTATGTATGCCAAGTTGTGTACCAGACCTGATGTGAACCTTGCCATAAGTTTGGTAGGAAGGTACCAAAGTGATCCCGGAGCGGAACAATGGACATCGGTGAAGAATATCCTGAAGTACCTGAATAGGACCAAGGACATGTTTCTTGTATATGGAGGTGCCGAAGAGCTTGTCGTAAAGGGTTACGTTGATGCTAGTTTCGACATAGATCTAGATGACTCCAAGTCACAAACTGGATACATGTATATTTTGTACGGAGGGGCAATCAGCTAGTGTAGCAGCAAGCAAAGCGTTTTGGCGGCATCTACATGTGAAGCGAAGTACATGGCTGCTTCGGAAGCAGCAAAGGAAAGAGTCTTGATGAAGGAGTTCATCACCGACCTAGGAGTGATTCCCAATGCGTCGGGCCCGATGACTCTATTCTGTGACAACACATGAGTTATTGCCCTTGCCAAGTAGCCCAGGTTTCACAAGAAGACAAGACACATCAAGCGCCTCTTTAACTCCATTCAGGATTACATTCAGGAAGGAGATATAGATATTTGTAAAGTACAAATGGATCTGAATGTTGTAGATCCATTGACTAAACCTCGCTCATGAGAAAAACATGATCAACACCAGAACTCTATGGGTGTTCGGTTCATCACAATGTAACTAGATTATTGACTCTAGTGCAAGTATCACTTCCTTAGACCATGAGATTGTGCAACTCCCAGATACCGTAGGAACGCTGTGGGTGTGCCAAACGTCACAACGTAACTAGGTGGCTATAAAGGTACACTAAAGGTATCACCAAAAGTATCTGTTGGGTTGGCATAAACCGAGACTGGGATTTGTCACTCCGTGTGACGGAGAGGTATCTCTGGGCCCACTCGGTAAGACATCATCATAATGAGCTCAATGTGACTAAGGAGTTAGCCACGAGATGATGTGTTACAGAACGAGTAAAGAGACTTGCTGGTAATGAGATTGAACAAGGTATAGGGATACCGACGATCGAATCTCGGGCAAGTGTCATACCAGTAGACAAAGGGAATTGTAGACGTGATAGATTGAATCCCCGACATCGTGGTTCATCCGATGAGATCATCATGGAGCATGTGGGAGCCAACATGGGTATCCATATCCCGCTATTGGTTATTGACCGGAGAGGTGTTTTGGTCATGTCTACGTTCCTCCGGAACCCGTACGGTCTACACACTTAAGGTTTGATGACGCTAGGGTTATAGGGAGATAGTGTACGTGGTTACAGAAGGTCGTTCGGAGTCCCGGATGAGATCCCGGATGTCACAAGGAGTTCCGGAATGGTTCGGTGGTAAAGATTGATATATAGGAAGTGAGGTTTTGGTCACCGGAAATGTTTCGGGAATTACAAGTAACATACCGGGACCACGGGAAGGGTTCCGGGGGTCCACCAAGTGGGGCCACCAGCACCAGAGGGCTGCATGGGCCGCAAGTGGGAGGGAACAGCCCCTAAGTGGTCTGGTGCGCCCCCCACAAGGGCCCAAGGCGCAGCTGAAGGTGGGAGGGGGGCAAACCCTAGGGCAGATGGGCCCTAAGGCCGACCCTAGGGCAGCCGCACCCCTCTCCCTCTCTCGCCGCCGGCCAGAAGGCCATCTAGGGCCGGCTGCAGCTCCTAGGGTGGGAACCCTAGTGCTGTGCCCTCCCTCCCCCTCCTCCTATATATAGTGGAGGGTTTGGGGCTTCCAAACACACGAGTTCCTCTCTCTCAGCGCAGCCCTACCCTTCCTCTTCCTCGTTCTCTGTAGCGCTTGGCGAAGCCTTGCCGGAGTCTACGCACCTACACCGTCACCATGCCGTCATGCTGCCGGAGCTCTCCCTCAACCTCTCCTTCCTCCTTGCCGGATCAAGGCGTAGGAGACATCACCGGGATGCAAATGGGTTGAATGCAGAGGCGCCGTTGTTCAGCGCTAAGATCAGAATCCACCGCGATCTGAATCTCTAGGAGTACGACTCAACCAACCGCGTTCTTGTAACGCTTTCCCTTAGCGATCTTCAAAGGTATGAAGATGCACTCTCCCCTTTCTCATTGCTAGTTTCCCCATAGATTGATCTTGGTGGTCATAGGAATTTTTTTGATTTACTACTACGTCTCCCAACAACATTCTCGAACCAAGCATATTCAAGTTCGACATCATTTCATTCGTGATCATGCTGCCAAAGGAGATATCAATCTTAAGCATGTTTGTACTAAAAAATAATTGGTCAATATCTTCACCAAGCCACTTGATGAGAAAACATTTTGTCATTTGAGGAGTGAGTTGAACATCATTGATGCTTCAAACCTGAGTTAGACTCACTTGGTTGCAAGCAAGGGCATGAGCTTTATTATTATCTCCATGTTCTCATAACTCGTTATCATTTGCCATGGAATTCTATGCTCCCTTGTATTGCATCTAACCTTGTGTAGGTACTTGGAAGAACTTCATTCAACGAGATTGCCATCAACTCCAATAGCGGGACCTGGATGCCCATATTGCTTCCTACATATTCTACGAAGATCTTTATCGGTCGAACCTCTATGTCAAGGATTCCATTAATACCGTATGCTCTTCCCTTTGTTCTTCGGTATGTTACTTGCCCGAGATTCAATCGTCGACATCTCCATACCTAGTTCAACCTCGTTACCAGCAAGTCTTTTTACTCGTTTCGCAATACAAGATCCCGTGTGTCGGGGATATACCCCGCGGTATGACCCGGCCTGGCGACTCACAGGAGATCCGGAAAAGACATGACATTTTATTAATGACCCGACAGGCGGATCATAGGATGACCAGGCCCAAGACCCGGCGTGTAAGCCGGCGTCAGGCGGCTCACAAGAGAATGCTCAAAGAGAGAAAGACTCCTGGCCGAATGTTACAAGACCCGGAATAGGATTCTAGAGAGACTAGTCCTAATCCTACTCCTAGTAGGACTCTATTTGTAAAACTACCCTCTCCACTTATATAAGGAGGGGTAGAGCACCCCTAGAGGGAGAAGATTGACAAGTCCACAAGTTTAGACAACACAAGAGATTAGAGATAGGTAGATTAGACGTTCTCGTGATTAGAGGTAGGGATCATTATTTCTATACCTGGAATTTTATAGTTCATCACCAAGTTCTAGTAGCTTAGTGAGAGTGACTTGGAGAACTATATCAATCACTATCTTATCTGGAAGATCAACTCCTACTCAATTCAAGCGATTGTAGCACCCAGACAATCTGAGCACATGCTTAATGATTGAGCTATTCTTCTTCATCTTGCAGGCAAAGAATCTTGTTGGAGATCTCATATCTCACAACATGGGCACGAGCCTGAGATCCCAATTTCAGCTCTTAGAACATCTCATATGTTCCGTGACGTTCAAAACATTTTGGAGCCTCAATTATAAGCCGTAATGCATGACGCACTAAACTATCAACTAGTCATCGGAACGTGCCTGTGAGATGTTCACAACATCTACAAACGACGCTAGAGGGGGTGGCGCACCGAGCGGTGCATTAAGGACATAAGCCTTCTATGCAGCAATGAGGACAATCCTCAGATCACGGACCCAATCCGCAATATTGCTACCATCATCTTTCAACTCTATTTCTCTAGGAACATATAGAAATTCAAGGGAGCTACAACGTGAGCTAGTAATCTACAGCATAATTTTGCAAAGACACTACTGACTATGTTCATGATAATGAGTTCAATTAATCATATTACTTAAGAACTCCCACTCAAATTGACATCCCTCCGGTCATTCAAGTGATACATGATCCAAATTCACCAACTCAAGTCCGATCATCACGTGAGTTGAGGTGGTTTCAATGGTGAACATCATCATGTTGATCATATCTACTATATGACTCATGTTCGACCTTTCGGTCTCTTGTGTTCCAAGGCCATGTCTGTACATGCTAGGCTCGTCAAGTTTAACCCGAGTGTTCTGCATGTGCAACACTGGCTTGCACCCGTTGTATGTGAACATAGACTCTATCACACCCGATCATCACGTGGTGTCTCGACACGACGAACTTTCGCAACGGTGCACACTCGGGGAGAACACAATTTATCTTGAAGTTAAGTGTGGGATCACCTTATAATGCTACTGTCATCCTAAGCAAAACAAGGTGCATAAAAGGATTAACATCACATGCAAATCATAAGTGACATGATATGGCCATGAACTTGAGCTTTTGATCTCCATCTTGAAAGCACCGACATGATCTCCATCGTCACCGGCATGACACCATGATCTCCATCATCTTGATCTCCATCAACGTGTCACCATCGGGTTGTCGTGGCCACCATGCTTCTAGTACTATTGCTACCATTTAGTGATAAAGTAAAGCATTAGATAGCGCTTAATGATTGACACGCAGGTCATACAATAATTAAAGACAACCCTATGGCTCCTGCCGGTTGCCGTACTCATCAACATGCAAGTTGTGATATTCTATACAACACATGATCATCTCATACATCACATATATCTGATCATGTAATTGGCCATATCACATCACAACATACCCTGCAAAAACAAGTTAGACATCCTCTAATTGTTGTTGCATGTTTTACGTGGATGCTATGCGTATCTAGCAAGAACAATTCTCACCTACGCATAAACCACAATGGTGATACATAAGTTGCTTTTCAACCTTCTCAAGGACCGCCTTACTCGAATCCGATCCAACTAAAGTAGGAGAAACAGACACCTGCCAGCCATCTTTGCGCAACGAAGTTAGATGTTAGTCGATGGAACCGGTCTCTCATAAGCGTACGAGTAAGGTTTGTTCGGGACGCTTCATCCCACAATACCGCTGAACCAAAACACAACCAAGGGAGGAATCAATCTAAGCATCAACGCCCACAAACTCTTTGTGTTCTACTCGAGATCTTATCTACACATAGACCTAGCTCTGATACCATTGTTGGGGAACGTTGCATGGGAAACAAAAAAATTCCTACGCACATGCAAGATCTATCCATGGTGATGAGCATCTATGAGAGGTAGAGTGGATCTACATACCCTTGTATATTGTTAAGCGGGAAGGGTTAAGAAACGCGGTTGGTGTAGTCGAACGTCTTCGCGATCCAAATCGCCGAGCATCCCGCGATCACATACGATCCGTCCCGCGATCCAATAAGGATCCATCCCGCAAACTCATCATGATCCATCCCGCGATCTCATCATGATCCATCTCGCGATCTTGATCACGGTCCTTCCGATCTAGCGCCGAACGGACGACACCTCCGCGTTCAGCACACGTACAGCTCGATGACGATCTCCGCCTTCTTGATCCAGCAAGAGGGAGCGGGGAGGTAGATGAGTTCTTCGGTAGCACGACAGCGTTGTGGCGATGGTGGTGGAGCTATTCCAGCAAGGCTTCACCTAAGCACCGCTGAAAACCGATCTAGAGGAGAAACTGTGATCTAGAGAAGAGGTAGCACGTGGCTATTAGGGTTAGCTTTTTCCTCTAAATCCTCTAGTATACATAGGAGGGAGGGATGGGAGGAGGCAGCCTCAAACCCTTAAGGTTGGGTGAAAATTGGAGGTGGAGGAGTCCTACTCCAATCCTATTAGGAGTAGGATTCCTCCTTTCCACTTGGAAACTCTTTCCACCTCTCCACCTTTGGATTTTTTCCTTCTCAAACCACTCCAGCCGCATGGGCTCTTAGAGGAGGCTTCGACCAGCCCACCAGGGGCTGGTTTACCTCCTCCCACAGCCCATGAAGCCTCTTGGGTCGAAATACCTCTCCCGATGGTCCCCCGGTACACTACCGGCACTCCTGGTACACTACTGATGAGCCCGAAACTTTTCTGGCGTCCAAAATAGGACTTCCTATGTATCAATCTTCACCTCTGGACCATTTTGGATCTCCTCGTGATGTGTGGGATCTCATCAGGGACTCCAAACAACCTTCGGTCAACACCATACATAACTCTATACTACCGAAACGTCACCGAACCTTAAGTGTGTAGACCCTATGGGTTCGAGAACTATGTAGACATGACCGAGACACCTCTAGGGTCAATAACCAATAGCGGGACCTGGATGCCCATATTGGTTCCTACATATTCTATGAAGATCTTTATCGGTCGAATCTCTATGTCAAGGATTCAATTAATCCCGTATGCTGTTCCCTTTGTTCTTCGGTATGTTACTTGCCCAAGATTCGATCGTCGGCATCTCCATACCTAGTTCAACCTCGTTACCAGCAAGTCTTTTTACTCATTCGGTAATACAAGATCCCATGGCTAACACTTAGTCACATTGATTGCAAGGCTTATTGTGATGTTTTATTACCAAGTGGGCCCCGAGATACCTCTCCGTCACACGGAGTAACAAATCCCAGTCTTGATCCATGCCAACCCGACAGACACCCTTGGAGATACCTGTAGAGCACCTTTATAGTCACCCAGTTACGTTGCGATGTTTGATACACACAAGGCACTCCTCCGGTGTCTGTGAGTTGCATGATCTCATGGTCATAGGAACAAAGAGTTGACATGCAGAAAAAGTAGCAATAAACTGACACGATCATATGCTACGTTTGTAGTTTGGGTCTTGTCCATCAGATCATTCTCCTAATTATGTGATCCTGTTATCAAATGAAATCTCATGTCCATGACTAGGAAACCATAGCCATCTTTGATCAACGAGCTAGTCTATTAGAGGCATACTACGGACATGGTGTTGTCAACGTATCCACACATGTATGTGAGTTTCCAATCAACTCAATTATAGCATGGATAATAAAAGATTATCATGAACAAGGAAATATGATAATAACCAATTTATTATTGCCTGTAGGGCATATTTCCAACAGGGACACCAGCACCAGACGGCTGCATGGGCCGCAAGTGGGAGGGAACCAGCCCCTAAGTGGGCTTGTCCGCCCCCCACAAGGGCCCAAGGCGTAGCTGAAGGTGGGAGGGGGGCAAACCCTAGGGAAGATGGGCCCTAAGGCCCACCCTAGGGCAGCCGCACCCCTCTCCCTCTCTGGCCGCCAGCCAGAAGGCCATCTAGGGCCGGCCGCAACTCCTAGGGTGGGAACCCTAGGGCTGCGCCCTCCCTCCCCCTCCTCTTATATATAGTGGAGGGTTTGTGGCTGCCAAACACACGAGTTCCTCTCTCTCGTTGCAGCCCTACCCTTCCTCTTCCTCGTTCTCCGTGGCGCTTGGCGAAGCCCTGCCGGAGTCCATGCAGCTACACCGTCACCACGCCGTTGTGCTCCCGGAGCTCTCCCTCAACCTCTCCTTCCTCCTTGTTGGATCAAGGCGTAGGAGACATCACCGGGATGCACGTGGGTTGAACGTGGAGGCGCCGTTGTTCGGTGCTAAGATCGGAATCCACCGCGATCTGAATCGCTGTGAGTACGACTCAACAAACCACATTCTTGTAACGCTTCCACTTAGCGATCTTCAAAGGTATGAAGATGCACTCTCCCCTTGCTCATTGCTAGTTTCTCCATAGATTGATCTTGGTGGTCGTAGGAATTTTTTTGATTTACTACTACGTCTCCCAACAACATTCTCGAACCAAGCATATTCATGTTCGACATCATTTCATTCGTGATCATGTTGCCAAAGGAGATATCAATCTTAAGCATGTTCATACTAACAAACAATTGGCTGATATCTTCACCAAGCCACTTGATGAGAAAACATTTTGTCATTTGAGGAGTGAGTTGAACATCATTGATGCTTCAAACCTGAGTTAGACTCACTCGGTTGCAAGCAAGGGCATGAGCTTTATTATTATCTCCATGTTCTCATAACTCGTTATCATTTGCTATGGAATTCTATGCTCCCTTGTATTGCATCTAACCTTGTGTAGGTACTTGGAAGAACTTCATTCAATGAGATTGCCATCAACTCCAATCATAAGCAATATTGTCATTACCAAGTATCCACAACCTCTCTGGATGATGGTAGGAAGAAGACAACAAAAATATATCCTTGACATATACTTGATCTTAGTTGCAAAATCTATAAGTGGTATCATGTCAATAGGTTATATCCATTGTTCTTCCTTGCATGACTAACCTTTGTAGGTGATGAGTGCACTATAACGAGAATGACAGCTCCAAATTCAAGACGATCTTCATCATCCTTGAGCATCCTCAACAAGTTCACCTACGAGCAACGTCATCAACATCACTCAAAGGTATGTACTCATATCCTTGAAAAGGATTTACTCCAAGACATGGGATAAAGCAACTCAACTGATATGATACGAAGACATCAAAATTCTTAATCGAAAAATGGTAACCCCATTTCGAGCTTAAACGATGAGTATCACCTATGATCAGGCATTCTTGCTTGGCTCCTAAGTCAATATACTCTAATATAGGTGACCTAGTCACCGCCCATCATTTAGTTAAGAATCTTTCGTGGTTTGCTCTCTATTTGTATGATTTCTCGTAACCACTCAAATCTTATCTATTTGATGTCCTTTGTAAAACTTTCGCACTTTCCTTTTGAAACAGTTTCTTTGTCTCTCTGAAAACAGAAACTTGCTTCATCTTTTGGAGTCACCGACGTAAATAACTCGGTACTATCGAATTTGCAGATGAGCTGCACTACACAATCTTGGTACCATCGATTTATTTATCCTGGAGTCACCGATTTTCTTTTTCTTTCAAAATCTGAGTTTCTTTGATATTGTTTATTTGCTTTTGTTTTTGAGATATTCTTGTTCCTTCGATGACCCCTTCTTATATATCTATATAAATATATGTATATATATATATATATGTGTGTGTATTTAGGGGGAGAAGAACAAACAACACTTCAGGGGAGAAATTCTTTATTCAAGGACCCTAGCTCCAAGGAGAAGAAAACTCAAATTTGCCAAATGGAGAGAAGTTACATTCAATGATTCCCTTAGTCTTTTAAATGGACCCTACTCTCAATGACCTTTGACCTCCAGGATCCCTTCCTTATCAATGATCCCTGAGACTATTACCCAGTTTAACCTTTTCGGTATTTTATGCCAAAGGGGGAGAATATCAAAGCTTCATGCTAAAGGGAGAGTTACAAGCTTATGCAAAGGGGGAGATATGATTTAGGGGGAGATGAGAATATCAAAAGTTCACACTTATATAATCAAGGAGAGGAACAACAATGTAGGGGGAGAAAACTACTTTTGACAGCAGTCTCAAGTGAACTAAGGATTACTATTTCTCACCCTATCCTATCCCAATATCTACATGATGAGATTCAAGGGGAGAGGATGTACTACCATATCATATCAAAGGGGAGAAAATATATAATAGTTTAATGCTAAAGGTGTAGACATATCAATCTTAATGATTATCATATTTTATATGTTGTCTACATCTTGGTACTTGTTGAGTTCTATTGCTTTTGTTTAGTAGAATACTCTTATGTTTCCTAACATTGTTTTGTCAAGTGTGTCTCTACTACTAGAATGCTCAAGAACTCAAGGTAAGTATATGCATCATATCTTTGATTAACATGATCTCTTGCTTCTTGCACATACTGTTTGCAAGGGTGAAGTCTTGATCAAGGATATACCTTTCATTCACAAATATTGCTGCATATAGCCAACATACACAGGACTCGTATATCGCTTTCATCCATATATGTGTCCATGCATTCCAAAGCAACTATCCTTTAAAGGACTGCACACATTCAGGGGGAGCAAATCTAAGTCATGTGTTTCTCAAAGTCTTCATTGCATCCATGCATATATTTAATTGAAGCTTTGATTGTATGTTGTCATCAATTACCAAAAGGGGGAGATTGAAAGCACAACATGCTCCCTTGGTGGTTTTGATAATTCATGACAACATACATTGTCTCTTGGACTAACAACTCAATCTAGTATATTTCAGATAATAGTCCATGGAGATTAGTGTTGGCAAAAGGATTGAGGAGATCGTGGAATTACCCCAAGATTCAAGGAAATAGGTTGGCCAAGCTTAAAGCAAGAGGACTCTACATTTTACATTTGTGAGGAATCACCTTGAATCCATAGGAAAGCCAATACTATAAAAGGGGGTAAAGTTTTGATGGTGAACAATATCTCAAACGTGCACAAGTGACAGTCACCAAAACATCCACATACTCTCCCACCAAAGTTTCTCCTAAGCCAAACATGCCAAATCGGTGCAACCAACATTCCTATCCCGGTGCCACCAAGTTCCAAGTAATAGATAGACTCAGCCAAACCCTATCACTTCGGTGCAACCGACATTGCACTCGGTGCCACCAAGTTGGGTTGCCAAGTTTCTGTTACGCAAGTTCTCATTTTCGGTCTGACTGAGAATTGTGAATTGGCGTCACCGAGACTGGTAAATCTGACCGTTGGTCACCTTGTCAACGCAACCGAGAATTGTATATCTGTCCCTCGAGATTCAAAAGTTGCCACTTTTTGTCACTTTGGTACCACCGAGATTTACACATCGGTGTCACCGAGTCTGACTTATTGTATGTAACGGTTGGATTTTTGGGATGCCTATATTTACCCTTCACCACCACCCACTCGAACGAGAAGCACTCAGAACTATTCCATACTTATCCTACTCAATTTTTTGAGAGAGAACCACCTACCCTTGTGTTGAGGTCAATATCTTCCACTCCAACCATATGGATCCTGATTTCTAGCCTCCGCAAGTTTCTTTCCACCAATCCCATCTCTTCTACCAAGCCAAATCTGTGTGAGAGAGATTGTGTGTTGAGGAGTCTATCATCTTTAAGCACAAGAGCAAGGAGTTCATCGTCATTACCGAGCCTATTACCTTTTGGGGGGGTGCCTCCTAGATTGGTTAGGTGTCGCTTGGGAGCCTCCTACTTTGTGTTGTGGAGTGAACCAAGAAGTTTGTAAGGGAAAGGAGATCGCCTACTTCATGAAGATCTACCCATAGTGAGGCTAGTCCATCGTGGACGGAAGCCGTATGGAATAGTCAAGGTTGCTACTTTGTGGACCCTTATGGGTGGATCCCTCCGTGGACTCTCGCAACCGTTACCCTCCGTGGGTTGAAGACTCCACAAACGTGGACATACGATAGAACCACCTATCGAAACCATGGGAACAATCTTTCCGTCTCCTATTGCGTTTGATCTTCCTACCCCATCTCTTTACCAACATGTGCCATGTCTTTACTTTCCACTGCCATATTTTAGACATGCATGTGTAGGGCTGTTAGACTTGCTAGACTTGTTAAAACTATTAAAATCTGGCAACCAAATAACTTGAGAAAAAGTTAGGTTTTAAATTACTGCTAGTAGTCTATTCCCCCCCCCACTAGACACGCCTCTCTCGATCCTACACCTCGAGCTCCTCCATGTCCGGCACCACTGGCTCCATCACGTGTCGGACCGGCTCGACCGCCGGCTGGGCTGGCTCGCTCCTCCCGTCGGCGGGTGCCTCCAGCGCCGCCTTCGGTGCGGCCAGGGCAACGGGCTCGCCCCCCGCAGCCGGATCGACGGTCGGAGGGTCACCTCCGCCTCCCCCACAGCATCGTATCCACGACCAGCTCGGAGGCCGCTCCGACTGGCTGGACCCCTACCGCCACGGGCGGGATCCCGGATGTCTCCACAACCGGCTCCAGCAGCTCGCTCGACAAAGGCCTTGACCTTCGCGTCGGCTCTGCAGCGGAGTCTGTCGCACGCTCCGGGTCGACGGACCTCCTCTGCCTCCCACCGCTTGAAGCCCCCAAGCGCGAGGGCGCGCCCTTCGCCCCTGCCTTCGTAGCTAGCACCTCCATGAGCCGCCTCCTCTCTCCCCACATCGTGACTGCATGCTCCCGCGCCTGTAGGGTGGGGGCATCCTCCGGGCCGGCAGTCGACTTCGTATCATGGAGCTCGATGGCGTCACTAGGGTAGACAAAGAAACAGAGCTTCAGGCGCTCGTTGGCTCGCAAAATAAAAAAACCAGTAAAACTCCAGAAAAAGTACCTACCGGGCAACAACGGGCAGGTCCCACTTGGCCCGGGCTGGTGGCTTTGCGGTGGCCACTCACGCTCTCTTGCGAGCCTGTGGCTGGGCTGACGGCTGCTCCTTAGCCGGCCTCTTCTCTCGTCACGAAGCCTTGGCCAACTGACCATGAGCCGGCCATCCCTCGCTCCGTCCGTGTGTCTCCCGCCGAGCCACGGGGGGTAGCGCATCCAGGATCCAAACATCATCATCGTCATCATCATCGTCACTCCAATCTTTGATGGAGGGTCTGGAGGGGAACTCACTAGCCGCTCTGGACCTACCAGCTCCCGGGTCGCCCATCACGACGTCCGCCTCGACCTCTCCCGTGGAATCGGCCCCCTCTTCGACGCCGCCCCTGGCTCGAAGTGACCCGCGTCGGACTCGTCATGCTCCGCCTGAAACACCTGGGGGTGTGGGATGTCTAGCATGTTTTGTCGCATGGATTGCTGTGGTCAGCATGGAATATGAGTTGGGAGGGGCCGGCTGAAGAAACTACGGTGGAGAGAATTACCACAACAGGGCGTACTAGGGGCACCGGGTCGTGCCGGCTGTACGGTAGCTTGCCAAACCCCCAGGTCCCAGGCTTCAGCATGAAGTTGGTGATGGCGTTCACCCACTTCGCCACCTAGGATGGCGACTGGTCGAAGGTGGACAGCCGGTAGGGGTCCCGCTAGCCCGACATGTTGCAGATCCAGTGCGGCCTCTGCTGCAGAGGCAGCACCCAGTGGTCGATGAAGGCGGCCACCAGATCGGCTGCGACCAGCCCCTTGCCGGGTGTCATGGTCTTGAGCCGGGCAAGCTCCGGTGACATCCGCAAATGGCCCGTCGCCCGTCCAGTTGATCCCGAAGGACGGGGCATTGACGAAGGCCGGCAGCCGGATGTAGTCCCGTGCTGGGTCGACGTTCTTCACATAGAAGAATGTCCGGTGCCATCCCTTGACAGATTCAATGAGCTTGATGCGGGGGAACAAGGGGCCCCGGACGCATATTACCGCACCCCCACAAGCGTATGACCCGTCGTGATTCCTCAGGCCCTTGAGGTAGAAGAGCTTCCTCCACAACTCCACGAAGGGGAGGAGGCCGAGGTAGCCCTCGCAGAGCATCACGAAGCTCTAGAGCTGGAGGACGGTGTTCGGGCCGAGGTGGTGTGGTCGAAGATCGAATGTATCCATGAAGTAGAAGCAAAACTGGCTCACCGGCAATCCGAAGTCGCTGAGAAATGCCAGGCGAAAACCACGAGCTCCCCCTGCTGAGGTTCGGGCGCCACCTCACAGCCCGGTGGACGGGCAGCGATGCGGTCCTCCGACGGTAGCATCCGGGCGCGGCGGAGGCGCGCGATGTCCTCATCGGTGATGAATGACCCGTCCCAGCTGCCAGAGGACCTGCCAGCCATCTTCGCGGCGACCAAGCACAAGGAATAAGGTGGGCGGCGCAGCGACGCGAACTGAAGCAACGAGCAGCATGAGAGGAGGAAGACGAAGGGAGACGGAGGGGAAAGGGGCACGTGAGCTGCCTCTGCCCCTCGCCCTCCCCTTATAAACATGGGGTGGTGCACGGGGGACGTGGGGATTAACTATGCCCACTGCCCCGGGAAACCCGCGGGACGTGGGCATCGTGTGTCGTGGCCGCTGGCGTCCAGGCACAGAAAATCTTGGCCTGCGGCCCGAGGCCTACTAGGATAGGCCTGCGGCCTATCAGACTAGGCCTAGGAAGGGGTTCCGTCGGGCCATAGACGTGGGACCCACGACATCATTACGCCCCGTGTGGCACGCTGCGGTTCGGCATGGGGCCCGAAGCGGTGCGATGGGAGCCGAGGCATAGGAAGTGATGGCAGGCAAGGCCGCCCGGCCGGCCCAGATTGTCCGGCGGGCGTGGCCGGATGAAACTGCCGGTTGCCCCTCGTCAGGCGGATGTGGGCCCCCACCAGCTTTGGGGACTACTGACGGGGTTATTACCCCTGGGCATACCAAGGGGAGGCAGTTTCGGCTCCTCTCCGAAGAAAAACCCACACGACCGGCTTGTCTATGGCCGGCTGGCCCGCCGCCGGCTGTTCCACGACCGGGAGTGAGGCGCCGGCTGGCCCCCTGACCGGCTGGCCCACGACCGTCCGGATGAGGGCTGGCCATCTGGCCCTCGGCCCGGCATACCTGACTGCTACGCAACTAGCTCGACCGCTGACCTCCAGGTGGGCAGGTATCCGTCCCTTGCTACTATGGCCGAGTACGCCGACGAGACGCGACCCCCATGACGGACTCCGATGTAGCTACAGCAGGCGTTGACGCACGGGCGCGCATGGCTATAGTCCGATAGACCGTACCGCTGACCGAAGACTGATTGGGACCCGGTAGAGCCATAGTACCTCTGCGCCGCCATCCACTCTGTTACCTACCCCGTCATGGCTACAGCATCGCCGGCCTGATCACTGACTTCGGCCGACTAACGCAAGACCAAGCCGGGCGGGGCGGCTCATGCTGCGGCAGTTGAGCGCGGGCCAATAGGAGAGCCGACTGGCGGGCCCCAGCTGATGATGGGACTGCGTAGCCGGCGGGCCCGATGGGCGATGAGACGTCCAAGCTGGCAGGCCCCGTGGCCGGCTAGAGAGGCTGCCAGTCGGGTCCCCCTTGTAATATCTTAAGAACACTGTACACCGGGGCGTTGGCCTATAAAACACCCCGGAGACCCCATGCATCATGCAAGGAGACACGCACAAAGGCATTCGCCTCCTCTCACACCCACACATAGTACGGGAAGAGGAGCCGGCTACTCCATCTTCTACCTCTAGACGAACAGCTCAAGGAGCACCGTTGTAACATCTTTCCCCATCCAACTAGACCAGCATGACTAGGGGTATTACCTCCCCCGGATGGCCCTGAACTTGGGTACATCGTGTGTCTATCACCGCTTGTGCCTATTCCCGCTCTCGGAGCCCGTCGACGTCCTTCAGCCCCGACCACTCTCGATAAGCCACCCCATGGCATCTGCCATGAGAAATCCATGACATTGATCCACTAGCTGACCAACAGTTATATTCTCGCGAACAAGAAGAAAATGAGCCACTTTGGAAAGACGGTCAGTGACCACAAAGATAGCATTATTCCCTCTCTTGGTCCTGGGAAAACCGGTGATGAAATCCATACCGACCTTGTCCCATTTCCATTCAGGAATAGCTAAGTGTTGAAGGGTGTCAGCAGGCCTTTGATGTTTTACCTTAATGTGATGACAGACGTCGCAGTTGGCAACGAACTGAGCAATTTCTCTCTTCATTCTGGTCCACCAGAATGTCTGCCATAGGTCCTGATACATCTTGGCACTACCAGGATGAATCGTGAGAGCACAATCATGAGCCTCCTTAAGGATCAACTGTCGTAGATGTTGTTTCTTAGGAACCACTAAGCGATTCTCGAAAAAGACAACACCTTGATCATCTCCCGAGAAAGATTTAGCATTACCTCCCTTAATAATCTTCTTGATTCGGGAAATCCCGGTATCATGCTTTTGTGCTTCTATGATTTGATCCGTAAGAGTAGGTTTCGCCACCAAGGTGGAAAGGAATCCTTGAGGAACAATGTGAAGATTTAACTTCCGAAATTCCTCATAGAGAGCGGTTGACCTTGTTGTAACATTAGATTGTTAAAATAAGACTTACAACTTAGTGCATCAACCATGACATTGGTGTTCCCCAGGGTGTAAGTTATCCCTAAGTCATAATCTGTGATCAACTCAACCCACCGTCTTTGTCTGAGATTCAAATCCGTTTGGGTGAAGATATATTTTATACTTTGGTGATCAGTGTAAATCTCGCAATGATTGCCCAAAAGGTTTAAGTGCATGGACTATAGCTGCAAGCTCAAGATCATGTGTTGGATAATTGTCCTCATGTGGATGCAACTGTCGAGATGCATAGGCAATCACATAACGATCTTCCATGAGAATGCAACCTAATCCTTGTGACGAGGCATCACAACAGATAACAAAGTCCTTAGAAAAATCTGGTGGCACTAGTACGGGAGCAGAAGTCAGGCGTCTTTTCAATTCCTAAAAATTGTACTCGCATTGTGGGGTCCACTCGAACTTTTTAACTTTCTTGAGGAGTTCAGTAAGAGGTTTCGCAACCTTGGAGAAGTTCTTGACAAAGCGTCGACAATAGCTCATTAAGCCAAGGAAACTTGCTTAACCGATTCAGGTTGAGTCCAATCAAGGATGGCCTGAACTCGCTCGGGATTGATAGAAATGCCCTTGCGAGAGATTACATGACCTAGATAGGTCACTTCTGGTAGCCAGAATTCACACTTGGAGAATTTGGCATACAGGCGATGCAATCGAAGTTTCGTCAATACCAGCCTAAGATGCTCAGCATGATCTTAATCGTTCTGTGAGTATATGAGTGTATCATCGAGGTAAACCACGAAGAATTTATCCAAATACTCCATGAAGATCGAATTCATCAAACGAGAGAAGGTGGATGGGGCATTGGTTAACCCAAAGGACATGACGGTGTACTTGTATTGGCCATAACGAGTAACGAAAGCCATTTTTGGAATGGCCCCGTTCCTAATTCTGATTTGATGGTATCCCAACCTCAAATCCATTTTGGAGAATACCGAGGATCCAGCGAGTTGATCATACAAATTATTGATCCTGGGAAGCGGATACTTGTTCTTGATTATGATAGGTTCACTGGTCGGTAATCTACTGTTGGAAATATGCCCTAGAGGCAATAATAAAATGGTTATTATTGTATTTCCTAGTTCATGATAATTGTCTATTATTCATGTTATAATTGTGTTAACCGGAAACCGTAATACATGTGTGAATACATAAACCACAACGTGTCCCTAGTGAGCCTCTAGTTGGCTAGCTCGTTGATCAATAGATGGTCTCGGTTTCATGACCATGGACATTGGATGTCGTTGATAACGGGATCACATCATTAGGAGAATGATGTGATGGACAAGACTCAATCCTAAGCATAGCACAAAGATCGTGTAGTTCGTTTGCTAAAGCTTTTCAATGTCAAGTGTCATTTCCTTAGACCATGAGATTGTGTAACTCCCGGATACCGTAGGAATACTTTGGGTGTGCCAAACGTCACAACGTAACTGGGTGGCTATAAAGGTACGCTACGGGTATCTCCGAAAGTGTCTGTTGGGTTGACACGAATCGAGACTGGGATTTGTCACTCCGTGTGACGGAGAGGTATCTCTGGGCCCACTCGGTAAGACATCATCATTATGAGCTCAATGTGACTAAGGAGTTAGTCACGGGATGATGTATTACGGAACGAGTAAAGAGACTTGCCGGTAACGAGATTGAACAAGGTATGGGGATACCGACGATCGAATCTCGGGCAAGTACCATACCGATAGACAAAGGGAATTGTATACGGGATTGATTGAATCCCTGACATCGTGGTTCATCCGATGAGATCATCGTGGAGTACGTGGGAGCCAACATGGGTATCCAGATCCCGCTGTTGGTTATTGGCCGGAGAGGTGTCTCGGTCATGTCTACGTGTCTCCCGAACCCGTAGGGTCTACACACTTAAGGTTCGATGACGCTAGGGTTATAGGGAAATAGTTTACGTGGTTACCGAAGGTTGTTCGGAGTCCCGGATGAGATCCCGGACATCATGAGGAGTCCCGGAATGGTCCGGAGACGAAGATTGATATATAGGAAGTGAGGATTTGGTTACCGGAAGTGTTCCGGGTGTCACCGGTAGTGTACCGGGACCACCGGAAAGGTTTCCGGGGGTCCACCAAGTGGGCCCACCTGCCCCGGAAGGTTCCGTGGGCTAAGAGTGGGAGGGAGCCAGCCCCTAGGTGGGCTGGTGCGCCTCCCACCCCAGCCCAAGGCGTGGCAAAGGTGGAAGGGGGCAAACCCTAGGCTTAGATGGGCCTTAAGGCCCACCCTAGGGCGCCCCACCTCTCCCTTGCCCTAGCCGCCGGCCAGATGGCATCTGGTGGCTGCCGCCACCCCTAGGGTGGAACCCTAGGGCGCAGCCACCCCTCCTCCCTCTCTCCTATATATAGTGGAGGTATTTGGGGCTGCACAATACACGGTTCTCCCTCTCTCTCTGGTGCAGCCCTACCTCCTCCTCCCCTCGTTCTCCGTAGCGCTTAGCGAAGCTCTGTCGGAGTACCACGCAGCTCCACCGCCACCACGCCGTCGTGCTGCCGGAGCTCTCCCTCAACCTCTCCTCCCTACTTGCTGGATCAAGGCGTAGGAGACGTCACCGGGCTGCACGTGTGTTGAACGCGGAGGTGCCGTCCGTTCGGCACTTGATCGGATCTACCGCGATCTGAATCGCTGCGAGTACGACTCCATCAACCGCGTTCTAGCAACGCTTCCGCTTAGCGATCTTCAAAGGTATGAAGATGCAATCTCTCCCCTCTCGTTGCTGGTTTCTCCATAGATAGATCTCGGTGACACGTAGGAAAATTTTGATTTACTACTACGTCTCCAAACAGTGGCATCATGAGCTAGGTCTATGCGTAGAATCTATGCACGAGTAGAACACAAAGTAGTTGTGGGCGTCGATTTTGTTAATATGCTTGCCATTACTAGTCTTATCTTGATTCGACGGTATTGTGGGATGAAGCGGCCCGGACCAACCTTACACGTACGCTTACGTGAGACCGGTTCCACCGCCTGACATGCACTAGTTGCATAAGGTGGCTAGCGGGTGTCTGTCTCTCCCACCTTAGTCGGATTGGATTCGATGAAAAGGGTCCTTATGAAGGGTAAATAGCAATTGGCATATCATGTTGTGGTTTTGGCGTAGGTAAGAAACGTTCTTGCTAGAAACCTATAGCAACCACGTAAAAACTTGCAACTACAAATTAGAGGACGTCTAACTTGTTTTTGCAGCATATGCCTTGTGATGTGATATGGCCAGAAGGATGTGATGTGATGCATTGTGATGTATGAGATTGATCATGTTCTTGTAATAGGGTTCACGACTTGCATGTCGATGACTATGACAACCGGCAGGAGCCATAGGAGTTGTCTTACATTATTGTATGACCTGCGTGTCAATCATAAACGCCATGTAATTACTTTACTTTATTGCTAAGCGTTAGCCATAGTAGTAGAAGTAATAGTTGGCGAGACAAGTTCATGAAGACACAATGATGGAGATCATGATGATGGAGATCATGGTGTCGTGCCGGTGACAATGATGATCATCGTGCCCCGAAGATGGAGATCATAGGAGCAAGATGATATTGGCCATATCATGTCACTATATTGATTGCATGTGATGTTTATCATGTTTACATCTTATTTGCTTAGAACGACGGTAGTAAATAAGATGATCTCTCAATAAAATTTCAAGACAAGTGTTCACCCTAACTGTGCACCGTTGCTAAGGATCGTTGTTCCGAAGCACCACGTGATGATCGGGTGTGATAGGTTCTAACGTTCGCATACAATGGGTGTAAGCCAGATTTACACACGCGAAACACTTAGGTTGACTTGACGAGCCTAGCATGTACAGACATGGCCTCAGAACACGGAAGACCGAAAGGTCGAACATGAGTCGTATAGAAGATACGATCAACATGAAGATGTTCACCATGGATGACTAGTCCGTCTCACGTGATGATCGGACACGGGCTAGTTGACATGGATCATGTATCACTTGGATGACTAGAGAGATGTCTATCTAAGTGGGAGTTCATTGAATAATATGATTATGTTAACTCAATTATCATGAACTTAGTCTAAAATTGCCTTTAATATCTATATTGTAGATCCAATGGCCAACGCAAATGTCAACCTCAATTTCAACGCGTTCCTAGAGAAAACCAAGCTGAAAGATGATGGAAGCAACTATACGGACTGGGTCCGTGGCTTGAGGATCATCCTCATAGCTTCCAAGAGATTGTATGTCCTTGATGCACCGCTAGGTGACCCACCCATTCTCCTAGCGGACCAAGACGTTACGAACGCTTGGCAGTCACGCTGCGATGATTACTCCCTTGTTCAGTGCGGCATGCTTTACAGTTTAGAATCGGGGCTCCAAAAGCGTTTTGAGCAACACGGAGCATATGAGATGTTCCAAGAGCTGAAACTGGTTTTCCAAGCTCATGCCCGAGTCGAGAGATATGACATCTCTGACAAGTTCTTCAGCTGTAAGATGGAGGAGAACAGTTCTGTTAGTGAGCACATCCTCAAGATGTCTGGGCTTCACAACCGCTTGACTCAGCTGGGAGTTAATCTCCCGGATGACTCAGTCATTGACAGAATCCTCCAGTCGCTTCCACCTAGCTACAAAAGCTTTGTGATGAACTACAACATGCAGGGGATGGAGAAGTCCATTCCTGAGTTGTACTCGATGCTGAAATCAGCAGAGGTCGAGATCAGAAAGGAGCATCAAGTGTTGATGGTAAACAAGACCACTAGTTTCAAGAAAGGCAAGGGTAAGAAGAACTTCAAGAAGGACGGCAAAGCTGTTGCCGCGCCCGGTAAGCAAGTTGCCGGGAAGAAGAAGAACAAGAATGGACCCAAGCCTGAGACTGAGTGTTTCTATTGTAAGGGTACCGGTCACTGGAAGCGGAACTGCCCCAAGTACTTAGCGGATAAGAAGGACGGCAACGTTAAAGGTATATGTGATATACTTGTTATTGATGTGTACCTAACCAGCGCTCGTAGTAGCTCCTGGGTATTTGATACCGGTGCAGTTGCTCACATTTGTAACTCCAAGCAGGAGCTGCAGAATAAGCGAAGGTTGGCAAAGGACGAGGTGACGATGCGCGTCGGGAATGGTTCCAAGGTCGATGTGATCGCCGTCGGCACGCTACCTCTACATCTACCTTCGGGATTAGTTTTAAACCTTAATAATTGTTATTTAGAACCAGCTTTGAGCATGAACATTGTATCTGGATCTCGCTTGATACGAGATGGCTACTCTTTTAAATCCGAGAATAATGGTTGTTCTATTTATATGAGAGAAATGTTCTATGCTCATGCCCCGCTGGTCAATGGTTTATTTTTGATGAATCTCGAACGTGATGTTACACATGTCCATAGTGTGAGTACCAAAAAGTGTAAAGCTGATAACGATAGTCCCACTTACATGTGGCACTGCCGTCTTGGCCATATTGGTGTCAAACGCATGAAGAAGCTCCATGCTGATGGACTTTTGGAGTCACTTGATTTCGAATCATTTGACACATGCGAACCATGCCTCATGGGCAAGATGACCAAAACTCCGTTCTCCGGAACAATGGAGCGAGCAACTAACTTGTTGGAGATAATACATACCGATGTATGTGGTCCAATGAGTGTCGAGGCTCGCGGTGGCTACCGTTATGTTCTCACCCTCACTGATGACTTGAGCAGATATGGGTATGTCTACTTAATGAAACACAAGTCTGAAACCTTTGAAAGGTTCAAGGAATTTCAGAGTGAGGTCGAGAATCAACGTGACAGGAAAATAAAATGCCTACGATCTGATCGTGGCGGAGAATATTTAAGTCATGAGTTTGACACGCACCTTAGGAAATGTGGAATTGTTTCACAGCTCACGCCGCCAGGCACACCTCAGTGAAATGGTGTGTCTGAACGTCGTAATCGCACTCTATTGGATATGGTGCGATCTATGATGTCTCTTACCGACTTACCGCTATCATTTTGGGGATATGCATTAGAGACTGCCGCGTTCACTTTAAATAGGGCACCGTCTAAATCCGTTGAGACGACACCGTATGAATTATGGTTTGGAAAGAAACCTAAGTTGTCGTTTCTAAAAGTTTGGGGTTGCGATGCTTATGTGAAGAAACTTCAACCTGAGAAGCTCGAACCCAAAGCGGAAAAGTGCGTCTTCATAGGATATCCCAAAGAGACTATTGGGTATACCTTCTACCTACGATCCGAAGGCAAAGTCTTTGTTGCCAAGAATGGATCCTTTCTCGAGAAAGAGTTTCTCTCGAAAGAAGTAAGTGGGAGGAAAATGGAACTTGATGAGGTAATTGTACCTTCACTCGAACCGGAGAGTAGCGCAGCACAGGAAGTTGTTTCTGTGGAGCCTACACCGGCTAGAGAGGAAGTTAATGATGATGATCATGAAACATCACATCAAGTTGCTACTCGAAGGTCCACTAGGACACGTTCCGCACCAGAGTGGTACGCTAATCCTGTCCTAGAGATCATGTTGTTGG
Source organism: Hordeum marinum (assembly GCA_022496015.1). Taxonomy (NCBI): domain Eukaryota; kingdom Viridiplantae; phylum Streptophyta; class Magnoliopsida; order Poales; family Poaceae; genus Hordeum; species Hordeum marinum. Next base: position 516,458,814 of record CM039676.1, on the reverse strand, counting down.
ACAATGGTGAACCTTCGAACTATGAAGAAGCGATGGCGGGCCCGAATTCCGACAAATGGCTTGAGGCCATGAAATCCGAGATAGGATCCATGTATGAGAACAAAGTATGGACTTTGGTGGACTTGCCTAATGATAAGCGAGCCATTGAAAATAAATGGATCTTTAAGAAGAAGACTGACGCAGACGGTAATGTGACCGCCTATAAAGCTCGGCTTGTCGCTAAGGGTTATCGACAAGTTCAAGGAGTTGACTACGATGAGACATTCTCACCCGTAGCGATGCTAAAGTCTGTCCGAATCATGTAAGCAGTTGCCGCATTTTATGATTATGAGATCTGGCAAATGGACGTCAAAACGGCATTCCTTAATGGCTTCCTCAAGGAAGAACTATATATGATGCAGCCAGAAGGTTTTGTCGATCCTAAAGATGCTAACAAGGTATGCAAGCTCCAGCGCTCCATCTATGGGCTGGTGCAAGCATCTCGGAGTTGGAACATTCGCTTTAATGAGGTGATTAAAGCGTTTGGGTTTGTACAGGTTTCTGGAGAACCCTGTATTTTCAAGAAAGTGAGTGGGAGCTCTATAGCATTTCTTATACTGTATGTAGATGACATGCTGATAATGGGAAATAATATAGAACTCTTGGAAAGTATCAAGGCCTACTTGAATAAGTGTTTTTCAATGAAGGACCTTGGAGAAGCTGCTTACATATTAGGTATTAAGATCTATAGAGATAGATCAAAACGCCTCATTGGTCTTTCACAAAGCACATACCTTGAAAAGATATTGAAGAAGTTCAATATGGATCAGTCCAAGAAGGGGTTCTTGCCCGTGTTGCAAGGTGTGAGATTGAGTACGACTCAATGCCCGACCACGGCAAAGGATAGAGAAGAGATGAGTGCCATCCCCTATGCTTCAGCCATAGGCTCTATCATGTATGCCATGCTGTGTACCAGACCTGATGTGAACCTTGCCATAAGTTTGGTAGGGAGGTACCAAAGTGATCCCGGAGCGGAACACTGGACAGCGGTCAAGAATATCCTGAAGTACCTGAAAAGGACAAAGGACATGTTTCTCGTTTATGGAGGTGCCGAAGAGCTCGTCGTAAAGGGTTACGTCGATGCTAGCTTCGACACAGATCCGGACGACTCCAAGTCGCAAACCGGATACGTGTATATTTTGAATGGAGGGGCAGTGAGTTGGAGCAGCAGCAAGCAAAGCGTCGTGGCAGCATCTACATGTGAAGCGGAGTACATAGCTGCTTCGGAAGCAGCAAAGGAGGGAGTCTGGATGAAGGAGTTCATCACCGACCTAGGAGTGATTCCGAATGCGTCGGGCCCGATGACTCTACTCTGTGACAACACTGGAGCTATTGCCCTTGCGAAGGAGCCCAGGTTTCACAAGAAGACAAGACACATCAAGCGCCGCTTCAACTCCATCCGTGATTACATTCAGGAGGGAGACATAGATATTTGTAAAGTGCATATGGATCTGAATGTCGCAGATCCGTTGACTAAACCTCTCTCACGAGCAAAACATGATCAACACCAGAATGCTATGGGTGTTCGATTCATCACAATGTAACTAGATTATTGACTCTAGTGCAAGTGGGAGACTATTGGAAATATGCCCTAGAGGCAATAATAAAATGGTTATTATTGTATTTCCTAGTTCATGATAATTGTCTATTATTCATGCTATAATTGTGTTAACCGGAAACCGTAATACATGTGTGAATACATAGACCACAACGTGTCCCTAGTGAGCCTCTAGTTGGCTAGCTCGTTGATCAATAGATGGTCTCGGTTTCATGACCATGGACATTGGATGTCGTTGATAACGGGATCACATCATTAGGAGAATGATGTGATGGACAAGACTCAATCCTAAGCATAGCACAAAGATCGTGTAGTTCGTTTGCTAAAGCTTTTCAATGTCAAGTGTCATTTCCTTAGACCATGAGATTGTGTAACTCCCGGATACCGTAGGAATACTTTGGGTGTGCCAAACGTCACAACGTAACTGGGTGGCTATAAAGGTACGCTACGGGTATCTCCGAAAGTGTCTGTTGTGTTGACACGAATCGAGACTGGGATTTGTCACTCCGTGTGACGGAGAGGTATCTCTAGGCCCACTCGGTAAGACATCATCATTATGAGCTCAATGTGACTAAGGAGTTAGTCACGGGATGATGTATTACGGAACGAGTAAAGAGACTTGCCGGTAACGAGATTGAACAAGGTATGGGGATACCGACGATCGAATCTCGGGCAAGTACCATACCGATAGACAAAGGGAATTGTATACGGGATTGATTGAATCCCTGACATCGTGGTTCATCCGATGAGATCATCGTGGAGTACGTGGGAGCCAACATGGGTATCCAGATCCCGCTGTTGGTTATTGGCCGGAGAGGTGTCTCAGTCATGTCTACGTGTCTCCCGAACCCGTAGGGTCTACACACTTAAGGTTCGATGACGCTAGGGTTATAGCGAAATAGTGTACGTGGTTACCGAAGGTTGTTCGGAGTCCCGGATGAGATCCCGGACATCACGAGGAGTCCCGGAATGGTCCGGAGACGAAGATTGATATATAGGAAGTGAGGATTTGGTTACCGGAAGTGTTCCGGGTGTCACCGGTAGTGTACCGGGACCACCGGAAAGGTTTCCGGGGGTCCACCAAGTGGGCCCACCTGCCCCGGAAGGTTCCGTGGGCTAAGAGTGGGAGGGAGCCAGCCCCTAGGTGGGCTGGTGCGCCTCCCACCCCAGCCCAAGGCGTGGCAAAGGTGGAAGGGGGCAAACCCTAGGCTTAGATGGGCCTTAAGGCCCACCCTAGGGCGCCCCACCTCTCCCTTGCCCTAGCCGCCGGCCAGATGGCATCTGGTGGCTGCCGCCACCCCTAGGGTGGAACCCTAGGGCGCAGCCACCCCTCCTCCCTCTCTCCTATATATAGTGGAGGTATTTGGGGCTGCACAATACATGGTTCTCCCTCTCTCTCTGGTGCAGCCCTACCTCCTCCTCCCCTCGTTCTCCGTAGCGCTTAGCAAAGCTCTGTCGGAGTACCACGCAGCTCCACCGCCACCACGCCGTCGTGCTGCCGGAGCTCTCCCTCAACCTCTCCTCCCTACTTGCTGGATCAAGGCGTAGGAGACGTCACCGGGCTGCACGTGTGTTGAACGCGGAGGTGCCGTCCGTTCGGCACTTGATCGGATCTACCGCGATCTGAATCGCTGCGAGTACGACTCCATCAACCGCGTTCTAGCAACGCTTACGCTTAGCGATCTTCAAAGGTATGAAGATGCAATCTCTCCCCTCTCGTTGCTGGTTTCTCCATAGATAGATCTTGGTGACACGTAGGAAAATTTTGATTTACTACTACGTCTCCAAACATCTACAACCATCCGGTATGTTCCATCCTTCTTCTTGACGAAGAGGACGGGGCAAGCCCAAGGAGAAGAACTAGGGCGAATGAATCCCTTTTTCAAGGCCTCATTGAGTAGTTTCTTTAGCTCGGCTAGTTCTAAGGGTGCCATCTTATAGGGTCTTCTGGCTATTAGGACAATCCCTGGAATGAGATCTATCACAAACTCTACATCTCTGACAGGTGGAATACCTGGCAGTTCCTCTAGAAGAGGGTTAGCATTGAGAGAGTAGAGTTGGCACTTGGCCACTCGAGTTGACAATGTGACTATCTCACCTGAAGGATGTGTAAGTTCAACATTTCCTGAATGAGTATCAATCTTGGTATAATGGCCTTTCATCCAGTCCATACCCAAGATGATATTGATGTTTGGAGACTTCAGAGCTATCAAGGAAGCTAAAAAGACTAGCCTATCCACGAGAATCTCATTGTCATGGCTCACTCTAGAAGTTTGCCATTTTTATCCAGGAGTCTGAACTACTAAAGGAGTGGGCATATCACAAAAGGTCATGTTATGCAACTGTGCATAACTTTCTGAGGTGAATGAATGAGATGCCTCAGTGTCAAATAGAACAGATGCTGGATGATTATTGACAAGAAGCATACCAAGACAATGTCAGGGTCATCATGGGCCTCTTCAAGGGTGACATTGTTCACGTGGCCATGAGCAGGAGTTGGTTTCACGTAGTAAGCCTTGCCTGGCTTACCACGTCCGGCTGGCTTGGCGTTGTTCTAGGGACACTCACGAGAATAGTGTTCAGGCTCTCCACATTTGTAGCAGATCATGGTTGAAGACCTTGGAGGAGCATTAGCATCATTTCCACCATAGGTCTTGGCTTGAGGGTTGTTCTTATTTGGGCGAGGTGCCTCATAGGATGGCCTCGCGGTGTTCCTTGATGGCAGGGCAGAGTTGGGCACCCACACCCGGCGCTTATTGGAACCTGAGTTGGATGAGGAGCTGAAGTCATGAGAGTGCTTCTTGGCTGCCTCATAGTCGGTCTGACTAGTCTCGGCATTGATAGCCTTGTTGACAAGAGCCTAGAAGGTAGCGCACTCATGTAGGCGCAGATCACGACGGAGCTTGGGGTTAAGTCCCTTGCGGAACCTAGCTTGCTTCTTGGCGTCTGTTGACACTTCCTCCAGTGCATAGCGTGCAATATTGCCGAACTCATGGCTGTAAGCATCCACTGTCATCTTACCCTGAGTTAAGGCACATAATTACTCTCTCTTATGGTCCAGCAGACCTGCAGGAATATGGTGGGTACGGAAGGCACTGCAAAAGTCAGCCCAAGTAGTAGCGGGGCCCTCTGGGCACATAGCCTCATAATTTTTCCAGCACTGACTCGCGGGTCCTTCAAGAAAGTATGCGGCAAAGTTAACCTTATCTGCTTCAGCCACATTTGCAGAACGAATCTTGTAGGTCCTGCTTGAAAGGCAATCATCTGCATCGAGGGGGTCAACAGAATGATGGAACTTTGGTGGATACAACTTCACGAAGTCATTGAGGGATATTGCATCATTAGGCTCATTGCGGGGAGGGCGTGTTGTATTCTGTTCAATACACTCTTGCAGCCTGTTGGTCTCTCTCTTGTTGCGTTCTACCTCAAGCATCACTTTTGCCAAAGATGGCAGGTGAGGCAAGTTCTCTTGCCTTGCTCCACTACCTTCACCCTCCTCATAAGCAGGAACGGGGTTGTTCCTGGTGAAAACCATCCTAGGATAAACAAAACCCACATCTAAGACAAGGGAAGACAACAACTCTAGGATAAGAGGTACATAATATACTGAACAACATGGAATGCACGGGTAAACACCCAAAAAACATGGTACAAGAAACTGCCATATATAGACCATGATCCATACACACCATCATATAGTTCAGTACAAACCCAAGGTGAAGTAAAAACTAGTGAGAAGACAAAGCAACTCATCGGAGGCATTACAAGCTTCCTATACATTATTTTTCTACACCTCCAGAACTCAACTCACACCTCTGTCATATTCCACAAGACGCGTAGGACTGTCGGAATACAACTGCTACCATACTGCTACCTCCACTCACAGTCTCAAGCATCTACATAAAACATCTCATACAGGTTACCTTCGTGACCTGGAAGCTGAACCTGAGGGTCTGGAAACACCCTGGCCTGAGATCCCTCGGAACCATAAGGGCATGGATGTGGCCTAGGTCCTCTCGCTAGCGGCAGCAATGGTCCTCGAAGAGGTGTGATGCCTCCAACATCTGGCCAGTCTACGTGAAGGGGTAGATGAGTCCGAAGCGGGCTCAGCATACTCATATCTCCATAACCTGTCTGAACGACTGGAGCTAACTTCATCAAGGTTGTCCAAAACGTCCATGGGTAGCATAAAGCTCCACACGAAGAGCACGTGCAGCATGATCCATATAATCTAACAACTGAGCAGTCATCTGAAGCCTAGGATCCTTATGAGAGTGATCATACTAGAGGTTGTAGGAACATAACCATCCTCTCCTCCTAGTGTCGCTGGAATATAGCAGAACTCTGTGTTCTGAAGTAGTCCATGGCGAGCTCTCATAATGGTCAGCATCGTGTAGGCGGCCTCCTGAACTGCCATATCAATGGTGACACCTAATCCATAAGCCCAATGGAGCAGCTCCGTAGCTCCCGGGTATGATGGATAAATCCTCACAGTGACCAAATATTGGTTTTGGTTGCAATCGTAGTACTGTTTCTCCACTGTATATTCCAGGTACCAACGATAACCGGTCACCATCATGACTCTGACAACCATGGCCATGTGACCCGGTACATCAATGCACCTGGTCAAACGGACCACCTGACAAGAAGGACGAGAAGGAATCTGAAACAGAGGATAATGCAAAGTGCATTAGAGATCCTAGCAGAAATCAGACAGCATAACAGCTGAAAATCCTCAAAAACAATTTAGAGACATTCCAAAAAGATTGGATAGCATAGCAACTCTACTTCCTATCATCAAGATTCTAAACAAAATATTTTCACACAGAAGCAATACTTGAAAAATGGAGTTGACTCTCGAGCAGCTTAGTCTACACTAGTAGAAAAAGGCCCATTTGTCCTGGTTCTAGAGGCCCATTTGTCCCGGTTCTGGAACCAGGACTAAAGGGTTAGGACTAAAGCCCAAAACCTTTAGTCCTGGTTCGCTTAGGAACCAGGATAGAAGGTGCTCCACGTGGCCTCTACCGGGAGCCCAGGCAGGAGGACCTTTAGTCCCGGTTGGTAACACCAACCGGGACCAAAACGCATCCACGTGTCAGCATCTGACAGGAGCTCGGGTTTTTGTTTTTTTTGAAAAGGGGGGGGTTAGGGGGTTTTGGAGTGTTAATTTTGGGGTTTCATATTGTGTTAGCTAGCTAATAGAGAGAAGTGTCCTCTCTTTCTCCGTGCTTGGTCGACGCTAGCTAATATAGAGAGAACTCGACACACTAGCTAGTAAGCAAATGAAGGAATCATTAAGTACACAATATTGTCATGAACATATACACAGAGAAGTGATCGACCTCTGTTTCTCTGAGAGAGTGGTCGAACAACAAGTTTTTGTATATATATCCGACGCTACTAGCTACATATATAAAATATAAGATCTCTTACAATCCCTAACATCTAATATCAAATTCCAGATGGTATTCTCCGGCTTTTTTCTGACGTGGTCAAGAAAGCATCCCGCCAATTCCTCTTGAATCTCTCGTATGTGATCATGTGGTTGGAGTTCATCCCACATCCACCACATCTAATTTGAAGAAGGGGGTCAATACAAATATATGAATGAAAATCAACAAAAATCATGGTAATAAAATAAAATTGTGAATATTATTGCTTATGCACTTGAAATTGTTTTCAGAGTAGCCCTGCTTAGGGGTCGTCACGTTGTAGATGAACTCGCAAACGTAGTATCCACAAAAATCATTCTCGGCTTCTTGCAACAAGCACTTCACGAGAAATAGAGTTCAATCAAACTGATAATCAAGCATGATAAATGGTATTGATGAAACTAGAATCAATGGGAGATGTGCGGAACTAGCTACTAGTACTTACTTTCGGGTGTGTAAATCGTAGCTCCCTCGGCAGTGCTGGAACAAAGAAAATAATTACTTGATATTAGGAAATGAACAAGGTTGCTGATATGATGCAATAATGATCGATTGAACTTACTTCTAGAGCATTTCAGTCATGTCTGCATATTCCTGGGGATCGATTGAACTTACTTCTAGAGCATTTGAGTCTAAGAAGATTACTACTCCCCGCTCAAGCTTAATCTCTAGCAGAATATAGTGGAACTTGCACACGCATGCATAACTCATCAATTACATTACTATAACCTCGAGTACTAAGGGAAACCGAATATGCACAAGACAGTAACATTCACTAGAAGTTGTATGGAAAGAGTATTGTCTCTTTGATTTCAGTTTTAAGGATGAAGACGCATTTCTCCGCTTTGGGTTCCAGCTTTTCGGGCTGAAGCTTTTTGACATCAGCATCACATCCCCAAACTTTAAGAAACAACAACTTGTGCTTCTTGCCAAACCATAGTTCATATGGCGTCGTCTCAATGGATTCCGATGGTGCCCTATTTAAAGTGAATGCACCTGTCTCTAATGCATAACCCCAAAATGATAGTGGGAAATCGGCAAACATCATAGAAGGCACCATATCTAATAAGGTTCGATTATGACGTTCAGACACACCATTACGCTATGGTGTTCCAGGTGGTGTCAACTGTGAAACGATTCCACACTGTCTTAAGTGACTGCCAAACTCATAACTCAGATATTCTCCTCCTCGAGCAGATCGCAGGAATTTAATATTCTTGTTACAATGATTCTCAACTTCACTCTGAAATTGCTTGAAATTTTCAAACGTTTCAGACTTATGTTTCATTAAGTAAATATACCCATGTCTACTTAAGTCATAAGTGAAGGTGAGAAAATAACGATATCCATCGCGTGCCTCAATTTTCATCAGACCACACACATCAGTATGTATGATTTCCAACAAATCACTCGCCCGTTTCATTGTTCCAGAGAACGGCGTTTTAGTAATCTTGCCCCTGAGGCATGGTTCACATGTGTCAAGTGATTCAAAACCAAGTGACCCCAAAATTCCATCATCATGGAGCTTCCTCGCGCGTTTTACACAAATATGACCCAATAGACAGTGCCACAAGAAAGTGGTACTATCATTATCAACTCTATATCTTTTGGAATCAGTGCTACGAACATGTGTATCATCACTATCGAGATTCAAGAAGAATAAACCCCTCACATTGGGTGCATGACCATAAAAGATATTACTCATATAAATAGAACAACCATTATTCTCTGATTTAAATGAGTAGTCGTCTTGCAATAAACAAGATCCAGATATAATGTTCATGCTTAACACAGACACTAAATAACAATTATTCAAGTTCATCACCAATCCCGATGGTAGTCGAAGAGTGAGCGTGCCGATGGCGATCACATCAACCTTGGAACCATTACCCATGCGCATTGTAACTTCATCCTTAGCTAGCCTCCATCTATTCCGTAGGACCTGCTCTGAGTCGCAAATGTGAGCAACCGAACCGGTATTGTAGCGACCCGACTCAAAACGAGTCAAGCCTCTGTGTTTTCTGTGCCATCCCTGGATCAGTATGCTAGCACACACAGTACATCAATGTATATATCAAAGTGCAATCACATGTAACTAACGTAAAACTGATATATACCTTAAAATAGCAGCGGATACAGTCAACGGGAGTGGAGTCCCAATAACGCCAACGGCAAGTTGAGTGCGGACCGTAACCCTAAATCTTACTCTTATCCGTCGTAGAAGAGTATCTGCAACATAAGACGTTGTAGCCGTGTAGGTCAGTACATTGAATGTACTGGCAAGATCACCATAGAAGAATAGAAGAATAAAGACTATTCTATATGCAAAGGCTTTGTGGCTCTGTGTCTAAGTTTTTGCGTAAAAGCTGATTTTATTTTTCCTACAACAAAGGAATATAAGGAATTTCACTATGGAGCTACCTATCATGACATGGTTCCACCAACCAATGTCTCAATGCTCACAAGTATCTTAAGTTGCCCACAATTTGTTATCAGTCCAGTGTTGAGAATTCAGAGATAGATCCAAGTCTAGAAGCTCAAATTGTCCATAACCGGGGACATGGCTAATCGATTAGGTTTAACTCTGCAGAGTATTGTGTACTTTACCCACAAGATTCGTTCCCTCCTGGTAAGTCCTCGTACTGCCTGGTGTTTGAGAACAGGATGAACGAAACATGGACTTTCAGAGTGCTTCCCTGACTATCCGACAGTGCCCATCCATTCCTAACATCGACAACATCTCGTAGCACTGCCTAGACAGAGTCACAACAAAGATCAACCAAGCCAGAGCCCATAATGACTTGTGGCTACACAGGTAAGCTTCCGGGCATGAAGTATTCATCCTTCTCTTTGAGTCTGGGTGAAGCTTTACAACAAAGGAAACTAAATAATGGGCATCTAAATTTTGGTGGCTACTACTAATATAAAACAAGACAAACTATTTTTAGTAACAAAACAATACTTAACAGAAAATCTTTTAAATCGTTTGCGAAAAGAGTTACTACTAAAACTAAATTGTTTTATAAAACTTTACCTAATGCTGAAGAATGTAGTTTCCTACAACAAAGAGTAAAACTAAACTATTTTTTTATTAACAAAACATTTCTTAACAGAAAATAATTACTAAAACTTTATTTGAAAACAGAATCTAATTACTTAAAACTTTTGTTAAAAGAAATATTACTAACTAATTTGTTTTTAATAAACTATACCTAATTGAAAAAAAGGGTAGGGGTTCCTATAACACTAAAGTAATAAACTAAACAAAAAATTATTTTTGCTAACTGCAAGTAAATTCCTAAGTAGAGAACAACGGAATTAATGAAATCTACAACATAAGTTAAAACAAATTCAGATTTCAAATTAAACCAAAAAAAATCAAACTAATTAAACTAATAGGAAACTAAAACAGATTCTGTTTTGGTTAAATAACCCTAATAAAACTTATCCTAAAAATTCTCAAACCTTACCTACTGATAACTAAGATCACTAGTGACAAGTAGCAAAAAGAATCAATCAAAAATATATTGTTAAACTCAAGTTATTCCGAAAACAAGATTTAAATCAAATCTTTTTAAATTCGAATTTAGTTATTCAAATATAGTCAAACTTGGTATCTACAGAAACTATATGAAATTTGTGACACAATGCAAAAAGAATCAAATTAGAACAACTAAAAACATAAAATATATGATTAAAACAAAATCAGAACTAAATCTGTTTTAAAACAGAAAATAGAAAATAAAAAAATTCTAACTAACGGTCAGGGGTCTATGTGGCATTCTCTGATTGGCTACGGTGTGCGTGCTAGAGTGTTTCGGGCGGTCGGCCGGTAAGTAACAAAAATGATTCGGTCAACTATTTCAAAAAGAAAAACCGGCCGGTTCTTTTTGAGAGAACCGAAGAGGTATGTGGGTTCTAATCTACGCCGTTGAGACGAGATCGAACGGAAGGGAGAGGCTCACCGCGGTGGAAGTCAACTCCGGCAAGGTCGACGGCGGCCGGCGGCTCGGGCGTGGACAGGGGTTACGCTCCGGTGGTCCTCCGGCGACGACGATGGCACCAATCGATGCAGGCGAAGACGGCGAGCACGAAGGTAGCGTCAGCAGGGCTTGGGGACGACGATGGCGACGACGGTGAACTCGGGGGCGGCGGCAGCGCTCGGGTGGTCGTCGGGAAAGGGGTTTCGGGGGGTTTGGAGCACGGGGAAATGCACAGGTAGGTGCGCACTGCCGTGGGGAGGTGAGTGGTGGGCTCAGGAGGGATCGGGGTGGTCGGGGTGGAGCGGTGGCGCAGCAATGGCACGGCGGCGTTCGGTAGCTCCGGTGAGGTATTCCGGCAAGGGGAGGGCACGGGCAGAGGGGTTTCGGAGGGGAAAGAATAGAGGGGGCCTCGGGCTTTATATAGGAGGGGTCGGGGCTCGAGGGGAGGGACAGGAGAGAGATCTCCTGTGCGGATTCGTCGCCGGCGAGGATTCGGGGCGAGAGGAGAGAGGTGACCGCGCGGTGATAGGGAGCGGGCGGTGGGACCCGCGGTCAGAGAGAGAGAAAGAGGGCGCTGACAGCAGTGGCCGGTCTGGAGCCATTTCGGGAAGCTGTTTAGGGCAGGTGGGCCGGCTGGCTATTTAAAAGCCTTAAAGTTTTTCCTTTATTCTAATTTTGAGCGAAATAAAAACCAATAAATGGCCATAATTACTTTCTCAAAAATAAGGATCTTCATACCAAAATGACCACGAGAATTAATTCCATTAAGTGAACATTTTTCCTCGGCCAGAATAAATACTTTAAAAAAATTATTTTTCAGAAAATGCCTAAGTGGCTTTATTTATTTTTGCAAATATTTTTCAAATAACCCCTTGGGTTTTATGATTCAAAAACTTCACAAAATACCCCTGGTTCGGAGTGTCATGTTACTCCTCTCAAAAATTTGTCTAGGGTTTTGAATGCTTTGAAAATTTGAATAGGAACCAAATATGACATGGATTCCAAAAGAATAATTCAGAGGTTTTCAAAAGCACTTTCAAATCCTTCCTTTAAACTTCCAACTCATATTTCATATAATTTTAAGAAGTCCTTTTATCCTCTCTCATGAAAATCATTGAGTTGCATAAAGTTTCTGAATTTGAACTATTTGAAAAACAAACCATTTTTTAATCCCTTTTCATTCCTTTAAATGGAAGAAGTCATATCATCTTCACTCTGGGATTTTGTGATGAAATGAATTTGAATTCCTACAGAGTGGAAATTTTGGGAAAGTCATTTTATTCCCTCTCATTCAAAAGTTTTCAAAAGTTTCAAATTTTCACTCAAGCAAACAAACATTCATTCTAATATTTATTATAACATTCCAAAATTTGGGATGTTACAGGTATCAAATACCTAGGCACTACAACGAGAACTAGTAAGGTACGCATCACTAACATGTATATCATGTATACCTTGTTTGGTGTTGGCCGCCTTCTTGCCGGCCAGGTACTTGGGGCAGTTCCGCTTACAGTGACCAGTTCCCATGCAATGAAAGCACTTAGTTTCTGGCTTGGGTCTAGCCTTGGGTTTCTTCACGGGAGGAGCAACTAGTTTTCCACCCTTCTTGGAGTTACCCTTCTTGCCCTTGCCATGCTTCTTGAAACTAGTGGTTTTATTGACCATCAACACTTGACGTTCTTTCTGGATTTCAGACTCAGCGACTTTCAGCATCGCAAACAGCTCGGCGGCTCACTTGTTCATCCCGTGCATGTTATAGTTCAACACGAAGCTCTTGTAGCTAGGTGGCAATGATTGAAGAACTCTGTCAATGATAGCCTCCGACGGAAGGGGCATCCCTAACTCCGCCAGATGGTTAGAATACCCAGACATTCTGAGTATATGTTCACTGATATACCCGTTCTCCTCCATCTTGCAAGCATAGAACTTATCGGAGGTATCATAACTCTCGATCCAGGCATTCTTCTTAAAGATAAACCCCAACTCTTGGAACATCTCATATGCTCCATGACGTTCAAAACATCTTTGAAGTCCCGGTTCTAAGCCATACAACATTGCACATTGAACTATTGAGTAATCTCTAGAACGTGCCTCCCAAGCGTTCTTAACGTCTTCGGACGACACGGGAGCAGGTGGGTCACCAAGCGGTGCATCAAGGACATAAGCCTTCTGGGAAGCCGTGAGGATAATCCTCAGATTACGGGCCCAGTCCACAAAGTTACTTCCATCATCTTTCAACTTAGCTTTCTCTAGGAACACATTAAAATTTAGGGGTGCTACTGCATGAGACATTGATCTACAACATAAATAAGGAAAGGTTACTAAGACTATTGATCATTATAATGATTATAGTTAATCAAATTACTAAAGCTACCACTCAAATTGACATCCCTCAGGTCATCTGAGTGCTATATGATCCACATTCACCAACTCAAGTCCGATCATCACGTGAGTTAAAGTGGTTTCAATGGTGAACGTCATCATGTTGATCATATCTACTACATGAATCATGCTCGAACTTTCGGTCTCTTCTATTATGAGGCCATGTTTGTAGATGCTAGGCTCGTCAAGTTTAACCCGAGTGTTCTGCATGTGCAACACTGGCTTACACCCTTTGTATGCAAACGTAGAGTCTATCACACCCGATCATCACGTTGTGTCTCGACACGACGAACTTTCACAATGGTGCGCACTCGAGGAGAACATAATTCATCTTGAAATTTAAGTGAGGGATCACCTTATAATGCTATCGTCGTCCTAAGCAAAACAAGGTGCATAAAAAGATTAACATCACATGCCAATCATAAGTGACATGATATGGCCATGAACTTGTGCTTTTGATCTCCATCTCCAAAGCATCGGCATGATCTCCATCATCACCGGCATGACACCATGATCTCCATCATCATGATCTCCATCATTGTGTCTTCATCAGGGTTGTCGCGCCCACCATGCTCATACTACTATTGCTACCACTTAGCAATAAAGTAAAGCATTACATAGCGCTTAAAGATTGACACACAGGTCATACAATAATTAAAGACAACCCTATGGCTCCTGTCGGTTGACGTACTCATCGACATGCAAGTGGTGATATTCTATACAACACATGATCATCTCATACATCACATATATCTCATCATGTAATTAGCCATATCACATCACAACATACCTTGCAAAAACAAGTTAGACGTCCTCTAATTGTTGTTGCATGTTTTACGTGACTGCTATCGGTATCTAGCAAGAACGATTCTTACCTACGCAAAACCACAACAGTGATATAAAGATGCTTTTCAACCTTTTATAAGGACCGCCTCAATCAAATCCGGTTCAACCAAAGTGGGAGAGACAGATACCCGACATCCATCTTTATGCGATGAAGTCACATGTCAGTCGATGGAACACGGTCTCTCGTAAGTGTACGAGTAAAGTCGGTCCAAGCCGCTTCATCTCACAATACCGCTGAACCAAGAAAAGACTAAGGAAGGAAGCAATCTGAATATCAATGCCCACAAACTTTTTATGTTCTACTCAAGATCTCATCTACGCATAGATGTAGCTCTAATAGCACTGTTGGGGAACGTTGCATGGGAAACAAAAAATGTCCTACGCTTCACCAAGATCAATCTAGGAGATGAGCATCTATGAGAGGAGATATTGGATCTACATACCCTTGTAGATCACTAAGCAGAAGCGTTAAAGAACGCGGTTAATGTAGTGGTATGTCTTCGCGATCCAAATCGCAAGCCGTCCCATGAACTCCCGATCAAGTGTCAAACGGATGGCACCTCCGCGTTCAGCACACGTGCAGGTCGATGAAGATCTCCACATTCTTGATACATCAAGAGGGAGTGGAGAGGTAGATGGGTTCGCCGGCAACATGACGGTGTGATGGCGGTGGTGGTCGAGCTGATCTGGCAAAGCTTCGCTAAGCGTCACTAAATCGATCTAGAGGAGAGGCTATCGGAGAGGGAGGAAGGGATGTGCCATGGCTTAGGGTGTGGCCACCCTCCTCCCTCTCACATATATATAGGAGAAGAGGAGGAGGCTGGCCGCCCTAGTGTTTCCCCTAGGGTTGGTGCGACGGCCAAGGGAGGTAGGCCGGCGGTCAGGGTGGCTTGGCACCAAGTTTGGTGGCTAGGCTACCCTTTTGGCCCAACCCAAGCCTCTAGACGCATGGGACTTGAGGTGGGAGGTAGAGCCAGCCCCTGGCTGGCACCCTCTCATAGCCCATGTGGCCCTTTGGTGTAGATGAGCCCACCCGGTGTACCCCCAGGAACACTTCTGGCACTGCATCACACCACTTGCAGGTCACGGAACTTTTCCGGAACTCAAATACCAACTTCCCATATATCAATCTTTACCTCCGGCCATTCCGGAGCTTGCCATGACGTCCGGGATCTCATCCGGGACTCCAAACAACCTTCAGTCACCACCATGCTTAACTCTATACTACCGAATCGTCACCAAACCTTAAGTGTGCAGACCCTGCGGGTTCGAGAACTACGTAGACATGACCGAGACACCTCTACGGTCAATAACCAATAGCGGGACCTAGATGCCCATATTGGTTCCTACATATTCTACGAAGATCTTTATGGGTTGAACCTCTATGTCAAGGATTCAGTTAATCTCGTATGATGTTCCCTTTGTTCTTCGGTATGTTACTTGCCCGAGATTCGATCGTCGGTATCTTTATACCTAGTTCAATCTCATTACTGGCAAGTCTCTTTAATCGTTCCTTAGTACAAGATCCCATGACCAACACTTAGTCACATTGCTTGTAAGGCTTGCTATGATGTTGTATTACCGAGTGGGCCCCAAGATACCTCTCCGTCACACGGAGTAACAAATCCTAGTATTGATCCATGCCAAATAAACAAACACCCTCGGAGATACCTGTAGAGCACCTTTATAGTCACCCAGTTACGTTGTGATGTTTGATGCACACAAGGCACTCGTCCGGTGTTAGTGAGTTGCATGATCTCATGGTTAAAGGAACATATACTTGACATGCAAAAAACAATAGCAATAAACTTACACGATCATATGCTACGTTCATAGTTCGGGTCTTCTCCATCACATCATTCTCCAAATGATGTGATCCCGATATCAAATGAAATCTCATGTCCATGGCTAGGAAACCTAACCATCTTTGATCAATGAGCTAGCCTGCTAGAGGCATACTAGGGACAGAGTGTTTGTCTATATGCCCACACATGTATTTAGTTTCCAATCAACACAATTATAGCATGGACAATAAACCATTATCATGAACAAGGAAATATAATAATAACCACTTATTTATTGCCTCTAGGGCATATTTCAAACACACCCTTTCCTCTTCAAGGGAAAACCAACGCAAGCTCAAGAAGTAGCAGGGATTAGCCTGCTAGGACCCAGATGGGGCCCGCAGGGCCCAGATCTAGGTCGAGGGCGCGCTGCTGGCCACCCCGCGCCACCACACTGCCCCGCCGCCAAGGAGCAATGGCGCCACCTCGCCCGCCGCCGGCCACCGCCGTCGGACCGCTGCCTAGCCGAGAGGCACCACCGACACCCCTACCCTGGGAAGGGAAGTCGTGCGCGGGGGAACAGGATGTCCTGCCGCCACCGGCACCACCCGGGCTAGAGTCGGGGGCTCCCACGGCAGCGGCAGGGGGGAGGCAAGAGGGGGCGACTGGGGAAGGAGCTCGCGCCACCCCGGGCGCCTCCTAGGGAGGCAACACAAGGGCGGGATCTGGCAAAGGGCGAGGGCCGGCGACCGGCAACAGAGGGAGGACGCGAGGGCGGCCAATGGCAGTGGGGGTGGGGTGGGAACCCTAGTGGTGGGTCGGGGTCGGGGGTCGGGCTCTCACGGTGGGGCTCAAACGGGACAGCTTGTGCCCTTATAGCTACGTACGTGTTTCTTGTAGCTTAAAATTCCTTTAATAAAAAGCTGATTTCCTCCTTAATTACAGCAATTAACTCCGGCAGCAGAGTATGTTGTAACCACTTCAACAACAACTTGGCCTTGAAATTTCTGTATGGCCGTATTAGACTCATCAGGTAGGAAGCATGCTTCCGTGACCATGAGAACATGACCTGGACCCGCGTAACAGCGGACTCAGCGATTCGTAGGAGTAGATGACCTCCCAACGCAGCAGACCGAGGCGGACCTAGTGAGGCAAGAGAATTTGTAATTCCGGCGGATAGAACTTGGGGTCACGGACCAGCTACAAGTTCGATCTCCGTGCGTGAAACAAAGAGGCATGGAGAGATCCCTTCACGTGAAGAATCCATCATGGCTCCTCCCTTGATCCACGTGTGAGATTGATCCCCCTGCAATACTAGTGGACTATGCATGTGAACTTGCTTTGTCCCTGATTTTCCTCATGGATCGACACATGTTGCTGCACATAGGTGTTAGGCGGTGACATGGGAGAAAACCCACACGATATGTCGAGATGGTTGCGGGGCAGCCCGTGGCAGAGTATGCAGGGGATTTTGGGTCAAGCGATAGCGACCGAACCTTGCTGTGATACCAATATTAGAAATTTAGGGTTTGTGGTCTACCCCTTATTTCTCTATGCTTATCAGTGGTGTCGCTCACAATTCGCATATCTAAGGCTAGTGGGTAGGGACCTTCTTATACTGTTTTTTCAAAAAGTTCACCTCTTATACAGATATAAGATTCCTAGTATTTTTCACTAGTTACCGGGATAGACTCCAGATCAAATTATCTACCACGATCATATTTGTATTTTTAACAGATTTTACCCGTTATGTCCCTGGAGCACACGCTTGTGAGCAACGTGTCATAATAGAGTGTATATTCCTCTAGTTACGTAGATCAACATTAGGGATGTAACTAGACGATCTAGCTCTTTTCAATTATCAGTGTACCCAGGTAGTCTTTCCAATATAAATAGTATATTGTATTCCGTTGATGATTGACCAGCTTCCTTAAGCATATAAATTAAGTATGTTCCAACAAGTGATAATTCCATGATAATCATGTAAAGTAGTTCCATGCGTAAATACATGTATAATTTCCAACATCTTGAGCATCCTCGACCTCATCCTCAATTCCAAGTACCGCACACATGTTTTCCTCAGACATAGGAGCTATTACACCATCACTAATGGGAGTTATCTCAAAAGTGGACGAATCAATGACAACTTCACCATCAGATTGCACATATCTCTGATTACTAGGAAACAAATTACAAGTTGCGGAATCAGCAATACATGATGCACTACTAGCATTGGACTGTTAAACGTCAGAACTTGAGCAGATGATATTGTCTACTATATCACTAAATTGGGCTTTTTCACAGCATGATGGTGTTGTAACCCCCTTTGCAAGAACAAGCAATTATTTCTCTTCCCATCTCTCAAGAAATGTTGTCAACAACTTCCAATAGCTATCAATCCTCTCAACTGATTCAAAGTGCTTATCTTGGCACAAAATATGGATCTCTTGACCAAATCCACATACAATTTTTGACCTAATGAGTTCTATCAATTTTTCAACCGTAAAATGTTTCATGTTAACCTCAAACTCCAAATCATGTTTGGCAACTTGATGCTCGCTGCCATCATCAAGCTTTGCGACAAATCGAAGAACTCTAACAGTTAGTTTATAAATGGCAAAACGCAACCCTGCACCTTCTTCCCTAAAAATTACATGATTTTCAAACATAATCAATGGTTAGGCTGAACTATTCATAAGCATTGTTTAAAAACTCAGAGAATTCTTCAGTTAGAAAGCTACTAACCCTTCCAGAGCTATGACATGTGCCTACATCAATGCAAACAGCTTGTTGTACTGTGCGTCAAGCCTGCCCACTTGCTCTCCTCCGTCATAATCTCAATGATCTAGGGTTCCTTCCTACACGACTCAACCTCCTGGGTGCACAAGTGAGATGATTAGAGAGAGAGGAACAGAGGGAGGGAGGGACAGAGAGAGAGAGGAAGAGAGAGAGATGGGATGCCACCTAAGTCGACGAGCGAGCACGAAGCAGCGGCCGAACGGAGCAGGTGAGGCAGCGGCATAGTGCTTCGTCCTGTGTGTCGCTGTGTCTCATCTGGCCTCATAGTTTCCTTCGTTCGGGAAAGCTTCGATCATATTAGGTAACAAATCGGTGCAAGGGCAAAAGTGTCCTATAACAAATTAGGTGTGGGCCCATCTCTACTACTATAAAAGAGCAAACTTTTTCTTTCTTAAACACACACAAGAAAACGTACACAACTAAATAGGCACCACCAGATCATCCCTCTTAGGTAAATCTTAACCATCAGGATTAATCTAATCCTAAGATGGTGTGCACTTAGCAATTACCGCAAGCTGGCCGTGCTCCACTCGCGGAAGAAATATCCCCGTCCCACGTCCGCAACAGCTCAGCGCCATCCACTTGATCATTTATTTTTTCCTATAACTCAACATGATCACTTGCATCCATCCACTTTAATCAAATATATGTCATATAACTCATCATCATCTTACTCATCTAACAACTCATCATCATCATTTAATCATACCAAGTTAAAATCTCATAAAACAAAAAAAGATAAAATGACATAGTCCTCCCTCATAGGTGTTGGAAATATGCCCTAGAAGCAATAATAAATTAGTTATTATCATATTTCTTTGTTCATGATCATCGTTTATTATCCATGCTAGAATTTTATTGATTGGAAACTCAGATACATGTGTGGATACACAGACAACACCCTGTCCCTAGTAGGCCTCTGATGGACCAGCTCGTTGATCAAAGATAGTTAAGGTTTCCTAGACATGGACATGAGATGTCATTTGATAATGGGATCACATCATTCAGAGACAACACCTAAACTATAAACGTAGCATATGATCGTGTCAGTTTATTGCTACAGTTTTCTGCATGTCAAGTATCTGTTCCTATGACCATGAGATCATGCAACTCACTGACACCGGAGGAGTACCTTGTGTATGCCAAACGTTGCAACGTAACTGGGTGACTATAAAGGTACTCTATAGGTATCTCCGAGGGTGTCTGTTGGGTTGGCATGGATCAAGACTGAGATTTGTTACGCCGTGTGATGGAGAGGTATCTCAGGGCCCACTCGGTAATACAACATCACAATAAGCCTTGCAAGCAATGTGACTAAGTGTTAGCCACGGGATCTTGTATTACGGAACGAGTAAAAGAGACTTGCAGGTAACAAGATTGAACTAGGTATGGAGACGCCGACGATCGAATCTCGGGCAAGTAACACACCATAGAACAAAGGGAACATCATACGGGATTAACTGAATCCTTGACATAGAGGTTCAACCGATAAAGATCTTCATAGAATATGTAGGAACCAATATGGGCATCCAGGTCCCCCTATTGGTTATTGACCGTAGAGGTGTCTCGGTCATGTCTACATAGTTCTCGAACCCGCAAGGTCTACACACTTAAGGTTCGGTGACGTTTTGGTGGTATAGAGTTATGTATGGTTGTGACCGAAGGTTGCTCGGAGTCCCGAATGAGATCCCGGACATCACGAGGAGCTCCGGAATGGTCTGGAGGTAAAGATTGATAAATAGGAAGTCCTGTTTTGGTCGGCGGAAAAGTTTCGGGCTCATCGGTAGTGTACCAGGAGTGCCAGGAGGGTGCCGGGGGACCATCGGGAGGGGTGTCTCGACCCAAAGGACTTCATGGGCTGTGGGAGGAGTCAAACCAGCCCCTTGTGGGCTGTACTAAGCCCCCACTAAGGCCCATGCGGCCAGGGGTGGGGAAAACCCAAAAGGTGGAGAGGTGGAAAGAGTTTCCAAGTGGAAAGGAGGAATCCTACTCCTAATAGGATTGGAGTAGGACTCCTCCACCTCCAATTTCGACCAACCCTTGAGGGTTTGAGTCTGACTCCTCCCCTCCCTCCCTCCTATATATACTAGAGGATTTAGATGGGTAAAGCTAACCCTAATAGCCACGTGCTACCCTCTCCTCTAGATCGTAGTTTCTCCTCTAGATCGTTTCAGTGGTGCTTAGGTGAAGCCCTGCTGGAAATGTTCCACCACCATCGCCGCCACGCCGTCACGCTACCGGAGAACTCATCTACCTCTTGGCTCCCTCTTGATAGATCAATAAGGTGGAGATCCTCATCGAGTTGTACTTGTGCTGAACGCGGAGGTGCCATCCGTTCGGCGCTAGATCAGAAGGACCGTGATCAAGATCGCGAGATGATTCGTGATTGGATCGCGGGATGGATCGTGATGAGATCGCAGGACGGATCGTGATTGGATCACGAGATGGATTGTGATGGTATCATGGGATGCTCGGCGATTTGGATCGTGAAGACATTCGACTACATGAACCGTATTTCTTAACGCTTCCCACTTATTGACCTACAAAGGTATGTAGATCCACTCTTCCTCTCATAGATGCTCACACCATGGATAGATCTTGTGTGTGCGTAGGAATTTTTTTGTTTCCCATGCAACATTCCCCAACAGTGATATCAAAGCTAGGTCTATGAGTAGATGAGATCTCGAGTAGAACACAAAGGAGTTTATGGGCGTTAATGCTTAGATTGCTTCCTCCCTTAGTCGTGTTTTGGTTCAGCGGTATTGTGGGATGAAGCTGCCTGGACCAACCTTACTCGTAAGCTTACGAGAGACTGTTTCAATCGACTCAGGTGTAACTTCGTTGCACAAAGATGGCTGGTGGGTGTCTGTTTCTCCTACTTTAGTTGGACCGGATTCGACAAAGGCGGTCCTTGAGAAGGTTGAAAAGCAACTTATGCATCACCGTTGTAGTTTTTGCATAGGTGAGAATTTTTCTCGCTAGATACCCATAGAAGCCACGTAAAACTTGCAACAACAATTAGAGGACGTCTAACTTGTTTTTGCAGGGTATGTTGTGATGTGATATGGCCAATTACATGATGAGATATATGTGATGTATGAGATGATCATGTATTGTATAGAATATCATGACTTGCATGTCGATGAGTACGGCAACCGGAAGGATCCATCGGGTTGTCTTTAATTATTGTATGACCTGCGTGTTAATCATTAAGATCTATGTAATGCTTTACTTTATCGCTAAGCGGTAGCAATAGTAGTAGAAGCATGGTGGGCACGACAAACCCGATGGCGACACATTGATGGAGATCATGGTGTCATGCCGATGAATATGGAGATCATGTCGGTGCTTTAAGGATGGAGATCAAAAGCACAAGTTCATCGCCATATCATGTCACTTATGAATTGCATCTGATGATAATCCTGTTATGCACCTTGTTTTGCTTAGGACAACGGTAGCATTATAAGGTGATCCCTCACTTCAATTTCAATATAAATTATGTTCTCCCCGAGTGTGCACCGTTGCGAAAATTCGTCCTGTCGAGACACCACATGATGATCGGGTGTGGTAGACTCTACGTTCACATACAACGGGTGCAAGCCAGGGTTGCACATGAGGAACATTTGGGTTAAACCTGACGAGCCTAGCATGTATAGACATGGCCTCGGAACACAAGAGACCGAAAGGTCGAACATGAGTCATATAGTAGATATGATCAACATGATGATGTTCACCCTTGAAACCACCTTAACTCACGTGATGATCGGACTTGAGTTGGTGAATTTGGATCATGTATCACTCGAATGACCGGAGGGATGTCAATTTGAGTGGGAGTTCTTAAGTAATATGATTAATTGAACTCATTATCATGAACATAGTCAGTAGTGTCTTTGCAAAATTATGTTCTAGATTACTAGCTCACACTGTAGCTCCCTTGAATTTTATATGTTCCTAGAGAAATAGAGTTGAAAGATGATGTTAGCAATATTGCGGACAATGCCTCATGTGCAAGATGACTAAAGGCCCCGTTTTCGGTATGATGGAGCGGGCTAGTAACTTATTGGAAATGACACATGTTGATGTATGCGGTCCGATGAGTGTTGTAGCATGCAGTGGATATCGTTATTTTCTCGCTGATGATTTGAGTATATATATGAGTATATTACTTAGTGAAACACAAGTCTGAAACATTTGAAAAGTTCAAACAAATTCAGAGTGAAGTTTAAGATCATCATGACAAGAAGATAAGAATGCCTACGATATGATCGTGGAGGTGAATATCTGAGTTTCGAGTTTGGCATACAACTTTAGACAATGTGAAAGTTGTTTCACAACTCACGCCATCTAAAACACCATAGTGTGATGGTGTGTCCGAACGTCGTAGTCATGCTCTATTGGATATGGTGCGAACTATGATGTCTCTTATTGATTTGCAACTATCGTTTTGGGGTTATGCATTAGAGAAAACTACATTCAATTTAAAAGGGGCACCATATAAATCTGTTGAGATGACACCGTATGAATTATGGTTTGATAGAAACCTAAGATGATATTTCTTAATGTTTGGGGCTGCGATGCTTATGTGAAAAAGGTTTTCACCTAATGAGCTCGAATCCAAAGTGGACAAATGCATCTTCATAGAATACCCTAAGAATAGTTGGGTATACCTTGTATCTCCGATCCGAGTGCAAAGTGCTTGTTGCTAAAAACGGGTCCTTTCTCGAGAAAGAGTTTCTCTCGAAAGAATTGAGTGGGATGAAGATAGAACTAGATGAGGTTGCTGAACCTTTGTTTTAACCAGAGATTAGCGCAACGTAGAAAGATGTTTCTGTGGAGCCTACGTTAGTTGAAGAGGAAGTTAATGATGATGATCATGAAACTTCAGATCAAGTTACCATCGAACCTCTTAGGTCGACAAGGACGTGTACTGCTCCTGAGTGGTACGACAACCCTGTCTTAGAGGTCATGTTGTTGGAAAACGATGAACCTACGAGCTTTGGAGAAGCGATGATGGGCCCGGATTCCGACAAATGGTTAGAGGCCATGAAATCCGAGAAAGGATCCATGTATGAAAACCAAGTATAGACTTTGGTAGACTTGCCCGTTGGACGGCAGGTCGTTGAGTACAAATGAAACTTTAAAATGAAGACAGACGTTGAAGGTAAATGTCACAATTTATAAAGCTCTACTTGTCACAAAGAAGTTTCAGACAAGTTCAAAGAGTTAACTGTGATGAGACTTCCTCACTCGTAGCGATGCTAAATTCTGTTGGAATTATGTTAGCAGTTACTGCGTTTTTCAATTATGAAATCGGGCAAATGGATGTCAAAACATTGTTTCCTTAACGGTTTACTTGAGGAAAGGTTGTATGTGATACAACGAGAAGGTTTTGTCAGTCCTAAGGATGCTAAAAGGTGTGCAAGCTCCCACATTCCTTCTATGGGCTGGAGCAAGCATCTTGGAGTTGGAATATATGCTTTGATGAGGTAATCAAAGTTTTTGGGTTTATACAAAGTTTATGAGAAACTTGTATTTACAAGAAAGTGAGTGGGAGCACTATAGAATTTCTGATATGTATATGTGGTTGACATATTGTTGATCGGAAATAATGTAGAATTTCTGGAAAGCATAAACGGTTGTTTCAAAAGAGTTTTTCAAAGGAAGACCTAGATAAAGCTACCTAATTGTTGGGCATCAAGATCTATAGAGATAGATCAAGATGATTGATGAGACTTTCAATGAGTACATACCTAGACAAGATTTTGAAAGTGTTCGAAATGGATCAGTCGAAGAAAGAGTTCTTGCCTGATTTGTAAGGCGTGGACTTGAGTGCGACTCAAAGCTTGACCACGGCAGAAGAAAGATAAAGGACGAAGGTCGTCCCCTATGCTTAATCCATAGGCTCTATATAGTATGCCATGTTGCATACTGCACCTTGCCATGAGTTTGTCAAGGGGTAAAAGAGTGATCCAGGAGTGGTTCACTAGGCAGCGGTCAAGATTATCCTTAGTAACTAGAGGGCTAAGGAAATATTTCTCAATTATGTAGGTGATAAAGAGTTCATTGTAAAGGGTTACGTCGATGCAAGCTTTAATACCAATCCGGATGATTCTTAGTAGCAATACGAATACGTATAGTGGAGCAGCCATTTGGAATAGTTCCAAGTGAAGTGTGGTAGCAGTGTTTACATTATGACATAGAGATTTTCAAAGTACACACGAAACTGAATGTCACAGACCCGTTCACTAAAATACCTATCTCACACACAAAGCATGATCGATCCCTAGAACTCATTGGGTGTTAGATTCATAACAATGCGAATCACATGGTGATGTGGACCGGATTATTGACTCTAGTGCAAGTGGGAGACTATTGGAAATATGCCCTAAAGGCAATAATAAATTAGTTATTATCATATTTCCTTGTTCATGATAATCGTTTATTCTCCATGCTAGAATTGTATTGATCGGAAACTCACATACATGTCTGATTACATAGACAACACCATGTCCCTAGTAGGCCTCTCATGGACTAGCTTGTTGATCAAAGATGGTTAAGGTTTCCTAGCCATGGACATGAGATGTCATTTCATAATGGGATCACATCATTCCTAATGATGTGATCGACAAGACCCAAACTATAAACGTAGCATATGATCGTGTCAGTTTATTGCTACAGTTTTCTGCATGTCAAGTATCTGTTCCTATGACCATGAGATCATGCAACTCACTTACACCGGAGGAGTACCTTGTGTATATCAAACGTTGCAACGTAACTGGGTGACTATAAAGGTGCTCTACAGGTATCTCCGAGGGGTCTGTTGGGTTGGCATGGATCAATACTGGGATTTGTTACTCCGTGTGACTAAGAGGTATCTCAGGGCCCACTCGATAATACAACATCACAATAAGCCTTGCAAGCAATGTGACTAAGTGTTAGCCACGGGATCTTGTATTATGGAACGAGTAAAAGAGACTTGCCAGTAACGATATTGAACTAGGTTTGGAGATGCCGACGATCGAATCTCGGGCAAGTAACATACCGAAGAACAAAGGGAACATCATACGAGATTAACTTAATCCTTGACATAGAGGTTCAACCGATAAAGATCTTCATAGAATATGTAGGAACCAATATGGGCATCTTGGTCCCACTATTGGTTATTGACCGTAGAGGTGTCTCGGTCATGTCTATATAGTTCTCGAACCCGCGGGGTCTGCACACTTAAGGTTCGGTGACGTTTCGGTAGTATAGGTTATCTATGGTAGTGACCGAAGGTTGTTAGGAGTCCCGGATGAGATCCCGGATGTCACGAGGAGCTACGGAATGGTCCAGAGGTAAAGATTTATATATAGGAAGTCCTGTTTTGGTCACCGAAAAAGTTTCGGGCTCATTGGTAGTGTACCGGGAGTGCCGGGAGGGTGTCGGGGGACCATCGGGAGGGGTGTCTCGACCCAAAGGACCTCATGGGCTGTGGGAGGAGTCAAACCAGCCCCTGGTGGGCTGGACGAAGACCCCACTAAGTCCCATGAACCTAGGGGTGAGAAAAACCCAAAAGGTGGAGTGGTGGAAAGAGTTTCCAAGTGGAAAGGAGGAATCCTACTCCTAATAGGATTGGAGTAGGACTCCTCCACCTCCAATTGCGACCAAACCTTGAGGGTTTGAGGATGCCTCCTCCCCTCCCTCCCTCCAATATATACTAGAGGATTTAGAGGGGAAAGCTAACCCTAATAGCCACGTGCTACCCTCTACTCTAGATCGTAGTTTCTCCTCTAGATCGTTTCTGCGGTGCTTAGGCGAAGCCCTGCTGGAATTGTTCCACCACCATCGTCGCCATGCCGTCACGCTGCCGGAGAACTCTTCTACCACGATTCGTGATTGGATCGTGGGACGGATCTTGATGAGATCACGGGACGGATCTTGATTGGATTGTGAGATGGATCGTGATGGGATCACGGGACGCTCGGTGATTTGGATCGCGAAGACGTTCAACTACATCAACCGCGTTTCTTAACGCTTCCCACTTAGCAATCTACAAGGGTATGTAGATCCACTCTCCCTCTCGTAGATTCTCATCACCATGGATAGATCTTGCGTGTACGTAGGAATTTTTTTGTTTCCCATGCAACGTTCCCCAACGATAGGACCTAGTCCTCCCTCCTAGGTAAAATGACATAAAACAGAATAACACCTATGTATCAATGATGAAGCAAAGAGATCCAACGGTCTCCAACTTGTGTCTTGTGATCCTTCTTTATTTGTATATGTGCTTCAATTTGAGCCGTCTTGGTGGTTTCCGCTCAGTCGAGTATGCAAAAGAGAACTCGCGCTGGAAGGGGCTTCTAATTGTCATATTACCTTCGGGTTGCATCAACGGAGGCACAACTTCATTTGGATGTTTCTATTGAAGAACATAATAGTATCCTAGTTAGCAATGTAATCAGTACCATTTACGCAACAGTACTAGTGTACTTAATTAGCAACTCTTACCAAGATATTTCGGCGAATGTCATCCGCCCTCAACCTATGCACTAGTGTCCTATACAATGTATAATTTTGGTTAGTTCCCAAGTTATACGGGAAGATCTCCCTACCAACTAGGACATCAATAACAAAGTTGATAAGATCATCCTTCTCCTCCCAAGTTAGATATGATCCATAAGTGTAGTGTGTCGTGTCGATTATGTTCCGTGTTTCACTCGAAGAAACGAAATAAGTTGTAAATTATAAATTAACAAATTTAGTATGGATGAACACCAAATACTTTTAAATATAGAATACAAATTACTTGACAAATATGCATGGTTGACAAACTCACATGGAGGTAAAACAGGAAGCATATCTACATCCACCCAAATGTTGATGTTTCCTTCAATATGATCTTCAGGATGAAGATCGAAGGTTATTTCCATATCCTCCTCAAATCCATATGCCTTGCAAAGAGCTTCCCAATTTGAGCACCCTAATTTTGTGTTATTAGGTGCATTCATTACTTTCTCGAGAAATGTGTGGCCATGTTTAGTCCTCCGGTTGTCTGTCCTCGTCTCAAAACTCTCGTGCTGTTTGAAACCGAGCCTCTCCAAGAAATACCGTCTTGCATGACAGGGGATGAACTAGTCGAACTGTATAAAACAGAAATTATGCGTTGAAGAAAAGAAAGAGAAGTCTTGCTTAATTATGAAAAAATATTTGGCATCGTTGTATACCATAGATATATCAAAGTCCTCGTAAAGCTTCATGGTGAATAACCTGTCGTCTCATAGCCCAGGCTGGTCGCAAAGACCCTTATCTTCACCGCAAAGTTCACACGATTGGATCCTATCATCGTCTGATGATGATGACATTTCCTGTGTTCATGATTCAAGAATTACAGCACGCTTCGATTCTAATGCGTGTGTGACTTTTGGTCCGTCGAGGCTTTCCTCAAAATAACTCTCATATCTCATGGTGTGTTGGTGCGCACTATCTCACACTAATATGGTGGTGTATATATGTTGGTGGACACTTGTTGGAAATATGCCCTAGAGGCAATAAATAAAGTGTTTATTACTATATTCCCTTGTTCATGATAATTGTTTATTGTCCATGCTATAATTGTATTGATTGGAAAGACATAACATGTGTGGGTAAATAGACAACACTTTGTCCCTAGTATGCCTCTAGTGATCTAGCTCGTTGATCAAAGATGGTCAAGGTTTCCTAGCCATTGACATGTGATGTCATTTGATAATGGGATCACATCATTAGGAGAATGATGTGATGGACAAGACCCAGACTACAAACATAGCATAAGATCGTGTCAGTTTATTGCTACTGTTTTCTGCATATCAAGTATATGTTCCTATGACCATGAGATCATGTAACTCACAAACACCGGAAGAGTGCCTTGTGTGTATCAAATGTCGCAACGTAACTTGGTGACTATAAAGGTGCTCTACAGGTATGTTCGAGGGTGTCTGTTGAGTTGGCATGGATCAAGACTGGGATTTGTTACTCCATGTGACGGAGACATATCTCAGGGCCCACTCGGTAATACAACGTCACAATAAGACTTGCAAGCAATGTGACTAAATGTTAGTCACGGGGTCTTGTATTATGTAACGAGTAAAGAGACTTGCCGGTAACGAGTTTGAACTAGGCATGGAGATACCGACGATCGAATCTCGGGAAAGTAACATACCGAAAGACAAAGGGAACATCATACGGGATTAACTAAATCCTTGACATAGAGGTTCAACCCATAAAGATCTTCGTAGAATATGTAGGAACCAATATGGGCATCCAGGTCCCGCTATTGGTTATTGACCGTAGAGGTGTCTCGGTCATGTCTACGTAGTTCTCGAACCCGCAGGGTCTGCACACTTTAGGTTTGGTGACGATTCAGTAGTACAGAGTTAAGCATGGTGGTGACTGAAGGTTGTTCGGAGTCCCGGATGAGATCTCGGACGTCACGGCAAGCTCCGGAATGTCCCGGAGGTAAATATTGATATATAGGAAGTCCTATTTTGGTCGCCGGAAAAGTTTCGGGCTCATCAGTACTGTACCGGGAGTGCCGGTAGTGTATCGAGAGACCACCGGGAGGGGTATTTCCACCCAAGAGGCTACATGGGATGTGGGAGGGTGAATACCAGACCTTAGTGGGCTGGTGTAAGTCCCACACAAGGCCCATGCGGCTGGGAAGAAAAGCCCAAAGAGAAAAAGGTGGAAAAAGGCAAAAAGACCAAAATAAGGAGGAGTCCTAGTCCTACTAGGATTGGAGGAGGAATCCTCCTCTCCTTGGTTTGGACGAAGCCTAGATGGCTTGGCCCTTGGTCCAAGCCTCCTCCTCTCTTCCTCTTATATATACTACAGGTTTTAGGGGTTTTGCACTAGATGTTCAGCCACGTGCTACCCTCTCCTCTAGTGCATAGTTTCTCGTCTAGATCGGTTTTCTGCAGTGCTTAGGCGAAGCCCTGTCGGAATTGCTCCACCACCATCGTTGTGGTGCCTCACGCTATCGGAGAACTCATCTAGCTCTCCCCTCCCTCTTTCTGGATAAAGAAGGCGGAGATCGTCATCAAGTTGTACGTGTGCTGAACGCGGAGGTGCCGTTCGTTCGGTGCTTGATCGGGACGGATCGTGATTGGATTGTGGGACGCTCAGCGATTTGGATCGCGAAGACGTTCGACTACATCAACCACATTTCTTAACGCTTCCCGCTTAGCGATCAACAAGGGTACATAGATCCACTCTCCCTCTCGTAGATGATCATCACCATGGATAGATCTTGCGTGGGCGTAGGAAACTTTTTGTTTCCCATGTAACGTTCCCCAACAGTGGCATCATGAGCTAGGTCTATGTGTAGATGAGATCTCGAGTAGAACATAAATAGTTTGTGGGCATTGATGCTTAGATTGCTTCCTCCCTTGGTCGTGTGTTGGTTCAGAGATATTGTGGGATGAAGCAGCCCGGACCAACATTACTCGTACGCTTACGGGAGACCGGTTCCTTCAAGAGCAACTTGTTGCAAAAGATTGCTGGCGGGTGTCAGTTTCTCCTACTTTAGTTGCATAGGATTCGACAAAGGCTGTCCCTGAGAAGGTTGAAAAGCAACTAATGTATCACCGTTGTGGTTTATGCGTAGGTGAAAATTGTTCTTGCTAGATAGACGTAGCAGCCACGTAAAACATGCAACAACAATTAGAGGACGTCTAACTTGTTTTTGCAGGGTATGTTCTGATGTGATATGGCCAATTACATGATGTGATATATGTGATGTATGATATTATCATGTGTTGTATAGAATATCACGACTTGCATGTCGATGAGTATGGCAACCGGCAGGAGCCATAGGGTTGTCTTTAATTATTGTATGACCTGCGTGTCAATCATTAAGCGCTATGTAATGCTTTACTTCATTGCTAAAGGTAGCAATAGTAGTATAAGCATGATGGGCGTGACAACCTTAATTGCGACACGTTGATGGAGATCAAGATGATGGAGATCATGGTGTCGTTCCGGTGACGATGGAGATCATGCCGGTGCTTTCAAGATGGAGATCAAAAGTACAAGTTCATGGCCATATCATGTCACTTATGATTTGCATGTGATGTAAATACTTTTATGCACCTTATTTTTCTTAGGACGATGGTAGCATTATAAGCTGATCCCTCGCTTAAATTTTAAGATGAATTGTGTTCTCCCCGAGTGTGCATCGTTGCGAAAGTTCGTCGTGTCGAGACACCACGTGATGATCGGGTGTGATAGACTCTATGTTCACATACAACGGGTGCAAGCTAGTGTTGCACATGCAGAACACTCGGGTTAAACTTGACGAGCCTAGCATGTATAGACATGGCCTCGAAACACAAGAGACCGAAAGGTCGAACATGAGTCATATAGTAGATATGATCAACATGATGATGTTCACCATTGAAACCACCTCAACTCACATGATGATCGGACTTGAGTTGGTGAATTTGGATCATGTGACACTCAAATGACCTGAGGGATGTCAATTTGAGTGGGAGCTTTAGTAATTTGATTAACTAAACTCATTATCTTGAACAATAGTCTAAGTAACCTTTGCATATTTATGTTGTAGATCAATGGCTCGCGTAGTAGGACCCCTGAATTTTAATGCATTCCTAGAGAAAGCTAAGTTGAAATATGATGGAAGTAACTTTGTTGACTAGGCCCGTAATCTGAGGATTATCCTCACGGCTTCCCAGAAATCATATGTCCTTGATGCACCGCTTGGTGACCAACCAGAAGACATGTCATCCGAAGACGTTAAGAATGCTTGGGAGGCACGTTCTGGAGATTACTCAATAGTTCAGTGTGCAATATTGTATGGCTTAGAACCGGGACTTCAAAGAAGTTTTGAACGTCATGGAGCATAAGAGATGTTCTAGGAGTTGAAGTTTATCTTTCAGAAGAATGCCCAGATCGAGAGGTATGAGACCTCCAATAAGTTCCATGCTTGCAAAATGGAGGAGAATGGGTCTATCAGTGAGCATATACTCAGAATGTCTGGGTATTCAAATCATCTAGCAGAGTTGGGAATTGCCCTTCCGCCAGAGGCGATCACTGACAGAGTTCTTCAATCACTGCCACCTAGTTACAAGAGCTTTGTGATGAACTATAACATGCATGGGATGAACAAGTCAGTCGCCGAGCTGTTTGCGATGCTAAAAGTCGCTGAGTCTGAAATCCAGAAAGAGCATCAAGTGTTGATGGTCAATAAAACCACTAGTTTCAAGAAGAATGGCAAGGGCAAGGGCAAGAAGGGTAAAACAAAGAAGGATGGCAAAGCAGCTGCTATTCCTGTAAACAAGCCAAAGCATGGACCCAAGCCAGAAACTGAGTGCTTTCATTGCAAGGGAACTGGTCACTGGAAATAGAACTGCCCCAAGTACCTGGCTGACAAGAAGGCGGCCAACGACAAACAAGGTATATATGATATACATGTTATTGATGTGTACCTTACTAGCTCTCATTGTAGTTCCTGGGTATTTGATACCGGTTCGGTTGCTCACATTTGCAACTCAAAATAGGAACTACGGAATAGACGAAGGCTGGCTAAGGATGAAGTGACGATGCATGTGGCAAATGGTTCCAAGGTTGATGTGATCGCCGTCGGCACGCTCTCTCTTCGATTACCATCGGGATTAGTGATGAACCTGAATAATTTTTATTTAGTGCCTACGTTAAGCATGAACATTATATCTGGATCTTGTTTATTGCGAGACAGTTACTCATTTAAATCAGAGAATAAAGGTTGTTCTATTTATATGAGTAATATCTTTTATGGTCATCAACCCAATGTGAGGGGTTTATTCATATTGAATCTTGATAGTGATGATACACATGTTCATAACATTGATGCCAAAAGATGTAGAGTTGATAATGATAGTACCACTTTCTTGTGGCATTGTCGTTTAGGTCATATTGGTGTAAAACACATGAGGAAGCTCCATGCTAATGGACTTTTGGAGTCACTTGATTTTAAATCACTTGACACATGTGAACCATGCCTCATGGGCAAGATGAGTAAAACGCCGTTCTCTGGAATAATGGAACGGGCAAGTGACTTATTGGACATCATACATACTGATGTGTGCGGTCCAATGAATGTTATAGCGCGTGGTGGCTATCATTATTTTCTCACCTTCACTAATGACTTAAGTAGATATGGGTATATTTACTTAATGAAACACAAGTCTGAAACATTTGAAAAGTTCAAGCAATTTTAGAGTGAAGTTGAGAATCATCCTAACAAGAAGATTAAATTCCCGCGATCTCATCAAGGAGGTGAATATCTGAGTTATGAGTTTGGCAGTCACTTAAGACAGTGTGGAATTGTTTCACAGTTGACACCGCATGGAACACCACAGCGTAATGGTGTGTCCGAACGTCGTAATCGAACCTTATTAGATATGGTGTGTTCTATGATGTCTCTTGCTAATTTGCCGCTATCGTTTTGGGGTTATGCATTAGAGACAGCTGCATTCACTTTTAATAGGGCACCATCGAAATCCGTTGAGACGACGCCATATGAACTATGGTTTGGCAAGAGGCCAAAGTTGTCATTTCTTAAAGTTTGGGGATGTGATGCTTATGTCAAAAAGCTGCAGCCTGAAAAGCTGGAACCCAAAGCGGAGAAATGCGTCTTCGTAGGATACCCGAAAGAGATAGTTGGGTATACCTTCCATCTCAGATCCGAAGGAAAAGTGTTTGTCGCTAAGAACGGAACATTTCGTGAGAAAGAGTTTCTCTCGAAAGAATTGAGTGGGAGGAAAATAGAGCTTGATGAGGTTATTGAACCTTTACTTCAACCAGAAAGTAGCGCAGCGCAGAAACATGTTTCTGTGGAACCTACGACGGTTGAAGAGGAAGTTAATGATGATGATCATGAAGCTTCGGATCAAGCTACTATTGAACCTCGTAGGTCGACAAGGGCGCGTACTGCTCGTGAGTGGTACGGAAACCCTGTCTTGGAGGTCATGTTGTTGGACAACAATGAACCTGCGAGCTATGGAGGAGCGGTGATGGGCCCGGATTCCAAGAAATGGTTACAGGCCATGAAATCCGAGATGGGATCCATGTATGAAAACAAAGTATGGACTTTGGAAGTATTACCTAAAGAGCGAAAGGCCATTTAGAACAAATGGATCTTTAAGAAGAAGGCGGACGTAGACGGTAATGACACCGTCTATAAAGCTCGACTTGTGGCAAAGGGTTTTTCACAAGTTCAAGGAGTTGACTACGATGAGACCTTCTCACCCGTAGCGATGCTTAAGTCTGTCGGAATCATGTTGGCAATAGCTGCTTATTTCAACTATGAAATTTTGCAGATGGATGTCAAAACAGCGTTCCTCAATGGTTTTCTTGAGGAAGAGTTGTATATGATGCAACCAGAAGGTTTTGCCGATCCAGAGAATGCTGACAAAGTTTGCAAACTCCAGCGATCCATTTATGGGCTGGTGCAAGCATCTCGGAGTTGGAATAAGCGCATCTCGGAGTTTACAAGAAAATGAGTGGGAGCTCTATAGAATTTCTAATATTATATGTTGATGACATATTGCTGATTGGAAACAATATAGAAATGATGGAAAGCGTGAAGTAATATTTGAACAAGAGTTTTTCAATGAAGGACCTAGGGAAGTTGCCTTCATATTAGGCATTAAGATCTATAGAGATAGATCGAGACGCTTAATAGCACTTTCACAGAGCACATACCTTTATAAAGTTTTGAAGAAGTTCAAAATGGATCAGTCCAAGAAGGGGTTCTTGCCTGTGTTGCAAGGTGTGAAGTTGAGTAAGACTCAATGCCCACTGACTGCAGAAGATAGAGAAAAGATGAGTGTCATCCCCTATGCTTCAGCCATAGGCTCTATCATGTATGCAATGCTGTGCACAAGACCCGATGTCAGCCTTGCCATAAGTATGGCCAGAAGGTTTCAAAGTGATCCTGGAATGGAGCATTGGGCAGCGGTCAAGAATATCCTTAAGTAACTTAAAAGGACTAAGGTGATGTTTCTCGTTTATGGAGGTGATGAAGAGCTCGTCGTAAAGGGTTACGTCGATGCAAGCTTTGACACTGATCCGGATGACTCTAAGTCGCAAACCGGATACGTATTTATTCTTAACGAGGGAGCGGTAAGATGGTGCAGTTCCAAGCAAAGCGTGGTAGCCGATTCTACATGCGAAGCGGAGTACATCGCAGCCTCGTAGGCGGCGAAGGAAGGTGTCTGGATCAAGCAGTTCATGACATATCTTGGAGTAGTGCCCAGTGCACTGAATCCAATGAATATGTTCTATGACAACACTGGTGCCATTGCTCTGTCCAAGGAACCAAGGTTTCACAAGAGGACCAGACACATAAAGCGACGCTTCAACTCCATCCGCGATTACATCGAGGAGAAGGACATAAATATTTGCAAAGTGCACATGGATCTGAATGTTGCAGGCCCGTTGACTAAACCTCTTCCATGGGCTAAACATGATCAACACCAGAACTACATGGGTGTTCGATTCATTACAATGTAAATCACATAGTGATGTGAACTAGATTATTGACTCTAGTGCAAGTGGGAGACTGTTGGAAATATGTCCTAGAGGCAATAAATAAAGTGTTTATTATTGTATTTCCTTGTTCATGATAATCGTTTATTGTCCATGCTATAATTGTATTTAGTGGAAACACATTACATGTGTGGGTAAATAGACAACACTTTGTCCCTAGTATGCCTCTAGTGATCTAGCTCGTTGATCAAAGATGGTCAAGGATTCCTAGCCATTGACATGTGATGTCATTTGATAATGGGATCACGTCATTAGGAGAAAGATGTGATGGACAAGACCCAAACTATAAATGTAGCACATGATCATGTCAGTTTATTGCTATTGTTTTCTGCATGTCAAGTATACGTTCCTATGACCATGAGATCATGTAACTCATGAACACGGGAAGAGTGCCTTGTGTGTATCAAACGTCGCAACGTAACTGGGTGACTATAAAGGTGCTCTACAGGTATCTCCGAGGGTGTTTGTTGAGTTGGCATGGATCAAGACTGGGATTTGTTACTCCGTGTGACGGAGAGGTATCTCCGGGCCCACTCGGTAATACAACGTCACAATAAGCCTTGCAAGCAATGTGACTAAGTGTTAGTCACGGGGTCTTGTATTACAGAACGAGTAAAGAGACTTGCCGGTAACAAGGATGAACTAGGTATGGAGATACCTGTTGGAAATATGCCCTAGAGGCAATGATAAATTAGTTATTATAATATTTCCTTGTTCATGATAATCGTTTATTATCCATGCTATAATTGTATAGATCGGAGACTTAGATGCATGTGTGGATACATAGACAAAACCATGTCCCTAGTATGCCTCTGATAGACTAGCTCATTGATCAAAGATGGTTAAGGTTTCCTAGCCATGTAGATGAGATGTCATTTGATCATGGGATCACATCATTAGGAGAATGGTCTGATGGACAAGACCCAAACTACAAACATAGCATATGATCGTGTCAGTTTATTGCTACTGTTTTCTACATGTCAAGTATATGTTCCTATCACCATGAGATCATGCAACTCACTGACACCGGAGGAGTTCCTTGTGTGTATCAAACGTCGCAATGTAACTGGGTGACTATAAAGGTCCTCTACAGGTATCTCTAAGGGTGTCTGTTGAGTTGGCATGGATCAAGACTGGGATTTGTTACTCCGTGTGACGGAGAGGTATCTCAGGGCCCACTCGGTAATACAACATCACAACAAGTCTTGCAAGCAATGTTACTAAGTGTTATTCACGGGATCTTGTATTACAGAACGAGTAAAGAGACTTGCCGGTAACGAGATTGAACTGGGTATGGAGATACCGACGATCGAATCTCGGGCAAGTAACATACCGAAGAACAAAGGGAACATCTTACGGGGTTAACTGAATCCTTGACATAGTGGTTCGACCGATAAAGATCTTCGTAGAATATGTAGGAACCAATATGGACATCCAGGTCCCACTATTGGTTATTGACCGTAGAGGTGTCTCGGTCATGTCTACATATTTCACGAACCCACAGGGTCTGCACACTTAAGGTTTGGTGAGTTTCGGTAGTATAGATTTATGTATGGTGGTGACCGAAGGTTGTTCGGAGTCCCGAATGAGATCTCGGACGTCACGAGGAGCTCCAGAGGTAAAGATTGATATATAGGAAGTCCTATTTTGGTCGCCAGAAAAGTTTCGGGCTCATCGGTAGTGTACCGGGAGTGCTGGTAGTGTACCGGGAGACCATCGGGAGGGGTATTTCGACCCAAGAGGCTACATGGTCTGTGGGAGAGTAAATTATAGCCCTTTGTGGGATGGTGTAAGTCCCACACAAGTCCCATGTGGCTGGGAATAAAATCCCAAAGGGAAAAAGCTGGAAAAAGGCCAAAAAAGGGAGGAATCCAAGTCCAACTAGGATTGGAGGAGGAGTCCTCCTCTCCTCCCCACTTCGGCTGACCAAAGGAGTCTTGGCCCTTGCGCCAAGTCCTCTCCTCCCTCCCTCTTATATATACTGGAGGTTTTAGGGTATTTTGGCAACAGATTTTTAGCCACGTGTTGCCCGTTCCTCCAGTGCATAGTTTCTCCTCTAGATCGGATTTCTACAGTGCTTAGGCGAAGCCCTACCAGAATTTCTCCACCACCATCACCGCGGCGATGTTACGCTACTGGTGAAATCGTCTACCCCTCCGCTCCCTCTTGCTGGATCAAGAAGCCAGAGATCATCATCGAGCTGTACGTGTGCTGAACACGAAGGTGTCGTCCGTTCGGCGCTAGATCGGAAGGACCGTGATCAAGATCGCGAGGCGGATCGTGATGAGTTTGCAGGATGGATCATGATGAGTTTCCGGGATGGATTGTGATTGGATCGCGGGATGGATCATGATGAGTTCGCGGGACGGATCGTGATTGGATCGCGGGACGGATCGTGATGAGATCGCGGGAGGCTCGGCGATTTGGATCGCAAAGACATTCGACTGCACCAACCGTGTTTCTTAACGCTTCTTGCTTAGTGAACTACAAGGGTATGTGGTTCCACTCTCTCTCTCGTAGATGCTCATCACCATGGATAGATCCTGCGTGTGCGTAGGCAAATTTTTGTTTCCCATGCGACGTTCCCCAACAATACCGACGATCGAATCTCGGGCAAGTAACATACCGAAGAACAAAGGGAACATCATACGGGATTAACTAAATCCTTGACATAGAGGTTCAACTAATAAAGATCTTAGTAGAATATGTAGGAACCAATATGGCAATCCTGGTCCCTCTATTGGTTATTGACCGTAGAGGTGTCTCGGTCATGTCTACATAGTTCTCGAACCCGCAGGGTCTGCACAATTAAGGTTTGGTGACGTTTCGGTAGTATAGAGTTATGCATTGTGGTGACCGAAGGTTGTTCGGAGTCCCGGATGAGATACCGGACGTCACAAGGAGCTCCGGAATGGTCCGGAGGTAAAGATTATATATAGGAAGTCCTATTTTGGTTGCCAGAGAAGTTTCGGGCTCATCGGTTGTGTACCGGGAGTGCCGGTAGTGTACCAGGAGACCATCGTGAGGGGTATTTCGACCCAAGAGGCTACATGGGCTGTGGGAGGGTGAATACCAGCCCTTAGTGGGCTGGTGGAAGTCCCACACAAGGCCTAGGCGGCTGGGAAGAAAATCCCAAAGAGAAAAAGGTGGAATAGGGCAAAAAGACCAAAATAAGTCCTAGTCCTACTAGGATTGGAGGAGGAATCCTCCTCTCCTCCTTGGTTCGGCCGAAGCCTAGCCTCCTCCTCTCTTCCTTGGGCCAAGCCTCCTTCAAGCCTAGCCCTTGGGACTAGCCTCCTCCTCTCTTCCTCTTATATATACTAGAGGTTTTAGGGGTTTTGCACTAGATGTTCAGCCACGTGCTACTCTCTCCTCTAGTGCATAGTTTCTCCTCTAGATCAGTTTTCTAAAGTGCTTAGGTGAAGCCCTGCTAGAATTGCTCCACCACCATCGCCGTGGCTCCATCACGCTGCCGGAGAACTCGTCTACCTCTCCGCTCCCTCTTGCTGGATCAAGAAGGCCGAGATCGTCATCAAGTTGTACGTGTGCTGAATGCGGAGGTGCCGTCCGTTCAGTGCTTGATCGGGACGGATCGTGATTGGATCACGGGACGCTCGGCAATTTGGATCGCGAAGACGTTCGACTACACCAACCGCGTTTCTTAACGCTTCCCGCTTAGCGATCTACAAGGGTAAGTAGATCCACTCTCCCTCTCGTAGATGATCATCACCATGGATAGATCTTGCGTGTGCGTAGGAAATTTTTTGTTTCCCATGGAACGTTCCCCAACAACACTCTCCCAATAATAGTTCGACCATCGGTGATGGACGCCCCCCCTCTTCTCTTGTTGCGCATTATACCGACGAATATATTGCAAAGAAGAGAAGAAGAGGAGGCGCCCCCCACGACAATAGTCGGGATTCCTCCGTCAAGAACACACATGAAAGTCACACAAGGAGCAACCACAGACCGAAAGTCACACACGCATTATACCGATAAAATATTACTAATACATTTATAATGAACTCGAATATAATATCACTAATATATCATCTGGAATAATCCAGTTAATGCATCATCAAATATTAACTAATACATCTTGAATATTATCATATAAGATCACTAATACAGATCGAATACTATTGAGTAATCTAAGTCACTAGCGGTTCCTGAGTCGCGGGTGGTGGACACCTAAAGACAAGGAACCATCACGGGATCATAACTCAGGTGAGATCCCTGAAGAATCTGCCAGGTATTGTTGAACCTGGCGTCCAACGCCGCCATGTAGCGATGGACGTTCTAGTCTTCCTCCCTGATACGGCGACGTACCACCTACGCGGGGCCCCGCTCCCTCTGCACCAAAACTGGCCCACGTGACCGCTACCAAAGAAGCTCTGGGTCGACGACGAGACCAGGATTCCTCACCAAGCTCTGAGCCCGAGAAGGTAGCACCTCCCAATGCCATCCCGATGGAGCCCACTCCCGGACATTGCACCTCTCAAGGATGTCGACGCTGACTCAACGACGACGAGGATGCAAGCCAGGCATCGTCGACGTCAAGACAAATTCCTATGAGAACATTTTCTTATCGTTTAATCACTATTTTTTTCAAAACCCAAGATTTTTTCTCTAATCTAACATACACATACTAATTTTTCCTAGGACTCCTAGTTAACTAAAACATAAAAAGCATCATAAAGAAAATCATCTAACAATATCAATCTACTTATCCATCTACTACAATTTTCTTAACACATTGTTTAATGAAAAAATGTTGCATACCAACCACAAAAATTTTCATAACACTAAAAAGATGTTCTAACAATTAGAAAATATTTGCACATTTTTAAACAATGTGTGTGTGTGTGTGTTTGCGGCACCGGCGGGGCTCCTACGTCGGAGATGGATGGGGCGACAGGGCTACTACGCCGGAGATGCATTGGGCGGCGGCTCTCGGGCATCTCCGGTGGTGGCTTTAGGTGAGGGATGGGCTCGGGGAGGGTGGCCATGCATGACGCAATGGCGGACGGGGAGGGGCGGCCATGCATGACGGCAATGGCAGACGGGGAGGGGCGGCCATGCATGGTGGTAATGGCGGACGGGGAGGGGGCTTCAAGAGGAGAGGGGGGAGAGGGAGGAGAGTGGCTCACAGCGATCTCGGCGGCAAGGTCGAGGCGACAGCGGGCTCGACGGAGAGGTCGAGGCGACGGCGAAGTCAAGGGAGAAGAGGGGCCGGAGCGATTGGGTTGGGGATGCGATCTCCGACGGGTGGTTGAAGAGGGGCAGCATGACGGTGAGGTCAAGGGAGAAGAGGCACGTGGGGAGCTCCGGCAGCCTGGCGGCGTCGGGGCAGGGGCAACATCGGGGGGCAGAATGGGAGAGGTTGGGGAAAACGGCAAAGTCTTGCATATGTAGAGGGACTCTTTAGTCCTGGGTCAAGGCTCCATCTGGGACTATAGACCTTTAGTCCCGGTTGGTATCACCAACCGGGACTAAAGGTCCTCCCAGGATTCCGTGTGGGAAGGTCTTTTCGGCGGCCCAAATTCCACGCGGGAAGGGACCTTTACTCCCGATTGGTAGCACGAACCGGGACTACAGCTGTATTTTCTCTTTTTTGTTTTGTTTTGTTTTTCTAATTTCTAATTTTGTATTTGGAATAAATATTAGCATATTTATAGTTTTTTAATGAATCTTTTTTGCTTTATGTCAAAACAATTACAAACTTTCTGTTAGTGCTAGTAGTTTTCAAATTGAAATCGTTTAAACTTGAATTCATTTGAAATTTGTGTGAAACACTAACTTGTGAATAACTTTAGTTCAAAAATATATTTATGAGTGATTGTTTTTCCTGTTGTTTAATATTAGTATGTTTTATCATCATGTTAAAGTTGGGAATTTTTAGCATAACTTAAAGGTGTTTTAATCAAAATCGGATTCTATTTAACTCTTTTAGTTTTATACCTTCATTTGTTTTAATCAAAATCACCCAGCTAAACTCTAAAAGTGTTGAAACTTCGCATGGTATCGTCATTTCACCCACATAGCATGTGCTAAAAAGTTGAGAGCGTTACAGCAAAAACTGGATGCACTTCGTGTACAAAATGGACAATCTCCTTCGAAGTGTCGAGGTTTCGAACGAAAACTCGTCTGTTACAAAAGGATTTCAATTTTTGAAACATATTTCAACTCTAGACTTTTTGTGCAATCAATATGAACCATCAGAAGCCACATAAGAAAATTTCAACCCTATCTAACTTCATTTGCTATTTTTCATGCATTTAATAATTTGTTTTGAGCTAAATGGCCCTGAAATTAAAAAGCACCATAAATGGACTTTGAAAATGTTGAAACTTGGCATGGTATCATCATTTCACCCACATAGCATGTGCTAAAAACTTGAGTGTGTTACGGAAAAAACTGGATGCACTTCGTGTACAAAATGGACAATCTCCTTCGAAGAATCAGGGGTTCCGGACGAAAACTCGTATGTTACAAAAGGATTTCAATTTTTTAAACTTATTTCAACTCCATACTTTTTGTGCATTCAATATGAACCATTAGAAGCCATATACTAAAATTTCAACCCTATGTAACTTCATTTTCTATTTTTCTCGTATTTAATGATTTGTTTTGAGCTAAATGACCCTAAAATTAAAAAGCCCCACAAATGAAGTCTGAAAAGGTTGAAACTTGGCATGGTACCATCATATCACCCACATAGTAAGTGGAAAAAATTTAAGAGGGTTACAACAAAAACTGGATGCACTTTGTGTACAAATTGAACCATCCGGGCTACTCAGTACTAGAGAAAAAAGTGATGACGGTGCAGCCAGTTACATCCCAGAGTGGGATCGTGGGGTATAAAAAATTTTCTTCGTGTGTGTCCCTTGATTATTGCACCGTAACCATGGACAATCTTTATTATTTAACATGATGCTTGGGTCAGTCTTCACTGCGAAGGGAGGAATTTCATCAAACTTTTCATAATCTCTTGACATGTCTGTCTTGTCCTCCACTCCCACGGTGTTTCTTTTCTCAGAAAGAACTATGTGACGCTTTGACTCATCGTATGATGTATCTAATTTCTTATCATTCCTTTTTTCGGTTTGGTAGACATGTCCTTCACATAGAAAACTTGCGCCACATGATTGGCTAGAACGAATGGTTCGTCTATGTGCCCAAGATTGTTGAGATCCACTGTAGTCATTCTGTACTATGGGTCTACCATTACCCCTCCTCCAGTCAGATTGGCCCATTTGCACCGGAACAAAGGGACCTTCAAAACACCTTCATAGTCAAGTTCCCATATCTCCTCTATGTAACCATAATATGTGTCCTTTTCCTTGGTGTTTGCCGCATCGTCAAAGCGAACACCATTGTTTTCGTTGGTGCTCTTTCTATCTTGGGCGATCGTGTAAAATGTATTCCCATTTATCTCGTACCCTTGGAAATTCAATATAGAAGAATATCATCTATTGGCCAAAAAGTAGAAGTCATATTCAACATTGTCGTCATTCATGAGATGTGTTCGCAACCAACCGCCAAAAGCCTCAATGTGTGTACGTTGAATCCAGGGGTCAGACTTCTCCGGTTTCTTTGAGCGTATAATATCCATGTGTTCCTCAATATATGGGGTGGCCAAGGTAGAATTCTGTAGAACTGTGTAGTGTGCTTGCGCCCAAGAATGCTCGTCCGTACATATTATTGATTTTGGTCCAAGCCTGTCTTTTCCATGCAGTATCCCCTCATGCCGCGATTGAGGAAAATCAATCGGCTTAATGTTAGGAATAAAATCAACACAAAACTCAATAACCTCCTCTGTTTCATGGCCCTTGGAAATTCTTCCTTCTGGCCTAGAACGGTTACGAACATATTTCCTTAAGACTCCCATGAACCTCTCAAAGGGGAACATATTGTGTAGAAATACAGTAATCAGAATGGCAATCTCTTCCACTAGGTGAACAAGGACGTCCGTCATAATATTAAATAAGGATGGTGGTAACACCAACTCGAAACTGACAAGACATTGGACCAAATCATTCTGTAAGCTTGGTAGGATTTCCGGATCGATTACCAGTGCGTGCATGCATGGTATCCCTTGTTTGTCTATCTTGATAGGTTACTGAGAGCAGGCTAATCATTGATGGTTACAAAAAGCAATGCTCGTAGGTCAAATTCCTACTATTTGTGCTCATCCCACACACGTACACCTCTTTTATTCCACAGCTGTAAAATTTCATCAACTAATGGCCTTAGGTACACATCAATGTCGTTGTCAGGTTGCTTAGGGCCTTGAATGAGCACTGGCATCATAATGAACTTCCGCTTCATGCACAACCAAGGAGGAAGGTTATAGATACATAGAGTCACGTGCCATGTGCTATGCTTGTTGCTCTGCTCCCCGAATGGATTAATGCCACCTGCACTTAAA
The DNA here is from genome assembly GCA_022496015.1 of Hordeum marinum. Lineage (NCBI taxonomy): Eukaryota > Viridiplantae > Streptophyta > Magnoliopsida > Poales > Poaceae > Hordeum > Hordeum marinum. The sequence continues at coordinate 516,414,994 of CM039676.1, read as the reverse complement.
CCAAACCATATGTTCCTTGGGTCCCTTGGGTCATCTACAAAGTCCGGCCACTCTCTCTCGATTTTTCTCCACTGCGACCCATCAGCGGGTACTCTCAACTTCCCGTCTTTCTTACGGTCTTCTTTGTTCCATCACAATGACTTGGCATGCTCTTTGTTTTGGAAGAAATGTTTCAACCGTGGTATTATAGGAGCATACCACATCACCTTGGCAGGAATCCTCTTCCCGGGGCGCTCGCCCTGAACATCATCGACAGGGTCATCGCGATCAATCTTATATCACAATGCAGTGCATACCGGGCATGCATCCAAATTCTCGTACTCACCGTGGTAGAGGATGCAGTCATTAGGGCATGCATGTATCTTCTGCACCTTCAATCCTAGAGGGCAGACAACCTTCTTTGATTTGTATGTACTATCGGGCAATTCGTTGTCCTTTGGAAGCTTATTCTTCCTTATTTGCAGCAACTTTTAAAATTCCTTGTCACCTACACCATTCTCTGCCTTCCATTGCAGCAATTTGAGTGTGGTACCGAGCTTTGTGTCTTCATCTTCGCAATTTGGGTAAAATGTTTTTTTGTGATCCTCTAACATGCGCTACAACTTCAACTTCTCCTTCTCATTTTTGCAGTTTCTCTTTGCATCAGCAATGGCCCGACCAAGATCATGAAAGGGCTCATCTGATGCCTCAGCTTCTTCTTCTTCATTCTCTTCCCTCATTCTACTACCATCACATTCAGGACACCCAGGATAGTTGTCGTCATCCTCTTCTTCATCATCCTCTTCCATTAGAACCCCTCTTTCTCCGTGCTTGGTCCAACAATTATAGCCGGACATAAAATCGGACGTAAACAGGTGGATGTGAATATGTTTTGAGCTAGAGTAAGTCTTACCATTCTTACACACACCACATGGACAACACATAAAACCATCGCGCTTTTTTGCCTCAGCCGCATGCAAAAAACTCTGCATGCCATTAATAAACTGGGAGAGCGTCGGTCAACGTACATACATTGGCGGTTCATCATCATTACACAACACCGAGAAGACCAAATTAATACAAGTTCATACACATTTATTCTCATAAAACAACATAAAACTATCTAGCTAAAACATTTTAAATGCAACAACAAATGCGATCAAAATAGCAACTAAGGTAAAAAATGATCCAACAGCAGAATGATACCAAGCCTCTTTATTAATGCCATATTATCTTTGTAATCTTCAAGCACATTGCATCCATCTTGATCTTGTGATCATCGACGACATCGGCAATGTACAACTCGAATTTCATATTCTCTTCTTCAATTATTTTTGATTTTTCTTTCAAATCCTCGTTTTCTTTTTCAACTAAATTTAACTTCTCGACAATAGGGTCGGTTGGCATTTCCGGTTCAACTACCTCCTAGATAAAAATATCTATGTCAACTTGATGGGCATAATTGTCATTGACACAAAATGCAACAAATAGTTATAAAAGAAAATATACCACATCTGAATCGTAAACCGGACAAGGGCCGACATGTTGGAAATATGCCCTAGAGGCAATAATAAAATGGTTATTATTGTATTTCCCTTTTCATGATAATTGTCTATTGTTCATGCTATAATTGTGTTAACCGGAAAGCATAATACATGTGTCAATACATAGACCATAACATGTCCCTAGTAAGCCTCTAGTTGGCTAGCTCGTTGATCAATAAATGGTCATGGTTTCATGGCCATGGACACGATAGTCCCACTTACATGTGGCACTGCCGCCTTGGTCATATTGGTGTCAAACGCATGAAGAAGCTCCATACTGATGGACTTTTGGAGTCTCTTGATTTCGAATCATTTGAGACGTGCGAACCATGCTTCATGGGAAAGATGACCAAGACTTTGTTCTCCGGAACAATGGAGTGAGCAACTGACTTGTTGGAAATAATACATACCGATGTATGCGGTCCAATGAGTGTCAAGGCTCGTGGAGGCTACCGTTATGTTCTCACCCTCACTGATGACTTGAGTAGATATGGGTATGTCTACTTAATGAAACATAAGTCTGAAACTTCTGAAAGGTTCAAGGAATTTCAGAGTGAGGTAGAGAATCAACGTGACAGGAAAATAAAGTGCCTACGATCTGATCGTGGCGGAGACTATTTAAGTCACGAGTTTGGCACGCACCTTAGGAAATGTGGAATTGTTTCACAACTCACTCCGTGAAGCACACCTCAGCGAAATGGTGTGTCTGAACGTCGTAATCGCACTCTATTAGATATGGTACGATCTATGATGTCTCTTACCGACTTACTTCTATCATTTTGGGGATATGCATTAGAGACTGTCGCATTCACTTTAAATAGGGCATCGTCAAAATCCGTTGAGACGACACCGTATGAATTATGGTTTGGAAAGAAACCTAAGCTGTCGTTTCTAAAAGTTTGGGGATGCGATGCTTATGTGAAGAAACTTCAACCTGAGAAGCTCGAACCCAAAGCGGAAAAGTGCGTCTTCATAGGATATCCCAAAGAGACTATTGGGTATACCTTCTACCTCAGATCTGAAGGCAAAGTATTTGTTGCCAAGAATGGATCCTTTCTCGAGAAAGAGTTTCTCTCAAAAGAAGTGAGTGGGACGAAAATAGAACTTGATGAGGTAATTGTACCTCCACTCGAACCGAAGAGTAGCACAGCATAGGAAGTTGTTTCTGTGGAGCCTACACCGGCTGGAGAGGAAGTTAATGATGATGATCATGAAACTTCAGATCAAGTTACTATTGAGCGTCGAAGGACCACTAGGACACGTTCCGCACCAGAGTGGTACGGCAACCCTGTCCTGGAGATCATGTTGTTGGACAACGGTGAACCTTCGAACTATGAAGAAGCGATGGTGGGTCGGGATTCCAACAAATGGCTTGAAGCCATGAAATCCGAGATAGGATCCATGTATGATAACAAAGTGTGGACTTTGGTGGACTTGCCTGATGATAAGCGAGCCATTGAAAATAAATGGATCTTTAAGAAGAAGACTGACGCGGATGGTAATGTGACCGTCTATAAGGCTCGGCTTGTCGCTAAGGGTTATCGACAAGTTCAAGGAGTTGACTACGATGAGACTTTCTCACCCGTAGCGATGCTGAAGTCTGTCTGAATCATGTTAGCAATTGCCGCATTTTATGATTATGAGATCTGGCAAATGGACGTCAAAACGGCATTCCTTAATGGCTTCCTCAAGGAAGAACTGTATATGATGCATCCGGAAGGTTTTGTCGATCCTAAAGATGCTAACAAGGTATGCAAGCTTCAGCGCTCCATTTATGGGCTGGTGCAAGCATCTCGGAGTTGGAACATTCACTTTAATGAAGTGATTAAAGCGTTTGGGTTTGTACAGGTTTATGGAGAACCCTGTATTTACAAGAAAGTGAGTGGGAGCTCTGTAGCATTTCTCATATTATATGTGGATGATATACTGATAATGGGAAATGATATAGAACTCTTGGAAAGTGTAAAGGCCTAGTTGAATAAGTGTTTTTCAATGAAGGACCTTGGAGAAGCTGCTTACATATTAGGTATTAAGATCTATAGAGATAGATCGAGACGCCTCATAGGTCTTTCACAAAGCACATACCTTGAAAAGATATTGAAGAAGTTCAATATGGGTCAGTCCAAGAAGGGATTCTTTCCTGTGTTACAAGGTGTGAGATTGAGTACGACTCAATGCCCGACCACGACAAAGGATAGAGAAGAGATGAGTGTCATCCCCTATGCTTCAGCCATAGGCTCTATTATGTATGCCATGCTGTGTACCAGACCTGATGTGAACCTTTCCATAAGTTTGGTAGGGAGGTACCAAAGTGATCCCGGAGCGGAACACTGGACAGCGGTCAAGAATATCCTAAAGTACCTGAAAAGGACAAAGGACATGTTTCTCATATATGGAGGTGCCGAAGAGATCGTCGTAAAGGGTTATGTCGATGCTAGCTTCGACACAGATCCGGACGACTCCAAGTCGCAAACCGGATACGTGTATGTTTTGAACGGAGGGGCAGTCAGCTGGTGCAGCAGCAAGCAAAGCGTCGTGGCGGCATCTACATGTGAAGCAGAGTACATAGCTGCTTCAGAAGCGGCAAAGGAAGGAGTCTGGATGAAGGAGTTCATCACCGACCTAGGAGTAATTCCAAGTGCGTCGGGCCCGATGACCCTATTCTGTGACAACACTGGAGCTATTGCCCTTGCGAAGGAGCCCAGGTTTCACAATAAGACAAGACACATCAAGCGCCGCTTCAACTCCATCCGTGATTACATTCAGGAGGGAGATATAGATATTTGTAAAGTGCATACGGATCTGAATGTCGCAGATCCATTGACTAAACCTCTCTCACGAGCAAAACATGATCAACACCAGAATGCTATGGGTGTACGATTCATCACAATGCAACTAGATTATTGACTCTAGTGCAAGTGGGAGACTGTTGGAAATATGCCCTAGAGGCAATAATAAAATGGTTATTATTGTATTTCCTTGTTCATGATAATTGTCTATTGTTCATGTTATAATTGTGTTAACCGGAAACCGTAATACATGTGTGAATACATAGACCATAACATGTCCCTAGTAAGCCTCTAGTTGGCTAGCTCGTTGTTCAAGAGATGGTCACGGTTTCATGGCCATGGACATCGGATGTCGTTGATAACGGGATCACATCATTGGGAGAATGATGTGATGGACAAGACCCAATCCTAAGCATAGCTCAAGATCTTGTAGTTCGTTTGCTAAAGCTTTTCAATGTCAAGTATCGTTTCCTTAGACCATGAGATTGTGCAACTCCCGGATACCGTAGGAATGCTTTGGGTGTGCCAAATGTCACAACATAACTGGGTGGCTATAAAGGTGCACTACGGGTATCTTCGAAAGTGTCTGTTGGGTTGGCACGAATCGAGACTGGGATTTGTCACTCCGTGTGATGGAGAGGTATCTCTGGGCCCACTCGGTAAGACATCATCATAATGAGCTCAATGTGACTATGGAGTTAGCAACGGGATGATGTATTACGGAACGAGTAAAGAGACTTGCCGGTAATGAGATTGAACAAGGTATAGAGATACCGATGATCGAATCTCGGGCAAGTATCATATCGATAGACAAAGGGAATTGTATACGGGATTGATTGAATCCCCGACATCGTGGTTCATCTGATGAGATCATCGTGGAGCATGTGGGAGCCAACATGGGTATCCAGATCCCATTGTTGGTTATTGACCGGAGAGGTGTCTCGGTCATGTCTACATGTCTTCCGAACCCGTAGGGTCGACACACTTAAGGTTCGATGATGCTAGGGTTATAGGGAAATGGTATACGTGATTACCGAAAGTTGTTCGGAGTCCCAAATGAGATCCCGGACGTCACGAGGAGCTCCGGAATGGTCCGGAGGTAAAGATTGATATATAGGAAGTCCAGCTTTGGTCACCGGAAAGTTTTCGGGCTCATCGGTATTGTACCGGGAGTGCCGGGAGGGTGCCGGAGGACCCTCGGGAGGGGTGGGACGACCATAGGACTTTGTGGTCCCTTAGAGGAGGTGTGCCAGCCCTTATTGGGCTGGCCAAGACCTGCTAGAAAGGCCCATGCGGTTGGAGATCTGGAGATAAAGGGCAAAGGGTTTTAAAAGAGGAGATCCACCTCCCTTGTGGGAGGTGGACTCTATCCCCACTTCGGCCGAAGCCCTCCTCTTTGGAGGAGGGTCCAAGGCAGCCCTCCCTCTCCCTCCTCCTATATATACTTGAGGTTTTGGCCTTTTGAGAACAGATCTGAACTCTCTCTCTCTCTCATGGCAAAGCCCTATCTCTCTTCTTCCTCCTTCGCAGTGCTTTGGCGAAGCCCTGCCGGAATACCTTGCTACTCCACCACCACCACGCCGTCGTGCTGCTGTTGGAGACCTTCCCCAACCTCTCCTTCCTCCTTGCTGGATCAAGGCGTAGGAGACATCACCGGGCTGCACGTGTGTTGAACGCGGAGGCCCCGTTGTTCGGCGCTTAGATCGGAATCCACCGCGATCTGAATTGCTACGAGTTCGACTCCATCAACTGCGTTCTTGTAACGCTTCCGCTTAGCGATCTTCAAAGGTATGAAGATGCAATCTTTCCCACTCGTTGCTAGTTTCTCCATAGATAGATCTTGGTGACACGTAGGAAAATTTTGATGTACTACTATGTCTCCCAACACGACGGGCACGGATATCACAACCATGGCACTATATATAACAACAATCATACAAGTAAGAAAAATATGCAAGTAACTATTTAAATCATACAAATATGATTTTATTTATAAAAATGATAAGAACACAAGAAGAGGCTCACCAAGGTGGTGCCGGTGACGGGACGGTGCGATCGATCGACGGTGGTTAGGACGGGGACGGGAAGGCACACTAAGTAAACCACACCTACACATATGCAAACTAAGGAGTTAATTTGAGCTCAAATTGCATATAAATCAAATAAACTACCATATAATTACACCCAAACTAAAACCCACAAATCACTATACTTATAAAGCATAGCACGAGCTGATCTAGCAATAAGAGATGAAAGGAAAAAATTGCTAACCTTTGTGAACACTTGGATGGATTGGGGTGCATCAAATCTTGACAAATCTTGGCAAAAATGGAGGGAGGAACTCGAGCTAGGGGAAGAAGAGAGAGGGGAATTCGAATGGAGAAAACAGAAAAAGGGAGTCGGGCTGGACGAAGGGTTTATATAGGGAGAGCTTTAGTCCCAGTTGGTTATACAAACCAGGACTAAAGGTCCATCTATAGTCCCGGTTTGTATCACAAATCGGGACTAAAAGGGCTCGTGGGGGCCCCAGGCTGCCACCAGCCTGCCACCACTCCTTTAGTCCCGGTTTGTGATACAAACCGGGACTATATGTTCCAAATGAACCAATACTAATGGGGCCCGTACCCCCTGACAGCTCCTAGCCGTTGGAACTGGGACTAATGGACGCATTAGTCCCGGTCCAAAGAAAAACCGGGACTAAAGGTTGAAACGAAAGGCCTGTTTTCTTCTAGTGGATCCATGTGTCTGCTTCCTCCACTAATCACTCCCCTCCTCTTGACCACTCACCCTTCTCACCTAATCGAGCTTGTTGCGTGCCTGTGAATTGACAGGATCTACTAGGCCCGATAAGGACGTATGAGGATGGTGGCGCCGTGATGTGGCATGAGGATCCAGCGCCGTCACTTAAGAGGGTGGATGGGATTGACTTGTTGTCGCGGAACGACGAGATCAAATAGCAGTTATCTTCTCGGAGGGACGGATCGACCCCGGTGTCGAGATATGGATGCGGGCATCTTCCTTGCGCAGTTTTGGGTATGCTTGGCCTGTAAGGTCTCTGCTAGCTCTAGAATATTGCTGATTCATTTGGTGATTTATATTTGTTACGGATCATCGTAGTGCTTGTCTAATGACAATATGATAATGGAGCTTATTTCAGTTAGAAACGTTGTTAGTCTCTGCCTCTCATGTAGTCTGTCTTGCACACATGGATGGGGCTGAACATTTACAAGCTGAAAAATCTTAATTTATTTAGATCAAATTGTTTGATATAATGTTCCCCATGATGAATTCATCCTGCATGGCTCCGCTGTGTACTCTGTTTTGCAAAGATTCCATAGGCAGGTTCGTTTACGCAGATAGCTCGAGTATATAGCAAAAAACAGGCTATCGTTACAATAAACTATCACTTTTTTTAATTTTTCAAAAATCTACCACAGAAATGGTGGACCGTTCCAAAAACCCAAATTGCTATGTGATTAAACATTAAACCGATTTATGATAGCTCGGGTCCACTCATCAGGTTAACGGTTATGTTTGACCGTTAGGTTCAAATGCAATCGGCTCCCTACAGAATTTTTAAAAAGCGACCGGGTCCCTGTAAAAGAAAAGAAAAAGCAATCAGGTCCCTGCTGGCGAGCTCGTCGCCGGAGCTCGTCAGGGGCTCTGTGGCCGCCACTGCTCTCCGTTGCTGCTGCTGCGTGCCGCTGCTGCTCTCCGTTTCTGCTGCTGGGCGTCGCCGTTGCTGCTACGCGCCACCGTTGCTGCTGCGAGTCGCCGTTGTTGCTGCTTTGCCGTCGCCGTTGCTGCTGCTGCGCGTCGCCGTGAGCAGACCGGGGCTGGCGTTTCCGGTGCCGGAGAAGAGGGAGTCGCCTGTGTCGCAGCTTGGGGGAAGGGTCCGACACATGGCGGCGGCGTGGCGGAGAAGAGGGACTCCATGGCGGCGGCTCCTGCGTGCAGCAAGACGCAGGCAAGGGGAGGGAGGTGCTCCGGGGCGGCTGCGGGTGCGTGCAGCAGGACGGTGGCGAGGCGGGAGAGGTGCTCCGGGGCGGCGGCGAGGCGGCCTCGAGCTCCGGCTCGGAAGAGCTCTCGAGGGATGTCGTGGATGGAGGGGGTGACGGTCAACTATTTTCTTTTACAAAAAATCTTAGTAGATGTCAGTGACAGGTGGGCCTGGCCCAAACATAACAGTCAACGATCACGGTGTTAATGGTCAATGTTTATGAGTGGGCTCCAGCTGTCATAAGACGGTTTAAATTTTAATCCCACAACAATTTGGGTTTTTTGGAACAGCCCATCACTTTTGTGGTAGATTTTTGAAAAATTAAAAAAAATGGTAGCTTATTGCAATGATAGCCTGTAATGTGGTAGTTTTTTTGCTATATACTTCAGATAGCTCGGGTCAATTCAGGGATTTGGTAGCCTGTTGCCAGAGCTACAAGAAAGCACCACGTTTTCTATATCATTCATACAACTGGGTTGTTGCACTAAGTCGTTACAGATCATGATTGATTCTGGGGTTAAGGATGTGATCTTGATATGGCCACATATCAATCTTGTGCTGGTTCATGGTGATGATTCCAGTATGTTCTGTGAATAGCATAGTATGAATGAATTTGTAAAAACACTATAGTCATGTCTCATTTAAGTTTATCTTTCCACTTCCATGTTTGGCTTATTGGTTTAAATTTCATGGGTGTTTCAGATCCTGACTAAATATTTTTTGAAAAATAGCAATATTTTTTTGGTATTGCATCTCCCATTTTTGTAGGATGTGCACGGCCTCAACATGTTGAAGGGGTTGAAGACTTCTTCCAATCTTTAATTTAATTTTACCATTATATTTTGTCCTAGCTGAAGGGGAGTTGCCAATGAGCTCATGGTAAGAGTATTGTCGAACAAATTTTGTGTCATGTATAATATTAGCCTACCAGACCTGGAATTGTTACCCACCAGCTATACAATGTGCAATATTAAGCCTCATATTTCATGAGATTTTGATCAAATTGCAATTTCGGGTATGTCAGCTATACCCTCAACTGGTGATTTCTTTTTTAATTACGTTCTTATTCCTTTTCAATTATTCCCTTGATGCTCTATGCCTTAGCTCAGCTCTTAATATATGCTTCTATTTAATTCCGATCTCTCTGCCATTACTCGGAACACTGATCATATATCACACATTGTTTCAGTAGCAGTTATAGTTGACTATCATCAATAGTCAGCTTTAAAACATTTGGAACAGCTCAAGCACTATTTAGAGTCTTGCTTATGAGTTCCCCCATGAAGATGTTTATCAACAACTCTGCTATGTGTTGTTACTTTTGTAGCACAGAATGACATGCTAAATCTTACTCCCTCCGTTCCAAAATAAGTGTCGCAAATTTTGTACTAAACTAGCATAAATTTGTACTAGAGCATCGACACTGATTTTAGGACGGAGGGAGTACTATTTTGTAGGATAATGTCCCTGAGTGTATGAACCTGTTAGCTTTCCTTAATTCATTAGAAAAAGATAATCGCAGTTACGATGGCACTACTCATGCCATCCTATCTTGAATGATTTTTCTGAATTGTTCAGTTATTGTGATTTCTCAAGTTAAGCATGGTATGTTTCTTCAATATTGAGTGTGTGTTTGTTTTCAGTTTTGCCTAAAAATTGGTGTTTATGTCGCAACGAAGTTGATGCATTACAAAATTTCTGATTTTCTCTAATTTAATGGCATTGTTTCCTCCTTGAGGAAGATGGTTCTAGGTGGGCTACTGAAACAACGACAATATGCCAGGAAGGCTAAGAACAATTGAAGAGCGCAAGGAACAAATTTCGCATTAGGCAACAACCATCTTTGATGCAGAGAATACATTATTTGTTGACCGGAAGTCCTTGAAGAAGGATGGATACGACAGATGCAGAAAGCTAGATGTTGTTTGCCAGGCATAATGGAAATGTCACAAGAAATGTTCAACCTTGTTATTAGCAGACAAATAAATGATTGTCTGGCTTTTGTTTGGATTATTAGAAGTTTCAGCCCATATCATGAGTCATCAGTAAGTTTGTAAAATTCTTTCTTATGAGGCCTGATATATTCTCATTCAGCATGCTGCTGCCACCTGGTAATGTAACCTCATAAGAGGTGGAGGGTATTTATTCTCAGGATGAGAGCAATAATTAGATTTTCCTTTCATGCTAAAACTTCTCAGGATGAGAGCAATAATTAAAATTTCCTTGGATGATGCATATCCTGTACAAAGGAATATGACTGATGTTACTCTTTGTTCTGTATTATAATATATACAAATGGGAGGTTATCTTAGAAAAGTCAACTATGAATTTACGATAATCGAATAAGGAGATTTGTAAACATGTTTTTTTTCATATGAATTTCAAGGCCTTAGCATGTATGAATGATCTTGCAGGATGATGCTGACTTATTTTTTTAAATTTGAAGGTAATTCATCATACTACATCAGTAAGAAGCATATATGATTTCATTGCTACTGTTTGCTATTTGTGTACCACACAATTGTCGTGCTTCTGATTGATGACGACTGTCAATTCGAAATTCTTCTTATACACCATGCAAACCCATTTCATTATGTGAGATTTATCTTCGTAATGGATCAGAATATTTTCATCGCTATTTGTTTTAAAGAAACGAAGAAGATATTGAAACAGTTCTAGATATTAGTGTACATATAACTTCAGAATACAGGAAGAATGACTTATGTAATGTATATATTTGCATTAGTTGAAACGTGCGTTGCACGCACAACCTTACTAGTACCTAGAAAAGGTGACAAAAACTTAATGTGTGTCATTTAAACCAGCTAATAATCAGTGTGTCAGGTAATCAAATCAAAAGAAAGGTGTGTCATCAGATAAAGTCAGAGGAAAGGTGGGTCATATTATCAATTTACTCCAACTTGAGTGGGCGGTCGTGTTCAGTGCTCCTCAAAAATCTTATTGTCCCGCAGCATAAGGAATATCCGCGTCTCGTCGCAAGGCCCATTTTGAGTTTTGGATCATAGGGCGTGCAGTCCAGGGCACAAGGGTCCTTCTACTACCTAGGTGCGAAGAAGCCCAAAGGCGACTGCGACGAGCAAAACTGTAGCCCAACGGCCTAAACGATGAGCAAACAACTCAGCACAAAAGAACTTGGCAGGTGTGCTTTGCGTGTTTACTGTTCTGTCTATTATGTGTGTTCTGCTTGTAGAATCTCTTCTTTGTATCCAGTCTAAATATGAGGCGGTCCGGGCGCGTCCGGGTACGGCCTCCACATCAGCCCGACCCACCTCTCGCCTACCACGACACCACAAAAAAACTCGACTGGCGCAAACCCTAGCTCATTTCACTCTGCCCCGCTCCGCTTTCCTGGCGTTCTACTTTCTCCAATCCAGCGCGTCAGCGACCATGTCTAGCACCGGCAGCCACTCCGACAGCAGCGAAGATGACGAGGAGGAGCTGGCGCTCCGTATCCTGCTCGAGCGCTCGTGGGTCGATACGGGCGCCGCCTCCGGGTCCGTTGCGACGCCTCTTATTGCCCGTCATCATAGCGTCGACGTCGGCCCTTCCCACCCCGCGTGTGGAGCTACGAGGCCTGTGCAGTCTGCTCCGCCCACCTAATGGCCTCCTCCACCTCCTGCCGCTGCTCCGCGCGGGCAGCGGTGGGTTCTAGTGCCCGCTCCACCGGCGCCCCGGATGTGGACTGCGGAGTCGGAGGCACGCGCCGCCCTCCGCGATAGGCAGAGGGGAAGGGAGAGGAAGGACGGGTCCGACGTGGCTGGGCAATCCTCCTGACGTCGCCGCGTGATGCCGGTGCTTAACGAGGAGGACCGTCTCCTCTAGCGGGTGTACCGTCGGTCACTGACCATGGCGGAGGCAGATGCTCGGCGGCTCCGTAGGATCAACGGCAAGAACCTTCGGCTCGGCATTGAGCAATTCGAGCGGGAGGTGGCATTGGCAGGGATGGAGGCAGCGAGGGTGGCCAAGCTAAAGCGCAAGCAAGACCGCATCGACCGGCGCTTGCGAGGCTTTGTTGTCATATCCGACCCCTCCTCCTCCTCGGTCTGACCCCGATGGCTCTGATGTCGACCACCCTCCTGTTGCGGACGCCTACAGCAGCGCCGTCGACCAGAAGGGCAAAGGGCTGGCGAGGAAGTGGTGAAGCTCGCCCTCTCATCTATTATTAGTATGTAGTTAGTAGAATGTGCCGGATCTTTGAACTGTGTTAGTTTGGTGTTCTTTTGATGATGTTTATGTGAATCATGGCCATTTAGTATCGGTTTATATGTTTGTTTGCTGTCGACTTTTATGGTTTGTTGAACTACGTACTATGTTGCATGCATATGTATGGATATAGGGTGCCGGATATGAGATACGCGGATGTGGAGGCGTGAATCTAGGGAGTGCCCGGTCAGTGTCTGCGGACTTGAGCGTTTAAGGGTCGGATTTGCAAGTTCTGGTTGTAGATGCTTTTAATGCTCATTGCAGGGTTAACGTTGAAGGCTATATATAACGTACGTCAAAATAGTTTTGCCAATGGACAATCGAGAAAGAGGTGTCGTATAGTTTCGTCCTGTCACAAAAACTACACCAGGAACAAACTATCCATCTTCTCTTCGCCAAATTATCCTTGGTCAACATCACTCCCTTGTGATGCCCTGCTGATTTGAAGGGAAGCTATCTTGAGAAGTAGGAACCAACCAGCTCATTTTCTAGCATGCACACGATCATATTATTATTCACTCCAAATGTCTGCGAATTTAAATCGTTGTTGGCAACAAGCACTACGCTCACTTACCAATTGCCACTACTTCAAAAGTTCAAATACACGTGGTAAATATTTAAATCAACAAGTGCGCGGCCAGTCTTCCAATCACACGTCTGACTAGAATTGCTCTTCTGTGCTAACTGCTAAGCATCGATCACATTTGCACCCTTCATCACATTCACTTGTGCTTTCTTCATGCTCCACGCCCTTAGCTGTGGCACTCCTACCGTGGTACTTCCATTGTTGAAGGCATACATGTGGGTGGTGCCGTCGTCGACAAGTCCCACCGGATAAACTCTGGCCGTGATGCAGATCCGGCCACCGGCGCCGAAGCTCTCCACCGCAGACCGATCGATCTGCACGATGGCGTCCATTTTCAGTTTTTCATCAAGTGGATTACCGGAGAAATTAATGAAACAAATTAAGCCTCACAACTCACCAGAGTCCTGAGGGATATCTTCTTTTCCTTTTCAAGGTCAAATTCAAAGAAGCCTCCGTAGGCTGGTGTGTACAGTCCTGATCTCAGAGAAGACCTATGGAAAGAAAAGAAAAATACATTTCTTTTTAGTTTCCAGAAGACTAACAAAAATTAAGTGAAAAAAAAACCCATAAGCACTAACCTTCTTAGATCAGAGCACATGAGGATGATATACTTCTGCTCTAATTTGTAAACCCTGAAGTGCACAGCAGTGTGCTCCTCCATGTGTTCGGAGGCCAGAACAACAAGTCCAAATGGCCCTATGCCACCATGACCCGATGCATCTGCTTCCCGGCAATGCTTCGCGGGGTCCAAAATCCAGGAAGAATCGAAAGGTTCGGCGTCATCGAAGGATGTCGGCTCAAAATCTATCTCTATGTCAGCCTGTTATTATGTGCCCGGTTAGTTACATTTGGTCCGAAAATACACAAAACACCTAAGCCTACAAATATATACATGCCTATTTTTCTGTTGCCAAAAATGTACCATCTATATAATTAATAATTATCAGAAGACCCTATAGTTTTTTCTGCCATGACAGTTTTTGAAGTAAAAATAATTCTTTGGAAGACCAAGTGAGCATGTTTGTGAAAAAGAAACTACCTGCAAAGCGTCGATTCCCTTAATCTCAAATAGATCTCCCTTCTTCAGCTCTAGTCCTTGATGGTTGATTTCATTTATTCGAAGGGACTCAATCTCTTCAACTGGCCATTGAATCAACTGCTTGCCATCGCCATCTAACCAAATTTTCCTGGGGATTGACTAAATGTAATAAAAAATGAGGTTAAGGATGTTACACTGATTTGTTAAATAGTTATTTCAATATGGCACAATTACAGGAGCTAAGGGCAGTTTTGCTTACATGGATTCCTGCCCAGCCTTTTGCAATATCATCTGAAGTACTATCTGTCTCGTTACTCCAAGCCCATATGACCCTCCTTCTCTGTTTGGAGTCAAAGAAGGATTTTGAAGCATAGAAAGTACCATAATCGATCCTCGACCACAGCCGGTTGTCATCTTGGACGAGGTCTGGCACAAAGACATCTTGTTTGAGATCATACACCCCAACTATGTACTTGTCACTGGACTGCATGCTCACTTTGAGGACATACTTGGCGCCATTTGGAATTTCTGAAGACATGTCCAGTCCATTTCTACTTCCCGGCACTACCGCGAAGAAATCCAGGCACTCCCACATATTGAAGGCATTATTTGTATACAGCGGACGTTCGATTCTAGTCCAATTTATAAAGTCTTCACTCTTGTACAAAAGTGCAGTACCGATGCCGTCCACCTCAGCACCAACTGCTATTCTCCATAGTCCATCCAGTCCAATCCAACCGGTTGTCGGATCCCTGAAATGGCTCGAGTTCAAGCCTGGTACGACAGTTTGGATCACTGGGTTATTGCCTACTTTGGTCCATTCCCTCAGGTACGGATCAGAAAGGTTTTTGGGAAGCGCAATGTTTTGGACCTGATTGATCTTCCTGTCGATGAGACCAGTGTATACGATGACCGGCTGTTTACCAAATAGAATTGTGGCTGAGCCGGTCCAACATCCGCATATGTCACCTGTGGAATCCGGTTCTATTGCGGGTTCAAGACCGATCCAGTTGACGAGGTCCGTTGAAACCGAATGGCCCCAAACCATGTTCATGAGGGAGTCATTGGGGTCAAAGGAGCCAGCAGGGTTATACTGGTAGAATTGATGGTAGACGCCATTGAAGTACATTGGTCCTGAATTTTTTTATAAAGGCAGTAGTATAAGATGTAGAACACTGCAATTTCTTCTTTTTATTTATATAAGTGTTTGAGCCTGAGGTATTCATACCACATGGATCTTTTTTGTTGTCGTAGGTTACCAAGGATCGCCAATCCATCGAATATATGAAAAAAGGGAGAGAATGTCAAACGGATGTCAATACTTCATTACTTTCGTATGCACATAACAGATCCGTCTAATGTTATTTGGACACCTGATGTGACACTCTAGTTTCGCGAGCAGAACATTTTTATTTTATATTTTACGATGTTGTTTCTTTCTTTTTCTTTTTTGTGTATAATCAGCAAAAGATATATGGTTTATTTCTATGCCATCGATTTTATTTTAACTGCACATGACACATGGCGTAGATTTTTGTCACATGGTTCTAGGCGCACCCTACATAGCATTTTTAATTTAAAATAATATAAAAAAAATCAAATAATGCTGGGTATTTTTACGGCGAACATGGTCTAATTGTTCTACTCACGTATGAAAATTTGCGAAGAAATGGTTCGGTGTTCTTTTGGGCGAAAAAACAAAATTGCAACTTCCAAAACCTTGAATAATACCTTTTATATAGAACAATTTTTTTCCGCACAAAACACCACTGGAGTCATTTCTTCGTGAAACTTTACATGTGATTATAACACTAGACCATATTCGTTACAAAATAGTTTCAGAATTGTTTGACTTCTCTTTTATATTTTTGAAATATATTTTCCAATTAGGGTGCACCTAAACCCAGATTCCATTTGGTATTTTCGCATGGCACACCCATATGTAATTGCATGTGCCGTAACACATACACAACTAGGGTGAATCTGACTCTTTTATATATATATATATATTTTTCAGTATTACTTTTAAAACATTGCTACTACTTGCATGGCCGCGACCCCCACGCAACAGCACACGACGCACCTTGTGCGCAATTGTAAGCGCAGCAGCAAATGTGCAACTTGCGCGGCCCCAACCAGCAAACGCACATGATGCACCCATGCAAAATTACAAAAATCATAACGCACACGCAACTAGTGCATGTCTGAAAACAAAACATTGCTACTATTTGCACACGCGCCGCCTCGCGCAAACTCCATATGACGCACCTCACCGGCAATTGCACGACCTATATGGGCAGCCGCCCACGAGCGCATTTAAGCACGGATGTTAGACAGCTGCATTGACTTTGACCAATGACCACGAACGTTAATTGTTGACTTTTTGAAAACAATTGTGACCTGTAAAATATTTCACAAAAATTCAAAACAACAGTTCTCCCTATAACCGGTGCTATAGGTATCAAATAGCAGTTGGCCCCAAACTTTACAAACAAAAGAAGGCCAGAAGAAAAGAAAAAAAACAATAACAACAGTCGATTATTTGTACTGAACTCTAGGCGCTTCCATATTTTTTGACACAAAAAACAGTTTGTAATGATACGACCGCAAAAATTTTATGTGTATTTTTACAAGTATATTATTGAATATTAGCACACCAAATTAAGATCGGCTTTTTTCTTCTGCCCCGGTTAGGCAAATTGGTAACCAATGAGATCTCTTGCCTTTTATTGGATCAATAACAAGAAAAGCTCAAACAAAAGTGAACAGAGACATAAACAGGGAGGAGGCTTGAAAATGAAGCAGAGAGGTAAACATACCGTTCATCCAGTTCTGTGGTGGCTGGAAGTGGTAGGCAGTCCTGTAACTCGTGCTGACAATGGAGGGGACCTTTGGAGAGTTGCGGTAGGAGAAGCCTCCCTCTCCATTGCTGCAGGGCCATGCCTAAGAAATTTGGGAGCCAGTGCCAAGGCCGAAGTCAGGCCCTACTTACTTACATATATAGAAAAACAAATCATTGCGAGACTACGGAATATTTCCAAAAATCATATATACCCGGTGCTATCATAGCAGCATATTCACTAAGTCTCTTGAGAATATCGATCCCTCCTGGGGCCCATTTGTTTTGCTAGTTCTAATGCATTCCAAAAACCAGTTTGTATGCACCTACTGGAAAAAGACACAACCTGCTGCAAACCTACTATAGTAGTTGTAGTATATTTTTAATTCGAAGCTTAAACAGCAGCATAATTAAGATGGCCATACTCTTTGTTATGTGACGGAGTGGTTACTATAATTTTGGACTCTGTGATTCTTATTTTCATGGTGCAGAGCAAGTCTCTGAATGGAACCATCATTTTTTTTAAATGATTTTTGTAGCATGTGTGGCTCCTGCTGATTGAATACGATGCTTCTAGCTGAAGTAAACCTGAGCACAACTTTTTCACACATTCCATTCCACTCCATGCCTCTTTAGCACAAGTGCAGAACACACAGACAGACTAACGGCATGAACCAGGTGCAGAAACGACTAGAATGTGAAACTAGAGTGTCTCAGAGTTACGGAAGCAGACAGCGAGTAATTAACTGAAACAAGAGTTACTGAAGCTTACCAGGCTCTGCAAAAGAATGGTGGTGGAGAACACACACGCAAGTCGAGCCAGCCTGCAATCAATTAGGCAAACATCTTCAGTGAGTGAAAGCAAGACAAACAACAAAATAGTCGAGTGGTTAGCTGAACCTGACAACAATCGGATTATGAACGATGGACTTACACTGTGAGCAGAGCACACATCAGCATCAGCATCCAGGCAACACCAGCAGCAGCACGAAGGACCAACACATACACACATACATACATACAAGTCAGTCACCTTCCACTTCGCCGTAAGGGGAGAGATAGCTAGCTAGGAGTCCCTCACCTTCCATGGCCATCGCCATCGTCGTCCTCCTCCTCCTCCTCTCCGCTTCTCGATCGGGCTCGTCCCCTCCTGCACCGGAGGAGGGTGACAGAGATAGACGGAGGGGGAGGGAGTTGTTGAGCTGTTTCTGTCCGCTTCAAAAATATCAATCTGCCTTTCCCTCAAAAGGATCTACGAGATCTGTCTTTCCCTTAAAAAAATATAACTAGTCGCGCACAAGGCCCGCGCCGCGCTACGGCTTTGTCGTTGGCAGTGTTGGAGTATCTACCATTGTAGCTGCTGCATGTCGGCAGTGATAGCAAAAATATCAGAGGTGGTCGGCAGCATAGTAGCTAGCTGTAGTACCACGAGTTGAGCAGTAGCATAGTAGCAGTAACTCGTATCAGTGCTGTCTTAAGTCGATTTTTTTAGAATTTATTCAAGTTTATAAAAAAATATCAACACTCTTCATATCAAATTATTATCATTAGATTCATTGTAGAATATATTTTTCATTCCGTATTCTTTTAACATTACTAGCAAAAGAGCCGGCGCATGTGTTTATTAGGGTAGGATGTGTGCATAAAAATAAGTATATGCTCATATATATTAATGCTTGCGTTGTATTGTATGAAAAAAAAATACATAGTAGAAAAAGCCTATAAGCAACAAAATTATATATTTTCTCTCCTCTCTAAATGTTACAAATATGTAAACCGTATATACAAATGTCACTGGAACCACGCACCTCCGCCTCCGGAACCATCATGAAACACCGCCGTGTTATCATCCTACGAGTACTCCAACACCTGCACCATATCACAACAACTTTTATACATATTTATATTCTCTTCATTCGTGAGTCACATAGAAGCGACGCCTATCACATTCTGGGTTATGTTGCCAAATCTAAACCATTGTATCCAAATTGAAAAGTGCAAATACTCTTGCAGCTCGTTGCTGTACAATGTTAGGGATAAACACACAAATTAATCGACGAAAAACGAAATCAACACAAGACACATAAGATTTTAACGTGGAAAACCCCATCAACGTGATGGAAAAAGACCATGGGCGTAAGCTAGCAAACTTTACTGTATCGGGCGAGGATACAAAGGTCGGGGATTTACAACTGACCTACTTATCCCGTCCGACGGCTTACAAGAGGTATATAACACATGTGACCTTGATCAACACCGATCTACTTATCCGCTTCGGCCCAAGCCTACCGGAGACAGGCCTAGCTCCACTCACTTGTCAAAAGTTAGCATTTATCTTTCTATTCTCTTCATTCGCGAGTCACAAAAAAAGTGACGCCCATCTTATTATGGGTTATGTTGCCGAACCAAATGTTCTTGCAGCTTGTTACTATACAATGTTAGGGACACGACACATAAGTCAATCGACGAAGAAGGAAATCAACACATGAGACACAAGAGTTAACGTGGAAAACCCCTCGAAAGCGAAGGGGAAAAAACCACGGGCGTCAACCAACGAACTTCACTATATCGGGAGAGATTACAAACGTCGTGGATTTAGAACTAACTTACTTAGAGAAACTTTAGCAGACCCGTAAACCGCAGAACTAATCGGCTAGCTGACCTAATCGAGCTCATCGGAGCCCAACGGCGGCGCTCGATCCTCGTCGGAAGGGAGGTCGATGTAGATCTTCTCTTGCGCTATGGACTCGCGGCGCCACTCCTCTTCCTTCTCGTCGAACGCGAGGGCCTTCTCGAGGCCCTGCTCGTAGAGCACGACTTTGATATCCTTCTCCCGTCAGCGGCGCTGCAACTCCTTTTCCTCCTCTCGTGCAGTTCGTGTGTTGGAGATATACCCCACGGATGACCCGCCATATGGGTATAACACGACCCATATAATGGCAGGTTGACAAAAATAAAGGATGGTGTCTAGATCGACCCGCCAGTGGTGACCTTGGAGTCTAGGAGGACGGTGTGCTTTTCCAGGCGGTCTTATGGGACGAGGTGGCAGGCCGACTCAATGGAGTCGTCATAAGAGACTTCCTGCTTGCAGAGCAAGTTAGGTAAGATTCAAGTTAGGTCACAGGTCATGGTACAACCCGGACCCTGTTGTAATCTCAGGGCCTCAACCTCTCTATATAAAGGGGAGCCCCTGAGATAGAGGAGGCAAGTAAGAAAGAAACCCTCCAGAGCTAGGTTAGCGATTCCGCACCCTTGTAATTGAGATCATCATCAATATACACAAAGCATGACATATGCTTTTACCTCCATCGGAGGGGCCAAACCTGAGTAAACCTCTATCTTCCGTTCCCGATCAACGCCATTCAAGTCGCCACCTAGTTGCGATGTCCTCACACCTAAGTTCTCTCGCGAGGACATCTGCTGTGACAAAACCACGACAGCGTGCGATAAAGGCGGCCTCGATGGCCTCCTCCTCCGGCCTGATGACTCCACCATCCTGTCGCTCTGTCTTCGCGTCAGCCTCCGGCTCCCTCTTTACCGCACGGAGGGGGGGAGCTCCTCCGACTCCCTTTTTATTGGGGTGAACGACGAGGGGAAGCTCGATGCCCCGGACGAGTTGCCTGCACCAGAGAAGAGCCACACGCTCGGTCGTTTTCCTCCATCTCGCGACGGAGGATCAACCGCGGTGGCTCCAGCCTGCGGTTCGTGTACCGCAGGGCGGAGCACTTCCGTGCTGCGTCGTCTTCGACACAACGCCTCCACTTGGGGTCATCACCGCGCGTCGGCCGGAGCTCCACATCCTGCGGATCGATGGGTGGGGTGGCGGAATTTGGCCACCGGCGGAGAGAAATAAAGGTGGGGAATGGGGAATCGCAGCGGTCGAGGAATAGGGTTTTCATCAGTATTGACCTCGTGGACACGAATATATACTGTGGGGGAGGGAGAGTGGTCTATTTGTGGGCCACTATAAACTGTTTATGGGCTGGCTCGAGTATACGGGGTCTGATCTTGCCAAAACACCGGTCCAAACCGGTATATTCGCTAGAATTTTACAGTTTGCAAGCTTTTACGGGGTATGCTAGAGTTGCTCTTATTCCATGCGATGACTTACAAGAGGTATATATAACACATTTGACCTGGTCAATACTGATCTACTTATCCGCTTAGGCCCAAGCCGAGCTACCGACGATAGGCTTCACTCCGGCCACTCGTCAAAAGTTAGCATTTATCTTTCTGTTCTCTTCATTCATGAGTCAAAAAAAAGTGACACCCATCTGGTTCTGGTTTATGTTGTCGAACCTGAACCAATGCATACAAATCGGGGAGTGGAAATCTTCTTGCAGCTTGTTACTGTACAATGTTAGGGATACGATATGTAAATCAATGGACGAAGAACAAAATCAACATAGAAGACACGATATTTTAACATGGAAGAACCCTCCAAGTCAAAGGGAAAAAATCACGGGTGCCAGCTAATGAACTTGACTATATCGGAAGAGCTTACAAACAACGAGGATTTACAACTGATCTACATATCTCACGTGACGGTTAACAAGCTATATATAACACATGTGACCTAGGTCAATACTGATCTACTTATCCGCTTCGGCCCAAGCCTATCGGCGACGAGCCTCGCTCTACTTGCTCGTTACAGTTAGCATTTATCTTTATACTTGAATTTGGAGCATAATATATAACAAACTTCATCTTGAGACAAATTTCATCTCGTAGCATGAACGAGAACCTTCTCTCTGAACAACAAAGAAAACCCTTTCGGCGTCAAACGTCCACTAGGGCTAATGATCTATACCAACTAAGTCTAAGCTCTCAGACTTAGCAATAGGAACTGACTTTGTCAACATATTGATACGTGTTCAATGTATCTATAATTTTTGATTGTTTCATGCTATTATATTATCTTTCTAGGATACTTTTTGAATACTGATTTACCAATTAATATTATTTTTGAGTACTAACCTGTTAACCCAGTGCCTGATAACCCACAAGTAAAGGGGATCGCGACAGTCTTCACAGATAGTATTTTACCCTAATTATTTATTCGACACAAGGAGAGCCAAAGAATATTTATCGGCCTTGATAGTTAAGTTGTCAATTCAACCACACCTGGGATATATCTCTGCAGCAAAGGTTTAGTAGCACTGCAAATAATACTAGTAGCAGTAATAGTGATAGCGGCAATTTTGTAACTGTATTGACAGTGACAGTAGCAATAGTAACTTAGCAAGATTTAGTACATGTAAAGCATAGGCCATGATGCAGCGATGGAATGATATGGATGACATCAATCATATAACAGTTACATACTAGAGCGATGGAAAACTAGATCTAATTCATCAATATAATGTAAACATGTATTTCGCATATAGTCATACGTGCTTGCGATAAGAACTTGCATGGCAACTTTTGTCCTACCCTCCCGTGGTAGCGGGGTCCTATCGAAAACTAAGGGATATTAAGGCATCCTTCTTTTAGAGAACCGGAAAAAAATATTAATACATGATGAATACATGAACTCCTCAAATTATGGCAGTCACCGGAAAGATTATTGTCACCTTGGGGTATGTGGATCAAGACGCATACAACTTGCAATATAGGACCCAAACCACTCTTATATTCATGAAAACATAATAGATTCAGATATGAAATCATGCTAACAACCTCTGGACTACGAACAACCTATGTTCGTTCTTATTTTAATTTCTGTTGTTGGAGTAGTATTTTTTCTACTCAGGCCTGTCTCGTACCTGCAAAGCTTCTGCTTTGGAGAAACGATTCCTCCTATTTCAACATATCTTCATCTTTTCCTTTCGTTGAAGGGCCTCATATGCTCCCACAATAGTTAGTTCATCATGGCTATATAATATGGTATCTCGGAAACTTTCAAAGAAACTAGGCAATGAGCATAAAAGTAGAAGACCTAAATCTTCATTACCATACTTTACCTCCATAGACTGTAAGTCAGAAATGATCTTATTGAACATTGATAAGTGGTTCTGCATTGAACCGCCTTCTTGCAACTTGTGTGTGAACAACATCATCTTCATGTGCATCTTACTAGTCAGATTCTTGGACATGCAAATCGGTTCCAATTTGAGCAAGAGGGTTGCTCAAGTTTTCTCCTCCGGCACTTCTTGCAAAATATTGTTAGATAGATGAAAATTAATTAGATACCTAGTCTTACGATCTTTACACTTCTCATCATCGCTCCATGCCTTCTGTTCTTTGCCACCCAACCCATCGAGCGCTTCATCCAGATTGGGATGCACCAACACTGCCGCATCTTCACTTGCCACAAGAAATATCTGGTGTCGTAATATAGCAGCGGAAGATCGAACTTCATCAATGCGATGTTATCGAACCCTAGACCAAAACAAAACTCTGATGCCACTTGTTAGAGATATGACATGCAAATCAATCGAAGAAGAACGAAATCAACATAGGAGACACAAGATTTTAACGTGGAAAACCCCACCAAGGAGAAGGGAGAAAAACCAAGGACACTAGCCAACGACCTTCACTATATGGGGGGAGGTTACAAACGTTGGGGATCTACAACTGATCCACTTATCTCGTGCAATGGCTTACAAGAGGTATATATAACACAGATGAGCTAGGTCAATACTGATCTAATTATCTGCTTCGGCCCTAGACTACCGGCAAGCTCGCTCGTTAGAAGATAGCATTTATCTTTCTACTAGGAGAACGTCCGTGCGTTGCCACGGGCTTTTGAATTTTTTTGCTGGAGTTGGATAAGTATAATGTATGTTAAATTTTACATGTAGAGAAAAGATAACACATGCACAATTGGTTTTATAATTGAAGTCCACTTCACTTACAATGTAAACTAATAACAAAAAATCAATTTGACAATGTATACATCTAGATCGATTATCCAACTGAAAATCTGAAATAAATTAAGGTCTACTTGATGCGTTTAAGAAATTCTCGCACAATATCAGGAATGTTGTTTCTAGCTTCATTCGAACGATATTTGAGTAAGCACAATATAAACTTCTTCATCAACTCATACCTATCATGCCCAAGCAATATATGTAGTTAACACGGAAATTTCATGTGGAAGGCCTCAAAAATGTGTAACGAAGAATACCCATCGTGCAAACAGGACAAACCAATTCTTTACTGTTCCACGAGAGCATAAATTGCTCAACAAAATAGCCACACATACCCCTGCAATTTTATAAATTAAATTATCTTGAATATAGTGATAAATAAAATAAATGTTTATATTTGAATGTTATGATAATGAAATATATAAATTTACCCGTCCATGTCCGTTGGAATAACTGGCGGAAATAAGTGTTGCCATCTCGATATATCAGAATTCAAGTCGGGTTGCTTTATTTCGAGTGCGTTGTTGAATTCCTCACACCTCAATTCCTATTCCTTGAGATTCATTGGTCTCAGGGCAGAAAACCTCCAACCCAACATGTCCCCGATGGAGCGATTTCATATTGAAAGATGGAGATCCCATTCGCTCACTCCCAAGGGGTGACATATCTTTGTTGTCACTTTAAGATCTAATACATTAACCAATTTATCTATCAACATGAAATTTGTATTTCTGGATGATATTGTATTGACCTAATTTTGTGTTATTTAGATATTTGATGAAAAATTGTCATTGAGGATCCGGACATGAGATGTAGAAGGGCTCACAACTCTTGATTAATTCCAGCCACATAGTTGACGTGTTTGTATCTGGTTGGAAAACCTTGGTAATAGTTGTGTATCCTACCAAGGAGGTGGGACAACACCATCATCGTCGGGCTTGATCTTCTACCTTAGCCAAGTCATGCCAAGGACAGTCGTGCTACCACGCCATCGATCCCATCCCGCCGAGGGCGACGAACACGGCGCCGCGACCTACTACACATCGTTCGCCGCTACCTTCTCCAAGTGTGGCGGCCACCGGAGGATTAACACCATTGACTTTCACATTTGCCCCACTCATCCCACCTACCCTACTCGTTTGTTGTTACTGCCAGTATGGTTATCCCTCCTCTCGATTGCCTTTATGACCACAACAAGCACGGCCTTCTTGTTTACTTCACCAGGGCGTGTGAGCGATAACTGGGGCATGGGCTCCTTACATCGACATGGGTACACAGAGTTCGCACCTTAGGGCCAACGTCCCAAGAGGAAACTGAGGCACAATGAAACCTGGGATATTTAATGAACTAAAAATCATAAATGGGGTAATTCTAATCCCTTAGACAAACATGTCCATGAGAGTGTCAGCTTCTTCCAGCACCCAAAAACATACTAATTCTCTAGGATCTAACAAGAGTTGCAATGTAGTGTGACATGAAACTATGGGCATAGTTCTTGACAAAGCTTCCCTCCCCTTTCTTCCCTTCTGCAGTCCACATCAATCCTTCGCATCCCCGCTTATCCTCTTCTCTGAGCCACCACTGCCATCTAGTTTCCTTCAGGATCATCAAGCTTTGGGTCTAGCATTTCATGGGTAAGCTTTTCAGTTTTTTTATTCTTTTCTTCTCTTTTTGTAACTGGAGCTCGAGTGATTGTACACAACAACTAGTTAAAAACACACTGTCTTTTTACATGCTTTTCTTTATATTTTATATGTGACTATAAGTAGATATAGAATTATTGTGAACACATCAACAAAAGTTCCTAAAACTTCTATGTAGGATTTAAATTTGTAAACAATCAAAGAACAAATGGCAACTACAGGAAAATCCAAATAATATATGTATTCTCCTTTTGTTTCCCATGTGTTGTTTTAGAATGTAAAAATAGAAATTAGACCAGCTTTATGTCATTGGATAAGAAATGACCACGGTGATGAAATCTAGATTCTAGAATGAAAAGGTTAGTCCAAACAAAAGAACATAGAAATGTTTGATTTTTTTAACTCACCTGCATAACAAGAAGATTATTTAGCACCATCGTCATGTTTGTCCGGCTCCCGTCTAAGCACCATCATTGCCTCCAGCGGCACATCTGATAATGCCTCTGGCTCGCTTCCCTTTATAATGATCTCTTCATTCAAGCTAATAAAAAATATTCCTGGAAGAACAATAGAATAGACAAACCATTGTCAATGCATTTGGGAAAACATAAAATCAGGATATTATCTTTTAAGAAAAGTTATATCAATCCAGCCGCCCAATCCACTCCGGTCCAGCTTCAGCAGAGATAAGTGATCCCTCCTCCTGCCCCCTCTCTTCTTCTCCTTGGCTCTTAATCCCCGTCTCCTTTTCCTGTCCTGTACGTACTCTACAAATCAGTGAACAAAAAGCATCAAAGTAATAAAGTAAGTAAAATAACTATAATCGCTTAAATATAATATTATGATCAGGAACATGTGTGTTTCTAAATATCGCTTAAAGGCAAGTCAGTGGCCAGTTGGTACAGCAGGAAAAAATCAACCTTTTGTCTACACAATCCCAAAGCTTATTTACCTTTTAAGTTGGATTTATCTTTTGTCTTAATGAAGTAGCTCCCGACCAAAATCTGAAGCAGTGCTCCGTTACTGCAGTTCATTATAAAATATTGTGAACAAAAAAATATGGTTGACACATCTTGTGTGGTAAACAATCGAAAATATGGCTTGCATCACTCCATGGTTCAGAGCACCTGTCATCAAGATGGTACAACCGAAGATTTCCACAATGTCCAGAGTGCTATCCACGGCCTCCAGCAGGCCCACTGTGAGGAACAGGGAGTGCTCGCAACAATGTGGATGACTTCTGCTTGTAGAATCCATACACAAGGATTAAGCTATAAGGTGCTTACAAACCTTGTTCAGGTTGCAATGATGGCTCCTTAGTACTACGAATAAACCACCAAGGTCTGTACCCAATTTTTTTGTTGCACCCAAAATAATCCACAATGAAACACATAACCAGCTGACCAAAGACAACTCGAACTAAGTAACAACAGAGTATAGATGAAGACGGTAGATTTGTTATTACAACAAACAAAGTGAGGCAGATGAGAGCCTTTTGATCAGGAAAGGTATGATTATTGTGTTCTTCTTAGCATCTAAAGCAAGGCAGCCACATAGGAGTCGCTTGTTGCATCAGATCTCTCTGTAGCATCTTTGCACGTGAGCTCTTCCAAATAGCTTTAGATCACCACACAATAATGGCAGTTAAGAAATGAAAAAGAGCATAAATCAATAAAACAATTGGTTGTACAGGGATGCAACATAGAATCTCGCAAGACGTCTTGTTCTTCTCGAACTTCTTTACCTATAGATAATGAAAAAAAGTAGTCTTGATTCTCCAGGAAATCAAGGCAGTAATTCCTTGGTATAGACTCACATTCCAATTTCATTATAGTACATCACAGAAATAAACAATAGTCTCACAATTTACAGACCATGAGTAAGAAACAATCATGCTGTTTGAACTAACTGACAGGATCTGAAACACAACAAACATAACATATATGGTTCACTAATCAAAAATACTATACATATTTGACCAAAGGAAAAATATATTTCAATTTACCATAAAAGCGCACCTTTAGTTCTTTTTGCATGGCCATGTCTGCATACAATTTGTCAAGCTTCTGAAGCCTAAACTTAAACTTTTAAGTCAAGACAAAGAGAAAAATGTATCTACAAAAATAAAGTTATGCCATGAGGGAAAATAGAGATGAACTTCTAGTGATGTATTTGAGAGAATAAGTTCGACGATGACAAATTTGAGTAATCCAGAGTGAATAACCCTGCCATAAATTGTGTAGTACATCGCACTATGCTAGTTACCTAAAGATTGACAAATGAGAATCCCTACTAACTCATCAAATTCCCACATCAGTTCCAGTACCATGTTGTTTCCTCAAAAAATCATGTAACACCAATGTTGAAACTACCATAAATATCAGATAGGATAAAAACAGGAATGGGATCCTTTACCCTGGTGGGAAGTTGTCGATGTAACATACCAGAGTTATTGTTCCCTCTCCTGTAAGTTAGAAGTTGAAAGTACACCAAGGTAGGTCTAGTAGAATGCCAGCGTGCGCACCAAGCACCATGTTGTCTCCTCCTCCCGGGCATATGTGCTCGAGATCCTTCTCCACTCGCTACACCAGACCTCTCTACATATACAATAGCAGTATAGCAGAACACCAAATTTAGCAAAGGGGTCATGGCAAACACACATGACACCTCACAAATCCTCGACAACTATCAACATAAATATACACATCCTCGGATACCCACCTCGAGATGGTCACAGGCGTTCACCTCGGCCATATGTGCTGGAGAGAAAATGGCGCATCGCTCCACCTCTACAGTTTTTATGAAGGGTAGTTTAACCAAAATTAAAGTTTGAGAAGTTGGATAGGCCATGAATATACACTGACTGACCTGTAAATCTTTCATCTTCATGCCAATGACAATGGAGACCAGAAGCTTTTCTT
Organism: Hordeum marinum; assembly: GCA_022496015.1. Taxonomy (NCBI): domain Eukaryota; kingdom Viridiplantae; phylum Streptophyta; class Magnoliopsida; order Poales; family Poaceae; genus Hordeum; species Hordeum marinum. The sequence goes on along the minus strand of CM039676.1, from coordinate 516,386,558 downwards.
CGGACAACAAGGGCTTGAGCTCAATCAGAACCTGCTTCACTGCAATTTCATATATGCATAATCTCATAAGCACGCAAATCAAAAGGCCAAATTGTTAAGTCTGAGTCCTCAGTCACGCATCAGTAACTGAGTGTCTTCACAAGCTGAAAATACTACCTGGTACACGTACCAATCTAGGGCTTAACGGAGATGACGATCACATCACTGTCGTCAACAAGAAGGAAAAACATCACATGAGACACAGAGTGTTTGTCAGGCATGAACGTGTGACAGACATACATAGATGCTTGGCTGCTTCGAGAGGAGGGAGACGGGGTCAATCAGATGGGGAAGGAGAAACGGACCTGGGTGTTGGAGGCAAGGATGGTGGCACCAAGGGAGGCGAAGGCGACGCCGCGCTCGGGACGGCAGGGCGCGGGGCGGACGGCGGAGGCCGGGAGGACGCCCGACGCTGCGACCACAAAACAATGGTGGATTTGTGAGGTGTCATGTGTGTTTTAGAATGGTGGATTTGGGATGACGGGAGAGTATTATTTGGGAGGATGCCCGACGCTGCAATCACATTAAATCGAATCATCACCTACCAAAGCAAGTACAAAACAAAATCTTCCACTTTAATGGTGAATTGGTTTTTTCGGAAGGTGATCTTAGTATGCTTTTGGAATTCTTAATTATCTATAATTAATGTGATTAAATCAAATCATCACCTATCAAAAAAAGTAAAAACAAAATATTTTGCTTTAATGGTGGATTTGGTTTTTTAACGAGAGAAAGAAAATAAACCAATGGGAGGAAACGGTGAAAGACGGGATGAAAAAAACGTACAAAAATAAACCAGACGAAAAAAACCAAGACAACGAGCTACCAACTGCCCCTAAGAGCAGAGATTCTCTTAATTCGTAAGTTACAAAGAAGCGACGGGCACCTTGCTTTGGGTTCTGTTGCCGAACATGAACAGCTGCGTCCAGATCGGAAAGTGCAAATCTTCTTGCAGCTTTTTACTGTACAAGGCAAGGAAATTCCGTGTGTGGCATACATACTCAAACATATCGTATTTTATTTTCATATATTACAGTCTCGCAAGCGCAAATGCATTTCTATTAGGAATTCTGGCATGCACAAGCTCAGACTATTTATTCCAAATCTTTGCAAATTTAAATCGTAGCTCGTGGGCGTCTACTTCATGACTCTAGTTCAAATAGCCATGCTAAATATTGAAATCAACAAATGACTAGATTTAAGACGGTCCTCTAATCACATGTCAAAACAGAATTGCTCTTCCGTGTTAAACGCTCACTTCTGCTCTCCTCATGCTCCATGCCCTGAGCTGAGGCACTCTGACAATGGCACTGCCATTGTTAAAGGCATACATGTGGGGCTGATGGTCGTCGTCAACAAGTGACATTGGGTAAACTCTAGCCATGATGCAGACCCTGCCACCGCCACCAAAGCTCTCCACCGCCGACCGATCAATCTGCACAGCGGCAGACATTTTTCAATTCTATCCTGAAGTGAATAACTGGAGAAATTAATGAAAGAAATTAAGCCTCACAACTCACCAGAGTCCTGAGGGATATCTTCTTTTTCTTTTCAAGGTCAAATTCAAAGAAGCCTCCATAGGCTGGTGTGTCCAGTCCTGGTGTCAGGGAAGACCTGTCCAAAGAAATGAAAAACTTCTTTTTAGTTTCCTTCCAGCATGGATAAATACAGACATTTGTGAAAGTCTAACAAAGATTAAGGCAAAAGGCACTAACCTTCTTAGATCTGAGCACATGAGGATCATGTAATTTTTCTGTGATTTGTAAACTCTAAAGTGCACAACAGTGTGCTCTTCCATGTTGTCGGAGGCCAGAATAACAAGTCCAAATGGCCCTATGCCACCATGAACCAATGCATCCGCTTCCCGGCAATGCTTCTCAGCGTCAGAAAGCCAGGAAGGATCGAAAGGATCTGCGTCATCGATTGACTTCAGCTCAAAATCTATCTCGACGTCAGCCTGTTCCAAGAAAAGTATGTGCCTGGTCAGCTACGGCCTACGGCTGCTCTAAAAAACACACAAGACAATAATTAATAATTATCGGAAGACCCTGCAACTTTTACTGGCATGCCTCTTTTTTGTGGAAATTTTTTCTTTGGAAGACCAGGTAAGAGCGTTTGTGAGAAGGAATCTACCTGCAAGGTGTCAATTCCCTTAATCTCAAATAGACCCCCCTTCTTCAGCTCTAGTTCTTGATGGTTAATTTCATTTCTTCGGAGGGATTCAATCTCTTTAACTGGCCATTGCAGTAACTGTTTGCCATCGTTGTCTAACCAAATTGTCCTGGGGAATGACTAAATGTAATAGAAAAAATGAAGTTAAGGATGTTCCACGTATTTGCTAAGTCATTATTTTAATATGACAAAAGTTGCGGCTAATTAAGGGTAGAATTTCTTACATAGATTCCTGCCCAACCTTTTGCAACATCATCTGAAGAACTATCTGTCTCGGTAGTCCAAGCCCATATGATCCTCCTTCCATGTTTCGAGTCAAAGAACGTTTTTGAAGCATAGAAATTGCCATAATCGATCCTCGGCCATAGCCGACTGTCATCAGTATCAGGCACAAAGGCATCACGCTTGAGATCATAAACCCCTATCACATACACGTCTTCACCGAAATTCAAGCCCATTTTGAGAACATGTTTGGCGCCATTTGGAATTGCTGAAGACATGTCAAGTCCATTGTTACTTCCTGGCAATACCGCAAAAAAATCCAGGCACTCAAACATAATTGAGGCATTGGATGAATACAGTGGGTGGTCAACTCTAGTCCAGTTCAAGAAGTCTTCACTCTTGTACAAAAGTGCAGCACCGTAGCCTTTCAGCTGAGCACCAACTGCTATTCTCCATAGTCCGTCCGGTCCGATCCAACCGGTTGTCGGATCCCTGAACTGCTCCGAGTTCAAGCCTGGTACGGCTGATTGGATCACTGGGTTATTGCCTGCTTTGGTCCATTCCCTCAGGTACGGATCAGACCGGTTTTTCGGAAGCGCGATGTTTTGGACCTGATGCTTCTCTATGTCGATGACGCCGGTGTATATGATGACCGGTTGATCACCAGATACAATTGTGGCTGAGCCGGACCAGCAACCTTTTATGTCATTTGGGGTATCTGGTTCTATTGCGGGTTCAAGAGTGACCCAGTTGACGAGGTCTGTTGAAACTGAATGGCCCCAAACTATGTTATAGGAGGTATTGGGATTGAAGGATCCATCAGGGTTATATTGATAGAATTGATGGTAGATGCCATTGTAGTACATTGGTCCTGAAATTTTTATGAATACGGTATAAGATAGAATGCTGAAATTTCTTCTCTTTTCTGTTTACAAGTCTGTATGCCTGAGATATTCATACCACATGGATCTTTTTTGTTGTCGTAGATTTCCAAGGGTAGCCAATCCATCAAATATATCAAAAAAGAAGTGAGAGAATGTTAATGACTTGCAACAAATGTGCAATTAACAGGATGTGATTATTGGTAAAAACAGGACAAAAAATATTTTAGATTTCAATATGCCAGTACTTCATTACTTTTGTACGAGTATAATACACTATAGATCTGTTTAATATAATTCAAACACATGATGATTCTATACATGTTTTTTCTCCATTGTCTTGTCGTCTCTCGTGGGTCTGTGCTTTTTGTGCCATTGACATACACCCGTTCCCTAGACTTATGTCACAATATTTCTGACTCCTTTCCCCCCTATTCAAATGATTTATATTGCCTCTATACCTCCACTTCGAAAGTGAATTCTATCCAAATAAGTTGAAAAAAATCAGGAAATTGTTGATGATTACTTCAATTATATGAAACCCAAATCTACTGTAATCCTCGTGCCCATAGTTAAAATATTTTGCATAAGCTCCAACTCAAAATTCTGCCAACTTAGCCAAATTCTATGATTGGGGTGTCGCGGAAGCATCTAAAGAAGATGGGTAACATCATATTATGTACTAGCTAGTATTACTCAAAATCTAACTGCAGTGCCTACACGGAGCACACAAAATCAGAGAGATCGTATGATCGGTGACAAACAAAAGTGAACAGATGACCCATAAAATTAAACAGAGAGGAGCTTAAAAGGGAACCAGAGAGAGACATAAACATACCGTTGATCCAGTTCTTAGGAGGCTGGAAGTGGTAGGCAGTCCTGTCCTTTATGCTGATGATGGAGGGGGCATTTGGAGACTGTCGGCAGAAGAAGAGTCCTCCTCCATTGCTGCAGGGCCGTACCTAAGAAATTTTGCGGCCAGCACGAAATCTCAGGTATATTACTACCTCCGTTCCTAAATATTTATCTTTTTAGAAATTTCACTACGAACTACATACGGATGTATATAGACATGATTTAGAGTATAGATTTATTCATTTTATTTCGTATATAGTCCATAGTTGAATCTTTAAAAAGACAAATATTTAGGAACGGAGGGAGTAGGATTTAGGGAGGCCCTGATTTGTTGAGAAGAAAGAGGCTTCTACGAGGGATGTGTGGTGCTGTGCTGTGGGACGGGGCGGGCTGGGTGCTGGGTGCTGGGAGAGATTACAAGATTATTATTAGCAAAACAATTGCCTACATTACTGATAAAATGATACAACAACAGATTTAGACCATAGTTCGTAGACTAGACATTTGATTACAACGGTTTCAAACAATAGTTACGAGACATTGTAAAAACAAAATATACTCTGCGCAGTTGAGTGATGGAATACAAGGGGGGAGGGGGGTGATTTAGGGGGGGCTACTCTGTAGAACAAATAGGAACAGAGAGTGGGTGAACACTGGAAACAGAGAGTGAGTGAAACAGAGTGCGGACTAAAACAAATGATTAGCACTGCAGGTTCTATATATAAGCTTAAATTTCAGATACCTGATTCAGATCATAACAAAAGGCAGCTTAGTTTAGAGGCATGTGCGGCCCAATTACCAGGATTTGGAAGAGAAGAGTGGTGGAGAAGATAGACGCAAGGCCTCCAAGCCAGCTGTAACAGCAGCAGAAGAAAACACCAGTTAATCAGAAGAAACAAACCGAATGGAATAGTTACAAACTGTCGAAAAATTGATGAACTCACACTGTCAAGAGCAAGTCGACGGCAGCACAGCAGCAGCATCCATCCAGCAGCAGCCAGCACCAGAGAATCCAATAAGCCCATAGCAAACACTTGGCAATTTGCTGCAGGAGAAGAGAGTAAAGTCGTGAGGGGAGAAGGCCTCACCTTGCACGGTCATCGCCATCGCCTCCGGCACGGCGGGGCCGGCGGCGGAGCGCGCAAATCCTCCCTCACGGCGAGCGGCGGAGGGAGCGCCGTCACCTTGGCCTGAGCAGAGTAAGGACTACCAGTAGGTAGGTGATGTGGAGCGATATGTTATTAAAGAAACCCCGTGGGTGGCGCGCATGTTTCTTGCGTGTTAGCTTCCTTAATTTAGTATTTCCTCCGTTTCATGAACTTAAAGTTTACTATAAATTTAATTAACGGAACTGACTGCTGCGGAAGCATAAATAATATCATTGGATCTGTATCAAATTATACCATTCGATTTATATTAAATTATGTTTCTATCATAGTCGTTCTCGTTGGTTAAATTTATGATTAAACTCAGATCTTAAAAAATACGGATATACTATAAAGGAGTATGTATAATTTTGTGTGGCCGACATGGGCGGATCCATTCCTTGCTACTGTTTTCATTTCTTTCAGGTGGCAAGTCTCCTTCACGAGTAGATCGATCACATGTGGTGAATGTGATGTGCTGCTGCTGCGACGTTGGAAATGAGCCGTGGAAAATGACTCATCCAACACCCACATGCTCCTCCTGCAGCACGTAGGTCCATCTATCCATCATTGTGCTGGATCTGTCTCCTCCTCCTGTCCTTTCCGCTTTCCCCGTCTGTCTCATAGTGAGATGTTGAGTTGTGTGGCATCTGTCCCGGCTATACCTGGCCATGGGTCGGGCCGGGCCGGGCCCTAAAAAGCCCATAGAAGAAAACTAAGGTCCAGGCCCGGTCCTGGCCCTATCATCGGGCCTACTTTTCAAGCCTAAACCCGGCCCATCTGTTAAAAAGCCCGTCGGGCTAAGGTCTAGGGTTGGACCTCTTCCTTAAAATCACAATATGTCAAGCCCAAGTCTGGTCCGGCCCTGTTGGTGGGCTCAAAACTCAGGCCTAAGCTCGGCCCATGGGCAAGCCCGTCGGGCCTAGCCCTGGATTTTCGGGCCGGGCCTGGGCGGGCCGGCCGGGCCGGGCCTGAGATGGTCAGATATAGTCCCGGTCAGCCAACATTTGCCCACTGCTCCGAAAATAACGTCTCACGTGATTTTGTGTGTTTCTTTTTTGTAATATGATTTTCCCTTGGTTTTTTGGAAACCCCATTTTGTCCTATTTCAGAGTTTTTTTCCAGAAATGACTCATCCAAAACGCACTATTTATTTCAGTGTTTTTTCAAGAATTCATTTGTTTCATAATTGTTTTATCACACAATTTTAATTCAAAGTTAAGCGTAATTAGGTTTAATTTCTATTTGAATTCTTCTGCTGTTTAAACTATATTCAAATTCTAATTTTAAACTATTAAAAAATTAGATTATAATAGCTAAGATAAAAGTATATTTAACTAGGATCAATTTGCGAGAACAATTAATTTAGATTTATAAATTGCAAGTCATGGCGTATTAAAATTCAAACTCATTCTATATGAATTTGAATTGTAAATTATTCAAATTCCAAATTTTATTGTTCTATTTGAATTTGCAAAAAGAATCGTGCAATTTGGACTTACAAATAATTAGTTATGATGGTTTTAAGTTCACGCACTTTTCTATAAAAGTGCCAGATAATTCAATTTTTGATTTAATTCAATATTCTGCTGTGGATAAGGCTGGGACACGTGACAGTCTCTGGTTGGATGATGCCTGTTCAGTTTAAGTGAGCTAATGTGGTGCATCAAATCCAGATCTAACGACTCTTATCGAGTACCCCTTCTTTTAATACAACGATCTAATCATGCTTGTGTGTGTGATCGGAATAGAGAGAGAGAGAGAGGCTCACCTGGCGGAGTGCTGCGTCGTAGAGACCGGGCTCCAGGAAGCCCGGTTTATCAAAAAAATAATCTAAAAATACTTAAAAGTTTCAAAAAATATTATTTTTTTATACAAATACATATTCATGGTAGTCAAGTATATAAAAAGTTTTATCAGGTAAGTCGACTATTTACATGCTATACAAAAAAGATAAGTATCTGGCCTAAATATACTAAAGACAAAAGCCCATTTTAACCTGTGTATTTATCTTTTTTGTATACGTTACATTAAAGCATATATGTTCGTGAAAATTTATACGTGTGTATTACAAATACACATATATGCGTATACTTTTTTTCAAAAAAAAATCGTGTGTAAAAATGTATTTCAACTGAAAAAAAATACCGAGCTCCCTGGAGCTCGGTCTCTGCAACCATTTATCGTCACCTGGCGACGCTACCTCGCCAAAGAGGGAGAAGACGACGGCGTAGAGCTCGGGTACGACATGGGTGTCCTCTCTACGTTATCCAGAGCACAGGGAGGGGCAATGGCGGAGCTAGGAATTGAAACCAAGGTGGTCCTCCTTAAAATAAAGCTGAACGTTCTAAGTAATTGCCAATAGCACATAGAAATTGATCAATATGGTCTTACTTATATATCTAAATTCCCAATTAAGTCTAAGATTTGCATAAAAGAAGCATATATTGTCTCGTCTTCTTTCATCTAGAAGAAAACATCCGGCAAGATGTATGTGACTAGGCAATCATTTAAAAGAATATCACCCATCTTTTTGCTCTTGATGACTGAACTCATGGCAGAAAATGCTCTTTCAGTCTAAACATTTGTCCTTGCAACCGGTAGAAGTAATACCGATTTGAGAAAGTACACATAATTGAACAAAATATGTGCAAACTTTCGTTATGTGTATGTATTCATCAGTTCAACTACTAAGCTACAGATGGACTGCACTGGAATGCATATCAGTTAGGATTTACCAGATCGAAGAGTGGGGAATGGGAGTGCCTCAGATCGGAAATGGGGAATAGATCAACTGGCGTCGGCTTGCAGTTGCAAGCGCACAAAACATGATGGCACTACGACGGCATGACAGGCCAGTCAAGAGCGCAGCGCAGACTGGCAGACGCAGACGCGTAGGGCGGTGGGAGCCGCGGACGAGCAGAGGCTCCGGTCACCGGGCAAGCGAGACAGGAAGCGAGCCGCGCCACAGCGGCGACGAGACAGATCGGGAGAGGAGTCAGCGAGGAAGGTCATCCACAGGGTGCAATAGCTTGATGCGTGAGCGTTTGGGTAGGTTTTGTTTGGGCTACCCATACATGGGTTGGTATTGGGCTTTTTTATTTTTCTCTGGCCCATCTCTAACACACAGTATAGCCTAACCCAAAATCCTAGGGTGGGCCGCGGCCCACCCTGGACACCCTGTAGTCCGCCCCTGGGGAGGGGTCCTCGGCGATCAACGTTGCGCGACAGTCTTGCTGGTGACCTTAGAGTCAACGTGTGCGTCCTCATATGCGACAGTAGGGAGCAAACGGAGCGGCGGTGGCGCTCGGATTGCTTCGGGCGTCGTCCGTGTGCTCGATTTGTTGTGTCCTAGCGAAAGAGAGAGGGTGAGGGAGAGAGAGAGGATGTCGATGCGATTTGGATGGGAGCAAAACCGGTGGCATGGGCTCACCAGTAGCGACGGGATCGCTCGCCGGAGGTGGGCGATTGTGGCGGAGCTCCGAGCTTAAGGGCGAGCAGCCTGGCGCCAAAGAGTTTCGGGAGAAAGGGGGAATGACAAGAGGGGGTCGGCGGGTTTTTGTAAGGTGTTAGGGTAGGCGCGGGGTGGCCGGGGCGACATGGGTAGGTGAGGTGTGGCCGACGCTTGCGGTGAACGTGGAGGTCATTGGGAGTGCAGGAGTCGGGAAGCTCCTCACAGCTGGGGCCCCTGTTTGTGAGTGGAAGAGAGAGAGAGAGTGCGTGCTGGGTTAGGTGGGCTGGGGTTAGTTAGGTTAGGTGGGCCAGCCTGGCTAATGGACTCTTTTCGCTTTTCTCCTTTTGTTTTTATTTCTTTTCTATCTTCGGTTTTTCCTCTTTTCTTTTTATGTTTCTTTGTAGATTCAAATAGAGTTTGAATTCAAATTTTCTTCAAACAGTGAATAGTTCCTAAATTCCAAATGGATTATTTTTGAAATGCGCACATTTTGTTGGGCAATTGGGGCCACTACTTTCTGCATTTTTTTCTTTTCTTTTTTGAATTTGGGTTTCAAAACCAATCTATTTTAATTTAAATTTCAAAAAATATGGAGGGGGTCTAGGTCATCATTTGGACTTCTGGAATTCACTATCATGCCAAATAAAATGCAAATCCATTTTTGAATAATTCCATTTGGCTTTTGAATTGATTTCAAAATAAAACCAACTCAAATCGTTTTAGGGATATTATTTTGGCTTGGATATTCTTGGGACTTATTTAAGAAATTCTTTTGCCCAACAATATTTCAAATGGCTTGGGTTCCAACTACGCTCTCTTCTGACATAGCAAACACAGCCGTAATCCTTGCATCGCATATCTTCATTACGGTCGAGTGATGTTGCGTCTGATATTGACATCATCTGACTTCCTGTCTCAACTGATACATCCCTATGAGTTTTGATGTCTTCGGTACTGTGATACAATCTCTGTCCTCCTTCTATTCAATCCAGTCATACTTATCGGGTACCTTGGGTTCCATAACCCCATCATTATTAGCTTTACATGGTCAATTCCAAAATCCAAATCAACTACTCTTTTATGGAGTCCTTAATATCCGTAGTGGGTTTCTCCAATTGTTTCACTTCGAGTTCCTTATTGGCTTGATGCCTCCATATTGGAACAATAATACTTTCTTGGTCTTCTTTGGTCAAGTTCCAATTGATTTTCCCCTCAGTTTCCTTCACCGTCGGGTGGTTGAGATGTGTCTGATCCATCTGTCATTTCTAATTATTTCTTACAACCTCCTAGTGAGTTTGTTTTTGCTTTTCTGTTAACCGAGGCATCGAATTCAGTCTCTCTTTTTCCTTTCATGTTAACCGAGGTGTCCAGTTAAGTCTCTCTACCTTAGAATATGAAAAATCAGTCAACAATACTTCCATTCCTTGATAATTGTGATGATACATAACTGTTAAGTATATTGATTATTAGGAAATATGAGATAGACTAGGATTTGTCCTGCCTTGTGTTGTACTCCAAGTTGGTCATTGTACTTCTATATATATGCCCACGAGACTCAAGCAATAGAACAACTAATACACCAATACCTCTCTTCCCTTCTTACATGGTATCTGCCGCAAGTTTCTAGACCTAACTGTCACCCGCCGCTTTCGCAGCACGCGCCGCCCCCGGGACGGTCGGCGTCCATGACCGCCGTCGGGGGTCGCGCCGTCCATACCTAGGGTTCGTCTGCCGGTCGCACTACCAGAATAATTGATGTTGTCGACGGCCTTATCTACGCCTTGTTGACCGGCTGCCCTAAAGAGTATTTTGCCCGATCTCTTGATCCGGGTTTTTCTCTCTTCCGTTGGTTGCTTTGATTGACGTTTCCTTTTTTGTTTTCCGATCTAAGATCGGTTTACGTCGCCCACCTCCGCCGTCAACCCCACGCGTCTACTCCGACATCGGCGTGACCCGGCCTCTACACCGACCCGACGGCCTCATGCGACGCGGCGGCCCCTCACGGCCGTCGCCCGTGCATATCTTCGTCCGTCGATCTACGTCGGCCGTCATCGCCCTGCTTTGATTGAGACTCCTGTATCACCCTGACTATTGGAAATATGCCCTAGAGGCAATAATAAATTGGTTATTATTATATTTCCTTCTTCGTGATAATTTATTATTACCCATGCTATAATTGTATTGATTGGAAACTCAAATACATGTGTGGGTACATGGACAACATTGTGTCCCTAGTATGCCTCTAGTTATCTAGTTCTTTTTATCAAAGATGGTTAAGGTTTTCTAGCCATGGACATGAGATGTCATTTGATAATGGGATCACATCATTAGGAGAATGATGTGATGGACAAGACCCAAACTATAAACATAGCATATGATCGTGTCAGTTTATTGCTATAGTTTTCTACATGTCAAGTATCTGTTCCTATGACCATGAGATCATGCAACTCACTGACACTGTAGGTGTGCCTTGTGTGTATCAAACATCGCAACATAACTGGATGACTATAAAGGTGCTCTACAGGTATCTCCAAGAGTGTTTGTTGAGTGGGTATGGATCAAGACTAGGATTTGTTACTCCGTGTGACTAACAGGTATCGATCGGGAATACAACATCACAACAAGCCTTGCAAGAAATGTGACTAAAGTGTTAGCCACGGGATCTTGTATTACGTAACGAGTAAAGAGATTTGCCGGTAACGAGATTGATCTAGGTATAGTGATACCGACGATCGAATCTCGGGCAAGTAACATACCGAAGAACAAAGAGAACAACGTACGGGAATAACTGAATCCTTGACATATAGGTTCAACCGATAAAGATCTTCGTAGAATATGTAGGAACCAATATGGGTATCGAGGTCCCGCTATTGGTTATTGACCGTAGAGGTGTCTCGGTCATGTCTGCATAGTTCTCGAACCCGCAGGGTCTGCACACTTAAGGTTCGATGACGTTTCGGTAGTATAGAGTTATGTATGGTGGTGGCCAAAGGTTGTTCGGAGTCCCGTATGAGATCCCGGACATCACGAAGAGCTCCGGAATGGTCCGGAGGTAAAGATTGATATATAGGAAGTCCTGTTTTGGTCATCGGAAAAGTTTCGGGCTCATCGGTAGTGTACCGGGAGTGTCGGGAGGGTACCGGGGGACCATCGGGAGGCGTGTCTCGACCCAAGGGGTCACATGGACTGTGGGAGGAGGTAAACCAGCCCCTAGTGGTCTGGCCAAAGCCCCACTAAAGGACCATGCGGTTGGGGTGGAAAAAACCAAAGGTGGAAAGAGTTTCCAAGTGGGAAGGAGGAGTCCTAATCCTACTAGGATTGGAGGAGGACTCCTCCTCTCCTCCTTGCGGCCGAGGCAAAGGGGCCAGCCCTAGGGGGCAGGCCTCCTCCCTCCCTCCTCCTATATATACTAGATCTTTTGAGGGTTTTGAGGCACAGAAATCAGCCACGTGCTACCCTCTTCTCTAGATTGTAGTTTCTCCTCTAGATCGTTCCGACGATGCTTGGCGAAGCCTTGCCGGAATAGTTCCACCACTATCACCGCCACGCCATCGTGTTGTCGGAGAACTCATCTACCTCTTTGCTCCCTTTTTCTCGATCAAGAAGGCAGAGATCGTCTTCAAGATGTACATGTGCTGAACGTGGAGGTGCCGTCCGTTCGGCGCTAGATCGGGATGAGTCATGATTAGATCGCGGGACACTCGACGGTTTGGATCGTGAAGATGTTTGACTACATCAACCGCGTTTCTAAATGCTTCTTGCTTAGCTAACTAAAAGGGTATGTAGATCCACTCTCCCTCTCGTAGATGCTCATCACCATGGATAGATCTTATGTGTGCGTAGGAAATTTTTTGTTTCCCATGGAACGTTCCCCAAGAGTGGTATCATAGTCCGGTCTATGTAGATGAGATCACGAGTAGAACAGAAAGGAGTTTGTGGGCGTTGATTTTTAGATTACTTCCTCCCTTCATCGTGTTTTGATTCAACAGTATTGTGGGATGAAGCGGCCGGACCAACCTTACTCGTACGCTTACGAGAGACCGGTTCCATCAACTGACATGTAACTTAGTTACACAAAGATGGCTGACGGGTGTCTGTCTCTCCTACTTTAGTTGGATCAGATTTTACAAAGGCGGTCTTTGAGAAGGTTGAATAGCAATTTGAGAATCACCGTTGCGGTTTATGCGTAGGTGAGAATTGTTCTTCCTAGATACCCCTAGAAGCCACGTAAAACTTGCAAGAACAATTAAAGGACGTCTAACTTGTTTTTGCAGGGTATGTTGTGATGTGATATGGCCAATTACATAATGAGGTATATGTGATGTATGAGATGATCATGTTTTGTGTAGAATATAACGATTTGCATGTCGGTGAGTACGGCAACCGACAGGAGCCATAGGGTTGTCTTTAATTATTTTTGTTGTTTTTGCTTTACTTTATCGCTGCGAGTTAGCAATAGTCATGGAAGCAATAGTCGGTGCGGCAACCCATATGGCGACACATTGATGGAGATCAAGACGATGGAGATCATGGTGTCATGCCGGTGACGATGGAGATCATGCCGGTGCTTTGAAGATGAGGATCAAAAGCACAAGTTCATGGCCATATCATGTCACTTATGATTTGCATGTGATGTTAATCTTTTTATGCACCTTGTTTTGCTTAGAACGATGGTAGCATTATAAGTTGATCCCTCCCTTAAATTTCAAGATAAATTGTGTTCTCCTCGAGTGTGCACCATTGTGAAAGTTCGTCGTGTCGAGACTGTTGGGAGACGTAGTAGTAAATCAAAAAATTTCCTACGTATCACCAAGATCTATCTATGAAGAAACCAGCAATGAGTGGGCAGAGATTGCATCTTCATACCTTTGAAGATCGCAAAGCGGAAGCGTTACAAGAACGCGGTTGGTGGAGTCGTACTCGCAGCGATTCAGATCGCGGTGGACTCCGATCTTAGCGCCGAACAACGGCGCCACCGCGTTAAACACACATACAGCCCGGTGACGTCTCCTACGCCTTGATCTAGCAAGGAGGAAGGAGAGGTTGGTAAGGGCTCCAACAACAGCACGACGGTGTGGTTGTGGTGGAGTAGCAAGGTATTCCGGCAGGGCTTCGCCTAAGCGTTGCGGAGGAGGAAGAAGAGAGGTAGGGCTTCGCCGTGAGAGAGAGAGAGATCAGATCTTGTCTCAAAAAGGCCAAAACCTCAAGTATATATAGGAGGAGGGAGAGGCAGGGCTGCCTTGGCCCCTCCTCCAAAGAGGAGAGGTTCGGTCAAACTAGGGAGGAGTCCACCTCCCACAAGGGAGGTGGATCTCTTCCTTTTAAATCCTTTTCAGCCCTATCTCTTCTCCCTAGCCGCATGGCCCTACCAGAAGGTCTTGGCCAGCCCAATAAGGGCTGGTACACCTCTTCTAAGGGCCCACAAAGTCCTATGCTCGTCACACCCCTCCCGGGGGTCCTCCGGCACCCTCCCGGCACTCCCGATACACTACCGATGAGCCCGAAAACTTTCCGGTGACCAAAACTGGACTTCCGATATATCAATCTCTACCTCCGGACCATTACGGAGATCCTCGCGACATCCGGGATCTCATCTGGGACTCCGAACAACCTTCGGTAATCACGTATACCATTTCCCTATAACCCTAGCGTCATCAAACCTTAAGTGTGTAGACCCTACGGGTTCGGGAGACACGTAGACATGACCGAGACACCTCTCCGGTCAATAACCAACAGCGGGATCTTGATACCCATGCTGGATCCCACATGCTCCACGATGATCTCATTGGATGAACCACGATGTCGGGGATTCAATCAATCCCGTATATAATTCCCTTTGTCTATCGGTATGACTTGCCCGAGATTCGATCGTCGGTATCTCTATACCTTGTTCAATCTCGTTACCGGCAAGTTTATTTACTTGTTCCGTAATACATCATCATGTGGCTAACTCCTTAGTCACATTGAGCTCATTATGATGATGTCTTACTGAGTGGGCCCAGAGATACCTCTCCGTCACACGGAGTGACAAATCCTAGTCTCGATTCGTGCCAACCCAACAAACACTTTCGAAGATACTCATAGTGCACCTTTATAGCCACCCAGTTACGTTGTGACGTTTGGCACACCCAAAGCATTCCTACGGTATCCGGGAGTTGCACAATCTCATGGTCTAAGGAAACGATACTTGACATTGAAAAGCTTTAGCAAATGAACTACACGATCTTGTGTTATGCTTAGGATTGGGTCTTGTCCATCATATCATTCTCCTAATGATGTGATCCCGTTATCAACGACATCCAATGTCCATGGTCATGAAACCATGACCATCTATTGATCAATGAGCTAGCCAACTAGAGCCTCACTAGGGACTTGTTGTGGTCTATGTATTCACACATGCATTACGATTTCTGGTTAATACAATTGTAGCACAATCAATAGACAATTATCATGAACTAGGAAATACAATAATAACTATTTTATTATTGCCTCTAGGGCATATTTCCAATAGTCTCCCACTTGCACTAGAGTCAATAATCTAGTTACATTGTGATGAATCGAACACCCATAGTATTCTGGTGTTGATCATGTTTTGCTCGTGAGAGAGGTTTAGTCAACGGATCTGTGATATTCATATATGTATGCACTTTACAAATATCTATATCTCCCTCCTGAATGTAATCACGGATGGAGTTGAAGCGGCACTTGATGTGTCTAGTCTTCTTGTGAAACCTGGGCTCCTTCGCAAGGGCAATAGCTCCAGTGTTGTCATAGAATAGAGTCATCGGGCCCGACGCGCTTGGAATTACTCCTAGGTCGGTGATGAACTCCTTCATCCAGACTCCTTCCTTTGCTACTTCCGAAGCATCTATGTACTCCGCTTCACATGTAGATGCCGCCACGACGCTTTGCTTATTGTTGCACCAGCTGACTGCCCCTCCATTCAAAATATACACGTATCCGGTTTGCGACTTGGAGTCGTCCGGATCTGTGTCAAAGCTAGCATCGACGTAACGCTTTACGACGAGCTCTTTGGCACCTCCATATACGAGAAACATGTCCTTTGTCCTTTTCAGGTACTTCAGGATATTCTTGACCGCTGTCCAGTGTTCCGCTCCGGGATCACTTTGGTACCTCCCTACCAAACTTATGGCAAGGTTCACATCTAGTCTGGTACACAACATGGCATACATAATAGAGCCTATGGCTGAAGCATAGGGGATGACACTCATCTCTTCTCTATCCTTTGTCGTGGTCGGGCATTGAGTCGTACTCAATCTCACACCCTGTAACACAGGCAAGAACCCTTCTTGGACTAATCCATATTGAACTTCTTCAATATCTTTTCAAGGTATGTGCTTTGTGAAAGACCTATGAGGCGTCTTGATCTATCTCTATAGATCTTAATACCTAATATGTAAGCAGCTTCTCCAAGGTCCTTCATTGAAAAACACTTATTCAAGTAGGCCTTTATACTTTCCAAGAGTTCTATATCATTTCCCATTATCAGTATGTCATCCACATATAATATGAGAAATGCTACAGAGCTCCCACTCACTTTCTTGTAAATACAGGGTTCATCATAAACCTGTAGAAACCAAAATGCTTTAATCACCTCATTAAAGCGAATGTTCCAACTTCGAGATGCTTGCACCAGCCCATAGATGGAGCGCTAGAGCTTGCATACTTTGTTAGCATCTTTAGGATCGACAAAACCTTCTGGCTGCATCATATAAAGTTCTTCCTTGAGGAAGCCATTAAGGAATGTTGTTTTGACGTCCATTTGCCAGATCTCATAATCATAAAATGCGGCAATTGCTAACATGATTCAGACAGACTTCAGCATCGCTACGGGTGAGAAAGTCTGATCGTAGTCAACTCCTTGAACTTGTCGATAACCCTTAGCGACAAGCCGAGCCTTATAGACGGTCACATTACCATCCGCATCGGTCTTCTTCTTAAAGATCCATTTATTTTCAATGGCTCGCTTATCATCAGGCAAGTCCACCAAATCCACACTTTGTTCTCATACATGGATCCTATCTCGGATTGCATGGCTTCAAGCCATTTGTTGGAATCCGGGCCCGCCATCACTTCTTCATAGTTCGAAGGTTCACAGTTGTCTAAAAACATGATCTCCAGGACAGGGTTGTCGTACCACTCTGGTGCGGAACGTGTCCTAGTGGACCTTCGACGTTCAATAGTAACTTGATCTGAAGTTTCATGATCATCATCATTAACTTCCTGTCCAGCCGGTGTAGGCTCCACAGAAACAACTTCCTGTGCTGCGCTACTCTCCGGTTCGAGTGGAGGTACAGTTACCTCGTCAAGTTCTATTTTCCTCCCACTTACTTCTTTCGAGAGAAACTCTTTCTCGAGAAAGGATCCATTCTTGGCAACAAACACTTTGCCTTCAAATCTGAGGTAGAAGGTATACCCAATAGTCTCCTTGGGATATCCTATGAAGACGCACTTTCCCACTTTGGGTTTGAGCTTCTCAGGTTGAACTTTCTTCACGTAAGCATCGCATCCCCAAACTTTTAGAAAGGACGGCTTAGGTTTCTTTCCAAACCATAATTCATACGGTGTCGTCTCAACGGACTTTGATGGTTCCCTATTTAAAGTGAATGAGGAAGTCTCTAATGCATATCCCCAAAATGATAGCGGTAAGTCGGTAAGAGACACCATAGATCACACCATATCCAATAGAGTGCGATTACGACGTTCAGACACACCATTTCGCTGAGGTGTGCCAGGCGGCGTGATTTGTGAAACAATTCCACATTTCCTTAGGTGCGTGCCAAACTCGTGACTTAAATATTCTCCGCCACGATCAGATCGTAGGCACTTTATTTTCCTGTCATGTTGATTCTCTACCTCACTCTGAAATTTCTTAAACCTTTCAAATGTTTCAGACTTGTGTTTCATTAAGTAGACATACCCATATCTTCTCAAGTCATCAGTGAGGGTGAAACATAACGGTAGCCACCGCAAGCCTTGACGCTCATTGGACCGCATACATCAGTATGTATTATCTCCAACAAGTCAGTTGCTCGCTCCATTGTTCCGGAGAATGGAGTCTTGGTCATCTTGCCCATGAGGCATGGTTCGCACGTGTCAAATGATTCGAAATCAAGTGACTCCAAAAGTCCATCATCATGGAGCTTCTTCATGCGTTTGACACCAATATGACCCAGGCGGCAGTGCCACATGTAAGTGGGACTATCGTTATCAACCTTACACTTTTTGGTACTCACACTATGGACATGTGTAACATCACGTTCGAGATTCATCAAAAATAAACCATTGACCAGCCGGGCATGACCATAAAACATTTCTCTCATATAAATTGAACAACCATTATTCTCAGATTTAAATGAGTAGCCATCTCGCATCAAGCGAGATCCAGATACAATGTTCATGCTCAAGCTGGTACTAAATAGCAATTATTAAGGTTTAAAACTAATCCCGAAGGTAGATGTAGAGGCAGCATGCTGACGGCGATCACATCGACCTTGGAACCATTCCCGACGCGCATCGTCACCTCATCCTTTGTCAGCCCCTGCTTATTCGGCATCTCCTGCTTGGAGTTACAAATGTGAGCAACTGCACCGGTATCAAATACCCAGGAGCTACTACGAGCACTTGTTAGGTACACATCAATAACAAGTATATCACATATACCTTTAATGTTGCCGGCCTTCTTTGCCGCTAAGTACTTGGGGCTGTTCCGCTTCCAGTGACCGGTACCCTTGCAGTAAAAACACTCAGTCTCAGGCTTGGGTCCATTCTTGTTCTTCTTCCCCGCAACTTGCTTACTGGGCACAGCAACAACTTTGCCGTCCTTCTTGAAGTTCTTCTTACCCTTGCCTTTCTTGAAACTAGTGGTCTTATTCACCATCAACACTTGATGCTCCTTTTTGATCTCGATCTTTGCTAATTTTAGCATCGAGTACAACTCAGGAATGGACTTCTCCATACCTTGCGTGTTGTAGTTCATCACAAAGCTCTTGTAGCTAGGTGGAAGCGACTGAAGGATTTTGTCAATGACCGAGTCATCCGGGAGATTAACTCCCAGCTGAGTCAAGCCGTTGTGTAGCCCAGACATCTTGAGGATGTGCTCACTGACAGAACTATTCTCCTCCATCTTACAGCTGAAGAACTTGTCGGAGATGTCATATCTCTCGACCCGGGCATGAGCTTGGAAAACCAGTTTCAGCTCTTGGAACATCTCATATGCTCCATGTTGCTCAAAATGCTTTTGGAGCCCCGGTTCTAAACTATAAAGCATGCCGCACTGAACAAGGGAATAATCATCACAGCGAGAATGCCAAGCTTTCGCAACGTCTTGTTCTGCTGGGAGAATGGGTGCGTCACCTAGCGGTGCATCAAGGACATACAATTTCTTGGAAGCTATGAGGATGATCCTCAAGCTACGGACCCATTCCGCATAGTTGCTTCCATCATCTTTCAGCTTGGTTTTCTCTAGGAACGCATTGAAATTGAGGGTGACATTCGCGTTGGCCATTGGATCTACGATATAGATAGTAAAGACAATTTTAGACTAAGGTCATGATAATTAAGTTCACATAATCAAATTATTTAATGAACGCCCACTTAGATAGACATCTCTCTAGTCATCCAAGTGACACATGATCCATGTCAACTAGCCCGTGTCCAATCATCACGTGAGACGGACTAGTCATCCATGGTGAACATCTCCATGTTGATCGCATCTTCTATACGACTCATGTTCGACCTTTCGGTCTTCCGTGTTCCGAGGCCATGTCTGTACATGCTAGGCTCGTCAAGTCAACCTAAGTGTTCCGCGTGTGTAAATCTGGCTTACACCCGTTCTATACGAACGTTAAAACCTATCACACCCGATCATCACATGGTGCTTCAGAACGACGATCCTTAGCAATGGTGCACAATTAGGGTGAACACATCTCTTGAAATTTTATTGAGAGATCATCTTATTTACTACCGTCGTTCTAATTTGTAGTAAAAACAAGTTAGACGTCCTCTAATTTGTAGTTGCAAGTTTTACATGGCTGCTATAGGTTTCTAGCAAGAACGTTTCTTACCTACGCCAAAACCACAACGTGATATGCCAATTGCTATTTACCCTTCATAAGGACCCTTTTCATCGAATCCAATCCGACTAAGGTGGGAGAGGCAGACACCCGCTAGCCACCTTATGCAACAAGTGCATGTCAGGCGGTGGAACTAGTCTCACGTAAGCGTACGTGTAAAGTCGGTCCGGGCTGCTTCATCCCACAATACCGCCGAATCAAGATAAGACTAATAGTGGTAAGCATATTAACAAAATCGACGCCCACAACAACTTGTGTTCTACTCGTTCATAGATTCTACGCATAGACCTAACTTATGATGCCACTGTTGGGAGACGTAGTAGTAAATCAAAAAAATTCCTACGTATCACCAAGATCTATCTATGGAGAAACCAGCAATGAGTGGGGAGAAATTGCATCTTCATACCTTTGAAGATCGCAAAGCAGAAGCATTACAAGAACGCGGTTGGTGGAGTCGTACTCGCAGCGATTCAGATCGTGGTGGACTCCGATCTTAGCGCCGAACAACGGCGCCTCTGCGTTCAACACACGTACATCCCGGTGACATCTCCTACGCCTTGATCCAGCAAGGAGGAAGGAGAGGTTGGGAAGGGATCCAACAGCAGCACGACGACGTGGTGGTGGTGGAGTAGCAAGGTATTCCGGCAGGGCGTCGCCTAAGCGTTGCGAAGGAGGAAGAAGAGAGGTAGGGCTTCGCCGTGAGAGAGAGATCAGATCTTGTCTCAAAAAGGCCAAAACCTCAAGTATATATAGGAGGAGGGAGAGGGAGGGATTCTTGGACCCTCCTCCACAGAGGAGAGGTTCGGCGGAACTAGGGAGGAGTCCACCTCCCACAAGGGAGGTGGATCTCTTCCTTTTAAATCCTTTTCGGCCCTATCTCTTATCCCTAGCCGCATGGGCCCTGCCGAAAGGTCTTGGCCAGCCCAATAAAGGCTGTTACACCTCTTCTAAGGGCCCACGAAGTCCTATGGTCGTCACCCCCCTCTCGGGGGTCCTCCGGCACCCTCCCGGCACTCCCGGTACACTACCGATGAGCCTGAAAACATTCCGGTGACCAAAACTGGACTTCCTATATATCAATCTTTACCTCAGGACCATTCTGGAGCTCCTCGTGACATCCGGGATCTCATCTGGGACTCCGAACAACCTTCGGTAATCATGTATACCATTTCCCTATAACCCTAGTGTCATCGAACCTTAAGTGTGTAGACCCTACGGGTTCGGGAGACACGTAGACATGACCGAGACACCTCTCCGGTCAATAACCAATAGCGGGATCTGGATACCCATGTTGGCTCCACATGCTCCACGATGATCTCATCGAATGAACCATGATGTCCGGGATTCAATCAATCCCGTATACAATTCCCTTTGTCTATCGGTATGATAATTGCCTGAGATTCGATCGTCGGTATCTCTATACCTTGTTCAATCTTGTTACCGGCAAGTTTCTTTACTCGTTCCATAATGCATCATCTCGTGGCTAACTCCTTAGTCACATTGAGCTCATTATGATGATGTCTTACCCAGTGGGCCCAGAGATATCTCTCCGTCACACGGAGTGACAAATCCTAGTCTCGATTCGTGCCAACCCAACAAACACTTTCGGAGATATCCGTAGTGCACCTTTATAGCCACCCAGTTACGTTGTGACGTTTGGCACACCCAAAGCATTCCTAAGGTATCCTGGAGTTGCCCAATCTCATGATCTATGGAAACGATACTTGAGATTGAAAAGCTTTAGCAAACAAACTACATGATCTTGTGCTATGCTTAGGATTGGGTCTTGTCCATCACATCATTCTCCTAATGATGTGATCCCATTATCAATGACATCCAATGTCCATGATCATGAAACCATGACCATCTATTGATCAACGAGCTAGCCAACTAGAGGCTCACTAGGGACTTGTTGTGGTCTATGTATTCACACATGCATTACGGTTTCTGGTTAATACAATTGTAGCACGAACAATAGAAAATTATCATGAACTAGGAAATACAATAATAACTATTTTATTATTGCCTCTAGGGCATATTTCCAACAGAGACACCACGTGATGATCGGGCGTGATAGACTCTATGTTCTCATACAACAGGTGCAAGCTAGTGTTGCACGTGCAGAACACTCGGGATAAACTTGACGAGCCTAGCATGTAGTGACATGGTCTCGGAACACAAAAGACTGAAAGATCAAACATGAGTCATATAGTAGATATGACCAACATCAAGATGTTCACCATTGAAATCACCTCAACTCATGTGATGATCGGACTTGAGTTGGTGGATTTGGATCATGTGACACTCGAATGACCAGAGGGATGTATTTGAGTGGGAGTTTTTAAGCAATATATTTAGCTAAACTCATTATCATGAACATAGTCAAAATGTCTTTGCAAATAATGTTGTAGATTACTAGATCGCGCTATAGCTCCCTTGAATTTTTATATGTTCCTAGGGAAATAGAGTTGAAAGATGATGGTAGAAATAATGCAAACTAGGTCCGTGATCTAAGGATTGTCCTCCTTGTTGCACAGAAGGCTTATGTCCTTAATGCACCGCTCGGTGCGCCACCCCCTCAAATGGCGATTGTGGATGTTTTGAACATCTGACAGGCACGTCCTGATGACTACTTGATAGTTCAGAGTGTCTTGCATTGCGGCTTAGAATTCAGGCTCCAAATACGTTTTGAACGTCACGGAGTATATGTGATGTTCCAAGAGCTGAAATTGGATTTCAGGCTCGTGCCCGTATTGAGAGGTATAGGACCTCGAACAAGATTATTTTCCTGCAAGATGAAGGAGAATAGCTCAATCGGTGAGCATGTGCGCATATTGTATGGGCACGCCAATCGCTTGAGTCGAGTGGGAGTTGATCTTCAAGATAATATATTGATTGATATAGTTCTGTAAGACACTGTCACCAAGCTGCTAGACCTTCGTGGTGAACTATAAACCTGCTAGGGATAGAAATAATGATCCTTGAGTTGTTCACAATGTTTGACATCACGAAGGTAGAAATCAAGAAGGAGCATCAAGTGTTGATGGTTAAGTAAAACCACTAGTTTCAAGAAGGGCAAGGGCAATAAGGGAAAAACATCAGGAATGGCAAGCCAGTTGCCACTGTAGTGAAGAAACCCAAGGTTGAACCCAAACCCGAGACTAAGTGCTTCTATTATGAGGAGAACAGCCGCTGAAGGGGAACAACCCTAGATACTTGGTAGATAAGAAGGTTGGCAACGTCGATAGAAGTATATTTGATATACATATAATTGATGTGTACCTTGCTAGTACTCCTAGTAGCACCTGGGTATTAGATACCGGTTCGATTAATAATGTTAGTAACTCGAAGTAAAAGCTATAGAATAAATGGAGACTAGCTAAGGGTGAGGTGACGATGAGTGTTGGAAGTGTTTCCAAGGTTGATGTGATCACCATCGCACGCTCTTCCTACCTTCGGGATTAATGATGAACCTAAATAAATATTTGGTGATTGCATTCAGCATGAACGTGATTAGATCATGTTTATTGCAATAAGGTTATTCATTTAAGTTAGAGAATACTGGTATTCTGTCTACATGAATAATACCTTCATTGGTCATGCACCCAATGAGAATGGTTTATTGAATCTTGATCGTAGTGATACACACGTTCATAATATTGATGCCAAAAGATACAAAGTTAATAATGATAGTACCACATACCTGTGGCACTGCTACTAAATGTCATATTGGTGTAAAGTGATTGAAGAAACTCCATGATGATGGGTCTTTAGACTTATTCGATTTCGAATAGGTTGAGACATGCGAACTATGCCTCTTGGGTAAGATGACTAATACCCTGTTTTCAATATGATGGAGCAGCTAAGTAACTTATTGGAAATGATACATGTTAATGTATGCGATCCAGTGAGTGTTGTAGTGTGCAGTGGATATCGTTATTTTCTTAGCTTCATTGATGATTTGAGTATATTTACTTAATGAAACACAAGTCTGAAACGTTTGAAAAGTTGAAGCAAATTCAGAGTGAAGTTTGAGATCATCATGACAAGAAGATAAAAATGTCGATGATATGATTGTGGAGGTGAATATCCGAGTTACGAGTTTGGTATACAACTTAAGACAATGTGAAAGTTGTTTCAAAACTCACGCCACTTGGAACACCATAGTGTGATGGTGTGTTCGAATGTCGTAGTCGTGCATTATTGGATATGGTGCATACGATGATGTCTCTTATCTTTTTGCCACTATCGTTTTGAGGTTATGCATTAGAGACAACTACATTCACTTTAAATAGGGCACCATCTAAATTCCGTTGAGATGACACCGTATGGTTTGGCAGAAACCTAAATTAGCTTTTCTTAGAGTTTGGGAATACGATGCTTATGTTTGATAAGCTCGAACCCAAAGCGGAAAGGTGCATGTTCCTAAAATACCCTAAGGAAACATTTGGGTATGCCTTCTATATCAGATCCGAGGGGAAAGTTTTTGTTGCTGAAAACGGGTCCTTTCTCGAGAAAAAGGTTTCTCTCGAAAGAATTGAGTGGGAGGAAGATAGAACTTGATGAGGTTGTTGAACCTTTGTTTCAACCAGAGAGTAGCACAGCGCAGAAAGATGTTTTTGTGGAGCCTACTATTGGGGAACATTGCATGGGAAACAAAAAATTTCCTACGCACACGCAAGATCTATCCATGGTGATGAGCATCTACGAGAGGAAGAGTGGATCTACACACCCTTGTAGATCGCTAAGCGGGAAGCGTTAAGAAATGTGGTTGGTGTAGTCGAACGTCTTCGCGATCCAAATCGCCGAGCGTCCCGCGATCTCATCACGATCCGTCCCGCGATCTCATCACGATCCTGTTGGGAGACGTAGTAGTAAATCAAAAAATTTCCTACGATCACCAAGATCTATCCATGGAGAAACCAGCAACGAGTGGGGAGAGATTGCATCTTCATACCTTTGAAGATGGCTAAGCGGAAGCGTTACAAGAACACGGTTGATGGAGTCGTACTCGCAGCGATTCAGATCGTGGTAGATCCGATCAAGTGCCGAACGGACGACACATCCGCGTTCAACACACGTGCAGCCCGGTGACGTCTCCTACGCCTTGATCCAGCAAGGAGGAAGGAGAGGTTGGGGAAGGGCTCCAACAGCAGCACGATGGCGTGGTGGTGGTGGAGTAGCAAGGTATTCCGACAGGGCTTCGCCTAAGCGCTGCGGAGGAGGAAGAAGAGAGGTAGGGCTTCGCCGTGAGAGAGAGATCAAATCTTGTATCAAAACAGCCAAAACCTCAAGTATATATAGGAGGAGGGACATGGAGGGCTGGCTTGGCCTCTACTCCAAAGAGGAGAGGTTCGCCGATTTAAAGGGAGAGTCCACCTCCCACAAGGGAGGTGGATCTCCTCCTTTTAAATCCTTTTTGGCCCTATCTCTTATCCCTAGCCGCATGGGCCTTTAGCAAAAGTCTTGCCCAGCCCAATAAGGGCTGGCACACTTTATCTAACAGCCCATATGGTCCTTTGGTCGTCACACCCCTCCCGGGGGTCCTCCGGCACCCTCCCGGCATTCCCGGTACACTACCGATGAGCCCGAAAACTTTTCGATGACCAAAACTGGACTTCCTATATATCAATCTTTACCTCCGGACCATTTCGGAGCTCCTCGTGACGTCCGGGATCTCATCCGGGACTCCGAACAACCTTCGGTCATCACGTATACCATTTCCCTATAACCCGAGCGTCATCGAACCTTAAGTGTGTAGACCCTAAGGGTTCGGGAGACACGTAGACATGACCGAGACACCTCTCCGGTCAATAACCAACAGCGGGATCTGGATACCCATGTTGGCTCCCACGTACTCCACGATGATCTCATCGGATGAACCACGATGTCAGGGAGTCAATCAATCCCGTATGCAATTCCCTTTGTCTACCGGTATGATACTTGCCCGAGATTCGATCGTCGGTATCCCTATACCTTGTTCAATCTCGTTACCGGCAAGTCTCTTTACTCATTCCATAATACATCATCCCGTGACTAACTCCTTAGTCACATTGATCTCATTATCATGATGTCTTACCGAGTGGGCCCAGAGATACCTCTCCGTCACATGGAGTGACAAATCCCAGTCTCGATTCGTGCCAACCCAACAGATACTTTTGGAGATACCCGTAGTGCACCTTTATAGCCACCCAATTACGTTGTGACGTTTGGCACACCCAAAGCATTCCTACGGTATCCAGGAGTTGCACAATCTCATGGTCTAAGGAAACGATACTTGACAATTAAAAGCTTTAGCAGACGAACTACACGATCTAGTGCTATGCTTAGGATTGGGTCTTGTCCATCACATCATTCTCCTAATGATGTGATCCCGTTATCAATGACATCCAATGTCCATGATCATGAAACCGTGACCATCTATTGATCAACGAGCTAGTCAACTAGAGGCGCACTAGGGACATGTTGTGGTCTATGTATTCACACATGTATTACTGTTTCCGGTTAACAAAATTGTAGCATGAACAATAGACAATTATCATGAACAAGGAAATACAATAATAACCATTTTATTATTGCCTCTAGGGCATATTCCAACAGATCCGTCCCGCGATCCAATCATGATCCGTCCTGCAAACTCATCATGATCCGTCCCGCGATCTCATCATGATCTGTCCCGCGAACTCATCATGATGCGTCCCACGATCTCATCATGATTCGTCTCGCGATCTTGATCACGGTCCTTCTGATCTACCACCGAACATACGGCACCTCCGCGTTCAGCACACATACATCTCGATGACGATCTCCGCCTTCTTGATCCAGTAAGAGGGAGCGGAGAGGTAGACGAGTTCTCCGGCAGCGTGACGGCGCCGCGGCGATGGTGGTGGAGCAATTCCAGCAGGGCTTCGCCTAAAGCACTGCAGAAAACCGATCTAGAGGATAAACTATGCACTAGAGGAACGGGTAGCACGTGGATGAAAATCTGGTGCCAAAAACCCTAAAACCTCTAGTATATATAAGAGGAAGAGAGGAGGAGGCTTGGACCAAGGGCCAAGCCATCTAGGCTTCGGCCAAACCAAGGAGGAGAGGAGGAATCCTCCTCCAATCCTAGTAGGACTAGGACTCCTCCTTATTTTGGTATTTTTTCCTTTTTCCACCTTTTTCTCTATGGAATTTTCTTCCCAGCCGCATGGACCTTGTGTGGGACTTCCACCAGCCCACTAAGGGCCTCTTGGGTCGAAATACCCCTCCCGATGGTCTCCCGGTACACTATCGGCACTCCCGGTACACTACCGATGAGCCCAAAACTTTTCCGGCGACCAAAATAGGACTTCATATATATCAATCTTTACCTCCGGACCATTCCGGATCTCCTCGTGATGTCAGGGATCTCATCCGGGACTCCTAACAAGCTTCGGTAACCACCATACATAACTCTATACTACAGAAACGTCACTAAACCTTAAGTGTGCAGACCCCGCGGGTTCGAGAACTATGTAGACATGACCGAGACACCTCTGCGGTCAATAACCAATAGCGGGACCTGAATGCCCATATTGGTTCCTACATATTCTACGAAGATTTTTATTGGTCGAACCTCTATGTCAAGGACTCAGTTAATCTCGTATGATGTTCCCTTTGTTCTTCGGTATGTTACTTGACCGAGATTTGAACATCGGTATCTCCATACCTAGTTGAGCCTCGTTACCGACAAGTCTCTTTACTTGTTCTGTAATACAAGATCCCATGACTAACACTTGGTCACATTGCTTGCAAGCCTTGTTGTGATGTTGTATTACTGAGTGGGCCCTGAGATACCTCTTCGTCACACGGAGTAACAAATCCCAGTCTTGATCCATGCCAACCCAACAGACACCCTCGGAGATACCTGTAGAGTACCTTTATAGTCACCCAATTACGTTGCGATGTTTGATACACAAAAGGCACTCCTCCAGTGTCAGTGAGTTGCATGATCTCATGGTCATAGGAACATATACTTGACATGCAGAAAACAGTAGCAATAAACTGACACGACCATATGCTACGTTTGTAGTTTGGTTCTTGTCCATCACATCATTGTCCTAATGATGTGGTCCCATTACCAAATGACATCTCATGTCCCTGACTAGGAAACCATAGCCATCTTTGATCAAGGAGCTAGTCTATTAGAGGCATACTAGGGACATGGTGTTATCTATGTATCCACACATGTATCTGAGTTTCTGATCAACACAATTATAGCATGGATAATAAACGATTATCATGAACAAGGAAATATGATAATAACTAATTTATTATTGCCTCTAGGGCATATTTCCAACAGTCTCCCACTTGCACTAGAGTCAATAATCTAGTTCACATCACCATGTGAATCGCATTGTTATGAATCTAACACCCAATGAGTTCTGGGGCTCGATCATGCTTTGCTTGTGAGAGAGGTCTTATAGTCAACGGGTCTGAGACATTCAGATCCGTGTGTACTTTGCAAATCTCTATGTCAAACTGTAAACACTGCTACCACACTCCACTTGGTACTATTCCAAATGGCTTCTCCACTATACGTATCCACATTGCTACTACGAGTCATCCGTGTTAAAGCTTGCATCGACATAACTCTTTACGATCAACTCTTTATCACCTCCATAATCGAGAAACATCTCCTTAGTCTTTTAGTTACTAAGGATAATCTTGACCGCTGTCCAGTGACTCACTCCTGGATCACTCTTGTACCCCTTGACGGACTCATGGCAAGGCACACACAGGTGCAGTACATAGCATGGCATACTATAAAGAGCCTTTGGCTAAGGCATAGGTGTTCGGGAACGTCGCATGGGAAACAACAAATTTCCTACACACATGAAAGATCTATCCATGGTGATAAGCATCTACGAGAGGAAGAGTGGATCTACATACCCTTGTAGATCGCTAAGCGGGAAGCATTAAGAAACGCAGTTGGTGTAGTCGAACGGCTTCGCGATCCAAATCGCCGAGCATCCCGCGATCTCAACACGATCCGTCCCGCGATTTGAACACGATCCGTCCCGCGATCTGGTCATGATCCGTCCCGTGAACTCATCACGATCCGTCCCGCGAACTCATCACAATCCGTCCCGCGATCTCATCATGATCGGTCCCGCGATCTCATCACGATCTGTCTCACGATCTTGATCACGGTCCTTCCGATCTAGCGCCGAACCGACAACACCTCCGCGTTCAGCACACGTATAGCTTGATGAAAATCTCTGCCTTCTTGAACCAGCAAGAGAGAGCGGCGAGGTAGAAGAGTTCTCTGGCAGCGTGACGGCGTCCGGCGATGGTGGTGGAGCTATTCCGGCAGGGCTTTGCCTAAGCACTACAGAAATCCGATCTAGAGGAGAAACTATGCACTAGAGGAACGGGTAGCACGTGTGTGGAAAAAAAACTAGTGCAAAACCCTAAAACCCACTAGTATATATAGGAGGAGAGGAGGAGAGGCTTGGCACAAGGGCCAAGCCTCCCTTGGTTCGGCCGAAGTGGGGAGGAGAGGAGGACTCCTCCTCCAATCCTAGTAGGACTAGGATTCCTCCTTTTTTGCCTTTTCCCACCTTTTCCTCTTGGTCTTTTCTTCCCTAGCCGCATGGGCCTTGTATGGAAGTTACACCAGACCACTAAGGGCTGGTATTCACTCTCCCAAATCCCATGAAGCCTCTTGGGTCGAATTACCCCTCCAGGTTGTCTCCCGGTACACTACCGGCACTCCCGGTACACTACCGATGAGCCCGAAACTTTTCCGACGACCAAAAAAGGAATTCCTATATATGAATCTTTACCTCCGGACCATTCCGGAGCTCCTCGTGACTTTCAGGATCTCATCCGAGACTCCGAACAACCTTATGTCACCACCATGCATAACTCTGTACTACCAAAACGTCACCAAACCTTAAGTGTGCAGACCCCGCGGGTTCGAGAACTATGTAGACATGACCGAGACACCTCTACGGTCAATAACCAATAGCGGGACCTGGATGCCCATATTTGTTCCTACATATTCTATGAAGATCTTTATCGGTCGAACCTCTATGTCAAGGATCCAGTTAATCCCGTATGATGTTCCCTTTGTTCTTCGGTATGTTACTTGCCCGGGATTCGATCGTCGGTATCTCCATACCTAGTGCAACCTCATTACCGGCAAGTATCTTTACTCGTTCCGTAAAAAAAGATCCCACAACTAACACTTAGTCACGTTGCTTGCAAGGCTCATTGTGATGTTGTATGACCGAGTGGGCCTTGAGATACCTCTCCGTCACACGGAGTAACAAATCCCAGTCTTGATCCATGTCAACTCCACAGACACCCTCGGACATACCTGTAGAGCACCTTTATAGTCACCCAGTTACGTTGCGACGTTTGATACACACAAGGTACTCCTCCTATGTCAGTGAGTTGCATGATCTCATGGTCTTAGGAACACATACTTGACATGCAGAAAACAATAGCAATAAACTGACACAATCATATGCTACGTTTGTAGTTTGGGTCTTGTCCAACACATCATTCTCCTAATGATGTGATCCCGTTACCAAATGACATCTCATGTCCATGACTAGGAAACCATAGCCATCTTTGATCAATGAGCTAGTCTATTAGAGGCATACTAGGGACATGGTGTTGTCTATGTATCCACACATGTATCTGAGTTTCCGATCAACACAATTATAGCATGGATAATAAACGATTATCATGAACAAGGAAATATGATAATAACTAATTTATTATTGCCTCTAGGGCATATTTCCAACAGTGACCCACTTGCACTAGAGTCAATAATCTAGTTCACATCATCATGTGATTCGCATTGTTATGAATCTAACACCCAATGAGTTCTAGAGCTCGATCATGCTTTGCATGTGAGAGAGGTCTTATAGTCAATGGGTCTGCGACATTCAGATCCGTGTGTACTTTGGAAATCTCTTATGTCAAGCTATAAACACTGCTACCACACTCCACTTGGTACTATTCCAAATGGCTGCTCCACTATACGTATCCGGATTGCTACTACGAGTCATCCGGATTGGTGTTAAAGCTTGCATCAACGTAACTCTTTACGACGAACTCTTTATCACCTCCATAATTGAGAAACATCTCCTTAGTCTTTTAGTTACTAAGGATAATCTTGACTGCTGTCCAGTGATCCACTCCTGGATCACTCTTGTACCCCTTGAGAGACTCATGGCAAGGCACACACAGGTGCGGTACACAGCATGTCATAATATAGAGCCTATGACTATGGCATAGGAGACGACGTTCATCCTTTCTCATTCTTCTTCCGTTTTCGAGCTTTGAGTCTCACTCAACTTCACACCTTATAAATCGGGCGAGAACTCTTTCTCTGACTGATCCACTTTGAACTCTTTCAAAATCTTGTCAAGGTATGTACTCATTGAAAGTCTCATCAAGCATCTTGATCTATCTCTATAGATCTTGATGCTCAATAATTAGGTAGATTTATCAAGGTCTTCCTTTGAAAAACTCTTTTCAAACAACCATTTATGCTTTCCAGAAATTCTACATCATTTCCGAGCAACAATATGTCAACCACATATGCTTACCAGAAACTCTATAGTGCTCCCACTCACTTTATTGCAAATACAAGTTTCTCATAAACTTTGTATAGACTCAATAACTTTTATCACCTCATCAAAGTGTATATTCCAACTCCGAGATGCTTGCTTCAGTTCATAGAAGGATCACTAAAGCTTGCACACCTTTTAGCATCCATAGGACTGAGAAAACCTTCTGGTTGTATCTCATACAACATTTCCTTAAGGAAGGAAACATTGTTTTGGCATCCATATGTCATATTTCATAATTAAAAAATGCAGCAACTGCTAATATAATTCCAACAGACTTTAGCATCAGTACGAGTGAGAAAGTCTCATCGTAGTCAACTCCTTGAACTTGCCAGAAAGTTCTTTGCGACAAGTCGAGCTTTATAAATGGTGACATTCACCATCAGTGTTTGTCTTCATTTTAAAAAGATCCATTTGTACTCAACGACCTGTTGGCCAATGAGCAAGTCCACCAAAGTCTATACTTGGTTTTCATACATGGAGCCTTTCTCGGATTTCATGGCCTCTAACCATTTGTCGGAATCGAGGCCCATCATCGCTTCTCCACAGCTTGTAGGTTCATCGTTGTCCAACAACATGACCTCCAAGACAGGGTTGTCGTACCGCTCAGGAGAAGTACACATCCTTGTCGACCTACGAGGTTCGATAGTAACTTGATCCGAAGCTTCATGATCATCATCATTTACTTCCTCTTTAACTAACATAGGTTCCACAGAAACATCTTTCTGCGCTGCGCTACTCTCTGGTTGAAACAAAGGTTCAACAACCTCATCAAGTTCTATCTTCCTCCCACTCAATTCTTTCAAGAGAAACTTTTTCTCAAGAAAGGACCCATTTCAGCAACAAACACTTTATGCTTGGATCTGAGATAGAAGGTTCACCCAACTGTTCTTAGGGTATTCTATGAAGATGCATTTGTCCGCTTTGGGTTCAAGCTCATTAGGTGAAAACATTTTTTGCACAAGCGTTGCAGCCCCAAACATTAAGAAATGACAGCTTAGGTTTCTATCAAACCACAATTCACACGGTGTCGTCTCAACGAATTTAGATGGTGCCCTATCTAAAGTGAATGTAGTTGTCTCTAATGCATAACCCCAAAATTATAGTAGCAAAACGATAAGAGACATCATAGCAAGCACCATATCTAATAGAGCACAACTATGACGTTCAGACACACCATCACACTATGGTGTTCCAGGTGGCATCAGTCGTGAAACGACTTTCACAATGTCTAAAGTTGTATGCCAAACTCGTAACTCAGATATTCACCTCCACAATCATATCGCAGACATTTTTATCTTGTTGTCACGATGATCTTAAACTTCACTCTGAATTTGCTTGAACCTTTCAAACGATTTAGACTTGTCTTTCATTCAGTAATATACACTATATCTACTCAAATCATGAGTGTAGGTAAGAAAATAACGATATCCACTGCACGCTACAAGACTCATTGGATTGCATACATCAACATGTATCATTTCAAGTGAATCACTTGCCCGCTCCATCCAACGGGGTCATTAGTCATCTTGCCCAAGAGGCATGGTTCGCATGTCTCAACCGATTCGAAATCGAATGAGTCCAAATATCCATAAGCATGGAGCTTCTTCATGCGCTTTATACCAATATGACATTTAGCGGCAGTGCCACAAGTATGTGGTACTAACATGATTAACTTTGTATCTATTGGCATCAATGTTATGAACATGTGTATTACTACGATCAAGATTCAACAAACCATTCTCACTGGGTGCATGACCATTGAAGGTATTATTCATGTAAACAGAATAACCATTATTCTCTAACTTAAATGAATAACCGTGTTGCAATAAACATGATCTAATCACGTTTCTCGCTCAACGCAAAACACCAAATAACATTTATTTAGGCTCGTCACTAATCCCGAAGGTAGAGAGAGCATGCGATGTTGATGAAATCAACCTTGGAAACATTTCCAACACACATCATCACCTCACCCTTAGCTAGTTCTCCGTTCATTTCGTAGCTTTTATTTCGAGTTACTAACTTTTAGCAACCGAACCGGTATCCAATACACAGGTGCTACTAGGAGTACTAGCAAGGTACACATCAATAACACGTATATCAAATATACTTTTGTCAACGTTGCCAGCTTTCTTATCTACCAAGTATCTAGGGTTGTTCCGCTTCAGCGACCGTTCTCCTCATAATCGAAGCACTTAGTCTCGGGTTTGGGTTCAACCTTGGGTTGCTTCACTGGAGCAGCAACTGACTTTCCATCCATGAAGTTTCCCTCCTTGCCCCTGCCCTTATCGAAACTAGTGGTTTTACTAACCATCAACACTTGACGCTCCTTCTTGACTTCTACTTTCGCGGTGTCAAACATCGCGACCAGCTCAGGGATCAATATTCCTATCCCTGGCTTTTATAGTTCATCACCAAGTTCTAGTAGCTTAGTGATAGTGACTTGGAGAACTATACCAATCACTATCTTATCTAGAAGATCAACTCCCACTTGATTCAAGCAATTGTAGCACCCAGACAATCTGAGCACATGCTCAACGATTGAGCTATTCTCCTTCATCTTGAAGGCAAAGAATCTTGTTGGAGATCTCATATCTCGCAACACAGGCACGAGCCTGAGATCCTAATTTCAGCTCTTAGAACATCTCATATGTTCCGTGACGTTCAAAACGTTTCAGAGCCTAAATTCTAAGCCGTAATGCATGACGCACTAAACTATCAAGTAGTCATCAGAATGTGCCTGTCAGATGTTCACAACATCTACAAACGATGCTAGAGGGGTTGGCACACCGAGTGGTGCATTAAGGACATAAGCCTTCTGTGTAGCAATAAGGACAATCCTCAGATCATGGACCCAGTCCGCAATATTGCTACCATCATCTTTCAACTCTATTTCTCTAGGAACATATAAAAATACAAGGGAGCTACAGCATGAGCAAGTAATCTACAACATAATTTGCAAACACACTACTGACTATGTTCATGATAATGAGTTCAATTAATCATATTACTTAAGAACTCCCACTCAAATTGACATCCCTCCGGTCATTCGAGTGATACATGATCCAAATTCACCAACTCAAGTCCGATCATCACGTGAGTTGAGGTGGTTTCAATGGTGAACATCATCATGTTGATCAGATCTACTATATGACTCATGTTCGACCTTTCGGTCTCTTGTGTTTCGAGGCCATGTCTATACATGCTAGACTCTTCAAGTTTAACCCGACTTTTTTGCATGTGCAACACTGGCTTGCACCCGTTGTATGTGAACGTAGAGTCTATCACACCCGATCATCACGTGGTGTTTCAACACGACGAACTTTCGCAACGGTGCACACTTGGGGAGAACACAATTTATCTTGAAATTGAAGTGAGGGATCAACTTATAATTATACCATCGTCCTAAGCAAAACAAGGTGCATAAAAAGGATTAAAATCACATGCAAATCATAAGTGACATGATATGGCCATGAACTTCTGCTTTTGATCTCCATCATGAAAGCACCGGCATGATGTCCATGGTCACCGGCATGACACCATGATCTCCATCAGCGTGTCGCCATTAGGGTTGTCGCGCCCACCATGCTTCTACTACTATTGCGACCGTTTAGCGATAAAGTAAAGCATTACATAGCGCTTAATGATTAAAACACAGGTCATACAATAATTAAAGACAACCCTATGGCTCCTGCCGTTTGCCGTATTCATCGACATGCAAGTTGTGATATTCTATACATCACATGATCATCTCATACATCACATATATCACATCATGTAATTATCCATATCACATCACAACATACCCTGCAAAAACATGTTAGACGTCCTCTAATTGTTGTTGCATGTTTTACGTGGCTGCTACGGGTATCTAGCAAGAACAATTCTCATCTATGCAGAAACCACAACGGCGATACACTAGTTTCTTTTCAACCTTCTCAAGGACCGCCTTTGTCGAATCCGATCCAACTAAACTGAGAGAAACTGGCACCCGCAAGCCATCTATGCAACAAGTTGCGGTTGAGGGAACCGGTCTCTCGTAAGCGTACGAGTAATGTTGGTCCGGGCCGCTTCATCTCCAAATACTGCTGAACCAAAATACGACCAAGGGAGGAAGGAATCTAAGCATCAACGCCCACAAACTCTTTGTGTTCTACTCGAGATCTCATCTACACATAGACCTAGCTCATGATGCCACTGTTGGGGAATGTCGCATGGGAAACAAAAAAATTCCTAAGCACACGCAAGATCTATCCATGGTGATAAGCATCTACGAGAGGGAGAGTGGATCTACATACCCTTGTAGATCGCTAAGCGGGAAGCGTTAAGAAATGCGGTTGGTGTAGTCGAACGTCTTCGCGATCCAAATCGTCGAGCGTTCCGTGATCTCATCACGATCCGTCCCGCGATCCGATCACGATCCGTCCCACGAACTCATCATGATCCGTCCCGCGATCTCATCATGATCCGTCCCGCGATCTCATCACGATTCGTCTCACGATCTTGATCACGGTCCTTCCGATCTAGCGCCGAACGGACGGCACCTCCGCATTCAGCACACGTACAGCTTGATGCGATCTCCACCTTCTTTATCCAGCAAGAGAGAGTGGAGAGGTAGAAGAGTTCTTCGGCAGCGTGACGGCGCTCCGGTGATGGTGGTGGAGCTATTCCGGCAGGGCTTCGCCTAAGCACTTCAGAAATCCGATCTAGAGGAGAAACTATGCACTGGAGGAACGGGTAGCACGTGGCTGGAAAAAAACTAGTGCAAAACCCTAAAACCCACTAGTATATATAGGAGTATAGGAGGAGAGGCTTGGCACAATGGCCAAGCCTCCCTTGGTTCGTCCAAAGTGGGGAGGAGAGGAGGACTCCTCCTCCAATCCTAGTAGGACTAGGATTCCTCCTTTTTTGCCTTTTTCCACCTTTTCCTCTTGGGCTTTTCTGCCCTAGCCGCATGGGCCTTGTGTGGAAGTTACACCAGACCACTAAGGGCTGGTATTCACTCTCCCAAAGCCCATGAAGCCTTTTGGGTCGAAATACCCCTCCAGCTGGTCTCCCGGTACACTACCGGCACTCCCGGTACACTACCGATGAGCCCGAAACTTTTTCGGCGACCAAAACAGAACTTCCTACATATGAATCTTTACCTCCGAACCATTCCGGAGCTCCTCGTGACTTTCAGGATCTCATCCGGGACTCCGAACAACCTTCGGTCACCACCATGCATAACTCTATACTACCAAAACGTCACCAAACCTTAAGTGTGCAGACCCTGCGGGTTCGAGAACTATGTAGACATGACCGAGACACCTCTACGGTCAAAAAACAACAGCGGGACCTAGATGCCCATATTTGTTCCTACATATTCTACAAAGATCTTTATCGGCCGAACCTCTATGTCAAGGATCTAGTTAATCCCGTATGATGTTCCCTTTGTTCTTCGGTATGTTACTTGCCCGAGATTCGATCGTCAGTATCTCCATACCTAGTTCAACCTCGTTACCGACAAGTCTCTTTACTCATTCCGTAATACAAGATCCCACAACTAACACTTAGTCACATTGCTTGCAAGGCTCATTGTGATGTTGTATGACCGAGTGGGCCTTGAGATACCTCTCCGTCACACGGAGTAACAAATCCCAGTCTTGATCCATGTGAACTCCACAGTCACCCTCGGAGATACCTGTAGAGCACCTTTATAGTCACCCAGTTACGTTGCGACATTTTATACACACAAGGTACTCCTCCTATGTTAGTGAGTTGCATGATCTCCTGGTCATAGGAACACATACTTGACATGCAGAAAACAATAGCAATAAACTGACACAATCATATGCTACGTTTGTAGTTTGGGTCTTGTCCATCACATCATTCTCCTAATGATGTGATCCCGTTACCAAATGACAACTCATGTCCATGATTAGGAAACCATAGCCATCTTTGATCAACGAGCTAGTCTATTAGAGGCATACTAGGGACATGGTGTTGTCTATGTATCCACACATGTATCTGAGTTTCTAATCAACACAATTATAGCATGGATCATAAACGATTATCATGAACAAGGAAATATGATAATGACTAATTTATTATTGCCTCTAGGGCATATTTCCAACAATAGGGGACGACGTTCGGCCTTTCTCTTTCTTCTGCCATTGTCAAGCTTTGAGTCTCACTCAACTTCACACCTTACAAATCAGGCGAGAACTCTTTCTCTGACTGATCCATTTTGAACTCTTTCAAAATCTTGTCAAGGTATGTACTCATTGAATGTCTTATCAAGCATCTTGATCTATCTCTATAGATCTTGATGCTCAACAATTTGGTAGCTTTATCCAGGTCTTCCTTTGAAAATCACCTTTCAAACAACCGTTTATGCTTTCTGGAAATTCTACATTTTTTCCGATCAAAAATATGTCATCCACATATACTTATCAGAAATTCTATAGTGCTCGCACTCACTTTATAGTAAATACAAGTTTCTTGTAAACTTTGTATAAACTACAAAACTTTGATCACCTCATCAAAGTGTATATTCCAACTCCGAGATGCTTTCTCCAGCCCTTAGATAGATTGCTGGAACTCACACACCTTTTAGCATCCTTAGGACTGACAAAACCTTCTGGTTGTATCACATGCAACCTTTCCTCAAGTAAACTGTTACGGAAACAATGTTTTGTCATGCATCTGCCAGATTTCATAATTGAAAAATGCAGCAACTGCTAACATAATTCCAATAGACTTTAGCATCACTACGAGTGAGAAATTCTCGTCGCAGTCAACTCTTTGAACTTGTCGTAAACTTCTTTGCAACAAGTCGAGCTTTACAAATGGTGACATTTACCATGAGCGTTTGTCTTCATTTTAAACATCCATTTGTACTCAACGACCTGTCGCCCAATGCGCAAGTCTACCAAAGTCTATACTTGGTTTTCATACATGGATCCTTTCTCGGATTTCATGGCCTTTAACCATTTTTCGGTATCCGGGCCCATCATCGCTTCTCCACAACTCGTAGGTTCATCGTTGTCCAACAACATGACCTCCAACATAGGGTTGTCGTACCGCTCGGGAGTAGTACACATCCTTGTCGACCTACGAGGTTCGATAGTAACTTGATCCGAAGCTTCATGATCATCATCATTAACTTCCTCTTCAACTAACGTAGGCTTCACAGAAGCATGTTCCTGCGCTGCGCTACTCTCTGGTTGAACAAAGGTTCAACAACCTCATCAAGTTCTATCTTCCTCCCACTCAATTCTTTCGAGACAAACTCTTTCTCGAGAAAGGACCCAGTTTTAGCAACAAACACTTTATGCTTGGATCTGAGATAGAAGGTTTACCCAACTGTTCTTAGGGTATTCTATGAAGATGCATTTTGTCCGCTTTGGGTTCGAGCTCATTAGGTAAAAAACTTTTTCACATAAGTGTTGCAGCCCCAAACATTAAGAAATGACAGCTTAGGTTTCTATCAAACCATATGGTGTCATCTCAACGGATTTAGATGGTGCCCTATTTAAAGTGAATGTAGTTGTCTCTAATGCATAACCCCAAATTTATAGTAGCAAAACGATAAGAGACATCATAGCACACACCATATCCAATAGAGCACGAAAATGACATTCGGACACACCATCACATTATGGTGTTCCAGGTGGCGTGAGGTGTGAAACAACTTTCACATTGTCTAAAGTTGTATGCCAAACTCGTAACTCAGATATTCACCTCCACGATCATATCGCAGACAGTTTTATCTTCTTGTCACGATGATCTTAAACTTCACTCTGAATTTGCTTGGACCTTTCAAACGATTCCGACTTGTGTTTCATTAAGTAAATATACACTATATCTACTCAAATCATCAGTGAAGGTAAGAAAATAACGATATCCACCGCACGCTACAAGACTCATTCGATTGCATACATCAACATGTATCAATTCCAATAAATCACTTGCCCGCTCCATCCATCTGGAAAACGGGGTCCTTAGTCATCTTGCCCAAGAGGCATGGTTCAAATGTCTCAACCGATTCGAAATCGAATGAGTCCAATGATCCATCAGCATGGACTTTCTTCATGTGCTTTATACTATTATGACATTTAGCGGCAGTGCCACAAGTATGTGGTACTATCATTATTAACTTTGTATCTTTTGGCATCAATGTTATGAACATGTGTATTACTACGATCAAGATTCAACAAACCATTCTCACTGGGTGCATGACCATTGAAGGTATTATTCATGTAAACAGAATAACCATTATTCTCTAACTTAAATGAATAACTGTGTTGCAATAAACACGATCTAATCACGTCCATGCTCAACACAAAACACCAAATAACATTTATTTAGGTTTGTCACTAATCCCGAAGGTAGAGAGAGCATGCGATGTTGATCACATCAACCTTGGAAACATTTCCAGCACACATCGTCACCTCACCCTTAGCTAGTTCTCCGTTTATTCCGTAGATTTTATTTCAAGTTACTAACATTTAGCAAACCGAACCGTTATCCAATTCCCAGGTGCTACTAGGAGTACTAGCAAGGTACACATCAATAACACGTATATCAAATATACTTCTGTCGACGTTGCCAACGTTCTTATCTACCAAGTATCTAGGGTTGTTCCGCTTCAGGGACCGCTTCTCCTCATAATCGGAGCACTTAGTCTCGGGTTTGGGCTCAACTTTGGGTTGCTTCATGATTTCTACCTTGCTCTTGCTCTTCTCGAAACTAGTGGTTTGACTAACCATCAACACTTGATGCTCCTTCTTGATTTCTACTTTCGCGATGTCAAACATCGCGAACAGCTCAGGGACCATTATTTCTATCCCTGGCAATTTATAGTTCATCACCAAGTTCTAGTAGCTTAGTGACAGTGACTTGGAGAACTATATCAATCACTATCTTATCTAGAAGATCAACTCCCACTCGATTCAAGCGATTGTAGAACCCAGAAAATCTGAGCACATGCTCAAGGATTGAGATATTCTCTTTCATCTTGCAGGCAAAGAATCTTGTTGAGATCTCATATCTCGCAACACGGGCATGAGCCTGAGATCCTAATTTCAGCTCTTAGAACATCTCATATGTTCCGTGATGTTCAAAATGTTTCGGAGCCTCAATTCTAAGCCGTAATGCATGACGCACTAAACTATCAAGTAGACATTAGAACGTGCCTGTCAGATGTTCACAACATCTATAGACGACGCTAGAGGGGTTGGCACACCGAGCGATGCATTAAGGACATAAGCATTCTGTGCAGCAAATGAGGACAATCCTCAGATCATGGACCCAGTCCGCAATATTGCTACCATCATCTTTCAACTCTATTTCTCTAGGAACATATAAAAATACAAGGGAGCTACAGCACGAGCAAGTAATCTACAACATAATTTGCAAAAACACTACTGACTATGTTCATGATAATGAGTTCAATTAATCATATTACTGAAGAACTCCCACTCAAATTGACATCCCTCTGGTCATTCGAGTGATACATGATCCAAATTC
Source organism: Hordeum marinum (assembly GCA_022496015.1). NCBI lineage: Eukaryota > Viridiplantae > Streptophyta > Magnoliopsida > Poales > Poaceae > Hordeum > Hordeum marinum. The sequence goes on along the minus strand of CM039676.1, from coordinate 516,345,566 downwards.
ACAAACTCAAGTCCGATCATCACGTGACTTGAGGTGGTTTCAATGGTGAACATCAACATGTTGATCATATCTACTATATGACTCATGTTCGACCTTTCGGTCTCTTGTGTTCCAAGGCCATGTCTATACATGCTAGGCTCGTCAAGTTTAACCCGAGTGTTCTGGATGTGCAACACTGGCTTGCACCCGTTGTATGTGAACATAGAGTCTATCACACCCGATCATCACGTGGTGTCTTGACACGACGAACTTCTGCAATGGTGCACACTCGGGGAGAACACAATTTATCTTGAAATTAAGTGAGGAAGCACCTTATAATGCTAACGTTGTCCTAAGGAAAACAAGGTGCATACAAGGATTAACTTCACATGCAAATCATAAGTGACATGATATGGCCATGAACTTGTGCTTTTGATCTCCATCTTGAAAGCACCGACATGATCTCCATCGTCATCGGCATGACACCATGATCTCCATGAACGTGTCACCATCGGGGTTGTCGCGCCCATCATGCTTGTACTACTATTGCTACCGTTTAGCGATAAAGTAAAGCATTACATAGCGCTTAATGATTGACACGCAGGTCATACAATAATTAAAGACAACCCTATGGCTCCTGCTGGTTGCCATACTCATCGACATGCAAGTCGTGATATTCTATACAACACATGATCATCTCATACATCACATATATCACATCATGTAATTGGCCATATCACATCACAACATACCCTGCAAAAACAAGTTAGACGTCCTCTAATTGTTGTTGCATGTTTTACGTGGCTGCTATGGGTATCTAGCAAGAACAATTCTCACCTACGCATAAACCACAACGGTGATACATAAGTTTCTTTTGAACCTTCTCAAGGACTGCCTTTGTCGAATCCGATCCAACTAAAGTAGGAGAAACTGCACCCGCCAACCATCTTTTGCGACAAGTTGCAGTTGAGGGAACCGTTCTCTCATAACCGTTCTCTCGTCCGGGCCGCTTCATCCAATATACCACTGAACCAAAACATGACCAAGGGAGGAAGCAATCTAAGCATCAACACCCACAAACTCTTTGTGTTCTACTCGAGATCTCATCTACACATAGACCTAGCTCTGATACCACTGTTGGGGAACGTTGCATGGGAAACAAAAAAATTCCTACGCACACGCAAGATATATCCATGGTGATGAGCATGTACGAGAGGGAGAGTGGATCTATATACCCTTGTAGATCGCTAAGCAGGAAGCATCAAGAAACAGAGTTGGTGTAGTCGAGCGTCTTCGCGATCCAAATCGCCGAGTGTCCCACGATCTCATCACGATCCATCCTGCGATCCAATCACGATCCATCCCGCGAACTCATCATGATCCGTCCCGCGATCTCATCATGATCCGTCCCATGAACTCATCATGATCCGTCCCACGATCTCATCATGATCCGTCTCGCGATCTTGATCACGGTCCTTCTGATCTAGCGCCGAACAGACGGCACCTCCGCGTTCAGCACACATACAGCTCAATGACGATCTCCGCCTTCTTGTTCCACCAAGAGGGAGCGGAGAGGTAGACGAGTTCTCCGGCAGCGTGATGGCACCGCAGCGATGGTGGTGCAGCAATTCCGGTAGGGCTTCACCTAAGCACTGCAGAAAACCGATCTAGAGGACAAACTATGCACTAGAGGAACAGGTAGCACGTGGCTGAAAATCTGGTGCCAAAACCCCTAAAACCTCTAGTATATATAAGAGGAAGAGAGGAGGAAATATGCCCTAGAGGAAATAATAAATTGGTTATTATTATATTTCCTTGTTCGTGATAATGATTTATTATCCATGCTATAATTCTATTGATTGGAAACTCAAATACATGTGTGGGTACATAGACAACACTGTGTCCCTAGTAGGCCTCTAGTTAACTAGTTCGTTGATCAAAGACGGTTAAGGTTTCCTAGCCATGGACATGAGATGTTACTTGATAACGGGATCACATAATTAGGAGAATGATGTGATGGACAAGACCCAAACTATAAACATAGCATATTATTGTGTTAGTTTATTGTTATAGTTTTCTGCATGTCAAGTATTTGTTCCTATGACCATGACATCATGCAACTCACTGACACTGGAGGAGTGCCTTGTGTGTATGAAACGTTGCAATGTAATTGGGTGACTATAAAGGTGCTCTACAGGTATCTCCAAGAGTGTCTGTTGAGTGGGTATGGATCAAGACTGAGATTTGTTACTCCGTGTGACCGAGAGGTATCTCAGGGCCCACTCGGTAATACAACATCACAACAAGCCTTGCAAGCAATGTGACTAAAGTGTTAGCCACGGGATCTTGTATTACGTAACGAGTAAAGAGACTTTCTGTTAACGAGATTGATCTAGGTATAGAGATACCGACGATCGAATCTTGGGCAAGTAACATACCGAAGAACAAAGGGAACAACGTACGGGATTAACTGAACCCTTGACATAGAGGTTCAACCGATAAAGAACTTCGTAGAATATGTAGGAACCAATATGGGCATCGAGGTCCCGCTATTGGTTATTGACCGTAGAGGTGTCTCGGTCATGTCTCCATAGTTCTCGAACCCGCAGGGTCTGAACACTTAAGGTTCAGTGATGTTTCGGTAGTATAGATTTATGTATGGTGGTGTCCTAAGCTTGTTTGGAGTCCCAGATGAGATCCCCGACATCATGAGGAGCTCCGAAATGGTCCGTAGGTAAATATTGATATATAGAAATTCCTGTTTTGGTCACCGGAAAAGTTTCAGGCTCATCGGTAGTGTACCGGGAGTGCCGGGAGGGTACCGGGGGACCATCGGGAGGGTTGTATCCACCCAAAGGGCCACATGGTCTGTGGGAGGAGGTAAATCATCCGCTAGTGGGCTGGCCAAATACCCACTAAAGGCCCATGCGGCTGGGGCGGAAAAAACCCAAGGTGGAAAGAGTTTCCAAGTGGGAAGGAGGAGTCCTAATCCTACTAGGATTGGAGGAGGACTCCCCCTCTCCTCCTTGCGGGCAAGGAAAAGGGGCCAGCCCTAAGGCACGGGCCTCCTTCCTCCCTCCTCCTATATATACTAGAGGTTTTGAGGGTTTTGAGACACAGAAATCAGCCACGTGCTACCCTCTTCTCTAGATCGTAGTTTCTCCTGTAGATCGTTTTGACGGTGCTTGGCGAAGCCCTGTCGGAATAGTTCCACCACCATCATTGCCATGCCATCACGCTGCCAAAGAACTCATATACCTCTCCGCTCCCTCTTGCTGGATCAAGAAGATGGAGATTGTCATCGAGCTGTAAGTGTGCTGAATGCGGAGGTGACGTCCGTTCGGCGCTAGATTAGGACGAATCGTGATTATATCGTGGGACGCTCACCGATTTGGATCGCGAAAACATGTTGGAAATATGCCCTTGATGCAATAATAAAATGGTTATTATTGTATTTCCTTGTTCATGATAATCGTCTATTGTACATGCTATAATTGTGTTAACCGAAAACCGTAATACATGTGTGAATACACAGACCACAACATGTCCCTAGTGAGCCTCCAATTGGCTAGCTCATTGATCAATAGATGGTCATGCTTTCATGACCATGGACATTGGATGTCATTGATAACGGGATCACATCATTAGGAGAATGATGTGATGGACAAGACCCAATCCTAAGCATAGCACAAGATCGTGTAGTTCGTTTGCTAAAGCTTTTCTAATGTCAAGTATCATTTCCTTAGACCATGAGATTGTGCAACTCCCGGATACCGTAGGAATTCTTTGGGTGTGCCAAACGTCAAAACCTAACTGGGTGGCTATAAAGGTGCACTATGGGTATCTCCGAAAGTGTCTGTTGGGTTGGCATGAATCGAGACTGGGATTTATCACTCTGTGTGACGGAGAGGTATCTCTAGGCCCACTCGGTAAGACATCATCATAATGAGCTCAAAGTGACTAAGGAGTTAGCCCCGGGATGATTTGTTGCAGAACGAGTAAAGAGACTTGCCGGTAATGAGATTGAACAAGGTATAGGGATATCGACGATCGAATCTCGGGCAAGTATCATACCGATAGACAAAGGGAATTGTATACGGGATTGATTGAATCCCCGACATCGTGGTTCATCTGATGAGATCATCGTGGAGCATGTGCGAGCCAACATGGGTATCCAGATCCCGCTGTTGGTTATTGACCGAAGAGATGTCTCGGCCATGTCTACGTGTCTCCCGAACCCATAGGGTCTACACACTTAAGGTTCGATGACGCTAGGGTTATAGGGAAATAGTGGACGTGGTTACCGAAGGTTGTTCGGAGTCCCGGATGAGATTACGGAGGTAAAGATTCATATCTAGGAAGTGAGGTTTCGGTCATCGGAAGTGTTTCGGGCGTCACCGGTAGTGTACCGGGACCACCGGAAGGGTTCCGGGGGTCCACCGGGAGGGGCCACGGGCCCCGGAGGGCTGCATGGGCCAAAGGTGGAGGGAACCAGACCCTAGGTGGGCTGGTCCGCCCCTCCCACCTGGCCCAAGGCGCAGCTAGGGCTGCAACACCACCTCTCCCTCCCCCTTGGCCGCTGACCTAGACCCCATCTAGGGCTGCTGCACCCTCTAGGGTGGGAACCCTAGATGGGGTGCCTCCTCCTCCTCCCCCCCTATATATAGCGGGGGTTTTGGGGCTGCCATATACACGAGTTCCTCTCTCTCGGCGTAGCCCTACTCCTCGCTCTCCTTGTTCTCCGTAGTGCTTGGCGAGGCCCTGCCGGAGGCTACGCAGCTCCACCATCACCACGCCGTCGTGCTGTCGGAGCTCTCCCTCAACCTCTCCTCCCTCCTTGCTGGATCAAGGCGTAGGAGACGTCACAGGGCTGCACGTGTGTTGAAGACGGAGGCACCGTTGTTCGGCGCTAAGATCGGAGTCCACCGCAATCTGAATCGCTACGAGTATGACTCCACCAACCGCGTTCTTGTAATGCTTCCTCTTAGCGATCTTCAAAGGTACGAAGATCCACTCTCCCCTTACTCGTTGTTGGTTTCTCCATGGATAGATCTTGGTGAACATGTAGGAAATTTTTTGATTTAGTACTATGTCTCCCAACAGTGGCATCATGAGCTAGGTCTATGCGTAGAATCTATGCACGAGTAGAACACGAAGCAGTTCTGGGCGTTGATCTTGTTAATTTTCTTACCACTACTAGTCTTACCTTGATTCGGCGGTATTGTGGGATGAAGCGGCCCGGACCAACTTTACACGTACGCTTATGTGAGACCGGTTCCAACGCCTGACATGCACTTGTTGCATAAGGTGGCTAGCGGGTGTCTGTGTCTCCCACCTTAGTCGGATTGGATTCGATGAAAAGGGTCCTTATGAAGGGTAAATAGCAATTGGCATATCATGTTGTGGTTTTGGCGTAGGTAAGAAACGTTCTTCCTAGAAACCTATAGCAGCCATGTAAAACTTGCAACTACAAATTAGAGGACGTCTAACTTGTTTTTGCAGCATATGCCTTGTGATGTGATATGGCCAAAGGATGTGACGTGATGCATTGTGATGTATGAGATTGATCATGTTCTTGTAATGGGATTCACGACTTGCATGTCGATGAGTATGACAACCGGCAGGAGCCATAAGAGCTGTCTTATTTTATTGTATGACCTGTGTGTCAATCATAGACGCCATGTAATTCGTTTACTTTATTGCTAAATGTTAGCCATAGTAGTATAAGTAATAGTTGTCGAGACAACTTCATGAAGACACGATGATGGAGATCATGGTGCCGTGCTGATGACAGTGATGATCATGGTGCCCCGGAGATGGAGATCGAAGGAGCAAGATGATATTGGCCATATCATGTCACTATATTGATTGCATGTGATGTTTATCATGTTTACATCTTATTTTCTTAGAACGACAGTAGTGAATAAGATGATCTCTCAATAAAATTTCAAGAGATGTGTTCACCCTAACTGTCCACCGTCGCTACGGATCGTTATTCCAAAGCACCACGTGATGATTGGGTGTGATAGGTTCTAACGTTCGCATACAACAGGTGTAAGCCAGATTTACACATGCAAAACACTTAGGTTGACTTGATGAGCCTAGCATGTACAGACATGGCATCAGAACACGGAAGACCGAAAGGTCAAACATGAGTCGTATAGAACATACGATCAACATGGAGATGTTCACCATGGATGACTAGTCCGTCTCACGTGATGATCGGACACGGGCTAGTTGACATGGATCATGTATCACTTGGATGACTAGAGAGATGTCTATCTAAGTGGGAGTTCATTAAATAATTTGATTATGTGAACTTAATTATCATGAACTTAGTCTAAAATTGTCTTTGCAATCTATATTGTAGATCCAACGGCCAACTCTAATGTCACCCTCAACTTCAATGTGTTCCTAGAGAAAACCAAGCTGAAAGATGATGGAAGCAACTATGCGGACTGGGTCCGTAGCTTGAGGATCATCCTCATATATTCCAAAAGATTGTATGTCCTTGATGCACCGCTAGGTGACCCACCCATTTTCCCAACAGACCAAGATGTTACGAACGCTTGGCAGTCACGCTGCGATGATTACTCCCTTGTTCAGTGCGGCATGCTTTACAGTTTAGAACCAGGGCTCCAAAAGCGTTTTGAGCAACACGGAGCATATGAGATGTTCCCCGAGCTGAAACTGGTTTTCCAAGCTCATGCCCGGGTCGAGAGATATGACGTCTCCGACAAGTTCTTCAGCTGTAAGATGGAGGAGAATAGTTCTATCAGTGAGCACATACTCAAAATGACTAGGTTGCACAACCGCTTGACTCAGCTGGGAGTTAATCTCCTGGATGACTCAGTCATTGACAGAATCCTCCAGTCACTTCCACCTAGCTACAAGAGATTTGTGATGAACTACAACATGCAGGGGATGGAGAAGTCCATTCCTGAGTTATACTCGATGCTAAAATCAGCAGAGGTCGAGATCAAAAAGGAGCATCAAGTGTTGATGGGCAATAAGACCAATAGTTTCAAGAAAGGCAAGGGTAAGAAGAACTTCAAGAAGGACGGCAAAGTTGTTGCCGTGCCCGGTAAGCAAGTTGGCGGGAAGAAGAACAAGAATGGACCCAAGCCTGAGACTGAGTGCTTTTATTGCAAGGGTACCGGTCACTGGAAACGGAACTGCCCCAAGTACTTAGCGGATAAGAAGGCCGGCAACATTAAAGGTATATGTGATATACTTGTTATTCATGTGTACCTAACCAACGCTCGTAGTAGCTCCTGGGTATTTGATACCGGTGCAGTTGCTCACATTTGTAACTCCAAGCAGGAGCTGCGGAATAAGCGGAGACTGGCAAAGGACGAGGTGACATTGCGCGTCGGGAATGGTTCCAAGGTCGATGTGATTAATTTTAGGAATTCTTTGGGTGTGCCAAACGTCACAACGTAAATGGGTGGCTATAAAGGTGCACTACCGGTATCTCCGAAAGTGTGTTAGCTTGGCATGAATGACTGGGATTTGTCACTACGTGTGATGGAGAGGTATCTCTGGGCCCACTCGGTAAGACATCATAATAATGAGCTCAAAGTGACTAAGGAGTTAGCCACGGGATGATGTGTTGCGGAACGAGTAAAGAGACTTGCCGGTAACGAGATCGAATCTCGGGCAAGTATCATACCGATAGACAAAGGGAATTGTATACGGGATTGATTGAATCCCCGACATCGTGGTTCATCCAATTAGATCATCGTGGAGCATGTGGGAGCCAACATGGTTATCCAGATCCCGTTGTTTGTTATTGACCGAAGAGATATCTCGGTCATGTCTACGTGTCTCCCGAACCCGTAGGGTCTACACACTTAAGGTTCGATGATGCTAGGGTTATAGGGAAATAGTGGGCGTGGTTACCGAAGGTTCTTTGGAGTCCCGGATGAGATCCCAGACGTCACGAGGAGCTCCGAAATGGTCCGGAGGTAAAGATTCATATATAAGAAGTGAGGTTTCGGTCACCGGAAGTGTTTCGGGCATCACCGGTAGTGTACCAGGACCACCAGAAGGGTTCCGGGGGTCCACCGGGAGGGGCCACGGGCCCTAGAGGGCTGCATGGGACAAAGGTGGAGGGAATCAGCCCCTAGGTGGGCTGGTGTGCCCCTCCCACCTGGCCCAAGGCGCAGCAAGGAGAGAGGGGGGCAAACCCTAGGCCTAGATGGGCCCTAGGCCCATCTAGGGCAGCTAGGGCTGCCGCACCACCTCTCCCTCCCGCTTGGCCGCCGGCCTAGACCCTATCTAGGGCTGCCGTGTTGGGGAACGTTGCATGGGAAACAAAAAATTTCCTACGCACACGCAGATCTATCCATGGTGTTGAGCTTCTACGAGAGGGAGAGTGGATCTATGTACCCTTGTAGATCGCTACGTGGAAAGCATTAAGAAACGCGGCTGCTGTAGTCAAACGTCTTCGCGATCCAAATCGCCGAGCGTCTCGCGATCCAATCACAAACCATCGTCATGATCCGTCCCGATCAAGCACCGAACGAACGGCACCTCCGTGTTCAGCACACGTACAGCTTGATGACGATCTCCGCCTTCTTGATCCAGCAAGAGGGAGCGGAGAGGAAGAAGAGTTCTCTGGCAGCGTTACGGTGCTCCGGCGATGGTGGCAGAGCTATTCCGGCAGGGCTTCGCCTAAGCACTGCAGCAATCCTATCTAGAGGAGAAACTATGCACTAGAGGGTAGGGTTGCACGTGGCTGAAAATCATGTGCAAAAACCCTCAAAACCACTAGTATATATAGGAGGAGGGGAGGAGGAGGCTTGGCCCTCAAGGGGCCAGCCCTATGCTTTGGCCGAACCAAGGAGGGAGGAGTCCTCCTCCTCCACTCCTAGTTGGATTAGGACACCTTCCTTATTTGACCCTTTTTTGCCTTTTTCCACCTTTTTTGTTTTGGGCTTTTCTTCCCAGCCGCATGGGCCTTGTGTGGGTCTTCCACCAGCCCACTAAGGGCTGGTATTCACCCTCCCACAGCCCATGTATCCTCTTGGGTCGAAATACCCCTCCCGATGGTCTCCCGGTACACTACCAGCACTCCCGGTACACTACTGATGAGCCCAAAACTTTTCCGGCGACCAAAACAGGACTTCCTATATATCAATCTTTACCTCCGGACCATTCCGGAGCTCCTCGTGATGTCTGGGATCTCATCCAGGACTCCGAAAAACCTTCGGTCACCACCATGCATAACTCTATACTACCGAAACGTCACCAAACCTTAAGTGTGCAGACTCTACGGGTTCGAGAACTATGTAGACATGACCGAGACACCTCTATGGTCAATAACCAATAGCGGGACCTGGATGTCCATATTAGTTCCTACATATTCTACGAAGATCTTTATCAGTCGAACCTCTATGCCAAGGATTTAGTTAACCCCGTATGATGTTCCCTTTGTTCTTCGGTATGTTACTTGCGCGAGATTCGATCATTGGTATCTGTATACCTAGTTCAACCTTGTTACCGGAAAGTATCTTCACTCGTTCCATAATAAAGATCCCACAACTAACACTTAGTCACATTGCTTGCAAGGCTTATTGTGATGTTGTATTACCGAATGGGCCCTGAGATACCTCTCCGTCACACGGAGTAACAAATCCCAGTCTTGATCCATGCCAACTCAACAGATACCCTCGGAGATACCTGTAGAGCACCTTTATAGTCACCCAGTTACGTTGCGACATTTGATACACACAAGACACTCCTCCGATGTCCGTGAATTGCATGATCTCATGGTCATAGGAACATATACTTGACATGCAGAAAACAGTAGCAATAAACTGACATGATCATATGCTACATTTGTAGTTTGGGTCTTGTCCATCACATCATTCTCCTAATGATGTGATCCCATTATCAAATGACATCACATGTAAGTGGCTAGGAAACCTTGACCATCTTTGATCAACGAGCTAGTTCACTAGAGGCATACTAGGGACATAGTGTTGTCTATTTACCCACACATGTAATGTTTTTCCAATCAATACAATTATAGCATGGATAATAAACGATTATCATGAACAAGGAAATATAATAATAAACACTTTATTTATTGCCTCTAGGACATATTTCCAACAGTCTCCCACTTGCACTAGAGTCAATAATCTAGCTCACATCACCATGTGATTCGCATTGTTATGAATCTAACACCCAATGAGTTCTAGGGCTCGATAATGCTTTGCATGTGAGAGAGGTCTTATAGTCAACGGGTCTGTGATATTCAGATCCGTGTGTACTTTGCAAATATTTATGTCCTTCTCCTCTATGTTATCACGGATGGAGTTAAAGTGTCCCTTTATGTGTCTGGTCCTCTTGTGAAACCTTGGTTTCTTGGCCAGAGCAATGGCACCAGTGTTTTCATAGAACATGTTCATTGGATTCAGTGCATTGGGCACTACTCCAAGATTCGTCATGAACTGCTTCATCCAGACACCTTCCTTCTCTGCCTCTGAGGCTACGACGTACTTCGCTTCGCATGTAGAATCAGCTACCACGCTTTGCTTGGAACTGCACCAGCTTACCGCTCCCGTGTTGAGAATAAATACGTATCCGATTTGCAACTTAGAGTCGTCCGGATCAGTGTCAAAGCTTGCATCGACGTAACCCTTTACGACGAGCTCTTCATCACCTTCATAAACGAGAAACATTTCCTTAGTCCTTTTCAAGTACTTAAGGATATTCTTGACCGCTGCCCAGTGCTCCATTCCAGGATCACTTTGAAACCTTCCGGCTATACTTATGGCAAGGCTGACATCGGGTCTTGTGCACAGCATTGCATACATGATAGAGACTATGGCTGAAGCATAGGGGATGACACTCATCTTTTCTCTATCTTCTGCAGTCACTGGGCATTGAGTCTTACTCAACTTCACACCTTGTAACACAGGCAAGAACCCCTTCTTGGACTAATCCATTGTGAACTTCATCAAAACTTTATCAAGGTATGTGCTCTGTGAAAGTGCTATTAAGCGTCTCGGTCTATCTCTATAGATCTTAATGCCTAATATCAAAGCAGCTTCTCCTAGGTCCTTCATTGAAAAACTCTTGTTCAAATATTCCTTCACGCTTTCCAACAATTCTATACTGTTTCCAATCAGCAATATGTCATCCACATATAATATTAGAAATGCTATAGACCTCCCACTCACTTTCTTGTAAATACAAGCTTCTCCATAAACTTGTATAAACCCAACCGCTTTGATCACCTCATCAAAGCGCTAATTCCAACTCCGAGATGCTTGCACCAGCCCATAAATGGATCGCTGGAGTTTGCAAACTTTGTCAGCATTCTCTGGATCGACAAAACCTTCTGGCTGCATTATATACAACTCTTCCTCAAGGAAACCATCGAGGAACGTTGTTTTGACATCCGTCTTCCAAATGTCATAGTCAAAATAAGCAGCTATTGCCAACATGATTCTGACAGACTTAAGGACTTAAGCATCACTACGGGTGAGAATGTCTCATCGTAGTCATCTCCTTGAACTTGTGAAAAACCCTTTGCCACAAGTCGAGCTTTATAGACGGTGACATTACCGTCCGCGTCTGTCTTCTTCTTAAAGATCCATTTGTTCTGAATGACCTTTCGCCCTTCAGGTAATACTTCCAAAGTCCATACTTTGTTTTCATACATGGATCCCATCTCGGATTTCATGGACTCTAACCATTTCCCAACTAGGTAGAAAAAAAATAAGAAAACTATGCCTAGGCATATATTAATGTAACTACAGTTTAATCGTAGGCATATGTAGACACTTTATTTTTTTTAATCGGCAAGCATATATATAGGTATTATCACCGTCCCTGAAGGGGGTCACACTCTGAAGCTGCGTATTGGCTCTCTTTAAACATCCCACCACACTCTCAAACATTAATGAGGGGATAGCTACCCCTCTCTTGCCCCGGACCGGCATAACCCTAGCCTGGTTGACCCGGAAAGCTACCCCTTTGACTTTCACTCGACGGTCCTTGACCAATTGACTGTTCTACCTAGTTGTGATAGGTCAGCCCCTGGGAACATTTTAAAACCAAGTTTGGGCCCAACCAACCACAAGAGTCCCTCCGGGTCGAGCCTTCGTCATAGTTCCCCCCTCTAAGTGTTGACGGTAGTGTCGTCCGTGAAGGGGGTCACTCTTCGCAGCTGCGTGTTGGGTGTTTGAACCTATCACCACACATTTAGACATGTATGAGGACCCAATGCAAGTTTTGGTGGGATTGCCAGCCCCCCAGGCCCCCGAGTGACCTAACCCTAGGCCGATTGACACGGAAAGTGGGGGTAGCTTTCTCTATTGGAGCAAAACACCAAACTAATAATTAAACATTTCACACCGAACACTTGATTTTTAATTGCTATCCAGTGATATAAACATTAAACAAACATACATGAGCAACCAATGCAACTATAACGGCAAAAATGCCGAACGGACTTCGATATTATCTATCACCGTCCGTGAAGGGCATCACACTCCGAAGCTGCGTATCACCTCTTTAAACATCCCACCACACTCTCAGACATTTATGAGGGCACAAGGCAAGTTTTGATGGCATAGCTACCCCTCTCTGGCCCCGGACCGGCCTAACCCTAGCCTGGTTGACCCGGAAAGCTACCCCCTTTGACTTTCCCTAGACAACCCTTGACCAATTGACTTTTCTACCTAGTTGTGATAGGTCAGCCCCTGGGAACATTTTAAAACCAAGTTTGGGCCCAACCAACCACAAGATTCCCTCCGGGTCGAACCTCCGTCGTAGTTTCCCCCCTCTAAGTGTTGACGGTAGTGTCGTCCATGAAGGGGGTCACTCTCCGGAGCTGCGTGTTGGGTGTTTGAACCTATCATCACACATTTAGACATGTATGAGGACCCAATGCAAGTTTTGGTGGGATTGCCAGCCCCCTAGACCCCCGAGTGACCTAACCCTAGGCCGATTGACAGGGAAAGTGGGGGGTAGCTTTCTCTATTGGAGCAAAACACCAAACTAATAATTAAACATTTCACACCAAACACTTGATTTTTAATTGCTATCCAGTGATATAAACATTAAACAAACATACATGAGCAACCAATGCAACTATAACGGCAAAAATGTCGAACGTTACTTCGGTATTATCACCGTCCGTGAAGGGCGTCACACTCCGAAGTTGCGTATCGCCTCTTTAAACATCCCACCACACTCTCAGACATTTATGAGGGCACAAGGCAAGTTTTGATGGCATAGCTACCCCTCTCTAGCCCCGGACCGGCCTAACCCTAGCCTGGTTGACCCGGAAAGCTACCCCCTTTGACTTTCACTAGACAACCCTTGACCAATTGACTTTTCTACCTAGTTGTGATAGGTCAGCCCCTGGGAACATTTTAAAACCAAGTTTGGGCCCAACCAACCACAAGATTCCCTCCGGGTCGAACCTCCGTCGTAGTTTCCCCCCTCTAAGTGTTGACGGTAGTGTCGTCCATGAAGGGGGTCACTCTTCGGAGCTGCGTGTTGGCTGTTTGAACCTATCACCACACTTTTAGACATGTATGAGGACCCAATGCAAGTTTTGGTGGGATTGCCAGGCCCCCAGGCCCCCGAGTGACCTAACCCTAGGTCGATTGACATGGAAATTTAGGGGGGGTAGCTTTGTCTATTGGAGAAAAACACCAAACTAATAATTAAACATTTCACACCGAACACTTGATTTTTTAATTTCTATCCAGTGATATAAATATTAAACAAACATACATGAGCAACTAATGCAACTATAACGGCAAAAATGTCGAACGTTACTTCGGTATTATCGCCGTCCGTGAAGGGGGTCACACTCCGAAGCTGCGTATCGCCTCTTTAAACATCCCACCACACTCTCAGACATTTATGAGGGCACAAGGCAAGTTTTGATGGCATAGCTACCCCTCTCTCGCCCTGGACCGGCCTAACCCTAGCCTGGTTGACCCGGAAAGCTACCCCCTTTGACTTTCACTAGACGGCCCTTGACCAATGGACTTTTCTACCTAGTTGTGATAGGTCAGCCCCTGGGAACATTTTAAAACCAAGTTTGGGCCCAACCAACCACAAGATTCCCTCTGGGTCGAACCTCCGTCGTAGTTCCCCCCTCTAAGTGTTGACGGTAGTGTCGTCCGTGAAGGGGGTCACTCTCCAGAGCTGCGTGTTGGGTGTTTGAACCTATCACCACACTTTTAGACATGTATGAGGACCCAATGCAAGTTTTGGTGGGATTGCCAGCCCCCGAATGACCTAACCTAGGCCGGTTGACACGAAAATTTGCGGGGGTAGCTCCGGTGTTATCGCATTCCGTGAAGGGGGTCGCACTCCAGCGTTATCGTCATCAATGAAGGGGGTCATACTCCGATGTTATCGCCATCCGTGAAGGGGGTCACAGTTCGATGTTATCGTCATCCATGAAGGGGGTAACACTCCGGTGTAATTTGCCATGTGATGACATATAGGCCTACATATGATCTATGTCTATGGTTTAAGTGAAGGTATATGTAGGACACGTGGCAGAACATGCCTACGGTTGAACCGTAGGCATAGCTACCATCTATGCCTACGTGGCCCAGAGGCATAGCTACCATCTATGCCTACGGGGCCCGTAGGCATACTCTGCCACGTGTCCCACAGTAACATGTCTATGGGGCCCATCGGCATAGATTTAACGGAGGCAGCCTTCCGTCAGCCTCTAAGGTTGTATGACGATGGCCCAGGATATGCCTACGGGGCCGTAGGCATAGGTGTGCGATTTGCCGACGGTTTTTGTATGCCTACGGGACCCATAGGCATATTTAGGATGTTGCCGACGGCCGATATATGCCTACGGTTTCGGCTAACTCGTGGCTTAGCTAAAACTTTGCCTACGGGCACCGTAGGTATAAGTTTGGCCATAGACATATTCGATTATTCCTGTAGTGCGTGTGTACCTCCATGAATGACGCCCCAAGAAGGAAACGACACCAGAGCGTCGCCGTCATCCGATCTACTGATCTAGGGTTTCCCCCGGAGGTAGCAGAGAGTGGCCTTAAACTTCTCCTCGGTGATGCCTTCAGGAAGGGAACGACGTAGACAGCGCCGCCATCGCCGGCCTTGGCAATAGCCGAAGGCAAGCTTTCACAAATCAACACTGCCATACAGACCAAGATGATTCATATGTGAAGGTGGGTCGATCAACTTGTCGAGCGATCCACGCTTACGACGGTAAAAGGGTTCCGCCCTGTGGCGCGGATGCGCTGGACCGGCTCAAAGCCGATCTGCTTGTTGATGTTGGTGGCTATGAACGTTGATTTGGGCATCGGATTTCATTTCTTTTTTACTCGCTGGATTAAGGGATCTAGAATTTATTTGGTGGCTAAAGAAAATATAATCTAATAGAAATTTCGAAATTTAGATCTAAACTAATCTAAAGAACAAATCTAATCTTTGATCAGATCGGGTGTCGTGCCTCCCGGGGAGGAAACTAATCTCCGTGAAGACGGCGCGCTACAGAAGTGGTCGAATGTCCTACGATTGACGCTGTTGAACAAATCTTTTTAATACCATGCATGTAGAAATTGTAGGATGGCTAACGATCCTGGTGTGAGACTGTTGAGGTATATATAGAATACAATATGAGGAAGATAGACTTGGAGTAGATGGCAAATCGTACATGATTTAAACCTATTCTATCTATGACTCCTAATCGCTAACTTAAACATAATTATACTTCTAACAATGGCCTCGGAGGATAGATACCCTTCCTAATCTAGGTTTTGTAACAATGCATATCATTGGCAGGGTCATGAAAGATTAAAAGACACGACAAATCAATGTGGAAAACTGAAGCAAGACATGTACTTAACCCATTTCTTACAATCTCGCGAGCGCAAATGCATTTTCCATCAGGAATTGTGGCATGCACAAGCTCATACTATTTATTCCAAATCTCTGAAAAATTAAATCGTAGCTCGTGGGCGTCTACATCATGGCTCTAGTTCAAATACCCATGCTAAATATTGAAATCAACAAATGACTGGATTTAAGACGGTTCTCTAATCACGTGTCAAATCAGAATTGCTCTTCCATATTAAACGCTCACTTGTGCTCTCTTCATGCTCCATGCCCTGAGCTGAGGCACTCTGACAGTGGCACTGCCATTGTTAAATGCATACATGTGGGGCTGATGGTCGTCGTCGACCAGTGACACTGGGTAAACTCTAGCCATGATGCAGACCCTGCCACCGCCGCCGAAGCTCTCCACCGCAGACCGATCAATCTGCACAGCGGTGTACATTTTCAGTTCTGCAGGGAGTGAACATATAACACGAGAAATGACACGAAAGCCACCCAACTCACCAAAGTTCGGAGAGAGATCTTCCTTTCCTTTTCAAGGTCAAATTCAAAGAAGCCTCCGTAGGCTGGTGTGTCCAGTCCTGGTGTCAGGGAAGACCTGCGCAAAGAAACGGAATTTTTCTTTTTAGTTTCCTTCCGGACATCAATAAATACAGACATTTGTGGAAAAGAGTACCAAAGATTAAGGCAAAAAGCACTAACCTTCTTAAATCAGAGCACAGGAGGATCATGTAATTTTTCTGTGACTTGTAAACTCTGAAGTGCAGAACAGTGTGCTCCTCCATGTTGTCGGAGGCCAGAATAACAAGTCCAAATGGCCCTACGCCACCATGAACCGATGCATCCTCTTCCTGGCAATGCTTTCGGGGGTCGAAAAGCCAGGAAGGATCAAAAGGTTCGGCGTCATCAATGGACGCCGGCTCAAATTCTACCTCAACGTCAGCCTGTTTCAAGAAAATGATGTGCCTGATTTGCTACAGCTGCTCTCAAAAAAACACAAAACACCTCCATATGTATTAACAATTATCGGAAGACCCTGCAACTTTTATCGGCATGCCTCTTTCTGTAGTAAAAACATTCTTTGGAAGACCAGGTAAGAACGTTTGTGAAAAGGAAACTACCTGCAAGGTGTCAATTCCCTTAATCTCAAATAGATCCCCCTTCTTCAGCTCTAGTTCATGATGGTTGATTTCATTTCTTCGAAGGGATTCAATCTCTTCAACAGGCCATTGCAGCAACCGTTTGCCATCATTGTCTAACCAAATTGTCCTAGGGAATGACTAGATGTATAATAGAAAAACTGAGGTTAAAGATGTTTCACTGATTTGTTAAATTATTATTTCAATATGGCGCAATTACAAGCAAATAAGAGCATATTTTCTTACATGGATTCCTGCCCAGCCTTTTGCAACATCATCTAGAGAAGTATCCATCTCGGTAGTCCAAGCCCATATTATCCGCCTTCCATGTTTCGAGTCAAAGAACGTTTTTGAAGCATAGAAATTGCCATAATCGATCCTCAGCCATAGTCGACTATCATCTAGGACAATATCTGGCACAAAGGCATCACGTTTGAGATCATAAACCCCAATCATGTACACATCTTGAAAGAAATTGCCCATCTTGAGGACATGCTTGGCGCCATTTGGGATTGTTGAAGACATATCCAGTCCATTGTTACTTCCGGGTAGTACCGCGAAGAAATCCAGGCACTCAAACATACGGGTAGCATTGGATGAATACAATGGGTGGTCAACTCTAGTCCAGTTCAAGAAATCTTCACTCTTGTACAAAAGTGCAGCACCGTAGCCGTTCAGCTCAGCACCAACAGCTATTCTCCATAGGCCATCCGGCCCGATCCAACCGGTTGTTGGATCCCTGAACTGCCCCGAGTTCAAGCCTGGTACACCTGATTGGATCACTGGGTTATTGCCTGCTTTGGTCCATTCCCTTAGGTACGGATCAGACCGGTTTTTGGGAAGCGCAATGTTTTGGACCTGATGCTTCTCTATGTCGATGACACCAGTGTATATGATGACCGGTTGATCACCAGATACAATCGTGGCAGAGCCGGACCAGCAACCTTTTATGTCATTTGGGGTATCCGGTTGTATTGCGGGTTCAAGAGTGATCCAGTTAACAAGGTCTGTTGAGACCGAATGGCCCCAAACTATGTTGAGAGAGGTATTGGGATTGAAGGAGCCATCAGGGTTATATTGGTAGAATTCATGGTAGATACCATTGTAGTACATTGGTCCTGAAATGTTTATAAATACAGTATAAGATAGAATGCTGCAATTTTCCTCTCTTTCCAACTTAAAAGTGTTTGTGCCTGAGATATTCATACCACATGGATCTTTTGTGTTGTCATAGATTTCCAAGGAAAGCCAGTCCATCAAATATATGAGGAAAAAAATGAGAGAATGTCAATGACTTGCAACAAATGTACAATTAATAGGGTATGATTATTGATAGAAACAGGACCAAAGATAGTCTAGATTTTAAAATATGCTAGTACGTAGTTCATTACTTTTGTATGAGCATACTAAATCTGTCTAATATAATTCGGACACATGATGTAAGACCCTTTTTTCAGCGTTATAATCTTACATAGTTTTTGTCCATGGCCTTGTTTTCTCTCTGCCTATGGTTGGATCAACTCCACCTCTTTTTCCACATTGACATACACCCATTCAATATGTCGCAATATCCACCCCCCCCCCCCTCCTATTTAAATGATTTATATTGCCTCTGTACATCCACTTACAAAGCAAACTTTATCCAAATAGGTTGGAAAACCCAGGAAAATTGTTGAAGCCTCTTCCAATAAAATGAAAGCGAAATCTACAAAAATCTCTCTGCCCATAGTTCAAATATTTTGTGTAAGCTCCTATTCAAATTTTGCCAAATTAGCCAAATTTTACGATTTGGGTTTTGCGGAAGCATGTAAGGAACATGGCTATCATCGTACGAGTACTATGGTAGCATTACTCAAAATCTGAATGCAGCAGCGCCTACACCAAGCACACCAAGCACGCCAAATCAGAGAGACCGTACGATTGGCGACAAACAAAACTGAACAGATGACCCAGAAAATTGAACAGAGAGGAAGCTTAAAAAGGAACCTGAGACATAAACATACCGTTGATCCAGTTTTTGGGAGGCTGGAGGTGGTAGGCGGTCCTGTACCTCTCGCTTACAGTGGAGGGGACCTTTGTTGAAGACTGTGAGCAGAAGAAAAAGACTCCTCCATTGCTGCAGGGCCATGCCTAAGAAATTTGGGAACCAGCACGAAAGCTCAAGTATTAGGGAGGCCCTAATTTTGTGAGAAGAAAGAGGGGAGGCGAGGGAAGCGTGGTGCTGCGCCATGGGCTTGGTGCTGGGCGAGACTACAAGATTATTATATTATTAACAAGATATACTTGCTTACATTATTGATAAAATGATACAGGAACAGCTTTACACCCCTCAATAGTTTGAAAATGAACCGTTCGAAAACTAGCCGTTTTGAATTACAATGGATTCAAACAGTAGTTACAACTTACTCCATGACATTGTAAAAAAAAAAAATATTTGGTTGAGTGGAGTTCAGGTGAGACGCTTTAGGCGCGAAACGAAAAGTAGTTACTGAAACACAGAGTGGGTGAACATGGCAAACAGAGAGCGAGCGAAACAGAGTGTAACTAAAACAAATGCTTGGTACTGTACGTCTTATAAGTTTAAGATTAAATTTCAAATCGTAAAAGAAAGAGCAGCTTTAGTGTTAGGAGGAAAGTGAGCGAATATCGTCTTAGGCTTAATTACCACGAGTTGGAAGAGAAGGCTGGTGGAGAAGATGCACGCGAGGCCACCAAGCCAGCTGCAGCAGCCAACAGCAGGACAAGAAACCAATTAATCTGATGAAACAAGTCGTAGCTAATGAACTTGACCAACAACAATGGAACAGTAGATGAACTTACACTGTCAAGGCAGACATCGATCAAGAGTAAGTTGACAGCAGCAGCAACAGCAGCATATTCCAGCCAGCGGAAGACACTCCATTAAGTCAGTCAAACATACACTTGGCAATCTGCGGAAGAAGAAAGTAAAGTCGGGAGGGGAGAAGCCCTCACCTTGCACGGTCATCGCCATCGCCTCCGGCGGGCGGCGGAGCGCGCAAATCTTAGCTTCCCGGCGAGCAGCAGAGGGAGCGCGGTCACCTTGGCTTGAACTACTGCAGGTCAGGTAGGTGGGTGGGACGCATGTTTCTTGTGCGCTCACTTGCTCAACTAGTAATTCTGTGTGGCCGACATGGGTAGGTCCCTGCTACTGTTTTGTTTTTTCGAACACCTTATTATCTTAAAATGTAGCATTAAGCGGATAAAAAACATTATGAGTAACATCCGGTCTCTGCATAATTAAGATGTATCCGTGCTACTGTTTTGTGATGCTACCGTGTCTTTTTCACCTCTTTTTTGTTTGAGACAAGTGTCTTTTTCACCTGTGCTCCAAACGTAGATTAAATCCATCCACACATGTGAATGTGAATGTGATTGTGATTGTGATGTGCTGCTGCTGGGCCGTTCGTAATGAGCCGTGGAAAATGACTCATCCACCCACATGCTGCTCCTCGTGCAGCACGTAGATCCATCCTATCATTGTACTACCTAGGTGCTGCTGGATCTGTCCCCTCCTGTCATCTTCGCTTCCTCGAGCTGTTTAGCTGAGAGCGAGTTGTTGTGTTGTGTGGTGGCATCTGTCCCAGTCAGCCAACGTTTGTCCACTTCTCCTCTGACTTCCCACAAACACGTATGTGGAAGGCCAACTCGAACGCATGATCTCAAACGAATGTCTGTTTTGTTCGAATTCCGTTCGTTTGGAACGGTCAATGGGGTAGTGTCCAGGTCTTTTTTGGATGCGATAGCCGTTTGCCCAACACGCGGACGCATCCTTCGGCCTCATCCCGTCCGCCTCCCGATTTAAACACACATATTCGAATAAACCACGTTCACGCCGACAACACAGTCAGCCTATACGACCTCGCCGGCAACACAGCCAACCTTCAAAATGAATAGTTTTGTCGCTGGCAACACAGCCAGCCTACACAACCTCGTCGGCAACACAGCCAGCCTTCAAAATGAATAGTTTTCTCACCGGCACACAGCCAGCGGCCGGCACCCGTTGCCACAGCCGAACACACCGCCTAGTTTGGGTCGTCAGCGTCGAACATCTCTTTCTGCCGGGCCTCGAACCAGCTTCTCGTCTTTTTGCTCATCTTGCTCAAGTCGACGCTCATGATCGCTAGCGCCACCTCCTTTGCTTTGGTTGCGGCATTGGCTGCGTTGATGTCGAGCTGCCTCTGCCTGGCCACGACATTGGTGGCCTCGATGTCGAGTTGCCTCTGCGTGGACGCCTCCTCCATGTCGATCTTCCTCTTCTTGGCCGCCTCCTTCATCTCAAGCTTCTTCGTTTAAAGCTATATGTATTGCTTCATTTGCTCCTCCTTGCCTTGTCGCTTTTTCTCGTCCCTAACTTCCTTTTGAGACATCATGTCGTGCAAAGTCTCATGCAAGGCAAAGGATTTCGCATCACGCTTGTCGTCCATCTTGGAGTTGGTCTTTCCCCTCGGCCTCTTCAACTCCTCACCGTCTCCACCTCCGGCCAACTCGGTCGTCTTCTTTCCTCTCTTCCTTTGAAGTTCGTGGTACTAATCTTTGAACTTAGGACAATTGTTGACGATCGTCCAATAATGCGTGAGAGTGAATGACTGTTCATTGTGCCAGGCCTTGAATACTTCCAAAGATTGAAATGCCTACACGATCAAACAAGAATTGGACATGCAAACATAGAGAAGCCCCTCGGCCTCAGTCGTAGCAATGAAAGCTAAGATGCCATACCGTGTCCCCAATGTCGAGACCACTCACGGGGCGTGCTTCAACACTTTCAAGTGCGGCTTGATACTTGTTGCATTCTTGTTGGATGAACAACCACCTCTTGTGAATTGAGTTGATTCTACGATTGCTCGTAAATTGGTATGGCGGAAACAACTTTCTTTCATGGAATGTTTTGTGAACTCTTGTCCAAAAAACAATTCCCTTTTGTTGCGCACCGACCCTCGGATCTTGGCCAATCTCCTTCCAACTTTCGCAACTCAACTTTGTTGGGGAACGTCGCATGGGAAACAAAAAATTTCCTATGCACACGCAAACCTATCCATGGTGATGAGCATCTACGAGAGGGAGAGTGGATCTACGTACCCTTGTAGATCGCTAAGCGGGAAGCGTTAAGAAACGCGGTTGGTGTAGTCGAACATCTTCGCGATCCAAATCGCCGAGCGTCCCGCGATCTCATCACGATCCGTCCCGCGATCCAATCACGATCCGTCCCGCGAACACATCATGACCCGTCCCGCGAACTCATCACGATCCATCTCACGATCTTGATCACGATCTGTCCCGCGAACTCATCACGATCCGTTCCGTGATCTCATCACGAACCGTCTCGCGATCTCGATCACGGTCCTTCCGATCTAGCGCCGAACGGACGGCACCTCCGCGTTCAACACACGTCCAGCTTGATGACGATATCCACCATCTTGATCCAGCAAGAGGAGGTGGAGGGGAGAGAGAGTTCACCGGCAGCGTGACGGCGCTCCGGTGATGGTGGTGGAGCAATTTCGGCAGGGCTTCGCATCTAAGCACTGCGGAACTACGATCTAGAGGAGAAACTATGCACTGGTGGAACGGGTAGCACGTGACCGGAAATTCTGTCCAAAAACCACCCAATCCACTAGTATATATAGGACGAGAGGAGAGGAGAGGCAGCCAAGGCCTTTGGGTCGGCCGAAATAGGAGGTGGGAAGCAATCCTACTTCACCTCCAATCCTAGTTGGAGTAGGATTGCCTCCTGTTGGCTGATTTTCCACTTTTTGCTTTAGGACTTTCTCTCCTGCGCCATGGGCCTTTGTGGCTGTTTTCCCAGCCCACTAAGGGCTGGTTATTATTATCCCACAGCCCATGGACCTCTTGGGGTCGAAATACCCCTCCCGGAGGCCTCCCGGTACACTACCGGCACTCCCGGTACACTACCGATCAGACCGAAACTTTTCCGGAAACCAAACTGGGACTTCCTATATATGAATCTTTACCTCCGGACCATTCCGGAGCTCCTCGTGACGTCCCGGATCTCATCCGGGATTCCTAACAAACTTCGGTCACCACCATACATAACTCTATATTACCGAAACGTCACCGAACCTTAAGTGTGCAGACCCTGCGGGTTCGAGAACTATGTAGACATGACCGAGACACCTCTACGGTCAATAACCAATGGTGGGACCTGGATGTCCACATTGGTTCCTACATATTCTACGAAGATCTTTATCGGTTGAACCTCTATGTCAAGGATTCAGTTAATCCCGTACGATGTTCCCTTTGTTCTTCGGTATGTTACTTGCCCGAGATTCGATCGTCGGTATCTCCATACCTAGTTCAACCTCGTTACTGGCAAGTCTCTTTACTCGTTCCGTAATACAAGATCCTGCAACTAACAATTAGTCACATTGCTTGCAAGGCTCATTGTGATGTTGTATTACCGAGTGGGCCCTGAGATACCTCTCCGTCACACGGAGTAACAAATCCCAGTCTCGATCCATGCCAACTCAACAAACACCCTCGAAGATACCTGTAGAGCACCTTTATAGTCACCCAGTTACGTTGCGACGTTTGATACACACAAGGCACTCCTCCGATATCCGTGAGTTGCATGATCTCATGGTCATAGGAACATATACTTGACATGCAGAAAACAGTAGCAATAAACTGACACGATCATATGCTATGTTTGTAGTTTGGGTCTTGTCCACCACATCATTCTCCTAATGATGTGATCCCGTTATCAAATGACATCTCATGTCCATGGCTAGGAAACCTTAACCATCTTTTGATCAACGAGCTAGTCTACTAGAGGCATACTAGGGACATGGTTTTGTCTATGTATCCACACATGCATTTAAGTCTCCGATCAATACAATTATAGCATGGATAATAAATGATTATCATGAACAAGGAAATATGATAATAACTAATTTATTATTGCCTCTAGGGCATATTTCCAACAGTCTGCCACTTGCACTAGAGTCAATAATCTAGTTCACATCACTATGTGATTCGCATTGTTATGAATCTAACACCCAATGAGTTCTAGGGCTCGATAATGCTTTGCATGTGAGAGAGGTCTTATAGTCAACGGGTCTGCGATATTCAGATCCATGTGTACTTTGCAAATTTCTATGTCAAAAAAAAAAACACCGCTACCACACTCCACTTGGTACTATTCCAAATGGCTGCTCCACTATACGTATCCAGATTGCTACTACGAGTCATCCGGATTGGTGTTAAAGCTTGCATCGACGTAACTCTTTACGACGAACTCTTTATCACCTCCATAATCGAGAAACATCTCCTCAGTCTTTTAGTTACTAAGGACAATCTTGACCGCTGTCCAGTGCTCCATTCCAGGATCACTTTGAAACCTTCCAGCCATACTTATGGCAAGGCTGACATCGGGTCTTGTGCACAGCATTGCATACATGATAGAGCCTATGGCTAAAGCATAGGTGATGACACTCATCTTTTTTTTATCTTCTGCAGTCACTGGGCATTGAGTCATACTCAATTTTATACCTTACAAATCAGGCGAGAACTCTTTCTCTGACTGATCCATTTTGAACTCTTTCAAAATCTTGTCAAGGTACGTGCTCATTGAAAGTCTCATCAAGTATCTTGATCTATCTCTATAGATCTTGATGCTCACAATTAGGTAGCTTTATCCAGGTCTTCCTTTGAAAAATCACTTTTCAAACAACCATTTATGCTTCCCAGAAATCCTACATTATTTCCGATCAACAATATGTCATCCACATATACTTATCAGAAATTCTATAGTGCTCCCACTCACTTTATTGTAAATACAAGTTTCTCGTAAACCTCGTATAAACCTTAAAACTTTGATCACCTCATCAAAGCGTATATTCCAACTCCGAGATGCTTGTTTCAGTCCATACAAGGATCACTAAAGCTTGCACACCTTTTAGCATCCTTAGGACTAACAAAACCATCCGGTTGTATCACATACAACCTTTCCTCAAGTAAACAGTTAAGGAAACGATGTTTTGACATCCATCTGCCAGATTTCATAATTGAAAACACAGCAACTGCTAACATAATTCCAACAGACTTTAGCACCACTACGAGTGAGAAAGTCTCATCGTAGTGAGAAAGTCTCATCGTAGTCAACTCCTTGAACTTGTCACAAACATCTTTGCAACAAGTCGAGCTTTACAAATAGTGACATTCACCATCAGTGTTTGTCTTCATTTTAAAGATCCATTTGTACTCAACGACCTGCCGTCCAACGAGCAAGTCTACCAAAGTCTACACTTGGTTTTCATACATGGATCCTATCTCGGATTTCATGGCCTCCAACCATTTGTCGGAATCCGGGCCCATCATCGCTTCTCCATAGCTCGTAGGTTCATCGTTGTCCAACAACATGATCTTCAAGACAGAGTTGTCGTACCACTTAGGAGCAGTACACATCCTTGTCGACCTACGAAGTTCGATAGTAACTTGATCCTGAAGCTTCATGATCATCATCATTACCTCTTCAACTAACGTAGGCTTCATAGAAACATCTTTCTGTGCTGCGCTTCTCTCTGGTTGAACAAAGGTTCAACAACCTCATCAAGTTCTATCTTCCTCCCACTCAATTCTTTCGCGAGAAACATTTCCTCGAGAAAGGATCCATTTAAACAACAAACACTTTGCACTAGGATCTGATATTGAAGGTTCACCCAACTGATCTTAGGGTATTCTATGAAGATGCATTTGTCCGCCTTGGGTTCGACCTCATTAGGTGAAAACAATTTTCCACACAAGTGTCACAGCCCCAAATATTAAGAAATGACAGCTTAGGTTTCTATCAAACCATAATTTACAAGGTGTCATCTCAACGGATTTAGATGATGCCCTATTTAAAGTGAATGTTGTTGTCTCTAATGCATAACCCCAAAAATTATAGTAGTAAAACGATAAGAGACATCACAGTATGCGCTATATCAATAGAGCATGACTATGATGTTCGGACACACCATCACACTATGGTGTTCTAGGTGGCGTTAGTTGTGAAACAAATTTCACATTGTCTCAAGTTGTATGCCAAACTCGTAACTAAGATATTCACCTCCACGATCATATCGTAGTTATTTTTATCTTCTTGTCACGATGATCTTAAACTTCACTCTAAATTTGCTTGAACCTTTCAAACGATTCAGACTTGTTTTTCATTAAGTAAATATACACTATATTTACTCAAATCATCAGTGAAGGTAAGAAAATAACGATATCCACTGCACGCTACAAGACTCACTGGATTGCATACATCAACATGTATCATTTCCAATGAATCACTTGCCCGCTCCATCCAACGAGGTCCTTTAGTCATCTTGCCCAAGAGGCATGGTTCGCATGTCTCAACTGATTCGAAATCGAATGAGTCTAAAGATCCATCAGCATGGAGTTTCTTCATGCGCTTTATACCAATATGACATTTTGCGGCAATGCCACAAATATGTAGTACTATCATTATTAGCTTTGTATCTTTTGACATCAATGTTATGAACATGTGTATTACTACAATCAAGATTTCAACAAACTATTCTCACTGGGTGCATGACCATTGAAGTTATTATTCATGCAAACAGAATAACCATTATTCTCTAATTCAAATCAATAACTGTATTGCAACAAACATGATCTAATCATGTCCATGCTCAACGCAAAACACCAAATAACATTTATTCAGGTTCGTCACTAATCCTGAAGGTAGAGAGAGCATGCGATGTTGATCACATCAACCTTGGAAACACTTCCAACACATATCGTCACCTCACCCTTAGCTAGTTCTCCGTTTATTCTATAGCTTTTATTTCGAGTTACTAACATTTAGCAACCGATATCAAATAACATTTAGCTAGTTCCCAGGTGCTACTAGGAGTACTAGCAAGGTACACATCAATAACTCGTATATCAAATATACTTCTGTCGATGTTGCCAGCCTTCTTATCTACCAAGTATCTAGGGTTGTTCCGCTTCGGCGACCGTTCACCTCATAACAGAAGCACTTAGTCTCGGGTTTGAGTTCAACTTTGGGTTGCTTCACTGGAGCAGCAACTGACTTGCTATCCATCAAGTTTCCCTCCTTGCTCTTGCCCTTCTCGAAACTAGTGGTTTGGTTAACCATCAACACTTGACGCTCCTTCTTGATTTCTACCTTCGCGGTGTCAAAACATCGCGAACAGCTCAGGAATCATTATTTCTATCCCTGGCAATTTATAGTTCATCACTAAGTTCTAGTAGCTTAGTGATAGTGACTTGGAGAACTATGTCAATCACTATCTTATCTGGAAGATCAACTCCCACTTGATTCAAGCGATTGTAGCACCCAGACAATCTGATTACATGCTCAACGATTGAGCTCTTCTCTTTCATCTTGCAGGCAAAGAATCTTGTTGGAGATCTCATATCTCGCAACACGGGCACGAGCCTGAGATCCTAATTTCAGCTCTTAGGAACATCTCATATGTTCCGTG
Organism: Hordeum marinum; assembly: GCA_022496015.1. Classification (NCBI taxonomy): domain Eukaryota; kingdom Viridiplantae; phylum Streptophyta; class Magnoliopsida; order Poales; family Poaceae; genus Hordeum; species Hordeum marinum. The sequence goes on along the minus strand of CM039676.1, from coordinate 516,318,100 downwards.
ACGTTCAAAACGTTTTTGGAGCCTCAATTCTAAGCCGTAACGCATGATGCACTAAACTATCAAGTAGTCATCAGAACGTGCCTGTCAGATGTTCACAACATCTACAGACGACGCTAGAGGGGTTGGCGCACCGAGCGGTGCATTAAGGACATAAGCCTTCTGTGCAGCAATAAGGACAATCCTCAGATCACGGACCCAGTCAGCAATATTACTACCATCATCTTTCAATTCTATTTCTCTAGGAACATATAAAAAATACAAGGGAGCTACAGCGTGAGCTAGTAATCTACAACATAATTTGCAAAGACACTTTGACTATGTTCATGATAATGAGTTCAATTAATCATATTACTTAAGAACTCCCACTCAAGTTGACATTCCTCCGATCATTCGAGTGATACATGATCCAAATTCACCAACTCAAGTTCGATCATCACGTGAGTTGAGGTGGCTACAATGGTGAACATCATCATGTTGATCATATCTACTATATGACTCATGTTCGACCTTTCGGTCTCTTGTGTTCCAAGGCCATGTCTGTACATGCTAGGCTCGTCAAGTTTAACCCGAGTGTTCTGCACATGCAAATCTGGCTTGCACCCGTTGTATGTGAACGTAGAGTCTATCACACCCGATCATCACGTGGTGTCTCAACACGACAAACTTTCGCAACGGTGCACACCCGGGGAGAACACAATTTATCTTGAAATTAAGTGAGGGATCACCTTATAATGCTACCATCGTCCTAAGCAAAAAAAGGTGCATAAAAAGGATTAACATCACATGCAAATCATAAGTGACATGATATGGCCATCAACTTGTGCTTTTGATCTCCATCTAGAAAGCACCGGCATGATCTCCATCGTCACCGGCATGACACCATGATCTCCATCATCTTGATCTCCATCAACGTGTCGCCATCGGGGTTGTCACGCCCTGCATGCTTCTACTACTATTGCTACCGTAGCGATAAAGTAAAGCATTACATAGCGCTTAATGATTGACACGCAGGTCATAAAATAATTAAAGACAACCCTATGGCTCCTGCCGGTTGCCGTACTCATCGACATGCAAGTTGTGATAATCTATAGATCACATGATCATCTCATACATCACATATATCACATCATGTAATTGGCCATATCATATCACAACATACCCTGCAAAAACAAGTTAGACGTCCTCTAATTGTTGTTGCAAGTTTTACGTGGCTGCTACGGGTATCTAGCCAGAACGATTCTCACCTACGCATAAACCACAATGGTGATACATAGATTGCTTTTCAACCTTCTCAAGGACCGCCTTTGTCGGATCCGATCCAACTAAAGTAAGAGAAACTGTCACCCGCAAGCCATCTAAGCAACAAGTTGCGTCGAGGGAACCGGTCTCTCGTAAGCGTACGAGTAATGTTGGTCCAGGCCGCTGTTGGGAGACGTAGTAGTAAATCAAAATTTTCCTACGTTCACCAAGATCTATCTATGGAGAAACCAGCAACGAGAGGGGAGAGATTGCATCTTCATACCTTTGAAGATCGCTAAGCGGAAGCGTTACAAGAACGCGGTTGATGGAGTCGTACTCGCAGCGATTCAGATCGCGGTAGATCCGATCAAGTGCCGAACGGACGGCACCTCCGCGTTCAACACACGTGCAGCCCGGTGACGTCTCCAACACCTTGATCCAGCAAGGAGGAAGGAGAGGTTGGGGAAGGGCTCCAACAGCAGCACGACGGCGTGGTGGTGGTGGAGTAGCAAGGTATTCCGACAGGGCTTCGCCTAAGCGCTGCGGAGGAGGAAGAAGAGAGGTAGGGCTTCGCCGTGAGAGAGAGAGATCAAATCTTGTCTCAAAACATCCAAAACCTCAAGTATATATAGGAGGAGGGACGTGGAGGGCTGGCTTGGCCTCTACTCCAAAGAGGAGATGGCCGGCCGAATTAAAGGGAGAGTCCACCTCCCACAAGGGAGGTGGATCTCCTCCTTTTAAATCCTTTTTGCCTTATCTCCTTATCTCCAGCCGCATGGGCCTTTAGCAAAAGTCTTGCCCAGCCCAATAAGGGCTGGCACACTTTATCTAACAGCCCATGTGGTCCTTTGGTCGTCACACCCCTCCCGGGGGTCCTCCGGCACCCTCCCGGCACTCCCGGTACACTACCGATGAGCCCGAAAACTTTCCGGTGACCAAAACTAGACTTCCTATATATCAATCTTTACCTCCGGACCATTCCGGAGCTCCTCGTGACGTCCGGGATCTCATCCGGGACTCCGAACAACCTTCGGTAATCACGTATACCTTTTCCCTATAACCCTAGCGTCATCGAACCTTAAGTGTGTAGACCCTACGGGTTCGGGAGACACGTAGACATGACCGAGACACCTCTCCGGTCAATAACCAACAGCGGGATCTGGATACCCATGTTGGCTCCCACGTACTCCACGATGATCTCATCGGATGAACCACGATGTCAAGGATTCAATCAATCCCGTATACAATTCCCTTTGTCTATCGGTATGATACTTGCCCGAGATTCGATCGTCGGTATCCCCATACCTTGTTCAATCTCGTTACTGGCAAGTCTCTTTACTCGTTCCGTAATACATCATCCCGTGGCTAACTCCTTAGTCACATTGAGCTCATTATGATGATGTCTTACCGAGTGGGCCCAGAGATACCTCTCCATCACACGGAGTGACAAATCCCAGTCTCGATTCGTGCCAACCCAACAGATACTTTCGGAGATACCCGTAGCGTACCTTTATAGCCACCCAGTTACGTTGTGACGTTTGGCACACCCAAAGTATTCCTACGGTATCCGGGAGTTACACAATCTCATGGTCTAAGGAAATGACACTTGACATTGAAAAGCTTTAGCAAACGAACTACACGATCTTTGTGCTATGCTTAGGATTGGGTCTTGTCCATCACATCATTCTCCTAATGATGTGATCCCGTTATCAACGACATCCAATGTCCATGGCCATGAAACCGTGACCATCTATTGATCAACGAGCTAGTCAACTAGAGGCTCACTAGGGACATGTTGTGGTCTATGTATTCACACATGTATTATGGTTTCCGGTTAACACAATTATAGCATGAACAATAGACAATTATCATGAACAAGGAAATACAATAATAACCATTTTATTATTGCCTCTAGGGAATATTTCCAATAGTCTCCCACTTGCACTAGAGTCAATAATCTAGTTCACATCACCATGTGATTAACACTTACATCACCATGTGATCATATCATCATGTGATTAACACCCAATAAGTTCTGGGGTTTGTTCATGTTCTGCTCGTGAAAGAGGTTTTTAGTCAGCGGGTCTGCGACATTCAGATCCGTGTGTACCTTTGCAAACTTTCCATTTCATATTTGTAGATACTGCTCCCACGCTCCACTTGGAGCTATTCCAAATGGCTGCTCCACTATACGTAGCCAGATTTCTACTAAGAGTCATCCGGATTGGAGTTAAAGCTTGCATCATCGTAACCCTTTACGATGAACTCTTTATCACCTCCATAATCGAGAAATATTTCCTTAGTTCTCAAGTTACTAAGGATAACTTTGACCGTTGTCCAGTGATCCACTCTTGGATTACTCTTGTACCCCTTGACAGACTCATGGCAAGGCACACACAGGTGCGGTACACAGCATGGCATACTATATAGAGCCTATGGCTAAAGCATAGGAGATGACATTCATCTTTTCTTTATCTTCTGCCGTGGTCGGGTATTGAGTCTTACTCAATTTCACACCTTACAATACAGTCAAGAACTCCTTCTTTGACCCATCTATTTTGAACTCCTTCAAAAACTTGTCAAGGTATGTCTTCGTCGAAAAAACTTATCAAGCGAATTGATCTATCCCTATAGATCTTGATGCTCAATAAAATAGTAGCTTTATCTGGGTCTTCCTTTGAAAAAAAACTTTTCAAACAACCCTTCATGCTCTTCCAGAAATTCTACATCATTTCCGATCAATAATATGTCAACTACATATTCTTATAAGAAATTCCATAGTGCTCCCACTCACTTTCTTGCAAATACAAGTTTCTCATAAACATTGTATAAACTTAAACACTTTGATCACCTCATCAAAGCATATATTCCAACTCCGAGATGCTTGCTCCAGTCCATAGAAGGATCGCTGGAGTTTGCATATTATTAGCATCCTTAGGATTGACAAAACCTTCTGGTTGTATCACATACAACTCTTCCTCACAGAAACCATTACGGAAACCTTGTTTTGTCATCCATCTGCCAGATTTCATAATCGAAAAATGCAGCAACTGCTAACAAAACTTTAATAGACTTTTAGCATCGCTACAGATGAGACAATCTCATCGCAGTCAACTCCTTGAACTTGGCGGAAACTTCTTTGCGACAAGTCGAGCTTTATAAACGGTGACATTTCACTATTAGCGTCTATGTTTATTTCAAAGGTCCATTTGTACTCAATGACCCACCATTCAACAGGCAAGTCTACCAAAGTCCATACTTGGTTTTCATACATGGATCCTTTCTCGGATTTCATGGCTCCTAGCCATTTGTTGGAATCCGGGCCCACCATCGCTTCTCCATAGTTCGTAGGTTCATCGTTGTCCAACAACATGATTTCCAAGACAGGGTTGTCGTACTACTCAGGAGCAGTACGCGTCCTTGTCGACCTACGAGGTTCGATAGTGACTTGATCCGAAGCTTCATGATCATCATCATTAACTTCCTTTTCAACTGAGTAGGCTCTACAGAAACATCTTTCTGTGTTGCGCTATTCTCTGGATGAAACAAAGGTTCAACAACCTTATCAAGTTCTATCTTCCTCCCACTCAATTCTTTCGAGAGAAACTCTTTCTCAAGACAGGACCCGTTCTTAGCAACAAACACCTTTTGCGCTTGGATCTGAGATAGAAGGTATACCCAATGTCTCATTAGGGTATTCTATGAAGATGCATTTGTCTGCTTTGAGTTCGAGATCGCTAGGTGAAAAACCCATTTTCACATAAGCGTCGCAGCCCCAAACATTAAGAAATGACAGCTTAGGCTTCTGTCAAACCATAATTCTCATGGTGTCATCTCAACAGACTTAGATGGTGCCCTGTTAAAGTGAATGGATTTGTCTTTAATGCATAACCCCATAACGATAGTGGTAAAACGATAAGAGACATCATAGTACTCACTATATCCAATAGAGCACGACTACGACGTTCGAACACACCATCACACTATGGTGTTCCAGGAGGCGTGAGCTGTGAAACAATTTCCACATTGTCTAAAATTGCATACCAAACTCGTAACTTAGATATTCACCTCCATGATCATATCATAGACATTTATCTTCTTGTCACAATGATCTTTAACTTCACTCTGAAACTCCTTGAAGCTTTCAAACATTTCAGATTCGTGTTTCATTAAGTAAATATCCCCATATTTACTCAAATCATCAGTGAAGGTAAAGAAAAACAACGATATCCACTGTGTGTTTCAACACTCATTGGACCACATACATCAACATGTATTAATTCCAATAAGCCACTTGCCCGCTCCATCATATTGGATGACAGGGTCTCAGTCATCTTGCCCAAGAGGCATGGCTCGCATGTCTCAACCGATTCGAAATCGAGTGAGTCAAAAAATCCATCATCATGGAGTTTCTTCATGCGATTTATACCAATATGACATTACGTGGCAGTGCCACAAGCATGTGGTACTATCATTATTAACTTTGTATCTTTTGGTACCAACGTTATGAACATGTGTACTACTACGATCATGATTCGATAAACCATTCCGAGTGGGTGCATGACCATTAAAGGCATTATCCATGTAAACAGAATAACCATTATTCTCTAACTTATATGAATAACCGTATCGCACTAATCATGATCTAATCACGTTCATGCTCAACGCAAACACCAAATAACATTTATTTAGGTTTATCACAAATCCCGAAGGTAGAGAGGGCGTGCGATGGTGATCACATCAATCTTGGAAATACTTCCAACACACATCGTCACCTTTCACCTAGCTAGTCTCCATTTATTCTGTAGCTTTTATTTCGAGTTGCTAACACTTAGCAACCGAACCGGTATCCAATACCCAGGTGCTACTAGGAGTACCAGCAAGGTACACATCACTAACACGTATATCAAATATACTTCCATCGACATTACCAGCCTTCTTATCTACCAAGCATCTAGGGTTTTTCCGCTTCAGCGAACATTCTCCTCATAACAGAAGCACTTAGTCTCGGGTTCGGGCTCAACCTTGGATTTCTTCACTAGAGCAACAACTGGCTTGCCATTCTCGAAGTTTTCCCTTCTTGCCCTTGCCCCTTTTGAAACTAGTGGTTTCACTTAACCATCAACACTTGATGCTCCTTCTTGATTTCTACCTTCGTGGTGTCAAACATCACGAACAACTCAGGGATCATCTTATCCATCCCTGGCATGTTATAGTTCATCACGAAGCTCTAGTAGCTTGGTGGCAGTGACTTGGAGAACTGCTTTAATCACTATCTCATCTAGAAGATTAACTCCCACTTGATTCAAGTGATTGTAGCACCCAGACAATCTGAGCACACGCTCACCGATTGAGCTATTCTCCTTTATCTTGCAGACAAAGAATCTTGTTGGAGGTCTCATACCTCTCAACATAGGCACGAGCCTGAGATCACAATCTCAGCTCCTAGAACATCTCATATGTTCCGTGACGTTCAAAACGTTTTGGAGCCTCAATTCTGAGCCGTAATGCATGACGCATTGAACTATCACGTAGTCACCAAAAAGTGCCTGTCATATGTTCACAACATCTACAGACAACGCTTGAGGGAGTGGTGCAGTTAGCGGTACATCAAAAACATAAGCTTTCTGTGCAGCAATGAGGACAATCCTCAGATCACGGACCCTGTCCGCATTATTGCTACCATCAACTTTCAACTTACTTTTCTCTAGGATTGTATCAATAAAACTGTGGAGCTACAGCGCGAGCTATCTACGACATAATTTGCAAGGACATTTTTAGACTAAGTTCATGATAATTAAGTTCACTTAATCAAATTATTAATGAACTCCCACTTAGATAGACATCTCTCTAGTCTTCCAAGTGATACATGATCCATGTCAACTAGCCCGTGTCCGATCATCACGTGAGACGGACTAGTCATCCATGGTGAACATCTCTATGTTGATCGTATCTTCTATACGACTCATGTTCGACCTTTCGGTCTTCCGTGTTCCGAGGCCATGTCTGTACATGCTAGGCTCGTCAAGTCAACCTAAGTGTTTCGCATGTGTAAATCTGGCTTACACCCGTTGTATGCGAACGTTAGAACCTATCACACCCGATCATCACGTGGTGCTTCGGAACGACGATCCTTAGCAACGGTGCACAGTTAGGGTGAACACCTTTCTTGAAATTTTATTGAGAGATCATCTTATTTACTACCGTCGTTCTATGCAAATAAGATGTAAACACGATAAACATCACATGCAATCAATATAGTGACATGATATGGCCAATATCATCTTGCTCCTTCGATCTCCATCTTCGGGGCACCATGATCATCACTGTCACCGGCACGACACCATGATCTCCATCATTGTGTCTTCATGAAGTTGTCTCGCCAACTATTACTTCTACTACTACAGCTAACGTTTAGCAATAAAGTAAAGTAATTACATGGCGTTTATGATTGACACGCAGGTCATACAATAATATAAGACAACTCCTATGGCTCCTGCCGGTTGTCATAGTCATCGACATACAAGTCGTGAACCCTATTACAAGAACATGATCAATCTCATACATCACAATGCATCACATCACATCCTTTTGGCCATATCACATCACAAGGCACATGCTGCAAAAACAAGTTAGACGTCCTCTAATTTGTAGTTGCAAGTTTTTACGTGGCTGCTATAGGTTACTAGCAAGAACGTTTCTTACCTACGTCAACACCACAACGTGATTTGCCAATTGCTATTTACCCTTCATAAGGACCCTTTTCATCGAATCCGATCCGACTAAGGTAGGAGAGACAGACACCCGCTAGCCACCTTATGCATCTAGTGCATGTCAGGCGGTGGAACCGGTCTCACGTAAGCGTACGTGTAAAGTTGGTCCGGGCCGCTTCATCCCACAATACCGCCGAATCAAAATAAGACTAGTAGCGGCAAGCAAATTAACAAACTCGACGCCCACAACTGCTTTGTGTTCTACTCGTGCATAGATTCTATGCATAGACCTAGCTCATGATGCCACTGTTGGGAGACGTAGTAGTAAATCAAAATTTTCCTACGTTCACCAAGATCTATCTATGGAGAAACCAGCAACGAGAGGGGAGAGATTGCATCTTCATACCTTTGAAGATCGCTAAGCGGAAGCGTTACAAGAACGCGGTTGATGGAGTCGTACTCGCAGCGATTCAGATCGTGGTAGATCCGATCAAGTGCCGAACGGACGGCACCTCCGCGTTCAACACACGTGCAGCCCGGTGACGTCTCCAACACCTTGATCCAGCAAGGAGGAAGGAGAGGTTGGGGAAGGGCTCCAACAGCAGCACGACGGCGTGGTGGTGGTGGAGTAGCAAGGTATTCCGACAGGGCTTCGCCTAAGCGCTGCGGAGGAGGAAGAAGAGAGGTAGGGCTTCGCCGTGAGAGAGAGAGATCAAATCTTGTCTCAAAACATCCAAAACCTCAAGTATATATAGGAGGAGGGACGTGGAGGGCTGGCTTGGCCTCTACTCCAAAGAGGAGATGGCCGGCCGAATTAAAGGGAGAGTCCACCTCCCACAAGGGAGGTGGATCTCCTCCTTTTAAATCCTTTTTGCCTTATCTCCTTATCTCCAGCCGCATGGGCCTTTAGCAAAAGTCTTGCCCAGCCCAATAAGGGCTGGCACACTTTATCTAACAGCCCATGTGGTCCTTTGGTCGTCACACCCCTCCCGGGGGTCCTCCGGCACCCTCCCGGCACTCCCGGTACACTACCGATGAGCCCGAAAACTTTCCGGTGACCAAAACTGGACTTCCTATATATCAATCTTTACCTCCGGACCATTCCGGAGCTCCTCGTGACGTCCGGGATCTCATCCGGGACTCCGAACAACCTTCGGTAATCACGTATACCTTTTCCCTATAACCCTAGCGTCATCGAACCTTAAGTGTGTAGACCCTACGGGTTCGGGAGACACGTAGACATGACCGAGACACCTCTCCGGTCAATAACCAACAGCGGGATCTGGATACCCATGTTGGCTCCCACGTACTCCACGATGATCTCATCGGATGAACCACGATGTCAAGGATTCAATCAATCCCGTATACAATTCCCTTTGTCTATCGGTATGATACTTGCCCGAGATTCGATCGTCGGTATCCCCATACCTTGTTCAATCTCGTTACTGGCAAGTCTCTTTACTCGTTCCGTAATACATCATCCCGTGGCTAACTCCTTAGTCACATTGAGCTCATTATGATGATGTCTTACCGAGTGGGCCCAGAGATACCTCTCCATCACACGGAGTGACAAATCCCAGTCTCGATTCGTGCCAACCCAACAGATACTTTCGGAGATACCCGTAGCGTACCTTTATAGCCACCCAGTTACGTTGTGACGTTTGGCACACCCAAAGTATTCCTACGGTATCCGGGAGTTACACAATCTCATGGTCTAAGGAAATGACACTTGACATTGAAAAGCTTTAGCAAACGAACTACACGATCTTTGTGCTATGCTTAGGATTGGGTCTTGTCCATCACATCATTCTCCTAATGATGTGATCCCGTTATCAACGACATCCAATGTCCATGGCCATGAAACCGTGACCATCTATTGATCAACGAGCTAGTCAACTAGAGGCTCACTAGGGACATGTTGTGGTCTATGTATTCACACATGTATTATGGTTTCCGGTTAACACAATTATAGCATGAACAATAGACAATTATCATGAACAAGGAAATACAATAATAACCATTTTATTATTGCCTCTAGGGCATATTTCCAACAGCCGCTTCATCTTACAATCCCGCTGAACCAAAATCCGACCAAGGGAGGAAGCAATCTAAGCATCAACGCCCACAAACCTTTTGTGTTCTACTCGAGATCTCATCGAACCATCAACCTAGCTCTGATACCACTGTTGGGGAATGTCGCATGGGAAACAAAAAATTTCCTACGCACACGCCAACCTATCCATGGTGATGAGCATCTACGACAGGGAGAGTGGATCTACGTACCCTTGTAGATCTCTAAGCGGGAAGCGTTAAGAAACGCGGTTGGTGTAGTCTAACATCTTCGCGATCCAAATCGCCGAGCATCCCGCGATCTCATCACGATCCGTCCCGCGATCCAATGACGATCCGTCCCGCGAACACATCATGACCCGTCCCGCGAACTCATCACGATCCGTCTCACGATCTTGATCACGATCTGTCCCGCGAACGCATCACGATCCGTTCCGTGATCTCATCACGAACCGTCTCACGATCTCGATCACGGTCCTTCCGATCTAGCGCCGAACGGACGACACCTCCGCGTTCAGCACACGTGCAGCTTGATGACGATCTCCACCATCTTGATCCAGCAAGAGGAGGTGGAGGGGAGAGAGAGTTCACCGGCAGCGTGACGGCGCTCCGGTGATGGTGGTGGAGCAATTCCGGCAGGGCTTCGCCTAAGCACTGCGGAACTACGATCTAGAGGAGAAACTATGCACCGGTGGAACGGGTAGCACGTGGCCAGAAATTATGTCCAAAAACCACCCAATCCACTAGTATATATAGGAGGATAGGAGAGGAGAGGCAGCCAAGGCCTTTGGGTTGGCCTAAATAGGAGGTGGGAAGCAATCCTACTTCACCTCCAATCCTAGTTGGAGTAGGATTGCCTCCTATTGGCTGATTTTCCACTTTTTGCTTTAGGACTTTCTCTCCTGCGCCATGGTCCTTTGTGGCTGTTTTCCAAGCCCACTAAGGGCTGGTTATTATTCTCCCACAGCCCATGGACCTCGTGGGGTCGAAATACCCCTCCCGGTACACTACCGGCACTCCCGGTACACTACCGATGAGCCTGAAACTTTTCTGGAAACCAAATTGGGACTTCCTATATATGAATCTTTACCTCCGGACCATTCCGGAGCTCCTCGTGATGTCTGGGATCTCATCCAGGACTCCGAAAAACCTTTGGTCACCACCATGCATAACTCTATACTACCGAAACGTCACCAAACCTTAAGTGTGCAGACCCTGCGGGTTCGAGAACTATGTAGACATGACCGAGACACCTCTACGGTCAATAACCAATAGCGGGACCTAGATGTCCATATTAGTTCCTACATATTATACGAAGATCTTTATCGGTCGAACCTCTATGCCAAGGATTTAGTTAACCCCGTATGATGTTCCCTTTGTTCTTCGGTGTGTTACTTGCGCGAGATTCGATCGTTGGTATCTGTATACCTAGTTCAACCTTGTTACCGGAAAGTATCTTCACTCGTTCCATAATACAAGATCCCACAACTAACACTTAGTCACATTGCTTGCAAGGCTTATTGTGATGTTGTATTACCGAGTGGGCCCTGAGATACCTCTTCGTCACACGGAGTAACAAATCCCAGTCTTGATCCATGCCAACTCAACAGATACCCTCGGAGATACCTGTAGAGCACATTTATAGCCACCCAGTTACATTGCGACATTTGATACACACAAGGCACTCCTTCGATGTCCGTGAATTGCATGATCTCATGGTCATAGGAACATATACTTGACATGCAGAAAACAGTAGCAATAAACTGACATGATCATATGCTACATTTGTAGTTTGGGTCTTGTCCATCACATCATTCTCCTAATGATGTGATCCCGTTATCAAATGACATCTCATGTCCATGGCTAGGAAACCTTAACCATCTTTTGATCAACGAGCTAGTCTACTAGAGGCATACTAGGGACATGGTTTTGTCTATGTATCCACACATGCATTTAAGTCTCCGATCAATACAATTATAGCATGGATAATAAACGATTATCATGAACAAGGAAATATGATAATAACTAATTTATTATTGCCTCTAGGGCATATTTCCAACAAACTTATCCTCTTGTGTGTATGATTCTATACGAATGCTCTTCTTCCTCTTTTGTGCTTCCGCTCTTTGGGTGAGCTCGTCGATGAACAATGGCTCGCCCGCAATATCGACGTCGTCCTCTTCTTCTTCATCACCTTCACCTTCGGAATAGATGTCGTCATATTCATGCCACGAGTCACCATGGTCGTCGTCCTCAAAGTCTTCATCCGGAACGTACTGGTCGCGGCCATCCTGACTCTGGGTCTCCTCGGCATCGAAGGTATCGCCATGCCGACCCATCTGGAAGGACTCACCACGGCCCTCGTAGATTACATTCTCCATGAACTCGTTGTGGTTGGGGTCCTCGACCGTCGACGTTGGTGTTGGCATTTCGCCGAACGGGACGCGGGGCGACGGCATGGTGGCCGTAGACGGCGGCTGTGCTTGCTTTATTTGCATCTCGATGGATGGGAGGCCGCCGCTGCTGGACCCCGGCGTGACGTTTAGGTCGATGCGGCTGAGGGGCGTGGGGTGGACGGCGCCATAACACCAACTTCCGATGACCCCGAGAAATGGGTATGAACTTCGTACCTTGGCGGCAATGGTGTGGTCCTCGATGTCGGCGAGGGGCACTGTAGAGGACGGGCGACCGACGAGGACTGCCGACAAGCTCGTCGGACGGCACAGCCCAAGCATGAGGAGGTCGTCCGCTTTGTTGACAAGGCCTCCTTCTCGTCGACGTCGGCCTTGTGCCACGCGGCCTCCAACGCAGCGCGCTCGATGGTGAGCATGGCCGCAGCGTCCTTGCCCTTCTGTGCCGCCAGCTGATTCCTCCTCTTTCCCAATTTCCAAGGCCAACTTTGCGATCTCCATCGGCGTGAGATCCTCCTGAGACTTCTTCAGCGCCTTGGTCTCCTTCTTCGGACCCTTGGTCGCCTTCTTCTTCACCTATCGGGGCGGGTCTACGGCCTGGGCGCCGAAATTCGGCGGGACGTCGACCATGGCGGGATGGTGGTGGGTCAGGGCGGAATCGGGACGTGGGAGGGTTTTGGGGGGAAGGGAGGGGGAAATGGCACGAAATGGGGTGTCGGGCAGATCCTCTGTGCCATCGACGAGCGGGCCAGGGAAGGACAAGCGCGCGTGTCCCGCCCGTCTGTTGGGGAACGTTGCATGGGAAACAAAAAAAATTCTACACACGCGCAGATCTATCCATGGTGATGAGCATCTACGAGAGAGAGAGTGAATCTACATACCCTTGTAGATCGCTAAGCGGGAAGCGTTAAGAAACGCGGTTGGTGTAGTCGAACGTCTTTGCGATCCAAATCGCCGTGCGTCCCGCGATCCAATCACGATCCGTCCCGCGATCCAATCACGATCCGTTCCGCGATCCGATCACGATCTGTCCCACAAACTTGATCACGATCCGTCCCACGAACTTGATCACGATCCTTTCGATCTAGCACCAAACGGACGGCACCTCCGCGTTCAGCACACGTACAACTTGATGACGATCTCCACCGTCTTGATCCAGAAAGAAGGAGTGGAGAGGAAGAAGTGTTCTCCGGCAGCCTGACGGCGCTTCGGCGATGGTGGTGGAGCAATTCCGGCAGGGCTTCGCCTAAGCACTGCAGAAATCCGATCTAGAGGATAAACTATGCACTGGAGGAACGGGTAGCACGTGGCTGAAATTCTAGTGCAAAAACCCTCTATACCACCAGTATATATAGGAGGAAGAGAGGAGAGGAGGCAGCATTGGCTTCACAAGCCAAGGGCTTCGGCCGAAAGGAGGTGGAGGAGGTGGAGTCCACCTCCAATCCTAGTAGGACTAGGATTCACCTATTTTGCCTTTTTTTTCCACCTTTTCTCTTGGGCTTTTTTCTTCCAGCCGCATGGGCCTCTTGTGGTTGTTCCACCAGCCCACTAAGGGCTGCATTCCACTCTCCCACAGCCCATGTAGCCTTTTGGGTCGAAATACCCCTCCCGGAGGTCGCCCGGTACACTACCGGCACTCCCGGTACACTACCGATGAGCCCGAAACTTTTCCGGTGACCAAAACAGGACTTCCTATATATGAATCTCTACCTCCGGACCATTACGGAGCTCCTCGTGACGTCCGGGATCTCATCCGGGACTCCGAACAAACTTCGGTCACCACCATACATAACTCTATACTACCGAAACGTCACCAAACCTTAAGTGTGCAGACCCTGCGGGTTCGAGAACTATGTAGACATGACCGAGACACCTCTACGGTCAACAACCAACGGCGGGACCTAGATGTCTACATTGGTTCCTACATATTCTATGAAGATCTTTATCGGTCTAACCTCTATGTCAAGGATTCAGTTAATCCCGTATGATGTTCCTTTTGTTCTTCGGTATGTTACTTGCCCAAGATTCAATCGTCGGTATATCCATACCTAGTTCAACCTCATTACTGGCAAGTCTCTTTACTCATTCCGTAATACAAGATCTTGCAACTAACACTTAGTCACATTGCTTGTAAGGCTTATTGTGATGTTTTATTACTGAGTGGGCCCTGAGATACCTCTCCGTCACACGGAGTAACAAATCCCAGTCTTGATCCATGCCAACTCAACAGATACCCTCAGAGACACCTATAGAGCACCTTTATAGTCACCCAATTACGTTGCGACGTTTGATACACACAAGGCACTCCTCCGATATCTGTGAGTTGCATGATCTCATGGTCATAGGAACATATACTTGACATGCAGAAACAGTAGCAATAAACTGACACGATCATATGCTATGTTTGTAGTTTGGGTCTTTTCCATCACATCATTCTCCTAATGATGTGATCCCGTTATCAAATGACATCTCATGTCCATGGCTAGGAAACCTTAACCATCTTTCGATCAATGAGCTAGTTCACTAGAGGCATACTAGGGACATTGTGTGTCTCTATGTATCCACACATGTATCCATGTTTCCAATTTATACAATTATAGCATGGATAATAAACGATTATCATGAACAAGGAAATACAATAATAAACACTTTATTTATTGCCTCTAGGGCATATTTCCAATAGTCTCCCACTTGCACTAGAGTCAATAATCTAGTTCACATCACTATGTGATTTACATTGTAATGAATCGAACACCCATGCAGTTCTGGTGTTGATCATGTTTAGCCCTTAGAAGTGGTTTAGTCAACGGGTCTGCAACATTCAGATCCGTGTGCACTTTGCAAATATTTATGTCTTTCTCCACGATGTAATCGCGGATGGAGTTGAAGCCTCGCTTTATGTGGCTGGTCCTCTTGTGAAACATTGGTTCCTTGGCCAGAGCAATGGCACCAGTGTTGTCACAGAACAGGTTGATTGGATTCAGTGCACTGGGCACTACTCCAAGATCTCTCATGAACTGCTTCATCCAGACACCTTTCTTCGCCGCCTCCGAGGCTGCGATGTATTCCGCTTCGCACGTAGAATCATCTACCACACTTTGCTTGGAACTGCACCAGCTTTACCCCCCCCCCGGTTAAGAATAAATACGTATCCGGTTTGCGACTTAGAGTCGTCCGGATCAGTGTCAAAGCTTGCATCGACGTAACCCTTTACGACGAGCTCTTCATCACCTACATAAACGAGAAATATTCCTTCACGCTTTCCAGCATTTCTATATTGTTTCCAATCAGCAATATGTCATCCACATATAATACTAGAAATGTTATAGAGCTCCCGCTCACTTTCTTGTAAATACAAGCTTCTCCGTAAACTTGTATAAACTCAAATGCTTTGATCACCTCATCAAAACGTTTATTCCAACTCCGAGATGCCTGCACCATTCCATAAATGGATCGCTGGAGTTTGCAAACTTTGTCAGCATTCTCTGGATCGACAAAACCTTCGGGTTGCATCATATACAACTCTTCCTCAAGGAAACCGTTGATGAACGCTGTTTTGACATCCATCTGCCAAATTTCATAGTCAAAATAAGCAGCTATTGGTAACATGATTCTGACAGACTTAAGCATCGCTACGGGTGAGTCTCATCGTAGTCAACTCCTTGAACTTGTGAAAAACTCTTTGCCACAAGTCGAGCTTTATAGACGGTGACATTACCGTCTGCGTCTGTCTTCTTCTTATAGATCCATTTGTTCTGAATGGCCTTTCGCCCTTCAGGTAATACTTCCAAAGTCCATACTTTGTTTTCATAAATGATCCCATCTCGGATTTCATGGCCTCTAACCATTTCTCGGAATCCGGGCCCATCACTGCTCCTCCATAGCTCGTAGGTTCATTGTTGTCCAACAACATGACCTCCAAGACAGGGTTGCCGTACCACTCAGGGGTAGTACGCGGCCTTGTCGACCTACGAGGTTCAATAGCAGCTTGATCCGAAGCTTCATGATCATCATAATTAACTTCCTCTTCTACCATCGTAGGTTCCATAGAAACATCTTTTTGCGTTGCGCTACTTTTTGGTTGAAGTAAAGGTTTAATAACCTCATCAAGCTCTATTTTCCTCCCACTCAATTCTTTCGAGAGAAACTCTTTCTCAAGAAATGTTCCGTTCTTAGCGACAAACACTTTGCCTTCGGATCTGAGATAGAAGGTATACCCGACTGTCTCTTTCGGGTATCCTATGAAGACGCATTTCTCCGCTTTGGGTTCCAGCTTTTCAGGCTGAAGCTTTTTGACATAAGCATCACATCCCCAAACTTTAAGAAATGACAACTTTGGCTTCTTGCCAAACCACAGTTTGTATGGCGTCGTCTCAACGGATTTTGATGGTGCCCTATTTAAAGTGAATGCAGTTGTCTCTAACGCATAACCCCAAAACGATAGTGGCAAATCAGCAAAAGACATCATAGAACGCACCATATCTAATAAGGTTCGATTACGACATTCGGACACACCATTACGCTGTGGTGTTCCGGGTAGTGTCAACTGTGAAACAATTCCACATCGTCTTAAGTGATTGCCAAACTCATAACTCAGATATTCACCTCCTTGATCAGATCGCAGGAACTTAATCTTCTTGTTACGATGATTCTGAACTTCACTCTGAAAATGCTTGAACTTTTCAAACATTTCAGACTTGTGTTTCATTAAGTAAATATACCCATATCTACTTAAGTCATCAGTGAAGGTGAGAAAATAACGATATCCACCATGCGCTGTAACATTCATTGGACCGCACACATCAGTATGTATGATTTCCAATAAGTCACTTGCCCGTTCCATTGTACTAGAGAACGGCGTTTTAGTCATCTTGCCCATGAGGCATGGTTCACATGTGTCAAGTGATTCAAAATCAAGTGACTCCAAAATTCCATCAGTATGGAGCTTCCTCATCTATTTTACACCAATATGACCTAAACGGCAGTGCCACAAGAAACTGGTACTATCATTATCAACTCTACATCTTTTGGCATCAATGTTATGAACATGTGTGTCATCACAATCAAGATTCAATATGAATAAACCCCTAACATTGTGTGCATGACCATAAAAGATATTACTCAGATAAATAGAACAACCTTTATTCTTCGATTTAAATGAGTAATCGTCTCGCAATAAACAAGATCTAGATATAATGTTCATGCTTAACGCAGGCACTAAATAACAATTATTCAGGTTCATCACTAATCCCGATGGTAATTGAAGAGAGAGCGTGCCGACGGCGATCACATCAACCTTGGAACCATTTCCCACGCGCATCGTCACTTCGTCCTTTGCCAGCCTTCGTTTATTCCCTAGTTCCCGCTTTGAGTTGCAAATGTGAGCAACCAAACCGGTATCAAATACCCAGGCACTGCTATACGAGATAGTAAGGTACACATCAATAACATGTATATCATATATACCTTGTTTGTCGTTGTCCGCCTTCTTGTCAGCCAGGTACTTAGGGCAGTTCTGCTTCCAGTGATCAGTTCCCTTGCAATGAAAGCACTCAGTTTCTGGCTTGGGTCCATGCTTGGGCTTCTTTACAGGAGTAGCAACTGCTTTTCCATCCTTCTTGGTTTTACCCTTCTTGCCCTTGCCCTTGACCTTGCCACTTTTCTTGAAACTAGTGGTTTTATTGACCATCAACACTTGATGTTCTTTCTGGATTTCAGACTCAGCGACTTTTAGCATCGCAAACAGCTCGGCGACTGACTTGTTCATCCCGTGCATGTTATAGTTCATCACAAAGCTCTTGTAACTAGGTGGAAGTGATTGAAGAACTCTGTCAATGATCGCCTCTGGCGTAAGGACAATTCCCAACTCCGCTAGACAAGTTGAATACCCAGACATTCTGAGTATATGTTCACTAATAGACCCGTTCTCCTCCATCTTGCAAGCATAGAACTTATTGGAGGTTTCATACCTCTTGATCCGGGCGTTCTTTTGAAAGATAAACTTCAACTCCTGGAACATCTCATATGCTCCATGACGTTCAAAATGTCTTTGAAGTCCCGGTTCTAAGCCATACAATATTGCACACTGAACTATTGAGTAATCTCCAGTACATGCCTCCCAAACGTTCTTAATGTCTTCGGAGGTCATGTCTTCTGGTTGGTCACCAAGCGGTGCATCAAGGACATATGATTTCTGGGAAGTCGTGAGGATAATCCTCAGATTACGGGCTCAGTTAACAAAGTTACTTCCATCATCTTTCAACTTAGCTTTCTCTAGGAACGCATTAAAATTCAGGGATGCTACTGCGCGAGCCATTGATCTACAACATAAATATGAAAAGTTCACTTAGACTATTGTTCAAGATACTGGGTTTAGTTAATCAAATTACTAAAGCTCCCACTCAAATTGACATCCCTCGGGTCATCTGAGTGTCACATGATCCATATCCACCAACTCAAGTCCAATCATCACGTGTGTTGAGGTGGCTTCAATGGTGAACATAATTATATTGATCATATCTACTATATGACTCATGTTCCACCTTTCGGTCTCTTGTGTTCCGAGGCCATGTCTGTACATGCTAGGCTCGTCAAGTTTAACCCGAGTGATCTGCGCGTACAACACTGGCTTGCACCCGTTGTATGTGAACGTAGAGTCTATCACAACTGATCATCACGTGGTGTCTCAACACGACGAACTTTCGCAACGGTGCACACTCGGGGAGAACACAATTTATCTTGAAATTTGAGTGAGGGATCACCTTATAATGCTACTATCGTACTAAGCAAAACAAGGTGCATAAAAGGATTAACATCACATGCAATTCATAAGTGACATGATATGGCCATGAACTTGTGCGTTAGATCTCCATCTTGAAAGCACCGGCATGATGTCCATCGTCACCGGCAAAACACCATGATCTCCATCATCTTGATCTCCATCAACGTGTCTCCATCGGGGTTGTCGCGCCCAACATGCTTCTACTACTATTGCTACCGTTTAGCGATAAAGTAAAGCATTACATAGCGCTTAATGATTGACACGCAGGTCATACAATAATTAAAGACAACCCTATGGATACTGCCGATTGCCGTACTCATCGACATGCAAGTCGTGAAATTCTATACATCACATGATTATCTCATACATCACATATATCACATCATGTAATTGGCCATATCGCATCACAACATACCCTACAAAAACAAGTTCGACGTCCTCTAATTGTTGTTGCATGTTTTACGTGGCTGCTACAGGTTTCTAGCAAGAACGATTCTCACCTACGCATAAACCACAACGGTGATACATAATTTGCTTTTCAACCTTCTCAAGGACCGCCTTTGTTGAATCCGATCCAACTAAAGTGAGAGAAACTGCCACCCGCAAGCCATCTAGGCAACAAATTGCGTCGAGGGAACCGGTCTCTCGTAAGCGTACGAGTAATGTTGGTCCGGGCCGCTTCATCTCACAATATTGCTGAACCAAAATCCGACCAAGGGAGGAAGCAATCTAAGCATCAACGCCCACAAACCTTTTGTGTTCTACTCGAGATCTCATCTACACATAGACCTAGCTCATGATTACACTGTTGGGGAACGTTGCATGGGAGACAAAAAAATTCCTACACACACGTAGATCTGTGATAAGCATCTACGAGAGGGAGAGTGAATCTACATACCCTTGTAGATCGCTAAGCGGGAAGCGTTAAGAAATGCGGTTGGTGTAGTCTGTTGGGGAACACAATAGAAAACAAAAATTTCCGGTATAGCGAGCACGCCCAGGACCCCTATGGAGACTGCATACAAGGTTTGATCTGATCCGTACCGACTCGAAGCGTAGCAGAAGAAGAGTTGGTGGAGATCGTTGGTGCAGATCCCCACAGCTAGGATTTTACAACCTCCCAACCGCGAGGATGTAGTCCCTCGTCGGACAGCCCTTCGGGAGGCAGTAGGACAGTCCCCCGGACAATGTCGCGGATAGCCCTTTGAGAGGACCCGCGAAACTCGAACGAAGACTCGGACAACCCTACGGGAGGACACACGAACAGACCCTCGGGCAAAAGATCGAAACTACGACCTCTCTACGGGGTTGCACACATACGGTGTCATCTATCCGGCAGGGCTTCGCCGTCCAGAACTAGTTCCTGCCGGAACCCAGACAGCCTTTCGGCTCTACGAAAGACACTTTTCGTGGGAGGGAGAGAGAGAGCTTGCAAAGCAAAGCATGTGTATGAGAGCACAAGGATGAAGAAATGGCAGCCCACTCACCTCCTATTTATAGGAAAACCAAGGGGTAGGGTGGTTTTACAATAAAACCCAAAATGCACATGAATGAAGTCCTTCCACAAGGGCATAAAAGTGAAACCAAGGAACAAGAGGGACTCCATTAAGGAGTCCACCATGTGGCCGGCCACACCCTCATGTGGGGCCCCAAAAATGGCTCCAATCCATCCATGTCATCCCCAAGATCTTTTGGAGCAAAGCCCCAAAAGGTGGTTTTCCATAAAGTAGTCCAAAAAGCACTTTCCCTATTCACGGCGACATTTTTCAGCGTCCGCTCGAACTAAAAATATTTATGTGGGCTTAGAACAATTCTAGTACCCCACTAAAATAATTTTTAATGCGATCCGGAACAATTCCGGAATAGTGATTTTCATCTGCGAAAAGCATCTGAAGTGGTTCCGGCAGCTCCGGAACATTTCCGGTTTTCATCCCGGAAAATTCCAGAAAGTTTCCAGAACGATTCTGGCACCCTTCAAGAATTATCAGGCATGTGCCGAAACCAATTTGACTTTTTGGTATCCCCTGAGACAACTTTTCAGTTTCACCGAAACTGTTCCGGTGACCTGTCTGCGGAACTTTTTCGCTGTCCGAAACTTTTCCGGTGTCCGAAACTTTTCGGTGATTTTCTCTCAGACTCCCTGTCTAGTATTCAACAGATAGATGATCCTTAAGCGTGTGACCCGATAGGTTCGGTGAAGCATAGACATGACCCGGAAACCCTTCCGATCAATGATCAACATCGGAGCCGTGGACACCCATATTGACCCCTATACCCACACGAATGAATATTCGAGTGAACCTCTAGTTGCCGTGAGCTATTCCTGTTGCTTCACGATATGTTTACAATTACTCGAGGTGAGACATGTAGGCATCCTCGTGGATCAACAACTTGTCCACTATGCCAGTTACCTCGTTGCTGGTATTGTTCTCTTTTCTCGTTCCCGTGTTCTGGCATCCCCGTGATCAAATCACAAAGTGTCTGGCCAGACGATGATGGATACCGTAACACCGAGAGGGCCCAGAGATATCTCTCCATCCTCGGAGGAGAAAATCCCAATCTTGAGCTATCAAGTTACTTGACATACTTTTCCATGAACCCGTAAGCCGCCGTAATATCCACCCAATTACGGATGACGTTTAACAAACCCCAAAGTTCATGAAGCAAGCATGAAGAAACTCGATACTCTCATGGTCTAAGGAATTATGCAAACGTTAACCATCTCTGTGTTATTAACCATTAACTTGTGACGAATGTATCTCATAGCATAACATCAATTCGGATCGATTCAACACGAGTGTTCTACCAACATCGCGTCCTCAAAATTGCGGGCATAGCCATGCCCATGATCAGGAAAAGAGGACCATCATGCAACACTTGAGCCAGTCTTAGAGGCAAGACTAGGAATACAATTCACCATTTATTATACCACACGTGCACATGAGTTTCCCTCCAAGCCTCGTTTAATTTGTAGACTCGAGAATCATTGCATTTATAGCATGGAACATAAACATTCATTACAAACTTTGGAGATACAAAATAACTGTTATTACTGCCTCTAGGGCATATCTCCTACAGACTCCCACTTGCACTAGAGTCATAATCCAGTTACATGGCTTCCCTAACACCAATGGCTATCCGGTGTTGTTCATGCTTTGCTCGTGGTAGAGTCCTTGTCATCGGGTCTAACACATTCAGATCCGTGTGAACTTTGCATACTTTCACTAAACCTTCTTCGACATGATGTCGAATGAGTTTATATTTGCGTTGAATATGCATTGTCTTATGGTGCAAACATGGCTCCCTTGCCTGAGCCACGGCGCCACTATTATCACAATGGATCTCCACCGGGTCCAGAGCACTTGGAACCACACCAAGGTCTTCAAGAAATTGCTTGATACCGACAGCTTGCTTGGAGGCTTCAGTAGCAGCAACATATTCCGCCTCCATCGTAGAATCCGCCACAGTCTTTTGTTTGGAACTTTTCCAATCAACTGCGCCGCCGTTCAATATGAAAACATAGCCAGATTGAGATTTGAAGTCACCTGGGTCAGTCATGAAGCCTGCATCAGTGTAACAACTTACAATGAGGTCTTCATCACCTCCGTACACAAGGAGTAAATCCTTGGTCCTTCTGAGGTACTTAAGAATACCCTTGACTGCGGCCCAGTGTTCCAATCCTGGATCACCTTGGTACCGGCTGCTAACACTTAGCGCATAGGAAACATCCGGTCTTGTACATAGCATGGCATACATAATAGAACCAACTGCCGAAGCATATGGAATATCATTCATTTGTACTCACTCATTGAGGGTCCGAGGACTCTGATTCTTGCAAAGCACTGTGCCAGGTGACATGGGGAGTAGGCCTTTCTTGGAGTTCTCCATGTTGAACCTTTTCAACTCCTTGTCAATGTACGTGCTTTGGCTAAGCGCAATTAGGCGTCTTGATCTATCTCTATAGATCCTGATGCCCAATACATATGCCGCTTCACCTAAGTCTTTCATTGAAAAACTCCTTTTCAATGAGTCTTTTATTTCGCTAAGAAAATTCACATCATTTCCAATCAACAATATGTCATCCACATACAAGATTAGAAATGCTTTTGCGCTCCCACTAAACTTCTTGTAAACACAAGATTCTTCATCGTTCCTGATGAAGCCAAACTCTTTGACCACTTCATCCAAACGAATGTTCCAGCTCCTTGATGCTTGCTTCAGACCATAAATGGCTTTCTGAAGCTTACATACCTTTCTAGCATTCTTAGGATCGACAAAACTTTCTGGTTGTATCATGTATACATCCTGTTCAAGGTTTCCATTTAGGAAAGCCGTTTTGACATCCATCTGCCAAATTTCATAATCGAAATAAGCAGCAATTGCTAGTAATATCCGAACAGACCTAAGCATAGCTACGGGCAAGAAAGTCTCGTTGTAGTCCACTCCTGGAACTAGCGTGAACCCTTTCGCGACAAGTCTAGCTTTGTGGATAGTAATGTTACCATCCGCGTCCGTCTTTCTTTTGAAAATCCATTTACAACCAATGGGTTTTACGCCATCTGGAAGTTCTTCCGAGTTCCAAACTTGGTTTTCCTACATGGATTCCATTTCGGATCTCATGGCCTTGTGCCATTCCCTTGAGCTAGGCCCCGCCATCGCTTCCTTGTAGTGCGCAGGTTCATCGTCTTTAAGAATGAAGATTTCGTTATGAAACCACTCAGGTGGCTGGATAGCCCTACCTGATATGTGCGGTTCAGTAACAACATTGTCTGAAATTTCCGCATCACATGCGACAACTTCCGGCTCGGTTGTAGGGATAATTTGTGGAATTACTTCTGGTTCCTTAGCCATATCAACGGTTGCCAAAGATTCACTAATCTTTAAGTTGTACTGTCCTCCCACTCAATTCTTTAGCGAGAAATTCTTTCTCGAGAAAGTGTGCAACCTTTGCGACAAACATTTTGCCTTCGGACTGGTGGTAGAAGGAATATCCAATGGTGTTATTTGGATAACCTACAAAGTAACATTTGTTTGATCTAGGTTCTAGTTTGGTTGGCTGTAAACGTTTTACGTATACCTCACAACCCCAAACCTTGAGATGTGACACACTAGGTATCTTCCCACACCACATCTCATGTGGTGTCGTCTCAACAGACTTAGATGGCGCTCTGTTTAATGTATAAGCGACAGTGAGTAGTGCGTGACCCCAAAAAGATATCGGTAGATCTGTAAGAGACATCATCGACCTTACCATGTCTAACAGGGTTCGGTTACGTCGTTCCGACACTCCGTTTCGCTGTGGAGTTCCGGGAGGCGTAAGCTGTGAAACGATTCCACGGTCACTTAGATGTTGGCCAAACTGATGACTAAGATATTCGCCTCCGCGATCAGACCGCAGAAACTTAATATTTTTGTCACTATGATTTTCTACCTCATTCTGAAAATCTTTGAACTTTTCAAAGGTTTCCGACTTATGCTTCATCAAGTAGATATAGCCATACCGACTTAAATCATCAGTAAAAGTCACGAAGTAAAAAATACCCACCCCGTGCGGCCGTGTTCATTAGACCACATACATCACTATGTATTATTTCCAATAATTCACCTACCCGTTCAGGATGACCCGTGAACGGCGTCTTGGTCATTTTTCCCATCAAGCAAGCTTCACATGTGTCAAATGATTCAAAATCAAGGGACGGTAAAACTCCATCTTTATGGAGTCTTTGCATGCGTTTCTTTCCGATGTGGCCAAGCCGACAGTGCCACAAGTAAGTGGTGGTGGTATCAGCCTTCTTAAGGCGTTTAGCATTCACATTAAAGACATCATTTCCACAATCAAGATTTAGTATGAAAAGCCCCCCAACAATGGGTGCTAATCCATAAAACATATCCTTACAATAAAGTGAACAACCATTGTTCTCAGACTTGTAGGAGTACCCATCGTGTACTAAACAAGATCTAGAGATAATGTTTCTACACAATAACGGAACAAAATAACAGTTACTAAGTTCCAAAATAAATCCTGAAGGGAGACGTAGAGGCATAATGCCGACGGCTTGAGCGACGATCCCAGCGCCGTTCCCGACATGCATCACGACTTCATTCTTTGCCAGCTTGCGCACCTTCTGAAGCCCCTGTATCGAGTTGCAAATGTGAGCAACCGATCGGGTATCAAATACCCAAGACTTAGAATTTTTGCTAGCAAGCAAAACGTCAATGACATTAACTTGTATAACAATTATACCTTTTCCGGTTTTCCCGGACTTCTTATCTTCCAGATACTTCTTGCAGTTTCTCTTCCAGTGTCCTGTGCCCTTGCAGTAGAAGCACTTAGTTTCATTCTTGGCTCTGCCCTTAGATTTGCGTTGGAAGACGGTCTTACCGGCGCCCTTGCCCTTCTTTGGCTTGCCTTTCTTTTTGAAACTGGCAGTTTTATTCACAAGACACTTCCTTGCGATTTTTCTGCAGTCCTCCTTCAGCAGTTTTCAGCATGGCAAGCACCTCATTTGCTGTTTTGTCCATCCCATTCATGTTGTAGTTCATGATAAAACCGCCATCAGACGGGGGGGAGTGAACCTAGCAACAAGTCCATAACATGCTCTTCTGGAAGTGGGAATTCCAGGATTTTAAGCCTTTCAGCGTAGCCAATCATATTGACTACGTGCTCGCCAACTAAACTGCCCTCTGCCATCTTGGTCTCCGCCATCATTTTCATGATGTCAAAACGTTCATACCGTGCATTAAACTTGTAAAGAGCATCCAGATCCTTGATCATATCAAAGGAGTTATGGAATTCAAAACGTTTTTGAAGCTCTGAACTCATGCAAGATAGCATGAGGCACTGCACTAAGTTGTAATCATCATCCTTAGTGGCCCAGACATTTTGTATGTCTGCCACGGCTGTTACCGCCGGTTTAGGGGGAAGAGGTCCGTCAAGCACATACACTTTCTTAGCACCCCGGAGGACAATCCTCAGGGTACGGACCCAGTCCGCATAGTTGTTTCCATTCGTAGCTAACTTCTCTTTCTCTAACATAGGGCCTAAGTTGAATGCGGTGTTGCGAGCCATTTGATCTACAACGGAAAACACAAGTTCATTTAGACTTTGTTCATAATGATTTTTGGCACAAGTGAATAAATAATTTTATTCCAAGGTGCACTCCCACTCAAATCAATATCTCTCACAATTGATTGTGAGTGATGCAAGACCCAACTTTCAATTCAGCGTCAAGGATGTAACCATCTCAAGTGACGAGAATTTCAATTGGTAGGCCAACTTGCCAATCACATCTCTATGTGACTCTTGTTCATCTTTCGATGCGTGTGTTCCGAGCTCATGACTTTCATGCCTGAACGTCAAGACAACCAAGTGATCTCGCTGCGAGGTCTCAACTCACCCGCCTCACACTTCTCTAGTCGTTTGTACCCATGTAACCATGTGATACCCCGAAGAGATAGGTGCCATGACGGTGCTACACTTGGGAGAACACTAACTACTTGATATTCTAAGTGAGAGATCACCCTAATAAAAAGCGACTACCGCGCAATTAAGAAGGGTGCATCAAGAGGGATAAACATCTCAGGCAATTCATAATAGCATGATATGGTATAGCCCCTTCTGACGGAGAAGTCAAGTATTTCTTCGTCTTCGGCATTCGCGTCGGTGTTCACCTCTGCAAAGATTGCCACCACCTTGTCGATGCACCAGATAATATTGCTATCTTTATAGCTAATAAAATAAGTGCATTACCTAAGGTTGACACGCAGGTCATTAAAGTGCAATCATATGGCTCCAGCCATCATGCCGAATCATGACACACAGGTCATGTTAATTACATCATATAGCCATCTCATACATAATCAAATTGAGTATGAGCATTGCTATACCACATCACATGCAAACCATCCTACAAAACCAAGTTAGACGCCTCTAATAGGTTTATACAAAATTTTATTTTACGTGGCTTCTAAGGTTTTGACTCAAACCGCAGCTACCAACGTTTATCATCAAGTATGATAATTCAAGTTGCTAGATTAACTTTCCAGGGTGTATGAAACACGAGATGATAAAATCTCGAGCCCCATACTAAACTTCGTCATACGCGTGACCCCCGTGCAGATCATATCTGCATTGCCCTTTCGTCTGCGAAACATCCATCTTTCTTTTGACTATGGTGGAACCCAAAGAACTATTAGCACTTCGTTGATCTGTCAATCAGCATACTTAGGAGCAGCATGAAAGGATCGCGGATTGCCAGAACTTTGTAAGATTCCACCATTCCGTCAAGATATGGACTACGCAAATTCACGGGAAGCAACAGGAACATCGGGTAACAGATTTCATCTACTACCTGCACAGATAATTTTCAGCAATAGATCTCATCTACTACAAAATTATACTATGCAATACCCATACATCTCATGTATTCTAGATCATAACATGCATCTACTCATAGCCTGGCTCTTGATGCCACTGTTGGGGAACGCGACAGAAAACAAAAATTTCCGGTATAGCGAGCACGCCCAGGACCACTATGGAGACTGCATACAAGGTTTGATCTGATCCGTATCGACTCGAAGCGCAGCGGAAGAAGAGTCGGTGGAGATCGTTGGTGCAGATCCCTGTAGCTAGGATTTTACAACCTCCCAACCGCGAGGATGTACTCCCTCGTCGGACAGCCCTTCGGGAGGCGGTCGGACAGTCCCCCGGACAATGTCGCGGACAGCCCTTCGGGAGGACCCTCGAAACTCGAACGAAGACTCGGACAGCCCTACGGGAGGACACACGAACAGAACCTCGGGCAAAAGATCGAAACTACGACCTCTCTACGGGGTTGCACACATACGGTGTCATCTATCCGGCAGGGCTTCGCCGTCCAGAACTAGTTCCTGCCGGAACCCAGACAGCCTTTCGGCTCTACGAAAGACTCTTTTCGTGGGAGGGAGAGAGAGGGCTTGCAAAGCAAAGCATGTGTATGAGAGCACAAGGATGAAGAAATGGCAGCCCACTCACCTCCTATTTATAGGAAAACCAAGGGGTAGGGTGGTTTTACAATAAAACCCAAAATGCACATGAATGAAGTCAAAAATGTGAAACCAAGGAACCAAGGAACAAGAGGGACTCCATCAAGGAGTCCACCATGTGGCCGGCCACACCCTCATGTGGGGCCCCAAAAATGGCTCCAATCCATCCATGTCATCCCCAAGATCTTTTGGAGCAAAGCCCCAAAAGGTGGCTTTCCATAAAGTAGTCCAAAAAGCACTTTCACTATTCACGGCGACATTTTTCAGCGTCCGCTCGAACTGAAAATATTTATGTGGGCTTAGAACAATTCTAGTACCCCACTAAAATAATTTTTAATGCCATCTGGAACAATTCTAGAATAGTGATTTTCATCCGCGAAAAGCATCTGAAGTGGTTCCGGTAGCTCCGGAACATTTCCGGTTTTCATCCTGGAAAATTCCAGAAAGTTTCCAGAACGATTCTGGCACCCTTCAAGAATTATCAGGCATGTGCCGAAACCAGTTTGACTTTTTGCTATCCCCTGAAACAACTTTTCAGTTTCACCGAAACTGTTCCGGTGACCTGTCTGCGGAACTTTTCCGTTGTCCGAAACTTTTTCGGTGTCCGGAACTTTTTAGTGATTTTCTCTCAGACTCCCTGTCTAGTATTCAACAGATAGATGATCCTTAAGCGTGTGACCCTATAGGTTCGGTGAAGCATAGACATGACCCGGAACCCCTTCCGATCAATGATCAACATCGGAGCCGTGGACACCCATATTGACCCCTATACCTACGCGAATGAATATTCGAGTGAACCTCTAGTTGCCGTGAGCTATTCCTGTTGCTTCGCGATATGTTTACAATTACCCGAGGTGAGACATGTAGGCATCCTCGTGGATCAACAACTTGTCCACTATGCCAGTTACCTCGTTGCTGGTATTGTTCTCTTTTCTCGTTCCCGTGTTCCGGCATCCCCATGATCAAATCACAAAGTGTCTGGTCAGACGATGATGGATACCGTAACACCGAGAGGGCCCAGAGATATCTCTCCATCGTCGAAGGAGCAAATCCCAATCTTGAGCTATCAAGTTACTTGACATACTTTTCCATGAACCCGTAAGCCGCGGTAATAGCCACCCAATTACGGATGACGTTTAACAAACCCCAAAGTTCATGAAGCAAGCATGAAGAAACTCGATACTCTCATGGTCTAAGGAATTATGCAAACGTTAACCATCTCTGTGTTATTAACCATTAACTTGTGACGAATGTATCTCATAGCATAACATCAATTCGGATCGATTCAACACAAGTGTTCTACCAACATCGCGTCCTCAAAATTGCCGGCATAGCCATGCCCATGATCAGGAAAACAGGACCATCATGCAACACTTGAGCCAGTCTTAGAGGCAAGACTAGGAATACAATTCACCGTTTATTATACCACACGTGCACATGAGTTTCCCTCCAATCCTCGTTTAATTTGTAGACTCGAGAATCATTGCAGTTATAGCATGGAACATAAACATTCATTACAAACTTTGGAGATACAAAATAACTGTTATTACTGCCTCTAGGGCATATCTCCTACATAGTCGAACGTCTTCGCGATCCAAATCGCCGTGCATCCCGTGATCCAATCACGATCCGTCCCGCGATCTGATCATGATCCGTCCCACGAACTTGATCACGATCCGTCCCATGAACTTGATCACGGTCCTTCCGATCTAGCACCGAACGGACGTCACCTTCGCGTTCAGCACACGTACAGCTTGATGACGATCTCCACCGTCTTGATCCAGCAAGAAGGAGTGGAGAGGAAGAAGAGTTCTCCGGCAGCCTGACGGCGCTCCGGCGATGGTGGTGGCGCAATTCCGGGAAGGCTTCGCCTAAGCACTGCAGAAATCCGATCTAAAGGAGAAACTATGCACTGGAGGAACGGGTAGCACGTGGCTGAAATTCTAGTGCAAAAACCCTCTATACCACCAGTATATATAGGAGGAAGAGAGGAGAGGAGGCAGCCTTGGCTTCACAAGCCAAGGGCTTCGGCCGAAAGGAGGTGGAGGAGGTGGAGTCCACCTCCAATCCTAGTAGGACTAGGATTCACCTATTTTGCCTTTTTTTTCCCCACCTTTTCTCTTGGGATTTTTTCTTCCAGCCGCATGGGACTCTTGTGGTTGTTCCACCAGCCCACTAAGGTCTGGTTTCCACTCTCCCACAGCCCATGTAGCCTCTTGGGTCGAAATACCCCTCCCGGAGGTCTCCCGGTACACTATCGGCACTCCCGGTACACTACCGATGAGCCCGAAACTTTTCCGGTGACCAAAACAGGACTTCCTATATATGAATCTTTACCTCCGGACCACTCCGGAGCTCCTCGTGACGTCCGGGATATCATCCGGGACTCCGAACAAACTTCGGTCACCACCATACATAACTCTATACTATCGTAACGTCACCAAACCTTAAGTGTGCAGATGGTGCGGGTTCGAGAACTATGTAGACATGACCGAGACACCTCTACGGTCAACAACCAATGGCGGGACCTGAATGTCCACATTGGTTCCTATGTATTCTACGAAGATCTTTATCGGTCGAACCTCTATGTCAAGGATTCAGTTAATCCCGTATGATGTTCCCTTTGTTCTTCGGTATGTTACTTGCCCGCGATTCGATTGTCGGTATATCCATACCTAGTTAAACCTCGTTACTAGCAAGTCTCTTTACTCGTTCCGTAATACAAGATCTCGCAACTAACACTTAGTCACATTGCTTGCAAGGCTTATTGTGATGTTATATTACCGAGTGGGCCCTGAGATCCATCTCCGTCACACGGAATAACAAATCTCAGTCTTGATGCATGCCAACTCAACAGATACCCTCGGAGACACCTGTAGAGCACCTTTATAGTCACCCAGTTACGTTACGACGTTTGATACACACAAGGCACTCCTCCGATATACGTGAGTTGCATGATCTCATGGTCATAGGAACATATACTTGACATGCAGAAATAGTAGCAATAAACTGACACGATTATAAGCTACGTTTGTAGTTTGGGTCTTGTCCATCACATCATTCTCCTAATGATGTGATCCCGTTATCAAATGACATCTCATGTCCATGGCTAGGAAACCTTAACCATCTTTCGATCAACGAGATAGTTCACTAGAGGCATACTAGGGACATTGTGTTTGTGTATATATCCACACATGTATCCATGTTTCCAATTTATACAATTATAGCATGGATAATAAACGATTATCATGAACAAGAAAATACAATAATAAACACTTTATTTATTGCCTCTACGGCATATTTCCAACACCGTCAGCACGCTGTCCGTTTCACCCCAAAGTCGGCCCAAACTTGGACCGGGGATGGGTCAAAAGCGAACAGAAAACAGACAAAAGTCTGTTTGCGCCCGCGCACTGGGCCGTCTGATTTGTCCATTTTTTTCCAAACGGGCGCATTCGGACAGGATAGGATCGCGCGCGGGAGTTGGTCTAAGACGTCGACTGCTCCGAAAATAAAAGTCTCATGTGATTTTTGTGTGCATCTTATCTAGTTTTGCTTCTACTTTCATTGTCTACATTAACTTCTTTCACAAATATTTATTAAAATATCTGAACCTTTTTTAAAATTGCATGAACATTTCTTAAAAATGCAAAAATAGTTTTTAAATCATTTATTTATAAATTACAAATATTTAATGTATTTTTAAAATATGTTCAGAAGTATGAAAAAACATTCGCAAATAGTGTTCAAAATGTTCACATATGAAAATTATTTTTTAAGAAATTATAAATAATTTAACAACAAAATTTCGTACAAATGTTGAATTTCTGTTAATTTCGAGAACATTTTTCTAATATTCTTCAAATCTATATAAAATTTGCCTACTGTTTTTTTTAGGAAAACCCATTGAAAAATGGAAACCATACAAAACTGAGCAAAATAAAATTGATACTCCCTTCGTAAATTAATATAAGACGTTTTATATCACTCTTAAAAATAACGTCTTACGGAGTTATCACCATGAAAGAAAATTGTTCGGGAGTGAGCGTCCATGCCAAATGGTCTTGGCCACAAGGAATGAACACGGTATAGGAGTGGGACCTCCTATTTCACACGTTAAGCTGCAAAATGCTGCTAAAATCCGCACCAGGCCGACCCAATAGAAGTTGCTGCCTTGCTCTTTTTTTTCTCGCTATCTATAGAAACCTCTACCTGTTGGTTTACAAAAATGTCCACAACGATTCTCTTATAGATTTGATAAATTTCTTGAATTCAATTGCTATTTAAATTTATCTTGAAAAAAAATTCATGAATTAAATAAATTCACAGTAAAAACTTTTATTGATTTTTTAATAAATTCGCAAATTTGAAAAACTTTATTAGTTTGAAAATGTCCATAAATTTGAATAAATGTTCATGTATTTGAATAATGTGTCTGAAAAAAGTTCCTTTGAGGATAGCTCATGGGGAACCATCATTTTCCTTTGAATAAATGCGTTGTATCTATTGTTCTAGTAAATTGCCTACAACAAGACACCTCGGTCTCCAGTCGGTTGATAGCATCAAGGAGTCATGTCTTAGATCATCTTCAACAAGTGCGTAAAAATTTTGCGCCCTAAAATAGTTTTAGCGCGTCACTGTGGCAATTTTAGTGCGCCGAATCAACATTGGTTTAGCAGATGCGATCACCTTTTAGTTACATGAATACATTTTAATTATATGAATATTTTCGGAAAAAATGGAACTTTTTCAAAATGCACCAACATTGTTTTAGAAGCACGTGAATATTTTTATTTTTGATATGCAGGGATATTTTCTACAGCGTCACCTTGCACGATCATCACCATCGTCTCCGGCAGAGCATGCAAATCTTGCTTCCTGGTGGGCGCCTCGAAGGAAGATGAGTGATCAGTGACGATACTACATGTAAGATATGGGGTCAGCTGATTCCACAACTTTTTATTACATGTTTTGTTTTATTTATATTTGAAAAAAATAGTATATTTTGGAGAGATTAATGTTTTTTTAAACGAACCCACAACTTTTAGGTGTTGGTGCTGCCCCTGCGAGCCTAAATTTCGTGTTTTAACCCTTTTAAGAAAGTTAATCGAGATCTGATCTTTGTTTGTAAAAAAAACTATGAGCTGGCCCTTTCCTACCGCTGGGATCCATGACGATAGGGTATAACAGCATGTCGCTAAGGTCCCTGACGATAGGGTAGCACGCCTTA
Organism: Hordeum marinum; assembly: GCA_022496015.1. Taxonomy (NCBI): domain Eukaryota; kingdom Viridiplantae; phylum Streptophyta; class Magnoliopsida; order Poales; family Poaceae; genus Hordeum; species Hordeum marinum. The sequence goes on along the minus strand of CM039676.1, from coordinate 516,284,632 downwards.
TCCCAAAATTTTCTAAGTTGCAGACAAGTGTGCGTACGCACCCCTATCGCTGACCCTAGGGCCTGGGGCATGGTGAAGTTTTTCTTTGGCCACTGTAGCAAATTTTACATTGTAGCGTACTATATAACACTGTAGACAGACAGCCTGCCTGGGCATCATCTTATTCTAGCTCCGCTGTTGTCACCAGACACCTTTACGGTATGATTGCATATGCTACCATCCGCATCTGTGATGGTAGGTGTGCACTGCGCTGGCGTGTTCCATTTTCCTACCAATAGGGACCTTGGCGGTAGGTTGTTATACCCTACCGTCATAAACGCCGGCGATAGAAAAAGAATTAGATCCCAATTTTTTTACAAATGAGGGTCAGATTTTGATTAACTTCTCCAACAAAATCAAAACACGAAATTTAGCCCCCTTGCGAGTCTGCGAGTGATGCACTGATGCTGTACTAGGCAGGGGCTCTCGTGACTTGTGTCTGTGTGGGATGTATGTGTTTTTGTTGCTTCTCAAATTTTGTGGCTGACGTGGAGTCCGTAGACCCATGCATGTGATGAGCTGGGCCGTTCAAAATCCGTTGCCAGACTCACAAGTATTACAGTACGTAGATCCAACATTGTGCTGGATCTGTCTCCTCCTCCTGTCCGCCTCTCGATCTGTCGTGTGGCATTTGTCACGCCCACCCAACATTTCTCCAGTTGTCATGTTTCTCACGAACATCATGTAAGACGTCGGCCGGTCCAGTAGGAGGGGGACCGAAACATCATTCACCCTCCTCGTTTTCCACAAGCACTGTATATATGTGGTTATTTGTAAATTTTACTCTTTTCATTTCTAAATATAAGACCTTTTACATATTTTATCATGGACTAAATACGGAGTAAAATGAGTGAATCTATATTTTAAAATATGTCCATGTACATCCGTATCGACTCCATAGTGAAATCTCTAAAATGTCTTACATTTAGGAATGAAGGGAGTAGCTTCTAATATTAAGAAAATGCGTTTTAGTGGAGTATGATTTATTTAAGTTTCTTATATGCATATTTTAATATTAAGTAGCTTCTAATATTAAGTTTCTTATATGCATATTTTAATATTAAGTAGCTTCTAATATTAAGTTTCTTATATGCTAACCAAACAAAGGTTTTTTGTGAGTGATATGACGGCGCCGCCTTGAGTAACAGGGGCACCAAAACCACGTCCTGGGCTGTTTTCGACTTGTTCGTTTTTCTTTTGCGGTTTTCTGGTGGCTTTTATTTACAGGAAACCAGGTTGTTGTTTGGTTTTGGCGTTTTATTCCTCTCTGGTTCATTTCTCTTCTTTTATTTCTATTTTTTATTTTTTATTTAGTTTCTTTTTCTTACTTTTTTTATAGTTAGAAGTTATTAAAATACATGGTTTTGTAAAATTGCACGGATATTTCTTAAACGTACACGAATATTTTCAGATATGAGAATAATTTTAAGTTATTTGAATTTCTTAAAATGCATGTGCTTTTCTAAGTTACATGGACATTTCTTAAAATATTTTAATACCATTTTAAACTACTCCTTCCGTTCCTAAATATAAGATCTTTTAGAGATTTCACTATAAGACTACATACGAAGTAAAATGAGTGAATCTATACTTTAAAGTATGTCTCTATACATCCGTATGTAGTTCATAGTATAATCTCTAAAAGGTCTTATACTTAGGAACGGAGGAAGTACAAGGTATTTCTAGAATTACATGCATATTTTATTTTTGACATGTACACATATTTTTTGAATAAGACAATAGTTTATTAGCTATTTTATTATTAAATAATTATTGTATGAAAATTCATTAGATAGTTTTAAAGTTTTATGAACAAATTGTAGCCATTTGTTTAGTGGGATGCACTAATTGCAGCCAGTTTAACCCCGGTTGTGGGCGACACCTGCCTTTTGCTCGCAACGAGCGAAGTATAGGGGCGCCCTCTCCTTGGAATCATGTCTCAGGCTGTTTTGACTTTTTGTACAGTTTTCTGTATTCTGTTTGAGACTTGGTTTTTTGTTTATGAGGTTTTCTATTTGGTTTTGTACGGGGTACGTGTTTTTGTCTGGTTCTACTTCTCTCTGGTTCATTTTCTCCTCTTATTTCTGTTTTTTCTTACCTTTTTAATAACTACAACTTCCTAAAAGACATGGTTCTATAAATTTATATGGATATTTCTAAAATTACATGGACATTTATAATTACATGAATAATTTAATTTTGATATGTGTGCTTATTCTTAATAAGGGATGATTTTTTACTTATTTGAACTATATACAAATTACTAAGATATTTTTTAGAAATACCTATTAAATTAACTTGGCCAAAACATGGCTTTATACCTCTAAAGTTATTACATAATAACTGAGTGATCTAAAGATATTATACAAACAACTCAACTAACAAGAACTATTCATGTCACGAATCATAACCTTAGCACAATGCTTTAAATTAGTTTGGCAAAACAAGAAGACACAAAATTAGTTTTTGATTGATTTCACTAATAGATCTTGCTGCAATGTAATCCATGGCTGCTTATGTATTTACTGTTGAGTGGATTTTGAGCTCCCGGGTGCCTAGGCACCCTCTATGAACATTAAAATCAAAACAAATAGAAAAAAATCAAAAAAATCTGAAACTTTATAACATCAAAGATGATCAAACGTCCTTGGTGCTTGCAAGTTTTCATGCCAAAAAACCATTCAAGGAGCTCTACAAAGGAAAAACGTTTTAGTGCTTCAAGTTTTGAGCACTTTGAGCACTGAAATCTGAAACTTGTTTATACACCTTTCTCTACATAATATTTTGGCATGAAAACTTGCAATCACCTAGGAAATTTGACCATCTTTGATACTGCAAAGTTTCAGAATTTTTAAATTTGTTTTCCTATTTGTTTGATTTTACTGTTCATAGAGGGTGCCTAGGCACCCGGGAGTTGTTACACCTTTCTCATTTACTGTTTCTCACATATGTACATTAAGTGTGCGGATTTTTTCACATGGACAACATCCATGGTCAGGTTGCAGGAAATGGTGATTTGTGGGCTTAACTGATTAGCACTGCAGATTTGATTGTGTTTTTAATTTTATTGCTAAAGGAGTTTCTGAATATCCGTTGGCTGTAGCTAGAGTGCAGAATTGCAGATGGAGCAAAGGAGTCGAGGTCCCAGCGAGCAGGTTAGCAGGTAGGTACCCTTAGTCATTTTCTTGTTGTCGGCAATCCAGCTATATATTCATAACTGCTGATTCAAAGGGACGCTAGCTATCATGTGGCTGGACCAATTGACAAACAAGGTGATAGTTTTCCTGCTGGTAAGTAAACTATTCTGGCTAGGCATGGTTGGATCTGCTGCTATTCTGTGGAAGCCGACTCAGAGTTAAGTTTTAGTTTAAATGGAGTCAACTGATTTCTTTTATTAGAATTTCCAGTTCAATTCCCATGTTGTTTTTCACACTTGGTATGTGCTTACTGGCATGCCACGTGCATCTCGTAATAGTAACTCTTGACCAGCTAGGCTTGCACTATTTGTTTAGCTAGGTATACCCAGCCATGGTTAGCAGGCACTTGGATTACTGTTATTGTTTTATTATAATCAGTTTAGAACCTAGCATCTGAACAAAGCAGAGATAAACAACAAGACCATCGATTCATTTTGAGCAGATATGCAGCTACTTGTATTCGGAAATTATATCTGTTCGGAATTTCTCCCTCTGGCCTAGCTACATATCTATCAGAAGTTGAGAGTGAATATTAGATTGCGGTTCACAGAAAAGAAGACTTTGGTGATGGACTGATGGTGGCCAGTAAAGAGTAGGTACTGGGTGTCAGGTGTAATCTACCTATGGCTAATCTGTTGGTCACCGTTGCCGTTGTTGAGTAGACTAGTTCACTAGACAGTAACTTGCAGACGTCGACGCCAACCAATTACTCCTACTAACATGAAGTTTTAGTTCGAGTTCAAATGGAGGCATTCTGTTTCTTAACATGACATAGGCACTTAGGCAGTACTAGTATTCCATGGTCAGCTAGGCATGCACTATTTTGGGTTAAGCTGCTTGGCCCAAAGGACCTTAACCCAAGAGATGGATATTCTCCCGATTCAGAAATTTGAAAACATTCTTCAGCAGAAAGTCAATCATTTTGAACCTGAAGATTGATGGTCCCTAAGCCTCCTCACTCGCGTCTGCCTCGCGTCGGCTTTGTCGGCTATCGGGCCGGCTGCATCGGGCCGACTACCGGCTCTGGCTGCCACCCCGCCTCCACCGAGTGGCATCCACGACCTCACGCGCGATCGGATTGATCACCCGTTCGCTGCCACGATCCGCCTCATCTACGCCGTGTGACCGACCTGACCCGTCGGTTGCGCGCGCCTTTGCAGGACCCGTGAAGACGGTCATGAGTAAAGCGCGCCCCTCCACCGATCGAGCACCGGGCTGCTACTGCCACGCCTCGTCGGGCCGCGCCGCCGCCCCGTGGTTCTCCCCGTGGCCGCATCGACCCGCATGCTGCCGCTGTGTCGCCCCTTCGGGCCGTAGTGTCGCGGCCCGTAGTCCACCGCCGCTCCGAGGGCGTCCCCTCCAGGTCGTCCCGTGGCTGCACCGACCCTCACACTGGCTCAGCGTCGCCCCATTGGGCCGTAGTGAGCGTGGCACGCGGTCTCCGCCGCTGTCCGAGGCCGTCCCCTCGGTCCCACCGACCCGTGCTTCGCCGCCGTGCCGCCCCTTCGAGACGTAGCACCACGGCCCGCGGTCACCGTTGTTGCCCGAGGTCTTCCCGTCGTCGCTCCGACCCGCCTGTTGCCGCTGCATTGCCCCTTTGGGCCATAGCGCCACTGCTCGCGGTCCACTCCGCCGTTCCTGCGCGTCGACTTCCTTGGTATGCATCGTGCCGCCTCCCTTGGCGCGGGAACGCCACCATCCACGCTGGTCTTCGTCACGTTGTCGGGTTCTTCGTCGCCTACTTCGAGCATCGCCGCCGCGCTCCTGACCAGCCGCCGTCACTGCTCTTCTTCGGTGTTGCTGCAGCTCGCTCACCCGAGCCGCGCCGCCAGTCCACCCCCTTCTTCGTCCAGCATCAGGTCTTCGCCAGCATCGCCGTCGTCTACCCCGACCACCGCGGGAGACATCGGCCCCTCGCCGGTTTGCGCCGCAACCGTCGTCGAGTCCTTCTCTGCTAGCCTCCTTGACATGGCGTACAAATTGTGTGCAGGTCCCGTCTATGCATGCCTGATGTTGGCAACACTGTTGCGTGCCTTCATCCCAGGTGTGTTCCCAGGTCTGGCAAGCCTGGAGCGACGCATCGTCAACATCGACTTCGTCCATCTATGCGTGTGCGGTGCTGGCAACACCAATACGTGCCTTCGTCCATGATGTGTCCCTGGGCTTGGCAAACCTAGCGCGATGCATCGTCAACTACATCTTCTTCCCAACGCACCACTACTTCGACACCATTGCGCCCATAACTAACTCGGTGCCTCCTTGCGCTCGCGGCTCCTCGGCGACTTCCTCGACACCGGCTACCTTGACTCGACATCGACCACGGCGTTCTTCACACGGCTACCTCGACCACGGCTACACCATCCTACGCTCTCCGCTACTTCGACATGGGCATAAAGGGCTACCACCTTGCTTGAGCAACCTCGTCGGTTTTTATTCCAGCCACACCTTCCGCGATGCATCGACCGTTTCGACTGTGGGGGGATGTCCGTCAGCTTGCCTCCGGATTCTTCTCCAGTCTCACCATCTGCGTCACTACCGTTGTGACTGTGGGAGGATGTTGAGTATCGTGATTGTATTGGAAATATAGGATAGACTAGGAAATATTCTGGCTTGTCTTGTACTCCAAGTAGATCATGTACTCCTATATATATGCCCATGAGGCTCAAACAATACATCGACTATTCTACCTATTCCTCTTTCCCTTCCAACAATGAGAACTCTCGTGGTCGTTGCATGTTCGGTGCTAATCTGCTTCATACACTAGTAGAAAACAGTGCTTTGGTCTAGGCCTGAAAAGCCATTAGTCCCGGTTCAGTCATGAACCGGGACCAATGGGGGCAACGGTCCCGGTTCGTGAGGCCAGGGGGCCGGACGGGTCTCATGGGGTATTGGTCCTGGTTTGACTGGACCCTTTGGTCCCGGTTCCAAACACCAACCGGGACCAATTGTTGGAAATATGCCCTAGAGGCAATAAATAAAGTGTTTATTATTATATTTCCTTGTTCATGATAATCGTTTATTATCCATGATATAATTGTATTGACTGGAAACACATTACATGTGTGGGTAAATAGACAACACATTGTCCCTAGTATGCCTCTAGTTAACTAGCTCGTTAATCAAAGATGGTCAAGGTTTCCTAGCCATTGACATGTGATGTCATTTGATAACGGGATCACATCATTAGGAGAATGATGTGATGGACAAGACCCAAACTATAAATGTAGCATATGATCGTGTCAGTTTATTACTACTGTTTTTTGCATGTCAAGTATATGTTCCTATGACCATGAGATCATGTAACTCACGGACACCGGAGGAGTGCCTTGTGTGTATCAAACGTCGCAACGTAACTGGGTGACTATAAAGGTACTCTACAGGTATGTCCGAGGGTGTCTGTTGGGTTGGCATGGATTAAGACTGGGATTTGTAACTCCGTGTGACGGAGAGGTATCTCAGGGCCCACTCGGTAATACAACATCACAACAAGCCTTGCAAGCAATGTGACTAAGTGTTAGTCACGGGATCTTGTATTACGGAACGAGTAAAGAGACTTGCCGGTAACGAGGTTGAACTAGGTATGGAGATACCGACGATCGAATCTCGGGCAAGTAAACATACCGAAGAAGAAAGGGAACATCATACGGGATTAACTGAATCCTTGACATAGATGTTCGACCGATAAAGATCTTCGTAGAATATGTAGGAACCAATATGGGCATCCAGGTCCCGCTATTGGTTATTGACCATAGAGGTGTCTCGGTCATGTCTACATAGTTGTCGAACCCGCAGGCACTAGTGCACAATAGGCCTATAGTCGGATGGACCTTTAGTACCGGTTCCCCAACCGATACTAACGGGTCGGGACTAAAGGTCCAGACCTTTAGTACCAGTTGGAGCATGAACCGATACTAAAGGCCCTCCACGTGGCTGCCTGCGTGGAGTGGTGGTGGAAGACCTTTAGTACTGGTTGGTGATACCAACCGGTACTAAGTCTTCTGTTTTTTTTTGTTTTAGCTTTTAATTAGGTTTTAATTTTCCTCTCTATTTTTTGTGTTTTCTATTAATTTCAAATTTATTTTACGGTGCTACATACTGTAAATAGTACACAAGTTCATGCATATATATATATATGTAATATAATATACAATATCTCATACACAGTATATATATAGAAATGGAATTACACATCCATATAAATTCGGGACTTATAATTAACTTAAGGCCCAAAACCCGGCCGGGACTAGCTAGCTAGTGCTCCGGATGAAATCTCAGTTCTCTACTACTGATTTACGGGCATTATTGAGGCGGCGGTAAGAAATAGTGCTCTCCGTTTACATGAATGACATGTTGAAGAAGAAATGCCGCAAATTCCTCTTGAAGTGCTACAAAGCGTTTCTCGGGTGAGAGCTTCGACGTCATCTGCCAAACCTGGAGTTGTCTTTCACGTGCTACTCTGCGACGTATATGACTTTCGGTCTGGATGCGAATGTTCTCGCAGAGCAAATATCCACATAAATTTGTCCCTTTTGGCTGCTTCGCGCACTTTGCAAAAGAATAGAATTGAATAAGATAATTAATAATCGAGCATGATAATGGTATTGAAAATAAAATTAATGAGATGCGTAGACCTAGTAGTACTACTTAATTACCTGCATCTTTTTCCACTTCAGCTTCGGTTTCCATTGACGACCGTGATGGTTTTTTTCTATCATCTTTTTCCAAACACTACCCGGCAAAGAAAAAGAACGAAAGAGTTATTATAATTACTTTTGATATCAGCAAATAATGAAAGAAAGCGAGGTCGATAAAGATTGAAATTATCGTTCTATCATAAAATACAAGTCCACGTATGATTGTTCTAGTGTATCTAGTGAGTCGTACACTTGAACAAGTCCATCCGCAAGGATAATATATAGAAGGATATAGTGGTCTCTACGCAGAAGTTTATATAATTAAGTAGGCATGCGCATATAACTCATCAACTACACTTGACAACGAGTTAGTAAGCAAAAATAGAATTTGTAGTATACAAGAGAGTAAACACTCACCCCCATATTGTAAGGAAATATTATAGTAGATTTGTTGGTATTCATTATTGCCTCTAGAAAATTTTCCAAGAGATCTTCTGTGTCCTTGGCATAATGTTTTACCACATGACCATTAATGGTACTTGGGTCGATGAACCCAATGTCATCGATTCCTTCTTGTTTCAATTCTCATATCTTCAATCTGCATAATAGCGTAGAAAAGAACATATATAGTGAGGATAAGCCAATGAATGATATCTTAGCTAGAGACTTAAATTACTAAAGATATAAATCACTTACAGACAATAGCAACTAATGAGATTTTGTCGATAGAGTCCATGTGGTATAACTGGAAAAGTTCTGAGAATTCAAGACATATGTCACATGCATTGACGTAATGCTCTTTCCTTACTTTGACCATGATCGCCGTCTCCCCTCGCTTTGCTTCACGCATGTACCAATCATGCAACCATCACATCGCAGTTGGTAGTTCCTTGTACTGCTCGAGTGTGACAAGTGGTTTTCCGACGGCATATTGCATTGCGTACTCAGTTCCATCGTACCCGCGGATTTCCTCGGTGCCAAGGATTTGGTCAAGAGTGAGACCTGCAGCCTTTAGTACTTCGAGGTCAATTGATTGGAAACACATTACATGTGTGGGTAAATAAACAACACTCTTTCCCTAGTATGCCTCTAGTGAACTAGCTCGTTGATCAAGGATGGTCAAGGTTTCCTAGCCATTGACATGTGATGTCATTTGATAACGGGATCACATCATTAGGAGAATGATGTGATGGATAAGACCCAAACTACAAACGTAGCTTATGATCGTGTCAGTTTATTGCTACTGTTTTCTGCATGTCAAGTATATGTTCCTACGACCATGAGATCATGCAACTCACAGACATCGGAGGAGTGCCTTGTGTGTATCAAACGTCGCAACATAACTGGGTGACCATAAAGGTGCTCTACAGGTATCTCCGAGGATGTCTGTTGAGTTGGCATGGATCAAGACTGTGATTTGTTACTCTGTGTGACGGAGAGGTATCTCAGGGCCCACTCGGTAATACAACATCACAATAAGCCTTGCAAGCAATGTGACTAAGTGTTAGTCACGGGATCTTGTATTACGAAACAAGAAAAGATACTTGCCAGTAACGAGGTTGAACTAGGTATGGAGATACCGACGATCGGATCTCGGGCATGTAACATACCGAAGAACAAAGGGAACATCATACGGGATTAACTGAATCCTTGACATAAAGGTTCGACCGATAAAAGATCTTCGTAGAATATGTAGGAACCAATATGGACATCTAGGTCCCGCTATTGGTTATTGACCGTAGAGGTGTCTCGGTCATGTCTACATAGTTCTCGAACCCGCAGGGTCTGCACTCTTAAGGTTTGATGACGTTTCGGTAGTATTGAGTTATGTATGATGGTGACCAAAGGTTGTTCGGAGTCCCGGATGAGATCCATACGTCACGAGGAGCTCCGGAATGGTCCGGAGGTAAATATTCATATATAGGAAGTCCTATTTTGGTCGCCGGAAAAGTTTCAGACTCATCGGTAGTGTACCGGGAGTGCCGGTAGTGTACCGGGAGGGGTATTTCGACCCAAGAGGCTTCATGGGCTGTGGGAGAGTGAATATCAGCCCTTAGTGGGCTGGTGGAAACTCCCACACAAGGCCCATGTGGCTGGAGAAGAAAACCCAATAGGAAAAGGTGGAAAAAGGCAAAAAAAAGAGCAATCCTAGTCCTACTAGGATTGGAGGAGTCCTCCTCTCCTAGTAGGTTCGGCCAAACCATAGGAGCCTTGGCCCTTGCGCCAAGGCTCTCCTCCTCTCCTCCTATATATACTGATGGATTTTAGGGTTTTGCACTAGTTTTTTCAGCCACGTGCTACCCGTTCCTCCAGTGCATAGTTTCTCCTCTAGATCGGTTTTCTGCAGCGCTTAGGCAAAGCCCTGCCGGGATAACTCCACCATCACCGGAGCGCCGTCACGTTGCTGGAGAACTCTTCCTCCTCTCCTCTCCCTCTTTCTGGATCAAGACGGCGGAGATCGTCATCAAGCTATACGTGTGCTGAAGGCGGATGTGCCGTCCGTTCGACGCTAGATCCGAAGGACCGTGATCAAGATCATGAGACGGATCGTGATGAGTTTGCGGGACGGATCGTGATTGGATCGCGGGATAGATCGTGATGAGTTCGCGGGACGGATCGTGATTGGATCGCGGGACGGATCGTGATGAGATCGCGGGACGCTCGGCGATTTGGATCACGAAGACGTTTGACTACACCAACCGCGTTTCTTAACGCTTCCCGCTTAGCGATCTAGAAGGGTATGTAGATCCACTCTTCCTCTCATAGATGCTCATCATCATGGATAGATCTTGCATGTGCGTAGGAAATTTTTTGTTTCCCATGCAACGTTCCCCAACACCAATGTGCCTCGCTCCTGGCCCACAACCATTGGTCCCGGTTCGTGGCTGGAACCGGGACCGAAGGGGGTCCTTTAGTCCCGGTTCCAGCCAAGAACCGGGACCGATGAGATGCCTATATATACCCCCCCCCCCCCCGCCAGCGAGCATAGCTCTCCACATTGCTCTATTTTTCTGGTAGGCGAGGGGAGAGCTTTGTGGTGCTCTAGCTCACCTCCTATACACATGAGGTGTTCGATGAAATTCCCAAGCCACACTTAAGCTTTCTCCTATCGAAGCTCCTTGTCCAAGCTCCATTTTCGTCAAGATTTGTCTAGGTTTGGTGGTCCATCTTGTCCCATCCCCGTCCTCACCGTCGTCGATTGCCCGCACCCATCTCGGTGTCAGCACCACCATGGTTAGCCTCTTCTTCTTATCTTCTTTCTAACTTTTATTATTGTTTTTACTTGTATGATTTAGGTAGATACTTGTGTAATTTTCTTACTTTTATTATTGTTTGTTACTATATAATGCGATGGTTTTCGTATCCACCTCCGTCGGCCCTCGTCCTATCTATGATTCGGACGTGGTATATATTATCTTTTATAACTATTTATTTTATTTAGTTTTTATGACAATTCTGCCGACCAACGTGACATTGATTTTTTAATCTAGGAGGAGGTAGTTGAACCGGAAATTCCAACCCACATAACAATTCTTGTCGAGGAGTTAAATTTGGTTGAAAAGAAAATAATGACTTGAAAGAAAAATTACAAAGAGTTGAAGAGGATAAGATGAAGTTGGAGTTGCATGTTGCCGATGTCGTCGACGATCACAAGACCAAGATGGATGCAATGCGCTTAAAGATTAGAAAGATTAGAAAATATGCCATTCATACTGAGGCTTGAAATCATTATGTCATTGGATCAATTGGTACCTTACTAGCGGTTATGATCGCATTTGTTGTTGCATTTAATTTTTTTACATAGTTTCGATGTATGTTTCAATTAGATGCTCTAGAGATATATATGTTGTTTAATAATGAGAACTATGTATGAACTGTATGTATTTATTTTGGTCACTACTGTACTTTGGCTTTAATATGATGATGAATTTCTATCAATTTGGTAACTTCTCTATTCATGATATGTTGTAATGGTTTTTAATACACTTTATTATATAACACACACAGATGAACCGGCAATGGATGTACGGTGACCGACACACCTCCGAGTATATTAAGAGCCTGCATAATTTTCTCGAAGCGGCCGAGACAAACAAACAGAATGGTTTTATTCATTGTCCATGTACTGTCTGTGAGAATACGAAGGCTTTCTCCAACTCTAAAACCCTTCACTTCCACGTGCTTGAGAAGGGTTTTATGCCACATTATAATGGTTGGACCAAGCATGGAGAACGAAGGGTTATGATGGAAGACAACAAAAAAGAAGAGGATGATGACAACTATGTGCCTCCTGAATATGGTGATGCTACAACGGGGGAAGACGATGATCAAGAGGAACCATACGATGTGCTCGATGATGATCTTCGCCGGGTCATTGTTGATGCAAAGAGACAATGCGAAAGTGAAAAGGAAAAGTTGAAGTTCGATCGCATGCTAGAGGATCACAAAAAAGGGTTGTACCCCAATTGCGAAGATGGCAACACAAAGCTCGGTACCATACTGGAATTGCTGCAATGGAAGGCAGAGAATGGTGTACCTGACAAAGGATTTGAGAATCTACTGAAAATATTGAAGAACAAGCTTCCAAAAGAAAACGAATTGCCTGATAGTACGTACACAACAAAGAAGGTTGTATGCCCTCTAGGATTGGAGGTGAAGAAGATACATGCATGCCCTAATGACTGCATCCTCTACCGCGGTGCGTATGAGGATTTGAACGCATGCTCGGTATGTGGTGCATTGCGGTATAAGATCAGACGAGATGACCCGGGTGATGTTGACAGCGAGCGCCCCAAGAAGAGGCTTCCTACCAAGGTGATGTGGTATGCTCCTATAATACCATGGTTGAAATGTCTGTTCAGAAACAAAGAGTATGCCAAGTCGATGCGATGGCACAAAGAGGACCATAAGAAAGACGGGAAGTTGAGAGCACCCGTTGACGGGTCGTAGTGGAGAAAGATCGAGAGAAGTGGAGCGACTTTACAAGTGACCCAAGAAACATATGGTTTGGTTTAAGTGCAGATGGCATTAATCCTTTTGGGGAATAGAGTAGCAAGCATAGCACATGGCGTGTGACTCTATGTACGTATAACCTTCCTCCTTGGTTGTGCATGAAGCGGAAGTTCATTATGATAACAGTGCTCATCCAAGGCACTGAGCAACCCAACAATGACATTGATGTGTACCTAAGGCCATTAGTTGATGAGCTTTTACAGCTATGGAATGGAAGACGTGTACATGTGTGGGATGAGAACGAACAGGAGGAATTTGACCTACATGCGTTGCTGTTTGTAACCATCAACAATTGGCCTGCTCTGAGTAACCTTTCAGGACAGACAAACAAGGGATACCACGCATGCACACACCGTTTAGATGACACCGACAGTATATATTTGGACAAATGCAGGAAGAATGTGTACCTGGGGCATCGTCGATTTCTTCTGACCAACCATCAATGTCGAAAGAAAGGAAAGCATTTCAAAGGTGAGGCAGGTCACCGGAAGAAGCCCCCCTCGGTACTAGTGATCACATACTTGCTATGGTCAATGATTTACAAGTAATATTTGGAAAGGGTCCCGGCAGACTATCTGTTCTGAATGACGCTGAGGGACGCGCACCCATGTGGAAGAAGAAATCTATATTTTGGGACCTACCCTATTGGAAAGACCTAGAGGTCCGCTCTGCAATCGATGTGATGCATGTGACGAAGAATCTTTGCGTGAACATACTAGGATTCCTGGGAGTGTATGGGAAGACAAAAGATACACTGGAGGCACGCGAGGAACAGCAGCGTGTGCATGAAAAAGACGCCATGCATCCAGAGCAGTATGAAGGTCCTGCCAGCTACGCTCTTACCAAAGAAGAGAAGAAAATCTTCTTTGAATGCCTGCTCAGTATGAAGGTCCCGTCGGGATTCTCATCGAATATAAAGGGAATAATACATATGGCAGAGAAAAGTTCTAGCACCTAACATCTCATGACTGCCATGTGATTATGACGCAACTGCTTCCGGTTGGGGGCTTCTACCGGAAAACGTTCGATTAGCCATTGTGAAGCTATGTGCATTCCTCAATGCAAACTCTCAGAAGGTGATCGATCTAGAAATCTGTTGGGGAACGTTGCATGGGAAACAAATAATTTCCTATGCACAAGCAAAATCTATCCATGGTGATGAGCATCTACGAGAGGGAGAGTGGATCTACGTAGCCTTGTAGATCGCTAAGCGGGAAGCATTAAGAAACGCGGTTGATGTAGTCGAACATCTTCGCGATCCAAATCGCCAAGCGTCCCGCGATCCAATCACGATCCGTCCTGATCTAGCACCGAACGGACGACACCTCCGCGTTCAGCACACGTACGGCTTGATGACGATCTCCGCCTTCTTGATCCAGCAAGAGGGGGTGGAGAGGTGGACGAGTTCTCCGGCAGCGTGACGGCGTTGCGACGATGATGGTGGAGTTATTCCGGCAGGGCTTCACCGAAGCACTGCAGAAAACCGATCTAGAGGAGAAACTATGCACTAGAGGAGAGGGCAGCACATGGCAGAAAATCTGGTGCAAAAACCCTCAAAATCACTAGTATATATAGGAGGTGGGGAGTAGGAGTCCTGGCCCTCAAAGGTCCATCCCTAGGCTTCGGCCGAACCAGGAGGGAGGAGTCCTCCTCCTCCACTCCTAGTAGGATTAGGACTCCTTCCTTATTTGGCCCTTTTTGCCTTTTTCCACCTTTTTCCTTTTGGGCTTTTCTTCCCAGCCGCATGGGCCTTGTGTGGGACTTCCACCAGCCCACTAAGGGCTGATATTCACCCTCCCACAGCCCATGTAGCATCTTGGGTCGAAATACCCCTCCCGATGGTCCCCCGGTACACTACCGGCACTCCCGGTACACTACCGATGAGCTCGAAACTTTTCCGGCGACCAAAACAGGACTTCCTATATATCAATCTTTACCTACGGACCCTTCCGGAGCTCCTCGTGACGTCTGGGATCTCATCCGGGACTCCGAACAACCTTTGGTCACCACCATGCATAATTCTATACTACTGAAACGTCACCAACCTTAAGTGTGCAGACCCTGCGGGTTCGAGAACTATGTAGACATGACCGAGACACCTCTATGGTCAATAAACAATAGCGGGACCTGGATGCCCATATTGGTTCCTACATATTCTACGAAGATCTTTATCGGTCGAACCACTATGTCAAGGATTTAGTTAATCACGTATGATGTTCCTTTTGTTCTTCGGTATGTTACTTGCCCAAGATTCGATCGTCGGTATCTATATACCTAGTTCAACCTTGTTACCGGCAAGTCTCTTTACTCGTTCCGTAATACAAGATCCCGTGGCTAACACTTAGTCACATTGCTTGCAAGGCTTATTGTGATGTTGTATTACCGAGTGGGCCCTGAGATACCTATCCGTCACACGGAGTAACAAATCCCAGTCTTGATCCATGCCAACCCAATAGACACCCTCGGAGATACCTGTAATTCACCTTTATAGTCACCCAGTTACGTTGCGACGTTCGATACACACAAGGTACTCCTTCGGTGTCCGTGAGTTGCATGATCTCATGGTCATAGGAACATATACTTGACCTGCAGAAAATAGTAGCAATAAACTAACACGATCATATGCTACATTTGTAGTTTGGGTCTTGTCCATGACATCATTCTTCTAATGATGTGATCCCGTTATCAAATGACATCACATGTCAATGGCTAGGAAACCTTGACCATCTTTGATTAACGAGCTAGTTCACTATAGGCATACTAGGGACCAAGTGTTGTCTATTTACCCACACATGTAATGTGTTTCCAATCAATAAAATTATAGCATGGATAATAAACGATTATCATGAACAAGGAAATATAATAATAAACACTTTATTTGTTGCCTCTAGGGCATATTTCCAACAGTCTCCCACTTGCACTAGAGTCAATAATGTAGTTCACATCACTATGTGATTTACATTGTAATGAATCGAACACCCATGCAGTTCTGGTGTTTATCATGTTTAGCCCTTGGAAGAGGTTTAGTCAACGGGTCTGCAACATTCAGATCCATGTGCACTTTGCAAATATTTATGTCCTTCTCCTCGATGTAATCACGGATGGAGTTGACGCGTCGTTTTATGTGTCTGGTCCTCTTGTGAAACCTTGGTTCCTTGGCCAGAGCAATGGCACTAGTGTTGTCACAGAATAGGTTCATTGGATTCAGTGCACTGGGCACTATTCCAAGATCTGTCATGAACTGCTTCATCTAGACACCTTCCTTCGCCGCCTCCGAGGCTGCGATGTATTCCGCTTCGCATGTAGAATCGGCTACCACGCTTTGCTTGGAACTGCACCAGCTTACCACTCTCTCGTTGAGAATAAATACGTATCCGCTTTGTGACTTAGAGCCATCTGAATCAGTGTCAAAGCTTGCATCGATGTAACCCTTTACGACGAGCTTTTCATCACCTCCATAAACGAGAAACATTTCCTTAGTCCTGTTTAGGTACTTAAGGATATTCTTGACTGCCGCTTAGTGCTCCATTCCAGGATCACTTTGAAACCTTCCGTCCATACTTATGGCAAGGCTGACATCGGGTCTTGTGCATAGCATTGCATACATGATAGAGCCTATGGCTGAAGCATAGGGGATGACACTCATTTTTTCTCTATCTTCTGCAGTCACTGGGCATTGAGTCTTACTCAACTTCACACCTTGTAACACAGGCAAGAACCCCTTCTTGGCCTGATCCATTTTGAACTTCTTCAAAACTTTATCAAGGTATGAGCTCTGTGAAAGTGCTATTAAGCGTCTCGATCTATCTCTATAGATCTTAATGCCTTCAAATATTCCTTCACGCTTTCTAGCATTTCTATATTGTTTCCAATTAGCAATATGTCATCCACATATAATACTAGAAACGCTATAGAGCTCCCACTCACTTTCTTGTAAATACAAGCTTCTCCATAAACTTTTATAGACTCAAACGCTTTGATCACCTCATCAAAGCGCTTATTCCAACTCCAAGATGCTTGCACCAGCCCATAAATGGATCGCTGGAGTTTGCAAACTTTGTCAGCATTCTCTGGATCGACAAAACCTTCTGGTTGCATCATATACAACTCTTCCTCAAGAAAACCATTAAGGAACGCTGTTTTGACATCCATCTACCAAATTTCATAGTCGAAATAAGCAGCTATTGCTAACATGATTCTAACAGACTTAGGCATCGCTACGGGTGAGAAGGTCTCATCATAGTCAACTCCTTGAACTTGTGAAAAACCCTTTGCCACAAGTCGAGCTTTGTAGACGGTAACATTACCGTCCGCGTCGTCTTCTTCTTAAAGATCCATTTGTTCTGAATGCCCTTTCGCCTTTCAGGTAATACTTCCAAAGTCCACACTTTGTTTTCATACATGGATCCCATCTCGGATTTCATGGCCTCTAACCATTTCTTGGAATCTGGGCCCATCACTGCTCCTTCATAGCTCGTAGGTTCATTGTTGTCCAACAACATGACTTCCAAGATAGGGTTGCTGTACCACTCAGGAGTAGTACGCGCCCTTGTCGACCTACGAGGTTCAATAGTAGCTTGATCCGAAGCTTCATGATCATCATCATTAACTTCGTCTTCTACCGTCGTAGGTTCCACAGAAACATCTTTCTGCGCTGCGCTACTTTGTGGTTGAAATAAAGGTTCAATAACCTCATCAAGCTCTATTTTCCTCCCAGTCAATTCTTTTGAGAGAAACTCTTTCTCAAGAAATGTTTCATTCTTAGAGACAAACACTTTGCCTTCGAATCTGGGATAGAAGGTATACCCGACTGTCTCTTTCGGGTATCCTATGAAGATGCATTTCTCCGCTTTGGGTTCCAGCTTTTCAGGCTGAAGCTTTTCGACATAAGCATCACATCCCCAAACTTTAAGAAACGACAACTTTGGCCTCTTGCCAAACCATAGTTCACATGGCGTGGTCTCAACGGATTTTGATGGTGCCCTATTTAAAGTGAATGCAGCTATCTCTAATGCATAACCCCAAAACGATAGTGGCAAATCAGCAAGAGACATCATAGATCGCACCATATCTAATAAGGTTCGATTACGACGTTCAGACACACCATTACGCTGTGGTGTTCCGGGCGGTGTCAACTGTGAAACAATTCCACACTGTCTTAAGTGACTGCCAAACTCATAACTCAGATATTCACCTCCTCGATCAGATTGCAGCAATTTAATCTTCTTGTTACGATGATTCTCAACTTCACTCTAAAATTGCTTGAACTTTTCAAACATTTCAGACTTGTGTTTCATTAAGTAAATATACCCATATCTACTTAAGTCATCAGTGAGGGTGAGAAAATAAAGATATCCACCACGCGTTGTAACATTCATTGGACCGCACACATCAGTATGTATGATTTCCAATAAGTCACTCGCCCGTTCCATTGTTCTAGAGAACGGCGTTTTAGTCATCTTGCCCATGAGGCATGGTTCACATGTGTCAAGTGATTCAAAATCAAGTGACTCCAAAAGTCCATCGGCATGGAGCTTGCTCATGCGTTTTACACCAGTATGACCTAAACGGCAATGCCACAAGAAAGTGGTACTATCATTATCACCTCTACATCTTTTGGCATCAATGTTATGAACATGTGTATCATCACTATCATGATTCAACATGAATAAACCCCTCACATTGGGTGCATGACCATAAAAGATATTACTCATATAAATAGAACAACCATTATTCTCTGATTTAAATGAGTAACCGTCTCGCAATAAACAAGATCCAGATATAATGTTCATGCTTAATGCAGGCACTAAATAACAATTATTCAGGTTCATCACTAATCCCTATGGTAATCAAAGAGAGAGCGTGCCGACGGCGATCACATCAACCTTGGAACCATTTCCCACGTGCATCGTCACTTCGTCCTTTGCCAGCCTTCGTTTATTCCGTAGTTCCTGTTTTGAGTTGCAAATGTGAGCAACCGAACCGGTATCAAATACCTAGACACTACAACCAGAGCTAGTAAGGTACACATCAATAACATGTATATCATATATACCTTGTTTGTCGTTGGCCGCCTTCTTGTCAGCCAGGTACTTGGGGCAGTTCCGATTCCAGTGACCAGTTCCCTTGCAATGGAAGCACTCAGTTTCTGGCTTGGGTCCAGCCTTGGGCTTCTTTACAGGAGTAGCAACTGCTTTGCCATCCTTCTTGGTTTTACCCTTCTTGCCCTTGCTCTTGCCCTTGCCATTCTTCTTGAAACTAGTGGTTTTATTGACCATCAACACTTGATGTTCTTTCTGGATTTCAGACTCAGCGACTTTTGGCATTGCAAACAGCTCGCGACTGACTTGTTCATCCCATGCATGTTATAGTTCATCACAAAGCTCTTGTAAATAGGTGGCAGTGATTGAAGAACTCTGTCAGTGATCACCTCTAGCGGAAGGGCAATTCCCAACTCTGCCAGACGAGTCGAGTACCCAGACATTCTGAGTATATGTTCATTGATAGACCCATTCTCCTCCATTTTGCAAGCATAGAACTTATTGGAGGTCTCATACCTCTCGATCCGGGCATTCTTCTGAAAGATGAACTTGAACTCCTGGAACATCTCATCTGCTCCATGACGTTCAAAACGTCTTTGAAGTCCCGGTTCTAAGCCATACAATATTGCACACTGAACTATTGAGTAATCTCCAGAACGTGCCTCCCAAGCGTTCTTAACATCTTCGGATGACATGTCTTCCAGTTGGTCACCAAGCGGTGCATCAAGGACATATGATTTCTGGGAAGCCGTGAGGATAATCCTCAGATTGCGGGCCCAGTCAACAAAGTTACTTCCATCATCTTTCAACTTAGCTTTCTCTAGGAACGCATTAAAATTCAGGGGTGCTACTGCGCGAGCCATTATTCTACAACATAAATATGCAAAGGTTGCTTAGACTATTGTTCAAGATAATAAGTTTAGTTAATCAAATTACTAAAGCTCCCACTCAAATTGACATCCCTCAGGTCATCTGAGTGTCACATGATCCAAATTCACCAACTCAAGTCCGATAATCACGTGAGTTGAGGTGGTTTCAATGGTGAACATCATCATGTTGATCATATCTACTATATGACTCATGTTCGACCTTTCGGTCTCTTGTGTTCAGAGGCCATGTCTGTACATGCTAGGCTCGTCAAGTTTAACCCGAGTGTTCTGCATGTGCAACACTGGCTTGCACCTGTTGTATGTGAACGTAGAGTCTATCACACCCGATCATCACGTGGTGTCTCGACACGACGAACTTTCGCAACGGTGCACACTTGGGGAGAACACAATTCATGTTGAAATTTAAGTGAGGGATCACCTTATAATGCTACCGTCGTCCTAAGCAAAACAAGGTTCATGAAAGGATTAACATCACATGCAAATCATAAGTGACATGATATGGCCATGAACTTGTGCTTTTGATCTCCATCTTGAAAGCACCGGCATGATCTCCATCGTCACCAGCACGACACCATGATCTCCATCATCTTGATCTCCATCAACGTGTCGCCATCGGGGTTGTCGCGCCCACCATGCTTCTACTACTATTGCTACCGTTTAGCGATAAAGTAAAGCATTACATAGCGCTTAATGATTGACACGCAGGTCATACAATAATTAAAGACAACCCTATGGCTCCTGCTGGTTGCCGTACTCATTGACATGCAAGTCGTGATATTCTATACAACACATGATCATCTCATA
This sequence comes from Hordeum marinum, assembly GCA_022496015.1. Classification (NCBI taxonomy): domain Eukaryota; kingdom Viridiplantae; phylum Streptophyta; class Magnoliopsida; order Poales; family Poaceae; genus Hordeum; species Hordeum marinum. Next base: position 516,264,014 of record CM039676.1, on the reverse strand, counting down.
CATCACATATATCTCATCATGTAATTGCCATATCACATCACATCATACCCTCCAAAAACAAGTTAGACATCCTCTAATTGTTGTTGCATGTTTTATGTGGCTGCTACATGTATCTAGCAAGAACAATTCTCACCTGTGCATAAACCACAACGGTGATACATAAGTTGCTTTTCAACCTTTTCAAGGACCGCCTTTGTCGAATCCGATCCAACTAAAGTAGGATAAACAGACACCCGCTAGACATCTTTGTGCAACGAAGTTACACGTCAGTCGATGGAACCGGTTTCTCGTAAGCATACGAGTAATGTTGGTCCGGGCCACTTCATCCTACAATATCGCTGAACCAAAATCCGACCAAGGGATGAAGCAATATAAGCATCAACGCCCACAAACTCTTTGTGTTCTACTCGAGATCTCATCTACACACAAACCTAGCTCATGATGCCACTGTTGGGGAACGTTGCATGGGAAACAAAAAATTTCCTACGCACACGCTAGATCTATCCATGGTGATGAGCATCTACGAGAGGGAGAGTGGATCTACGTACCCTTGTAGATCGCTAAGAAGGAAGTGTTAAGAAACACGGTTGATGTAGTCGAACGTCTTTGTGATCCAAATCGCCGAGCGTCCCGTGATCCAATCAAGATCCGTCCCGATCTAGCACCGAACGGACAGCACCTCCGCGTTCAGCACACGTACGGCTTGATGACGATCTCCGCCTTCTTGATCCAGCAAGAGGGGGTGGAGAGGTGGACGAGTTCTCCAGCAGCGCGACGACATTGCCGCGATGGTGGTGGAGTTATTCCGGCAGGGCTTTGCCTAAGCACTGCAGAAAATCGATCTAGAGGAGAAACTATGGACTAGAGGAGAGGGCAGCACGTGGCAGAAAATCTTGTGCAAAATCCCTCAAAATCACTAGTATATATAGGAGGAGGGGAGGAGGAGGCCTGGCCCTCAAGGGGCCAGCCCTAGGCTTCGGCCGAACTAGGAAGGAGGAGTCCTTCTCCTCCACTCCTAGTAGGATTAGGACTCCTTCCTTATTTGGCCCTTTTTGCCTTTTTCCACCTTTTTCCTTTTGGGCTTTTCTTCCCAGTCGGATGGGCCTTGTGTGGGACTTCCACCAGTCCACTAAGGGATGATATTCACCCTCCCACAGCCCATGTAGCCTCTTGGGTCGAAATACCCCTCCCGATGGCCCCCCGGTACACTACCGACACTCTCGGTACACTACCGATGAGCCCAAAACTTTTCCGGCGACCAAAACAGGACATCCTATATATCAATATTTACCTCCAGACCATTAAGGATCTCCTCGTGATGTCCCAGGTCTCATCCGGGACTCCGAACAACCTTCGGTCACCATCATGCATAACTCTATACTACCGAAATGTCACCAAACCTTAAGTGTGCAGACCCTGCGGGTTCGAGAACTATGTAGACATGACCGAGACACCTCTATGGTCAATAACCAATAGCGGGACCTAGATGACCATATTGGTTCCTACATATTCTACGGAGATCTTTATCGGTTGAACCTCTATGTCAAGGATTGAGTTAATCACGTATGATGTTCCCTTTGTTCTTCGGTATGTTACTTGCCCAAGATTCGATCGTCGGTATCTGTATACCTAGTTCAACCTCGTTACCGGCAAGTCTCTTTACTCGTTCCGTAATACAAGATCCCGTGGCTAACACTTAGTCACATTGCTTGCAAGTCTTATTGTGATGTTGTATTACCGAGTGGGCCCTAAGATACCTCTCCGTCACACGGAGTAACAAATCCCAGTCTTGATCCATGCCAACCCAACAGACACCCTCGGAGATACCTGTAATGCACCTTTATAGTCACCCAGTTATGTTGCGACGTTTGATACACACAAGGCACTCCTCCAATGTCCGTGAGTTGCATGATCTCATGGTCCTAGGAACATATACTTGACATGCAGAAAACAGTAGCAATAAACTGACACGATCATATGCTACGTTTGTAGTTTGGGTCTTGTCCATCACATCATTCTTCTAATGATATGATCCAATTATCAAATGACATCACATGTCAATGGCTAGGAATCCTTGACCATCTTTGATTAACGAGCTAATTCACTAGAGGCATGCTAGGGACCAAGTGTTGTCTATTTACCCACACATGTAATGTGTTTCCAATCAATACAATTATAGCATGGATAATAAACAATTATCATGAACAAGGAAATGTAATAATAAACACTTTATTTATTGCCTCTAGGGCATATTTCCAACAAAATCCTGCCAAGGTTAAGGAGTGATTTGGTGCAATATCTTGTTAGTTTCGAGCTGCTGTTTCCACCATCCTTCTTCGATATCATGACGCACATGCTAGTTCATCTAGTCAACGAGATTGTCATCTTGGGCCCTATATTTCTACACAATATGTTCCCCTTTGAGAGGTTCATGGGAGTATTAAAGAAATATGTTCGTAACCGCGCTAGGCCAGAAGGAAGCACATCCATGGGCCATCAAACTGAGGATGTCATAGGGTTTTGTGTTGATTTCATTCCTGACCTTAAGAAGATTGGTCTCCCTCAATCGCGGTATGAGGGGAGACTGACTGGAAAAGGCACGCTAGGAGCGGACTCAATAATATGTAGGGACGGACATTCTTGGTCTCAAGCACACTATGTTGGAAATATGCCCTAGAGGCAATAATAAAATGGTTATTATTATATTTCCTTGTTCATGATAATTGTCTATTGTTCATGCTATAATTGTATTAACCGAAAACCATAATACATGTGTGAATACATAGACCACACCATGTCCCTAGTAAGCCTCTAGTTGACTAGCTTGTTGATCAATAGATGGTCATGGTTTCCTGGCCATGGACATTGGATGTCATTGATAACAGGATCACATCATTAGCAGAATGATGTGATGCACAAGACCCAATCCTAAGCATAGCACAAGATCGTGTAGTTCGTCTGCTAAAGCTTTTCTAATGTTAAGTATCATTTCCTTAGACCATGAGATTGTGCAACTCCCGGATACCGTAGGAATACTTTGGGTGTGCCAAACGTCACAACATAACTGTGTGGTTACAAAGTTACACTACAGGTGTCCCCGAAAGTATCTGTTGGGTTGGCACGAATCGACACTGGGATTTGTCACTCCGTGTGACGGAGAGGTATCTCTAGGCCCACTCAGTAATACATCATCATAATGAGCTCAATGTGACTAAGGAGTTAGTCATGGGATCATGTGTTACGGAACGAGTAAAGAGACTTGCCGGTAATGAGATTGAACAAGGTATAGGGATACCGACGATCGAATCTCTGGCAGGTAACATACCGATCAAAGGGAGTTGTATACGGGATTGATTGAATCCGTGACATCATGGTTCATCCTATGATATCATCATGGAGCATGTGGGAGCCAACATGGGTATCCAGATCCCGCTATTGGTTATTGACCGGAGAGGTGTCTCGGTCATGTCTACATGCCTCCCGAACCCGTAGGGTCTACACACTTAAGGTTCGATGACGCTAGGGTTATAGGGGAATTGTGTACGTGGTTACCGAAGGTTTTTCGGAGTCCTGGATGAGATCCTGGACGTCATGAGGAGTTCCGGAATGGTCTGGAGGTAAAGATTCATATATAGGAAGTGAGAATATGGTCACTGGAAGTGTTTCGGGCATCACCGATAATGTACCGGGACCACCTCAGCCCACCTCAGCCCAAGGCGCATCAAAGGGTGGAGGGGGGCAAACCGTAGGCATGGAGGGGCCCTAGTCCCACCCTAGGGCGCCGCCCCTCCTCCCCACCCTTGCCGCCGGCCCTCCTGGCCATCTAGGGCTGCCGCCACCCCTAGGGAGGGAACCCTAGGGGTGCGCACCCTCCTCCCTCTCCTCCTATATATAGTGGAGGATTTTGGGGCTGCCAACCCGCAACTCCCTCTCTCTTCTCGGCGCAGCCCTACCTCTCCACCTCCTCGTCCTCCGTAGCGCTTGGCGAAGCCCTGCCGGAGTACCATGCAGCTCCACCTTCACCACGCCGTCGTGCTGCCGGATCTCTCCTTCAACCTCTCCTTCCTCCTTGCTAGATCAAGGCGTAGGAGACTTCATCGGGCTGCACATGTATTGAACGTGGAGGCGCTGTTGTTCGGCGCTTAGATCAGAATCGACCGCGATCTGAATCGCTACGACTACGACTCCACCAACCACGTTCTTGTAACGCTTCCGCTTTGCGATCTTCAAAGGTATGAAGATGCACTCCCCCTTTGCTCGTTGCTGGTTTCTCCATAGATTGATCTTGGTGACATGTAGGAATTTTTTTAATTTAATACTACGTCCCCCAACACACTACACAGTTCTACTGAATTCTACCTTCGTGACCCCGTATGTCGATGAACACAAGAATATTCTACGCTCCAAACACCCGGAGCAGTGTGACGATTGGATTACATGTGAACACATCAGGAATTTCGGCAGTTGGAGACCTTCATACCAAAAAGCTAATTATCCTATCCGGAACTCCATTCCAAAACAATTTTGGAGAGCTTTGTACCATTATGCGCCTGTTACTTTCGGCTAATGATGAGGCCGTGGTTTACTTGAATCCTTTGACACTAGACAACGTGACATATAGAAGGGTAGATGAGATCAGGAAAAATATGGACCATTTTCTACACATCCAGAATGGCGCCATTATGTTAAGTCCGTAAAAGGTTAAGAGAATCCCCTCCGCCCGACCAAACCCTAGAAGCGTCGAGGGCCACCCCTAACGCTGGAAGCGTTGTCGAGGCCACCCAAAATCGTAGAGAAGTATATTAATTGCCATGTTTTAATATTTGCAGAAACTATGGATCAAAGAGACTTGGAACGAGAAGAGTTGTTGGGGGACATGATTACTGCTCTGGTGATCGAACATTGGAGGAGGAAGGACATGATCATGATGGTTCTGGTCAACGAATGCCGGAGGAAGAAGGAGACCATGGTGACGGCTCCGGTGACTGAACGGAGGAGGGAGACGTTGCAAAGTCCGGCGAGGTATATATATTAATTAAGCATGTGTTGACTAGCTAATTGATGCATTAACTGTTTTGGTATGTACATATATTAACTCTTATTTCTTTTTTTATATAGTCCTCTGGATCGATCCGAACTTCGGTAACGAGACGAGGCCCGAAGAAAAGGTTGCGCAAGGATGAAAGGTTCACGGTCATAACACTTGTGGACGATGGCCTACCAATTGAACCCAAGCGGACCAAGGACATATTTCCCATAAAAGGAGGAGATATGGCTGCCATTCTGCTCACTCCCTTGCTCTCATACACATGCCATGCATTATCTGGCTTCTTCTCTCCCTCCCACGAAAAGAGTTTCGTAGAGCCAAAAGGTTGTTTGGGTTCCGCTGGGAACTAGTTCTGGACGGCGAAGCCCTGTCGGATAGATGACACCGTATGTGTGCAACTCTGTAGAGAGATCGTAGTTTCGGTCTTAGTTCGAGAGTGCCTCCCGTAGGGCTCTCCGTGTGACCGTCCGAGGTTTGGAGGTCCTCCCGAAGGGCTGTCTGAGTGACGGTCCAAGTTTCGAAGGTCCTCCCGAAGGGCTGTCCGTGACACCATCCGGGAGACTGTCCGACCGCCTCCCGGAGGGCTGTCCGCGGGGCAGATGAGGGTATACATCCTCGCGGTTGGGGGGTCGTAAAATCCTAGCTACGGGGATCTGCACCGTCGATCGTCATCGACTCTACTTCCGCTGCGCTACGAGTCGGTAATGAAATGATCAAACCTTGTATGCAGTCTCCATAGTGGTCCTGGGCTGGTGCGTAGCTTGAATATTTTTGTTTTCTGCTGCGTTACCCATCAAGAATGATGTATGTCTATACCATCATCGCGTCAAGGAACGTTGTACCCTCGTTGCGTCTTCATTTTATTTTCATTTCTCTTCTTTTTTTAGTTTGGTTATATTTCAAAAATTATAATAATGTATGTCTATAAATTTTCAACAACTGATTTAATTGGTTTTTCAAAATGTTCACCACACATTTAAGATGTTCATGCAATGTAGTAATTTATTCACATGGTTTACTAAAAAAGTATGGATGACTAAAAATAATTCATTATATTTTGAAAATGTTCAGATGTTTAGAAACATGCTGATATTGAAAAAATATTTTTAATATTTTTAATTACTCATATAATTTAAACATATAGTTTCATGACATTTTACAAAGAAAATCCTGAGTTGTAAAATATTGTACATGTAAATTCTAAAAAAATGACTTACATTATATAAAAAGCATTGCAAATTTAAATATTTGTTCATGATATTTTTAAAAATGTTCCATAACTGTTTCAAAATGACCAACCATTATATAAAAACTGTTCAGTGTGCATTTCAAATGTGTTAAACCTGTGATCATAAACTATTCAACCTGAATTTTAGTAATGCTCGACGTGTATCTGATAATTGATTCACATATATTAAGAACCTTATGTACAATTGTAATGATTACAATATGTATTTAACATAAAGGAAATCAAAAAATATAATGTTTTTAAAATGACAATGGGAGAAAGATAAAATAAAATACCAAAAGAATGCTGATAGAAAAAAAAAGATAAAGTGTGAAGACCCTTTCAAAACCGAGCACAGTGTTCCTATAACGGGTAGCTATAAGCTTCCTAAAGACGCACTGTTTGACCTGCCCACTAATAAAAACGCTGTAGCTAAGGCTTTCTTCTGTTTTGCAATAAGCGATTTATTGCTAGACTGAAAACAATAATGTCTATTTATTGCTTTTTGTTAGAAAATCTATTTTTTGCTTGGCCCGGCCAAGGCGCACACGGGGCCAGATCCTCATTGTTTGTTTCACTTTTTTTTTAGCTTCAAATTTTCTAATTTTGTATATTAATAAAAACAATCTACATAAAACATTAGAAAACTGATAACCAAGCATTTGAATTTTTTCGAATGTTTATAGAGGGAATGCTTATCACACATACATTTAATGTACACCAAAAAATTAAAATGTCTATGAAAAAGCTGAATCATTTATTTAAATACACATCAATCAGGCATTTTTAAAACATATTGAACAAGTATGTGAAATATTTTATTTCAGTAATTTATAAATGTTCAATATAGATAGAAAAATATTTACCATGTATTGGAAACTATCTATCTTGTATTTGTGCAAATCTTAATCAAGCATTTTGAAAAATAATGAAAAAGTATGTGAAATTTGTTGATCAAGCATTTGAGAAATGTTTAGTGTATATAGGAAAAATGTTGACCATATACGAAAAGTAAATCTTATATTTGGAAAAATAATAACCAAGCTTTTGTTAAAAACTTTTTAAAATTTTGTAAGCAAATATTGACTTGTCTTAAATTTATTTTAATCTTGTATTTATAAAATGTTAATCATATTTTTAAATAAAGTATCTGAATAATGTGCAAAATTTATATAAAAATATTGAACATGTATTAGTAATATGTTAATCTTCTATTTTGAAAAATCTTAATCAAGCGTTTGATAAATGGAAAAAATGTATAGAAATTTTTTGAGCATGGATGAAATATGTTAATTTTGTATCTAATAAATGTTAAACATCTAGTGGAAAGTTATAGTAGAGATATACCAAAAATATTTATTAAAAAGAGTGAAAAACCAAGAGAAACGAAAGAAAACAAGATGCATGGCGAGAAAGAAATAAAGAAAACTGAAGAAAAGAAAGGACAAGAAAAGGTCATTAAAAACCATGACGTTTTCCCTTCACGCTGTTCACGCCCTACATAACTAACACAAAATCCAATAACGAAAGTGTTGTGAAGGAACCTAGAGGTCCAAGGATCGAATCATGCCAACGCCCTTTTCTATACTTTCCTTTTAATGGACCGAATCGGAACGTAGTGTCGCAGACACATGTATCCCATGAGTGCATTGTTGTCATGTTTTATTATCTTCCACCGATTGTGCGAGTAATGACGACGCAACGTATACATACTTCTACAATAGTCATTATGTCTAAACGTTACCTGTAATGACTCATGTAATCTTGTTATTAGAAGATCGAATCCATGAAGTGGTTGAACAAAGCGTTCAATGCGTCAACTTGGCGGCTATTCGTAGAGGGTGACGATGATCCAATGCCCCACGGATGGTGGGTTCTTCGTGTGTGTTTTTCCGAACATGGTTAGGCCGATTTATTTGTTACTTTTCATTATTTCTCTCTGTATGCCATGCATTTTATGTATATCTTTTTCACTGGTTTTCTTTGACTTTCGTCTTGTTTTTCCTTTTTCCTATAATTTTTCTATTTCCTTTTTCTTCATTTTTACGCTTCTTTTTAAATTCTAGAACAATTTTAAAGTAAAATAATAATTTTCATTTTTTAGAAAAACAATACATTTTCAAAATACATGAATACTTTTTAAAATACCACACCCTTCGTTCCTAAATATAAGTATTTCTAGAGATGTCAATACGAACTACATACATACATACATATATATATATATCTATATATATATAGACATATTTTAGAATATAGATTAACTCAATTTCTTCCATGTGTAGTCCATATTAAAATATCTAAAGACTTAATATTTAGGAATGTAGGAATTAGAATGTTTATAAAATTTCTGAAATTACCTTAAAACATGAAATTTTAAAATTATAAAACATTTTCAATTTGTGAATATTTTATAAAACTTGCAACTATTTTACAATTTGATAACGTCTTTCAAAATACACAAAAATCTTTGGGAAGTACGACTCGCCTACTTTGTTCCCTTTGATGGCCTGGCCCAGTGCCGCTAGTTTTGGGAAGTCTGTAGGCATTGGTTTTTCTTTTCACCGTTTTTCTGTTTTTCTCTACTGGAGTATTTTTTTATTGTATTTTTACTTCTCATTTTTCTTGTTTCCTATTTCCTAATAGATGCCGACTTTTTTATACATGTTGAACTTTTTCTATACAGGCTTAATTTAAATGTAAATATGTGTTCCACATTTTTCCAAATGCATGTTTAACATTTTCCAAATGCACATTAATTTTTGTAAAATTTCACGTACTTTTTAAAGGCATGTTAAGTTTCTTAAAGTATATCATTAACGTTTGCACGAAACGTGCAACATTTTATAAGTTTTATGAAATTTTCTAACATTCCTTGAATGTTTTTTACAAAAACTGGCGAACAAATTTATCATTGCATCAAAAAAAAAATCAAATAGAATTGAGACATTTTCATATAAATATTTTTTTATTGTCATGAACAGTTTTTGAATTATGCCAACAACGTTTTTTGTTTTTTCATGAACACCTTTGGAATTCATAAACAAAAATTAAATGATGAAACTACAAGCGCTATTATATACAGCTTTTGGTGTCATATAATTGCAAAACATAAAATACCAAGCCTGGCAACTACGAAACAATGACGAGCAGTGATACCAGCCAGCCCAATAACGATACATTGTAGGTGACACAATGTTGTTCTCATTTGTTTTTTCTTCTTTCTTTTACTTTCTTTTTGTGTTTTCGTTTTCCGTTTTGATTGTTTTCTCATTTCTTCTTTTTCCTCGTCCATTTTGTATTTTATTATATTTTGAATTTTTTCAAGAAATGACAAATCTTAGAAAATGTCTACCATTTTTATATTAACTTTTAAATTTCAAAATATGTCGAAATTATTATTGAAAATTTGAAATTGCAATTTTATAGAACATGTTCAAGTTCAGTACTTTTTTAAATTCACATTTACAAAATATGTTCACAAATTTTGAAACTTTTACTTTTTATAAAATATGTTCAAATTTCCTGGGTTTGAAATGCCTACCTCTGCCTACCAAAGCATCACTATGCCATTCAATCTGACACTGGAGGTCCGCTGACAATCCCTGCGGTAGTTCTGATCCATTTACCTGACCTGCAATTCAGATTCTGAATCATACGACACACGGGACACTTTTACTGTATGGTTAGCACCGGCGATGCCACATGTCCACAGCACACCCTGACTACTGACATGCAACATGTGATTGCATTCTGCTACTATATCCTAAACATTTACAAACCTACAGAATTGAGTAGCCAAATGATCTGGGAAAATACTATAACTGAAGTTTGGAACTTGCGAGTAGCTAGTGCTCAATGCCGCAAGAACATCCATGGTGATTTGAACACTTCGCCAGTTTGGGTCAGGTAAATGCTTGCAAACCGGGATAACCATGGCTTGGAAATAACAGATGCTCATTTTTTTATGCTTTTTAACAGAGCTATCAGATAGTCTATATATAGACTAAAACTGTAACAATTTTTCGATAAGGAAAACTGTAACAATTAAACACAATAACCACATATATTTTATTTTCCTTGCCCATTGGTTACCATTTCTTTGTTTAATCTTGAGGTCCCAAAAAGAAAGACTATTGCATATCTTATAAGAAGTACAACTTTTATAGGTAAGATATCATTGTTGTCAACAGTATTATTGATTGAAATGCATATGGGACTGGTAACAAAACATCTGCTGCAACATGCAACCTCAAAACTCTGAATTCTCTGGACACCATGAGAAGAACCATGTTATGAATATTAATGTCTGTAAACACATCAGCAGACAGCAGTGACGAAATTCACCTCTAACCTAGTAACAGAACACGCAAGCTGCAACCTGCACATGGATGATCGAGAAATAGGCTAAAGAAAGTTTGAACGGTGCAGCATATGGATATCCAATTTCAAATCAAGGATATGAAAAAGATGGTCTGTCCTACACACTCTACAAGTACATCTGGTCTCTTCTGAGTCTGCTCCTTCCTAGTTTCCATCCATCAATTTGCATAAATAAACATGCAACCAAGTTATGATGTCGAATAAGTTGATTGTACAAAAGAAAAAATGATCGAGTAGGTTGCATGCGTGCTGACCATGTTGATAGGTAGCTAGCAGGGGCAACACTAGTGTGCTCTGCTTTGAGTGGAACACCAACGACGAGGAAGACGACGGCCACGGCGTGCTTTGCCATTTCCATGGAACGGCGGGACATTTTTTGCACACCAGAGTAGCCGCGGATCAGAAAATTCACTGCTATGTGTTGAAAATACGAGAAAATTACTACAAGATTTAATCCGAATAAGCAGCAAATAGATCATGATAACAAAAGTATAGAATAAACTAATCATGCAGACTAGCATAGTTAACGAATAGAACGAATTTACGACACAGACTAGATATAGAAATTCTAGTATGATCTCAAACAGAGAGGACAAGATTGCATACGGTGCAGCAGGAGTAGAACCACCAGTGTTGACGTTGTCGCCCATGTCGTTGAGGAAGAGGTTGCCGAGGTCGGGGAAGAAGTTGTCATCGAGGAAGTCATCGCAGCCAGCAGTCGCGCGAGTGCGCTCCCCCAAAAACCTGATCGCCCCTCTCCCGTACAGGATCACGAGAGGCGGGGTTCCGAAGGCCTGCTGTCCCTTCTCGCGGTGCACGCCGGAAGGAGGGATGGAAAAGACTTGGATGGCGGCGCAATGACTTGGAACGGTGCGAAATCATATATTGTGGCGGCGGCTAGGGTTGGAAGGGACCTTGCGTATATATATGCGCGGCGGTGGAGAGACGTGGGATAGACCCACGTCCGAGTCGGTTACAGTCCACGATCCGATGTCTCAGATCGTGACGCGTCTGTTAAGGACTCTCCGTTCCTGACCGGCAAAAAATAATCCGCGTCGCGTCACGTCGAGGCGAGGCGAGGCGTGGCGTGGCGTGGCGAGCGAGCAGGAGGAGTGGGCACAAGGGCCTCTTCTCTTCTCACTCTCTTACAGGTGCTAGAAGAGCTCACCTTATAAAGAGGTGTTGCTCCTTCTCCACTAGCTGTATGGGACTAAACTTTAGTCCCAACCACACCACTCAAACAGTCAACACACAAGGGCCATGAGAATTTCAGATTTTGGATGGGCTTTGGGCCAAAGGCCTCATAGCAAAATCCAGCAATCCCCCACAAAGTCTCATTGACACATTTCATCATTGCTTATTTTCAAAACATTGTTTATATATCGGTTCTTGATGGAGACTGTTAAGTTGAACTTCCATTTAGAAATTTATGCTATACTAGATCACAACTTGAATAGTGGACTATGCCTTGAATTACAAGTTTTCCGCGAGTCTAGTTTCATACAAATCCTTGACCGATATTGGGCTGCCGCAAGGCTTCCCCGCGGGTGGAGCGTATACGTCATACTCCAAGGCCTTTCATGAATTTATTAGAGAACACCGATTCTCACAGACTGCGACGTTTACAGTCGAATTCATATAGGTGTGTTCCTCAGGAGATGTCCTACAGGACAACATCTCTGCTTACCCAAATAAGTCACTTGAAACACATTAAGATAGGTATCAACCTGCCATGCAGACTATGAGAGTATTGCATCTTCACGGAGTGGGATAGCAAATATAGGGATACTCTCCTTCTAGCTGTCCAACAGCTTGTCTTCCACTTCTACTTCACGGGATCTCCGATCACATAGAGTGGGTTACCACTATGGACAACTCACGGTGGGTCTCAAACCCATCTCCGTCGATGCATTTTCTATCCCATTACGTGATAAACCCTTTGTGAAGGGATCTGCCAAGTTTTTAGACGTTTGGATATAATCCAACGCAATAACTCTAGAGTTCTTCATTTTTCTGACAGATTTCAATCTCCTCTTCACATGCCTTGAGGACTTCATATTATCCTTAGAACTGTTTATCTTTATGATCACAGTTTGATTATCACGATTCATCAGGATAGCGGGTATTGGTTTTTCAACCATAGGTAAGTCCATCAAGAGCTGACGAAGCCAATCTACCTCAACAGTAGCTGTGTCTAATGTTGTGAGTTCTGCTTCCATTGTTGACTTCGTTAAGATGGTCTGCTTGTAAGACTTCCAGGAAACATCGCCACCACCAAGTGTAAAAACATAACCACTTGTGGCTTTAATCTCATCAGCATCAGATATCCAGTTTGAGTCACTATAACCCTCCAGTACCCTCGGATACCCAGCGTAGTGAATCCCATAGCTCGTAGTACCTTTCAAATAGCGCATAAATCTCTCAAGCGCATGCCAATTATCATCCCCTGGGTTTGATACAAACCGGCTTAGTTTGCTCACAGCAAATGAGATGTCAGGCCTTGTGGCACTCGCCAAGTACATAAGCGAACCTATTATCTGAGAATATCTCAGTTGATCTCTAGCAATTCGTCAATTCTTTTGAAGCAAATACTAGCATCATATGGAGTTGGAGAAGGCTTGCAGTCGCTATACCCAAAACGACTCAAGACCTTTTCCACATAGTGAGATTGGAGCAGTGTATGCCCACCATTCTCATCTCTCAGCAGCTTTATGTTCAGTATAACATCAGCTACTCCAGGATCTTTCATCTCAAAATAGGGAGATAAGAAATCCTTAACCTCCTTGATTAGATCAAGGTTGGTTCCAAAGGTCAGTATGTCATCGACATACAGACAAAGAATAACTCCTTCGCCCCCACCATCGCGATAGTATACACACTTATCAGCTTCATTTACAACAAAGCCTGCAGTAGTTAATGTTCTTTCGAACTTCTGATGCCACTGCTTAGGAGCTTTCTTAAGGCCATATAAGGACTTCAATAACTTACACACTTTCCCTTCCTGACCAGGTATTATAAAACCATCAGGCTGATCCATGTAAATTTCCTCATCCAACTCTCCATTGAGGAAAGTCGTCTTAACGTGAACGAGAAGACCATGTGAGGCAGCCAGTGATAGTAGCACCCGAATAGTGGTCAGTCTAGCCACAGGTGAGTAAGTATCAAAGAAGTCTTCACCTTCTTTCTGGGTATAACCCTTGGCCACAAGCCGTGCCTTATACTTTTCAATTGTACCATCAGGTCTAAGATTTTTCTTGAACACCCACTTACATCCCACGGGTTTACACCCATAAGGACGATTAGTGACTTCCCAGGTTCCATTAGCTAAGATGGAATCCATCTCGCTACGGACAGCTTCCTTCCAGTAGTCAGCATCAGAAGATGCATAGGCTTCTGAAAGAGTCTTGGGTGTGTCATCCATGAGGTACACAATGAACTCATCACCAAAAGACTTTGCAGTCCTTCGTCTCTTACTCCTTATAGAAGTTTCATTGTCATCCTCCTCAGGATTCTCAACATGTTCCATCGCAATGGTGGGTTCAGGAATTATACAAGATTCACTACAAGAAATATGTCAACTTGTGACCTTCTGTCAGTGACCCTGGAAGAAATGGTTGTAAATCTATGACCATTTGAGACCAATTGGTCGTAAGCTGTTCGGAGGTCTCCAAACCCTCAACTATAACGACCATTTTGGTCAGAAAGGTTGTAATTCCCTTACACGAAATGGCCGTAAAGCAGACAACACTAGTCCGCTGCCTTATTTCTAGCTGATCACGACCAATACAGATGGTCATAACCTTGTAAATTGTGGTGGGTTGCGATGACTAGGCGCCACCTCATCAGTTTTGCCTATGTGTCATGTCCATGTGTCAATTTTTGCCCTAGGTTGTGAAGCAACCCATATTTCTGCTATTCCCAAAATTCCCAAACAATTCTCATAAATTTTTTGGATTATATATTCGTCAAATATGTCAAAAACCTTCCTTGCCTAGTTCAAAAATAATTCAACAATATCCATTTTCCTATTCTGTTCAGAACATCACTTTGGTACGGACGTGATATTTATATATTCTTGATTGCCCTCAAAATTTTTGGGCACTCTTTCCTATCCAAATCATTTCCTCATGACAAAATTCAGCTCCATTTTCCCAGTAAATCTTCCTTGGAAAATTTCCAAAGGTTTTGTTCAGCTAGAAGCTTTGCGAAGGAAGTACTAGCTATGCATATCCTAATGAGTTAAAAAAATTCCACATCTTCTATGCACCCATATCATTGCTCTCTAAAACGAATTAGCCCCATCTAACAATCCATGAGAGCTCACCATCCAATCTTTGTTTCTGGTAATATTTCCAGTTTGTGAAGCAACTATATTTTATATTGCTTAATAATTTCTGCAAATTTACCAGGACATGACCCTGCCCATAGAACCTCCTGCCACCAAATTTTAGCTCATTTAATTTAAACACTTTCCCTCAATATGTTTATCAATTTTCTCTTCACTTGAGAGCATTGTGAAGGAAGTACCATTTTTATATATCTAAATGGCATGAAATTTATACAGTGACTTCATATGCCCACATTATCACGCTCCTCCAAATTGCAGCTCAATCAAATCAACTATGTGAGCCCAGGTTCAATTTCTATTTTATGGCCAGATTGGCACATTGCAAAGCAAGTGCTATCTAGACCCCTCCTATTACCCTTAAACTTTTTTGGCACTCTTCCATACCCAAATCATTGCCACATGATAATATCCAACTCAATTTTCCTAGTAAATCTTCCTCAGAAAATTTCCAAAGTTTCTATCCAGAGAGAAGCTTTGTGAAGCAACTATATTATATATTGCTTCATTATTTCTGAAAATTTATTAGGGCATTACCATACCTATTTAACTTACCTACACCAAATTTGAGCTCATTTCATTTATCCAGTTTCCCTCACTAATTTTCCCAAGTTTCTGTCCAGAGAAGAGCATTGTGAAGGAAGTACCACTTTGGCATGTCCAAATGGTACCAATTTTCTACAGCGCTTTCCTATGCCTGAATAACCATTCTCCACCAAATTTCAGCTCAATCCATTCATTATTTTGCGCCCAGCTTCAACATTGATATTTCTGTCCAATGTGGTACTTTGCAAAGCAAGTACCACCTAGGCTCATCCATTTGAGCTGAAAATTTGTGAAGACAGTCTTCTTAGTATATGATCATCCTCAGCCAAAACTCATGCCCATTGTGCATGTGCATTTCCCGTACAGCTCATCAAACACTTGACTGCTAATTCATGTTTGAGCATAGTTCGGTCTCCTCGTGAGAATCTTCTATTGTAATTTTCTTGCTAGCACCTACCTGGGGAGTGCCCAACCCACTACACATGCCTAGGCCACCCAGAATGCATGGCAACACCACGGTCACACGGTGACCATGCGGCGGGCATGCAAGTTTACGCGCTCTGGAGTTGGGGCACTCAGTCACTATCCAAACCTTGATGTATAGCCACCAAACCATGTATTTATGATTAAATAGATACTTATGTAACTAGAAATGTTTTTTTGAAAAAACAAAGAGCAAACTATAAGGCGGCTGCAGTTCAAATTTGACCCGCTTCCAACTGAATCGGCAGAGTTTTGTCTTTTTCACTAGAGGTGGATCTAAAGCTTTTGGAACCCAAATATTTTGCAAAATGCGCATTAAATATGGCCTAATATTTTATAAAAATGATTTTGTCCAATTTTGCAACAAATATTTGATAGGTCCTTCACAAAAAACTCATTTTGGGCACTCGAAAAAAGGAAATGAATTTTTTGTGCAAAGAAAATGAAAACTCCCTTCGGCAACATTGTTTGCCATTTCAACATGCACCCTTGTGCACAATATGAGATCATTTGAACAAACTATGCCATGAATGTGGCCATAAGATTGATCATTTGGCTTAAAAGCCATGAATCTTCACACATGATAGCTCATTTCTCAGAACACTTTTTTAAAATAATTACCGTATTACAAGTTTATTATTTTTCCTGCTAACTTGCTCACATATGATGACACACCACAAAGGTTTTGCATGTTTTTGATTTTTTTTGAATTATTTATGACTGTTTCAAAATGCGGTCGAAACGGCAGGCGTGACCGTTCATAGCTAGGGGTTGAATCTTGCCATACTTTTGTTGGATCTCTAATTAAATAAATACTTATTTACCTAGAAATGATTTTTGGAAAAAATAAAGAGCAAACTATGAGGCACCTCTAGTTCAACTTTGACCCGCTTTCAACTAAATCGGCAGAGTTTGTCTTTTTCACGAGAGTTGGATCAAAAGCTTTTCACACCAAAACATTTGTCAAATGCGCATTAAATATGGCCTAATATTTTATAAAAATGATTTTGTCCAATTTTGCAACGAATATGTGGTAGGTCCTTCACAAAAAAACTCATTTTGCGCACTCGAAAAATGGAAAATTAATTTTCCGTGCAAAGAAAATGAAAACTTCCTTAGGCAACATTGTTTTCCATTCCAAGATGCACCCTTGTGCACAATATGAGATCATTTTAACAAACTATGCCATGAATGTGGCCATAACATTGATCATTTGGCTTGAAAGCTATTCATCTTCACACATGATGTTTAAATGACCAAAAATAGCTAGAAAGATTGGAAATGCATACAAATTGGTGATCATCCATAAAATGTGGTCTAAATTAAGTGAAAATTTTGGTGATGTCATTTAAAAAAATAATTTTGGTAGCTGCTTCACGAAACCCCCTATTTTTAGCACTAAGAGATAATTTTAATAAGTACCTCATGTTTTGAACCAATCAGGAAGCAGCCCCCGGATCACCCCCCACTGCAGTCGATCTGAGCCGTCCACACTCTCCATCAGTCCCTGGATCCAGCGTCTCTCGCTCACCTCTCACCTCTCGTTCCTCTCCCACCAACCCGTCCACCCTCTCTCGCTAGTCTCGCCCTCTCCCCTGCACCACTCCTCGTCGCCACCTACGCCCGATGCCGCCCGATTCCGGCACCCTCCGACAGAGCCCAGCCTACCCACAACTTCCTCTCGCTACACTCTTTCTTCTCCACCGAGTCGATTTGATTTACCCTGTCTCATGTGGTCGCCCGCATCACTTCCTCTTGCTAGGGTTTCAGTGGTGGGGTGGACCTCATCGCTAGTCTCCTGCTCTGCTTCATGGCGGCGGTGACGGCATGCGTGAGATCCTCCTCCCTGACAAGGTCACAACAACGCCTACAGATCCCCTTATTTTCACCGCAGGATCCACTCCTCTCCTACAAGGCCACCACCGGATCCCCTCCTCTCCGACAACGATGCCTACAGGTCCGCTCATCCTCGACAATAGCAAGTACTACAGCGCCAACTTCACAGTGGCCGATCCTCTCCCCGCCGCCGCCCGCGAGGATCCAGGCCACCCATGTCGGTTCCCGTCTGTCGCCGCTCTAGATCCGCGCCACCCGTGCTCCTCAACCTTGAGCTCCACCCCCGCCCGCTCCTCCTTCTTCCCTCTCCCCTGCCCTCTCCTGTTGCTACCATATTTCCCTTATCGGGATGCTGGATTGCTCTGGTTTTGATTCCGTTTTGTGCTGCCTACTGCTACTGCTAGCGAACGATGATCTAGTCAATTGGGGATGCTTGTAACCTGTTCGTCCTATTGCCTTGCCCCGTCTATCCCCGATTATGAGTACATGCTATAAGCTGAGTCTGTCGATGGCGTGTAGGTGGGTCATGTATCCAAGCATTAGCTTCTTGGCGTGGTGTGTGCTAGTGTTAACCTCAGGCCCGTGTTTTAGTGTACTACTAGTTCTAAGTTCAGAACATGTTCTAAGTTACAAGGAAGGAGGCTACAGTTCTGATCTCTGATGCCTGGTTGTCTGATTGCACTGGTAGGAAACTGTGGGTAGCTGATCAATGCACACACACACACATGCCAACTACGATTGCTTGTAACCTATTTGTCCTACTCCCTTGCGTTGCCCTGTCTGTCCCAATTAGAGTTGTAGGCTAAGCTAAGTCTGTGGATGGAGTATAGGTACTAGGTAGGTCATGTAGCCGAGCTTCTCCGTGTGGTGCGTGTTAGTTAACCTCTGGCATGTGTTTATTTTATACTAGTTCCGAGTTCTGACCATGTTCTTCTGCTTAGCTCTGTATGGTGGTTGTTGCTTCATTCAATTGCTTGGCTGGTGCTCGCAATTGCGTGGTTTGGTTTCATTCGACTTAACACCGAATCCCTCAGTTTATGCAGTTTCGTTGTGGTTGATTGACATCCCTGTGAAGATAAAATTCAGGACCAAAGAGGATTGATGACTGGTTTTAGCCCCAAGCCATCTTGTCTTGCCGTTTTTGGTGAGCTAGTGGCTTGGGGGCTAAAACCACTGTTTAGGGTCGTCGGTGATGGTCATACTAGCTATGAGATGCGAGGGAAATACTGTAACCTCAAATGCGTGTCATCATGTTACTATTGTGACCTTGTTGTTTCTGTGCTGAGATTGTGAGATTCTTATAGGACCATCAAGTCCATTCTCTTTCAGGCTATCACACACATTTTGTACCAATATCATGATTATGCACCAATCATATTACGGTTAGTGGTTCATTCTATTTGATATCATCAACTTTACTATCACCTGCCATAAGGACGATCTGTACTTCATTGTTTACAGAGATAACCTAGTAAGAAAACAACATTGCATCTCATACTCAACTGACCATTGTTATGTTCTATTGCATGGCTTTGTAAATAGCATCTAAGATGAATCACACAGTGCATTTGAATTGGCCCTGCATAATGTATTTTTGATGTTTTACCATTTGTTTTGAAAGTTCTAGTGTTTCTTGTATTGATAAATATGCGCATTACAGTTCATGTTTCTCTTGTTCATTTGAAATGCACTCTTGATATTCTTTTGATGAGATGCTAGTAAGTTTGTTCGCCCCATTTTTGCATATAATCTGCAACGGGGTTGTGGTTTGCGCTTGCAAGTTGTTGTTGTTTTATCCAGGCAACCCTGATTCGCCATATATTTTGGTGTTTTTTTTTCTGGATTTCATCTGTCGTTTATAGTTGTAAGGACTAGCATCATGCAGTAACAATGGTGGTTTTAGTTTGTTGTTTGGATTCGTTTTGATTTCTGCCGGGTGTTTCTGTTGCTGGCTCCAGGAGTCCGGGTGGTAACACTTCTCTCTGCTGGGTGTTATTACTCCGGTGGCCACCATTCCCCTCCCATGGTTCGGTAGCAACAACAGGTACCACCTCATCCCCATCTCACTTTCGCTAGTCTACAGAACGTGTCTTGTTCTTGTACACTATCTTGTTCTTGTACACTTTATTGTTTCTCAAAAATGCATCTTTTTCTCAGAAAATTTACACTATATTAATTCTCAGACCAATGATAAGATGATGAAATTTCTTACTGCCTTCAAGGTCAACTGTGCTGCCATCTTAGTTTGTTTAGGCATATAAATAGGTGTTGTTACCTGTTTGCATATGAGATTGCATAATATTGGAGGAACATGCTTAATTGGCTTGTATATTTTGCACTAATGGACCGGTGTCTTATTCTGTAGTTTTCAAAGGCTATAGGGAAGATCAAAGATGCCATCTCAGCCCTGCCAGTGGCAACAGTGCACGATGATAACAATGAGGTCACAGTGCGAAGCCCTCCTGAAGTGCCTCGAGACGGCTGCTCGGCACTACATGATACCATGGCGAGTCCTCTGACAGACGTGTGATCGCCCCATGTATATGCATGCCATATATTTTGTCTGCTGTTCTAAAATTCAGTTCACTATAGCTTGGTTTTGTCAGGACGCAGATGACCATCGACATCCTGGGGCAACATGCGTACGAGAGCATGGGGCGGTTCATGGCCCTGCAGCAGGAGGCGATGGAGAAGTTGTGGAACTCTATCAAGGAGCAGTAGATCCGGCGCAAGCATGGCAAGTCGGCAAGCGGGAAGCTGGACGTGAAAGTTGGAAATATGCCCTAGAGGCAATAATAAAATGGTTATTATTGTATTTCCTTGTTCATGATAATTGTCTATTGTTCATGCTATAATTGTGTTAACCAGAAACCATAATACATGTGTGAATACATAGACCACAACAAGTCCCTAGTGAGCCTCTAGTTGGCTAGCTCGTTGTTCAATAGATGGTCATGGTTTCATGACCATGGACATTGGATGTCATTGCTAACGGGATCACATCATTAGGAGAATGATGTGATGGACAAGACCCAATCCTAAGCATAGCACAAGATCGTGTAGTTCGTCTTCTAAAGCTTTTCCAATGTCAAGTATCGTTTCCTTAGACCATGAGATTGTGCAACTCCCGGATACCGTAGGAATACTTTGGGTGTGCCAAATGTCACAACGTAACTGGGTGGCTATAAAGGTACACTACGGGTATCTCGGAAAGTGTCTGTAAGACATCATCATAATGAGCTCAATGTGACTAAGGAGTTAGCCACGGGATGATGTGTTATGGAATGAGTAAAGAGACTTGCCGGTAACGAGATTGAACAAGGTAGAGGGATACCGACGATCGAATCTCGGGCAAGCATCATACCGATAGACAAAGGGAATTGTATATGGGATTGATTAAATCCCCGACATTGTGGTTCATCCGATGAGATCATCATGGAGCATGTGGGAGCCAACATGGGTATCCAGATCCCACTGTCGGTTATTGACCGGAGAGGTGTCTCGGTCATGTCTACGTGTCTCCTGAACCCGTAGGGTCTACACACTTAAGGTTCGATGACGCTAGGGTTATAGGGAAATAGTGTACATGGTTACGGAAGGTAGTTCGGAGTCCCAGATGAGATCCTGGACATCACGAGGAGTTCCGGAATGGTCCAGAGGTAAAGAATGATATATAGGAAGTGAGGATTTGGACACCGAAAGTGTTTCGGGAATTACCAGTAACGTACCGGGACCATCGGAAGGGTTCCGGGGGTCCACCAAGTGGGGCCATCAGCCCCAGAGGGCTGCGTGGGCCGAGAGTGGAAGGGACCAGCCCAAGAGTGGGCTGGTGCGCCCTCCACCTTGTCCCAAGGCACAGGAAAGGTGGGAGGGAGGGGAAACCCTAGACCCAGATGGGCCTAAGGCCCACCTAGGGCTGCACCCTCCCCTCTTCCTCTCTGGCCGCCGGCCAGATGGCTAATCTAGGGCCGGCCGCAGACCCTAGGGAGGGAACCCTAGGGCTGCGCCTTCCCTCCTCCTCCTCCTATATATAGTGGAGGGTTTTGGGGCTGCCAGACACACGAGTTCTTCCTCTCTCGGCGCAGCCCTACCCTTCCTCTTGTTGGGGAACGTTGCATGGGAAACAAAAATTTTCCTACGCACACACAGATTTATCCATGGTGATGAGCATCTACGAGAGGGAGAGTGGATCTACGTACCCTTGTAGATCGCTAAGCGGGAAGCGTTAGGAAGCGCGGTTGGTGTAGTCGAACGTCTTCGCGATCCAAATCGCCAAGAGTCCCGCGATCTCATCACGATCCGTCCCGCGATCCAATCACAATCCATCCCGCGAACTCATCACGATCCGTCCCGCGAACTCATCACGATCCGTCCCGATCTAGCGCCAAACGGACGGCACCTCCGCGTTCAGCACACGTACAGCTCGATGACGATCTCCACCTTCTTGATCCATCAAGAAGGAGCGGAGAGGTAGAAGAGTTCTCCGGCAGCGTGACAGTGCTTCGGAGATGGTGGTGGATCTATTCCGGCAGGGCTTCGCCTAAGCACTGCATAAATCCGATCTAGAGGAGAAACTATGCACTGGAGGAACGGGCAACACGTGGCTAAAAATTCGGTGCCAAAACCCTAAAATCATCTAGTATATATAGGAGGAGAGGAGGAGGAGGCTTGGCTGCCAAAGAGGCAGCCCTTGGTGTTGGAAATATGCCCTAGAGGCAAATAAATAAAGTGTTTATTATTGTATTTCCTTGTTCATGATAATCGTTTATTGTCCATGCTATAATTGTATTAATTGGAAACATGGATACATGTGTGGATACATAGACAAACACAATGTCCCTAGTATGCCTCTAGTGAACTAGCTCGTTGATCGAAAGATGGTTAAGGTTTCCTAGCCATGGATGTGAGATGTCATTTGATAAATGGGATCACATCATTAGGAGAACGATGTGATGGACAAGACCCAAACTACAAACGTAGCTTATGATCGTGTCAGTTTATTGCTACTGTTTTCTGCATGTCAAGTATATGTTCCTATGACCATGAGATTATGCAACTCACAGATATCAGAGGAGTACCTTGTGTGTATCAAATGTTGGAACATAACTGGGTGACTATAAAGGTGATCTACAGGTGTCTCCGAGGGTGTCTGTTGAGTTGGCACGGATCAAGACTGGGATTTGTTACTCCGTGTGACGGAGAGGTATCTCAGGGCCCACTCGGTAATACAACATCACAATAAGCCTTGCAAACAATGTGACTAAGTGTTAGTTGCGATATCTTGTATTACGGAATGAGTAAAGAGACTTGCCAGTAACGAAGTTGAATTAGGTATGGAGATACCGACGATCGAATCTCGGGTAAGTAACATACCGAAGAACAAAGGGAACATCATACGGGATTAACTGAATCCTTGACATAGAGGTTCGACCGATAAAGATCTTCATAGAATATGTAGGAACCAATTTGGACATCCAGGTCCCGCCATTGGTTATTGACCGTAGAAGTGTCTCGGTCATGTCTACATAGTTCTCTAACCCGCAGGGTCTGCACACTTAAGGTTTGGTGACGTTTCGGTAGTATAGAGTTATGTATGGTGGTGACCGAAGTTTGTTCGGAGTCCTGGATGAGATCCCGGATGTCACCAGGAGCTTTGGAATGGTCCGAAGGTAAAGATTCATATATGGGAAGTCCTGTTTTGGTTGCCGGAAAAGTTTCGGGCTCATCAGTAGTGTACCGGGAGTGCCGGTAGTGTACCGGGAGACCTCCAGGAGGGGCATTTCGACCCAAGAGGCTACATGGGCTGTGGGAGAGTGGAAACCAGCCCTTAGTGGGCTGGTGGAACAACCACAAGAGGCCCATGCGGCTGGAAGAAAAAATCCCAAGAGAAAAGGTGGAAAAAAGGCAAAATAGGTGAATCCTAGTCCTACTAGGATTGGAGGTGGACTCCACCTCCTCCACCTCCTTTCGGTCGAAGACCTTGGCTTGGGAAGCCAAGTCTGCCTCCTCTCCTATCTTTCTCATAAACTTTGTATAGACTCAAAAACTTTGATCACCTCATCAAAGTGTATATTCCAACTCCGAGATGCTTGCTTCAGTCTATAAAAGGATCACTGAAGCTTGCACACCTTTTAGCATCCTTAGGACTGACAAAACCTTCTGGTTGTATCACATACAACCTTTCCTCAAACAAACCATTAAGGAAACGATGTTTTGACATCCATGTGCTAGATTTCATAATTGAAAAATGCAGCAACTGCTAACAAAATTCCAACAGACTTTAGCATCACTACGAGTAAGAAAGTCTCACCACAGTCAACTCCTTGAACTTGTCGTAAACTTCTTTGCAACAAGTCGAGCTTTACAAATGGTGACATTTACCATGAGCGTCTGTCTTCATTTTAAACATCCATTTGTACTCAACGACCTGCCGTCCAACGAGCAAGTCTACCAATGTCTATACTTGGTTTTCATACATGGATCCTTTCTCGGATTTCATGGCCTCTAACCATTTGTCGGAATCTGGGCCCATCATCGCTTCTCCACAGCTCTTAAGTTCATCGTTGTCCAACAACATGACCTCCAAGACAGGGTTGTCGTACCGCTCAGGAGCAGTACACATCCTTGTCGACCTACGAGGTTCGATAGTAACTTGATCCGAAGCTTCATGATCATCATCATTAACTTCCTCTTCAACTAACGTAGGCTTCACAGAAACAAATTCCTGCGCTGCGCTACTCTCTGGTTGGACAAAGGTTTAACAACCTCATCAAGTTATATCTTCCTCCCACTCAATTCTTTCGAGAGAAACTTTTTCTTGAGAAAGGACCCAGTTTTAGGAACAAACATTTTATGCTTGGATCTGAGTTAGAAGGTTCACCCAACTGTTCTTAGGGTATTCTATGAAGATGCATTTGTCCGCTTTGGGTTCGAGCTCATTAGGTGAAATTCCACACAAGAGCGCAGCCCCAAACATTAAGAAATGATAGCTTAGGTTTCTATCAAACCATAATTCACACGGTGTCATCTCAATGGATTTAGATGGTGCCCTATTTAAAGTGAATGTAGTTGTCTCTAATGCATAACCCCAAAATTATAGTAGCAATATGATAAGAGACATCATAGCACGCACCATATCCAATAGAGCATGACTATGACGTTCGGACACACCATCACGCTATGGTGTTCCAGGTGGCGTGTGTTGTGAAACAACTGTCACATTGTCTAAAGTTGTATCCCAAACTCGTAACTCAGATATTCACCTCCATGATCATATCGCAAACATTTTGATCTTCTTGTCACGATGATCTTAAACTTCACACTGAATTTGCTTGATCCTTTCAAACAATCCAGACTTGTGTTTCATTAAGTAAATATACACTATATCTACTCAAATCATCAGTGAAGGTAAGAAAATAACGATATCCACCGCACGCTACAAGACTCATTGGATTGCATACATCAATGTATTGTTTCCAATAAATCACTTGCCCGCTTCATCAAAACAGAATGGAGTCCTTAGTCATCTTGAGCAAGAGGCATGGTTCGCATGTCTCAACCGATTCGAAATCGAATGAGTCCAAAGATCCATCAGCATGGTGTTTCTTCATGCGTTTTATACCAATATGACATTTAGCGGCAGTGCCACAAGTATGTGGTACTATTATTAGTAACTTTGTATCTTTTTGGCATCAATGTTATGAACATGTGTATTACTACAATCAATATTCAACAAACCATTCTCACTGGGTGCTTGACCATTGAAGGTATTATTCATGTAAAGAATAACCATTATTCTCTAACTTAAATGAATAACTGTGTTGCAATAAACACGATCCAATCACGTTCATCCTCAACGCAAAATACCAAATAACATTTATTTAGGTTTGTCACTAATCCTGAAGGTAGAGAGAGCGTGCGATGTTGATCACATCAACCTTGGAAACATTTCCAACACACATCGTCACATCACCCTAAGCTAGTTCTCTGTTTATTCCGTAGCTTTTATTTCGAGTTACTAACATTTAGCAATCGAACCGGTATCCAATACCCAGGTGCTACTAGGAGTACTAGCAAAGTACACATCAATAACACGTATATCAAATATACTTCTTTAAACGTTGCCAACCTTCTTATCTACCAAGTATCTAGGGTTGTTCCGCTTCAGCGACCGCTCTCCTCATAATCGAAGCACTTAGTCTCAGGTTTGGGTTCAACTTTGGGTTGCTTCACCGGAGCAGCAACTAACTAGCTATCCATGAAGTTTCCCTCCTTGCCCTTGCCCTTCTCGAAACTAGTGGTTTTACTAACCATCAACACTTGATGCTCCTTCTTGATTTCTACCTTCGCGGTGTCAAACATCGTGAACAGCTCAGGGATCATTATTTCTATCCCTGGCGTTTATAGTTCATCACCAAGTTCTAGTAGCTTAGTGATAGTGACTTGGAGAACAATATCAATCACTATCTTATCTGGAGATCAACTCCCACTTGATTCAAGTGATTGTAGCACCCAGGCAATCTGAGCACGTGCTCAACGATTGAGCTATTCTTCTTCATCTTATAGGCAAAGAATCTTGTTCGAGATCTCATATCTCGCAACACGGGCACGAGCCTGAGATCCTAATTTCAGCTCTTAGAACATCTCATATGTTCTATGACGTTCAAAATGTTTCGGAGCCTCAATTCTAAGCTGTAATGCATGACGCACTAAACTATCAAGTAGTTATCAGAACATGCCTATCAGATGTTCACAACATCTACAAACAACGCTAGAGGGGTTGGCGCACCGAGCGGTGCATTAAGGACATAAGCCTTCTGTGCAGCAATGATGACAATCCTTAGATCACGGAGCCAGTCCGCAATATTGCTACCATCATATTTCAACTCTATTTCTCTAGGAACATATAAAAATTCAAGGGAGCTATAGCGTGAGCTAGTAATCTACAACACAGTTTGCAAAGACACTACTGACTATGTTCATGATAATGAGTTCAATTAATCATATTACTTAAGAACTCCCACTCAAATTGACATCCCTCCAGTCATTCGAGTGATACATGATCCAAATTCACCAACTCAAGTCCGATCATCATGTGAGTTGAGGTGGCTTCAATGGTGAACATCATTATGTTGATCATATCTATTATATGACTCATGTTCGACCTTTCGGTCTCTTATGTTCCGAGGCCATGTCTGTACATGCTAGGCTCGTCAAGTTTAACCCGAGTGTTTTGCACATGCAACATTGGCTTGCACCCGTTGTATGTGAACGTAGATTCTATCACACCCGATCATCACGTGGTGTCTCAACACGACGAACTTTTGCAACGGTGCACACTCGGGGACAACACAATTCATCTTGAAATTTAAGTGAGGGATCACCTTATAATGCTATCGTTGTCCTAAGAAAAACAAGGTGCATAAAAGGATTAACATCACATGCAAACCATAAGTGACATGATATGGCCATGAACTTGTGCTTTTGATCTCCATCTTGAAAGCACCGGCATGATCTCCATCATCACCGGCACGACACCATGATCTCCATCATCTTGATCTCCATCAACATGTCGCCATTGGGGTTGTCACGCCCATCATGCTTGTACTACTATTGCTACTGTTTAGCGATAAAGTAAAGCATTACATAGCTCTTAATGATTGACACGCAGGTCATAGAATAATTAAAGCCAACCCTATGGCTCCTGCCAGTTGCCGTACTCATCGACATGCAAGTCATGATAATCTATACATCACATGATCATCTCATACATCACATATATCACATCATGTAATTGGCCATATCACATCACAACATACTCTGCAAAAACAAGTTAGACGTCCTCTAATTGTTGTTGCATGTTTTACGTGGCCGCTATGGGTATCTAGCAAGAACAATTCTCATCTACACAAAAACCACAACGGTGATACACTAGTTGCTTTTCAACCTTCTCAAGGACCGCCTTTGTCGAATCCGATCCAACTAAAGTGAGAGAAACTGGCACCCGTAAGACATCTATGCAACAAGTTGCGGTCGAGGGAACCGGTCTCTTGTAAGCGTACGAGTAATGTTGGTCCGGGCCGCTTCATCTCACAATACCGCTGAACCAAAATCCGACCAAGGGAGGAAGCAATCTAAGCATCAACGCCCACAAACCTTTTGTGTTCTACTCGAGATCTCATCTACACATAGACCTAGCTCATGATGCCACTGTTGGGGATCGTTGCATGGGAAACAAAAAATTTCCTACCACACGCAGATCTATCCATGGTGATGAGCATCTACGAGAGGGAGAGTGGATCTACGTACCCTTGTAGATCGCTAAGCGGGAAGCAATAAGAAACACGGTTGGTGTAGTCGAACGTCTTCGCGATCCAAATCGCCGAGCGTCCCGCGATCTCATCACGATCCATCCCGTGATCCAATTGCGATCCATCCGGTGAACTCATCACGATCCGTCCCGCGATCCAATCACGATCCGTCCCGCGAACTCATCACGATCCGTCCCGATCTAGCGCCGAACGGACGACACCTCCGCTTTCAACACACGTACAACACGATGATGATCTCTGCCGTCTTGATCCAGCAAGAGGGAGCAGAGAGGTAGAAGAGTTCTCCGGCAGCGTGACGGCGCTCCGGAGATGGTGGTGGAGCTATTCCGGCAGGGCTCGGCACAAGCACTGCAGAAATCCGATCTAGAGGAGAAACTATGCACTGGAGGAACGGGCAGCACGTGGCTAAAAATTCTGTGCCAAAACCCTAAAATCCTCTAGTATATATAGGAGGAGAGGAGGAGGAGGCTTGGCTGCCAAAGAGGCAGCCCTTGGGTCGTCTGAACCTAGTGGGATTGGAGGATTCCTCCTCCAATCCTAGTAGGACTAGGACTCCTCTTTATTTTTCCTTTTTTGCCTTTTTCCACCTTTTTCTCTTTGGGCTTTTCTTCCCAGCCACATGGGCCTTGTGTGGGACTTCCACCAGCCCACAAAGGGCTGGTATTTACTCTCCCACAGCCCATGTAGCCTCTTGGGTCGAAATACCCCTCCTGATGGTCTCCCGGTACTCTACCAATGAGCCCGAAACTTTTCCGGCGACAAAAATAGGACTTCCTATATATCAATCTTTACCTCCGGACCATTCTGGAGATCCTCGTGACATCCGGGATTACATACGGGACTCCGAACAACCTTCGTTCACCACCATACATAACTCTATTCTACCAAAACGTCACCGAACCTTAAGTGTGCAGACCTTGCGGGTTCGAGAATTATGTAGACATGACCGAGACACCTCTACGGTCAATAACCAATATCGGGACCTGGATGCCCATATTGGTGTTGGGGAACGTCGCATGGGAAACAAAAATTTTCCTACGCACACGCAAACCTATCCATGGTGATGAGCATCTACGAGAGGGAGAGTGGATCTACATACCCTTGTAGATCGCTAAGCGGGAAGCGTTAAGAAACGCGGTTGGTGTAGTCGAACATCTTCGCGATCCAAATCGCCGAGCGTCCCGCGATCTCATCACGATCCGTCCCGCGATCCAATCACGATCCGTCCCGTGAACTCATCACGATCCGTCCCGCGATCTCATCACGATCCGTCTCACGATCTTGATCACGATCTGTCCTGTGAACTCATCACGATCCGTTCCGCGATCTCATCACGATCTGTCTCGCGATCTCGATCACGGTCCTTCCGATCTAGCGCCGAACGGACGGCACCTCCGCGTTCAGCACACGTGCAGCTTGATGACGATCTCCACCGTCTCGATCCAGCGAGAGGAGGTGGAGAGGAGAGAGAGTTCACCGGCAGCGTGACGGCGCTCCGGTGATGGTGGTGGAGTGATTCCGGCAGGGCTTCGCCTAAGCGCTGCGGAAAACCGATCTAGAGGAGAAACTGTGCACCGGTGAAACGGGTAGCACGTGGCCGGAAATTCTTTCCAAAAACCACACAATCCACTAGTATATATAGGATGAGAGGAGAGGAGAGGCAGCCAAGGCCTTTGGGTCGGCCGAAATAGGAGGTGGGAGCAATCCTACTTCACCTCCAATCCTAGTTGGAGTAGGATTGCCTCCTATTGGCTGATTTTCCACTTTTTGCTTTAGGACTTTCTCTCCTGCGCCATGGGCCTTTGTGGCTGTTTTCCCAGCCCACTAAGGGCTGGTTATTATTCTCCCACAGCCCATGGACCTCTTGGGGTCGAAATACCCCTCCCGGAGGTCCCCCGATACACTACCGGCACTCCCGGTACACTACCGATACTCCCGGTACACTACCGATGAGCCCGAAACTTTTCTGGAAACCAAACTGGGACTTCCTATATATGAATCTTTACCTCCGGACCATTATGGAGCTCCTCGTGACGTCCGGGATCTCATCCGGGACTCCGAACAACCTTCGGTCACCACCATACATAACTCTACACTACCGAAACGTCACCGAACATTAAGTGTGCAGACCCTGCGGGTTCGAGAACTATGTAGACATGACCGAGACACCTCTACGGTAAATAACCAATGGCGGGACCTGGACGTCCACATTGGTTCCTACATATTCTACGAAGATCTTCATCGGTCGAACCTCTATGTCAAGGATTCAGTTAATCCCGTATATCGTTCCCTTTGTTCTTCGGTATGTTACTTGCCCGAGATTCGATCATCGGTATCTCCATACCTAGTTCAACCTCGTTACCGGCAAGTCTCTTTACTTGTTCCGTAATACAAGATCCCGCAACTAACAATTAGTCACATTGCTTGCAAGGCTTATTGTGATGTTGCATTACCGAGTGGGCCCCGAGATACCTCTCCGTTACACGGAGTAACAAATCCCAGTCTCGATCCATGCCAACTCAACAGACACCATCAGAGATACCTATAGAGCACCTTTATAGTCACCCAGTTATGTTGCGACGTTTGATACACACAAGGCACTCCTCCGATATCCGTGAGTTGCATGATCTCATGGTCATAGGAACATATACTTGACATGCAGAAAACAGTAGCAATAAACTGACACGATCATATGCTATGTTTGTAGTTTGGGTCTTATCCATCACATCATTCTCCTAATGATGTGATCCCGTTATCAAATGACATCTCATGTCCATGGCTAGGAAACCTTAACCATCCTTTGATCAACGAGCTAGTCCATTAGAGGCATACTAGGGACATGGTTTTGTCTATGTATCCACACATGCATTTAAGTCTCCGATCAATACAATTATAGCATGGATAATAAACGATTATCATGAACAAGGAAATATGATAATAACTAATTTATTATTGCCTCTAGGGCATATTTCCAACAATCTCCCACTTGCAGTAGAGTCAATAATCTAGTTCACATCACCATGTGATTCGCATTGTTATGAATCTAACACCCAATGAGTATTGGGGCTCGATCATGCTTTGCATGTGAGAGAGGTCTTATAGTCAACGGGTCTGCGATATTCAGATCCGTGTGTACTTTGCAAATCTCTATGTCAAACCGTAAATACTGCTACCACACTCCACTTGGTACTATTTCCAAATGGCTGCTCCACTATACGTATCCAGATTGCTACTACTAGTCATCCGGATAGGTGTTAAAGCTTG
Source organism: Hordeum marinum (assembly GCA_022496015.1). Taxonomy (NCBI): domain Eukaryota; kingdom Viridiplantae; phylum Streptophyta; class Magnoliopsida; order Poales; family Poaceae; genus Hordeum; species Hordeum marinum. The sequence continues at coordinate 516,232,551 of CM039676.1, read as the reverse complement.
CATCGACGTAACTCTTTACGACGAACTCTTTATCACCTCCACAATCAAGAAACATTTCCTTAGTCCTCTGGTTACTAAGGATAATTCTGACCGCTGTCCAGTGATGCACTCCTGGACCACTCTTGTACCCCTTGACAGACTCATGGCAAGGCACACATAGGTGCGGTACACAGCATGACATAATATAGAGCCTATGGCTAAGGCATAGGGGACGACGTTCGTCCTTTCTCTTTCTTCTGCCGTTGTCGAGCTTTGAGTCTCACTCAACTTCACACCTTACAAATCAGACGAGAACTATTTCTCTGGCTGATCCATTTTGAACTCTTTCAAAATCTTGTGAAGGTATGCACTCATTGAAAGTCTCATCAAGCATCTTGATCTATCTCTATAGATTTTGATGCTCAACAATTAGGTAGCTTTATCCAGGTCTTCCTTTGAAAATCACTTTCCAAATAACCGTTTTATGCTTTCCAGAAACTCTACATTATTTCTGAACAACAATATGTCATCCACATATACTTATCAGAAATTCTATAGTGCTCCCACTCACTTTATTGCAAATACAAGTTTCTCATAAACTTTGTATAAACATCAAAACTTTGATCACCTCATCAAAGCGTATATTCCAACTCCGAGATGCTTGCTTCAGTCCATGGAAGGATCACCGAAGCTTGCACACCTTTTAGCATCCTTAGGCCTGACAAAACCTTCTGGTTGTATCACATACAACCTTTCCTCAAGTAAACCATTAAGGAAATGATGTTTTGACATCCATCTGCCAGATTTCATAATTGAAAACACAACAACTGCTAACATAATTCCAACAGACTTTTAGCATCGCTACGAGTGAGAAAGTCTCATCGTAGTCAACTCCTTGAACTTGTCACAAACATCTTTGCAACAAGTCGAGCTTTACAAATAGTGACATTCACCATCAATGTATGTCTTCATTTTAAAGATCCATTTGTACTCAACGACCTGCCGTCCAACGAGCAAGTCTACCAAAGTCTACACTTGGTTTTAATACATGGATCCTATCTCGGATTTCATGGCCTCCAACCATTTGTCGGAATCCGGGCCCATCATCGCTTCTCCATAGCTCGTAGGTTCATCGTTGTCCAACAACATGACCTCCAAGACAGACTTGTCGTACCACTTAGGAGCAGTACACATCCTTGTCAACCTATGAAGTTTGATAGTAACTTGATCCTGAAGCTTCATGATCATCATCATTAACTTCCTCTTCAACTAACGTAGGCTTCACAGAAACATCTTTCTGCGCTGCGCTACTCTCTGGTTGAACAAAGGTTTAACAACCTCATCAAGTTCTATCTTCCTCCCACTCAATTCTTTCGAGAGAAACTTTTTCTCGAGAAAGGACCCAGTTCTAGCAACAAACACTTTGCACTCGGATCTGAGATAGAAAGCATACCCATCTGTTCTTAGGGTATTCTATGAAGATACATTTGTCCGCTTTGGGTTCTAGCTTATTATGTGAAAACATTTTCCACACAAGCATCGCAGCCCCAAACATTAAGAAATGACAGCTTAGGTTTCTATCAAACCATAATTCACACGGTGTCATCTCAACGGATTTAGATGATGCCCTATTTAAAGTGAATGTAGTTGTCTCTAATGCATAACCCCAAAAATTATAGTAGTAAAACGATAAGAGACATCACAGTATGCACTATATCAATAGAGCATGACTATGATGTTCGGACACACCATCACACCATGGTGTTCCAGGTGGCGTTAGTTGTGAAACAAATTTCACGTTGTCTTAAGTTGTATGCCAAACTCGTAACTCAGATATTCACCTCCACGATCATATCGCGGTCATTTTTATCTTCTTGTCACGATGATCTTTAAACTTCACTCTGAATTTGCTTGAACCTTTCAAGCGATTCAGACTTGTGTTTCATTAAGTAAATATACACTATATCTACTCAAATCATCAGTGAAGGTAAGAAAATAACGATATCCACTTCACGCTACAAGACTCACTAGATTGCATACATCAACATGTATCATTTCCAATGAATCACTTGCCCGCTCCATCCAACGGGGTCCTTTAGTCATCTTGCCCAAGAGGCATGGTTCGCATGTCTCAACCGATTCGAAATCGATGAGTCCAAATATCCATCAGCATGGAGTTTCTACATGCGCTTTATACCAATATGACATTTAGCGGCAGTGCCACAAGTATGTGGTACTATCATTATTAACTTTGTATCTTTTGACATCAATGTTATGAACATGTGTACTACTACGATCAAGATTTCAACAAACCATTCTCACTGGGTGCATGCCAATTGAAGGTATTATTCATGTAACCAGAATAACTATTATTCTCTGACTTAAATGAATAACCGTATTGCAACAAACATGATCTAATCATGTTCATGCTCAACGCAAAACACCAAATAACATTTATTTAGGTTCGTCACTAATCCTGAAGGTAGAGAGAGCGTGTGATGTTGATCACATCAACCTTGGAAACATTTCCAACACACATCGTCACCTCACCCTTAGCTAGTTCTCCGTTTATTCCGTAGCTTTTATTTCGAGTTACTAACATTTAGCAACTGAACCGGTATCCAATACCCAGGTGCTACTAGGAGTACTAGCAAGGTACACATCAATAACTCGTATATCAAATATACTTCTGTCGATGTTGCCAGCCTTCTTATCTACCAAGTATCTAGGGTTGTTCCGCTTCAGCGACCTCTCACCTCATAATAGAAGCACTTAGTCTCGGGTTTGAGTTCAACTTTGGGTTGCTTCACTGGAGCAGCAACTGACTTGCTATCCATGAAGTTTCCCTCCTTGCTCTTGCCCTTTTCGAAACTAGTGGTTTGATTAACCATCAACACTTGACGCTCCTTCTTGATTTCTACCTTCGCGGTGTCAAACATCGCGAACAGCTCAGGGATCAATACTTCTATCCCTGGTGTATTATAGTTCATCACTAAGTTCTAGTAGCTTTAGTGACAGTGACTTGGAGAACTATATCAATCACTATCTTATCTGGAAGATCAACTCCCACTTGATTGAAGCGATTGTAGTACCCAGACAATCTGAGTACATGCTCAACGATTGAGCTATTCTCCTTCATCTTACAAGCAAAGAATCTTGTTGGAGATCTCATATCTCGCAACAAAGGCACGAGCCAGAGATCACAATCTCTGCTCCTAGAACATCTCATATGTTCCGTGACGTTCAAAACATTTTGGAGCCTCAATTCTAAGCCGTAATGCATGACGCACTAAACTATCAAGTAGTCATCGAAACGTGCCTGTTAGATGTTCACAACATCTATAGACGACGCTAGAGGGGGTGGCGCACCGAGCGGTGCATTAAGGACATAAGCCTTCTGTGCAGCAATGAGGACAATCCTCAGATCACGGACCCAGTCCACAATTTTGCTACCAACATCTTTCAATTCTATTTCTCTAGGAACATATAAAAATACAAGGGAGCTACAGCGCGAGCTAGTAATCTACAACATAATTTGCAAAGACACTTTGACTATGTTCATGATTATGAGTTCAATTAATCATATTACTTAAGAACTCCCACTCAAATTGACATCCCTCGGGTCATTCGAGTGATACATGATCCAAATTCACCAACTCAAGTCCGATCATCACGTGAGTTAAGGTGGCTTCAATGGTGAACATCATTATGTTGATCATATCCACTATATGACTCATGCTCGACCTTTCGGTCTCTTGTGTTCCGAGGCCATGTCTGTACATGCTAGGCTCGTCAAGTTTAACCCGAGTGTTCTGCGCGTGCAAATCTGGCTTGCACCCGTTGTATGTGAACGTAGAGTCTATCACACCCGATCATCACGTGGTGTCTCAACACGACGAACTTTCGCAACGGTGCACACTCGCGGAGAACACAATTTATCTTGAAATTAAGTGAGGGATCACCTTATAATGCTACCGTCGTCCTAAGCAAAACAAGGTGCATAAAAAGGATTAACATCACATGCAAATCATAAGTGACATGATATGGCCATGAACTTGTGCTTTTGATCTCCATCTAGAAAGCACCGGCATGATCTCCATCGTCACCGGCACGACACCATGATCTCCATCATCTTGATCTCCATCAACGTGTCGCCATCGGGGTTGTCACGCCCTACATGCTTCTACTACTATTGCTACCGTAGCGATAAAGTAAAGCATTACATAGCGCTTAATGATTGACACGCAGGTCATACAATAATTAAAGACAACCCTATGGCTCCTGCCGGTTGCCGTATTCAACGACATGCAAGTCGTGAAATTCTATACATCACATGATCATCTCATACATCACATATATCTCATCATGTAATTGGCCATATCACATCACAACATACCCTGCAAAAACAAGTTAGACGTCCTCTAATTGTTGTTGCATGTTTTACGTGGCTGCTACGGGTATCTAGCAAGAACAATTCTCACCTACGCATAAACCACAACGGTGATACACTAGTTTGCTTTTCAACCTTCTCAAGGACCGCCTTTGTCGAATCCGATATACCTAAAGTGAGAGAAACTGTCACCCGCAAGCCATCTAGGCAACAAGTTGCGTCGAGGGAACCGGTCTCTCGTAAGCGTACGAGTAATGTTGGTCCGGGCCGCTTCATCTCACAATCCCGCTGAACCAAAATACGACCAAGGGAGGAAGCAATCTAAGCATCAACGCCCACAAACCTTTTGTGTTCTACTCGAGATCTCATCGAACCATCAACCTAGCTCATGATGCCACTGTTGGGGAACGTCGCATGGGAAACAAAAAAATTCCTACGCACACGCAAACCTATCCATGGTGATGAGCATCTACGAGAGGGAGAGTGGATCTACATACCCTTGTAGATCGCTAAGCGGGAAGCGTTAAGAAATGCGGTTGGTGTAGTCGAACATCTTCGCGATCCAAATCGCCGAGCGTCCCGCGATCTCATCACGATCCGTCCCGCGATCCAATCACGATCCGTCCCATGAACTCATCACGATCCGTCCCGCGATCTCATCATGATCCGTCTCACGATCTTGATCACGATCTGTCCCGCGAACTCATCACGATCCGTTCCGCGATCTCATCACGATCTGTCTCGCGATCTCGATCACGGTCCTTCCGATCTAGCGCCGAACGGACGGCACCTCCGCGTTCAGCACACGTGCAGCTTGATGACGATCTCCACCGTCTCGATCCAGCGAGAGGAGGTGGAGAGGAGAGAGAGTTCACCGGCAGCGTGACGGCGCTCCGGTGATGGTGGTGGAGTGATTCCGGCAGGGCTTCGCCTAAGCGTTGCGGAAAACCGATCTAGAGGAGAAACTGTGCACCGGTGAAACGGGTAGCACGTGGCCGGAAATTCTTTCCAAAAACCACCCAATCCACTAGTATATATAGGATGAGAGGAGAGGAGAGGCAGCCAAGGCCTTTGGGTCGGCCGAAATAGGAGGTGGGAGCAATCCTACTTCACCTCCAATCCTAGTTGGAGTAGGATTGCCTCCTATTGGCTGATTTTCCACTTTTTGCTTTAGGACTTTCTCTCTTGCGCCATGGGCCTTTGTGGCTGTTTTCCCAGCCCACTAAGGGCTGGTTATTATTCTCCCACAGCCCATGGACCTCTTGGGGTCGAAATACCCCTCCCGGAGGTCCCCCGGTACACTACCGGCACTCCCGGTACACTACCGATACTCCCGGTAAGCTCACTACCGGCACTCTCGGTAAGACATCATCGTAATGAGCTCAATGTGACTAAGGAGTTAGCCACGGGATTATGTGTTACGGAACAAGTAAAGAGACTTTCCGGCAACTAGATTGAACAAGGTATAGGAATACCGACGATCGAATCTTGGGCAAGTATCATATCAGTAGAGAAAGGGAATTGTATACGGGATTGATTGAATCCCCGACATCATGGTTCATCCGATGAGATCATCGTGGAGCATGTGGGAGCCAACATGGGTAACTAGATCCCGCTGTTGGTTATTGACCGGAGAGGTGTCTCGCTCATGTCTACGTGTCTCCCGAACCCGTAGGGTCTACACACTTAAGGTTTGGTGACGCTAGGGTTATAGGGAAATAGTGTATGTGGTTACCGAAGGTAGTTAGGGGTCCCGGATGAGATCTTGGATATCATGAGGAGTTTCGGAATGGTCCGGAGGTAAAGAATGATATATAGGAAGTGAGGATTTGGCCACCGGAAGTGTTTTGGGAATTACCGGTAACGTACCGGGACCACCGGAAGGGTTACGGGGGTCCACCAAGTGGGGCCATTAGCCCCAGAGGGCTGCGTGGGCCGAGAGTGGAAGGGACCAGCCCCAGAGTGGGCTTGTGCGCCCTCCACCCTGGCCCAAGGCGCAGGAAAGGTAGGAGGGAGGGGAAACCCTAGGCCCAGATGGGCCTAAGGCCCACCTAGGGCCGCGCCCTCCCCTCTCCCTCTCTGGCCGCTGGCCAAATGGCCAATCTAGGGCCGGCCACATCCCCTAGGGTGGGAACCCTAGGGCTGCACCCTCCCTCCCCCTCCTCCTATATATAGTGGAGGGTTTGGGAGCTGCCAGACACATGAGTTCTTCCTATCTCGGCACAGCCCTACCCTTCCTTTTCCTCGTTCTCCGCAATGCTTGGTGAAGCCCCACCGGAGACCATGCAGCTCCACAGTCACCACACCGTCGTGCTGCCAGAGCTCTCCCTCAACCTCTCATTCCTCCTTGCTAGATCAAGGCATAGGAGACGTCACCGGGCTGCACGTGTGTTGAACACAGAGGCGCCGTTGTTCGACGCTAAGATCGGAATCCATCGCGATCTGAATCACTGCGAGTACGACTCCACCAACCGCGTCCTTGTAATGCTTCCGCTTACCGATCTTCAAAGGTATGAAGATGCACTCTCCCCACTTGTTGTTGGTTTGTCCATAGATAGATCTTGGTGAACACGTAGGAATTTTTTTGATTTACTACTACGTCTCCCAATAGTGAACGCCTTTGAGCAGCTCCAGGAGAAGTCTATGCAAAAATGGTGAGGGTGACCAAGTGAAGATGAAGTGCTGCTATGGTCATGGTAAGAGATCCTCCTCCACGCCTCATGGGATGCAGTATCATGTTTGCCCTTGTGAAATCGATGATGATGCTCTGAATATTAGTTCTGCTGCCATTGTGGATTAGCTTCTGCCCCTCAAATGCTATTGACAAGTTGCATTCCTTGACTCCTTAGATCAATGGAATTATCATGAGTAGTATGCAACCTGAGATGTCTGATTATATACAACATGCACCACCTCCAAATTGATGTGTTCCAGGTTGTGTCTTTGATTGAAAAGGTTTCTTCACTATAAACTCTTCTATCTGTGATAAGTGCAACTAGAAGAATTTTTGTGCCATCTAAAATTCTATAATCCCTACTAGCTGAAACTTGAGCATTACAAAGTTTCATATCTAAGTTCAGTTTGTTGATAGATGCTGATTATATCCTCCTCCTGGTAGAGTTTCTCTTGCTGATAGATGCTTAATTCTTCAGTTTTTTTCTTCTGGTGTGTTTAGCTGATTCTCATGATGTAGGTGTTATTGTTTTTTGTCTTAGGGTGTGATTGTTTTGATCACCTACTTCAACAACGACTCAGGTGTGTGTGCCTCAAACTCTCAGTGTCGACTCACTGTTTATGTTTGTTTGATTGTAATTGAAAAGTCTGGTCCTCGTTTACTTTCTATAATTGATTGCCTGCGTGATGAGGCTATGCCAACTATCTAAATTTCTAATGGATGCTAGCTAACGCTTTATTAAGCTCTTGGTGTTGTTTATGCGTTTTGCTCCACTAATGTTCATGAAGTCCATTGTTATATACCTTTGTTGTAGGATGGCAAGTTGTCATAGCCGGAGCATGTCTCAAAAGAGAGAGCAATGAAGTCCATTGCACTGTTAGGAAATTCCCTCTGTTCCATAATTGTCTTATTGTATATCCCCCCTATTTCTGTGTAAGGAAATGTATTCCTGAGATGATCTATTGTGTTATGTAATCCGGGGAGATGTTTAATGTGATGTGATATGATGAATGATTTGAATTCGACCTAGAGTTTTCCTCATTTGAATACAAAATAATGTTGGATGTATGTGTGTAACTGGGCTAAATAGGTCTTGGGCCCAAACAATTCTCAACATCAAAAGGCTGGACCAAACATTATCTTTCAGAGCTAAAAAAGGCCACACCCCAACAAGAATTGCACCATTTCAAAAATGAAAAAAAAGTATAGTAAAAGGCTGAGGCCCAAAAAACAAAACAAAGCTAAAAAAAGGCCGAATTGTTGGGCCAGGCCCATGTAGCTAACCAGAATTAATAGAAAAACAATATATTAAATGGGCTGAATTAATGGGCTTGGTCCATATAGACACTAAACTGGACCAGGCTGATTCTTATCAATGACCATTTTAATTGGTCGCAAATTTGCCACGTCAGCTTGCCACATTGGATCTGACGTGGCCTGGGAAGACTACCAGTGATCGAAACAATTGGTCACAGAACCTACGACCTTTTTTTGGTCGTAAACGTCTACGACCAATCCAGAAGAAAGGTCCTTAATTTCCATTCTTGACGCTCAGCTTTTGACCAACTGCTTTTGGTCGTAAAAATGTCGTAAATGAAAAATAATGACCATTCGGTGACCAATATTGATGGTCACAAGTTAGCATATTTCTTGTAGTGATTCCTAAGTAGATATAGTAGGTATCTACTGATTTGATGAGTTAGACATATCCTTCATAGGAAATATGTCCTCAAAGAAAGTTGCATCATTCGACTCCATAATCATACCAACATGCATGTCGGGTACCTCAGATTTTATTATCAAAAATCTATAGCCAATGCTATGAAAAGCATAGCCTAGAAGAACACAATCCACGGTTTTTGGTTCAAGCTTACGCTTCTTGGGGATTGGTATATTGACTTTCGCCAAACAACCCCAATTACGTAGATAAGAGAGTTTCATCCTTTTTCTTTCCGATTCCTGAAACGGAGCAATGGTTTTATGCTTTGTGGGAACTCGGTTTAGGACATGACATGCAGTCATTAGCACCTCGCGCCTCCCCCACCATGCCTTGAGAGACCCAATGTGTCTAACATGGCGTTAACCAAATCAGTTAGAGTACGGTTCTTTCTTTCGGCTACCCCATTTGACTGAGGTGAATAGGGAGGCGTCCTCTCATGGATTATACCATGCTCCGTACAAAACAAATCAAATTCATAGGAAAAGTACTCTCCACCACGATCAAACCTAAGCCGTTTAATTTTTCGATCAGGTTGGTTCTCTACTTCAGCTTTATAGTTTTTGAAGAAGTTTAAAGCCTCATCTTTTGATTTCAGACGATACACATAGCAATATCTAGTGGAGTCATCAATCAACGTCATGAAAATTTCTTTCCACCTTTTGTCAACACGCCATTCATCTCACACAGATCACAATGGATAAGCTCTAGTGGTGCCAAGTCTCTCGCCTTTGCTATCTTATGGGACTTGCGAGGTTGCTTAGCTTGCACACACACTTGACACTTGGAGCCCTTGACAGTAGTGAATTTCGAAATTAAACTCATATTGGCTAGCCGCGTCATGCAACCAAAGTTAATAAGACAAAGTCGCGAATGCCAAGTATTAGCCTCATTACCGTGGCGAACATTATAAATAACTTTAGTGCAAATATCTGACAAAGACAGGCGGAACAAGCCTCCGCACTCATAGCCTTTTCCAACAAATTTTCCATATTTAGAAATAACAACTTTATTGGACTCGAAAACCAACTTAAAACCATCTCTACACAAACGGGAACCGCTGACGAGATTTTTATTGATAGAGGGCACATGATGAACGTTCTCCAGACGCACGACCTTCCCCAACGTAAACTTCAAATCGACCGTACCGACCCCTCGAACAGTGGCATGTGATCCGTTCCCCATAAGCACGGGAGAAGTCCCTGTGACCTGGTAAGAAGAAAACATAGAGGCATCAACACAAACATGTACATTAGCACCGGTGTCAATTAACCAATCTGGAGAATGACAAACTGAAAGGATGGTAGGAAAAATACCGTACCCAGAATCCTTCATATCAGTATCACCGATGACACCGTTAGCGGACTTGCCGCTCTTCTCATGTTCACGCTCCTCGTAGCGGTTAGGACATCTCAGAGCCTAGTGATTAGGATCACCGCAGACATGGCATAGTCCGTTCCCCTTCTTATGAGAATTCTTTTTGAAGTTGGTAGATTGTGACGGCTTGTTCTTTGCAACAATCTTGCCTTTGCCCTGAGATTTGTTCTTGTTGTTTTGGGGCTTGTTGAGATGGAAGTTCTTTTTCTGCACCATGTGGGCACTAGAAGCTCCCTCAACAGCTCGAGCACGTGTGTCTTTTGCTCTCGCCTTCTCTTCAACATCAAGAGTTCCAACGAGATCAGAAACGGAAAACTCATGTCTCTTGTGTTTCAGAGAAGTAGCAAAATTGTTCCACGAAGGTGGAAGCTTGGCAATGATGCCTCCGGCCACAAACTTGTCCGGTAACACACACTTGAAGTACTCAAGTTCCTTGGCAAGAGACTGTATCTCATGAGCTTGTTAAACAATAGAACGCTCATCAGTCATCTTGTAGTCTTAGAATTGCTCCATGACGTACAACTTGCTGCCAGCATCCGAGGCCCCAAACTTGGCCTCGAGTGCAGCCCACATGTCCTTGCCGTTGTCAAACGACATATACAAATCCACAATGAAATCGTCAAGAACACTCAGAAGGGCGCCCTTGAAGAGGGTATCGATCTTCTCAAAAGCTTCCTGCTGTGCAGGATTAAGATCGTCCTCGGGCTTACCGTTGGTGGCGTCATAGCAGTACATGGTCTGAAACCAGTAGACTGCTCTCGTGCGCCACCTCTTATATTGCACCCCCTTGAAGGTGGGCGGCTTCAGATGCACAACAAAACCACTTGGAGTAAATTGCCTATAATCAGGTTTGTGGATTGTTGAAAATATGAGCAAATTACTACAAGATTTAATCCGAATAAGCAGCAAATAGATCATGACAGCAAAAATATAGAATAAACTAATCATCCAGACTAGCATAGTTAACGAATAGAACGAATCTACGGCACAGGCTAGACATAGAAATTCTAGTATGATCTCAAACAGAGAGGACAAGATTGCATACGATGCAGCAGGAGTAGAACCGCCAGTGTTAACGTTGTCGCCCATGTCGTTGAGGAAGAGGTTGCTGAGATCGGGGAAAAAGTCGTCGTCAAGGAAGTCGTCGCAGCCTGTAGTCACGCGAGTGCGCTTCCCAAAACCTGATCGCCCCTCTCCCGTACAGGATCGCGAGAGACGGGGTTCCGGAGGCCTGGCAGGGACCTCGCGTATATATATGCTCGGCGGTGGAGAGACGTGGGATAGACCCACGTCCGAGTCGGTTACAGTCCACGATCCGACAAAACATAAGCACATAGGTATGAGCTCGGCTCAATGGCGTGGCGTGGCGTGGCGTGGAGGAGGAGTGCGTGAAGGCCTATTTTCTTCTCACTCTCTTACAAGTGCTAGAAGAGCTCACGTTATAAAAAGGTATTGTTTTCTCTTCGCTAACGATATGGGACTAAACTTTAGTCCCAACCACACCACTCAAACAGCCAACACACATGGACCATGAGAATTTCAGATATTTGGATGGGCTTTGGGCCAAAGGCCTCATAGCAATAGCAAAATCCTGAACTATCATCCATACGTTTTTGCCCCCACCAAGTGCCACCGTTTAGTACTTATATGTGTCATATCGATCTTTTTTTTTTCTTTTCTTTTGAGGCGAAACACCATGCATTCCATTTAACCAGTGGATGCGGCGAGATCGCCGGCCACAATACCAGTTACATCATGCGGTAGATCAGTCAGCCATTTTCCGCCGCATCAGTGCAGTCGAGCCATTTTATATATGCGAATCCTCAGAAACAGACGCCAGTGATTTCGGGTCCCGAGCACCAAATCACTGCGTCCTTTTGGTGACATATAATTGCAAACAAAGAAATGCAAGCGTGGCGACTATGAAACAATGACGTGCAGTGATACCAGCCAGCCCAATAACGAAACATAGTAGGTGACACAATGTACTCGCACAATAGGGTAGGGTATTTCCTATTCCCCGCTCTGTGAGGACGAGTGTCAAGCAACACACAGACGTGACGGGCGACCTACGGAAACAGACTGCTAATGTACCTTGGGTCTCTGGTTTTGGGAGGTGCCTAAAGGTTTTGCCCATTTTTTATGTCCGAGGAACCTTCTAGAAAGTTCTCATTTGTTTTTTCTTCTTTCTTTTCTTTTCGTTTTTTGTCTTTTCATTTTGATTGTTTTCTCATTTTTTCCCTATTTCATTTTATATATTCATTTTTTCAAGAAATGACAAATTTTGAAAAATGTTCATCATTTCTTTATTAACTTTTATAATTTCAGAATATGTTAGGAATTTGGATAACATAATAAGTTTTTCTAAACATTGGTTGAAAATTTGAAATTACAATTTTATACAAAATGTTCAAGTTAAGAAAGAATATATAAAAAATCTCATTTGAAAAAACGTTCATAATGTTTTAAAAATGAACTTTAAAAAATTAGTTCAAATTTTCAATAGATGTTTGCAAATTTGAAAACATGTTTTCATTTTCATAAAAGTTTGCTCTTTTTGTAAGAACTTTTGAAAATATATTTTGCCCATGTTTATTTCTAGAAAACAGAATGAAAAAAACTGGGAAAAACCTGGCGGTATAGTAGCCGAACCGCTATAGTCCTCTCGCTACTGTACCCACTCGCGGCGCCCATTGGGCTGGCCTAGTCGGGGGATTGCCCTGTGCGATTGACCATCAACTGTTTGCCGCACAGAGTAGCAAATTGAAGGTCCCATAGGCAGTGGCGGAGCTATAAAGAAATGGCTGGGCGGTCAACTAAATTAGACATTCTGAAATAATAGTACTTTGGTGGGCATTAGTCAGCAGTTGCTGGCTCAACTTGCCCATGTCCAATTTGTGTGTATACAAAGATTCGCAGGCGAGAACGCATAATCACTAGCATGTGCGAGTTATCTATGTGCATCCTCTGTTCAGAATCGTTACATGGATGGAGAAAAAGGCATGCTCAATCTTAGTAATTAAGTTCATCAGCCAACCGATGATGCAATATTCGACCAGGAGTTAACTACGGGCAACAACAAGAGCCAACATATGTTGATACACTTAATGCTTGACACTAGGGTATGTGTACCATAATTTTTAGATCTGAATCATATGTGTTTCCATGAATATTTATGTAATAGGATCTTGTTGGCAAATTATATGCACAATGCTATTGTTCTGATTCGGAGACCCAGAAGTGGTAATAGTCGGGATATCAAAATGGATGACTGTAATGTGGGAATTACATATATTTATAGAATGTAAAGGGAGCGACTAGGATAGAAAATGAGCCTCCGATGAAAAAATAGAAAAACTTAACGTTCTTTTTGTGCAAGTTTGTAGTTGGTTGTGTGCATTTGAGTATGTAGAGTCCAGGAGGTTTATACTTTCATTGGAAAAAGGTAAAAGACCTCACTACATAACCAAACATCATCAGTAGGCCAATTTGTATCATCATAGACGAGTTTTCGGTTAGTTAGTGTAACGTCCAAGATACACTCTTATCCTTATTCTGGCACGGGCCCTCGACAGAGATAGAGGCGCATCTCGTTGTTTCGCAAGTGCAGTAAACATTGCATACATGTAAAGTTGTCCTGCTATTCCAAGGATCACGACCATGACCTCTCTACTTATCGGGGTACGTGACATACATCCGGCCACGTTCTTCATCGTACTCCACTGGAGCCGAGTCACATCTTCTGGCACATACTCATCAACACCTGCACCTGTATTATTGTAATCTGTGAGCCACAGGGACTCATCAATCATGTAACCCGAGTACCGAAACTATGTAAGCTTTTGGGTTTGGAAGGGGTAAGTGTTGAGGTTGCAGCAAGCACTAAACATGTATTTGGTGGCTATCTTACGAGAACATGAATGTAAAAATGGTGTCTACGAAAGACGGTCGAGAACTAACATGATCACTAAGTGATCCCAACACCTACTTACGTCAAACATAACCCCACCGTGTTCTCTCTCAGTTCATGTTCACGAGCAGAGACCGTCACGGTTACACACACAGTTGGTGTATTTTATTAGAGTTTATTTCAAGTTCGCTATAACCGGGTGTTAAACAAAATATTCAAGTTGCCACATAACCGCGGGCATGACTTTCTGAAAGATTTAACCCTACAGGAGTGCTCCAACTAATCTATCACAAACTAACCACACACCGTGGGAATAATCTCGACCACGTATCTCGTGATCTTCCTAGGCAATTCCAATGGAAAACCGACACCTCGAGATAGCCCGAACAAGATCGGAGTTCCTCACACAAGACATTCGAGAAAGGTAAAACAAGTCCAGCAAGACCGTCCGACGTGTCGACGAACCCGATAAGAGCCTCGTATCTCGTTCTCAGGACACGATCGGATGAACGGTACATACGGTGGCCTGATAGAGATCCCTCGAGTTGCCCCGAGGTGGTCCTGCAAGTGGCTCTGGGTTGGACCAACACTCATGGGGAGCACTGGCCCGGTTATTGATTAATTATCCACGGGGTTGCAAAGCCCTATGCATTTTTATTAAGTTGTGAAGCAAATATTACCAATGTTGGGTCTTGCTAGACAAGCTTTAATCTCAAACGAATAATCAAGGGGGTCCCCATAACAACCCCGAGCATGTTAGGAGCGCAAAATATGGAACATAACACCGGTAACAAGTAAGTATGGCGGCAAAAATGGAACAAAACACCGAGCAAAAGGCCAAGCCTTCCACTTTACCAAGATATATAGGTGCATTAAATTAAATAGCATAAAATATTATGATATCACCAGATATCCATGTTATCACATGGAAACAAACCTGCACATGCAGCTAAGAACGATATAAGAGGGGCTGAGCAGCGGTAACTTAGCCAAACAAGGTTTGCTAGGTAGTGGAGGGGTTAGAGGCTATCATGGAAATGTAGGAGGCTTGACATTCAAGTGGTAGGTAATGCAAGTGTAAGGATAAGCACGAGACATATAGTAAAGCAAAAATAGTGTCGGGATCCGGATACGATCATCTTGCCTGTTGGTTCTTCAAAGGGACAAAGGGCTGGGTCCTCGTAGTTGTACTCTCCTGAATCCTCGTACTCAGGTTCAACACTCGCGTCTACCCAAAGATAAACAACACCAAATAATCATACAACCAAGGTGCAATGCACAATCAAGATGATGCATGATCCATTTGAAGTATTTAACAGGGCAATCCTAAGCTAGTCATGTTTCTCATGCAATAGTTAAGTTATTAGAATTCTGGACAGAACCTCATGTTAAGTTGTTTGAACATGCATGATCATGGAAAATATGGATGCTTCATGCAAAATCGATGCAAATTCATATGTAAAACGTAGGAAACGGAGTAACAGTTCTCACGCTACGCTTGCGGCAAGATACGAAGACAAAATACAAGACAAGGAAGGCCATGGGCTATTCCTTGGTATTCCAAGGATGCCACTGGTTAGGAAATGAAAAACTAACCACAATAGAGCCAAAGATCAACAAAACTATGAAGCATAACTCCCACAAGCCACAAAACAAAACCACACACATCCTGTCCAAAACAGCAACAAAGCAACTTGCACAACACTTATCTAGAGCCACAGGATGGATCCAACCACAAACAAAGTATGTACATAAACTACATAACATGCTTAACAAATCATCCATCTACACAAACTTTAAAGGAGGCAAGAATCACTAGCAATGAAGCTCACAAGATGACATGGTGAAACAGATTCTAGGGACTTCATGAAAATCATAGTTTTCTGAAATCTGAGTTATCCTGATAGCAATTTGACAGCAAAAAACAATGATGCTACAGACCACCTCATGACATGAAAATTAATAGGATGGTAGAGGACAATATCTACTACAAAATACTAGCACTGAGCTTGAGCTAAAACACAACAGAACACTTGGTAGCATCCACTAAACATGGCATAGAAATATTTACAGCATTTCAGACTTAGAAATATTTAGCATGTTGAAAACAACAACATTTACCTAGCTACTTTCGAGCAAGAAACCCACTCACATACAAGCTTATCATGTCAAAAGAAAATACCAGGGCATAATACTCACAAAATTCTACCTCTTTCATGGTGACACAAATATCTTAGCATGCATGAATTTATTCATTCATAATTGACAAAATGGCATGTTGGAACAAAATGACATTTTTCAAAACTTGCTCAAATGACCAAACAAACAGCACCAATGGATTCCTAGGATTTTTCTACCCCAAATCCATATATCATACTCACATATTTGTATCTATAAATTATCCCAAAATCTAATTCGAAAATAGGCACTAGCACTTATAAGTCACTTATGGTCCAAAATGGACACTGCCAAAAATGGCCCAGTCCAGAAATGGACAGATTCCAGAAATGGAATTATTCCTATTAACAAAAAATAAAACAAGCAAAACAAGAATAAAAACAAAACAAATAATTAGGAGGGACCCACCTGGCAGTCAGCGAGGGCCCCTCTGTGAGGATGACAAGGTGGCCCCAGGCCCACCTGTAGTACACACACACCTCACACAAGAGCACACACACATAGGGCCACACCACCTGCACACTCACAGCACACAGGCACACGGGGATCCCCACGTGACCACACCGGATCCACACACACACTCATAGCACACACACACAACGCCAAAAAATAAAAGGGGTCGGGGGTCAGCCAGGGCCCCTCTATGAAGATGACAAGGTGGCCCCACGGCCCACCTGTCATACACACACACCTCACACAAGAGCACACACACAGAGGGCCACACCACCTGCACACTCACAGCACACAGGCACACGGGGATCCCCACGTGACCACACCGGATCCACACACACACTCACAGCACACACACACAACGCCAAAAAATAAAAGGGTCCGGGGGGAATCGAAACCACGACCTCACGATCATTGCCCCGACTCTCTACCACTACGCTACTGACGAGAACTTGTCATAAAAGGAGCAAGCGCCCGAGATATTCAGACAAAACAGGGGGGTTTCCTTCTTCCTCGCGGCAGAGGAGAAGGGCCAGTCACCGGCGGCAACTGCGGCGACCACCAGCCTGGAGGAGCACCGGCGGGGTCTGCGAGGTACATGGGGGTTCTATCCCCGCGGCTAGATCTACCTTAGGGCGGCGGCAGAGAGGAGCTCGAGCTCGAGCTTGTGCTCGGCTCGGGTTAGCGCAGCGGCGGCAACTGGGGTGGCTACGGAGGGGCTGGCTCGCTAGCGGGGCTCCTAACGCGCTGCGGGAGGCCTCTGCACGCGCACGCGCACGCGGGGCGTGACGCAAGGCAGCGACTGGTTCAGAATGGTGTGATTACGGTGACCTCGGTCATGGCGGACGATGGCGACGTCTTGGACACCTTGTTGTAGGCATTGTCGGTTGCAATTGTCGTTACCTCATTTCGGCTGCTCCGAGGAAAACCCTAGATCGGGATTCCTGGATCAGACAATGACTGGACCTTCGAGGCCGTACTCCCGCCTGGGGGCATCATTTTGGAGCAGGAGCTGACTGGAGGCGGCAAGAGGAGGAGTGGTGTTGCGTCTACCGTGGCAAAGACGACGAGTCTCGACGACATGGAGCAGTGAAGCCTCAACGTTGGACGCGGTTTGATGGATCCACGTAGGCTAGTGGCGTTGTCTCACGTCTTGGTGACGTCGACGGTAGATTGGACTAGCAAGATCTAAGCAACCATCCCTCCTGGTGAAGGAACGGCGGAATATAGCGGCAGCGGATCCTAGAGCGTGTGCATGTTGTGCGTGTTGTGGGACAACTAGACCTGTTGGTACTCTCAGCTTGCCAGGCAGGCTGCTTGTTGAGACCATTGGATTAGATGATGCATGTTGATGCGGTCAGGGCACATCTTTATACTTGTAGGTGTAACGATTTTGTGCGCCTCGAAGGTGGCTTTCCGTTGGTCTTTGTATTCATTTTTCACACCCGAATGAGTAAATTAATAAAGACGGTTACATACATTCCTTTGATGTATAAACTAGGGGTAATCCACCTTTTTAAAAAAAAAACAAGGTACAATCAAGGCACATGCTAATTGATCTGCAAATTTACAACAACGCGGAAAGTTTCAGTTTGCTATGGATGCCCCAAGACAACTTGTCTCCATCATGTCCAGTACAAAGCATAAAGATCTAAGATGCCAAAAGTAAGACAGACTGTAGTGCGGATAAGGAACCCATGTAGTAGATAGCTTGGTTTTATTGAGTTTCCATCCGACTCCTCACATGTTGCGCTGTATGGATTGTTTTTTTTTTCTTGCGAAAATTTGGTAGGGAAAGACTTTTCTCAGCTAGACTTTCCATAATAGACAAGGTCGATCGGCAAAACTCTTTCCCTACCGACTTTTTACCTTCCCGTCTAGACTTTCCCTAATAGACAAGGTCCCACTTAATTCTTTTACTACATCTTCCATTACCATGTATGATGCCAAATGTGAATTAACATTATCCCTTGTTTTTTAGTATTTTTTTTATTTAGAACACTTTAAATTCAAAAGTTGATCGAATATTATTCCATGTTGGCATATAGTCGTATTATGAGTATATGTAATGCTAACATCAATCTCACACGATATCTCAGAGGTTGCCAGAACCACTTATTTGGAATTGACCCTTTTGGCCCTATGACATCATTTTCTAAATTCGACAAAAAAAATCAAAATCTTTTCAAAATCTAAAAAAACAAAAAAAAAGATAAATGGAGTTAACAAACTTACAAAATGTCAACTTACTGTTGGGTTCTACCGTATGTACATCGCATGCCAATTAAAATTTTCCTACAGGCAGAGCATCAGTGCCGTGCAGCGGAAGTAGAGTTGGGGCAGCACGTTCGTGTGGTCCGTCTCCTCCTCATCCGATCTCTCTCGAACAGCCGTTCCGATCTCCCTCGAACAGCCGGTCGTCGGATCCCACGTACAGGTTCGCCGGAGCGGCGCAAGTGCACCGTCTCTAACGGTATCCGCGCGTGCAGGAGGAACACCCGTGCGGGGGACTGCTAGGTCCAATTATACGGTCGGCGGCGGCGAGTGGAGGTGGCTAGTTGCAACTCATGCAAAGCCCTAATGACGGCGCCGAAGCGATCAACCGGATGGGTGTGCCACACCTCCACTATATATAGGCATCCGGCGCGAGCTCAACTCTTGTGCCTCGCACGGATCCTAAAGCCCACATGTTCCTTCCCTTAAGCGCGCGGCCCTTTAGGTTCTCGTCCACTTGGTCGCGAGGCAGATCACATCCGATTCAACCGGTCGGTAGCGGCCTCTAGCAAGATGTGCTAATTCCAAGTGTCCGATGAAACTGGTTAGGCGAACCTATACTTCACACTTCTGTTCCCTTTGCCACACGATATATGTTGTCGTGCACAAGGCGACATGGTCCTCCTTGTTGCAGCACAACCTCTTTCTCGTTCTAGTGAATCCGACCAACACTTCGGATTATCTCATAATCCTTTATTCAGGTCGGATCACCCGAGGGGGCTCAGAGTATATCTTTCCTGTTAGGAGGGGCAAATCCCATCTTGCTCGACCATGTCTCGCGACATGGGTTTGGACAAGCGCGAAACCTACCTTTGTAACTACCCAGTCACGGAATAGCATTTGGTCGGTCCAAAGCAAGTCTGTCACCATCCCGAGTACATGTGCCAACTCAGGTCTTAGGACATAAAACGTATGTTGTACTAGAGACTCACAGATGACCTATTGCTACGTCTCATAGTTGGGTCCGTCCAACTCAGACCTTATCTCGACTCGGATCAGACTACGTCGAACCCGATCAGACCTTTCTGATTCCATATTATCCGGCTAGCATCCAATGCTACATGGTCAGTGAGACCAGACCATCCACCGTGTCATATGCTAGTCTAACTGGCTGCGCGTTCCCACAACCCTTTCAACTAGGAACCATTTAGGACAGTCATCATACAATGCATAGCCTCACAAACAAGTCGCATACTTGTTAATACACATCAATGATAATGTTCAAGGACTATCTTTATTCATAAACACATAGGAAATATCATCATACATGATTGGCTCTAGGGTATATCTCCAACACTTATTTGGCCTAATAGTTTTGTACCTTTCGCGGATTTTTTTGTGGACGAAAATATTACAAAAAGATTGACTTTTCAAAATTAATGGCGATGCCTTTGTCCATCTCTACAATGTGGATGCCGCTACTATTTTTTTTTTAATTTAGACGTTACCCAGTCACCATGGTACCAGTGAAGTTTCAACTTCTTCGACCAAAACCCGGCTCTGTTTACCCTCTACTTAATAATGATGTTGCCGGTACCAATTAAGGACAGTAAAACTGAACCAAAAACGAGCTCTCTCACGTCCTTAGCATTTTTGGCCGTTGGATTTCACGTGTAGATCATTTCTGGCCGTTAAGTTGATGTGATATTCCATTTTTTCGTTAAATGGGCCACCTGTCCTTAGGGCAGCTACTCCGGTGGCAGATTTAGAGCAATCTGGTTGATTGGGCCAGCCAGCCGAATGAAGCCAACTATAAGAAAGCCAATTGGTAGAAGCAATCCGCTCGCAGTACGGCAGGAACAAGCTACGAGAGAGAGGGTATGCCGCCTCCGCCACCGCGACTGCCTCTATAGTTTCCACTCATGCCCAGTCCCCATCCCTCTTGCGACCTAGGGTCAATCCTTGTGCCTCCACCTTGAGCGAGATGACCATTAGTGTGCAAGGAAGATGTGAAGGGGAAGTACTGCACTCGCAACCCTAATGGAGCCGGCGGCGGCGGACGCCCCTCTGGCAGGCGACGACAACGGCGTGGTGATGAACTTGGCGGCGGTATAGGCGAGGAGGAGCCGGGAGGAGTGTGGGTGGTGGTCTGACAGGCCGGCACTAGGACTAGCAATATTGCCGGCGATGGGTGTAGCACTTTCATAATCTTGCTCGGTTTGATTTCTGAAGGAATGAAGGTATGCTGATACATACATAATTATAGTTCTCTATATTTCTTGGTTTGAAAAGTTATTTGTAGAATTTTTTGATTTTGAAACCTAAACCTGCATCTCAATATTTTCGGAAAGTAGGTTCTTGCTGTTGGAATGAATCCGGTCCAAATTGCGTGTGGCATTGGGAGGACTTCTGATGCTTTGGTTTCTGAACTCAACTTGATGTCACGGGAGGTATGATTTATCAGTTTATGACTGAATGTTTCTGTATGTTCTTAGCAATGATATCATAACATTTTGTAAACTGTTTCCTTCTAGATTGAAGACCATGAAATAAGCACATGTGGTTGCAGTTAGCGCGGGAAATGATTACGCCATCGGAAACATGATTTCTGATGCTTCTAAAAGAGTAGGTAGGGGGGCATGGTTAGAATTGAAAACGGGAGAAGCACTGTAAAGAGATTAGAGGTTGTCGGAGGAATGCAGTTTGGACGTGGTTACCTCTCACCTTTCTTTGTGACTAATCATGCAAAAAATGTCCTCGGAGTTCACTGACTGTAACTTATCATGCAAAATATGTCCGCGGAGTTCACTGACTATAAAGTAGTGCAGATATCTCAATCACGTCTCCCCAAGCCACTGTATCAGAAGATGCACACGCATCACTATGCTGGATAATTTTAAGAGTTTGTCTTTTGTAGATCCTGTTGGTTGACAAGATAATTTCTGATCGAAGGGACCTTTTAAGGGCATGCTTTAGTGCTATAAAAGAAGATTTTCCATTTTTATTAATTGCTGAGGCTGTCGAAGAAGATACATTGGCTACTTTGACGAGAAACAAGCTATCTGGGATGATCTAAGTGGAAGCAATTAAGGCTCCTTCTTTCTGTGAACAAAAACCCCAATTATTGGAAGCCGTTGCAATGATAACAGGAGGTACATAACTGGGTCACGAAATCAACCGATGCAACTCCAGTCATCAACATCTCTTATTGGTTTTCAGGTATAACGTGCCCTGGGGAGAACCCTACAGCAACCTATCTTCCTTACCGTGTATGCTCTCCAGCCATTTCCAACTTCAATCCTTCAACCATGGTGGAATTGAAATTAGGTACGATCCAATCAAGGCTGCACAGCTTACCCCAATCTCATTCTTTCTCTGCAAGCGATGAGTCAGGGGAAAATCTAGAATAAATTTTGGGCAGACCGCACACATTTTGGAAAGCAGGGAGTACATGGTAACGAACGATATAATTTTTAATAATATAATAAATAGGTGTGAAATACCCTTTCCAAATAATTTAGGAACCGGAGTCTTGCCTGCATGTGCAAGTTTATTTAACTATACTCGTATTGAGCTTTTTTGTCAAACTTTTTACATCAACAGGAAAAAATACATTGTGGGCAATACTGAGTGCTGCAAAGAAAAATAATATTGAATGCTCATATAAGTGATGTATTACATCAGGACGATATGTATCCAATTTTCCATATTCTACATGAGATAGCTTCTGTATGTCTTATGGATGTTGCCTTGTTTTGGGCAGGCTTATTGCGAGCTACACTTGTCCAACAAGTAGTGTATTGGTTCCATATCAGCATAGCTTCCCAATTCAAATATTGTCTTCAGCATATCAGGAAATGAGTGACCTTTCCCAAATGCACTTGAGGGGACTTCTGAATATTACTTTTCAAAAAGTGAAAAGGAGGATTATCGATATATGCACCGGACCAAGGAATGATTCATGTCGTTCATCAATCAATACTGGGCTCTATATTATTCAAGATAGTACTTGGATGTGTTCTTTTTTCATGGATGTCTTGCCCATCCTAATAGAGACCAATAGACCAAGTACATAGTTATTACTAGAATATGTTTCCATTTTAATCCTCATATTTGATCTTATCTGTAAACTCAGATTCTTATGATTGTAGTCTCAGAATAATATTTCCAGCACTGCTACACTTTTATATACATTCTCAAGCGTACTAGGAATTTACTTTTGAGCTTATTTTATATTATTTAATTTTGCAAATAGAACCATTAGCTTATAATCTGCTATAATATATTATCTTTAGTGTTTAATGCTTCAAAGTAATTATACAAATTTCTCTCATTTTATTTAACCAGTGGATTGGGTGCAGCAACCAATATCTTTTTGTGGCTCTTTCAGAACAGTAGACAATGCCATAAAATATGTGATTCCATACTGACACACAACTTATTATTCCTTAGTTAGCTAGGCTCAGCCCATGTACTTTATGCTAGAGTTGATGTATAGCCTGTGAACTGAAGGTATATGACTCATTTTCACCAGGTTTGCAGATATTTGCTGAGGTATACTATCCGATTGATGTATAATATGTCAGATATCGCTTCACTGATGCCTAATATTGTTTCTCCGGTAATATTACTTTGTATGGGAAGTGCAATACTTTTAAACTATTTACACCATCGATATTAAAGAAAAATAGATCCATCTTTCAACACTTTATTTATGCACATATATATGAAAATACTATTATTTCATCACAAAATAGACGGACGCGGAAGCACACGCCATCAATGATCTAGTATGCTAGGATAGAAACCCACCGCACGCCCATGCGAGGAGCAGGTAAACATGATTCCTATTCCATGCTGCAGGGCGCGCCACAAAGATGCGTAACGCGTACCCCGCTTGCCCTTTTGAGCCAGCCCATGTGGGAGCGGGACGCCCCTGTTTTCTTTATTTCGTTTTGTTCTTTTTTCTTTTCTTTAATTTCATGTTTTTGTGTTTTTATTTTAAAATAATTCGGGATTTCAACAAAGTTCCAAAATGCAAAATATTGCAAACTTTGAATAAAATGTTCAAGAAAATCATACAATATTTGCGAATTCAAAAACTATTCATGGTTTTAAAAATGTTTGGGGATTAAAAAACGTTAGTAATTTTGAAACATCATGGGTATATTCAATTCATGATTTAAAAAAATGTTCAGGAAATAAAAAAATGTTCACGGTTCTTAAAAACATTTCTTGTATTAAAAAATGCTCGTGAATTCAAATTAATGTTTATGTATCAAAACAGGTTCAGGAATTCTAAAACATTTTTCACAAAATTAAAAATATTTGTGAATTTAAAAACAGTTCACCGGTTCAAAAAATGTTCTTCAAAACTAGGAAAAATGTTCGTCAATTCAAAAATTATTCCCAAATTTCAAAAATGTTGACTGGTTCAAAACATTTTTCTTGAGTATCAAAAACATGTTCATAACTTTGGAGAACTCTTCATAATTTCAAAACAATGTTCGCATATATGAAACAATGTTAGTAAAAAAATTCATGTTTAAAAAAGATCATGAATTTTAAAGAGTGTTTGCAAATTTAAATGATATTCACTATTTTATCAGAAATGTTCTTGATTGTAAAAAACATTCATGAATTGGAAAAGTGATCAAAATTTGAATAATTGTTCTTGAATTTGAAGATGTAAGCTTAAATAAAAAATAAAAATATAAAGGACATGAAAAAAAGGAAAATATAAAATATAAAAAGAAACAAAATATAAAATGGAAAAAAATGGAAATTAAAAAACCTGTCCGAAAAGAGCATCCAACCGAAGTGGATGCTGCATGGAGGGGGGGGGGGGTATAACTAAAAATAAATCGACAATATACTCCCTCCGTCCCAAAATAAGTGACTCAAAAATGACTTAACTTTATACTAACTCTAGTCATTTTTGAGTCACTTATTTTGGGACGAAGGGAGTACCTTTCATAGAGTTATGGTAGAAAGAGGCCTTATATACAAACGTTGTTTCTTATTTCTTGAGGGGTAGGCATTCCTGAAACGGGCATCTGTGGCTGATTCAGGGGCACAACCTGAGTACTGGAGAGGAGCCATGTACGTGCATTGCTGCGCCGGCGCTTTTGTATCCAGGTATGTAAATTGGACTTAACTATGTACTCTTCCCATATCCCTGAAAAGAGGGCGTATAAATTTTGTCTGAATTTGAACACTACAAATTTGCTTTGTGCATCTTGTGATGCAGAGGCCAGGGTACTCCCCCTTTCGGGGGGAAACTGAATCGTACAAACTTTTTTTTTGCAAGAAAGACGGTGCAAGCTAGAGGGATTATGTCCTAGTTCAATTTGACTAATTCAAGTTTGATTGATGGTTATATATAGGTTTTGCACTTCTGAAGATAACTATCGAGTAATAAAAGCGCCAACAACAATGGAGGAAAACTGTGACATGCAATTCCACTTCGGAAGATCGGAGAAGGGGATGTATTATGCTAGTTTCGATTACCTTAGACTTTGGGTCTGGATACTCTTCGAAGAATCACATGACCAACCAGAGTGGGTGCTAAAGTATAACGTCAACCTCAACCCTCTTTCCTATCGAATGAACACTTTACATTCTGAAGAGATCAACAAGCCATGGACCGTAGATGATGACGACAAGAAGGAAGAGAAGAATCAACAGAGCGCTGAATGGAACTCCGACAATGATGATGTTCTAAAGTATGAACACAACCAAAATCAGCAGAGTAACCTGGGCTTCTACTTCGTGGGCTTCCATCTATACAAAGAGGTCTTCTTCTTGAGTCACTCTTATACAGATTTTGTGGTAACTCGTTATTATTTTAATAAGGTGGCCTGTCACTTGAAAAGCTTAAAGGTTGAGTATTTAGGTAGAGAACGTCCAAAGGATGTCTTTCATTGGCAAACGGAAAAAGGATCATTTATGTACACTCCTTGCATGCTTGATTTGCTTCCACAAAGGGACGGATGTTGAAGAGTCAGCATGATGTCTTTGTGCAATCCAAAGATATGTAGCTCTTTATGACTCAGAAACTATTATACTACAGAGCATACCTTTTTTTTCTCTAAAATCCAAGGCAATGGTAACGGGGCCGGCGCTTTTGTATACCAGGTCTAGTAACGGTCCAGCCCATTTGTCTTTTCTTTTTTGTTTTCCAGTGTTTGCACTTGGGTTTTCTATGTTTCTGTTTTTGTCTTTTTTATTTTCCTGCTTTCTTTTAAAATTTCCATAAATGCTTGAATTTCATTTCAAACCGGTGAATTGTTCAAAATTGATGATTTTTTCAAATTTGACGAATTCTTTTCAATTTATGAACCTTGTTTCAAATTCGATGAACTTTTTTTCCAAATTAATGAACTTTTATCAAATTATATGATGTTTTTTCGCAGTCAACGACTTGTTTTTCAAATTCGATAAACTTTTTTCAAATTGATGAACTATTTTCCAAAATGAACTTTTTTGGGAACTTGATGATTTTATTTAAATTGTGTGAACTTTGTTTAACTCGATATTTGTTTTTCAAAATTGATGGTCGTTTTTCTTGAATTCATGCACATTTTGAATTTTGTGAAGATTTTTTCAAAACCTGTGAACATTATTGAAGTCCTGAATTTTTTTAATTTTTCTTTTATCCACATTTTGTTCAAAAGACAACGTTTGATGAGTGAACTAGGGTTTTAAGGATTAGGGTCAATCGCAAACGATCAAAATGGATTCGAGTAACTTGGTGGAAACTAGTCACGATCGAGGGCTCGCCTCCTGCATGGGCTGACCCATGGGTAGGGGCTCGCCTCCTACATAGGAGCTCCCTGAGGGGTACACGCTAGGTCTCTATTTGTCAACCTATATCTCAGATAGGATCCGATGAGCAAAGCCATGGGAAAGACGGAATGTAGCGGGGTGGTGCTCTGTCCGGCGCATCAATGTCCAAGGCCCAAGGAAACCACGTCATGGCATGTGAATCAACACAGTGTAGGCGTATAGCGTTCTTCTCCATAACCGGTGGCAAAAATGAAAACAAAAGTAAAATTTCTATCTACTAGTATCTCAGAATACAAAGCGAAAGTATAAGTAAAATAAGTACAAAAAATGAATTAAAAAAGAATATGACATTATATTATTACTAGTGTAATGCATGTGCGTTGCCACGGGCCGTGTATATTTTTTTACCGGTTGTAATATAAAAATAATGCATGTTAAATTTTGGACGTATAGAAATAATGCCCGTAACAATGGAAAAGTAACTAAAATCCACTTCACTTGTGATGTGTGTTGATAAAAATATAATAGAATGATTTGTACATAGAGATCAATGAGACAACTAATTATATGTTACAAACTAAGATCTAGTTGTGTTTAAGATATTTTCATACAATGAGGAATGTTGTATTTAGCTTCATTTGCATGGTAGAATGTGAGTCACATCGCTGAGTTTAGTGTGATAGTGATCTAAACGCTCTTATATTAGTTTACGGAGGGAGTACTTATCGATCATTTGGTTGGTATTTTCTCTAAAAACGACTTGTTAGCCTATGTAACATTTATGTCGTCAGATAATAGCTTCTTTTTTTACTTTTCTTAAAGGAAAAAAAAAGCATTCACTCCTCTCGTTCGGCCAACTCACTCATTCACCGTACAACCACCTCCTATTCTCACAACATAGCAGGCCAATCACCGAATGTAGCTGCATCTCATCTTCCCGCTAAACCATCATGGTGCGGGCCCCCGCATGCAACTCACTCTAGCAAGGCCTTTCATGTCTATGGACATGAGGAGCCCATTAGATACACAGATCTATCGTCGGCTCCTTTCCTTCCGTCCTTTGTTGACCCTTGTCACTCGGGCCATCATGTGGCCGAAATCAGTAATAGTACGGTGTGTCGGATATGTTTCATTTGGATTTGGGTCTCAAGAAACTCAACAGTCACACAAAAGTATGTCATTGTGCCTACTTATCTACATAAGTGCAACGTAGACCATTCCGAGGATGGAAAACATACAAAATATAATGTAATATGGCAAAACTCCTATTGTGCAAGTACATGTTGTTATTTAGCTCGTACAAAAAAAGTAAACTACATAGTTTAAGTGTAGTCCGAAGACGATGAGCTCGATCATGCACGTCACTCTTGTGACTAAACCGCATGTGGTGTAAAGGAATGTTTTAAAACTTAAAAAGCCTAATCTCATCGAGCTAGATATGAGAGCCGTCCTCCACGAGCTACTCCCAGCACCTAGTCTATGTGCCGCCCCTCATACTCCCACTCAGTTTTGACTTGTATAATGTCGTTGACTTCTTTTATGGAGGTGGAGCGGGTCCTACTCTTAAAGTACATATCTAGTCTTAAGACACTTCCCTTGTCTAGGCTACTCCACTGTTCCCCTTCTCCTTGACCTGAACAAAATTGAATCCCATATCAATCTTCGGCCCCGTTGGAGCCTTCTCTACATAGTTTTGCTTCTAGTAGGAGCTCACTTCCATAGCTTACCGGTCAAGCCGCCTATAGGCGAAGGGCAAAAGAAGGTACCTTTCACATTGGTAAGGAAGACCAATAACTCGTATTTCTACAACTCAAGAAGAGGTTTTGGATGAACATAGGATCAGCCTGCAACTAATAAAAGAAATATCTTATTTTCTGGTTGAAAAATGAAAGAAACAAATATGCCATCAGTAGCAATCAAAACATTTGAATCATAAATCAACAATAAGCTTTATTATAAGTGCACCTTTTAGCCGTCATTGTTCTTAGTTCTGAATTAACAACCGTGAAATAGAAAACAATATATTACCAAAAGAAAAGTTGTGGTTAAACTAGTACAAAAAGGCCCATTTGTCCCGGTTCATAAGGCCCATTTGTCCTGGTTCTAGAACCGGGACTAAAGGGTCGGGACTAAACCCCAAAACCTTTAGTCCCGATTCGCTTATCAACCGGGACATAAGGGGCTCCACGTGGCCGGTGTTGGGAGCCCAGGCAGGAGGACCTTTAGTCCCGGTTGGTAACACCAACCGGGACCAAAAGGCATCCACGCGTCAGCATCTAGCAGTTGCTGGGGTTTTTTTTGAAGGGGGGGTTAGGGTGTTTTGGACGGTTAATTTAGGGGTTTTATATTGTTTTAGCTAGCTAATTAATAGAGAGAAGTGTCCTCTCTTTCTCCGTGCTTGGTCGACGCTAGCTACTATAGAGAGAACTCGACACGCTACCTAGTAAGCAAATGAAGGAACCATTAAGTACAGAAGATCGTCATGAACATATAGAGATAGAAGTGATCGACCTCTCTTTCTCCGAGAGATTGGTCGTATAACAAGTTTTCGTATATATATCCGATGCTACTAGCTACATATATACAATATAAGATCTCTTATAGTCCCTAACATCTAATGTCCAATTTTAGCTGGTATTCTCCGGCTTTATTTATGATGGGGTCAAGAAACAATCCCGCCAATTCTTCTTGAATTGCTCGTATGCGATTATGTGGTAGGAGTTCATCCCGCATTTGCCACATCTAATTTGAAGAAGTGGGTCAATACATATATATGGTAATAAAATAAAATAATGAATATTATTGCTTACGCACTTGAAATTATTTTTCAGAGTAGCCCCGCTTAGGGGTCGTCGCGTTGTAGATGAACTCGCAAACGTAGTATCCACAAAAATCATTCCCGGTTTCCTGCCACAAGCACTTTACGAGAAGTAGAGTTCAATCAAACTGATAATAAAGCATGATAAATGGTATTGATGAAACTAGAAACAATGTGAGATGCGCAAAACTAGCTAGTAGTACTTACTTTCGGGTGTGTAAATCGTAGCTCCCGGCAGTGCCAGAACAATTGCTGTGAACTCTTTCTAAACCTTGCCAGACAAAGAAAATAATTACCTGATATCAGGAAATGAACAAAGTTGCCAATATGATGCGATAATGATCGATTGAACTTATTTCTGGAACATTTCAGTCATGCCCGCATATTGCTAGGGATCTTTTCGTTTCGAGTCTAAGACGATTACTACTCCCCGCTCAACCTTAATCTCTAGCAGAATAAAGTGGAAACTACGCACACATGCATAACTAATCAATTACATTACTATAAACCTCGAGTAATAAGGGAAACCGAATATGCACAAGACAGTAACACTCAGTTGAAGTTGTAAGGAAAGAGTATTGTCCCTTTGTTTTGATTTTTAAGCAACGATTGTAGCAAGTTGTCCTCGGTTTGTGTGACATTGTTTTTAACCGTAAAATCATGTATGATATTTGGGTTAATGAACCCAATGTCATAGATTTGTGCTTTTCTGCATTCGACGATCTTCAATCTGCATAATAGTGAGGATAATTATATATAGTTGCAATGAAAAAGCTGAGCTATATACATAGAGAGACTTAATTACAAAAGTAGTACTTACAGACAGTAGCAAGTCACGATTGTTTTGTCGAGGGCCTTTTGATTGTATAACTGGAATATCTCCTCAAATTCAACATTCAACAGATCCATTCCAACGAGGTCGTGCTCCTCTTTAACTAACAGCGTCAAAGAATCCTTCCCAGACTCGCGGCAGGTTTTTATGTAACATTCATGGAATTTTCGCATCATCGTTGTTAGAGGAGGATGATCAGGTTTGAGGAGAGGCCACCCGTGCCGGTAATAGAATTCATCCACCTCCAACGGCTTAAACTGTACATCATCACTCAGGTAATCACTAGGATTGGTACCGGGCACCATCCCCGGATGATTAACATTCATCCACCCGTGCCGGATTTGCAACAGCTCCCTCCTCCGTTCGGTCATCGGAGCCGTCATCATGGTCTCCTTCCTCCTCCGGCATTCAGTCACCGAAGCCATCATGATCATGTCCTTCCTCCTCCATTGTTCGTGTAGGATATATGCCCTCGAGGCAATAATAAATGTTATTGATTATCTCCCTGTTCATAATTATGTTTATGTTCCATGCTATAACTGCAATGATTCTCGAGTCTACAAATAAAACGAGGCTTGGAGGGAAACTCATGTGCACGTGTGGGATAATAAATGGTAAAATGTATTCCTAGTCTGGCCTCTAAGACTGGCTCAAGTATTGCATGATGATCCTGTTTTCCTGATCATGGGCATGGCTATGCCGGCAATTTTGAGGGCACAATGTTAGAAGAACATTTGTGTTGAATCGACCCAAATTAATGTTATGCTATGAGATACATTCGTCATAAGTTAATGTTTAATAACACAGAGAAGTTAATGTTTGCATAATTCCTTAAACCATGAGAGTATCGAGTTTCTTCATGCTTGCTTCATGAACTTTGGGGTTTGTTAAACGTCATCCGTAAATGGGTGGCTATTACGGCGGCTTACGGGTTCATGGAAAAGTAAGTGAAGTAACTTGATAGCTCAAGATTGGGATTTGCTCCTCCGACGATGGAGAGATATCTCTGGGCCCTCTCGGTGTTACGGTATCCATCATCGTCTGGCCAGACACTTTGCGATTTGATCACGGGGATGCCGGAACACGGGAACGAGAAAAGAGAACAATACCGATAACGAGGTAACTGGCATAGTGTACAAGTTGTTGATCCATGGGGATGCCAACATGTCTCACCTCGGGTATTTGTAACATATCGCGAAGCAACAGGAATAGCACACGGCAACTGGAGGTTCACTCGAATATTTATTCGTGTGGGTATAGGGATCGATATGGGTGTCCACGGCTCCGATGTTGATCATTGATCGGAAGGGGTTCCAGGTCATGTCTATGCTTCACTGAACCTATAGGGTCACATGCTTAAGGGTCATCTATCTGTTGAATACTAGACAGGGAGTCTGAGAGAAAATCACCGAAAAGTTTCGGACACCGGAAAAGTTTCGGACAGCGGAAATGTTCCGGAGACAGGTCACCGGAACAGTTTCGGTGAAACTGAAAAGTTGTTTCAGAGGATACCATAAAGTCAAATTGGTTTTGGCACATGCCTGATAATTCTTGGAGGGTGCCAGAATCATTCTGGAAACTTCTGGGAATTTTCCGGAAGAATAACCGGAAATGTTCCGGAGCTGCCGGAACCGCTTCAGATGCTTTTCACAGATGAAAATCACTATTACGGAATTGTTCCGGATCGTATTGAAAATTATTTTAGTGGGTACTGGAAATGTTCTAAGCCCACATAAATATTTTTAGTTCGAACGGACGTTGAAAAATATCGTCATGAATAGTGAAAGTGCTTTTTGGATTACTTTATTGGAAACACTATTTGTGAATAGTGGAAACACTATTCGTGAATAGTGGAAACACTATTATGAATAGTGGAAACACTATTGGGAGAAAATATCTCATGACTAGTGAAAACACTATTACGAAATA
Organism: Hordeum marinum; assembly: GCA_022496015.1. Classification (NCBI taxonomy): domain Eukaryota; kingdom Viridiplantae; phylum Streptophyta; class Magnoliopsida; order Poales; family Poaceae; genus Hordeum; species Hordeum marinum. The sequence goes on along the minus strand of CM039676.1, from coordinate 516,200,295 downwards.
GTGGAAAACACTATTGTGAATAGTGGGGAACACTATTTATGAATAGTGGAATCACTATTATGAATAGTGAAAATATCTGAGGGCATTTTGGTATTTTTACCATAGTCTCTCATCCTATAAATAGGGGTGAGGAGGCAGCCCAAAATCCTCATCCTTGTGCTCTCATACACATGCTTTGCTTTGCAAGCTCTCTCTCTCCCTCCCAGCGAAATAGTTTCGTAGAGCCGAAAGGCTGTCTGGGTTCCGGCAGGAACTAGTTCTGGACGGCGAAGCCCTGCCGGATAGATGACACCGTATGTGTGCAACTCTGTAGAGAGATCGTAGTTTCGGTCTTAGTTCGAGAGTGCGTCCCGAAGGGCTGTCTGTGTGACCGTCCAAGTTTTGGAGGTCCTCCCGAAGGGCTGTCCGAGTGACAGTCCGAGTTTCGGAGGTCCTCCCGAAGGGCTGTCCGCGACACCGTCCGGGGGGCTATGCGACCGCCTCCCGGAGGGCTGTCCGCAGGGCAGATGAGGGTATACATCCTCGCGGTTGGGAGGTTGTAAAATCCTAGCTGCGGGGATCTGCACCACCGTTCGTCATCGACTCTACTTCCGCTGCGCTTCGAGTCGGTACTGATCAGATCAAACCTTGTATGCAGTCTCCATAGTGGTCCTGGGCGTGCTCGCTATACCGGAAATTTTTGTTTTCTGTCGCGTTCCCCAACAGTGGCATCAAGAGCCAGGCTATGAGTAGATGCATGTTATGATCTAGAATACATGAGATGTATGGGTATTGCATAGTATAATTTTGTAGTAGATGAGATCTATTGCTGAAAATTATTTGTGCGGGTAGCAGATGAAATCTGTTACCCGATGTTCCTATTGCTTCCCATGAATTTGCGTAGTCCATATCTTGACGGAATGGTGGAATCTTACAAAGTTCTGACAATCCGCGATCGTTTCATGCTGCTCCTGAGTATGCTGATTGACAGATCAACGAAGTGCTAACAGTTCTTTGGGTTCCACCATAGTCAAAAGAAATATGGATGTTTCGCAGACGAAAGGGCAATGCAGATGTGATCTGCACAGGGGTCACGCGTATGACGAAGTTTAGTATGGGGCTCGAGATTTTATTATCTCGTGTTTCAACACCCTGGAAAGTTAATCTCGCAACTTGAATTATCATACTTGATGATGGACGTTGGTAGATTCGGTTTGTTTCGAAACGTTAGAAGCCACGTAAAACAAGTTTTTGCATGGACCGATTAGAGGCGTCTAACTTGGTTTTGCAGGATGGTTTGCATGTGCATGTGATGTGGTATAGCAGTGTTCATAATAATTTGATTATGTATGAGATGACTATATGATGTAAATTGATTAACATGACCTGTGTGTCATGATTCGGCATGATGGCTGGAGCCATATGATTGCACTTTAATGACCTGCGTGTCAACCTTATGTAATGCACTTATTTTATTAAGCTATAGAGATAGCAATATTATTTGGTGCATCAACAAGGTGGTGGCAATCTTCGCAAAGGTGAACACCGACGCGAATGCCGAAGATGAAGGAATGAAAGACTTCTCCGTCAGAAAGGGCTATACCATATCACGCTATTATGAATTGCCTGAGATGTTTATCCCTCTTGATGCACCCTTCTTGATTGCGCGGTAGTCGCTTTTTATTAGGGTGATCTCTCACAAAATATCAAGTAGTTAGTGTTCTCCCAAGTGTAGCACCGTCACGGCACCTATCTCTTCGGGGTATCACATGGTTACATGGGTACGAACGATTAGAGAAGTGTGAGGCGGGTGAGTTGAGACCTCGCAGCGAGATCACTTGGTTGTCTTGACGTTCAGGCACGAAAGTCATGAGCTCGGAACACATGCATCGAAAGATGAACAAGAGTCACATAGAGATGTGATTGGCAAGTTGGCCTACCGATTGCAATTCTCGTCACTTGAGATGGATACATCCTTGGCGTTGAATTGTAATTTGGATCTTGAATCACTCACAATCAATTATGAGAGATATTGATTTGAGTGGGAGCTCACTGTAGAATTAACTTGTTTTAATTCTCAGTGCAATTAATTTTGAACAATGTCTAAGTGTGATTTGCATAATAGTTGTAGGATAATGGCTCTCGTTTCCACCTTCCCTATTAAAATTGAATAAGCTGTTAAATATCTGGTTAAAACTTTACGGTTGGTAACGTAATGTGAGGATTGTCCTCAAGAGTGCCGAGAAAGACTTGTCCTATCGCATGCTTTCGGTATTCTCCCGCTAATGCTATGGATGATATGACTCCCGTCCTTCGATCCAAAAGCTAAAATTCCATTTCGGTCAAGTGAAATATGTTTGCTTCCATGAGACCCGAACTTCAAAAGTTTGGATAGTTATGTGCTATTCATGGAATCTGAAAATCATTTTCAGAGACAGACAAAGGCTAAAAAGATATAAGATATCCAAAGCAATGTTTGTTTGCAAACTATTAGTAAAGGAGCTTACTATGCATTAGACTGATAAGAGAGGGATCTAGGAGAACGCCTGTCATATGATGAAAGGTGAATAAAACAACAACTTAAAGAGAAAGGAAGTGTCCGAAGGGTGTTAGTGAGACTTTCACGCCTAGGAAGTCCGGGGCTAATGCCACTCTTAAGTTGGGTACTTCTTCTGAGAGTAGGAGAAATACTGAAAGTTAAACTATTAGAAGTATAATGGCTAAAGGAAAGAAGAATGGAATATCCAGCTCATGTATGAATGTCATACAAGTTTTTGATGTATAGAAGGCTGGTCAAAGATATAGTTCTTGGGAATTATGGTTAAACATGTTAATCATTAATTCTTGAGTACTGTGAGTTGGTCACAAAGATACCCGCTCGATTGCATTCTGTTGCAACTCGATGTAAGAACTACTATGGCCTGAAAGACTAGCCAGAAATATGAGGCTTAGATACACGCAGGGAACATAGTAAATGTTACTATGCCTTCCATCGGTGTATTCCCTATGTATTAAGTTTCATAATTCATTTTAGAGTTTCACACTCTAGCCCTTTGCATAAGGTATCTTGCAAGAAGGTTGTTCAGAAGAGAACTTTTCATGTTCGGTGTTATGAATAACATAAGGGCCATATTTTCATTATGAATGAGACGTATGTTATGAATATTGATAATAATACATTACCTCTGGGTTTATTTTCATAGTTCATTTTAGAGTTGCATACACTCTAGCCCATTGCACAATGTTTGTTGCAAAAGATTTGTTCATAAAAACAACAATTGTTGTTCAGTATTATGAATAACATGAAGGGCCATGCTTCCATCCTAATGGGATGTATGTTATGAATACTGATGGAAATATGATACATCCATAACACTGACGCTAAATGTCGCAAGACTAAAAGAATACCACATATGTGTGGCACTGCATTTGGTCACATTGGAGAAACCCGCATGGAAAATTCCATTATGATGTATTTTGAAGTCGTTTGATTTTGAATCATATGACACTTGCAACTTTCCTCCAAACGGTGAAGTGACTGAAATACCGTTCACAGGCAATAAGGAACGAGCAAAGAACTTATCAGTGATCATACATTTGATGTATGTAGTCCGATAAATGTTGTTGAAAACAGTGGATTTGTCTACCTTCAAAAATGACTCAAGTAGATATATGGATATTTACTTGATGAGACGTAAGTATGGATCTTTTGAAATCATTCGAAAGGTTTTAAAAAAATTGAAGTAGAAGTTATTGTACCAAGAAAATTGTGTTTCTACAATTTGATTGCGGAAAGGAATATTTGAGTTACAAGTTTAGCGAATGTCTGATGAGTTGTGAAAAGAGTTTCATAACTTGCACCTCCCCGAACACTACTCCAAAGTGGAAAGTCCGTGAAGATGTAATCGAACCATTTATGACATGGTAAGATCAAAGATGACATAAATAGATTTGCCATTATCCCTTTTATAGAGTGATGCTTTAGAGACTGCGGCTTTTACACTGAAAAGAGATCCATTAGGTCTGTTGAAATGACGCCATGGTATGGTACGCCCAACCATGTTATATCTTTTCTTAACATTTGGAATATGGGGCTTGTGTAAAAGGTTACAAACCTATTCCAAATCAGACAAGTACTATTTTGTATGGTTATCCCAAGTCATTGGGTATTCCCCGACCACTATACCGAGGCAAAGGGTTTTGCCACAAAACGGTATGTTTTTAAAGAGAATAGTTCTTACAAAAGGTGAGTGGGAGGACAGTGCAACTCGATGAGATAACCAGTATCTTCGTCATCGGTTCAAAGGAAAGAAACCCTGGAAGTGATTCCGTTGTTTCCTACAATGACGGATACGTAAGTCTCTACAATAAAATGTATGGACTTCGGTCGAATGTGCAGCTGAACCACGTAGGCAAAGCTCGTGCAAACCTATCAGGTGCGCAAAGGAGATATTGTTGTTGGACAACAGTATACCTACAATACACAAGGAAGCATTGATGGGCCCTGACTCCGGGATTGGCTAAATGCCAATACAATCTGAGATAGTTTCCATATATGTGATTCAAGATTAAAACCTTGATACACCTTTCAGAGGACTTAGAGTCTAACGAATATTTATGGAACTAAAAACTGATATGGATAAAAATGTTTTATCCATAAAGCTCGACTTGTTGAAATAACAAGTTCAAGGAGTTGGCTACGATGAGGTTGTTTCATCGTAGCGATGCTTAAGGTCGGTTCGGGTTGAACTAGCAATTAATACATATATCAATCATGAGATATGAAACATGGATGACAAAAGGATTTCCATCTGATGTAAATGAAACCTAGGACTTGTATGTGATACAGTCCAAAGTAATTTGTCGATCCAGAGGATGCTAGTAAGTATGCAAACTTCAGAGTTCCAGCGATGGACAGAAGAGAGCAAAGTGGAGTTGGAATCTTCGTTTTTGATGGAATGGTCAAAGGGGTTTGACTTCATCAAATGGGTATCGAAGATGCTTGTGATTCAAGAAAGTAAGTGAGAGCATAATACTATTTCTAAAAACCTTGTGTAATTGACACATTGTTAATTGGAAATAAATTTCTTGACACGAATTAGGACTTCATTTGAAAATAGTTTTTTCCATGAAGTGCTTAGGCTAAATAGCCTCAATATTAGGCATGATGATCTATGGAGATAGATTTACCTAATGGGGCTAAGCAATGAATACATATTGACAAGGTGCTAAAACCTTTTAGCATTTAAAAGGCCAAGGAGTGATTCTTGCCGAAGTCACATGGAAAGAGTTTTTGCAAGACTCAGTGTCCCAAAACACTGATGAGTGAAATACATGATGGAGATTCCACACACTCTTGTGTTTGGATTAATCATGTATTCCATGATATGTAAAGCAACCAGATATGTCCGATACTCCCAAGTTGTTGCGAGTATAGATACAAAAGTGATCAATGCACTGATCATGGGACAATAGTGAAAGATGTCATTAAGTACTAGAGTAGTGCTGATGACATGTTTCTCGCAAGCAGAGATTATGAAGTGCTCGTTGTAAGAAATTACATCGATACAGTCTCAATCAATGCTCCATGCGATTTTCGATTTAAGTTAAGGGTTTTGTGTAATACACAATATGGTGGCACGGTAGTTGGAAATTGTTCCAAACAAGATACTGTGGCGAATTCTATAACAAAGGCTAAGTATGTTGAATCATATAGTTCATTCATGAACTTAGTATGGTTCCAAGATGGTTTTGGTCTATGAGACACTATTGCAGATAGTTGCTCCATAGCTCAGTCTGAGGAATCGGGTTTCGACCAATGATTCACACATATGAAAAGCCAAGTTCACACAAAATACGAATTTTGTGATAGCATGAAAACGCGAGGATATGCATAGTTACACACAGAGCTGAAGTTGTCAGATCCGTTGGACATCAGGCTATACCACAAGCGAAGCATATTTTACACCAGTATGCCATATGTGTAAAGTGCATTAGCATTTACTAGATTATTGACTCTAGTGCAAGTGGGAGTCTGTAGGAGATATGCCCTAGAGGCAATAATAAATGTTATTGATTATCTCCCTGTTCATAATTATGTTTATGTTCCATGCTATAACTGCAATGATTCTCGAGTCTACAAATAAAACGAGGCTTGGAGGGAAACTCATGTGCACGTGTGGGATAATAAATGGTAAAATGTATTCCTAGTCTGGCCTCTAAGACTGGCTCAAGTATTGCATGATGATCCTATTTTCCTGATCATGGGCATGGCTATGCCGGCAATTTTGAGGGCACAATGTTAGAAGAACATTTGTGTTGAATCGACCCAAATTAATGTTATGCTATGAGATACATTCGTCATAAGTTAATGGTTAATAACACAGAGAAGTTAATATTTGCATAATTCCTTAGACCATGAGAGTATCGAGTTTCTTCATGCTTGCTTCCTGAACTTTGGGGTTTGTTAAACGTCATCCGTAAATGGGTGGCTATTACGGCGGCTTACGGGTTCATGGAAAAGTAAGTGAAGTAACTTGATAGCTCAAGATTGGGATTTGCTCCTCCGACGATGGAGAGATATCTCTGGGCCCTCTCGGTGTTACGGTATCCATCATCGTCTGGCCAGACACTTTGCGATTTGATCACGGGGATGCCGGAACACGGGAACGAGAAAAGAGAACAATACCGATAACGAGGTAACTGGCATAGTGGACAAGTTGTTGATCCATGGGGATGCCAACATGTCTCACCTCGGGTATTTGTAACATATCGCGAAGCAACAGGAATAGAACACGGCAACTGGAGGTTCACTCGAATATTTATTCGTGTGGGTATAGGGATCGATATGGGTGTCCACGGCTCCGATGTTGATCATTGATCGGAAGGGGTTCCAGGTCATGTCTATGCTTCACTGAACCTATAGGGTCATACGCTTAAGGGTCATCTATCTGTTGAATACTAGACAGGGAGTCTGAGAGAAAATCACCGAAAAGTTTCGGACACCGGAAAAGTTTCGGACAGCGGAAATGTTCCGCACACAGGTCACCGGAACAGTTTCGGTGAAACTGAAAAGTTGTTTCAGAGGATACCATAAAGTCAAATTGGTTTTGGCACATGCCTGATAATTCTTGGAGGGTGCCAGAATCATTCTGGAAACTTTTGGGAATTTTCCGGAAGAATAACCGGAAATGTTCCGGAGCTGCCGGAACCGCTTCAGATGCTTTTCACAGATGAAAATCACTATTCCGGAATTGTTCCGGATCGTATTGAAAATTATTTTAGTGGGTACTGGAAATGTTCTAAGCCCACATAAATATTTTTAGTTCGAACGGACGCTGAAAAATATCGTCATGAATAGTGAAAGTGCTTTTTGGATTACTTTATTGGAAACACTATTTGTGAATAGTGGAAACACTATTCGTGAATAGTGGAAACACTATTATGAATAGTGGAAACACTATTGGGAGAAAAAATCTCATGACTAGTGAAAACACTATTACGAAGTAGTGGAAAACACTATTGTGAATAGTGGGGAACACTATTTATGAATAGTGGAATCACTATTATGAATAGTGAAAATATCTGAGGGCATTTTGGTATTTTTACCATAGTCTCTCATCCTATAAATAGGGGTGAGGAGGCAGCCCAAAATCCTCATCCTTGTGCTCTCATACACATGCTTTGCTTTGCAAGCTCTCTCTCTCTCCCTCCCAGCGAAATAGTTTCGTAGAGCCGAAAGGCTGTCTGGGTTCCGGCAGGAACTAGTTCTGGACGGCGAAGCCCTGCCGGATAGATGACACCGTATGTGTGCAACTCTGTAGAGAGATCGTAGTTTCGGTCTTAGTTCGAGAGTGCCTCCCGAAGGGCTGTCTGTGTGACCGTCCAAGTTTTGGAGGTCCTCCCGAAGGGCTGTCCGAGTGACAGTCCGAGTTTCGGAGGTCCTCCCGAAGGGCTGTCCGCGACACCGTCCGGGGGGCTATGCGACCGCCTCCCGGAGGGCTGTCCGCAGGGAAGATGAGGGTATACATCCTCGCGGTTGGGAGGTTGTAAAATCCTAGCTGCGGGGATCTGCACCGCCGTTCGTCATCGACTCTACTTCCGCTGCGCTTCGAGTCGGTACGGATCAGATCAAACCTTGTATGCAGTCTCCATAGTGGTCCTAGGCGTGCTCGCTATACCAAAATTTTTTGTTTTCTATCGCGTTCCCCAATAGTTCGATCACCGGAGTCGTCATCCTCTCCTTCCAGACCATCGGTGTCATTGAGAAACGACAAGATATCACGTCCACCGTGGATTATGTCCCCCAACAACTGTTCTTGTTCCAAGTCTCTTGGATCCATAGTTTGTGCAAATATTAGAACATGGCAATTAATATACAAACATGAATCTTCGATGTCCGGACCGCCTCTCTAATGAATGTCCGACGTCTGGTTTGGGGTGGCCTCTACAACACTTCTATGTTGGAAATATGCCCTAGAGGCAATAATAAAATGGTTATTATTGTATTTCCTAGTTCATGATAATTGTCTATTATTCATGCCATAATTGTGTTAACCGGAAACCGTAATACATGTGTGAATACATAGACCACAACGTGTCCCTAGTGAGCTTCTAGTTGACTAGCTTGTTGATCAATAGATGGTCACGGTTTCATGACCATGGACATTGGATGTCGTTGATAACGGGATCACATCATTAGGAGAATGATGTGATGGACAAGACCCAATCCTAAGCATAGCACAAGATCGTGTAGTTCGTTTGCTAAAGCTTTTCAATGTCAAGTATCGTTTCCTTAGACCATGAGATTGTGCAACTCCCGGATACCGTAGGAATGCTTTGGGTGTGCCAAACGTCACAACGTAACTGGGTGGCTATAAAGGTGCACTACGGGTATCTTCGAAAGTGTCTGCTGGGTTGGCACGAATCGATACTAGGATTTGTCACTCCGTGTGACGGAGAGGTATCTCTGGGCTCACTCGGTAAGACATCATCATAATGAGCTCAATGTGACTAAGGAGTTAGACACGGGATGATGTATTACGGAACGAGTAAAGAGACTTGCCGGTAACGAGATTGAACAAGGTATAGAGATACCGACGATCAAACCTCGGGCAAGTCTCATACCGATAGACAAAGGGAATTATATACGGGATTGATTGAATCCCCGACATCGTGGTTCATCCGGTGAGATCATCGGGGAGAATGTGGGAGCCAACGTGGGCATCCAGATCCCGCTATTGGTTATTGACAGGAGAGGTGTCTCGGTCATGTCTACATGTCTCCCGAACCCGTAGGGTCTACACACTTAAGGTTCGATGATGCGAGGGTTATAGGGAAATGGTATACATCATTACTGAGGGTTGTTTGGAGTCCTGGATGAGATCCCGGACGTCATGAGGAGCTCCGGAATGGTTCGGAGGTAAAGATTGATATATAGGAAGTCCAGTTTTGGTCACCGGAAAGTTTTCGGGCTCATTGGTAGTGTACCGGGAGTGCCGGGAGTGTGCCGGAGGACCCCCAGGAGGGGTGTGACGACCATAGGACTTTGTGGGCCCTTAGAGGAGGTGTGCCAGCCCTTAGTGGGCTGGCCAAGACCTTCTAGAAAGGCCCATGCGGCTGGGATCAAGAGATAAAGGGTAAAAGGGATTTAAAAGAGAAGATCCACCTCCCTTGTGGGAGGTGGACTCTTCCCCACCTTCGGCCGAATCTCTCCTCCTTGGAGGAGGGGCCAAGGCAGCCCTCCCTCTCCCTCCTCCTATATATATGCAAGGGTTTGTGCTGATTTGAGACACGACTTCTCTCTCTCTCTCTCGGCGCAGCCCTACCCATCCTCTTCCTCGTTCTCCGTAGCGCTTGGCCACGTAGCTCCACCGTCACCATGCCGTCGTGCTGCCGGAGATCTCCCTCAACCTCTCCTTCCTCCTTGCTGGATCAAGGCGTAGGAGACGTCATCGGGATGCACGTGTGTTGAACGCGGAGGCGCCGTTGTTCGGCGCTGAGATCGGAATCCATCGCGATCTGAATCGTTGCGACTACGAGTCCACCAACCGCGTTCTTGCAACGCTTCCGCTTAGCGATCTTCAAAGGTATGAAGATGCAATCTCTCCCCACTCGTTGCTGGTTTCTCCATAGATAGATCTTACTACTACGTCTCCCAACATTCTAGGGTTTGGGGTGGCCTCGACAATGCTTTTTCAGTCCCGGTTTAGGTGGCCTCAAGAGTTTATCGGGTAGGGACGGGAGGGGGTAGGAGATCAACAACGCTCTTTTTTCTACGGTTTGGGTAGCCTCGAGAGTTTATCGCGTAGGGACGGGATGGGGTAGGAGACCAACAACGCTCTTTCTTCTAGGGTTTGGGTGGCCTCGAGAGTTTATCGGGTAGGGACGGGAGGGGGTAGGAGATCGACAACGCTCTTTCTTCTAGGGTTTGGGTGGCATCAAGAGTTTATCAGGTAGGGCGAGAGGGCCGGGAATCTTTTAACCTTTTAGGGATTTAACAAAATGGCTCCATTATGGATGTGCAGAAAATGGTCCATATTTTTCCTAATCTCATCTACCCTTCTATATGTCACGTTGTCTACTGTCAAAGGATTCAAGAAAACCACGGCTTCATCATTAGCCAGAAGTAACAGGCGCATAATGGTGCGAAGCTCTCCAAAATTGTTTTGGAATGGAGTCCCGTATAGGATAATTAGCTTTTTGGTACGAAGTTCAGCAAGAGCCTTCCGAATATCGCTATTTGGAAGGCCGTTGCTGAAATTCGTACCAAAAGTGAATTATTCTATCCGGAACTCTGTTCCAAAACAACTTTCAAGAGCTTCGTAACATCATACGTCGGTTACTTCCGGCTAATAATGAAGCCATGTATTTCTTCAATACTTTGACACACAACATGACATATAGAAGAATATATATATATATATATATATGGGGTCAGAAAAAAATTGGATCAACTTGTGCACATCCATAATGGGGGCATTCTTGATAAATCTATATTACCGGAGTTTTTTATATGAACATTTTACCTTTGTAACTTAGAAAAAAATGTTATCGGGGAGGGGGTATATTGACAACACTTTTTTTCTAGGGTTTGGGTGGCCTTGAGAGTTGGTCGCCCAGTATATCGAGAGGGGGGTGAACATTTTACCTTATTAACTTAGAAAAAAAATGTTATCGAGGAGGGAGTATATCGACCCCCCCCCCTCATGTCGAAGTTATCGGGGAGGGGGTATATCAACAACGACATACATTCCGGATCCGTTAGAAAGCTCTCGGGGAGCCGATGCCAACGTGATGATAGGGGGCCAGGGTGCTCCCGTGTCCTTGTTGATAGATAGAGTCGATGCCAACGTGATGATAGAACCGATGCCAACATTTTCATTTAACAAAAAAACTACCTTCAAAAAAAGACTTGCTTTGCCGCGGGTGCTCGGTGCGACGTGGACTAGGTGGAAAAACTGTATGAAAATGCGGTGGTGGCCGGGCCAGGCGGTATTATTTTCCTTCTTCATTTTTTCCTTTGTTTTTTCTTATATGTTTATTTTTGTTTTCACTCTACATTTTCATACATATGAATAACAACGAAGACTTTTTACATGAACATATACACTCATATACATGAACATATATACATATACATGAAAAAAACATATACATTAACATATACACACACATACAAGAACATATATACATATACATGAAAAAAACATATACATGAACATATACACACATATACATGAACATATATACATAAATGAAAAAAACATATACATGAACATATACACATATACATGCCTGAAAAAAAACATATACATGAACATATACACACATATACGCGGTGACGGGGAGTAGGGGGGCTCACTTGGGGGGGCGATGGCTGGAGGCCGGCGACGGGGATGAGGACGGTGGCGACGGGGACGAGGACGGCGGCGACGGGGACAAGGACGGCGACTCGGGGAGGAGACGGGGAGGGGGACGAGGACGGCGGCGACGGGGACGAGGACGGCGGCTCGGGGAGGCGACGGGGAGGCGACGAGGACGGCAGCGACGGGGAGGCGACGGGGACGAGGACGGCGGCGATGGGGAGGTGACGAGGCCGGCAGCAACGGGGACGTGACGGGGAAGAGGACGACGGCGATGGGGACGAGGACGGCGGCTCGATGAGGCGACGGGGACGAGGACGACGGCTCGGGGCAACTGGTAGATGAAAACTAAAAATTTCTAAGGGTTTTCTTATATACAAGAAGCATTGGTCCCGGTTGGTGGCACCAACCGGGACCAATGAAGCCCGGAGGGCGGGAAGCAGAGACCTTTGGTCTCGGTTGGTGGAACCAACCGGGACTAAAGGTGGGCATTGGTCCCGGTTGGTGCCACCAACCGGGACTAAAGGCGGGTATTGGTCCCGGTTGGTTCCACCAACCGGGTCCAATGGCCTTGCACAGCGGCATGGTATGAGTTTAGTCCCACCTCGCTAGTGGAGACTGTGCCCCACCTGTTTATAAGGCGCGGTGCGCCTGAGCCTTCGACCTCCTCTCTAAAGCAGGCTTGTGGGCCTAACCACTCTCTATCTGCCTGTGAGCCTAGTGGGCCTTCTGTGGGCCTGAATCCTGGCCTAATTGGCTGGTTGGGTTCCTAGTCGTAATCAGGCCATGGTGGCCGAGTAGGCGACATTTTTTAATTTTTTTCCAGTACTTTGGTTTTGTTTTTTACTTTCTTTTTTTTATTTTTTCCAGTATTTTTCTTCTGTTATTTTAGTTCATTCTTTTTAACAAATAAATACTTTGATAATTTTAGTTGCATAAATTTCCATTATTTTGTTTCGTTTTTTTGCTTTAGTTATTTTTGTTTTGTTTTTTGCTTTATTTACTTTCAGTGTGTTTTATCATTATATTCTTTTCGCTATTAATTTTAAACAAAAAATACTTTGATAATTTTAGTTGCCTAATTTTTATATAATTATAGTTTTTTTCAGTATTTTTGTTTTGTTTTTTGCTTTATTTATTTTTTAAATTTTTCCAGTATTTTTTCTTCTGTTATTTTAGTTCATTCTTTTTAACAAATAAATACTTTGATAATTTTAGTTGCACAATTTCCATTATTTTGTTTTGTTTATTGCTTTATTTATTTCTAATGTGTTTTATAATTATATTCTTTTTTCTATTAATGTTTTGAACAAAAAATACATTGATAATTTTAGTTTCATAATTTTTATATAATTATAGGTTCAAAAATACTAGAGGTTTATAAAAGCTTTTTAGTTGATTCTTTTTTGAACTCCACTCCCATGATGTTTTGAAAGAAATTAAAAAGCACTTCAAACGAACTCTGAAAAGGTTGAAAGTTGGCATGATATGATCATTTCACCCACATAGCATGTGCTAAAAAGTTGAGTGGGTTACGGAAAAAACTGGATGCACTTCGTGTACAAAATGGACAATCTTTTTCGAAGTATCACGGTTTCGGATGAAAACATATCTGTTACAAAGGGATTTCATTTTTTGAACTTATTTGAACTCCATACTTTTTGTGTGTTCAAAATTCACCATTCAAAACCACATCATCAATTTTCAACCCTTTCTGACTTCATTTGGTATTTTTCATGCACTTACTGATTTTTTTGAGATAAATGACCCTGAAATTGAAAAGCACTTCAAATAAACTCTAAAAAGGTTTAAAGTTACCAGGGTATCATCATTTCACCCACATAGAATGTGCTAAAAAGTTGAGAGGGTTATGGAAAAAAATGGATGCACTTCGTGTACAAAATGGACAATCTCTTTCGAAGTATCACGGTTTCGAACGAAACTCATCTGTTATAAAGGGATTTCATTTTTTTGAACTCATTTGAACTCTAGACTATTTTTGTGTTCAAAATGCACCATTCAAAGCGACATCATCAATTTTCAACCCTTTCTGACTTCATTTGATATTGTTCATGCACTTACTCATGTTTTTGAGCTAAATAACCCTAAAATTGAAAATCACTTCAAATGAACTCTGAAGAGGTTGAAAGTTGGCATGGTATCATCATTTCACCCACATATCATGTCATAAAAAGTTGACATGGTTATGGCAAAAACTGGATGCACTTCGTGTACAAAACAGAAAATCTCTTTCGAACTATTAGGGTTTTAGACGAAAACTCATGTGTTACAAAAGGCATTTCATTTCTTCACATGTCACTGCAATGATGTTGTGGAGAGAAAGTCTTCACTTTTTCTTCGCTTGTGTCCTTTGCTTATTGCGCCGTAACCATGGATAATCTTCATCGTTTAACAGGGTGCTTGCACTAGTAGAAAACAGGGCATTGGTTCGGGCTGGGCCAGCCTAGTAGTCCCGGTACAGTCATGAACCGGGACGAATGGGGGCAATGGTCCCGATTCGTGAGGCCAGGGGGCCGGGCGGGCCACGTGGGGCATTGGTCCCGGTTCATCTGGAACCTTTGGTCCCGGTTCCAGACACGAACCGAGAAAAATGTGCCTCCCTCCTGGCCCACAACCATTGGTATCGGTTAGTAGTTGGATCCGGGACCAAAGGGGGTCCTTTAGTCCCGGTTCCAGGCATGAACCGGGACCAATGAGATGCCTATATATACCCCCTCGCCAGCGAGCAGAGCACTCCACTTTGGTCTGTTTTTTAGGTCAACGAGGGGAGAGCTTTGTGGTACTCTAGCTCACCTCCTATAAACATGAGGTGTTTGATGAAATGTCCAAGCCAAACTTAAGCTTTCTCCTCTCGAAGCTCCTTGTCCAAACTCAATTTTCATCAAGATTTGTCTAGGTTTGGCGGTCCGTCCTATCCCGTCCCCGTCTTGAAACCGCCGTCGATCGCCCGCGCGTGGTGAGCCTCTTGATCTTATCTTCGTACTAAAATAAAATATACTTACTCGTACGATTTCCTTACTTTTATTATTGTTTGTTATTATATAGTGCCATGGTTATGGTATCCGCCCACATCGGCCCTCGTCTAGTTTATGATTCAGATGTGGTATATTATCTTTTATATAACTATTTCACACATCTAATGTCTATGACAATTAATTATGCCACTAACTTGACGTATATTTTTTTATCTATAGGAAGTAGTTGAACCAGAAATTCCAACCAACCATGCAATTCTGCTCGAGAAGTTAACACAAGCTGAAAAAGAAATCGATCATTTGAAAGAAAAATTGAAAAGAGCTGAAGATGACAAGATGGGATTGGAGTTGCATGTTGCTGATATCGTCGACGATCACAAGACCAAGATGGATGCAATGCGCTTGAAGCTTAGAAAGATTAGAAAATATGCCATTCATACCGAGGCTTGGTATCATTATGCCGTTGGATCAATTGGTACCTTAGTAGCGGTTATGATTGCATTTGTTGTTGCATTTAAATTTTTTATGTAGTTTCCGTTTATTTTTTAGTTACATGATCTAGAGAGCTATATGTTGTTCAATAATGACAACTATGTATCTACTTTTGTTTTAATGTGATGATGAACTTCTATTAATTTGGTCACTTCTGTATTCCTGATGTTCTGTAATGGTTTTTGACACACTAATTTTTAGCACATGCTATGTGGGTGAAATGATGATACCATGCCAACTTTCAACCTTTTCAGAGTTCATTTGTAGTGCTTTTCAATTTGAGGGTCATTTAGCTCAAAAAAGTGAAAAACTGCATGAAAAATAACAAATGAAGTCACAAAGGGTTGAAAATTGATGATGTGGCTTTGAATGGTGCATTTTGAACACACAAAAAGCCTGGAGTTCAAATAAGTTCAAGAAAATGAAATGCCTTTTGTAACCGATGAGTTTCCGTCCGAAACCTTGATACTTTGGAAGAGACTGTTCATTTTGTACACATAGTGCATCCAGCCTTTGTCGTACCCCTCCCAACTTTTTAGCACATGCTATGTGGGTGAAATGATGATACCATGCCAACTTTCAACCTTTTCAGAGTTCATTTGTAGTGCTTTTCAATTTCACGGTCATTTAGCTAAAAATATCAATAAATGCATCAAAAATAACAAATGAAGTGAGAAAGGGTTGAAAATTGATGATGTGGCTTTGAATGGTGCATTTTGAACACACAAAGAGACTGGAGTTCAAATAAGTTCAAGAAAATGAAATGCCTTTTGTAACCGACGAGTTTCCGTCCGAAACCCTGATACTTCGAAAGAGACTCTCTGTTTTGTACAAGAAGTGCATCCAGCTTTTCTCGTAACCCTCTCAACTTTTTAGCACATGTTATGTGGGTGAAGTGATGATACCATGCCAACTTTCAACCTTTTCAGAGTTCATTTGTAGTGCTTTTCAATTTCACGGTCATTTAGCTCAAAAAAATCAATAACTACATCAAAAATAACAAATCAAGTCTGAAAGGGTTGAAAATTGATGATGTGGCTTTGAATGGTGCATTTTGAACACACAAAAAGCCTGGAGTTCAAATAAGTTCAAGAAAATGAAATGCCTTTTGTAACTGAGGAGTTTTCGTCCCAAACCCTGATACTTCGAAAGAGACTGTCCGTTTTATACACGAAGTGCATCCAGCTTTTGTCGTAACCCTCTCAACTTTTTAGCCCAAGCTATGTGGGTGAAATGATGATACCATGCCAACTTTCAACCTTTTCAGAGTTCATTTGTAGTGCTTTTCAATTTCAGGGTCATTTAGCTAAAAAAAATCAATAACTTCATGAAAAATAACAAATGAAGTCGGAAAGGGTTGAAAATTGATGATGTGGCTTTGAATGGTGCATTTTGAACACACAAAAATCCTGGAGTTCAAATAAGTTCAAGAAAATGAAATGCCTTTTGTAACCGATGAGTTTCCGTCCCAAACCCTGATACTTTGAAAGAGACTGTCTGTTTTGTACACGAAGTGCATCCAGCTTTTGTCGTAACCCTCTCAACTTTTTAGCCCATGCTATGTGGGTGAAATGATGATTCCATGCCAACTTTCAACCTTTTCACAGTTCATTTGTAGTGCTTTTCAATTTCAGGGTCATTTAGCTCAAAAAATCTATAACTTCATGAAAAATAACAAATGAAGTCGAAAAGGGTTGAAAATTGATGATGTGGCTTTGAATGGTATTTTGAACACACAAAAAGCCTAGAGTTCAAATAAGTTCTAGAAAATGAAATTCCTTTTGTAACTGATAAGTTTCCGTTCGAAACCCTGATAATTCGAAAGAGACTGTCCGTTTTTACAGGAAATGCATCCAGCTTTTGCCGTAACCCTCTCAACTTTTTAGCACATGCTATGTGGGTGAAATGATGATACCATGCCAACTTTCAACCTTTTCAGAGTTCAGTTGTAGTGCTTTTCAATTCTAGGGTCATATAGCTAAAAAATCAATAACTGCATGAAAAATAACAAATGAAGTCAGAAAGGGTTGAAATTGATGATGTGTCTTTGAATGATGCATTTTGAACGCACAAAAGCCTGGAGTTCAAATAAGTTCAAGAAAATGAAATGCCTTTTGTAACCGATAAGTTTCCGTCCGAAACCCTGATACTTCGAAAGAGACTCTCCGTTTTTTACAGGAAGTGCATCCAGCTTTTGCCGTAACCCTCTCAACTTTTTAGCACATGCTATGTGGGTGAAATGATGATACCATGCCAACTTTGAACCTTTTCAGAGTTCATTTGTAGTGCTTTTCAATTTCAGGGTCATTTAGCTAAAAAAATCAATAACTGCATGAAAAATAACAAATGAAGTCAGAAAGGGTTGAAATTGATGATGTGGCTTTGAATGGTTCATTTTGAACACACAAAAAGCCTGGAGTTCAAATAAGTTCAAGAAAATGAAATGCCTTTTGTAACCGATAAGTTTCCGTGCGAAACCCTGATACTTCCAAAGAGACTATCCGTTTTGTACAGGAAGTGCATCCAACTTTTGTCGTAACCCTCTCAACTTTCTAGCACATGATATGTGGGTGAAATGATGATACCATGCCAACGTTCAACCTTTTCAAAGTTCATTTGTAGTGCTTTTCAATTTCACGGTCATTTAGCTAAAAAATCAATAACTCGATGAAAAATAACAAATGAAGTCAGAAAGGGTTGAAAATTGATGATGTGGCTTTGAATGGTGCATTTTGAACACACAAAAAGCCTGGAGTTCAAATAAGTTCAAGAAAATGAAATGTCTTTTGTAACCGAGGAGTTTCCGTCCGAATCCCTGATACTTCGAAAGAGACTGTCCATTTTGACAATAACTAAAATTATATACCTCTAATATTTTTGAAACTAAAATTATACAAAACCTAAAAATTACCTAATTGAATATAATGTTAGAACAAAGTAACATTAAATAGCAGAAAAATAGCAAAGAAATAACATAAAAAATTGCAAAAGTGAAAATAGATGTGCTTACACTGAAATTTAACCTAAATTCAAAGTGCTAGTTAGGCACCTAACTAGCATTTTGAATTTAGGTCGAATTTCATGTATAAGGCATCTAGTTTCACTATGAGAGGAGCTTGACAGGTCAAGCACATCGAGGCTTATAAACAGGTGTTGGCTCCCCTCGACTAGCGTGGTGGGACTAAACATCTGCTGTGCCAGGCCTTTGGTCCCGGTTGGTGGCAGCAATAGGGACCAAAGGTCCCTGTTCCCCGCTGGCCGACAAAAAGGGACCAGTGGTCCCGGTTGGTGGCACCAACCGGGACCAATGCCCCCCTTTCGTCCCGGTTGGTGCCACCAACTGGATCCTAAGGTCCCTTCTTCCCGCCCTTTGGGCTGCTGAAAACAGGGCTTTGGTCCGGGTTGGTGGAACGAACCCGGACTAAAGGGGGGAATTGGTCCCAGTTGGTGGCACCAACCGGGACCAATGCTTCTTCTATATAAGTAGCACTTAGGATATTTCGTAGGTTTCATAGCCACTTCGCCGAGCCCGCCGTCCTCGTCCCCATCGTCGCTTGCCGGTCCGAGCCCACCATCGCCGTCCCCGTCCCCGTCGCCGCCCCCGTCGCCTCCCCGTCGCCGCCCCCGCCATCGTCATCCCCCTCCTAGTCGCCGCCCCGTCCCCGTCGCCTCCCCTGTCGCCCCCGTCGCCGCCCCGCCCTTGTCGCCGCCCCCGCCGCCCCCGTCAGAGCCCCCCTTACCGCCCCCGTGGCCGCCCCTCCCCCGTCGCCTCCCTTACCGCCCCCGTCGCCGCCCCGTCCACGTTGCCTCCCCCGTCGCCGCCCCGCTCCCGCCGCTGCCCCTCCCCCATCGCCTCCCCCGTCGCCACCGTTGCCGCCCCGTCGCCGCCCCCGCTGTGAGCCGCCGCCGCCCCGGCTCTGTGCAATTTCTTTTTAAAATATATGTTGATTTTTTTATATGATGAATATTTATGTTAGAATAGTATGTGTATGTCAGATTACAGAATTTTTTTATGATGAATGTTTATGTTAGATTAGTATGTTTATGATGAATGTTTATGTTAGATTACTATGTTGTTTTATGTTTTATTTAATTATTAGGAGTCCTAGGAAAAATTGGTATGTGTATGTTAGATTACAGAAAAAATTTGGGTTTTATGAAAAATTAGTGATTAAACGATAAGAAAACGTTCTCATAGGAATTTGTCGACGATGCCCGGCCCGCATCCTCTTCGTCGAGTAGTCCGCTAGAGCCTGCTTGATAGGCGCCATGTACGGGATTGGACTCCGCCGGGATGGCATTGGGAGGTGCTACCTTCCCGGGCTCGGAGGTTTGTGAGGAATCCAGGTATCATCGTCGACCCAGACCTTTTGTGGTGGCGGTCACGCGGGCCACTTTCGGTGCGGAGGGAGCGGGCACCCGCGAAGGTGATACATCGTCATGTCAGGGAGGAGGACGAGCACGTCCGTCGCTACATGGTGGCGTTGGATGCTCGGTTCGATAATACCTGGCAGATCCTTCAGGGATCTCACTTGAGTTATGATCCCGTGATGGTTCCTTATCTTTGGGTGTCCACCGCCGGCGACTCAGAGACCGCTAGTGAACCAAGTTCACCGTCCTCCACTTTGGATTCTTGGATATTCGATCTGTATTAGTAATCTTATATGATAATATTCGAGATGTATTAGTTAACATTTGATGATGCATTAACTGGATTATTCGGGATGATGTATTAGTGATATTATATTCGAGGTCATTATAAATATTAATGTATTTGTGATATTTTATCGGTGTAATGCGTGTGTGACTTTCGGTCTGTCATTGCTCCTTGTGTGACTTTTATGTGTGTTCTTGATGGAGGAATCCCGCCTATTGTCGTGGGGGGCGCCTCCTCTTTTTTCTCTTCTTTGCGCTATACTCGTCGATATATTGCGCAAGAAGAGAAGAGGGGGGGCGTCCATCACCGGTGGTTGAACTATTATTGTGAGAGAGTGCCCACCAACATATATACACCACCATATAAGTGTGAGAGAGAGCGCACCAACACACCATGAGATATGAGAGTTACTTAAGGAAAGCCTCGACGGACTGAAAGTCACACACGCATTAGGATCCAAAGTGTGTCGTAGTTTTTGAATTGGCTTGTTTGGGATGATGTATTAGTGATATTATATTCGAGTTCATTATAAATGTATTTATGATTTGCAAGTCATTTCGGTAAAACATAGGGAATTTTTTCTATGTCATTGCTCAATATATGAAACGGGTTGACTTTAGGTCTGTTTCGGCTCCTTGTGTGTCTTTCAGTGAGGGAGAGTGTCCACCATATATATATATATATATATATATATATATATATATATATATATGAGAGGAAGAATCCCGACTGTTGTCGTGGGGGTCACTTCTCCTTTGTTCCAGTGTGCTAGACATTTTGGTGTAATGCACTCTAGGACGAATGGAGGAGGCACCATCACCGACGGTCGCAATATCAGAGGAAGTGCCCACCATATAAGTGAGATGAGAGTTTAGGAAGGAAAGACTCGACATACCTAAAGTCAACCCATTGCATATTGAGTAATAGAAATCTGTGTGTTGATCAGTTTTCTCGTAGTTTCCTTCGATCGGTTTTAAATGTTTCAACTATGAACATACTAAATGTCTGACGATGAAAGGGAATTCGCTATGTGCGAATACAACGAAGACGAGCGCGACCTGTGACAAGACTTTCCTAGTTGATGGTAGGCGCTTTAGCATCATGCTGGATGAGAACTTCGAAGTGGATACAGTAAATCACAATGACAAGTCTTTTCTCATAATTAAGCATGACTTCTGCCTCTTTTGCTTTAACTTATAATCAATTTTAATTTTTTACTGTTCTACTAGCGTATCCCCTGCCATGCAAAAATTGCTGTTTTGGATAAGATTGGTTTCAATATTAAAAAAGATATGGAGGTAAAGATAGTTCAGTTGAGGACCGAGCATGGTTTTACTTTTGCGATAAAATTGTACCATGCAGACACCTATTGCTATTTTGAATGCAAAAGTTGGCAAGAACCATGCAAGGCTTATGCATTTGAGCCTAATATGCTTATCACCTTTGTTATTCGTCCGCAAGATGAAATTGAAGGTAATATCGACATCTGGGTCGATGTGTAGACACCTCCAGTTCTACCATTATGTGAGTTTCTTAACCATATTTATTAAGTAATTTATATTGTTTATTTAAAAATAGTTGACAACTTATTTGCATTAACAGCTTATTTTCATTCTTTAAAAAATGTACGGCAGATGGTAGACAGAACCTACTACTACAATGATGAAGCAGAATTAACTTACAAGGAGAAAGATCATCTTATCGCATCTCTTAGTCATCTTGAGAATTACAATAGCTATTATCAAACTCCTGCATATTATGGTCAATACGTGCCACTAGTGCACATGGTGAACTACGGTAACATCCATGGAGATTGCATGGTAAGATTTTAATTCTACAATTATGACATCCGTGCATCTTTTGCATAAATTCTTCTAAAACTAAACTATATTGCTAACTACAAAGTTATTACTATGTTTTTCAATAGAAAATCCCGGAGGATTGTGTGCCTCATCTGATGTTTTTGAGAGGTCGCGTTGTTGTTATGAGCTTAGGCCCACCACGGCCAGGTCAGCCTACGCATCACTCCTCTCCATACCAGATTTCTAAAACCGATGGAGTCATGACAATCAAAGATTGGAAAAAATGTATGCTCAATCGTAGAGAGCTACTTGGAAGCAACATTGTGCGTAGGCCAAGAATGGGAGAAAAGATGATCTCCATTCTCCATAATGGAGAGTCAGGTCCTATCTTGTTTTATGATATTGTACCTAAGAGAGGGTAGAGTAGGTCCTACGAGATAGGAGTACGTAGGTCCTAGGTACAATGTGTTATTATGTGCTACAATGTGTTAGAGTTGATGATGATGAAGAGGAGGAGGAGTTGTGATTATGACTAGTGACCAACTTGTTATATGATGTCTCATTGACGAAAATGATGATTAAATAGTCTTATATGTTCTATCTATACGTATAGTACGTAGCGTCGTGACCAAGCACGGAGATAAGAGAGATCACTTCTCTCTATTAGCTAGCTAACAAAATATATGAAACACCTAAATTAACCCTCCAAAACCCTCCACCCCCCTCTTTCAAAAAAAAACAGCTCCTCGGCTGCTAACGCGTGGACGCTCTTTGGTCCCGGTTGGTGTTACCAACCGGGACCAAAGGCCCTCCTTCCTAGGCTCGGCGAAGCGCCCATGTGTAGCCCCATCTGTCCCGGTTCATAAGAGAACCGGGACTAAAGGTCATGGGCTTTAGTCCCGACACATTAGTCCCGGTTCCAGAACCGGGACAAATGGGCCTTACGAACCAGGACAAATGGGCCTTTTTACATTATTGTTGGGTCAGCCTTGACTTTGAAGGGAGGAATTTCATGAAACTTTTCATAATCTTCAGACATGTCTATCTTGCCCTCCAATCCCATGATGTCTCTTTTTCCTAAAAGAACTATGTGGCGCTTTGGCTCATCGTATGATGTATTCGCTTCCTTATCTTTTCTTTTTCTCGGTATGGTAGGCATGTCCTTCACATAGAAAACCTGCGCCACATCATTGGCTAGGACGAATGGTTCGTCAGTGTACCCAAGATTGTTCAGATCCACTGTGGTCATTCCGCACTATGGGTCTTCCTGTACCTCGCCTCTTGATAGATTGACCCATTTGCACAGAAACAAAGGGACGTTGAAATCATGTCTATAGTCAAGTTCCCATATGTCCACTATGTAACCATAATATGTGTCCTTTCCCCTCTTGGTTGCTGCATCAAAGCGGACACCGCTGTTTTGGTTGGTGCTCTTTTCATCTTGGGCGATCGTGTAAAATGTATTCCCATTTATCTCGTACCCTTTGTAAGTCAATACAGTCGAAGATGGTCCCCTGACCAACGAGTACAACTCATCACAAACAGTGTTGTCACCCATGAGACGTGTTTGCAACCAACTGTCAAAAGTCCTGATGTGTTGATATGTAATCCAGTCGTCACACTACTCCGGGTGTTTGGAGCTTAGAATATTCTTGTGTTCATCAACATACGGGGTCACCCAGGTGGAACTCTGTAGAACTGTGTAGTGTGCTTGAGACCAAGAATGCCCATCCCTACATATTATCACGTGGCAGTCATGAGACTTTAGGTTTTGGAACTTTTTCTCTGCCATATTTATTATTCCCTTTATATTCGACAAGAAGCCAGACGGGACCTTCATACTGAGCAGGCATTCAAAGAAGATTTCCTTCTCTTCTTTGGTAAGAGCGTAGCTGGTAGGACCTTCATACTGCTTTGGATGCATGTCGTCTTTTTCATGCACACGTTGATGTTCCCCCTGTGCCTCCGGTGTATCTTTTGTCTTCCCATACACTCCCAAGAAGCCTAGCAGGTTCATGCAAAGATTCTTCGTCACGTGCATCACGTTGATTGCTGAGCGGACCTCTAGGTCTTTCCAATAGGGTAGGTCCCAAAATATAGATTTCTTCTTCCACATGGGTGCGCGTCCCACATCGTCAGTCAGAACAGATAGTCCGCCAGGACCCTTTCCAAATATTACCTGTAAATCATTGACCATATCAAGTATGTGATCACCAGTACGGAGGGCGGGCTTCTTCCGGTGATCTGCCTCACCTTTGAAATGCTTTCCTTTCTTTCGACATTGATGTTTGGTCAGAAGAAATCGACGATGCCCTAGCTACACATTCTTCCTGCATTTGTCCAAATATATACTGTCAGTGTCATCTAAATAGTGTGTGCATGTGTGGTATCCCTTGTTTGCTTGTCCTGAAAGGTTACTAAGAGCAGGCCAATCGTTGATGATTACAAACAGCAATGCATGTAGGTCAAATTCCTCATGTTCGTTCTCATCCCACACACGTACACCTCTTCCATTCCATAGCTGTAAAAGTTCATCAACTAATGGCCTTAGGTACACATCAATGTCATTGCCGGGTTGCTTAGGGCCTTGGATGAGCACTGGCATCATAATGAACTTCCGCTTCATGCACAACCAAGGAGGAAGGTTATACATACATAGAGTCACAGGCCATGTTCTATGCTTGCTGCTCTGCTCCCCAAAAGGATTAACGCCATCTGCACTTAAACCAAACCATACGTTCCTCGGGTCACCTGCAAAGTCGCTCCACTTTCTCTCGATCTTTCTCCACTAAGAACCGTCAGTGGGTGCTCTCAACTTCCCGTCTTAACTATGGTCTTTTTTGTGCCATTGCATCAACTTGGCATGCTTTTTGTTTCTGAACAGACGTTTCAACCATGGCATTATAGGAGCATACCACATCACCTTGGCTGGAACCCTCTTCCCGGTGCGCTGGCCCTCAACATCACCAGGGTCATCTCTTCTGATCTTATACTGCAATGCACCGCATACTGGGCATGTGTTCAAATCCCCGTACGCACCGCGGTAGAGGATGCAGTCATTAGGGCATGCATGTATCTTCTGCACCTCCAATCCTAGAGGGCATAGAACCTTCTTTGCTTCGTACGTACTGTCGGGCAATTCCTTATCATTTGGAAGCTTCTTCTTCATTATTTTCAGTAGCGAACTAAATCCCTTGTCAGATACACCATTGTCCGCCTTCCATTGTAGCAATTCCAGTGTGGTACCGAACTTTTTGTTGTCATCTTCGCAATTTGGGCACAACCCTTTTTTATGATCCTCCAACATGCGGTCAAACTTCAACTTCTCCCTTTCACTTTTGCATTCTCTCTGTGCATCAACAATGACCCGGCGAAGATCATCATCAGGCATATCGTCTAGTTCCTCTTGATCTTCAGCTTCCCCCATTGCAGCATCATCGTATTCAGGGGGAGGGTAGTTGTCGTCATCCTCTTCTTCTTCGTTGTCTTCCATCATAACCCCTCTTTCTGTGCTTCGTCCAAACATTATAGTGTGGCATAAAACCCTTCTGAAGCAGGTGGAAGTGAAGGGTTTTAGAGTTGGAGAAAGACTTCATATTCTCATAGACAGTACATGGACAAGGCATAAAACCATTCTGCTTGTTTGCCTCAACCGCTTCGAGAAAATTATGCAGGCCCTTAATATACTCGGAGGTGCGTCGGTCACCGTACATCCATTGCCGGTTCATTTGCGTGCATTATAAAATAAAGTGTATTAAAAACCATTACAACATATCATGAATAGAGAAGTGACCAAATTAATAGACATTCATCATCACATTAAAGACAAAGTATAATAATGACCAAAATAAACACGTATAGTTCATACATAGTTGTCATTATTGAACAACATATAGCTCTCTAGAGCATCTAATTTAAACATACAACGAAACTATGTGAAAAATTTAAATGCAACAACAAATGCAATCATAACCGCTACTAAGGTACCAATTGATTCAACGGCATAATGATACCAAGCCTCAGTATGAATGGCATATTTTCTAATCTTTCTAAACTTCAAGCGCATTGCATCCATCTTGGTCTTGTGATCATCGACGATATCGGCAACATGCCACTCCAATCCCATCTTGTCATCTTCAGTTCTATTCAATTTTTCTTTCAAATGATTGATTTCTTTTTCAGCTTTAATTAACTTGTCGAGCAGAATTGCATAGTCGGTATCCATTTCTGGTTCAACTACTTCCTATAGATAAAAACATCTACGTCAAGTTGGTGGCATAATTAATTGTCATAGACATTAGATGTGTGAAATAGTTATATAAAAGATAATATACCACATCTGAATCATAGACTGGACGAGGGCCGACGTGGGCGGATACCATAACCATGGCACTATATAATAACAAACAATAATAAAAGTAAGAAAATCATACGAGTAAGTATATTTTCTTTAAGCAAGAAGATAAGATCAAGAGCCTCACCACGCGCGGGCGATCGACGACGGTTTCAGGACAGGGACGGGACAGGACGGACCGCCAAACCTAGACAAATCTTGACGAAAATTTAGTTTGGACAAGGAGCTTCGAGAGGAGAAAGCTTAAGTTTGGCTTGGGCATTTTATCAAACACCTCATGTGCATAGGAGGTGAGCTAGAGCACCACAAACTCTCCCCTCGCCGGCCTGAAAAACAGAGCAATGTGGAGTGCTCTGCTCGCTGGCAAGGGGGTATATATAGGCGTCTCATTGGTCCCGGTTCGTGGCTAGAACCGGGACTAAAGGACACCCTTTGGTCCCGGATCCGGCCATGAACCAGGACCAATGGTTGTGGGTCAGGAGCGAGGCACAATGGTCCCGGTTCGTGTCTGGAACCGGGACCAAAGGTTCCAGACGAACTAGGACCAATGCTGCTACTTTACTGTATAAGAATAGTGCAGTTCATTCAGATGTGAAAACATTGATGGCAGAAAGCCAAAGGAGTGATACAAAAAATAAATTAACGCGTTATAGACCTAGAATCCACTGCTCAAATGCATGAAAGCTAATATTGTCTATCACTGAATCATTGAGAGTTGATGAGAGTAGCAAGTGCAGTTCTACACTATTTTTCCACAAGAATGCAACATGATGCTCATCATGATTGCAGCAAACACTTTCAACTAAGAAGTGATATACATGTAAAACGTTTGGCAAGATAGTTATGCATACCAATAAACTATTAGTTTTGTAAAATAGAATTAAAGCTTGATAGAATAGCTATGTCAAAAAAGAATTACCAGGTGCACTATTTTTTCTTTAGAACACATATATGCCCCTAAAGTAATGAAGAACAAAGCTGAAATTAGCAATCAGTTAGTGCATCTATAAAAGTAATATTTACTGATTATCTTAATGGTACAAGATTTAAAATACTGGTCCTGGTCTGTTTATGCGAGAAGTTGAAAGAACAGAATGGTTAGTAAGAATATTAGCCTTGAACAACACACACTTAGATACGAAGTGCAGATGCAATTGTCTAATGTTCATAAAACAACACACTTGCTAACACCATACTGTTGTAACCAAAATATGAGAATATTGCCTAATTATCAAAAGTGCAGATGCATTGGCAATATAGATGTACAAACCTTGTAACGCCAATATCTAGAAGGGATACTTAGTAGATATAAGATATACCCAAATGATGTTACCTCACTTGGAAGGTTGTCATATAGAATTAGATGGATGCCTTTCTTTATAGAACACAATATATTAGGGAAGGGCCGCTTGATCCAGCGTATGCAGTATTCTCCTACGCCACCTGTAGATATAACATTGATAGCAAATAAAAAAGGGGGAAGAACAGATGTTGTGACCTATCTTCAACAAAAGGGGAAAAGAGAAGAAACACCCCATGAGCATGTACAACTCATAAAAAATAGCAGTATATCACCAATGATATACAGAAGGAAAGTCTATTTTTTTGTTGCTTCATTACTATTTGATTTTCAATTCAGAATCCACATGACCGACGCATATCTTTTATAGAAGAAAATCAACACTCTTCTATTATATTAAACCAACAAACTGAGGAGTAATTGATGTAATCGAAAGCATAAAAAGGAGATAATCATGCATTTGAAAAATTCTCAATAGCTACTCTCCCCACATTTTTTCCAGGAGTAGCCTTAGAAATTTTTAATTGCCTGCATCCACGCCAAAAAAATAATCCCGAGAATGAACAGATCATATTATGAGAAGATTTTTTTTGTTATACTGGGAAAGACCCAAAATACACATTCAGAATTTCTATGCTAAATGTTTCGTCCTGTTATTAGGGTTGAATACAAAAGGGCCATGGCACAAATTTTTATCGAAGATAAGATGACCTTGTCATTAATTTAGGAGATGATCTCTTTTTTATGCGGAACTGTCATTATGAAGACTATAGGGAACATGAAATAACATGAAATTTGTAACTAAAATGCTAGGTTTAAGACTTAAGAACTCCGCTAAAATGAGCTTATTCCTTTTCACTCTTGTCCCACTCTGAATCAATACATTAAACGGAAAGTAGTGGTTACTCTCGTTCAGGTAGCACATGTAGATACACAAGTTGAGCCTCTGAGTGTATTGAACACATGGTGGTGTTTTCTTCCGTGGAGAAACTAAACATGACTGTGTACAACGTGAGTTTAGCAAATCTGCCACAACACCACCGGCCATCAACGGCAAGGAAGGCAACAATAAATAGGTTAGAGACATCGGGCAAGATAAGAAAATCATAAATTAGATCATAGGTAGCAACCCAGGAACCAACCTACGAAACCACAAGTCGGTACACCCACAACTCCAAAACTGGCACAATCATGCAAAGGAAAACGAAAAACTACCGGCCATAGTCGGGTCGTTAGAACACCTGAACATTATGGACCAGTGGTAAAGGAGACACAAGCAAAATCTTGGATGGAGATGGCACTGAGTCTGTGGCGTCCAGAAGGGCAGCGCCTATGGTTAAAATCATAAAGGACACAGTCAG
This sequence comes from Hordeum marinum, assembly GCA_022496015.1. Taxonomy (NCBI): domain Eukaryota; kingdom Viridiplantae; phylum Streptophyta; class Magnoliopsida; order Poales; family Poaceae; genus Hordeum; species Hordeum marinum. Next base: position 516,171,490 of record CM039676.1, on the reverse strand, counting down.
GCCAACGAGATCAAGCATCCGACGAGGTCGAGTATGAACAATCTGACCAGCATGGCAGTGGCGACAGGCGAGTGCGCCGTCGTATGTGCTCCCGCCAATGCATAGTACACGGGCATCTCCCGGAGCTTGGCTATGCCACCCGCCCCATCCAGGACTCCATCCCATCACACAACACTTGCTTCAGGAACGACAGCGACGCGTCGCAAAATCTCGATGATCAACTCCCTTCACCTTTTCCATCCATCCTCCTCCTCCTCATCTTCCCCGATCGTAGGACGAATCAACTGTGACCACCATGGGAAGGCGTGCGGGGGGGGGGGGCAAAGTAGAACGAAAGCTCGTGGTGGCATGCACGCAACGAGATTGGATCAAAGATGGAAGAGAAGGGGCAGGTGAAGTGTGGAGGGAGACGCGCAGCGGCTAGGGAATAGGGATCTCGGAAGTGGGGATGTGTTTAGGTTTCAATGGTTATTTTTTGTGGGTTTTTTCATCGCTTTTATGTTGTGCTGGATGCGGGATAGAAAAATCGGTTGAGAAAAAGTTTTGATCGGTGGGAAGGAGTCCACAGGAGTATGAATGAAATGACTTACGAACTGGGCTATTACGAGTAGAGATGAGCCGCCGAGTTTGTTCGAAAGAGGGAAAGGTATCTCGCGAAGGAGGTGGACTGCCAAATCAAGGGTAACAAGCATTTATTTTTCCAGATTTTCAAGTGACTATTTGGTTTATGAGTTTATGTAGTTATCATATGTTGAATTGATTGATTACCATAATTGCCATATTTTTGAGTATATGGAGTTATCATATAATGAATTGATTGATTACCATAGTTGTCATATTGCCATGTTATAGATTTTCGTGAGTTTATGGCCTTACCATATGTGAATTGGTAAGGAAAATTCGGATTTGAAAGATTTTTGCAAGTTATTTTATCGAAATGCTAATTAATGTAATTTGGTGATGTATAGAAATATTAATTAATGCGATTGAGCAACTTATGGTAAGATTAATTAATTCAGATTTGATTTCTAAAGATACATTACAAATTAATCTTCATTGATTCTTTCACATAAATGCGTTACTAAATATATGACAACGGAAGGTGGGACGAAAAAAAGCGGAAAAAAAAACCGGACGAAAAAACCCCAGAGAAACATCGGAGGGGAGACGAAAAAAACAAGACAAGAAGCTACCAACTCCCCCTTTAGGAGTAAAGATTCGTGAGTTTATGGCCTTACTATATGTGAATTGGTAAGGAAAGTTCTTATTTGAAAGATTTTTGTAAGTTATTTTATCGGAATGTTAATGAATTTAATTTGGTGATGTATGGAAATATTAATTAATGCGATTGAGCAACTTATGGTAAGATTAATTAATTCAGATTTGATTTCTAAAGATACATTAGAAATTAATCTTGATTGATTCTTTTACATAAATACGTTACCAAATATATGACGACGGAAGGAGGGACGAAAAAAACGGACAAAAGAAACCGGGCGAAAAAAAACCCAGACAAACGTGAAAGGGAAGACGAAAAAAAGCGAAGACAAGAAGCTACCAACTCCCCCTTTTGAAGTAGAGATGCTTGTTCGTAGGAGTGCGGTGCACCCGCAGCGAGACGAACATACAGCTCGCCACAGTCAACCTCATAGTGGGCCAGCCCAGTAGCGGTCCTTTTCATTAGTCTTTTTCTTTCATTCATTCATTTTTGTTGTCCCTTTTGTTTTTTTACTTTTTTCATATTTCAAAATATTCATATGCGTATATTCCAAAATTATTTAACTTCAAATTCTTAAGTCTTCATTGCTCCTTAAAAAAAATTCATGCAGTCTAAAAAAATTTGTCACATAACATTTATAGAAACAATCCTACCACATAAAAATTGTGTTCATGGCATTTAAAAAGGTCAGCACGTTAAAAAAATCATGTTTTTTTAATAATAATCTTGAGAACGAATATTTTTTCACAGGGTTTATAAATGTGTCTATAGGATTGAAAGAATTGTCCATCAACTAGAAAATATTCACACATTAAAAATATGTTCCTGAATTTTAAAACAATTATACAATGTACAAAATATGTCCATGTAGTTTTTTCTAAGTTGTACCATTGGAAAATGTTTTTTTGGACCCGTCAACGGCGGGCTTACGCTGGCCTGAACATATATTGCCAAAAACCAAAATTATTACATAGAGGTGATTACATGGGTTGAGGCGGGGCAGTAAAGGAGAAAGGTAAAGAACCAAGAAAAAAGAAGAAGATTACATAGAGCTAAATTCTTGCAGCCAGATGGGACATCATAGTTCCCTGCCGCATCGTGAGACCAAAGGACAAGGACTTCCACCACGGCCATGGCAATGCGGTGGATGCTCAGAGTTTTATTGCGAAAAACGTTTGCATTGAGGTCCACTACGACAGATGATTAAGGGCGTCCGTTATCTCTAGTGGTGTTGTGGTGGACACAAATTATTACACTTTAAGACACTATGTAACGAATCCTAAAAAACGAACACTATGTAACGTAGCTAGTTTAGGGGTCTGAGGGTAGGACATACTCTCTATACTAGATGTGTTTGGTAGTATATTCAGTTAGAATTGGCCATGTGAAACATGAATATTTAGCTAGAGTAATAATATGAGAACTAAAGCTGAAAATAAATATGATTCGTGATGTTTGATTATTGTATAATGTAAATTCTCATGCATGCTTGCATGTTGAGGTCGCTTTTTATTATGGTTAATTACAAGTTGTGGTGGACCTTTCTACATGCATGTCGAATGATGAGGTGGCATACTTACATGTTGAGAGAAATAGGCTAGTGGAGACTAGCTATTTAGATATAGAAGATAAGCCATCATCTGGTGCCCGGCTACGGATTCAAAACTTCTGTAATCTCAAACTCGTACACAAAAACAACTGGAGACACTAAACTTGTATATGATCTTGTGTCCTCGTTGCGTCTCGGCAGATAGGTCCATACATATGTCTATCTTAATGTAGATTTTGCACCATGACACTATCTGACTGCAGCGGACCAAGCAACAACTGCCTTGGTAACTGTTAGATGTGCATCATCTTGTCGTCTTAGCACATCATTCGTAAGTCCCCCACTGCAGCGCCTCTCTTGTGGCACCATGGTCTGCCCGTCCCTGTTGCAGCATAGCTCCACCTAACCAAGCCGTAGATCGACACATGTGTGGCTCGAGTAACAACTTCGACGGCCTTGCAACAATGACATCCTAGTCCACCGTAATATCATCAACAACAGTAGAGCATCGCAATACCTAAGGCCATTGCCCTATCGTCGTGCCGACCGCAAGTGCGGCAACCCCTTTGTCACTCCAGTCGGCTCGTGACAGGCCATCGCTGCAGCCACCCCTTGTTGCAACAGCCGGCGTTGCGCCATCCAGATCACCGTTGACCATCGCCGCAACTCGCTCGTCAAAGAATTTGATGGTGTTGTGTCCGGATCACCAACCACCGCTACAACTTGCTTGTCGCAACACCAGAGCTCACTCGCTATACCCGATGCTGACCTCGCAACATGTCACCATCCTCCTTCTTGGGACGGCATTGCGGCATCGCCGGCTCATCAGAGTGCATGTGGGCAGGCCACACAAGACGTGTGTCGCATGGACTGCGAAGCAAGCGTCTACAGTTAGTCGGAGATAATCAATTGCCAGAAAAAAAATATGTTGCAACACTAGTGAGCAAATGTTTGCACGCTTTTAAAACTAATTCATGGCATTTATTAAAAAGAATAACATGTTTATTTTTTAAATGTACATGGTGCATTTGACAAAAAAATTAACATGTGTAAAATGTTCACCATGTATTTTTTAAATGTACATGGTGCATTTGACAAAATGTTCAATATGTATTTGGAAATGGTCAACTTGTATTTAGAAAATGTTGTACTTCTATCTGAAAAATATTCAACCTCGACATAGAAAATGTCCAATGTGCAAATGTTCAACCGGTATTAGGATAAAATGTTCAATGCATACGGTAAAAATGTTCAACATGTATTAGAAAATGGTTCAACTTGTATTCAAAAAAGTCATCATATATTTGAATAAATAAATAATAGTGAAAATAAAAGAAAAACCCAAAACATTATAAAAAATGATACAGAAAAATAAAGAGAAAAGTAAAAGGAAAAAAAACTGCATGGACGCTTCTAAAACCGGTTCATAGAAGCGTCTTAGCTGAAGCGCCAGAACATGGGCCCATCTATGATGTCTGAGGTTTATATAGGGTAGATAACCCGTTTACTAGGAAATTGGGCCCAGCCAGCTGAGGGGGCCCAGAACCGAAGGAAGAAGCGCGCGAAGAAATGAGCCGCCATGCACGAACGGACTCTTCGATCGAGCGAGCGACCTCGTCCTCAACTGCTCCCGACGTGCTCGCTCCTCGCCCTCATCCCGAAAGACTCTGCTCCGCCGCCGCATCACGCGAGCGTCGACTCATCACTCCCCTCCACCCAGCCTATAAATCCAGCTGCATAATCCACCAGCGAGTCATGTCCGATCCTTGGTCGTCCCTCTCCAGCCTCGGCATCAGTTTCATCCTCCTCCGCGACGCAAGATCGGCCGATCCAGTCCAGGTTCTTGCATGTCATATCTGCATGAGATGATGATTTCTTACTCTGAAATTAATTACTTGTGGATTGGTTAAACGTGCGTTTCCCTAATTTAGTTTGCAAATTTGCCCTCGCTCTGCTCTAGTAATTAATCGGGATGGCGGCGGCGCCATTGATCGTGTCTCTGTTGTGCTGCACGGCGCTGGCGGTGCACGCGTCGCATGTCGTATACCCGGAGCTCCAGTCCTTGGAGGCCACCGAGGTGGACACGGAGCTACGCACCGGGTACCACTTCCAGCCCCCCAAGCATTGGATCAATGGTATGTGTGGAATTTTTCATCAGTTGCTTTAGCATAGCATGTTATACTCACTCCTCGCAATTTCTTTTGTGTGGCCTTTGCTAATTGGATGACATCGAACCTACTCTTCACAACGATGCAACGATTGATCAGATCCAAATGGTACGTGCAGTCACACAAATTGATCATCTCGGCATCTCTCTATTGCTCAAATGAATTAGTAATCAGTTTTGCATGACTATCTATTGTGTGCTTTGCATGACATTGTGTTGTGTGACCCAACATCTCAACGCCTGGATGCAGGGCCGATGTACTACAAGGGGTTGTACCATCTCTTCTACCAGTACAACCCCAAGGGCGCCGTGTGGGGGAACATTATCTGGGCGCACTCGGTGTCGACCGACCTCATCGACTGGGTGGCGTTGGAGCCCGGGATCTACCCGTCCAAGCCGTTCGACATCAACGGTTGCTGGTCGGGCTCCGCCACCATTCTGCCAAATGGTGTCCCGGTCATCATGTACACAGGCATTGACCCCAAGGAACGCCAAGTGCAGAACATTGCGTACCCGGCCAACCTCTCCGACCCTTTCCTCCGCAAGTGGGTCAAGCCCGACTATAACCCCATCATCAACCCCGACCAAGGCATCAACGCCAGTGCCTTCCGTGATCCCACCACCGCTTGGTACGGGCCAGATGGGTACGTACATTACCATCCAGATCACTATTTATTGTATCGTGTGCCATGTTAACACACATGTACGTACATACATGTAAATATTATGTTGAACATGTTTTGTCGGATTCATATTTGCATAAAGATTGTGCTACACGCTGATGTGCGTGATTGATTTGCAGACACTGGAGGCTGGTGGTGGGCAGCAAGGAGAACATGAGGGGGATCGCGGTGTTGTACCGGAGCCGGGACTTTAGGAGGTGGATCCGGGCACACCACTCGCTGCACGCCGGGTTCACGGGGATGTGGGAGTGCCCAGACTTCTTTCCCGTGGCGGTGGCCGGCGGCAGGCGTCACCACCGGAGCGGTGTTGGCACCGCAGAGCTCCATGACAGCACTGTCGCTGCTGAGGTAAAATATGTTCTCAAGGTGAGCTTGGACTTAACGCGCTATGAGTACTACACCATTGGCTGGTACGACCACGGCAAGGACAGGTACACCCCCGACCTCGCCTTCCCAGACAATGACTACGGTCTCCGATATGACTACGGCGACTTCTATGCATCCAAGTCATTCTATGACCCGGTCAAGAAACGCCGTGTACTCTGGGGGTGGGCCAACGAATCTGACACTGTCCCCGATGACCGCCACAAGGGCTGGGCCGGCATCCAGGTCACTACACGTCCGCTTTTGCATCACACAAACAAAGTTTCTTCACTATTTTTTCCAAGGCCGATCCTTCACATGGCTGTTCACATACTGAGATTAAAATATATTGTTGTTTCTGAATTCTTAGGCGATACCGAGGAAGATCTTCCTGTCACGGTGTGGGAGGCAGCTAATTCAGTGGCCGGTAGAGGAGATCAAGTCATTGCGTGCGAAGCACGTCAATGTCAGCGACAAGGCCATCAAGGGCGGCGAGTTCTTCAAGGTCGGTGGCTTCAAATCTGTGCAGGTCAGTACAATGGTGTATATAGACTTGATACAAACACCAGGAGGCGGCGGCCCCCCTATGAATTGTTAGTGAACGACGAACCGCTGCTATATATGCCAGTCGGACGTGGAGGCGGCATTCATGATCAAGAACCTTGAGAAGGCGGAGAAGTTTGACATGGCGTGGCGGACAGACGCGCAGGGGCTGTGCAAGAAGCTCAACTCACATGTTAAGGGCGGCGTTGGGCCATTTGGGCTCTAGCTGCTCGCCTCCGACGACCTCAAGGAGAGGACAGCTGTTTTCTTCAGGGTATTCAAGAAGAACGACACCAGCTATGTCGTCCTCATGTGCAACGACCCTACAAGGTAGATATCCCAAACATATACAACATACAATTTACCACACTCTAGATCCAATAATCCTGAATGATCGATCAAGCAGGTCATCATTCGAGTCGCAGATCTACAGGCCGACCTTCGCGGGCTTTGTCAACATCGACATAGCCAAGACCAAGAAGATCGCCCTCAGGACATTGGTACGTAAACCATAAAAACAACGTTGAATTAGTTACTTATACTGAATACACCCTCGCAAGAGGGTTCTAAGCCATGTCGCGAAATACATTTCAGATCGACCACTCCGTCGTGGAAAGTTTTGGTGCCGGCGGCAAGACGTGCATCCTGACGAGGGTCTACCCGAGGAAGGCCATCGGGGACAACGCACACCTCTTCGTCTTCAACAATGGCGAGGCCGACATCAAGCTCACAACCCTGCGTGCATGGGAGATGAAGACCCCTATGATGAACAAGCGTCTGGGGCAGTAGCAACAGGCCGGCCCGATCGATGGAGGATTCAGAGTAGCCTAGACTAGCCATAGCTAGCTAGCTTGTTGATTTAGTTGAGGTTAATTAGGAGAGGGATCCAGGTTTAGACGAGTTGTTAGAAAGGACCGGAAATGATCCAGTTTGTTTCAGAACCTTTTGCAAATGCTAGGAGGCCTTGAAAAGCCAGCCTTTTTTGCTGGCATGAATTCAGATATCATTAATATCAACAAAAGTTTGAAAGCGGAAGAAAATAAATATTGTTGGTCTTGTCCAGAAGGTGATGACGGTCAGCTGGGAGTAGGTGGTTCCACGTGATGAGATTTGTGTGATTTAAAACTTGTGTGCCCTGGTGGACCCTGGCGAATGTGAAGGCTCGATCTTACTCACCTTCCCGGGGACATTGGTCCAAAGTTTGAATCCTTTTGGGAATAGGTATAGCAAGTTCTAAATACAAGTATTTCTTGAAACGATTCTTAACTTAATAAATGAAGAAAACTATGTATAAGGGAGATAAAGCTCCACGCCTTAAAAACGCATGAGCAAGAGGCAGAAACCCCGTATCTTCATAGACAGGTTTGTGCGCAAGCCACCTATCTGACTAATAAAAGAAACTAGACTTTGCCTTCACCAAGCGTGGGTTTTCACTGGTCCTAACTAACGGTTGGCAAGTGATCCCCTATTTTGCATCCCGAAGATCAGACGGCCCAGAGCCGGAGCGACCATTCCAGCAAGCGCTAAGTAACTCTCTTGTTAGGAAAATGATCTAGCTGCTTATCCTATAGATAGAGAGTGTCGACAATCACCTCCGCTCAAATAATTTTATTTGGTATGCTGCTAGACTCAGAAACAAATGAGCATAGGGGACCCTAGTCAACTGGAAGGGCTAGGGTCACATCTTATGAACGATGAAGCCAAATGTTGCAGTCAAGAAAAATCCTTAACACTTATTCACAGCTCAAAGCCATAACAATAGGGGCCTAGTCTATGAGATATTGATCTGACAAGCAATTCCGGGATGTGAGGCGTTTAAGCAATAGTTGAAATAGAAAATATCGGTAAATGACTTGCCGGGGGATCCGGCCCTGTGATACGCCTTCCTTTACCTATTTATAGATTGATTGATCTTCAATGAAGGAAAACTTTCCATTCCTTCTTTCCTTTCAAATTGTACATTTTTTTATTCTTGCCTGATGTATACTGGAGACATTATGCTGAAGGAATGAAAGAAAAATACCAATATTATGACTGTAACATCACATGATGGAATCTGGTTTGAATATGGTAATATCTTTCTTCTAGTCAAGTAGTTTGGTTTTTACACAACTGTATGGTGAAAGTTTTTACCCAACCTATAGCTAACTTAACAGAGCTCATTGATTAATGTATTGATTTACAGATCAAGAGAGATCGTGGATATCAGACAGAACTCAGAAAGAACTATCGAGATGGAAGTTTTTAGACCCAAAAGATGTAGTAAAGGATCCTATCCTATTTCTTGTATTACCTTGAATTTTGGGTATATTTTGTGAAAAAAAAACTCCACTATTTTTGTTAATAAAACACGTTTCAGATATTCAGGCTCATTCGAAGCTTTAGACAAGGGTGCTATTGAGATATTGGGCCCTTTGTTGGAAATATGCCCTAGAGGCAATGAATAAAGTGTTTTCTTATTATATTTCCTTGTTCATGATAATTGTTTATTATCCATGCTAGAATTGTATTAATTGGAAACATGGATACATGTGTGGATACATAGACAAACACAATGTCCCTAGTATGCCTCTAGTGAACTAGCTCGTTGATCGAACGATGGTTAAGGTTTCCTAGCCATGGACATGAGATGTCATTTGATAACGGGATCACATCATTAGGAGAATGATGTGTTGGGGAACATCGCATGGGAAACAAAAAATTTCCTACGCACACGCAAGATATATCCATGGTGATGAGCATCTATGAGAGGGAGAGTGGATCTACGTATCCTTGTAGATCGCTAAGCGGGTAGCGTTAAGAAACGCGGTTGGTCTAGTCGAACATCTTCGCGATCCAAATCGCCGAGCGTCCCGCGATCACATCACGATCCGTCCCGCGATCCAATCACGATCCGTCCCGCGAACTCATCACGATCCGTCCCGCGATCTCATCACGATCCGTCCCGCGATCTCATCACGATCCGTCTCGTGAACTCATCACGATCCGTCCCGCGAACTCATCATGAACCATCTCGCGATCTTGATCACGGTCCTTCCGATCTAGCACCGAACGGACGGCACCTCCGCGTTCAGCACACGTGCAGCTTGATGACGATCTCCACCGTCTTGATCCAGCAAGAGGAAGTGGAGAGGAAGAAGAGTTCACCGGCAGCGTGACGGCGCTCCGGTGATGGTGGTGGAGCAATTCCGGCAGGGCTTCGCCTAAGCACTGCGGAAATCCGATCTAGAGGAGCAGCGGTGGAACGGGTAGCACGTGGCCGTAAAATCTAGTGCAAAACACCCAATACCACCAGTATATATAAGAGGGAGGGAGGAGGAGGGCTGGTGCACAAGGCAGCCCTTGCGCAACGAGGAGAGGAGGAATCCTCCTTCAATCCTATTAGGACTAGGATTCCTCCTTTCCTACTTGGAATCTCTTTCCACCTTGCCTTTTTTCTCTCTTTCTCAAGTCCAGCCGCATGGGCCTCTTAGAGGACTTCCACCAGACCACTAAAGGCTGGTTTCCACCCTCCCACAGCCCATGTAGCCTCTTGGGTCGAAATACCTCTCCCGATGGTCCCCGGTACACTACCGGCACTCCCGGTACACTACCGATGAGCCCGAAACTTTTCCGGAGACCAAAATAGGACTTCCTATATATGAATCTTTACCTACGGACCATTCCGGAGCTCCTCGTGACGTCCGGGATCTCATCCGGGACTCCGAACAACCTTCGGTCACCACCATACATAACTCTATACTACCGAACGTCATCAAACCTTAAGTGTGCAAACCCTCCGGGTTCGAGAACTATGTAGACATGACCGAGACACCTCTACGATCAATATCCAATGGCGGGACCTGGATGTCCACATTGGTTCCTACATATTCTACGAAGATCTTTATCGGTCGAACCTCTATGTTAAGGATCCAGTTAATCCCGTATGATGTTCCCTTTGTTCTCCGGTATGTTACTTGCCTGAGATTCGATCGTCCGTATCTCCATACCTAGTTCAACCTCGTTACCGGCAAGTTTCTTTACTCATTCCGTAATACAAGATCATGTGACTAAAACTTAGTCACATTGCTTGCAAGGCTTGTTGTGATGTTGTATTACCGAGTGGGCCCTGAGATACCTCTCCGTCACACGGAGGAACAAATCCCAGTCTTGATCCATGCCAACTCAACAGACACCCTCGAAGATACCTGTAGAGCACCTTTATAGTCACCCAGTTACGTTGCGACGTTTGATACACACAAGGTAATCCTCCGATGTCAATGAGTTGCATGATCTCATGGTCATAGGAACACATACTTTGACATGCAGAAAACAGTAGCAATAAACTGACACAGTCATATGCTACGTTTGTAGTTTGGGTCTTGTCCATCCCATCATTCTCCTAATGATGTGATCCCGTTATCAAATGACATCATATGTCAATGGCTAGGAAACCTTGACCATCTTTGATTAACGAGCTAGTTCACTAGAGGCATACTTGGGACATGGTTTTGTCTATGTATCCACACATGCATCTAAGTCTCCGATCAATACAATTATAGCATGGATAATAAACGATTATCATGAACAAAGAAATATGATAATAACTAATTTATTATTGCCTCTATGGCATATTTCCAACAGTCTCCCACTTGCACTAGAGTCAATAATCTAGTTCACATCACCATGTGATACGCATTGTTATGAATCTAACACCCAATGAGTTCTGGGGCTCAATCATGCTTTGCATGTGAGAGAGGTCTTATAGTCTGTGACATTCAGATCCGTGTGTACTTTGCAAATCTCTATGCCAAACTGTAAACACTGCTACCACACTCCACTTGGTACTATTCCAAATGGCTGCTCCTACTATACATATCCAGATTGCTACTACGAGTTATCTGGATTGGTGTTAAAGCTTGCATCGACGTAACTCTTTACGATGAACTCTTTATCCCCTCCATAATAGAGAAACATCTCCTTAGTTTTAGTTACTAAGGATAATCTTGACCATTGTCTAGTGATCCACTCCTGGATCACTCTTGTACCCCTTGACGGACTCATGGCAAGGCACACACAGGTGCGGTACACAGCATGGCATACTATACAGAGCCTATGGCTAAGGCATAGGGAACGACATTCGTCCTTTCTCTTTCTTCTGCCGTGGTCGAGCTTTGAGTCTCACTCAACTTCACACCTTACAAAGCAGGCGAGAACACTTCTCTCTGACTAATCCATTTTGAACTCTTTCAAAATCTTGTCAAGGTATGTACTCATTGAAAGTCTTATCAAACATCTAGATCTATATTTATAGATTTTGACGCTCAACAATTAGGTAGCTTTATCCAGGTCTTCCTTTGAAAAACTCTTTTCAAACAACCGTTTATGCTCTCCAGAAATTCTACACATTTCCGAATAGCAATATGTCATCCACATATACTTAACAGAAACTCTATAGTGCTCCCACTCCCTTTATTGCAAATACAAGTTTCTCGTAAACTTTGTATAGACTCAAAAACTTTGATCACCTCATCAAAGTGCATATTCCAACTCCGAGATGCTTGCTTTAGTTCATAGAAGAATCACTGAAGCTTGCACACCTTTTAGCATCCTTAGGACCGACAAAACCTTCTGGTTGTATCTCATACAACCTTTCCTTAAGGAAGGAAACGATGTTTTGGCATCCATCTGCCAGATTTCATAATTGAAAAATGCAACAACTGCTAACATAATTCCAACAGACTTTAGCATCGCTACGAGCGAGAAAGTCTCATCGCAGTCAACTCCTTAAACTTGTCGTAACCTACTTTGCAACAAGTCGAGCTTTACAAATGGTAACATTTACCATCAGCGTTTGTCTTCATTTTAAAGATCCATTTGTACTTAACGACCTGCCGTCCAACGAGCAAGTCCACCAAAGTCTATACTTGGTTTTCATACATGGATCCTTTCTTGGATTTCATGGCCTCTAACCATTTGTTGGTTTTCGGGCCCATCATCGCTTCTCCATAGTTAGTAGGTTCATCGTTGTCCAACAACATGACCTCCAAGACAGGATTGTTGTACCGCTCAGGAGCAGTACACGTCCTTGTCGACCTACGATGTTCAATAGTAACTTGATCCGAAGCTTCATGATCATCATCATTAACTTCCTCTTCAACTGACGTAGGTTGCACAAAAACATCTTTCTGCGCTGCGCTACTCTCTGGTTGAAACAGAGGTTCAATAACCTCATCAAGTTCTATCCTCCTCCCACTCAATTCTTTCAAGAGAAACTTTTTCTCGAGAAAGGACCCAGTTTTAGCAACAAACATTTTATGCTTGGATATGAGATAGAAGGTTCACCCAACTGTTTTAGGGTATTCTATGAAGATGCATTTGTCCGCTTTGGGTTCAAGCTCATTAGGTGAAAACATTTTCCACACAAGCGTCGCAGCCCCAAACATTAAGAAATGACAACTTAGGTTTCTATCAAACCATAATTCACACGGTGTCATCTCAATGGATTTAGATGGTGCCCTATTTAAAGTGAATGTAGTTGTCTCTAATGCATAACCCCAAAATTATAGTAACAAAACGATAAGAGACATCATAGCATGCACCATATCCAATAGAGCACGACTATGACATTCGGACACACCATCACACTATGGTGTTCCAGGTGGCGTGAGTTTTGAAAACAATTCTCACATTGTCTAAAGTTGTATGCCAAACACGTAGCTCAGATATTCACCTCCACTGTCATATCGCAAACATTTTTATCTTCTTGTCACGATGATCTTAAAACTTCACTCTGAATTTGCTTGAACCTTTCAAACGATTCAGAATTGTGTTTCATTAAGTAAATATACACGATATCTACTCAAATCATCAGTGAAGGTAAGAAAATAACGATATTAACTGCCCGCTACAAGACTCATTGGATTGCATACATCAACATGTATCGTTTCCAATAAATCTCTTGCCCGTTTCATCAAAACAGAAAACGGGGTCCTTAGTCATCTTGACCAAGAGGTATGGTTCGCATGTCTCAACCGATTCGAAATCGAATGAGTCCAAAGATCCATCAGCATGGAGTTTCTTCATGCGCTTTATACCAATATGACATTTAGCGGCGGTGCCACAAGCATGTGGTACTATCATTAACTTTGTATCTTTTTGGCATCAATGTTATGAACATGTGTATTACTACGATCAAGTTTTAACAAACCATTCTTACTAGGTGCATGACCATTGAAGGTATTATTCATGTAAATAGAATAACCATTATTCTCTAACTTAAATGAATAACCATGTTGCAATGAACATGATCTAATCACGTTCATACTCAACGCAAAACACCAAATAACATTTATTTAGGTTCGTCACTAATCTCGAAGGTAGAGAGAGCGTGCGATGTTGATCACATCAACCTTGGAAACATTTCCAACACACATCGTCACCTCACACTTAGCTAGTATCCGTTTATTCCGTAGCTTTTACTTCGAGTTACTAACATTTAGCAACCGAACCGGTATCCAATACCCAGGTGCTACTAGGAGTACTAGCAAGGTACACATCAATAACACGTATATCAAATATACTTCTGTCGACTTTGCCAGCCTTCTTATCTACCAAGTATCTAGGGTTGTTCCGCTTCAGCGACCGTTCTCCTCATAATCGAAGCACTTAGTCTCGGGTTTGGGTTATACTTTGGGTTGCTTCACTGGAGCTGCAACTGACTTGCTATTCATGAAGTTTCCCTCCTTGCTCTTGCCCTTCTCGAAACTAGTGGTTTTGACTAACCATCAACACTTTGACGCTCCTTCTCGATTTCTACCTTCGTGGTGTCAAACATCATGAATAGCTCAGGGATCATTATTTCTATCCCTGGCGTTTTATAGTTCATCACCAAGTTCTAGTAGCTTTAGTGACAATGACTTGGAGAACTATATCAATCACTATCTTATCTGGAAGATCAACTCCCACTCGATTCAAGCAATTGTAGCACCCAGACAATCTGAGCACATGCTCAACAATTGAGCTATTCTCTTTCATCTTACAGGCAAAGAATCTTGTTGGAGATCTCATATCTCGCAACACGGGCACGAGCCTGAGATCCTAATTTCAGCTCTTAGAACATATCATATGTTTCATGACGTTCAAAACGTTTCGGAGCCTCAATTCTAAGCTGTAATGCATGACGCACTAAACTATCAAGTAGTCATCAGAACGTGCCTGTCACATGCTCACAACATCTACAAACAATGCTAGAGGGGTTGGCGCACCGAGTAGTGCATTAAGGACATCAGCCTTCTATGCAGCAATGAGGATAATCCTCAGATCACGGAGCCAGTCCGCAATATTGCTACCATCATATTTCAACTCTATTTCTCTAGGAACATATAAAATTTAGGGGAGCTACAGCGTGAGCTAGTAATCTACAACACAGTTTTGCAAAGACACTACTGACTATGTTCATGATAATGAGTTCAATTAATCATATTACTTAAGAACTCCCAGTCAAATTGACATCCCTCCGGTCATCCGAGTGATACATGATCCAAATTCACCAACTCAAGTCCGATCATCACGTGAGTTGAGGTGGTTACAATGGTGAACATCATCATGTTGATCATATCTACTATATGACTCATGTTCGACCTTTCGGTCTCTTGTGTTCCGAGGCCATGTCTGTACATGCTAGGCTCGTCAAGTTTAACCCGAGTGTTCTGCATGTGCAACACTGGCTTGCACCCGTTGTATGTGAACGTAGAGTCGATCACACCCGATCATCACGTGGTGTCTCGACACGATGAACTTTCGCAACGGTTCACACTCGGGGAGAACAAAATTTATCTTGAATTTAAGTGAGGGATCACCTTATAATGCTACCGTCATACTAAGAAAAACAAGGTGCATAAAAAGGATTAACATCACATGCAATTCATAAGTGACATGATATGGCCATGAACTTGTGCTTTAGATCTCCATCTTGAAAGCACCGGCATGATCTCCATCGTCACCGGCAAGACACCATGATCTCCATCAACGTGTCGCCATCGGGGTTGTCACGCCCAACATGCTTCTACCACTATTGCTACCGTTTAGCGATAAAGTAAAGCATTACATAGCGCTTAATGATTGACACGCAAGTCATACAATAATTAAAGACAACCCTATGGCTCCTGCCGGTTTCCGTACTCATCGACATGCAAGTTGTGAAATTCTATACATCACATGATCATCCCATACATCACATATATCACATCATGTAATTGGTCATATCACATCACAACATACCCTGCAAAAACAAGTTAGACGTCCTCTAATTGTTGTTGCAGTTTTTACGTGGCTGCTACGAGTTTCTAGCAAGAACGATTCTCACCTACGCATAAACCACAACGCTGATACATAATTTTCTTTTCAACCTTCTCAAGGACCTCCTTTGTCGAATCCGATCCAACTAAAGTGAGAGAAACTACCACCCGCAAGCCATCTAGGCAACAAGTTGCGTCGAGGGAACCGGTCTCTCGTAAGCGTACGAGTAGTGTTGGTCCGTGCCGCTTCATCTCACAATACCACTAAACCAAAATCCGACCAAGGAAGGAAGCAATCTAAGCATCAACGCCCACAAACCTTTTTGTTCTACTCGAGATCTCATCTACACATAGACCTAGCTCTGATACCACTGTTGGGGAACGTCGCATGGGAAACAAAAAAATTCGTACGCACACGCAAGATATATCCATGGTGATGAGCATCTACGAGAGGAAGAGTGGATCTACGTACCCTTGTAGATCCCTAAGCGGGAAGCGTTAAGAAACGCGGTTGGTGTAGTCGAACATCTTCACGATCCAAATCGCCGAGCGTCCCGCGATCACATCACGATCCGTCCCGCGATCCAATCACGATCCGTCCCGCGAACTCATCACGATCCGTCCCACGAGCTCACCACGATCCGTCCCGCGATCTCATTACGATCCATCACGTGAACTCATCACGATCCGTCCCGCGAACTCATCACGAACCGTCTCGCGATCTTGATCACGGTCCTTCCGAACTAGCGCCAAATGAACGGTACCTCCGCGTTCAGCACACGTGCAGCTTGATGACGATCTCCACCGTCTTGATCCAGCAAGAGGAAGTGGAGAGGAATAAGAGTTCACCGGCAGCGTGACGGTGCTCCGGTGATGGTGGTGGAGCAATTCTGGTAGGGCTTCGCCTAAGCACTGCGGAAATCCGATCTAGAGGAGCACCGGTGGAATGGGTAGCACGTGGCCGTAAAATCTAGTGCAAAACACAGCAATACCACCAGTATATATAAGAGGGAGGGAGGAGGAGGTCTGGCGCACAAGGCAGCCCTTGCAGAAGGAGGAGAGGAGGAATCCTCCTCCAATCCTATTAGGACTAGGATTCCTCCTTTCCTACTTGGAATCTCTTTCCACCTTGGCTTTTTTCTCTGTTTCTCAAGTCCAGCTGCATGGGCCTCTTAGAGGACGTCCACCAGCCCACTAAAGGCTGGTTTCCACCCTCCCACAGCCCATGTAGCCTCTTGGGTCGAAATACCTCTCCCGATGGTCCCCCGGTACACTACCGGCACTCCCGGTACACTACCGATGAGCCCGAAACTTGTCCGATGACCAAAATAGGACTTCCTATATATGAATCTTTACCTCCGGACCATTACGGAGCTCCTCGTGACTTCAGGGATCTCATCCGGGACTCCGAACAACCTTCGGTCACCACCATACATAACTCTATACTACCGAAACGTCACCAAACCTTAAGTGTGCAGACCCTGCGGGTTCGAGAACTATGTAGACATGACCGAGACACCTCTATGGTCAATAAACAATAGCAGGACCTGGATGCTCATATTGGTTCCTACATATTCTATGAAGATCTTTATCGGTCGAACCTCTATGTCAAGGATTCAGTTAATCCCATATGATGTTCCCTTTGCTCTTCAGTATGTTATTTGCCCGAGATTCGATCGTCGGTATCTCCATACCGAGTTCAACCTCGTTACCGGCAAGTCTATTTACTCGTTCCATAATACAAGATCCCGTAACTAACACTTAGTCACATTGCTTGCAAGGCTTGTTGTGATGTTGTATTACCGAGTGGGCCCTGAGATACCTCTCCGTCACATGGAGTAACAAATCCCAGTCTTGATCCATGCCAACTCAACAGACACCCTCGGAGATAACTGGGTGACTATAAAGGTGCTTTAAAGGTGTCTCCGAGGGTGTCTATTGAGTTGGCATGGATCAAGACTAGGATTTGTTACTCCGTGTGACGGAGCGGTATCTCAAGGCCCATTCGGTAATACAACATCACAATAAGCCTTGCAAGCAATGTGACTAAGTGCTAGTCACGGGATCTTGTATTACGGAACGAGTAAAGAGACTTTCCAGTAACGAGGTTGAACTAGGTATGGAGATACCGACGATCGAATCTCGAGCAAGTAACATACCGAAGAACAAAGGGAACATCATACGGGATTAACTGAATCCTTGACATAGAGGTTCGACCGATAAAAGATCTTCGTAGAATATGTAGGAACCAATATGGACATCTAGGTCCCGCTATTGGTTATTCACCATAGAGGTGTCTCGGTCATGTCTACATAGTTCTCGAACCCGCAGGGTTTGCACACTTAAGGTTTGGTGACGTTTCGGTAGTATAGAGTTATGTATGGTGGTGACCGAAGGTTGTTCAGAGTCCCGGATGAGATCCCAGACGTCATGAGGAGCTATGGAATGGTCCAGAGGTAAAGATTCATATATAGGAAGTCCTGGTTTGGTCACCGGAAAAGTTTCGGGCTCATCGGTAGTGTACCGGGAGTGCTAGTAGTGTATCGGGAGGCCTCCGGGAGGGGTATTTCGACCCAAGAGGCTTCATGGGCTGTGGGAGAGTGAATATCAGCCCTTAGTGGGCTGGTGGAAACTCCCACACAAGGCCCATGTGGCTGGAGAAGAAAACCCAATAGGAAAAGGTGGAAAAAGGAAAAAAAGGACGAATCCTAGTTGGTTCGGCCCAAGCGCTTGGCTTGGGAAGCCAAGGCTGCCTCCTCTCCTCCTCTCCTCCTATATATACTGGTGGATTTTAGGGTGTTGCACTAAGTTTTTTAGCGACGTGCCACCAGATCCTCCAGTGCATAGTTTCTCCTCTAGATCGGATTTTTGTAGTTCTTAGGTGAAGCCCTGTGGGAATTGTTCCACCACCATCGCTGGAGCACCGTCACGCTGCCGGCGAACTCTTCTACCTCTCCTCTCTCTCTTGCTGGATCAAGACGGCGGAGATCGTCATCAAACTGTACGTGTGCTGAACGCGGAGGTGCCGTCCGTTCAGCGCTAGATCGGAAGGATCGTGATCAAGTTCGTGGGACGGATCGTGACCAAGTTCGTGGGACGGATCGTGATCAAGTTCGTGGGACGGATCGTGATCAAGTTTGTGGGACGGATCGTGATCAAGTTCGCGGGACGGATCGTGATTCGATCGCGGGACGCTCGGCGATTTGGATCGCGGAGACGTTCGACTACACCAACCGCGTTTCTTAACGCTTCCTGCTTAGCGATCTACAAGGGTATGTAGATCCACTCTTCCTCTCGTAGATGCTCATCATCATGGATAGATCTGCGTGTACATAGGAAATTTTTTGTTTCCCATGCAACGTTTCCCAACAGTGGCATCATGAGCTAGGTCTATGTGTTGATGAGATCTTGAGTAGAACACAAAACGTTTGTGGGTGTTGATGCTTAGATTGCTTCCTCCCTTGGTCGGATTTTGGTTCAGCGGTATTGTGAGATAAAGCGGCCCGGACCAACATTACTGGTACGCTTATGAGAGACCGGTTCCCTTGACCGCAACTTGTTGCATAGATGGCTTGCGGGTGCCAGTTTCTCTCACTTTAGTTGGATCGGATTCGACAAAGGCGGTCCTTGATAAGGTTGAAAAGCAAATTATGTATCACCGTTGTGGTTTATGCGTAGGTGAGAATCGTTATTGCTAGAAACCGATAGCATCCATGTAAAACATGCAACAACAATTAGAGGACGTCTAACTTGTTTTTGCAGGGTATTTTATGATGTGATATGGCCAATTACATGATGTGATATATGTGATGTATGAGATGATCATGTGATGTATAGAATTTCACGACTTGCATGTTGATGAGTACGGCAACCGGCAGGAGCCATAGGGTTGTCTTTAATTATTGTATGACCTGCGTGTCAATCATTAAGCTCTATGTAATGCTTTACTTTATTGCTAAACGGTAGCAATAGTAGTAGAAGCATGCAGGGCGTGACAACCACGATGGCGACACGTTGATGGAGATCAAGATGATGGAGATCATGGTGTCGTGCCGGTGACGATGGAGATCATGCCAGTGCTTTCAAGATGGAGATCTAAAGCACAAGTTCATGGACATATCATGTCACTTATGAATTGCATGTGATGTTAATCCTTTTTATGCACCTTGTTTTGCTTAGTACGACGGTAGCATTATAAGGTGATCCCTCACTTAAATTTCAAGATAAATTGTGTTCTCCCCGAGTGTGCACCGTTGCAAAAGTTCGTCGTGTTGAGACACCACGTGATGATCGGGTGTGATAGACTCTACGTTCACATACAACGGATGCAAGCCAGTGTTGCACGCACAGAACACTCGGGTTTAACTTGATGAGCCTAGCATGTACATCCATGGCCTCGGAACACAAGAGACCGAAAGGTCGAACATGAATCATATAGTAGATATGATCAATATAATGATGTTCACCGTTGAAGCCACCTCAACTCACGTGATGATCGGACTTGAATTGGTGGATTTGGATCATGTGACACTCAGATGACCTGAGGGATGTCAATTTGAGTGGGAGCTTTAGTAATTTGATTAACTAAACTCATTATCTTGAATAATAGTCTAAGTGAACTTTGCATGTTTATGTTGTAGATCAATGGCTCGCGCAGTAGCACCCCTGAATTTTAATGTGTTCTTAGAGAAAGCTAAGTTGAAAGATGATGGAAGTAACTTTGTTGACTGGGCCCATAATCTGAGGATTATCCTCATGGCTTCCCAGAAATCATATGTCCTTGATGCACCGCTTGGTGACCAACCAGAAGACATGACCTCCGAAGACGTTAAGAATGCTTGGGAGGCACGTACTGGAGATTACTCAATAGTTCAGTATGCGATATTGTATGGCTTAGAACCGGGACTTCAAAGACATTTTGAACATCATGGAGCATATGAGATGTTCTAGGAGTTGAAGTTTATCTTTCAGAAGAACGCTCGGATCGAGAGGTATGAAACCTCCGATAAGTTCTATGCTTGCAAGATGGAGGAGAACGGGTCTATTAGTGAACATATACTCAGAATGTCTGGGTATTCAACTCATCTAGCGGAGTTGGGAATTGCCCTTCCGCCAGAGGCGATCACTGACAGAGTTCTTCAATCACTGCCACCTAGTTACAAGAGCTTTGTGATGGACTATAACATGCACGGGATGAACAAGTCAGTCCCCAAGCTGTTTGCGATGCTAAAAGTCGTTGAGTCTGAAATCCAGAAAGAACATCAAGTGTTTATGGTCAATAAAACCACTAGTTTCAAGACAAATGGCAAGGTCAAGGGCAAGGGCAAGAAGGGTAAAACCAAGAAGGATGGCAAAGCAGTTGCTACTCCTGTAAAGAAGCCCAAGCATGGACCCAAGCCAGAAACTCAGTGCTTTCATTGCAAGGGAACTGGTCACTGGAAGCGGAACTGCCCCAAGTACCTGGCTGACAAGAAGGCGGCCAACAACAAACAAGGTATATATGATATACATGTTATTGATGTGTACTTTACTAGCTCTCGTACTAGTGCCTGGGTATTTGATACCGGTTCGGTTGCTCATATTTGCAAATCAAAGCAGGAACTACGGAATAAACGAAGGCAGGCAAAGGACGAAGTGACGATGCGCGTGGGAAATGGTTCCAAGGTTGATGTGATCGCCGTCGGCACGCTCTCTCTTCGATTACCATCGAGATTAGTGATGAACCTGAATAATTGTTATTTAGTGCCTACGTTAAGCATGAACATTATATTTGGATCTTGTTTATTGCGAGACGGTTACTCATTTAAATCAGAGAATAAAGGTTGTTCTATTTATATGAGTAATATCTTTTATGGTCATGCACCCAATGTTAGGGGTTTATTCATATTGAATCGTGATAGTGATGACACACATGTTCATAACATTGATGCCAAAAGATGTAGAGTTGATAATGATAGTACCACTTTCTTGTGGCACTGCCGTTTAGGTCATATTGGTGCAAAATGCATGAGGAAGCTCCATGCTGATGGACTTTTGGAGTCACTTGATTTTGAATCAGTTGACACATGTGAACCATGCCTCATGGGCAAGATGACTAAAACGCCGTTCTGTGGAACAATGGAACGGGCGAGTGACTTATTGTAAATCATACATACTGATGTGTGCGGTCCAATGAATGTTACGGCGCGTGGTGGATATCATTATTTTCTCACCTTCACTGATGACTTAAGTACATATGGGTATATTTACTTAATGAAACACAAGTCTGAAACGTTTGAAAAGTTCAAGCAATTTTAGAGTGAAGTTGAGAATCATCGTTACAAGAAGATTAAGTTCCTGCGATCTGATCGAGGAGGTGAATATCTGAGTTATGAGTTTGGCAGTCACTTAAGACAGTGTGGAATTGTTTCACAGTTGACACCGCCTGGAACACCAAAGCGTAATGGTGTGTCCGAACGTCGTAATCGAACCTTATTAGATATGGTGCATTCTATGATGTCTCTTGCTGATTTGCCACTATCGTTTTGGGGTTATGCATTAGAGACAGTTGCATTCACTTTAAATATGGCACCATCAAAATCCGTTAAGACGACGCCATATGAACTATGGTTTGGCAAGAAGCCAAAGTTGTCGTTTCTTAAAGTTTGGGGATGTGATGCTTATGTCAAAAAGCTTCAACCTGAAAAGCTGGAACCCAAAGCGGAGAAATGCGTCTTCATAGGATACCCGAAAGAGACAGTCGGGTATACCTTCTATCTCAGATCCGAAGGCAAAGTGTTTGTCGCTAAGAACGGAACATTTCTTGAGAAAGAGTTTCTCTCAAAAGAATTGAGTGGGAGGAAAATAGAGCTTGATGAGGTTATTGAACCTTTACTTCAACCAGTAAGTAGCGCAGCGCAGAAAGATGTTTATGTGGAACCTACGACGGTAGAAGAGGAAGTTAATGATGATGATCATGAAGCTTCGGATCAAGCTACTATTGAACCTCGTAGGTCGACAAGGCTGCGTACTACCCCTGAGTGGTACGGCAACCCTGTCTTGGAGGTCATGTTGTTGGACAACAATGAACCTACGAGCTATGAAGGAGCAGTGATGGGCCCGGATTCCGAGAAATAGTTAGAGGCCATGAAATCCGAGATGGGATCCATGTATGAAAACAAAGTATGGACTTTGGAAGTATTACCTGAAGGGCGAAAGGCCATTCAGAACAAATGGATCTTTAAGAAGAAGACAGACGCGGATGGTAATGTCATCGTCTATAAAGCTCGACTTGTGGCAAAGGGTTTTTCACAAGTTCAAGGAGTTGACTACGATGAGACTTTCTCACCCGTAGCGATGCTTAAGTCTGCCAGAATCATGTTAGCAATAACTGCTTATTTCGACTATGAAATTTGGCAGATGGATGTCAAAACGGCGTTCCTCAACGGTTTCCTTGAGGAAGAGTTGTATATGATGCAACCCAAAGGTTTTGTCGATCCAGAGAGTGCTGACAAAGTTTGCAAACTCCAGCGATCCATTTATGGACTTGTGCAAGCATCTCGGAGTTGGAATAAGCACTTTGATGAGGTGATCAAAGCGTTTGAATTTATACAAGTTTACAGAGAAGCTTGTATTTACAAGAAAGTGAGTGGGAGCTCTATAGCGTTTCTAGTATTATATGTGGATGACATATTGTTGATTGGAAACAATATAGAAATGCTGGAAAGCGTGAAGGAATATTTGAACAAGAGTTTTTCAATGAAGGACCTAGGAGAAGTTGCTTTCATATTAGGCATTAAGATCTATAGAGATAGATCGAGATGCTTAATAGCACTTTCACAGAGCACATACCTTGATAAAGTTTTGAAGAAGTTTAAAATGGATCAGTCCAAGAAGGGGTTCTTGCCTGTGTTACAAGGTGTGAAGTTGAGTAAGACTCAATGACCAGTAACTACAGAAGATAGAGAAAAGATGAGTGTCATCCCCTATGCTTCAGCCATAGGCTCTATCATGTATGCAATGCTGTGCACAAGACCTGATTGTAGCCTTGCCATAAGTATGGCCGGAAGGTTTCAAAGTGATCCTGGAATGGAGCACTGACAAGCGGTCAAGAATATCCTTAAGTACCTGAAAAGGACTAAGGAAATGTTTCTCGTTTATGGAGGTGATGAAGACATCGTCGTAAAGGGTTACGTCGATGCAAGCTTTGACACTGATCCGGACGACTCTAAGTCGCAAACTGGGTACGTATTTATTCTTAACGGGGGAGCGGTAAGCTGGTGCAGTTCCAAGCAAAGCGTGGTCGCTGATTCTACGTGCGAAGCGGAATACATCGCAGCCTCGGAGGCGGCAAAGGAATGTGTCTGGATGAAGCAGTTCATGACAGATCTTGGAGTAGTGCCAAATGCACTGAATCCAATGAGCCTGTTCTGTGACAACACTGGTGCCATTGGTCTAGCCAAGGAACCAAGGTTTCACAAGAAGACCAGACGTATAAAGCGACGCTTCAACTCCATCCGATATTACATCGAGGAGGAGGACATAAATATTTGCAAAGTGCACACGGATCTGAATGTTGCAGACCTGTTGACTAAACCTCTTCCAATAGCTAAACATGATCAACACCAGAACTGCATGGGTGTTCGATTCATTACAATGTAAATCACATAGTGATGTGAGCTAGATTATTGACTCTACTATAAGTGGGAGACTTTTGGAAATATGCCCTAGAGGCAATGAATAAAGTGTTTATTATTATATTTCCTTGTTCATGATAATTGTTTATTATCCATGCTAGAATTGTATTAATTGGAAACATGGATACATGTGTGGATACATAGACAAACACAATGTCCCTAGTATGCCTCTAGTGAACTAGCTCGTTGATCGAAAGATGGTTAAGGTTTCCTAGCCATGGACATGAGATGTCATTTGATAACGGGATCACATCATTAGGAGAATGATGTGATGGATAAGACCCAAACAACAAACGAAGCTTATGATCGTGTCAGTTTATTGCTACTGTTTTCTGCATGTCAAGTATATGTTCCTATGACCATGAGATCATGCAACTCACGAACATCGGAGGAGTGCCTGTGTGTATCAAACGTCGCAACGTAACTGGGTGACTATAAAGGTGCTCTACAGGTATCTCCGAGGGTGTCTGTTGAGTTGGCATGGATCAATACTGGGATTTGTTACTCCGTGTGACGGAGAGGTATCTTAGGGCCCACTCGGTAATACAACATCACAATAAGCCTTGCAAGCAATGGGACTAAGTGTTAGTTATGGGATCTTGTATTACGGAACGAGTAAAGAGACTTGCCAGTAACGTGGTTGAACTAGGTATGGAGATACCGACGATCGAATCTCGGGCAAGTAACATGCCGAAGAACAAAGGGTACATCATAGGGGATTAACTGAATCCTTGACATAGAGGTTCGACCGATAAAAGATCTTCGTAGAATATGTAGGAACCAATATAGACATCCAGGTCCCGCTATTGGTTATTGACCGTAGAGGTGTCTCGGTCATGTCTACATAGTTCTCGAACCCGCAGGGTCTGCACACTTAAGGTTTGCTGACGTTTCGGTAGTACAGAGTTATGTATGGTGGTGACCGAAGGTTGTTCGGAGTCCCGAATGAGATCCCGGACGTCACGAGGAGCTCCGGAATGTCCCGGAGGTAAAGATTCATATATAGGAAGTCCTGTTTTGGTCGCTGGAAAAGTTTCGAGCTCATCGGTAGTGTACCGGGAGTGTCGGTAGTGTACGGGGAGGCCTCCGGGAGGGGTATTTCGGCCCAAGAGGCTTCATGGGCTGTGAGAGAGTGAATATCAGCCCTTAGTGGGCTGGTGGAAACTCCCACACAAGGCCCATGTGGCTGGAGAAGAAAACCCAATAGGAAAAGGTGGAAAAAGAAAAAAAATATGAATCCTAGTCCTACTAGGATTGGAGGAGAGTCCTCCAATCCTAGTTGGTTCGGCCGAAGCCCTTGGCTTGGGAAGCCAAGGCTTCCTCCTCTCCTCCTCTCCTCCTATATATACTGGTGGATTTTAGGGTTTTGCACTAAGTTTTTCAGCCACGTGCTACCTGATCCTCCAGTGCATAGTTTCTCCTCTAGATCGGATTTCTACAGTGCTTAGGCGAAGCCCTGCCGGAATTGTTCCACCACCATCGCCGGAGCGCCTCACGCTTCCGGCGAACTCTTCTACCTCTCCGCTCTCTCTTGCTGGATCAAGACGACGGAGATCGTCATCAAACTGTATGTGTGCTGAACGCGGAGGTGCCGTCCGTTTGGCGCTAGATCGGAAGGATCGTGATCAAGTTCGTGGGACGGATAGTGATCAAGTTCGTGAGACGGATCGTGATCAAGTTCGTGGGACGGATCGTGATCAAGTTCGCGTGACGGATCGTGATTGGATCGCGGGACGCTCGGCGATTTGGATCGCGAAGACGTTCGACTACACCAACCGTGTTTCTTAACGCTTCCCGCTTAGCGATCTACAAGGGTATGTAGATTCACTCTCCCTCTCGTAAATGCTTATCACCATGGATAGATCTGCGTGTGCGTAGGAAATTTTTTGTTTCTCATGTAACGTTTCCCAACACCCTTATGATATCTCATACACATTCCGACGATTGGCCGCACCTCATGAGTATCTTTCGACCGAGGATCGCCTGACATGTTCTGCTCTTATTAAAGAAGCATATTGATCAAGTGTCAATTGGTCGGATGAGACCTATGCTTTCCTTCCATAGGTTAATGAGCGCCTTGCATTCGAAAAAGAGTCAAGAAACACTAATGGCAATCCTTCAGAGTCGACGAAATTCATAAAATTCTCCGCGGCAGATCAAACAAGAACTTGATGAAAAGATAGAAAAAAATTATGAAA
The DNA here is from genome assembly GCA_022496015.1 of Hordeum marinum. Classification (NCBI taxonomy): domain Eukaryota; kingdom Viridiplantae; phylum Streptophyta; class Magnoliopsida; order Poales; family Poaceae; genus Hordeum; species Hordeum marinum. Next base: position 516,144,815 of record CM039676.1, on the reverse strand, counting down.
AATCCGAAAGTCTTCATGATTTAAACCTTCTCTCTAGCTCCTCTACTGCATGTGTCCTGTCATTTTTGTACAAGATACGGCGAATGGTGTCATTTATATTTTGATGAATTTGTAGTTCATAACCTGCATTCATGATTATTTTCCTACATTTCTCAAGAAACTTTGAGTTTGCTCGAGTCTGTATGAGATGTTTACGCAAAATATGTTATGAAAAATCCCCAAATTATGTTCTTATTGATTGTAGTTACACACAGTTAGAAAAAAAATGCTAATATGAGCACCACTTTATTGCTAGCGAACAACTGTTTTTAATTATGCATGTGGACTACCAATACTTATTTTTTATTTTTTATTTCAAGTGAGTAGCAGGTAAATAGTGCTGGATTTTTTGAACTATCAACTAGGTATATATACTCCCTTCGTTCAGAAATATAAGATGTTTTAGGTTTTTTAATATGAACTACTACCTCCGTCATGGTTTATTGGGTCCCTTTGTATTTTGTGCCAGACTTTGACTGTTTATAAGCTACTAAAATATAAAATATATGCTATGAAACGTTATATTGTTTGATTTGTATTTGAAAGAGCTTTCCAACAATATAATTTTTATAACTTGTAGTTTATATTTTCTTAGTTAAATTTACAAGTCAAACTTTAGATCAAAATTAAAAGAGGCCTAATAAACCCGAACGGAAGGAATACATACACATCAAAATGAGCAAACACACTAGAAAAAAGTAGAACATCTTAATAGCAAACTGAGGGAGTACTAGCTAGCTAGGTAGCTAATGAATGCCTGGAATCCATGACAACCTATTGCTTCCAAGGCTTTGCTTCAGGTATACCTAACTGGCAAATCAATCAACCAAGTCGTTGCACCGTCCCATCGGTACTGATATTATACCATACATGCATGGCCGTATACGTGTACGTGTATATGCTGCTAGCTAAGCAGTACTACTATCTAGTAGTTGATCGTTCAGGTCTCTGTTGTATAGTTCACATCTCCTTGTCCTGTTATCCCATCTTAATTACAATTAATAAACGCCAATATGTGTCACGTCCTTGCTTAGCTACTCATGCATTTATTTATGGAAACTTTATTTATTCACTCACAGATGCCTAGATAGCTAGTACCTTACCTGCTAATAAACTATCCTCTGTTTCATCAGACCTAATGAAACAAGAAAGAACAGCCAATTGCCCATGTTCTGTCGTCCTCATTTTTGGTTTGCTCACATGGGAACACATGTGTGTACATTTTTTGTTTGTTCACAATATCAATGATTAACGAGAACAAACTATAACCTTCAAACATGCACTTAAATAAGTTAGTAGGTGTTGTTGTTAAGTACGATTGGACTGTTAGCATCTTACCACAAAAGGAGTAGTAGCACATGCAGATCAATGATCACATAGGAATAGGATACATGATTTCCTTGTGCATATAAAAAGCTGCCCATTCATACTCAAATTTCAGGAATTGCTCAAGTACTTTGTTTGGCTTGACATAAAACCATTACACTTATTTTGAAACCAAGGGAAAGTAATTTCAGTAACTAGTAATTAAGCATGCGTGTGAAGATTACCTGGGATACATGAAACAGTAATTATGCATGCAGGCTAAAATTGTTGCTTCATCAATTACCGTGGAAGGCATGCACATGCTGTTACATATTTTTTTGTGGGAGGGGAGCGGGGACATGCAGGTGATTTTTGTACCGCAGTGCACAACTGCCAGCGGCTCGACCAGTCGCCGTCGTCTATGCGTACGCACCGCCCGTGAATGAGACCTCAACTTTACTCAACCGCTATGCATGTAGGTAGGTAACATTTCCCAATCAGCTCCCTTCGATCATATCCATTTTCCTTCCTACCTTTCCCAATCATCTCGTATGCATTCATTCTTATGAACGCATACATAAACATTCCTTATCATTGTAAACACCCTGAAAGAGACTAAACCGATAGAATTTAAAATTGACAAAGTTGCCACAGATCCCCCCCCCCCTAGATGACGGTCATGTCGTACCGCTAAAAGTGTAGTGCCGGAGAGTTTGATTACACGCAAATGATTATGCAGAAACCCGATACAACGCTGGCTAATTATATTTATGCAACCAGATTTGTGATGATAGAGCAAAGCACTCAAAGCCAGAGATTTTTATGTTTTCTTTGCAAAGAAAAAGTACATAAGAAAATCTATTCCTGAATCCTGACCCAAGAAACAAGTATTTTGGCAGATGGATGATCCCTAGACACACGACCCTATGCAATTAACCATGAAAAGTTGAAAGTAACCACTCTTGATAAAGGGAGTCCAGGGATCGATCAAAGCAATATATGTTAATCCACACCAGATACATATATGCATGGGTGGTTGTTCAATCAGACAATAATACACCTCATCCACAAGAATATATCCTACTCAAAAAGCAAAAATAAAAATAAATAAAAACGGAATCTTGCATTAGATAAATATAGATAGAGATGACCCGTGAGCTCAGACAATCAGACCAGGTAAGCACCGGCGCGGCGCCGCCGGTGCCATTTTCAGCCTCCAGCTAGCTTATTAGGTGCTACGAGACCATCTCTAACCTCCCTATCATTTCCACCGTCATGTTCCTATCTACTCCTACAAAACAACCAATTTTGCAGCATCACATCGTATATAAACACGAATCCAAACCCCTTTCCACTTAACTCATCTCCTCCAATATTGTTGCTTACAGTTATTAGGTGCATCGGTTGATCGATCGGGCAAGGAAATTTCCACCCTTCAAATTCTTGATTGATCGATCGACTGATCATGGCGGCCGCGGCGGTGACGCGGCTGCTATTGTTTTTCGCCTGCTGCATGCATGCCGCCGTGTTCTGCGCGGCGGCAACGTTCGATGAGGTGCCGACGGTGGCCTTCGACGAGGGCTTCGCCCCGCTCTTCGGCGAGTTCAACATGGGTCGTTCCTCGGGCGGCGACGCCGTGAGCATCACCCTGGACCGTAGTACCGGCTCCGGCTTCATCTCCAAGCGCTACTACCACCACGGCCTCTTCAGCGCCGACGTCAAGCTCCCTGCCGGCCACACGGCGGGCGTCGTCGTCGCCTTCTACCTCTCCAACGGCGACGTCTTCGAGGCCACCCACGACGAGCTGGACTTCGAGTTCCTCGGCAACCGCGCGGGCCACCGGTGGCGGATGCAGACCAACGTGTACGGCAACGGCAGCACGGGCACGGGGCGCGAGGAGCGGTACGTGCTGCCCTTCGACCCGACCGCCGCCAAGCACAGGTTCTCCATCCTCTGGTCCTCCAGCTCCGTCGTATTCTACGTCGACGGCACCCCCGTCCGCGAGGCTCAGCGCCGCCGTGGCCGCCGTCGTTTCGTGGACGACGGCGTGGGCCCAGACGGCGACGACAGTGACATGGGCGCCGACTACCCGTCCAAGCCCATGGCGGTGTACGTGACCATATGGGACGGCTCCACCTGGGCCACGGAGAACGGCAAGCACACGGTGGACTACGCCCACGGGCCCTTCACCGCCGAGTTCTCGGGGCTCGTGCTCCGCGGCTGCCCCGCAGACGCCGGCGCGGACATCCACCAGCTCCACCTCGGCGCCTCCACGCAGCGGTGCGCCGCGGCGGAGTGGGAGCTGATGACGGCCGAGTACGCGGTCATGACGACACGGAAGCGCGCGGCCATGCGGCGGTTCCGGCGGAGCCAGATGGTGTACACGGTGTGCTACGACACGGACCGGTACCCGGCGGCGCTGCCGGAGTGCGAGGTGAACGCGGCGGAGCGGCGGATGTTCGAGCGGTGGGGAGAATCCAAGGCCTCGTTCCGCTCCCGGACGCCGCCGACGCCGACGCTTGTGTCCATGATGCAGGCCGACTGAGTGATCGGATAGGACGGACCACAAGCGCCCACGTTGCTGCCTGTACATTTGCTTAGCTAGTTGTACAAAATTGATTATGAATTATGATGATCAGTTGGTTGATGGATCTGTTTGGTTTTCTATGTATATTCTATCTAAACAAGAAAAAGAAAAGGCTAGCAGGAGTACCTAACTGAGTGGGTCACTGATTAAAGGTGATGCTAATCCATTATTTAGCAGGACCAGTATCATTATCTTCTCGTTATGTACTAACTCCACTAGTTAGGCTACGATGGCAACATATGGTAGTACAACTTATTCTTTGGTTAGACTCAATCATGCACGGTTTCAAAACTTGGACCTACAAATTAAGCAATATTCTTGTAAAAAGCATAACTGACCTACAAATATTATTTGTTTAAAACATTCAGCTTCAGGGGACTAGAAATATATGGACGCCGATAACTGCTGAACGTTCGTTTTTTTACCATGACAAATCGACTGCTTTATGTGGCAACTTATATTTGTTGAGGATGGCAGCAAGTTAAGTTGGCAAGACATGGCAAACCCGCTATAGTTTATATTTTGCCAGAAAAATTGTTATGTTTGCCAACTAAATTTGTCATTCAAGTTGCCATGATCAAAAATCGAATGCTCGGATTTTTTAATCATTTTTGAAATATATTGCTGGAAACCACACAATATTAACTAGCCTATATGTTGGTTTTACTTAGTGTAACCTTTTTTCATAAAAGAGGATAGACATTTATTGCTAGCAGTTTATTTTTTATCAACTTGGTACTAACAAATAAAATTCATGTGTTAGGTAGGTGCACCATCTTGATGCAGGGGAGAACAGTGATAAAATATTGTCTTCCCTCAAAGAAAATGCATGTAAACGCATGGCTTGTTTAAAGCTCTCATAGCTTCCAACCCACCCAAGGACATAGCTCATAACCAAGATATTCCGAGCTATTGATCTTTCGAAGGACTAATGATTTAATGTCACTACATATCTCGAAAAGATCTTATATGGAGAGGTTTCCCTGAGCAAAAGATGAATACCTTACTCACCACTGAAGTTCTATCAAAGCATCGTACAACCACATTTTTTGTGTTAATGATGTGCTACTAGATACTAGCTACTCCCTCCGTCCCAAAATAATTGACTTAAAAATGACTCAACTTTATATTAAAGTTAGTACAAACTTGAGTCATTTTTGAGTCACTTAATTTGGGACGGAGAAAGTACATATTTAAATTTTATGGGTATAGGCATAGAAGGCATCAGGAACTGGAATACAACATGCAGTATTGGATTAACATTAGTATTGCGGTTCAGTATGAGTTGATGGAGGTGGAGTACGTGGTGATAACGGCACTGAATCACTTTGCACCACGGCGAAGGCAGATGATGTTGCATGATGTGCTACTACATGGACCAATACTTGGGTCGTACTAATGGAATGCGAGTGACGTGGCAGGAATCCGCATTTGAGTGGTAGGGCGAGTCGAAGGTTCGTACACTCCAGGCAGTACCACGCAACAACATCATGCCTGCGCATGTGCCATGCCGACTGGGCAATCCAAGCTACTGTAAAATTGCTTAGCTAGTGGTACTGAAAGAATAATAACACCCACATGTAATTATGACTAGAAAGATTTACGCAAGGAACACACCACACGGGACGTATGCGAGTAGTCGTCTTGAGATATTGTTAATTTTTTGGGCGCCAAAAGTGCATTGCTCAATTTGCAATTGCTACGCACTTCGAAAATTATAAAATCATTTAGGAAGAGACAAAATGGTGTCAGAGCATATCCATTTTATAACACACAAATTAATCTTTCTTTTGACCTCAAAATTACTGCCAGGGATGCTGTTCACACTGGAAAGAAAAGAACCTAATATGATTATTCATCTAATTAGTGTGTATGACATTTCCATCCATAGCGATGGACATACTCTATAACACTAAGCTTCCTAGTTTTAAAGAGCTCACATTCAATTGAAGTCTTCAATTATAATTAGTTCACTCAATTTTAGCCGGCTCAACAATTTCTTAAAGTTCACATTGATTGCTTTATACTGTACAATATGCTTCCTATTCTTAAAGATTTTCGGTCTATCCTCTGTAACACTAAAGTCCCTAATTCTAAAGAGTCCGCATTCAATTGAGGTCTCCAATTGAAATTGAGTCACCCTATATTGACCAGGTCAACAATTCCTTAAAACTCTATCATTCAATTCTTTTACATTATACAATATGCTTCCTAACTTTTAAGACTCACAACTAATTGAGGTCAATTTAGAATTGGGTCATCCGATTTTGACCGGGTCAAAGATTTCTCAAAGAGCTCTCAAATTCGATTCTTTTGATTATGTATGTTCTCTAATTTTTAAGCTCTTTTCATTCCGTCTAGTATTTAATTTTGGATTTTGTTTGCGATTTTGACCGGGCCAATAAACTTTTAACGAATCAGTAGCAATTGACCTATATAAACATATTAATCCAGCGCACCCTCCCACCATCTAGAAAAAAGAAAGCAACAATGTGATATTGTAGCACAAATATAGTACATGCAGGCATTGACGTAAAAATTTCTCCATACAAGTACACGTTACTTAGCGAATAACACATACTACGCTACGAAAGTCCCATCAAATCAGCTCAATATAAGCAATATTCTTGCAAAAAGCATAACTGAACCTACACATATTGTTTGTTTAAAGCATTCAGGTCAAGGGGACTAGAAATATATTACCGGAAAACCACACAATATAATGGTTTTACTTAGCGTACCTTTTTCATAAAAGGACAGAACTTTATTGCTAGCGGTTTATTTTGGATCAACTTTGTACTAACAAATAAATTTCATGTGTAGGGGTAGGTACATCGTCTTGACGCAGGGGCCAACACATTGAGAAAATATTGTCTTTCCTGAGAGAAAATGCAAGTAAATGCACCGCTTGTTTTAAGTTCTCATAGCCTCCGACCCACCAAAGGACATAGCTCATAACCAAGAGATTCTAATCTATTGATATGGCAGGAGGACTAGTGAGTTAATGCCACTGCCTATCTCGAAAGGCTCTTATAAATAGAAAGGCTTCCCTGAGTAAAAGATTAATTGCTTACTCACCATTTTGTTTCCATTGAAGCATCGTAGAACCATGTGTTCTTGATGTCCCTAAATACTAGCTACATATTTAAATTTCATGGGTATAGGCAGAGAAGGCACCTTGAACTGGAATACAACATGCCATATTGGACTAGCATGAGTGTTGCGGTTGAGTATGAGTCGATGGGGTTGGAGTACGTGCTGATAACGACACTGGATTGCTTGGCACCATGGTGGTTCAGGCGAAGGAAGATGGTGTACACGGTGTGCTACGACATGGACCAATACTTGGGTAGTGCTAATGGAACATGAGTGACATGGCAAGCAACCTCATTTGAGTGGTAGGGCAAGTCAAAGGTCATCTTCTCCAGGCAGCACCACACGCCGGCATCATGCCCGTGCATGTGGCATGGCCACTGGATGATCCAAACTATTGTAAAAATTGATTAGCTAGTGGTACAAAAAGATATAATAACACCTATAGTTATTATGATTCAAAAGTTTTACATAAGAAACATAAAACACGGGTATGTGAGTAGTCATCTTGATGTATTGTTAATTTTTTGGACGTCCATTGACCAATTTGCATTGTTAAGAACATCATCTATATCTATACTTATACTAATTAGGCACTCCCTATAAAATCACACGTCAATTAGAATTTATGAGTCATTAATCTGGTGGGACCGAGTTATTACGGTGTAGATCAATCCTAGAATTTTTCATGTTAATTATAATTTTTCCACGTTAATTAGGAATTGTCCCAATCTCTCACGGCTCTCTCCTTCCTCAAAACAAATCTCACGTTCTCAGAAAGGATATGCAGAGGCGGTCCTCTCACAATATCTTTTCTAGGTCGGCAAAAGAAAAAGATGTGATCTCACGAACGATAGGCAGAAGAAAGCTCGATGAGCAGACATGTTGATAGGTGAAGTGTTGCCTCACGAGGTGAACTACGGAGGATCATCGGCTAATCATCCATACGTCAAGATGTTGGATATGCTGGCCAGGAAATACTCATCGATGGGAATTCCATGATTACTTTTCAAAGGAGCTTCCCGTACTTGCCTCCACAGGAGGATAAAGTAAGGTAATTGAATCAAGTGGATTTGATCTGCTATACACGCAATACAAGGGAATTCCTCCTTGACTTCTTCCCTGAGCACTCATATGGCAGATTAGATTGGGGAGCCTAGGGCAGAATCGTAGGCCCTAGCGGCAGGCTTTTGAGACTGAGATGAAGGCATAGGTAAGGCCTGCATGATGAGAGTACACTAGTAAAAAACAGGGTATTGGTTCGGGCTGGGCCAGCATATTAGTCCCGGTTCAGTCACGAACCGGGGAAAAAGGGGGCAACGGTCCCGTTTCGTGAGGCCAGGGGGCCGGACGGGCCACGTGGGGCATTGGTTTCGGTTCGTCTGGAACCTTTGGTCCCGGTTATAGACACGAACCGGGACCAACGTGCCTCACTCTTGGCCCACAACCATTGGTCCCAGTTCGTGGCGGGATCCGGGACCAAAGGGGGTCCTTTAGTCCCTGTTCCAGCCACGAACCGGGACCAATGAAATGCCTATATATACCCCCTCGCCAGCGAGCAGAGCACTCCACTCTACTCTGTTTTTTTGGCCGGCGAGGGGAGAGCTTTGTGGTGCTCTAGCTCACCTCCTATGCGCATGAGGTGTTTAATGAAATGCCTAAGCCAAACTTAAGCTTTCTCCTCTCGAAGCTCCTTGTCCAAACTCCATTTTCGTCAAGATTTGTCTAGGTTTGGCAGTCCGTCCTGTCCCGTCCCCGTCCTGAAACCGCCGTCGATCGCCCGCGCATGGTGAGCCTCTTGATCTTATCTTCTTACTAAAAGAAAATATACTTACTCGTCTGATTTTCTTACTTTTATTATTGTTCACTTCTCTATTCATGATATGTTGTAATGGTTTTTAATACACTTTATTATATAACGCACGCAGATGAACCGGCGATGGATGTACGGTGACTGACGCACCTTCGAGTATATTAAGGGCCTGCATAATTTTCTCGAAGCGGCTGCGGCAAACAAGTAGAATGGTTTTATGCCTTGTCCATGTACTGTCAGTGAGAATATGAAGTCTTTCTCCAACTCTAAAACCCTTCACTTCCACCTGCTTCAGAAGGGTTTTATGCCACACTATAATGTTTGGACCAAGCACGGAGAAATAGGGATTATGATGGAAGACAACGAAGAAGAAGAGGATGACGACAACTATCCTCCCCCTGAATACGGTGATGCTGCAATGGGGGAATCTGAAGATCAAGAGGAACCAGACGATGTGCCCGATAATGATCTTCGCCGGGTCATTGTTGATGCACAAAGAGAATGCAAAAGTGAAAGGGAGAAGTTGAAGTTCAATCGCATGTTAGAGGATCACAAAAAAGGGTTGTACCCAAATTGCGAAGATGACAACAAAAAACTCGGTACCACACTGGAATTGCTGCAATGGGAGGCAGACAATGGTGTATCTGACAAGGGATTTAGTTTGCTACTGAAAATAATGAAGAAGAAGCTTCCAAAGGATAACGAATTGCCCGACAGTACGTACACAACAAAGAAGGTTGTATGCCCTCTAGGATTGGAGGTGCAGAAGATACATGCATGCCCTAATTATTGCATCCTCTACCGCGGTGAGTACGAGGAACGGAACGCATGCCCGGTATGCGGTGCATTGCAGTATAAGATCAAAAGAGATGACCCTGGTGATGTTGAGGGCTATGCACTGGGAAGAGGGTTCCCGCCAAGGTGATGTGGTATGCTCCTATAATACCACGGTTGAAACGTCTGTTCAGAAACAAAAAGCATGCCGAGTTGATGCAATGGCACAAAAAAGACCGTAAGAAAGACGGGAAGTTGAGAGCACCCGCTGACGGGTCGTAGTGGAGAAAGATCGAGAGAAAGTGGAGCGACTTTAGAGGTGACCCGAGGAACGTATGGTTTGGTTTAAGTGCAGATGGTGTTAATCCTTTTGGGGAGCAGAGCAGCCAGCATAGCACATGGCCTGTGACTCTATGTATGTATAACCTTCCTCCTTGGTTGTGCATGAAGCGAAAGTTTATTATGATGACAATGCTCATCCAAGGCCCTAAGCAACCCGAAAATGACATTGATGTGTACCTAAGGCCATTAGTTGATAAACTTTTACAGGTATGGAATGGAAGAGGTGTACGTGTGTGGAATGAGAACGAACAGGAGGAATTTCACCTACATGCATTGCTTTTTGTAACCATCAACGATTGGCCTGCTCTCAGTAACCTTTCAGGACAGACAAACTAGGGATACCACGCATGCACACACTGTTTAGATGACACCGACAATATATATTTGGACAAATGCAGGAAGAATGTGTACTTGGGACATCGTCGATTTCTTCCGACCAACCATCAATGTCGAAAGAAAGGAAATCATTTCAAAGGTGAGGCAGATCACCGGAAGAAGCCCGCCCTCCGTACTAGTGATCACATACTTGATATGGACAATTATTTACAAATAATATTTGGAAAGGGTCCTCGCGGACTATCTGTTCCGAATGACGCTGACAAACGCGCACCCATGTGGAAGAAGAAATCTATATTTTGGGACCTACCCTATTGGAAAGACCTAGAGGTCCGCTCTGCAATCGACGTGATGCATGTGACGAAGAATCTTTGCGTGAATCTGTTAGGCTTCCTGGGAGTGTATGGGAAGACAAAAGATACACCGGAGGCACGGGAGGAATAGCAACGTGTGCATGAAAAAGACGGCATGCATCCAAAGCAGTATGAAGGTCCTGCCATCTATGCTCTTACCAAAGAAGAGAAGGAAATCTTCTTTGAATGCCTGCTCAGTATGAAGGTCCCGTCTGGCTTCTTGTCGAATATAAATAGAATAATAAATATGGGAGAGAAAAAGTTCCAGAACCTAAAGTCTCATGACTGCCACGTGATTATGACGCAACTGCTACCGGTTGCATTGAGGGGAGTTCTACCGGAAAACGTTCGATTAGCCATTGTGAAGCTATGTGCATTCCTCAATGCAATCTGTCTGAAGGTGATCGATCCAAAAATCCTGCCAAGGTTAAGGAGTGATTTGGTGCAATGACTTGTTAGTTTCAAGCTGGTGTTCCCACCGTCCTTCTTCAATATCATGACACACGTCCTAGTTCATCTAGTCGACGAGATTGTCATTCTGGGCCGTGTATTTCTACACAATATGTTCCCCTTTTAGAGGTTCATGGGAGTCTTAAAGAAATATGTTTGTAACCGCGCTAGGCCAGAAGCAAGGATCTCCATGGGCCATCAAATAGAGGATGTCATTGGGTTTTGTGTTGACTTCATTCCTCACCTTAAGAAGATTGGTGTCCCTCAATCGCGGTATGAGGGGAGACTGACTGGAAAAGGCACGCTAGGAGCAGACTCAATAATATGTAGGGACGAGCATTCTTGGTCTCAAGCACACCACACAGTTCTACAGAATTCCACCTTGGTGACCCCGTATGTCGATGAACACAAGAATATTCTGCGCTCCAAATACCCGGAGCAGTGTGACGACTGGATTACATATGAACACATCAGGACTTTCGGCAGTGGTTGCAAACACGTCTCATGGGTGACAACACTGTTTCTGATGAGCTGTACGCATTGGCCAGGGGACCATCTTCGACTGTATTGACTTGCAAAGGGTACGAGATAAATGGGAATACATTTTACACGATCGTCCAAGATGAAAAGAGCACAAACCAAAACAGCGGTGTCTGCTTTGATGCAGCAACCAAGAGGGGAAAGGACACATATTATGGTTACATAGTGGACATATGGGAACTTGACTATGGACATAATTTCAAGGTCCCTTTGTTTCAATGCAAATGGGTCAATCTGTCAAGAGGCGGGGTACAGGAAGACACACAGTACAGAATGACAACAATGGATTTGAACAATCTTGGGTACACAGACGAACCATTCGTCCTAGCCAATGATGTGGCGCAGATTTTCTATGTGAAGGACATGTCTACCATACCGAGAAAAAGAAAAGATACGGAAGTGAATACATCATACGATGAGCCAAACCGCCACATAGTTCTTTCAGAAAAAAGAGACATCGTGGGTTGGAGGGCAAGAGACACATGTCTGAAGATTATGAAAAGTTTCATGAAATTCCTCCCTTCAAAGTCAAGGCTGACCCAAGCACCCTGTTAAACGATGAAGATTATCCATGGTTACAGCGCAATAAGCAAAGGACACCAGCGAAAAAAAAGTGAAGACTTTCTCTCCACAACTATATCATTGCAGTGACATGTGAAGAAATGAAATCCCTTTGTAACAGATGAGTTTTCGTCCGAAACCCTAATACTTCGAAAAAGATTTTCCGTTTTGTATACGAAGTGCATCCAGTTTTTGCCGTAATCCTCTCAACTTTTTATTACATGCTATGTGGGTGAAATTACGCATGATACCATGCCAACTTTCAACCTTTTCAGAGTTCATTTGAAGTGTTTTCAATTTCAGGGTCATTTAGCTCAAAAAAATCTATATGTGCATGAAATATACCAAATGAAGTCAGAAAGGGTTGAAAATTGATGATGTGGATTTGAATGGTGCATTTTGAACACACAAAAAGTATGGAGTTCAAATAAGTTTGAAAAATGAAATCCCTTTGTAACAGATGAGTTTTCATCCGAAACCGTGATACTTCGAAAGAGATTGTCCATTTTGTACACGAAGTGCATCCAGTTTTTTCCGTAACCATCTCAACTTTTTAGCACATGCTATGTGCGTGAAATGATGATACCATGCCAACTTTCAACCATTTCAGAGTTCATTTGAAGTGCTTTTCAATTTCAAGGTTATTTAGCTCAAAAAATCAGTATGTGCATGAAAAATACCAAATGAAGTCAGAAAGAATTGAAAATTGATGATTTAGCTTTGAATGGTGTATTTTGAACACACAAAAAGTATGGAGTTCAAATAAGTTCAAAAAATGAAATCCCTTTGTAACAGATGAGTCGTGATGAGATCGCAGGATGCTTGGCGATTTGGATCGCGAAGACGTTCGACTACACCAACCGCGTTTATTAACGCTTCCTGCTTAGCGATCTACAAGGGTATGTAGATCCACTGTCCGTCTCGTAGATGCTCATCACCATGGATAGATCTTCTGTGTGCGTAGGATTTTTTTTCCCATGCAACGTTCCCCAATAGTGGTATCAGAGCTAGGTCTATGTGTAGATGAGATCTCGAGTAGAACACAAAGAGTTTGTCGGCGTTGATGCTTAGATTGCTTCCTCCCTCGGTCGTGTTTTGGTTCAGAGGTATTGTGGGATGAAGTGGCCCGGACCAACCTTACTCATATGCTTATGAGAGACCGGTTCCATCGACTGATGTGTAACCTCGTTGCACAAAGATAGCTGGCGGGTGTATGTTTCTCCAACTTTAGTTGGATCGGATTCGACAAAGGCGGTCCTTGAGAAGGTTGAAAAGCAACTTATGTATCACAGTTGTGGTTTTTGCGTAGGTGAGAATTGTTCTTGCTAGATATCCGTAGCAGCCACGTAAACCATGCAACAATAATTAGAGGACGTCTAACTTGTTTTTGCAGGGTATGTTGTGATGTGATATGGCCAATTACATGATGAGATATATGTGATGTATGAGATGATCATGTTTTGTATAGAATATCACGACTTGCATGTCGATGAGTACGGCAACCGGCAGGAGCCATAGGGTTGTCTTTAATTATTGTATGACCTGCATGTCAATCATTAAGTGGTATGTAATGCTTTACTTTTTGCTAAACGGTAGAAATAGTAGTAGAAGCATGGTGGGCGCGACAACCCCGATGGCAACACATTGATGGAGATCATGGTGTCATGCCGGTGAAGATCGACATCATGCCGGTGCTTTCAAAATGGAGATCAAAAGCACAAGTTCATGGCCATATTATGTCACTTATGATTTGCATGTGATGTTAATCCTTTTATGCACCTTGTTTTTCTTAGGACGACGGTAGCATTATAAGGTGATCCCTCACTTAATTTCAAGATAAATTGTGTTCTCCCCGAGTGTGCATCGTTGCGAAAGTTCGTCGTGTCGAGACACCACGTGATGATCGGGTGTGATAGACTCTACGTTCACATATAACGGGTGCAAGCCAGTGTTGCACATGCAAAACACTCAGGTTAATTTGACGAGCCTAGCATGTACAGACATGGCCTCGAAACACAAGAGACCGAAAGGTCGAACATGAGTCATATAGTAGATATGATCAACATGATGATGTTCACCATTGAAACCACCTCAACACACGTGATGATCGGACTTGAGTTGGTGAATTTGGATCATGTATCACTCGAATGACCGGAGGGATGTCAATTTGAGTGGGAGTTCTTCAGTAATATGATTAACTGAACTCATTATCATGAACATAGTCAGTAGTGTCTTTGCAAATTATGTTGTGGATTACTTGCTCGCGCTATAGCTCCCTTGAATTTTTATATGTTCCTAGAGAAATAGAGTTGAAAGATGATGGTAGCAATATTGCGGACTGGGTCCATGATCTGAGGATTGTCCTCATTGCTGCACAGAAGGCTTATTTCCTTAATGCACCGCTCGGTGCGCCAACCGCTCTAGCGTCGTCTGTAGACGTTGTGAACATCTGACATGCACGTTCTGATGACTACTTGATAGTTTAGTGCGTCATGCATTACGGCTTAGAATTGAGGCTCCGAAAGGTTTTGAACGTCACAGAACATATGAGATGTTCTAAGAGCTGAAATTAGGATCTCAGGCTCGTGCCCGTGTTGCGAGATATGAGATCTCCAACAAGATACTTTGCCTGCAAGATGAAAGAGAGTAGATCAATCTTTGAGCATGTGCTCAGAATGTCTGGGTGATTCAATCGCTTGAATCGAGTGGGAGTTGATCTTCCAGATAAGATAGTGATTGATATAGTTCTCCAAGTCACTATCACTAAGCTACTAGAACTTGGTGATGAACTATAAAATGCTAGGGATAGAAATAATGATCCCTGAGCTGTTCGCGATGTTTGACACCACGAAGGTAGAAATCAAGAAGGAGCATCAAGTGTTGATGGTTAGTCAAACCACTAGTTTCGAGAAGGGCAAGAGCAAGGAGGGAAACTTCATGGATAGCAAGTCAGTTGCTGCTCCAATGAAGCAACCCAAAGTTGAACCCAAACCCGAGACTAAGTGCTTCGATTATGAGGAGAGCGGTCGCTAAAGCGGAACAACCCTAGATACTTGGTAGATAAGAAGGCTGGCAACGTTGACAGAAGTATATTTGATATACGTGTTAATGATGTGTACCTTCCGAGTACTCCTAGTAGCACCTGGGTATTGGATACCAGTTCGGTTGCTAAGTGTTAGTAACTCGAAATAAAAGCTACGGAATAAACGGAGAACTAGCTAAGGGTGAGGTGATGATGTGTGTTGGAAATGTTTCCAAGGTTGATGTGATCAACATCGCACGCTCTCTCTACCTTCGGGATTAGTGACGAACCTAAATAAATGTTATTTGGTGTTTTGTGTTGAGCATGACCGTGATTAGATCGTGTTTATTGCAACATGATTATTCATTTAAGTTAGAGAATAATGGTTATTCTGTTTACATGAATGATACCTTCAATGGTCATGCACCCAGTGAGAATGGTTTGTTGAATCTTGATCGTAGTAATACACATGATCATAACATTGATGCCAAAAGATACAAAGTTAATAATTATAGTACCACATACTTGTGGCACTCCCGCTAAATGTCATATTGGTATAAAGCGCATGAAGAAACTCCATGCTTATGGATCTTTGGACTTATTCGAATTTGAATCGGTTAAGACATGCGAACCATGCCTCTTGGGCAAGATGACTAAGGACCACGTTTTCCAGATGGATGGAGCGGGCAAGTGATTTATTGGAAATGATACATGTTGATGTATGCAATCCAATGAGTCTTGTAGCGTGCGGTGGATATCGTTATTTTTTTACCTTCACTGATGATTTGAGTAGATATAGTATATATTACTTAATGAAACACAAGTCTGAATCGTTTGAAAGGTTCAAGCAAATTCAGAGTGAAGTTTAGGATCATCGTGACAAGAAGATAAAAATGTCTGCGATATGATCGTGGAGGTCAATATCTGAGTTATGAGTTTGGCATACATCTTTAGACAATGTGAAAGTTGTTTCACAACTCACGCCACCTGGAACACCATAGCGTGATGGTGTGTCTGAATGTCATAGTCGTACTCTATTGGATATGGTGCGTGCTATGATGTCTCTTATCGTTTTGCTACTATAATTTTGGGGTTATGCATTAGAGACAACTACATTCACTTTAAATAGGGCACCATCTAAATCCGTTGAGATGACACCATGTGAATTAGGGTTTGATATCAAACCCAAGTTGTCATTTCTTAATGTTTGGGGTTGCGACACTTGTGTGGAAAATGTTTTCACCGAATGAGTTCAAACCCAAAGTGGACAAATGCATATTCATAGAATACCCTAAGAACAGTTGGGTGAACCTTCTATCTCAGATCCAAGCATAAAATGTTTGTTGCTAAAACTGGGTCCTTTCTCGAGAAAGAGTTTCTCTTGAAAGAATTGAGTGGGAGGAAGATAGAACTTGATGAGGTTGTTGAACCTTTGTTCAACCAGAGAGTAGCACAGCGCAGGAAGATGTTTCTGTGAAGCCTACGTTAGTTGAAGAGGTTAATGATGATGATCATGAAGCTTCGGATCAAGTTACTATCAAACCGCGTGGGTTGACAAGGATGTGTACTGCTCCTGAGCGGTATGACAACCCTGTCTTGGAGGTCATGTTGTTGGACAACGATGAACCTACGAGCTGTGAAGAAGCGATGATGGCCCGGATTCCGACAAATGGTTAGAGGCCATGAAATCCGAGAAAGGATCCATGTATGAAAACCAAGTATAGACTTTGGTAGACTTGATCGTTGGACGGTAGGTCATAGAGTACAAATGGACCTTTGAGATGATGACAGACGCTGATGGTAAATGTCACCATTTATAGAGCTCGACTTGTCGCAAAGAAGTTTCCGACAAGTTCAAGGAGTTGACTGTGATGAGACTTTCTCACTCGTAGCGATGCTAAAGTCTATTGGAATTATGTTAGCAGTTGCTACATTTTTTCAATTATGAAATCTAGCAGATGGATGTCAAAACATCGTTTCCTTTCTTGAGGAAAGGTTGTATGAGATACAACTAGAAGGTTTTGTCAGTCCTAAGGATGCTAAAAGGTGTGCAAGCTTCAGTGATCCTTCTATGAAATGAAGCAAGCATCTCGGAGTTGGAATATACACTTTGATGAGGTGATCAAAGTTTTTGAGTCTATACAAAGTTTATGAGCAACTTGTATTTACAATAAAATGAGTGGGAGCACTATAGAGTTTCTGGTAAGCATATGTGGTTGAGATTTTGTTAATCGGAAATGATGTAGAATTTCTAGAAAGCATAAACGGTTGTTTGAAAAGAGTTTTTCAAGGAAGACCTCGATAAAGCTACCTAATTGTTCAGCATCAAGATCTATAGAGATAGATCAAGATGCTTGATGAGACTTTCAATGAGTACATACCTTGACAAGATTTTGAAAGAGTTCAAAATGGATCAGTCAGAGAAAGAGTTCTCGCCTGATTTGTAAGGTGTGAAGTTGAGTGAGACTCAAAGCCTGACAATGGTAGAAGAAAGAGAAAGGACGAATGTCGTCCCCTATGCCTTAGCCATAGGCTCTATATTATGTCATGTTGTGTACCGCACCTGGTGTGTGCCTTGCCATGAGTCTGTCAAAGGGTACAAAAGTGATCCAGGAGTGGATCACTGGACAGCGGTCAGGATTATCCTTAGTAACTAGAGGGCTAAGGAAATATTTCTCGATTATGAAGGTAACTAAAGGGTTACGTCGATACAAACTTTAACACCAATCCGGATGAATCTGAGTAGCAATCCGGATACATATAGTGGAGCAGACATTTGGAATAGCTCCAAGTGGAGCGTGGTAGCAGTGTCTACAGTATGACATAGAGATTTGCAAAGTACACACGGATCTGAATGTCGCAGATTCGTTGACTAAAAGACCTTTCTCACATGCAAAGCATGATCGTGCCCCAAAACTCATTTGGTGTTAGATTCATCAAAATGCGAATCACATGGTGATGTGAACTAGATTATTGACTCTAGTGCAAGTGGGATACTGTTGGAAATATGCCCTAGAGGTAATAATAAATTGGTTATTATCATATTTCCTTGTTCATGATAATCGTTTATTATCCATGCTATAATTGTATTAGTCGGAAACTCAGATACATGTGTGGATACATAGACAACACCATGTCCCTAGTATGCCTCTAATAGACTAGCTCGTTGATCAAAGATGGCTATGGTTTCCTAGTCATGGACATGAGATGTCATTTGATAACGGGATCACATCATTAGGAGAATGATGTGATGGGAAAGAACCAAACTACAAACATAGCATATGATCGTGTCAGTTTATTGCTACTGTTTTCAGCATGTCAAGTATTTGTTCCTATGACCATGAGATCATGCAACTCACTGACACCGGAGGAGTGCCTTGTGTGTATCAAATGTCGCAACATAACTGGGTGACTATAAAGGTGCTCTACAGGTATCTCCGAGGATGTCTATCGGGTTGGCATGAATCAAGACTGGGATTTGTTACTCCATGTAACGAAAAGGTATCTCAGGGCCCATTCGGTAATACAACATGACAATAAGCCTTGCAAGCAATTCTAAGTGTTAGCCACGAGATCTTGTATTACGGAACGAGTAAAGAGACTTGCTGGTAACGAGGTTGAACTAGGTATGGAGATGCCGATGATCAAATCTCGGGCAAGTAACATACCGAAAAACAAGGGAACATCATACGGGATTAACTGAATCCTTGACATAGAGGTTCGACCGATAAAGATCTTCGTAGAATATGTAGGAACCAATATGGGCAACCAGGTCCCGCTATTGGTTATTGACCGTAGAGGTGTGTCGGTCATGTCTACATAGTTCTCGAACCCGCAGGGTCTGCACACTTAAGGTCCGGTGACGTTTTGGTAGTATAGAGTTATGTATGATGGTGACCTAAGGTTGTTCGGAGTCCCAGATGATATCCCGGATGTCACGATGAGCTCCGGAATGGTCCGTAGGTAAAGATTGATATATAGGAAGTCCTGTTTTGGTCGCCGGAAAAGTTTCGGGCTCATCGGTAGTGTACCGGGAGTGCCGGTAGTGTACCAGGGGACCATCGGGAGAGGTATTTCGACCCAAGAGGCTACATGGGCTGTAGGAGGAGGTAAACCAGCCCCTGGTGGGCTGGTCGAAGCCTCCTCTAAGGACCCATGCAACTGGAGTGGTTTGAGAAGGAAAAAAATCCAAAGGTGGAGAGGTGGAAAGAGTTTCCAAGTGGAAAGGAGGAATCCTACTCCTAATAGGACTGGAGTAGGACTCCTCCACCTCCAATTTCAACCAAACCTTGAGGGTTTGAGGCTGCCTCCTCCCCTCCCTCCCTCCTATATATACTAGAGGATTTAGAGGAAAAAGCTAACCCTAATAGCCACATGCTACCTCTCCTCTAGATCGTAGTTTCTCCTCTAGATCGGTTTTTAGCGGTGCTTAGGCAAAGCGTTGCTGGAATTCCTCCACCACCATCGCCGCAATGCCATCGCGCTGCCGGAGAACTTGTCTACCTCTCCGCTCCCTCTTGCTGGATCAAGAAGGCGGAGATCGTCATCGAGCTATACGTGTGCTGAACGTGGAGATGTCGTCTGTTCGGTGCTAGATCGGAAGGACCATGATCAAGATTGCGAGACGGATCGTGATGAGATCGCGGGACGGATCGTGATGAGTTCGTGGGACAGATCGTAATTGGTTCGCGGGACGGATCGTGATGAGATCGCGGGATGCTCGGCGATTTGGATCGCGAAGACGTTCAACTACACCAACCATATTTCTTAACGCTTCCCGCTTAGCGATCTACAAGGGTATGTAGATCCACTCTCCGTCTCGTAGATGCTCATCATCATGGATAGATCTTGCATGTGCGTAGGAAATTTTTTGGTTTCCTATACAATGTTCCCCAACACATAGAACATCTGTTCTACAAAACACAAATTGAAAAGAAGGTACAATACAATAGTTGTGCTATACAGATACTGGTCTTTGTTTCGACCTCAAAGTTACTTGCAGGGGGTGGTTTTCACATGTAAAGGAATGAACCTTACTAGTTTTCTTTTCTCTTAGAGGATAAAAACTTACCCAAATGATAAGTGACACAAGTGTGACACGAAACACTTCAGCCCTGAGGTTTTTTACAACTCAAGTTGCCATCCAAAAAAGAAAACCCAAAACATAAAACTTTCCATAAAAAAGAAGTTGTCATCCTGACGTCATTAAACTTTCCATAAAAATGTTCACAGTTGCCATGTGTTATTGCCACACAAGTGGCACTTATTAGGGCCCAACCTTACTGGCCGGGTTTTATTTTTGATCAACTTTGTACTAACAAATAAAATTATATATTTTTTGTTTCTTTATTCTTCATTAAGAAATCATAGTTTATTCCGGGTAAATATGCAAATCTATGTAGTTCTTGAAAAGTGTTCATTTGCTATTAATTACACCAGAAACATATTTCGAATAGAAAAATATTTTTAGTTAAATAATACATATTTTTCAAAGACATGTGAATAGTTTTAAATACATGCTCAAAATTTTGATGAAATACGCGATTATTTTTTTGAAATACATGATGAACATGAAAAAATGATTCAGAACAATTATGCACAATGAACATTTTAAAAAAACAAATGAATATTTTTTTCATACTCACGATGAAGGAAAATATGTAAGAACTGAAAAAAAGAGAAGAAAAGGAAATGAATACTAAACTGAACGAAACTAAAAACATGAATAAAGAATTGTAAAAGGAAAACAAAAGCCGAAGGAAAAAAATAGTAACAGTCAAATGGGAAATCTATAAACAAAAAGGAAAAAACTGAGAAAAGGTAATAAAGGAGTAGAAACAGAAAGCTACAAAAAAAAGGATGAAAATAACCGAACAAGCTACAAAGAAAAAAACACGTGTAATACAAAAAAACAAGACCCTGAAAAAACCAAGGAAACCTTAATAGTAACCGAATCATGGTCACTGCTTTGTTACGCTTAGTACGCATACCTCCTATGTCGCGCGTGAGGCCCTGGCGAATATGCCAGCACGCACCCCCTCCCCTCCCGCGCCCCCCGTTAATCCGGCCCATAAATGATGTTGGGTGACCTAGTTTTGTATTCTGTTTTTTGTTTCTTTTTTTCTCTTTTTTCTTCTATAAATAATTCGGTATTTTAAAAAGGTTCAAAATTTAAGGGGAAAATGTTTTATTTGGAAATGTTCCAGATACCATAAAGTGTTTCTGGTTTAAAAACTGTTCATGGTTTTGAAAACAAATATTAGAGCAATGGGGCGAGTCCAAGGCCTCGGTTCGCTCCCGGATGACACTATCGGCCCTTGTGTTTATGATGCAGGCCGACTGAGTGAACAGACGGACCACCGGCGGCCATGTTGATGCGTGTACAATTTCTTAGCTAGTGGTACAAAAGTGAAGTAGTAGCAACTATAGTTATGATGAGCAGTTGGTTGATGGAGCTGTTTGTTTTTGTTGCTAAATAGTCTATTCCTAAATAGCTACAACCCACTAGCTATTTTTCCTAGATATGGAACTATAACACATGACCAAATCATGCATGTAAGTCATAACTCATATTGTTTTTGCATTACTTTATGCATGCAAGCAACACAATATCAATTGATGCATATTACTCATAAGTTATGTTTTTTGCATTAGATTTCGTATTGACAATATATGTGTAGGTCGCTTGCACCATACATATATACTTTACATTCACATTTTTCTAGAAATAGCATTTTCAACTGAAATTCATTTTTTCTCTTTTATACCCTTTGTATTTTTTTATTTTTAGGCTTATGTTCGCTTCCCATAAGTTGTAACTGTTGTTTAGCAACTTTTATGCATTCTTTTAGCAAGTTTCCCGCAGCAATGCGCCGACGCATCATCTAGAAATTTTAAAAAGCTATCTAATTGAGTGGGTCACTGATTAAAGGGGGTACTAATCCATTAGCAGGACCAGTATCATTATCTTCTCATTATGTGCTAACTCCACTAATTAGGGTATGATGGCAACATATAGTACAACTTATTCTTTGATTAGACTAAATGATGCATGATTTCAAAACTTGAACATAGAAGTTAAGCATTGTTCTTGCGAAAAGCATGACTAAACCTACAAATATTATGTGTTTAAACAATCAAATTGAGAGGACTAGAAATATATGGATGCCGATAACTACCAAATGTTTGTTCTTTTACCACGGCAAATCAAACTTTTTTTGTGGCAATTTATATTTGGTGAGGATGGCAAGTTTAGTCAGCAAGACATGGCAAACCCGTTAAAGTTTATTTTTTGCCAGAAAAATTGTTGTGTTTGCCAACTAAACTTGCCATCCTCAGAGCACTCAACCCTAGACAAATCCACCTCCTCCTCTCCGCGCCGCCTGCCCGCACCCATTCACCTCTCTCCCGCTCTGTCGCTCTTCCCATGACATCTGGCTTCTCCATGGACCGACAAATGAAGACGTCGCCGCTTCCAGATCAAGGAGCAGATCCGGGTGAGGCGTGCCACCCGCATCGCAGTCGTCCTGACTCTAGATTCTCCAGAGCCGAAGGAGAAGCAACTTCCGGTTTCAATGGAGGAGGAGGAGGAGCTGGCTCCGGCTCTAGCTCCAGGTTTCATCATGGAGGGCAGCAGGCCATCCTAGAGTCTGTCCACGATGAGACCTATGTGGAGACCAACTAGCAGTTCAATCGGCAGGAGCAGCTAGCGACCGACACGCTTTTCACCAAACTCGACGAGGAGGCGGCGCCAGATCCGGAGTCACCGAAGAAGCCAGAGTTGCGTCTGCCTCCCATGTATCTGAATCCCGAAATGCAGATAGTAGACATCTCCCACGACAATGGGTAGCCTATGACAGATTTAGTTGATCTGCATCGTACGTAGATGTTTTATTTGCATGGTTTTAAGATTTCATATTTGGAAATTCGGATGCACAGAGATATATTTGAGCGTGACCGGTCAATGTCCTTAGACGTGCCTGGGTGTGTCCGCAGGCGTTTGAGGGCTAGATTTGCCGTATGGATGTAGATGCTCTCACGTCAACTAAAAATTGCTATAAAAATGTTATTTGCCACAATAAATAATATAAAGTTTGGATTTTATCATTTTTGTGATATATTGCTGGAAACCAAACAATATAATGGCTTTACTTAGTGGACCTTTTTTCATAACAGGACAAAACTGTATTGCTACTTGTTTATTATTGATCAGTTTTGTACTAACAAATAAAATTCATTTAGCAGGTAGGTGCATCATCGTGATGCACGGGCAAAACATTAATAAAATATTGTCTTTCCTGAAAGAAAAGGCAAGTAAATCCATCGCTCGTTTTAAGCTCTCATAGCCTTCGACCCACCCAAGGACATAGCTCATAACCAAGAGATTTAGAGGCGCCATTGATCTGTCGAAGCACTAGTGAGTTAATGCCACTGCCTATCTCGAAAGGCTCTTATAAAGAGAAAGGCTTCCATGAGCAAAAGATGAATAGCTTACTCACCATTAGATTTCTATAGAAGCATTGTACAAACCCATTTTGTGTGTTTTTGATGTGCCCTAGATACTACGTATTTAAATTTCATGGGTATAGGCATAGAAGGTACCGGGAACTAGAATACAACATGAACTCCCGGACTAACATGAGTGTTGCAGTTGGGCATGAGTTGATGTCAGTGGAGTACGCTGTGATGACGACACTGAATCACTTGGGGCGGTGGCAGATGGTGGACACGTTGTGCAAGAACGTGAAGCAATTCTTGGGTAATGGGTAGTGCTAATGTATCGCGAGCGATGTGGCAGGCATCCGCATGTGAGTAGTAGGGTGAGTCGAAGGTCCCCCGCTCCACGCAGTACCACGCAAACAACATCATGCCCGTGAATGTGGCTAGTGGTACAAAAAGAAATAATAGCACATGTAATTACGACTAGAAAGTTTTACGCAAGGAACACATCGCACGGGTATGTGAGTAGTCGTCTTGATGCATTGTTCAATTTGCACTTGTTAAGAAAGTCAAAGATGACAAAATCATTTAAAAAAGAAAAAATGGGGTCATCACATATCCATTTTACAAGACACAAATTGATCTTGCTTTTGACCTCAAAGTTACTTCCAGGGATGGTGATCACACCAGAAAGAAAAGAAAAGAACATAACATAGTATTCATTTAATTAGTGGGTATGCCATTCACATCGATAGCGATGAACATACATGTTACATGTAGTGAATCTTTTAATCCTCGTCTCTTCGATGCACATACTAACCATGTTGTGCTTAATTCTAGCTTTTGGCTATAGCTTCATA
Organism: Hordeum marinum; assembly: GCA_022496015.1. Taxonomy (NCBI): domain Eukaryota; kingdom Viridiplantae; phylum Streptophyta; class Magnoliopsida; order Poales; family Poaceae; genus Hordeum; species Hordeum marinum. The sequence continues at coordinate 516,120,301 of CM039676.1, read as the reverse complement.
CCATTATTTTCTAAGAGAGTGCCAAATATCAATTCATTATAGTTGCTTCCTAATTTTTCCTTCAATTTTATGATTCAGCATGTGTAATTTTAACTATTTGTGTAGTTCGAACTTAATTTTTTTAATTCCAAGTTCAAAAACAAAAATTCATGCATAGAGAATATTGGCATATCTACAGTGTCGTATGGCATCCTATCACACTGTTTCTTGGGTTTTCAAGGCAGAAACCATGGTAAAGAATTGCGCTCATTTTATTTTTGAAGTTTGACTTCTTATTATAATTAAAATGAAATAGCGGGAAATCCTTCTCTTCATAAACTTCAGTAAGAATCTTCATTTTCCTTTTACATACAAGAATCAGATGCGATTATAAATCGCTTAATGTGATATGTAACCGGTCGCTCGCACATCGACAACCTCGGATGCGATGTGTCATGTAAACAAAGCACATGGGATCCTGGTTGGCCGACGATAGCGAGCAATGTTGGAGCGTGTGTTCATCTCTTTGAAAAAGCTAGACGTGTTCAACATCGATGGAACTGGATTGAAACAAAACTTTTTTCCTACTTTAGCAACGAACGACTCATTGTTGTTTCTTATACGTGTATGTCTATATGTTTTTCCTAATTAAAAATAATAGTCTACTTTGGGAAAATATTTTAAAAAATTATGTATTTCTTGGAAAGTGTTCACCTGCTATTAATTACACCCTAAATATTTTCTAAAACCAAATTAACAAATTTAATATTCGAATAAAAAATATTTTATACATGATGAACATTTTTCAAATACAGGATGCATACTTTTGAGATACATTATTAACACATATTATGTATGCTGAACATTTTCAAAAACACGGTCAATATTGTTTACTTACACGATAAATATTTGTAAATACATGATGGACATTTTTAATACAAGATATAAGTTTTCAAACACTGTTTTTCTAACAAAATATAAAAACAAATAATACGAAATGCACACTATTTAATACAATTTGAATAGTAGTTCAATAAAAGCTGAATGTTTTTTGAAATTACATGATGAAATTTTTGAAGGACATGTGAATAGTTTCAAAATATGCCAACCATTTTGATGAAACATTCAAAGAACAGACTGAAATTGATGATGAACATTAAGGTATGATAAAAACAATATATGGATGGTGGAAATTTGTCGAAAACCAATGCATATTTTTTATTCACGATAAAGAAAAAGATATAGGAATTCAAGAAAACCAAAAACATGAACAAATAAGTTAAAAAGGAAATCAAAAGTCGAACGGAAAAATAGCAATAATCCAATGGAAAACCTATAAATAAGTAATTAAGAAATCTGAAAAAATAAAAATAAAAATGTGAAACAAAAAAGGTGATACACATGAAACAAAAAGGGGAAACAGAAAGCAAAGAAGCACATAGAAACAAAAAAAAGGTCATAAAAATAAAAAGGAAGAAATGTGAAAAAGTAAAAAAAAAAATGTGAAACAAAGAAGAAACAGAAAGCAAAGAAGTACATAGAAATAAAACTAAAAAAGGTGAAACAAATGGAAAAGCTAAAAACAAAAAATCACGTGTGATACACCAAAAACAAAACACCGAAAAAAAATGTCACTGAAAAAAAATACAAGAATACCTTAACATTAGCCAAATCAGGGGCACAATTTTGTCACGCTTAGTGGTCGACCGACCTTGCCAAACGGGTTGTGCAGTGAACCAGCCGAGTAGCGTTAGTTTGGTTCATATTTTGACATATTTAAAATAAATTGTAAATACATATCTTAAAAACTTAATTTTGTTCAATTTTTAGAAGTGGCATCATATGCAGTTAAAAGAATCTCTTCACAAACATTTATGTAAGGTTGCTAGAGTTCTAAAATGTTTACTAAATGTTCACACACTTGTCCATATATTATTGACATTTAAAAAATTAACAATAAAAAATTTGTCAATACCAATCAAATCAAATGTTTCTGACATATAAAAAATATCCATATGTTGAGGAAAAATGTTCGCAACATATTTAAAAACTGCTTATACAATCCAAAAATATTCACACGATTAAAAATATATATTTCATACCCCTTTCAACAAAAAAATTTGGATATTTTTTGTAAAAAGTTTTTGATTACTGATCCTCAAACAGTGCTTTGGAATCAGCTTGAAGTCCATCCATGCATGAATTCTGTAGTTAATCGTTCATGTTTGGGGCTCCGTTAGTAAATCAAATACTTTGTATAGTTAGTAAATCAGCAGCAGCAACAGTTAATAAATTATCAGCATATCCTAAAAGCTTTGGACTGTCACGTGATTGTTTCGTGAGTGGTACAAGTGTAGAACAACCACAGCTAGAGTCGTTTTTTTTTATACACACAAACATGTGCTAGCTTGCAAATTAGGAGTGTACATTCTCTGAGCCTAGCTCTTATATGCTTCTCTGTTTGATACTTTAATTAGGAGTGTTCCCTTTCTGTGCAAATTATGGAAGCCTTAAATTATGTGGTATATTAGGCATTTTATGCAAAATATAGCATGTTCTAACATTTTATGCAGAAAGGCCACAGTAAATCTTGTTCCATTATCGCATTTGTATATGACCTGCAAAAAACCTATAATATTGATAGATTTAAGCTCCAGATTTTGGAGAATCATCGCATTTCCGTATGGTTATCACTTTGGATTATTGTTACCTAATCTTATCTAATAAGTTTAGCAAGATCTCGGTATTCTCTCTTTTTTATTTATTTCCCAAATTCTAAAGATGGTCTAATATGACATGTTGAGCTTTAATAGGAACTTCATAAGCAGGACCACAAGTTATATGATATCATAGTATTTTTACACCAGTGTTTATTGCTGTGTTTTCTTTCGCATTGTGACTATTTTCCTACTAGGTATTGCCATACGTTGGTGAGGTTCCACGTCAGAGCATGCCACCAAAGAGATTGGCTTTTCATGATAATTTAGTTTTCACGGTAGTCTCTTAGGTTATGTCTTTAGAAACACTTGATTCAGGTTTTTTTCTAGCCGGACTAAGTTTTAGATTGCAATGCACAGTCATATGTGTTAGTATATACTCCCTCCGTCTTGTAATGATCTTATACTAGCATGGAAGAAGCGCGGCGCACACCGCGCCCGTGACCAACTCCGTCTGTATTTTGCCGAAATAAGTCAGAAAACAACATGTATTACACGAGAAAATAAAATGAAAAGAAGAATAGAAATTCTATTTTTACCTTATGATCTATGTAGGCACGTAAGAAACATTAAATTATTTATCAAATTAAGTAAACCGGCTGGCCTATTGATATATTTTTTGCCTTTCGTAAGTAAAACAAAACTGATGAGCACCATAGATAATGGCAAGAACATGGCTATTCTTCTTGCATAGGTAAATGCACCGAGGGAGAGGAAGTCTCACTTTTGGTAGGGATTGTCTTGGTATGTTTTCTTGATTACTGTTTACATGAATGCATAATGCTGATTTACTGTTTTTATTGTTCCAGTTTATTTGGGTGTATTGTTCTTGGTTATAATTCAGTTGTTATTTCAATGTATGGTTCAGGTGAGTTGATGTTTTCTGTTTATTCATGTGTTTTTCCATTTCATTGGTTTTAATGTTCTGGGTTAGTCGGGTTTATTGTTTTGGTTTACTATTCTAGGTAGTGTTTAGGTAATTGTTGGTGCACTATTCACCGATCTTGGTGTAAAAAATAGTAATTGGTCAATAACTTAAACTTATTTTCCCCACGGGTTATTGCTCATTCAAATATATTGTTCCAGTCTATTATTTTGTGCCTTGACAACACCATCAGAACACCATCACCGGAAAGGTACGGGAAACGATTGACGCGACTTTGCAGCGATACACCGGTGGAGAAATGATGTGTGGAAAAATTCTAAAGCTTCACTCTCCATATATGGACGTGAGGGTGGATGGGGGGGGGAGAAATGATGTGCAGGAAAAATGTGTATTTTTTTTCTGGATCATTGCTCTCAAAAGGTGTTGTTCACTGGTGGGTGTTGTTCATACATGCGTAAAAAATCATTCGAGTGTATTATTTTTATTATTTCGGTTTATTCGAGTGTATTATTCTCGGTTATAATTCAAGTACTGTATGGTCTTCTAGTTCAGGTGGAAAATGATGTGTAGAAAAATTATGAAGCTTAACTCTCCACATATGGATATAAGGGTGGAAGAGGGGGAGAGAAACGGTGCGTAAAAAATCATTTTTTTTCTAAACATGTATTTTTGTGGTTCACGTGGGGGTACTGTTCATACATATATATTGTTTATTAATAGTGTTCACTACTGTCCACTTAAATGAACAGTAGAAGTGAAAAAAGAGAGTCAAAAAACCAGAAAAAGTAAATGAACAGTAGAAGTGCAAAAAAAAGTCAAAAAACCAGAAAAATCGGAAGCTTGCTGGTTTAGTATATAGTATATATTTTTTTATGAAGGGAGTACTATATATACAGCCGACCCAACCGACCCAATCGACCTAGGAGATTAACTGTGCCTACTTGTATACGATGACTCACCCAGCGTATAGAGTGGAAAGTTCTGTGTAACCATACTAGTAGAGCACTGCCGTAGCTAGGATTTTCCCTAGACCCAGGCCAACCTTGTATGTACAGTACATCGCTTTTGCTACAGTTAACAAAAGAATGAAGGGTTGTTTGGTTCTATATCTAGTAATGCCACACTTTATCATACAATATTGTCACATTTATCTAAGGTTAATTCTTTAAAATAAAAATCACAGGTTGGCAAGGCTAAGAGAATCTTACCATACTTTTTAAGTGTATGTGATGACATCCTTCAAAACCAAAAACCCACCTAAGTTGATTAAATTTGTCTAACCTTAGATACGATAAACTTTAAAAAACTTATTCTCAAACCAAACAACCCCTGAGTTGCTACGCCCCGGGCCATGGTAATGGCAGCCCGGGCCTGTCTACGAGTACTAGTTAACCCCTAGTCACGTTACGGCCAAGTATTTGTCCTAGTCCTACTCAGCATGCAAACTAACTACTGGAAACCTAGCGCTAATGGCACGACACCACGTAGAGCTAGTTTAAACTAATTTGCTTATCTCAAACACTGTGTACTCTTTAACGGAACCATGTCAAGGCCTCATGGGAAGGGACAAAGTGGACAGCAAAGCGCATCAATATATAAGAATTGCACCATAAACGGTTCAGTTCAGTTTTCCGAAGAATTCGTGGCGAAGCTTTGCTATCTTGTTGGTTCTTCCCAGTTAATAGACTGTGAAGTATGGATGGCTTTGCTAAGGAAGGGGTCTATGCTATGCTACGATATTACCAGCTGATCCGCTGACTATCATTCATTCTACCTGTGTTGCAAATTTAAAGTATTAATTAAAAGGGAGGGAGGGTCAGTGGTGAAACAATACTGCTTGTAAGAGCTCTATTTCTGACTTTATTTCGAAAGATCCTAAAATGATATTTTAAAGTTTAAAAAAATCCGAGAAAAAAATCTGTGACAACTTATACATATTTGTAGTGGATCTGTAAAATTTTGTTCAAAAATGTTATTGCTTGCAAAGTGCACAAAAAAACAAAATCCCGACCCAACAACAACAAAAAACGGGCCCATTTTCATTTATGTATTTGGTTTTTATTTACATGCGACGTATTAAAGTATACTGTTATGAAATTTTCCTAAAATGTTATATATGTATTTGTATATGTATAAAAAGTTTCGTATTTTTTTGTGGTGCGGAAATATTTTCCCCCCTAAATTCCTCCATGGAGCCGGTACTCCATTTGCACATTTCGCTCCATTTCACAGTTTTCAAACTAAAAACACTCAAATATGTGCATATGCATACAACTCATGTAAGCGGTCCAAATTGATAGGAATCACTGGTCATCGGTGATCCAATGGCCAATATCACTGTGTTTTTCCTAACATCCGAGATGCTACCATGAAAAATTGTGTAGCCCTAATTTGCACTTCTGCAAATTAAGGACGTAAATTATTGGCTTGAATTAGTTTATTGCTAAATATTATATAACTGTATGTTAATTGGTCATTGGTCTTCTCGTATATTGTATGTTATCCTTTTATGGTGCCTTGTACTCTCACATATGTTTCCTATCTCTGACACTTCGTCAATATATATCAATTGGGTTATAAGAGGAGTGCAAAATTTCATGAATACCCCTCCTCTTTGTGAATGTATCAAATCGTGTGTTTGAGTTTCCGTGCGTGTCCAATATCATCCACCCACACAACCAACTACCGCCACTGTTTACTGTGTTGAATAAAATAAAATACCACAACTGTTGGTCTCTATTTAATCTTTTACTCTAAAAGTGATTCACCCCAATGCAAGGCACAAGGTGGACAGATAAGGAATTATAATATTGCTAGGAACCACACAATACTGGGGTTTATTTATGTCAATCTTCGTATATTAAATTCAAGAGTTTGCTAGCTGCATCGTCTTGAAGATGCATAGGTCGGGGAACTAAGAAAACCCTACATTTTCCAAAAGAAAATTGAATAAAATAGATCGCTGCTTTAAAGATCTACCGCCTTCGATCTACCCAAGGACAAAGCTCCTCACCAAGAAATCATGATCTTGATATATGGGGGGACCACCTAATTGATACGTTTGAATTCTCTTATAAGAAAAGCAAGGCAACCTGGCAAAAGATGAATAGCCATTTTAGTTATTTCTTAGAATCTTTCGATTCCATTTCATCCATTATTTGTTCTGTCTCTGGATATTAGGGGTTTGAATTAAATCGTTATAGGCATGCGAGGCACCAGAAATTACCAATCAGTAATGGAAATTACAACATGCACTCTCCTACTAATGCGACCATTTTCAAGTACGAGGCATGGGAGCTAATGGTAGCGGGGTACGTGGTGAAGAATATGCAAAGCTGTTAGCGATGAGGCGATTGCTACGTGCTCAGATGATGTACCTGACGTTGTACAACAACCCAACAGCGCAAGCGCAGTACAACGTGAACAAGGTAACACGGGTGGGCGAGTGCATGGTCACTCGCTCCAGCTATCCGCGCACACCACAACACATACCGCTGCTGAAGTCCGTGCTGCAAAGGGATGAGCATGGGAGTGCGGACTTTTGGCGGACGACTTCCATGGAGATGAATATTATAATAAATTTGATAATCACATTTTGGAGTTTTGAAAAATTCTGAAAAAAATTCTACACATTCATATGGATGTATTCTACATGTATACAAAGTCTGACAATGAAATACATTATGATGAAAGCTACACAAAATATACAAAATCTAACATTTCTAATAACAAACAGTGTTTGTATTGTTCATCAGTTTCAAATCATGATTTTTTCTTTTTCATGTAGCTTTCACCATAATATATATCATCATAAAAAAGTTGTACGCATGTAGAGTACATCCGTATTAACACGTATGATTTTTTTCGTTAAACATTGGAGCTTTAAAATATGATTTTTATTTTTTTTCAAAATAACCACCTCCATGGTGATCGCTGACCATCGGCATTTTCCGATGAGCATGGTTGTCACAACCAATCCACCTATATTAACTAGCGTTGGTATTTCAATCGGATGAAATGTTTTTGAAACTTAACAATGTCTGTAGAGTTTACAAATGTCCCTGTATTCTAAAAAGTACTACTCATGATTATGAGTTTTTTATGAAATTTAAAATGTCCAACAACCTTTAAAACTATCCCTAATTTTAAAAATATATTCTAGAATTAAAAAATCGTAAATTTTATTTAATGATGTTCATCAATTTTTAAAATATGCTTGAATTTTATTTTTTTTTCTCAATTTTTTTTTACAAATTGAATCAATTGTCCTAAATTTCAAAATAAATATCATTAATTTACTATTTTGTGTATTCAAAATATGGTTAGAAAATGATAGATGTTACTCGATAGGTGCCTCTTATTGCGATGCACATGGCTACCGTGCCTATAGGACATAGTGGTGGGCCAGACTAGCAGGACGAGGCAACACATGCTTTTTGAATTCTTTTTTACACTTTTACATATAATAGTAGAACGGACGTGCGTTGCTACGGGCTATAGTACATATAAATAAATAAAACAAATGATTAAGGTCGTCTCTTTATCTCTATCCCTCCCTCTCTCTCTTTCCACTTGTTCCTAACTCACTTGGTGATGGTGCCTATATAAGCTCCTAGTTATCTGCCCTGTATAAGTTGATTTCAGTTCTCCATATGGACAATTTTTGTTATCAAAATACAACTCGTATGCTTAACAACTTAAGTTTAGCAGGTAAGCGGTAAGAAAGGTTGTTGTTGCCTTGGTCTATTATTAATTGGCCATGATGGAATAAATATCATGTTTATCTTTCAATTTCTCTTAGGTATGATGATTTATTTTAAGACGGTGCTTCCAAATTAGTTCCTTGCATTTATGTTACAATTAACTATTATTATTTTATATTTCAATACTTACACAATGATATCCTCCATGTTGATCTATGATAGCTAGTATCTTCCAAACTATTTAGATACATAAGTTCAAAGAAGCATTTTAGAGACCATGTCATCGACCAAAGCAACAACTATCATTCCAAAAATATACATGACAAGTTATTTACGTTGCACCTCAAAATCTACATAGAAAATCACAACCCACATGCATGTTTGAAGAAGGAAAATCAGAACCCAATAGTTATGTGTTACCATAAACTAATTAGAAGTACTATTGTAAAAAAAAAGCTAATTAGAAGTACTAAAGACATGTGAGACTTATCAGGATTCTATAAATGACTTTGGCATGTTGATGATTTCAATATCGCACATGCATCATATTTCTTGGGAAAAGGTTAGTCTAGTCCATATCAAATAAATACAAACTTTGTTTTCAATGCATCTTCTACGTTTCATTCATGGAGAGTTCAGTTAAAGTACTACAGTGCTGAGAAGCAAAAGGAGAATAAGCTATAGGGAAGCCTACTACATGCATGTCAGTGAACCCACTAAATTAATGTATCATCCGAAAGAAATTAGTTAATTTGTTTCTTTAACAGAGAATCAAACTGTATATACATTCAATAATGGCATTCCTAAACGTCTTTTGTCCTTCAACTGTTGTAAAAGTAAATATAACTGAGCACATGTATATTGTTTTGGGTTTAGATTAACCATTATCCTACAAAGGTCTCACCAAGGGAGTAATATGAACAGAAGATCAGTAAGTAGTAGTGGGCGTTAAGCCATTAATCTTACCTAAATGAGCTATAGTATGTCACACATACAGAAAATTGTGTTCTATAGGGAAAACATAGAGCAGTAGACATTAAGCAATGCAGCATAATGGTATGCCTTGACTTTTTTAGAATGATATACCTTGCCTTCATCTGTTTCTTTTATGGGAATACCTTGCCTTCATCTGTTCACACAATGTTATTGTTATGCATAGCACAAACTTGTGGTTACAGTCACACTAAGAATTTGAGATTGAGCACGTGTAATATTTAGCGGACCAAATATGCATACAGAATTGGGAAGGTAGAAAACACTCGAGAATTATTAGTATTAACCCACTAGATTGCGAATCTGCAGTAAATATATTATACAGACACAACACAAATTCGACCACCTGTCTACTGCGAACTGCAGGTCAAACAAATTAATAATTAATGGTTAACAGCAAAGTGCAAAGCCACATTAGCCTTCATGGACATGCGGTGGTGCAAGTTTGATTCACATCGGCCTGTCAGATGTACCCATCAGATTGCCATCTGAGGGTACGTGTGGTTTACTGGGAACATTGAAAGCAGTAGTGAAGTGCGCGGTAAAAGAATAATCATGTGGGACATATGTTTTCTTGCATTGTCCCACGTGATGGATTGATATTTCTCTCCGAATTGTAGTAGAAAGATTACATGGTGTAGATATTGAACTTATATTTCTCTCAGTATCTTCAGTTGTAAAGAGGTCATTTAGAACAATGGTTGATATTATGCCATAAAGAACTCATATTTTGTGTTGTCCCCCAGGATATAGTACATACCTTTGTCTGCTGGATGCACCATTCCGAGTTCAGAACAAATGACATGTTAGACTCCTTACAAATTCTATTGCAAAGGAAAGTAAATTGTGCATTCAAAAATCACTCTATGGTATCCGAATAAAATATGTAATGTATGGGAAAGTAAAAAAATACCGGGGAGGGGAGCCCATCCAATTCCCTACAGTAGGACGTGCCGGCGGTGATGGATTGGCGTGGATCCGAAATCGTCGTGGTTGCGCCAGTAAAGACAAAGACCGTCGGGGATAGGCCGGGCGAGACAAGGGGTGGTTGGGATGGGGACATGTGCAAGGTAAAGACATCAAGACGAGGGGACCCCTAGATTTGTGACGATCAACATGAGGTGGGGCCATTGGCGTTGTCGAAGGATGAAGGGAGAGGAGGAGGCGGCCGAAGGACGAAGCGGTTGATTTGGTAAATAGAGAAGATTATGAGAGGAGACGTTGAGGTTCCCTTCATTTAAGTGAGACAAGGGACGAAACAAACGACGAGATGAACGAACGACGTATCGATTAACCATCACCTCCGCAGACTGCTCGTTCAGGAGTAAAGATGTGATTGAACAATTTATGGTAATACTAATTAATTCCGATTTGATCTTTAAAGATTCATTAAAAAATAATTTTGATTATTTATTTCACATAAATACATTACTCGTTCAAATACATAATTCCACTTACGAAAATTTAGAATAGGATTATACAACAATAAAAAATGTTTACCTAACATAAGAAAAATTGTTAGCATGGTTTAATAAATGTTCATAACTTTCAGAACAATATCTGTGCCAATAGAAAAATGTTCCCACATTTCATAAAATATGTGTAGAACTTTAAACAAATAGGTAGACATTGTAAAAATAATATTTGATTAATGTAAAAAAAAGCGTTCAATAGCTGTAAAAAATATTGTATTATTTTATAGACATATTCACAGGTTTCACAAACTGGTTACGAAAATTTAAGAAATATTGGGTAAAATGTAAAACAAATGTTCAAGTAGGTTTAAAACATTTTATCCACTAAATACAATTTATGTTACATTTTAAAGAAGTAAGCATGTGTTCCCAAAAAATCTCCGTGAAATTTATAGAACAATTTTATAAAATGAAAAACATTTTTATGCAGTTTATATAAATGTTTCTTTACGTTTAAAATAAATAAATTACATATATTTATAATTTTTTACCTTGTGTTAAAAAAAGTTTGCAAAACATGTATTTCTAAAAAATGTACCTCAGTGTTTAAAAAATGTTCAAAGTGTATCAGAAAAATGAGTCATCGTGTAATCTAAAAAAGAAATTGTGAATTATGAAATAATTATACATGTGTTGAAGGAAAAAAAGATAAAAATCAACAAAGAAACAAAAAATAGGAAAAATGAAAAAAGAACATGAAAGAAACAAAAGAAGCATGGTATAATGAAGAAAGAAAGAAGACAAAAAGAGCCAATGAGAGCACAAAGAAAAGCAAAGCAAAGTGAAGAAGAAAAAGAAAAACCCCATTAACATCAAAGGACAAAAAGAAAAAAGAAAAAAAGAAAATGAAAACAAAAATGGAAAAAAATCATAATAAATATTGTTGGTGCAATTCCATGCCCCTTGTGTTTTGGAGATTATTGTAAGAAACATTTTGGGACTGGTTTGTTTGCTAGTACACACAAAGGGAAATAGTCCGTGGAACATCGAGAAGAATTCTATGTTTTATTGAGAAGTTTGTTGTAAACCTCATTGGAAGTTATCTATGCCACGGAGAAGATGAATATGTTTCGAGGAATGTTATTCCAAGAAGATTGCTATATTCTCCCGAAGAGTTTGCTAGCGAAGAGTTTGTTGCCGAATGGTTTGTCAGTGAAGAGTTTGCTGACGAAGAGTTGTTGCTGAAAGGTTCGCTGCCGAAAGGTTTGCTAACGAAGAGTTTGGCACCGAAGAGATTGGTACCGGAAGGTTTGTTACCGAGAAGATTGCTACTTTCGAGAAGTTGGCTCTGAACTTCCGCGAATGTTATCTATGCAACAATGAACAGTGATATGTTTCGAGAAGCTGAATATCAACACGATTGCTACTTCCTAGAAGTTTGCTATAAAATTTCTCGATGATTATCTGCGCCGCAGGGAAGGTTGCCATGCCTCGAAGAGTTTGTTATCAAGGAAATTGCGTGTCGGAGCTGGCCCCGAAAAAGTTGGCCGAAGGGAAGCAATTTTGATTTGGAGTGTCCGAAGATGAAGGACTACAGTCGAGAGGATCAAAGCCGAAGCGAAGACATAGTATTTGTCTCGTTGTTATTCTTTCTCTTATTCGAGTGATAGGACCACCATACTGTTAAGAGTGGTTTATGTATACGACGCTTATTTCTGTCGTGATGCTTAACCAAATCCTATGAGAAGTCTAAGAGAAATCTCTTTATGCTCGTAAATTTACTTGCCAGCCAGAGACGATGTTCTTCTAGGCTGCGAGAGATATCTTTCGGACCGAGGAGTTAGCCATCCTCAAGTAAAGTTACCGTTGTGGTCAAAATCGGACTGTTGGAAACGTGTTGGTTGGCCATTGACTGAACCATGTATCCTAAATCGTCATTTCCCATCCGGGATGGCTGCGGCTATAAATAGACATCCTGCACTAATGTTGTTCGTTGGCCGCTTCGCTTGAGAGTCCGATAGGATTGATTCATCACCCCTCTCTGAGTGATTTGAGTATAAATCCCCTGAAACAAAATCCAGATTTAAAACTTAGATAGTGGTTGAGCATCAAAGTATATTTGAGTTGAGAGTTCTTGTACCTATTACTCTTGAGAGCTGCACACTCTCTAGACGGATAGGTGTCATCTCGAGAGACAAAGAGTAATTTTCGTCTCCGAGTCATAATCTTCAGCAACCAAGAGTACGTGTGGTTTGTTGAGTTACCAAGAGTAATTGTGGTCATCGAAGAATAAGTCTGTTGAAGGTTTCGAGACTGTTGACAAGTATCTACCACGAGTGAAATCAATTGAAGCTCGAGGAAATTCACATTTAGGAGAATAGGACGAAGAGAGTTTATCTTCTGCGTTCAATCACAAGTCCTTGCAACCAGACATAGCTCTTTTGCAGAAGACTGAACTGGTCTACCAAATATCTGTCGCTAACGAGCACCACTGGTGATTTCTATCCTACTGCTTTTCGTTCGATAGTTTATTTTTGGCGCCCTTTTTTTGTTGATAAATATCTATATGTGTACTGCGATTCCTAATCTTCCAAGCATTCCTTTCAGCATCGTGACAATATTGTGTTGCATAATTGCCTTCTCAGTACTTAAGGTTGTTCACCTCTGTATGTTCATCTGCTCTCAATTTGATGGTGATTAGTCAAGTCTTGCTCTGATGAATATTTTGCAGTAATGCGGGCATTTTATACCTGTTATATGTGAAATTGTTTCAAGTTTGCAATTCTATATGTGTTGATAGTTTTTCTTTCTATTGTAGTTTTGATTCGTAGAACTGAAACTGCGCAGTTTTGTCTCGCAAACGGGTTTTTTCGGGAACAACTTTGTTTCGGGAGCAGATTTGTTTTGGAAACAACTTTGTTTCGGGGAACAATTTTGTCCCGGAAATTGTTCTCTTTCAGAATTGGTTTTCTTCTGGAAATAGTTTTGCTTCGGAAATAGTTTCCCTTCGCAGAATTGAAACTAGTTAGTTGATTATCTGCTCTGCTGTGTTGAGAGTATTCAACATTTCGAAAAAAAATTGAAACTCCTATTCACCCCCCTCTGGTCGATATACTTCGGACCTTGCATACATGAATCCAATTATGGGGCCGGCCTGGCGGATATGTGCAAATGGCGAGAGAAGGCGACATGTTGAGATGGAGGAGGAGTGGGATTGCAAGGATGGAAACAAGAACAAGAACGGAGAGCATAGGAGGACGATCCTAACTTCACCTTCCCTAGGGGGTGAGCGGGTTTCCTGCCGGCTATATCAGGCAACGACGCATGACAAGGAGAAAGGTAGGGTGGCGGCAATGATTGTAGTTTAGTTTGCTACCCAAGTCACCCGAGGGAGCAACGCTGGGGCCATTGGGCAGTTTTGGGCTGCAAGCTTTCAAGTCCACAACTCTCTTCTTCTTAATCAACAACAACGACAAATCCTTGCATCCTTCAAAAATACCTTAGATGAGAACTAATGCAAATGAAATTACTCTTTGTCTATTTTTGAAGTAGCGAGTCTTACAAACCGGAAGGACCAAACAAATACAACACATATGTTGTTCACTCAAATGCCCGACATTCATTACCAAGAATGAAATGTTAACTAGATTATTGCAACATATTCATAATACTAAACTGGAGATACCAGTCGAGATTATGAGTTGCAAATAGGGAAATAATCCAATTGAAACAATATAATGCAGAAGAACAAACGATGCGGAATCGATCGACATCCCAATAGATGAGGCCGACTCTCGATTTTTCTATTGAAACCTTAACGGTGTTATATTGATAATCCAAATATTTACAAAGTCATAAATAAAACCTGGCAATCAGCCAATACCCTCTCTATCAAACATGATCAACTAAATTACAAGTTGCTCCCTAATCAGTGCTGGAACTTGTTGGCTGTAGAGGATCTGGCTCTTCACGCCGCCACCTTAATTCCCTCCTATAGATGATACTTCCAGTCCAGAATATGTGGATCATCTTTCCTGAAGATTTTGTCATTAGGAACTGACGAAATAATCCATCAACCCATGAGTAGAATATCCAAAGAGATCTCTTTGCGAAGCTATGATGAGTTGTTGCAGATTTCATCATAGCATGAAATACATCGTTTTTTGTGAGGAATATTCTGATTCCAGTAGTTACCAAAAAAAGGGCAGTCCCAAAACAGATGCATTAAAGTTGACTCAACCTTGTCATTGCATAGAACACAGTTGTAGTCATCTAGAAACATGGATTTCCTTTTCAATAAATTCCTGGTGTTGACTCTGTCATACAGGAGGAGACAAAAAAGAACTTGTGTCGAAGTTGACCTGAGCATTTCCATAGCTGCTTAAATATATGATGAGTCTGGATAGGTCCAGCAAAGCTTGATACATTTTCATGGAAGAGTAGTTGCTATTCTGCCAAGTGTATTTCCAAGTGTCTTTGACTATTTGGTTGGCCTTATGCTGAACCATAGGGCTGAGAAGTAAGAATTGCTGGTGAGCTTATGGGGAAAGTGGACGATGGAACAGTTCCTCAAATTGCTCAATGGCCCAAACATGATGGAGGCAGATCTTAATGTTTATGCTGAAAGAGTGTAATTCTTGGAAATGCTGCTACAAACTATGATCAGACCATGTATCAGACCAAAAATTAATAGATCTGCCACCACCCGGGACACACACAACATGTTTATTATAAAAATAGGCCAGAGGTTTAGAATATCTTGACACAGGAGTCGGAAGATTGATAAAATATTGTCTTTAATGAAAGAAAATGCAAGTAAATGCATTGCTTGTTTAAATATTTCAAAACATCTGACCTATCCAAGGACAAAGCTCATAACCAAGAGATATTGAGCTATTGATCTATCGATGACTAGTGAGTTAAGGCCACCACTACTTCCCATCATGATAAGTCTCTTATAAGGAGCAAGAGTTCCGTAAGCAAGAGATGAATGGCTTTCTCATTATTTTATTTCTATATCAGCATTACCCAATACCGTCTCGTGTGTTATTTGGCATGTCTCTGGATACCAAGTATTTGAATTTCATGGGTATAGGCATAGAAGGCATCGGGAATTACCGATCCATAACAAAAATTACAACATGCACTCCTCGACTAGCACAACCATTTGCACTATGGTGTCGTGTTAGTTGATGGCTGCGGGGTACATTCTGAGAACCGGAACGAAGCACAAGGTAGTGTGCTGATTCAGGCAGAGGCAGATCATGTACATGGTGTGTTACGACAAGGGTCGGTACCTAGTATAGTGCTGTTATTATTTGAGTGAATGTGCAGATCGTCATTAGAAGTTGCAGACCAATGGTTTCTTCACAAAGGACGTACAAGGATCATCAGCCAACCAGAGCACTTGATTGCAGCAACGCAGCATCAATTACTAATCACTAGTGGCCTAGCACTAGACATTAGCTTCTGATTTTACAAAGAGAAAACACACACAAAACTAAATCTTGAGGCCCAAAAGTTGCTGATTTTTACAACGTGAGAGTTGAGAGAGGTGGAGTGGGCCTTCCATGGCGTCGACAGCTGCTGGTCTTGACTGTACGCATGGCAAAGAGGCATCGTGGTGCTGCTGGTCTTGGCGCTGGTGATGGGTGACCCACGCGTGCGTGCACCTGCATGCGTGAGGAAGAGGAAGAGGAAGAGGAAGGATATCCAATCAAATGGCATCAGGGGAGGGAAAAGGGAATCCACGACCTTGATTAGGGAAGGGAAGGGAAGGGTCGGACCTCGACGAGCAGCTCAATGGCATGGTTCTCCTTGACGAGCAGGTCTATCCCGACACGGATCTGACCGCCGCCATGGCCGGGCGTGCTGCTGTGGGTCGCGCGCGCGAGAGAGAGAGGAGGGAGAGGAAGAGAGAGCGAGAGCGAGAGAGAGAGAAGAAGAAAAAGAAGAAGAAGAAGAAGAAAGGGGGGAGGGGTCCCATACCATACCGCGGTCGTCGAGGTAGCCACCAGTATCGTCGTTGGTCACCATGGCCCGACGGCCAGAGTTTCCAGCGCGAGGAATGAGTGAGTGAGTGAGGAAGGGCGGGGCGGATCTGAACGCTAATGGAGTGGATCCGCGGCCATGAAGAGAAAGCGTTGCCGAGGTGAGGTTGCCGGCGATGAGGTCTTGGGAGAGAGGATGGAGGTGGGTATGGGTTTGTGTGGGGAACAAGTTAATTGCATGAAAATATCATAATTAGGGTATTACGTGTAGATTGGTATAGGAGTATTAAATAATTTTACATGTCAGTATCAACTCTCAGGCGCGGTTGTAGAACGGTCTAAACTCATATGTTGACGTTGAAACTGACCAACGGGGCTCTCTTGTCAGGTGCTCACGTGGCATTTTTCAAAAAAAGGCTGACACTTCTTTTCCGGCAGAAGAGGGCTAGCCACCCGCGTCAAGATTCGTACATGGGTAGCTCAAATTCCACGTGCGAGCGCTGACCACTACGCCAATCGTTGGTCTCCGGCATGCAGCAGGCTTACATATTTTTAGAAGATAAACTTTAGATTCCGAACCTTTTTTGACTGTTTCATTTTTTCTGTATGTGTTTTCGTTCGGATTTCTTTTATCTTTTATTGTTTGACATTTTTTCAGATGATTATATATTATTTTTTTCATTTATATAAGAAATTATTTCATTGTATATTCGTACAATAATATTCAGTGTGTATTTTCAAAAATTATCATATAATACAAAATGTTTCAACATATATTAAAAAAATCCCTTGTATTGTTACAAAAATGCATCATATAATTAAGAAAATCATTGTATAATATACGATATGTTCATTGTGTATTTTCTGATGCTTTTCTTTCTTTTTCTTTTTTGGTTATCCTGTTATGATTTCATTTTCCATTATTTTAAATTCCTTTTCCTTCTCTTTCTTGTTCTTAAAAATTTCAAGTTTTGTTTTTTTAAAATTCAAAAATTGTTCCTATTATTATTTTTATTAAAATATTCAGAAAACGTTTGCATATTTCAGAAAAATGTTCACCCTTTAGAAAGTATTCATAACTTCAAACACATTAGGGATTTTCAAAAAATATTTGGGATTTGTTTCGTGTTTCCAAATTTGTTTAGGAGTGGCATCAAATGTTTTCATGATTTTTAATTCTGAACAAATTTGTATAAATAGATTTGTTTTTGAAATTCCTATACACTTTTCGAAAAACAAACTTTTTTATGAAAATAGTGAACAAATTTTGAGAGTATGTCTAAGTTTTTAAGTATGAATATTTTATGAAAGTCATGAACAAAGTTTGAAAAGGAGAACAATTTTTGAAACACAAATATTTCTATGAAATCATGATTTTTTTCTTGAAAACAAGAATAATTTCTTAAATCCTTGAATTGTTTTGAAAAATTGTGCTTTTTTTTTATTACGAGAACAATTTTTGAAACACGGACATTTTTTAAAATATGAATACATTTTGAAAGCAAGAACATTTTTTGCAATTCCTGATTATTATTTTTAGAACAAATATTTAAATAAATAGTTGAACCAAACTTTCAACATGATAACATTTTTTGAAATTCAAAAAAATTATTTGAAGAAGTCAAACAAAAGGAATAGGAAAGTGATAAAGGGGAAAAGGGGAAAAATCAAAACGAAAATAATAACATTTTTTGAAAACCCCGAACATTTTTTGAAAATGCCAAACGTTTTTGTAATTGAATCTTTACCTTTGAGATGTCGTTATGTTGGATTGAATATTATGGTTTGCGAGCACTTGATGTACGTCTTGCATGGTATATCCGTAGTGAAATTGGGGGTATTCTATTCATTCACTTGATATATGTTGAGGTATCAACTTACGGACTCCGGTGACCTAAGAGATCTATGCATAGGGGTTGATTACACGTTTTCATACCATGTTCTCCGATAGAAATCTTGGAATGCTTCTTGAAGTTCTTTGTGTTGGATTGAATATGATAGATCTGAAATTGTTTGATGCATGTCGCATAATTTATCCATGGATACTTCCGGTGACATTGGAGTATCTAGGTTATATTAGGGTGGATTGATATGTATCATTGTGTTATTTTACTACGAACTCTAGGCCTGTTTGCGACACTTATAGGAATAACTCAAAAGATTGATCGGAAAGAATAACTTTGAGGTCGTTCTACTACATACACCATTTCATCAATTTTATCTTTGTTGGATAGGAACTTTGGACTGATTCTTTGTTGCACGTTGAGGGATGATCATATGATCCAACTACGTTAGCATTGTTGGGATATTGTACTAGTGAAAGTATGAACCCTATGGCTTATTTCCAAGCATTTATACAACATTTTGCTCGCCGTTTACTACTTGTTACCTTGCTGTTTTTATATTTTCAGATTACAAAATCATATATCTATCATCCATATTGCACTTGTATCACCATCTTTTCACCGAACTAGTGCACCTATACAATTTGTAATTGTACTGGGTGTGTTGGGGACACAAGATATTCTTGTATTTGATTGCAGAGTTGTTTGAGAGAGACCATCTTCATCCTACATCTCTCATGGATTGATAAACCTTAGGTCATCCACTTGTGGGGAAAATATGTAGTGTCCTATAAAACTTTGCGCTTGGAGGCCCAACAGAGTCTATAAGAATAAAGTTGCATAGTAGATATCATGGTGCGTTGTGGTAGGTTCAACCTGACGAGTTTCTATATTCCAGTGACAAAGTAGGGGACACGATACGTCTTTGTGTTGCTTCTACTAAGGATAAAACAATGGGGTTTATTCATATTGATTGAGTTTACTTTATCTACATCATGTTATCATTCTTCAAGCATTACTCTATTTTACTTAACACTCTAGATGCATGTTGGATAGCAGTTGATGAGTGGAGTAGTAGTAATAGGTGTAGGCAGGAGTCGGCCTATTTGCTTATGGACGTGATGCATATATACACGTGATCATTGCCGTGAACATCACATAACTATTCACTTTTCTATCAATTGCCCAACAGTAATTTGTTTTCCCACCATATGCTATTTCTATGAGAGATGCCACTATCGAACACTACGGCCCCCGGGTCTATTCACTTATATATTTACAAACGCTACTAATACCTTGATGTTATTTATTTTCTTTTATTTCATTTTACAATTTAGAATTATCTACACAACTCACTTGCTTGTAAATAACGAGATCAAGGGGATTGACAACCTTCTTGCCGGCGTTGGGTGCAAGTTGTTTGTTCTTTTGTGTGCAGCCGATGAAGACAGTTGAGGATTGGTATTCCTATTGGTTAGATAAACCTTGGTTTCATAAATAAGGGAAATACTTACCCACATTGTGCTGTGATAACCCATTCCTCTTCACGGAAAACCCAACGCAGATCACAAGTATCAGGAAGAATTTCTGGCGCCATTGCCGGGGAATACCATCACCAACTATAAAGTAACTTTGCACAAATTTTAATTCACTTGTTATCTTTTTATTTGCTTTTTTAGGCGATGGCGACAGCGCCGGCAACAACGGCGGTGACTGCGGCGACGCTATAGTAGTTGTGGATCTTGTCGATAGCGACTAGGGGTAGTTAGGTTTTATTTCGGTCGTTTAAATTTTGAATGAATTTCGTTCAAAAAATGATGTAAGGTATTATGAACGAAATTATGTTTCTTTTATGAATTATGCAGCGTGGAAAATTGTGGAAAATTGGCACCAAACACAAGATTTCGACGAATCCAGACACCAAACGCAAGTTGTGTCACATCCGGATGTTGTTTTTGGGTACTTTCCTCTCGAAAGCCATAGAAAATATATGCAGCATGGAAAAATATTGGAAATTGGCATGCGCGCTTGTGATGCTGCTGCCTGGGTGTGGAAAAAGTTTTGGGTCATTCCATGGACTTGAAAAAAAACGTCCTTGGGAGGTGGCCTCCGATAGACCCGGACAGTGCTGGTTACACATGGTGTTGGTAGTTCCATACATGAAAGTTTACGACAATTTGGCAGCATGTCTACCTGACCGAAGAAGGACCCCACGCAAGATTTTGACGAATCCGGACACCAAACGCAAGTTGCGTCACAGCCTGACGTTATTTTCGGATATTTTCCTATCGAAAACAGTAGAAAATGCATGCAGCGTGGAAAAATGTTGAAAATTGGCATGCATGCTTGTGATGATACTGCCTCGGCATGGAAAAAGTTTTGAGTCATTCCGTGGAGTTGGAAAAAAATGTCCTTCGGAGGTGGCCTCCGATAGACCCGGATAGTGCTGGTTACACATGGTGTTGGTGGTTCCATGCATGAAAGTTTACAAAAATTTGGCAGCATGTCTGCATGACCGAAGCAGGGCCCCACGCAAGATTTTGGTAAATTTGGACACCAAACACAAGTTGTGTCATGTCCGGACGTTGTTTTCGGGTATTTTCCTCTTGAAAACAGTAGAAAATGCATGCAGCATGGAAAAATATTGAAAATTGGCATGCATGCTTGTGATGCTGCTGCCTGGGCGTGGAAAACAATTTGGGTTATTCCATGGAGTTGGAAAAAAAATGTCCTTCGGAGGTGGCCTTCGGTAGACCCGGACAGTGCTGGTTACACATGGTGTTGGTAGTTTCATGCATGAAAGTTTACGAAAATTTGGCAGCATGTCTGCATGACCGAAGCAGGGCCCCACACAAGATTTCGACGAATTCGGACACCAAACGCAGGTTGCTTCACGCCCAGACGTTGTTTTCGGGTATTTTCCTCTATAAAACAGTAGAAAATGCATGCAACATGGAAAATGTTGATGCTTGTGATGATGCTTCCTAGGCGTAGAAAACGTTTTGGGTCATTTCGTGGAGTTGTAAAAAAAAGTCCTTCGGAGGTGGCCTTCGGTAGACTCCGACAGTGCTGGTTACACATGGTGTTGGTGGTTCTATGCATGAAAGTGTACGAAAATTTGGCAGCATGTCTGCATGACCGAAGCAGGGCCCCACGCAAGAATTCGACGAATCCGGACACCAAACACAAGTTGCGTCACGTCCGAACGTTGTTTTCGGGTATTTTCCTCTCGAAAGCCGTAGAAAATGCATGCAGCATGGAAAAATGTTGAAAATTGGCATGCATGCTTGTGATGATGCTGCCTAGGCATTGAAAAAGTTTTGGGTCATTCAGTGGAGTTGGAAAAAAACGTCCTTCGGAGGTGGCCTCCGGTAGACTCGGACAGTGTTGTTACACATGGTGTTGGTGATTCCATGCATGAAAGTTTACAAAAATTTGGCAGTATGTCTGCATGACCGAAGCAGGGCCCCACGCAAGATTTCGATGAATCCGGACACCAAAGCAAGTTGCGTCAGGTCTGGATGTTGTTTTGGGGTATTATCCTCTCGAAAACAGTAGAAAATGTGTGCAGCATGGAAAAATGTTGAAAATTGGCATGCATGCTTGTGATGATGCTTCCTTGGCATGAAAAAAGTTTTGGGTCATTGCGTGGAGTTGGAAAAAAAAGTCCTTTGGAGGTGGCCTCTGGTAGACCCGGACAGTGTTGGTTACATATGGTGTTGGTCGTTCCATGCATGAAAGTTCACGAAAATTTGGCAGCATGTCTGCATGACCGAAGCAGGGCCCCACGCAAGATTTCAACAAATCCGGACACCAAACACATGTTGCGTCACGTCCGGATGTTGTTTTCGGGTATTTTCCTCTCGAAAGCCATAGAAAATGCATGCAGCGTGGAAAAATGTTGAAAATTGACATGTATGCTTGCGATGATGATGCCTGGGCGTGGAAAATGTTTTGGGTCATTCCATGGAGTTAGAAAAAAATCGTCCTTCGGAGGCGGCCTCCCGTAGACTCGGACATTGATGGTTACACATCGTGTTGGTGGTTCCATGGATGAAAGTTTACGAAAATTTGGCAGCATGTCTGCATGACTGAAGCAGGGCCCCACACAAGTTTACCCGAATCCGGACACCAAACGCAAGTTGCGTCACGTCCGGACGTTGTTTTCGGATATTTTCCTCTCGAAAACAGTAGAAAATGCATGCAGCGTGGAAAGATGTTGAAAATTGGCATGCATGCTTGTGATGATGCTGCCTAGGCGTGGAAAAAGTTTTGGATCATTCCGTTGAGTTGGAAAAAAACGTCCTTCGAAGGTGGCCTTCGGTAGACCCGGACAATGCTGGTTACACAAGGTGTTGGTGGTTCCATGCATGAAAGTTTATGAAAATTTGGCAGCATGTCTGCATGACCGAAGCAGGGCCCCACGCAAGATTTCGACGAATCCGGACATCAAACCCAAGTTGCGTCACGTCCGCACGTTGTTTTCGGGTATTTTCCTCTTGAAAATAGTAGAAAATGCTTGCAGCGTGGAAAAATATTGAAAATTGGCATACATGCTAGTGATGTTGCTGCCTGGGCGTGGAAAATGTTTTGGGTCATTCCGTGGAGTTGGAAAAAAAGTCCTTCGGAGGTGGCCTCCGGTAGACCCGGAGAGTGCTGGTTACACATGGTGTTGGTGGTTCCATGCATGAAAGTTTATGAAAATTTGGCAGCATATCTGCATGACCGAAGCAGGGCCCCATGCAAGATTTCGATGAATCCGGACACCAAACGCAGGTTGCGTCATGTCCGGACGTTATTTTCGGGTATTTTCCTCTTGAAAATAGTAGAAAATACATGCAGCGTGGAAAAATGTTGCAATTTGGCATGCATGCTTGTGATAATGCTACCTAGGCATGGAAAAAGGTTTGGGTCATTTCGTGGAGTTGGAAAAAAACTCCTTCGGAGGTGGCCTCTGGTAGACCCGGACAGTGCTGGTTACACATGGTGTTGGTGGTTCTATGCATGACAGTTTACGAAAATTAGGTAGCATGTCTGCATGACCAAAGCAGCGCCCCACGCAAGAATTCGACGAATCTGGACACCAAAGGCAAGTTGCGTCACGTTCGAACGTTGTTTTCAGGCATTTTCCTCTCGAAAGCCGTAGAAAATGCATGCAGCGTGGAAAAATATTGAAAATTGGCATGCATGCTTGTGATGATGCTCCCTAGGCGTGGAAAAAGTTTTGGGTCATTCCGTGGAGTTGAAAAAAACGTCCTTCGGAGGTGGCCTTCGGTAGACTTGGACAGTGTTGGTTACACATGGTGTTGGTGGTTCCATGCATGAAAGTTTACAAAAATTTGGCAGCATGTCTTGATGACCGAAACAGGGCCCCACGCAAGATTTCGACGAATCTGGGCACCAAACGCATGGTTTGTCACGTTCGGATGTTGTTTTCGGTTATTTTCCTCTCGAAAACAGTAGAAAATGCATGAAGCATGGAAAATTGTTGAAAATTGGCATGAATGCTTGTGATGACGCTGCGTGCGTGTGGAAAAAGTTTTGGGTCATTACGTGGAGTTGGAAAAAAAGTCCTTCGGAGGTGGCCTCCGATAGACCCGGACAGTGCTGGTTACACATAGTGTTGGTGGTTCCATGCATGAAAGTGCACGAAAATTTGGCAGCATGTCTGCATGACCGAAGCAGGGGCCCACGCAAGATTTCAATGAATCCTGACACCAAACGCATGTTGCGTCACGTCTGGACGTTGCTTTCGGGTATTTTTCTCTCGAAAACAGTAGAAAATGCATAAAACGTCGATAAATATTGAAATTTGCCATGCATGCTTGTGATGATGCTGCGTGGGCGTGGAAAAAGTTTTGGGTAATTCCGTGAAGTTGAAAAAAACGTCCTTCGGAGGTGGCCTCCGGTAGACCCGAACAATGCTGGTTACACATGGTGTTGGTGGTTCCATGCATGAAAGTTTATGAAAATTTGGCAGCATGTCTACATGACCGAAGCAGGGCCCCACGCAAGATTTCGATGAATCCGGACACCAAACGCAAGTTGCGTCATGTCCGGACGTTGTTTTCGGGTATTTTCCTAGCAAAAGAGGTAGAAAATGCATGCAACATGGAAAAATGCTGAAAATTGCCATGCATGCTTGTGATGATGATGCTTGGGTGTGGAAAAAGTTTTGTTTCATTCCGTAGAGTTGAGAAAAAAGGTCCTTCGGAGGTGGCCTCCAGTAGACCCAGACAATGCTGGTTACACATGGTGTTGGTGGTTCCATGCATGAAAGTTTATGAAAATTTGGCAGCATGTTCTGCATGACCGAAGGAGGGCTCCACGCAAGAATTCGACGAATACGCACACTAAACGCAAGTTGCGTTACGTCCGGACGTTGTTTTCGGGTATTTTCCTCTCGAAAGCCATAGAAAATGCATGCAGCGTGGAAAAATGTTGAAAATTGACATGTATGCTCGCGATGATGATGCGTGGGCGTGGAAAATGTTGTGGGTCATTCTGTGGAGTTAGAAAAAAAACGTCCTTCGGAGGTGGCCTCTCGTAGACCCGGACATTGCTAGTTACACATGGTGTTGATGGTTCCATGGATGAAAGTTTACGAAAATTTGGCAGCATGTCTGCATGACCGAAGCAGGGCCCCACGCAAGTTTTCGCCGAATCCGGACACCAAACGCAAGTTGCGTCACGTCCGGACGTTGTTTTCGGGTATTTTCCTCTCGAAAACAGTAGAAAATGCATGCAGCGTGGAAATATGTTGAAAATTGGCATGCATGCTTGTGATGATTCTGCCTGGGCATGGAAAAAGTTTTGCATCATTCCATGGAGTTGAAAGAAAAAAACATCCTTCCGAGGTGGCCTCCGGTAGACCCGGACAGTGCTGGTTACACATGGTGTTGGTGGTTCCATGCATGAAAGTTTACGAAAATTTGGCAGCATGTCTGCATGATCGAAGCAGGGCCCCACGCAAGATTTCGACGAATCTGGATCAAACAAAATTGGCGTTGGTGGCAAAAAATACATAAGTCATCAATATTCTCTACTTCGAGAATAAGGCCGTCATGGTATATCCGGATCAGGGAATATACCGCGCGATTGGCGCGCGTGCATGCGTATGATCACGTCGCCCCGCCTTAGACGCCCTACAATGCTGTCGCCGCCCGCCTTCCGCCCCACCCTTGCCGCAACCCGCAAGCCGCTCATACCGTTGCCTCACCACCGCCGAACCGTAGCCACTCCACCGCGATCGTGCGGCCCAACCCTAGCCGCGCCACCGCAGACTCGCCGCCCCACAACCACCTTGCCGCCGAACCATAACTACCCCACAGCCACCTCGCCGCCTCCCCACATCTACCTCACCACCGAACCCTAGCCGCCCCACCGTCACCTCGCTGCCCCATAGCCACCTCGCCGCCGCCCCACCGCTGTCTTGCCGCCCCACTACCACCTCGCCGCCGAGCCATAGCCGCCCCACCACCACCTCGCCGCCCCACAACTACTTCAAACTCGCGTGAGCCGTCGGCAACCGGGAGGTAAGAGATTGATTTCAGAAGTTATATTACATTCATTTTGTTTAAACAAATTTTCACCTTGGCCGTGCCGTTTGTGTAGATCATGTACACCCCCGCCGAACTTGTGGTGTGTCGGCCGGCGCATCATACACCCATTGACGACGTGAAGGTATGATTAAACACGCAATTCTATATGTAATTTTCTATAGCCTTGGACAGTGTGAAATATCTAATACTTAGTTTTTTTAGTATGGATGAATATTGTGAAATTTATTGCTCTGTCGACAAGTGGTGCTCTTTGGTGAATAAGTTGACCAATAGGCAAAAAAAAGGCTTGGTGGCACTAGCTTAAATTTTTTTTGTTAATTCCTAGTGTCCAAATGAGGAAGTGTTTGTTGAAATTTATAATTAAAACATATGATGCCACTAGGAAAACCTTCATTAATGGTGAAGTAACTCTGTAGAATAATGATGTATCTGACATATTTGGCCTAGAGAATAAGGGAAAAGATATGATGAAAGTATTAGGCAAAGTAGGGAATGATGCAAAGGAGAGGGTGCCTATTCGTTTTTTGGATACGAGGAATGAAGAAATAGTGATAGATGAGTTGATCCAACACATTGTTACTAGTGAGGCTTACTAGAGAGTTGTGTTGGTTTTGTTAGGTATAGTCATTGCACCGCACTCGACCAAACATGTCCCTCATATATTTTACAAATTGGCGGAGCATGTTGATGCCACAAAGTCTTTTAATTGGAACTCGTACACGTTACGCGTGTGCATGGATGGCATCACAAAGACGGTAAAAGATCTCCCAAAATTTATATGGCCGGTGGGAAACCTCGCACTCATTCAGGTAAATCAGAATTGTAAATTGTGCTTATGTAATACTATTTCTTTTCTTTTACGATGATTAAATCTTTTCATATTCATAGGATGATCCTCTTTCGTGTGAGTATCCTCTTATGATAAACTGGTCGGAAATTGAGGCAGGGAAGCGTGACCAGTATGACACAAACAACGGTCGTGGTCATGGAAAGGTAAATATTTATGGATTGAAGTTCAACCATTGATTTGAGTACTTAACGGATCACTTACTAAAATTCGTTTCATATTTTATAGATTGATGACATAATTAGCGAAGAGTACAGAAACGCCAAAATAGCCAAAGAGGGAATAATTCCAGAGGAGATACCTAAACCACAAAAACGTAAAGGTAGTCAAAAAGGTAATAATGTCGGGGCTTCATCGAGTACGGACATTACACTAGATCAAGTCATGAAATGCACAAAAGATATGGAGAAAGAAATGCGTCTCATTCCTGATAAATGCGCCGAGGTAATGATTAATGCGTAATTTATTTTATGTTTACATGGACATAATGCTGAAGCATGCGTAACGTTTTGGATGTTTTTGTAGGTACTCGTCGAGAAAATGAACAAGAGAGGTCTTATCTTCAAACCATCAAACAAGAATGATGATGACGATTGCACTTTGCTAAGCGAAAGTTGTGAGTGGAAGAGCAAGTTTAAGGGAAAACAGTTTGATGAAGTTAATTCAACTCTTTGAATGAAAGTGAAGGGTCAAAGAAAAAGTACGCACCGGAATATTTTGATGAAGGTAATTCAACTCCTTTGAATGATCGTACGGAGAAGAAGAATGGTGCAGCTTCCGCGGGCATGAAAGAGAAAACATCCGGTAAAGGTCCTTCTTATTATTGATCATGGTGATTCACCCACGGTATCATCTACATCATTAGACACAAATGAATTTCCTTTAGTTACTCGAACCCCACAAAATGTTAACACGGTATCAGACGGGTCTAGCACTGAGAAGTCAGATGAAATTAGTATTGATAGTCTTAATACCCGTTTAAAGAATGCCATTCATGATGGTACAAAGGAGCCAGTTGGGAAGTGCAAGCGAATACGATCAAAGTACTATAGGTCACCTTACCTGCATAAAGGTCGAAGCAAACGTGTTAAAAAGGTAAGTTAACGCTATCACTTTTTTAAATTACTTTTTGGCCTAACACGTGCGTTTAACTAACCCATTGTATGTACATTTTCATAGGTTTATTTGGTATAAGAGATGTTATGATTAGCACGGACCATATTACTGACGATCACATTGAGGCCTCGAAGGTTTATATCAAGACATTATCAAAGTCGCGCAAGCATAGTGGGCAAACCGTGGCTATCATGCCCGGTTTTGGAGGGGAGTCGTGTTTGGCACGACAGCTTCAGTCCGTCATTGATCATCAGTGGTTGAATGGCACCGTAATAATATGTTTTCATGATTTCCCTATCTAAATTTACTGTATTTACTGATTACTGTAATATTCATATTTCTATTATGTTATTTTCAGGTTATCAATTGTTATTTGAACCATGTGCAGAACCGTAGTCCTTTTCTTGATCGCCATATATTATCGTCACGGGTGTTGCATTGGCTTCTGCGTCGTGCTACAGGAGAGGTACAAGTTTCGAAGAACAATGAGCTAGAACATTTCACAAACAAATAAACAACTGTGTCAAGTATAATGGAGGAGTATTATGTGAAAGAAAAGGTATGCCACTTTACTGTTTCGTAGGCCCATTTGTATGTACACGTTCATAACTTTACTGTTTCGTAGGCATATTTTCCTTTTAATTTGGACAATCAACACTGGATAACTGTTGTGATGCACATCACAAAGAAAGAGTTTCAAGTTCTTGATTCTTTAGGTAAAAAACTCAGCGAAACAATAGAAGAAAAGATTGAAACACTTGTGAGTTTACAAAAAATATTTTCTCTATTGTAAAGTGTTCAGCCCACATTTTTAACATACAATTTATTTGAGAGATCAGAAATCGCTAAAGATACAAAGGATGTAAACTCGTGGAGAAACGGGGATTATCCCGACATCTCTTCTTGGCCAATCAGGAAGTATGATATGTCGCTACAGCATGACATGTAAGTTAATTCTTGAATGCATAACTTATTGTGTGTTCCATCATTTTCTGAATCATTTTATTATTTCAGAGTCTCTTGTGGACTTTTCGTGACGCAATGCATCCTACTCTGGGATGGAGAGGCGTGGAACTATTTCTTTAAACAATCGGAGGTTGATTCCATAAGAGGACGCATTGTCGCGGAAATACTTTTTTTGGAGAGCAACACGAAAGGAAAAAGTGAAGGATAAGATTATTAAAATCATGCAGAAGGAATAATTGGCGCGACCGCTACTTCGCAAATTTTGATTTTGTACTCGCACTCTCAGATTTATTTCGCAACTAAATAATGGCAGATTATTGCTTTTGCCCCTACATGATTATGTCTATTCGATACTTGCTAAAGTTTTTTATTGTAATAATTGCGCACATACATTATTATGCCTATTTGATGATTGGGACAAATTTACTTTGAGTGTGTGTTGCGAATTTTTCGTGATGAAATAGATACAGTTTTTTGTTTAACTAATTATGCATGGCATCATTTTTATGTTTCGAATTTATTAATTCTATTTGTTATAAAAAAATTAAGGCTACTCTTACCTTGTAATAATCTGTTTTGGCGTGTAACTTGGCTAAAAAATGGCCCACCGGCGGCTGGGCCGGTAGTAGGTACAATTTTCCACCCTAACAGGGCGGCTCGGGCGAATGAATTGACCAACTACGGACCCAGCCGAACGGTCTAACGGGGCTTGGAAGGATGTGTAACACAGGAGTTCAAGACCTCTACCACACCCGGTATTTAAACCGGTCCGCGGCACCATCGGCTTCCGAGGTGGGACTAAACCACCTGTGTTGTCGCCGCGGTGTGCACTAGGCATGCATTGCCACATCGTGGGCCGGCCAACATTCTCAGACCACCGCGGTCGGCCCCCTCACCCCCTCGCAAACTGGTACGGCCCATAGTTCACCCGTGCCGTCGGCCCCGCCGCACGCGCTCGTGTCGCACCCGCGTAGTCGTTTAGTCCCACCTCGGAAGCGACGAGGCGCTCAGACCGACTTAAATTGTCAGCCGCAGCGGAGTTGTTGAACTACTCTGTTATATAATCTTCAAGCCCCGTTAGACCATGCTGTTTGGACTGTAGTTGGCCGATTGACCAAATTTTCCTACTACAGGTCCAGCTGTCGGCTGGGCATTTTTTTTACAAGTCGGAACATATATTATCAGTAATGTTCATTAAGCACTAATTAATAAAATAAACAGTATGAAAGACATGGCAATTAATGCTATATGTATCACATATGTTCATTAACTTTTGTGAAACATAAACATAACACTTATTAAGTTTCCAGTCATCACACACATGTTCACATGAATATCCAACAACATGAAGGGAGCAACATAAATTATTCCGACATGATTCGCATAAACATCTTTTTTTCCCCACGATCGAAGCCATTTCTTTACGTCCGATTCCTGAAAGAAATATATAGAAGTATGTGTGAAACTATAGTCGGTAATTAGAATCATAACAATTTTTTTGGTACAACTTGCTTCTCGCTCAGACTACATGTCACCTTGTTATAACCTGGCAAATGACACAGACTGCATAACGAACCACTTTTCCTCTCTCTAAAATCTTTTGGTCTATCATTTTTCGTAACTTCTCCCCCCCCTTTGACCATCCTTTCTTAGGTGCACCCTTCGTCGAAACTTTTTCAGGATCAGCAGTAACAGGTGCACCTTCTTGCGCCTGACTTGCCTGTTTTCTAGCCATAGCACACCTTCTACTTCCTGTAGGTTCCTCCTCAAAATATTTTTCTTCACTATTATGTTGTCCAAACATTTCATGAACTCATCGGACAAGAATGGATAATTTGATGCAACATGAGCAGCTTCTGCGGTTTTTATGGTAATTTGACTATATCTTCCCTCTCAACTGGCCCAGACCAACGCCATCCAAACATATCACTCTTGCGCTGCACATGCAATCCATCTCTTGCATTTTTGGACAATCGATGAAGGATACAACACTTTGGTATTTTAGATAAGTTGAGATGATGCAGAACAAAGAGAATATGTTTGCATGGCAGACCTTTCCGAATCATCCTGAGACAAGTGCATGCTATCACTAGTAGAAAAGAGGGCATTGGTTCGGGCCGGGCCAGCACATTAGTCCGGGTTCAGTCATGAACCAGGACCAATGGGGGAAACAGTCCCAGTTCATGAGGCCAGGGGGCCAGGCGGGTCATGTGGGGCATTGGTCCCGGTTCGTCTGAAACCTTTGGTCCCGGTTCCAGACACGAACCAGGACCAATGCGCCTCGCCCCTGGCCCACAACCATTGGTCCCGGTTCGTGGCTGGATCCGGGACCAAAGGGGGTCCTTTAGTCCTGGTTCCAGCCATGACCGGGACCAATGAGATGCCTATATATACCCCTCTCGCCAGCGAGCAGAGCACTCCACATTGCTCTATTTTTCAGGCCGGCGAGGGGAGAGCTTTGTGGTGCTCTAGCTCACCTTCTATGCACATGAGGTGTTTGATGAAATGCCCAAGCCAAACTTAAGCTTTCTCCTCTCGAAGCTCCTTGTCCAAACTCTATTTTCGTCAAGATTTGTCTAGGTTTAGCGGTCCGTCCTGTCCCGTCCCCGTCTTGAAACCGCCGTCGATCGTCCGCGCGTTGTGAGCCTCTTGATCTTATCTTCTTGCTAAAAGAAAATATACTTACTCGTATGATTTTCTTACTTTTATTATTGTTTTTTATTAGATGTTTTTATCTATAGGAAGTAGTTGAACCAGAAATTCCAACCGACTATGCAATTCTACTCGAGAAGTTAACAGAAGCTGAAAAACAAATCGATCATTTGAAAGAAAAATTGAAAAGAACTGAAGATGACAAGATGGGATTGGAGTTGCATGTTGCCGATATCGTCGACGATCACAAGACCAAGACGGATGCAATGCGCTTGAAGCTTAGAAAGATTAGAAAATATGCCATTCATACTGAGGCTTGGTTTCATTATGCCCTTCGATCAATTGGTTCCTTAGTAGCGGTTATGATTGCATTTGTTGTTGCATTTAAATTTTTTACGTAGTTTCGCTGTATATTTTCATTAGATGCTCTAGAGAGCTATGTGTTGTTCAATAATGACAACTATGTATGAACTGTACGTATTTATTTGGGTCATTATTGTCATTTGACTTTAATGTGATGATGAATTTCTATTAATTTGGTCACTTCTCTATTCATGATATGTTGTAATGGTTTTTAATACACTTTATTATATAACGCACGCAGATGGACCGACAATGGATATATGGTGACCGACGCACCTCCGAGTATATTATGGGGCCTGCATAATTTTAAACACACAAAAAATCTTGAGTTCAAATAAGTTCATGAAAATGAAATGACTTTTGTAACCGATGAGTTTCCCTCCGGAATCCTGATACTTCGAAAGAGACTGTCCGTTTTGTATACGAAATGCATCCAGCTTTTGCCGTAACCATCTCAACTTTTTAGCACATGCTATGTGGATGAAATGATGATACCATGCCAACTTTCAACCTTTTCAGAGTTCGTTTGTAGTGCTTTTCAATTTTAGGTTCATTTAGCTCAAAAAAATCAATAACTGCATGAAAAATATCAAATGAAGTCAGAAAGGGTTAAAAATTGATGATGTGGCTTCGAATGGTGCATTTTAACACACAAAAACCCTGGAGTTCAAATAAGTTCAAGAAAATGAAATGCCTTTTGTAACACATGAGTTTCCGTCCGAAACTTTCACACTTCGAAAGAGACTGTCCATTTTGTATACAAAGTGCATCCAGCTTTTGCCGTAACCCTCTCAACTTTTTAGCACATGCTATGTGGGTGAAATGATGATACCATGCCAACTTTCAACCTTTCCAGAGTTCGTTTGTAGTGCTTTTCAATTTCAGGGTCATTTAGCTCAAAAAAATCAATAACTGCATGAAAAATAACAAATGATGTTGGAAAGGGTTGAATTTGATGATGTGGCTTTGAATGGTGCATTTTGAACACACAAAAAGCATGGAGTTCAAATAAGTTCAAGAAAATGAAATGCCTTTTGTAACCGATGAGTTTCCGTCCGAAACCCTCATACTTCGAAAGAGACTGTCTGTTTTGAACATGAAGTGCATCCAGCTTTTGCCGTAACCCTCTCAACTTTCTAGCACATGCTAGTGGGTGAAATAATGATATCATGCCAACTTTCAACCTTTTTAGAGTTCATTTGTAGTGCTTTTCAATTTCAGGGTCCTTTACCTCAAAAAAATCAATAACTGCATGAAAAATACCAAATGAAGTCAGAAAGGGTTGAAAATTGATGATGTGTCTTTGAATGGTGCATTATGACCACACAAAAAGCCTGGAGTTAAAATAAGTTCAAGAAAATGAAATGCCTTTTGTAACACATGAGTTTCCGTTCGGAACCCTGATACTTCGAAAAAGACTGTCCATTTTGTACACGAAGTGCATCCAGCTTTTCCGTAACCCTCTAAACTTTTTAGCACATGCTATGTGGGTGAAATGATGATACCATGCCAAATTTCAACCTTTTCGGAGTTCATTTGTAGTGCTTTTCAATTTCAGGGTCATTTAGCTCAAAAAAATCAATAACTAAAATTATAAACCTCTAGTATTTTTGAAACTAAAATTATATAAAACCTAAAAATTACCAGATTGAATATAATGTTAAAACAAAGTAATATTAAATAGCAGGAAAAATAGCAAAGGAATAACATAAAAAATAGCAAAAGTAAAAATAGATGCGCTTACACTGAAATTCAACCTAAATTCAAGGTGCTAGTTAGGCACCTAACTAGCATTTTGAATTTAGGTCAAATTTCGTGTATAAGGGCATCTATTTTCACTATGAGAGGAGCTTGACAGGTCAAGCGCATCGGGGCTTATAAACAGGTGTTGTCCCCCCTCGACTAGCGAGGTAGGACTAAACATCTGCTGCTTCCCCGTTGGCCGACGAAAAGGGACCAGTCGTCCCGGTTGGTGGCACTAACCGGGACCAATGCCCCCCTTTCGTCCCGGTTGGTGCCACCAACCAGGACCAAACGTGGGAAATGGTTCCAAGGTTGATGTGATTTCCGTCGGTACGCTCTCTCTTCAATTACCATCAGGATTAGTGATGAACCTGAATAATTGTTATTTAGTGCATGTGTTAAGCATGAACATTATATCTGGATCTTGTTTATTGCGAGACGGTTACTCATTTAAATCAGAGAATAATGGTTGTTCTATTTATATGAGTAATATCTTTTATGGTCATGCACCCAATGTGAGGGGTTTATTCACATTGAATCTTGATAGTGATGATACACATGTTCATAACATTGATGCCAAAAGATGTACAGTTGATAATGATAGTACCACTTTCTTGTGGCATTGCCGTTTGGGTCATATTGGTGTAAAACGCATGAGGAAGCTCCATGTTGATGGACTTTTTGAGTTACTTGATTTTGAATCACTTGACACATGTGAACCATGCCTCATGGGCAAGATGACTAAAACGCCATTCTCTGGAACAATAGAACGGGCAAGTGACTTGTTGGAAATCATACATACTGATGTGTGCGGTCCAATGAATGTTGCAGCGCGCGGTGGATATCGTTATTTTCCCACCTTCACTGATGACTTAAGTAGATATGGATATATTTACTTAATGAAACACATGTCTGAAACGTTTGAAAAGTTCAAGCAATTTTAGAGTGAAGTTGAGAATCATCGTAA
This sequence comes from Hordeum marinum, assembly GCA_022496015.1. Taxonomy (NCBI): domain Eukaryota; kingdom Viridiplantae; phylum Streptophyta; class Magnoliopsida; order Poales; family Poaceae; genus Hordeum; species Hordeum marinum. Next base: position 516,085,558 of record CM039676.1, on the reverse strand, counting down.
CAAGAAGATTAAATTCCTGCGATCTGATCGAGGAGGTGAGTATCTGAGTTATGAGTTTGGCTGTCACTTAAGACAGTGTGGAATTGTTTCACAGTTGACACCGCCTGGAACACCACAGCATAATGGTGTGTCCGAACGTCGTAATCGAACCTTATTAGATATGGTGCGATCTATGATGTCTCTTGCTGATTTGCCACTATCGTTTTGGGGTTATGCATTGGAGACAGCTGCATTCACTTTAAATAGGGCACCATCAAAATCCGTTGAGACGACACCATATGAAATGTGCTTTGGCAAGAGGGCAAAGTTGTCGTTTCTTAAAGTTTGCGGATGTGATGCTTATGCCAAAAAGCTTCAGCCTGAAAAGCTGGAACCCAAAGCGGAGAAATGCGTCTTCATAGGATACCCGAAAGAGACAGTCGGGTATACCTTCTATCTCTGATCCAAAGGCAAAGTGTTTGTCGCTAAGAACGGAACATTTCTTGAGAAAGAGTTTCTCTCGAAAGAATTGAGTAGGAGGAAAATAGAGCTTGATGAGGTTATTGAACCTTTACTTCAACCAGAAAGTAGCGCAGTGGAGAAAGTTGTTTCTGTGGAACCTACAACGATTGAAGAGGAAGTTAATGATGGTGATCATGAAGCTTTGGATCAAGCTGCTATTGAACCTCGTAGGTCGACAAGGCCGCGTACTACTCCTGAGTGGTATGGCAACCCTGTCCTGGAGGTCACGTTGTTGGACAACAATGAACCTACAAGCTATGGAGGAGCGGTGATGGGCCCGGATTTCGAGAAATGGTTAGAGGCCATGAAATCCGAGATGGGATCCATGTACCTGAAGGGCGAAAGGCCATTCAGAACAAATGGATCTTTAAGAAGAAGACAGACCCGGACGGTAATGTCACCGTCTATAAAGCTCGACTTGCGGCAAAGGGTTTTTCACAAGTTCAAGGAGTTGACTACGATGAGACCTTCTCACTCGTAGCGATGCTTAAGTCTGTCAGAATCATGTTGGCAATAGCTGCTTATTTCGACTATGAAATTTGGCAGATGGATGTCAAAAATAGTGTTCCTCAACGGTTTCCTTTAGGAAGAGTTGTATATGATGCAACCAGAAGGTTTTATCGATCCAGAGAATGCTGACAAAGTTTGCAAACTCCATCGATCCATTTACGGGCTGGTGCAAGCATCTCAGAGTTGGAATAAGCGTTTTGATGAGGTGATCAAAGCGTTTGAGTTTATACAAGTTTATGAAGAAGCTTGTATTTACAAGAAAGTGAGTGGGAGCTCTATAGCGTTTCTAATATTATGTGTGGATGACATATTACTCATTGGAAACAATAGAAATGCTGGAAAGCGTGAAGGAATATTTGAACAAGAGTTTCTCAATGAAGGACCTAGGAGAAGCTGCTTTCATATTAGGCATTAAGATCTATAGAGATAGATCGAGACGCTTAATAGCACTTTCACAGAGCACATACCTTGATAAAATTTTGAAGAAGTTCAAAATGGATCAGTCCAAGAAGGGGTTCTTGCCTGTGTTACAAGGTGTGAAGTTGAGTAAGACTCAATGCCTAGTGACTGTAGAAGATAGAGAAAAGATGAGTGTCATCCCCTATGCTTCAACCGTAGGCTCTATGATGTATGCAATGCTGTGCACAAGACCCGATGTCAGCCTTGCCATAAGTATGGCCGGAAGGTTTCAAAGTGATTCTGGAATGGAGCACTGGGCAGTGGTCAAGAATATCCTTAAGTACCTGAAAAAGACTAAGGAAATGTTTCTCGTTTATGGAGGTGATGAAGAGCTCGTCGTAAAGGGTTACGTCGATGCAAGATTTGACACTGATCCGGATGACTCTAAATCACAAACCGGATACGTATTTATTCTCAATGGGGGAGCGGTAAGCTGGTGCAGTTCCAACCAAAGCGTGGTCGTCGATTCTACGTGCGAAGCGGAGTACATTGCAGCCTCGGAGGCAGCAAAGGAAGGGGTCTGGATGAAGTAGTTCATGACAGATCTTGGAGTAGTGCCCAGTGCACTGAATCCAATGAACCTGTTCTGTGACAACACTGGTGCGATTGCTCTGGCTAGGGAACCAAGGTTTCACAAGAGGACCAGACACATAAAGCGACGCTTCAACTCCATCCGCGATTACATCGAGGAAAAGGACATAAATATTTGCAAAGTGCACACGGATCTGAATGTTGCAGACCCGTTGACTAAACCTCTTCCAAGGGCTAAACATGATCAACACCAGAACTACATGGATATTCGATTCATTACAATGTAAATCACATAGTGATGTGAACTAGATTATTAACTCTAGTGCAAGTGGGAGACTGTTGGAAATATGTCCTAGAGGCAATAAATAAAGTGTTTATTATTATATTTCCTTGTTCATGATTTTCGTTTATTATCCATGCTATAATTGTATTGATTGTAAACACATTACATGTGTGGGTAAATAGACAACACTTTGTCCCTAGTATGCCTCTAGTGAACTAGCTCATTGGTCAAAGATGGTCAATGTTTCCTAACCATTGAAATGTGATGTCATTTGATAACGGCATCACATCATTAGGAGAATGATGTGATGGACAAGACCCAAACTACAAACGTAGCATATGATCGTGTCAGTTTATTGCTACTATTTTCTGCATGTCAAGTGTATATTTCTATGACCATGAGATCGTGCAACTCACGGACACCGGAAGAGTGCCTTGTGTGTGTCAAACGTCACAACGTAACTGGGTGACTATAAAGGTGCTCTACAGGTATCTCCGAGGGTGTCTGTTGGGTTGGTATGGATCAAGACTGGGATTTGTTACTCTGTATGACGGAGAGGTATCTCAGGGCCCACTCGGTAATACAACATCACAATAAGCCTTGCAAGCAATGTGACTAAGTGTTAGTCACGGGATCTTGTATTACGGAACGAGTCAAGAGACTTGCCAGTAACGAGGTTGAACTAGGTATGGAGATACCGACGATCGAATCTCGGGCAAGTAACATACCGAAGAACAAAGGGAACATCATACGGGATTAACTGAATCCTTGACATAGAGGTTCGACCGATAAAGATCTTCGTAGAATATGTAGGAACCAATATGGACATCCAGGTCCCGCTATTGGTTATTGACCGTAGAGGTGTCTCGGTCATGTCTACATAGTTCTCGAACCCACAGGGTCTGCACACTTAAGGTTTGGTGACGTTTCGGTAGTATAGAGTTATGTATGATGGTGACTGAAGGTTGTTCGGAGTCCCGGATGAGATTCCGGACATCACAAGGAGCTCCGGAATGGTCCTAAGGTGAAGATTGATATATAGGAAGTCCTATTTTGGTCGCCGGAAAGGTTTCGGGCTCATCGGTAGTGTACCGGGAGTACCGGTAGTGTACCGGGAGACCATCGGGAGGGGTATTTCGACCCAAGAGGATACATGGGCTGTGGGAGGATGAATACCAACCCTTTGTGGGCTGGTGGAAGTCCCACACAAGGCTCATGCGGCTGGGAAGAAAAGCCCATAAGGAGAAAGGTGGAAAAAGGCAAAAAAGGCCAAGATAAGGAAGGAGTCCTAATCCTACTAGGAGTGGAGGAGGAGGACTCCTCCCTCTTGGTTTGGCCGAAGCCTAGGGCTGGCTCCTTGAGGGCCAAGCCTCCTCCTCCTCTCCTCCTATATATACTAGAGGTTTTTAGGGTTTTGGCACAAGATTTTCAGCCACGAGCTACCCGTTTCTCTAGTGCATAGTTTCTCCTCTAGATCGGATTTCTGCAGTGCTTAGGTGAAGCCCTACCGGAATAGCTCCACCACCATCGCCGGAGCACCGTCACGCTGCCGGAGAACTCTTCTACCTCTCCGCTCCCTCTTGCTGGATCAAGAAGGCGGAGATCGTCATCAAGCTGTACGTGTGCTGAACGCGGAGGTGTCGTCTGTTCGGTGCTTGATCGGGACGGATCGTGATTGGATCGCGGGACGCTCGGCGATTTGAATCGCGAAGACATTCGACTACATGAACCGCGTTTCTTAACGCTTCCCGCTTAGCAATCTACAAGGATACGTAGATCCACTCTCCCTCTCGTAGATGCTCATCACCATGGATAGGTCTTGTGTGAACGTAGGAAATTTTTTGTTTCCCATGCGACGTTCCCCAACAAACCCATGCTCTTTGGCATGATTGTTGTACAATATGTATGCATCCCCTTGCGATCGAAATGTCATAGCCATGATTTTCCAATGTATCTCCAACATCTGCTGCTGCCTATGAGCCTCCTCAATGTTCATATCTGCCTCATCGTGATCACCTGTAGTATCATCTAATTCGTCCTACAAAATTACAAATAAAATTGTGTCAACTACTATCATTTATCTCATACTATTTTGTGATGTATAACATGTATGAACGAACCTCAGACAAGTTATCAGCTAATGATTCTTGGGAACTATTTTGCACATTGTCAACATCCACATCTTCCTGCACAATGAAACAAAAACACACAGTTAGAACTGCTATAATTTGCTAATTAAAAATGAAATCAAAATACATGCCACTTACGTTTTCACTATTCGCACCATGTTCATTATTATGGAAATCCTCCGAAGGTAAGATATCATATGACGAACATGAATCGTTCACCATCATTTTTGTTAACACTATCGGTTTTAGTGTTGGTCACCTTATCAGTATCTCCGTGAATGCGCTTTCTTCGTCCATGTCAACACCTAACTAGCAGAACTGCCCAACTTTGAACATTTTTCTTGTGTCAAAATTCATTCACTAGATCATACAGAAGAATAATTTGCACCACTAATACAATCCCAACCACATGAACTAAATGACCATTCATCATGCTAGGTTTAGATGCCAAACCTTAGGCCACGATGTACACGTGGCTGGTGTAGGACGCCCAGGGGCTCCGGATTTATTTTAGCCGGCAACGACGTGGAGTACGAGGAAGCCGCGAGATTTTTGGACGGATCCGCGGCTGGGTACAGGGCGGTCGGTCGCAGCGGAGGCGGCACCGTTGACGTCGACAGCATTGGATCCGCGGCTGTGTACGACGGCGGTCGGTCGCGGTGGAGGCGGCGCCGTTGACGTCTACGGCGTCGGACTACGACGGTGAGATGCGGCGTGAGGCGACGGCGTTGTTCCACACCTCCGGCCTCTGGCGGCGATCGGCCAGTTGGAGAAAGGGAAGGGGCCGGGAGGACCGTGATCATCGGGTGGGCGCAAACATCGTGTGCCTTCCCGTTTTCCACCGTACGCGGGCGGGCATGAAGATCGTGCAATCCCAACGTGATCTTTTTTTTCATGCGGCGGCGTGCGGGTACACATACGGCGGCTGCAGTGTACACTATAAGATGGGTATATATACGGTTTTTTCGTATGACCATTATGCCCTTAGGAGGGTCTACCGAAGCGGAACCTGCAAATAAATTGTGTGTGTCCGCCAGGTGCATCGTCTTGACGCAGGGTTTGGAAGATTGATAAAGTAGTCTTTTCTGTTTAAAGGTCTCATACCCTCCGACCTACCCAAGGAATCTCATAACCGAGAGATTCAGAGTCATTGATCCATCGGAGGACTAGTGACTCGATGCCACTGCCTGTTGTCTAAAGTCTCTTATAAGAAGCAAGATTTCCCCCAAGCAAGAGGTGAATATCTAACCTGCCATTATATTTCTATCTCAGTATTATCCATTCCCATTGCCTGTGTTACTTGGCGTGTCCTTGGATCATACATCTTTGATTTCATGGGTCTAGGCATAGAAGGCACCAGGAATTACCAAACGATAACATGATGTACAACATGCACTCCCGGACTAACACGGCCATTTCCATTAAAGTGGAATGTCACTTGATGGCGACGAAACATGCGGCGATAACGGGAGCTACCCACCGGGCGGTGTGCAGGTTCAGATGGTATCCATGGTGTGTTATGAGCTAGGACACCAAGTGGTAGCTGTTATAGCATTGGCTGAATGCGAGTGAGCGTGGCGAGCGGCATGTGTCCACGTGGAATGGCAGGGTCATTGCCATCAACTCCATGCAGTCTCGCGTGGTAACACTGGTGCCCATTTAGCAGGCCGACTTAGGTGATCCAAGCTACCATTGAGTTGCTGAGCAGTACACAGGAGAAATGTTAGCACATATAATTAAGATTAGAAAGTTTGCGCAGCGGACAGATCGTGCAGTCCTCGTAGTCGTTTTGATATACTGTTTATTTGTTTCCACACCTAGTGTATTTGTTCGATTTGCATTTGTTAAGAACGGCAAAATTGCAAAAGCTTCTAAATAAGAAGAGATAAAATGTGTTCATAGCATATCCATTCTACAAAACACAAAAGGAAAAGAAGGTATATCACACTATCCGTGGAAAAAAATACAAATGCGCATACGACGCTACATGTACGATGTGTGTGTCCGACACTTATTTTGCATTGCCATCGACCGACATACATGTAATGACTCCCTTAATATTCAATGCACATACATACCATGAGTTCCTTAATTGTAGTTGTTTGCTACAACTTTACACATTGATTTTCACAAAGAGGATGCCATATTGTCAATTGATCGCATTTGTTTGTTAAATTTCCTCTCAAGTTTATGATTCACCATCGGGTTATATGAGTGTACTATTAACGATTTGATTAGTAGTACTTTACACAAAAGTTTGAATTACAGATTATAAATTAGAATTTCATGCATAAACAATATTAACAGACTTTACAATGTCATGTGACATCATATCGCATTGTCTGTTTGGATTTTAGGGCAAAAATCATCGCAAATTAATGCCGGTAGAATCATTTACAAAGATTTACTTTGAGTAAACATTGTAACTATCAAAGTTTAAATTCATATCTCTATTTCTATATTCTACTCCTTCCGTTCACAAATATAAGATGTTTTGGGTATTTTAGTGGACTAGATACAGACTGAAATGAGTGAACAAACAAGATATTATTTTAGGCGTGTCTTGTGACCTTTGTCACCCCTCTTGAGATATATTGACGACTCAGTTGGCCTATGAACGGCCTAACTGAGTTTCGGCTTCTATTTCGGTTATTGAATTGGTTAATGCATGTAACAAAACTGTCACAATCAATATCATTTGGCTTTCTCCGGAGGGAGTGTTTTTGTGGAAAAATGAATAATGATCATTTTGCTCAACTTATCTTGATCCACAACAAAATCCAAATTGATAGGTATCCCTTTTAGGAATGGTCTCGTCATCGTAAGGCAAAAGTTCCAGTATACAATGATAGAAAGAGTACTACTGAGCCTTGATGAGGCAATACTCATGAGTGTTAGTGATTTATTCTAGCATCGTGCTATTTTTTACGTAGCTTTCACTCTCGTAAATGATGTTTTTATTGTAAATTAAGTTCTTCCTAAGTGTTCCGGGCAAGTAAGTGTCAGCTCAACAAAATAGAATAATTGCTAATTAATTACTTATCCAAGTTAATGCAAATTTTGTTATAAATATCTTGGCCTAACAAGGTTACATCATAATCATTGCCACCCCTACAGCTATGTTAAGTTTCAGGTGATGGAAACAGTAATCTATCTGGACATTTCAAAGAAGAAAGTGAAATGATATCTCGTCATTTAAGTTTGAACAACTTCGTCAGCAATCGTTTGAGCCAGTGCGAGTGATGTTGAAACCAAGGATTACCGGACAATCACAAAAACACGAGATACACGATTTGATGAGCGACGAACGCCCCGCCGGCGACAAACACCGTTGTTTACCTTTGTATTTTACTCGGCTCACCTATAAGGAATACAGGAGGGGGATCTTATACCCCGGTGCACACACACCCAACGCCCACTAACAGCACGCAAGACCCGGCCACACGCCAGTCACCACTAGCACGTACACACGCACTAACTAACAGAACTTGGACGTGGCCACGTGGGCTGCCTGACAAGCCTGATTACACCAGTGCATCTTGCACGTTTCACGCGCACCCGACACGTACACACGCACTAACTAACAAAACTTGGACGTGGCCACGTGGGCTGGTTTTGCAGTCCTCGGCTGCCCACGCATGCAGCGCCCGAGGACTCGCGAGTGCGTCCGATCCGCATGCCCAAGCCGGCTGACGCGCTCACACGCGCCTTACTAGCACGAACACACATACATGCACGCACACAGAGCACACCCGCCACTCGCCACTGGCTACTTTCGTTGTGTCCCGCATGTCCCGCGTGCACCCGACGTGCCTGACAAGCCTGATTACACCAGTGCATCTTGCACGTTTCACGCGCACCCGACGCGTCCGACGAGTCTGACCGTACAGCCGCCGTGGTTTTATTCGAACAAGTAAGACGGGAGACGTTAAATTATTAAGAGTAGGTAGGTGGACCGTGGTGTCACTGGTGTGGAATATGAATGCATATAATTGTGTCTATACGCATGCATATACAGCTAATAGTCCGAATCTAAGAACAAGCGGGCGACGAGGATAAGGACATATGAGCTAGGGTTCATAATAGCACTTTCGAGCTCGTTATCACTGTCCTTATTATACCTTTAAAACCAACGGCTTATTAACCGGAAACACAAGATTGGCGACCAGGAGTGCGAAGAAACGGACAGGGCCTATCAAAACATGATAGGGTTTGCACAGCAACCAGCAGAGATGTCCATGAGCCCGTCCATGGCAGCCTGCCCCGGTGCCATGTCGTCGAGCAACCAGTTCTCGAGCACCGAGAAGGTGGTGGCCGTGGCAGCCTTGCCACGGCCGGCCAATATCTCCGAGGACGAGAACCTGTCGCCACTGGTCATGGAAACCGTAGCACCGGCCTCTCCATCCGTCCGGAACTCCTGCATGGCCACCATAGCCTTGTAGTCCGCCACCTCCGGCGATGGGGCCTTCGGCATCCAAGACTGGAAGAGCTTCGAGACAGACGTGGTAGCAGGTGCAACGTTGCCCGTCGTGGTCTCGGTGTAACCCATGGCGGCTTGCATGGCGGAGTCGAGGTTGCTGCTGCTAGGGTTGTAGTAATTCATGCTGGTGGTTTGCTCAGCTCCATTGGTGGCAGTGGACGTGTGCTGGAAGAAGTGATCTGCAGGATGTGCTTGTTGTTGCAGCCGCTTCACTTTCTTCTTCAGGTGTGTGTTCCAGTAGTTCTTGATGTCGTTGTCTGTTCTTTGTGGGAGGTAGGAGGCTATTGCTGCCCACCTGAATTTGCACACCAAGGATAGTCAGCACCAAGTTCACACACATACAAAACTGGATTTGCATACAAAACTGGAAAAGCATGGAATAGTATTTTGACAGGTCAAGGTTATGTTTCTGTTACAAACTTACGGTTGCTTAATAGGCCTAACACTAAAAAAGTATGACAACTTTGGGAAGATTGCATTAGTACAAGTGCTAGCACTGAAGTTCGGTCCAATCTTTTTGATGGTAGATGGAAATAATTAGAACAAAACTGGCTTTCAACAAAGATGATATTAGTTGGAACAAAGTGAACGAATATAAGCCGTAAGAAAGATATGAAATGAACCGCTTTTGTTGAATATTGTCTCCCTAGTATAGCTGAGCACACCATTCAAGAATCAAATAGAAATATGATTACTTACTTGTTGCCAAGCAATGCCTGTAGGTGTATGATTATCCCTTCCTCATGCTGGGTGAAGTTCCCTCTCTTGATCCCGGGTCTAAGGTAGTTAGTCCACCGCAGCCTGCAGCTCTTGCTGCACCTCATCAACCCTAAAATTAACCAATTCATCACCAAAGCAAACAAGCAACCGCATATTAATTACTACGCTCATAGATTGGTCGATCAAAAGACATGAATCATCGATCTACCAACCGGTGTTTTCCGGCACGGACCGCCAGTTCCCCGGCCCGTGTTGCTGGATGTAGGAGACAAGGATGATGTCCTCCTCCGGCGTCCATGGCCCTTTCTTCACACTCGCGCTGCCATTGTCGCAGCATGGCGGCCTCCCCATGTTGGTGCCCAAAGATAATATAGCTAGACAACTATATATAGCTAGTTGAACAGTACAATATCTGTATTTATCACAACGTACCTAGCCTAGCCTAATATACCTCAACGGCCATGGCCGGCACTCCTGCACACTGACCTCGGAAATTAAGCTTCTCCTCTCCCCTGCTAGCCTTTTATTCGAAGACACCAGCCGCTGCTGCCCCTGCTTGCTGGCTGATGCTGCTTTCCTCGATCAGCTGCATGTGACCACATATCATATGCAGCCTTCCTCCTCCCTGTGCTTGTGTGCTTTCCATGCATGCAAAAGTCAGCCAGGGTGCATCCAGCCTCTTTCCTTGGTGAAAGAGAAGAGATCACATGCATAGTGAACTTTGCGTTGCTTTTCCCACATGAAAGGTTGACGTATTGCTTGGGGACTTCTGATCAACCAATAGTCTATCTGTCTCTTTCTCTGGGGTTTCTTTTGTGCTGCTAGCGCTCATGAAGGGAGTAATTGCGGTGTGTGTTCTCTCCTGATTTCTTGGGCATTGATGGGGACAGCGAGTGTGCTCGTGCACATCCATCAGCTGGCACGCGCAGGTTGGCTGCACGTACACTTACGATTAAACTCCAGAATAATTACGGATCCTTCCTCACAAGTCTTTCTTCCCTTGATTTTCATCGAACCAGAAATCCCACGTAAGCCCGTCCGTATGTGCTGCATTTTTGGCAAAAAAAGACTTAAGCGTTCATATAAATACGCATACAAGCACATCCTATACATATGAGCATCTTCAAAAAACTGAGCCGACATATCGTCTTTGAGATTTATGAAGTCATCACAGGAGCCACATCATCGACGGAAACGTCTACTCCCACTGAATACGCATCGCCAAAAATTATGAAATAAATCTTATCTTATCTTACTTTTTATTTGTGTATTAAGAAAAGAAGGAGTGCTTCTGCCCGTCCGTCATCAAAATTGCTCCTAAAGTTGCGAAATATTACCACCCATGCCACCTATATAACTGATAAAAAAGTTTAACACAGAGAAATCATCTTCTGGGCCGACCCACATATGAACCTCCTATACTACGTCCCATCGCTAGGAGACGACATAGATCGTCTGTTTGGGCCGGCCCATGTACAGGCGACCTCCTTTTACATTTTGTATTTTTCCTCATAGTTTTTCTTACGCTTTAGAGAATTTGGAAATTAAAAATAAGAATGTTGAAATAAAATGTTTAATAATTCATATCTGTTTGTGGATTCAGAAAAAAATCGGATTCTAAAAGAATGTTCGCATATCCAAAAAAATAATCGAAAAATTTCAAGAAATGTTCGGGGAATCAAAAAATGTTTGTGATTTTTCGAATAAGTTGGTCTATTCAAAAATATGAATGAAATTGGATAACATTTCACCAATTCAAAAAATGTTCATGAATTGAAAAATATCCTAAGAATTAAGAAACTCTTCATAAATTAGAAACTATTTTATTGATTCATAAAATATTCGCTGGCTCAAAACGATCATTTATTTATAAAATGTTCATCAATTTCGAAAATTATTCCACCAATTTCCAAAAGTTGTTCGTCCATCTAAAAATGTCACCGATTCAAGAAAAATGTTCACATTTTTTTGGAAAATGTTTGCAAATAGTATATAATGTTTATGAATTCAAAATGTTAATGATTTAAGAGAAATGTTCGCGGATTTGAAAAATATTCACAATTTTAAATATGTTCACGAGTTTAAAAAAAGTTCATCGTTTCCAAAAATTGTTCACGATTTCAGGAAAATGAGAATAATAGTGTATCTCGATGCTTATCAGTCAAATGTGGTCATTGCCGTTGGAGATTATGATTTTTTTTTTCTTCCGTTGCAACGTACGGGTCATTTTGCTAGTCCGAAAATAATGTGAGCATCAGGACTTAAACCCTGATGGGCTGAAGATACCACTGTTTCTCTAACTATCTTTTCTTCTTTCTAGACCACCAGCTTGTGACATCAAATTAAGTAAAAATAATAAAAGCGAGCATGCGTCAAATCCCATGTGATGTAAAAAAAATTACTTTCAAAACTTCCTTCCATTAAACCAAAGCAGCTGGCCAAACCGTTGGCCACCAGATCAACCATACAGGCAAAGTGAGCCCGCGACCTTATTATTACGAGCTCTTGGGTGATCGAAAATACGAAATGAACTCCGTTAGTACATTTCTAACTGATTCCCTATAACCGTTTAGAAGAGTAAAAATTTGATTTTACTTCTTTTACCTGTACCTAGCCAATCCCCAATACCAGTAGTAGTAGATAAATTATCCTCACTCGCGCTGCTCACCCCTATATTTACTCCATCGCTTGGACTTGGAGGAAAAAATCCTCTCCCCTCTGCTGGCTCCCCCGCCCCCAATCCCACGCCGTATGTACGCCAGCGCCGTCCTTCCCACCCCCGTCGGACATCGCCCGCTGCCGCGGATGCTCCGTAGGCTCCGCCGCGGTCCTTGACCTCCCGGATTAGTGCCTCTCTCGCCCCGTCGCTGGTGCACAACTATTAGATCTATGGTCATTGGCCAGATTTGGCACATCCGGTAGCTCGTTTTCCATGATTGTATTGAATTTTCCCCGACAACCCATCCTCGCCGCATGCAGGTATTGAATCTGCCTCTACCCGCCCTGATCTCTATCGGCCAACACACGAACTCGGCACTAGCCCGGCGGTTTGCCGGCTCCCTGCTATCGGTCATAAAGCGCGATGACTACCCACGGTAGGTGGTGCACCGAGTTTCCACCACAGTGTAATACCCCGAATGTGTGTTCTTCAAGTGCCAAAAATATGGGGTATATGCTTTTTTGATTCGGTTGTTCATCGGATTCGGCGCAATTTGTAGCACACTGTTTGCTGAAATTTATGTGTAGGATGGATGCAAATTTTGGTATTGGGAAGGGGATTAAAGCGATCTATTGATAGCATGAAATTAGATAGATGTTCATGCACTCATTACTAGAATAAAGACTAGAGATGAAACTAGATGCGAAGCAACATCAAGTTAGTTGGAATTGAAGAAGAAAAAAGTATACAACCTTGAGAAACCAATAAAGGGAATTAACAATGAAGACATAGAGAAAATATGAATCCAACTAGTGGGAGAAATTATTTGGACATCTTTGGAAGTGTATATTGTGGTTCTTGTTTTTTCGGTTTGGTTCTCATGGCGAAGAATTGGTGAATTATGTACTCCAATATTTCAAAATGTCATTCAATGGAATAATGTAGCAATGGAAGAAGAAGAAGAAGAAGAAGAAGAAGAAGAAGAAGAAGAAGAAGAAGAAGAAGAAGAAGAAGAAGAAGAAGAAGAAGAAGAAGAAGAAGAAGAAGAAGAAGAAGAAGGAGAAGAAGAAGAAGAAAAAGAAGAAAAAGACCTAGCCGCCAAAAAACCAATCTCCTATCCCTCTGCCACCAACCGTGATGGTTATGGCGGCTGGGATTTATTGTCCTTATATTAGTAAGAATAAATGAAATTTAGGTGATTGTTTGGTCATTGTGTTGAAGATGTGGATTTGCAAGATCAATAAAATTCTAACTTTTTATTAGAAAAGATAAGTAAATGCATCATGTTCTTTAAAGTTCTAATAGCCCTCCGAGCTACAAAAGGATGACACACATATACCTTGAGGTAATGATCTATCCGAGGATGGGTGATATAACTACCTACAATGGAAGTCTCTTATAAGGCGCAACGCTTTCATATCAAAAGTCAAATAGCTTATTCATCATTATATTTCTATCTGGAGATTACAGATTGAAGTCTCTTATAAGTAGCAAGGTTTCCCCAAGCAAAATATGAACATTGTGCTATACATTTAATTTCTATCTTAAAATTATCCAATTCCACTCGATGCATTATTTGTTGTGACCCTAGATAGTAGATATTTGAATTTGATAGGTATATGCATAGAAGGAGCCAAGAATTACCAAAGGACAATCTGAATTACAACATGCACTTCTCGACTTACATAGCAACCATGCACTTAGTTTGTTCCATTTACTTTGGTAAGTGCAACGCTCGCTGCTTTGAATGTTACAGAGAAAGTGGCAAATTGGAAATGGATCTGGTTCACAGTCTACAATCTCACAAAATAGGTTGTTACCCCTCTACATCATTCACGCCACTTACCATTGTCCTTCTATTATTTCACTATGGTTGTGTTCAATCTATCATTTGTTTCCAGAATGATTCTCAGCAGGCAAATCCAATTGAACAATATAGGGCTTGTTGGTGTTCGAAATATGCCCTAGAGGCAATAATAAATTGGTTATTATCATATTTCCTTGTTCAAGATAATCGTTTATTATCCATGCTATAATTGTGTTGATCGAAAACTCAGATACATGTGTGGATACATAGACAACACCATGTCCCTAGTATGCCTCTAATAGACTAGCTCGTTGATCAAAGATGGATATGGTTTCCTAGTCATGGACATGAGATGTCATTTGGTAACGGGATCACATCATTAGGAGAATGATGTGCTGGACAAGAGCCAAACTACAAATATAGCATATGATCGTGTCAGTTTATTGCTACTGTTTTCTGCATGTCAAGTATATGTTCCTATGACCATGAGATCATGCAATTCACTAACACCGGAGGAGTACGTTGTGTGTATCAAACGTCGCAACGTAACTGGGTGACTATAAAGGTGCTCTACAGGTTTCTCCGAGGGTGTCTGTTGGGTTGGCATGGATCAAGACTGGAATTTGTTACTCAGTGTGATGGAGAGGTATCTCAGGGCCCACTCGGTAATACAACATCACAACAAGCCTTGCAAGCAATGTGAGTAAGTGTTAGTAACGGGATCTTGTATTATGGAACGAGTAAAGAGACTTGTCGGTAATGAGGTTGAACTTGGTATGGAGATACTGACGATCGAATCACGAGCAAGTGACATACCGAAGAACAAAGGGAACGTCATACGGGATTAACTGAATCCTTGACATAGAGGTTCGACCGACAAAGATCTTCGTAGAATATGTAGGAACCAATATGGGCATCCAGGTCACGCTCTTGGTTATTGACCGTAGTGGTTGTTGGAAATATGCCCTTGAGGAAATAATAAAATGGTTATTATTGTATATCCTTGTTCGTGATAATTGTCTATTGTTCATGCTATAATTGTGTTAACCGGAAACCAAAATACATGTGTGAATACATATACCACAACAAGTCCCTAGTGCGCCTCTAGTTGGCTAGCTCGTTGATCAATAGATGGTCACGGTTTTATGACCATAGACATTGTATGTCATTGATAACGGGATCACATCATTAGGAGAATGATGTCATGGACAAGACCCAATCCTAAGCATATCACAAGATCATGTAGTTCGTCTGCTAAAGCTTTTCAATGTCAAGTATCGTTTCCTTAGACCATGAGATTGTGTAACTCCCGGATACCGTAGGAATGCTTTGGGTGTGCCAAACGTCACAACGTAACTGGTTTGCTATAAAGGTGCACTACGGGTATCTCCGAAAGTGTCTGTTGGGTTGGCACGAATCGAGACTGGGATTTGTCACTCCGTGTGACGGAGAGGTATCTCTGGGCCCACTCGGTAAGACATAATCATAATGAGCTCAATGTGACTAAGGAGTTAGCCACGGGATGATGTATTACGGAATGAGTAAAGATACTTGCCGGTAACGAGATTGAACAAGGTATAGAGATACCGACGATCGAATCTCGGGCAAGTATCATACCGATAGACAAAGGGAATTGTATACGGGATTGACTGAATCCCCGACATCGTGGTTCATCCAATGAGATCATCATGGATCATGTGGGAGACAACATGGGTATCCAGATCCCGCTATTGGTTGTTGACCTGAGAGGTGTCTCGGTCATGTCTACCTGTCTCCCGAACCGGTAGGGTCTACACACTTAAGGTTCGATGACGCTAGGGTTATAGGGAAATAGTGTACATGGTTACCGAAGGTTGTTCGGTGTCCCGGATGAGATGCCGGATGTCACGAGGAGCTACAGAATGGTTGGAAGGTAAAGATTCATATATAGGAAGTGAGGTTTCGGTCACCGGAAGTGTTTCGGGCGTCACCGGTAGTGTACCGGGACCATCGGAAGGGTTCCGAGGGTCCACCGGGAGGAGCCACCGGCACCAGAGGGCTGCTTGGGCCAGAAGTGGGAGGGAACCAGCCCATAGGTGGGGTGGTGCGCCCCCACAAGGGGCCCAAGGCGCAGCAAGAGGCCCATCTAGGGCGCCACCCCTCCCCTCTCCCCCTCTGGCCACCGGCCAGATTTCAATTTGGTGGCTGCCGCACCACCCTAGGGTGCAGACCTTCCTCCCCTCCTCCTATATATAGTGGGAGTTTTGGGGCTGCCAGACACACGGTTTTCTTCCTCTCTCGGCGCAACCCTACTCCTCCCTCTCCTCGTTCTCCATAGCGCTTGGCGAAGCCCTGCTGGAGTCCATGCAGCTCCATCGTCATCATGCCGTCGTGCTGCTGGAGCTCTTCCCCAACCTCTCCTTCCTCCTTGCTATGTCAAGGCGTAGGAGACGTCACCGGGCTGCACGTGTGTTGAACACGGAGGCGCTATTGTTCCGCGCTAAGACCGGAGTCCACCACGATCTGAATCGCTATGAGTACGACTCCACCAACCGCGTTCTTGTAACGCTTCCATGTAGCGATCTTCAAAGGTATGAAGATGCAATCTCTCCTCACTCGTTGCTGGTTTCTCCATAGATAGATCTTGGTGACATGTAGGAATTTTTTTGATTTACTACTACGACGCCCAACAGTGGCATCATGAGGTAGGTCTATGCGTAGAATCCATGCACGAGTAGAACACAAAGTTGTTGTGGACGTCGATCTTGTTAATTTGCTTACCACTACTAGTCTTATCTTGATTCGGCGGTATTGTGGGATGAAGCGGCCCCGACTAACTTTACACGTACGCTTAGGTGAGACTGGTTCCACCGCCTGACATGCACTTGTTGCATAAGGTGGCTAGCGGGTGTCTGTCTCTCCCACCTTAGTCGGATTGGATTCGATGAAAAGGGTCCTTATGAAGGGTAAATAGCAATTGGCATATCACGTTCTGGTTTTGGCGTAGGTAAGAAACGTTCTTGCTAGAAACCTATAGCAGCCACGTAAAAACTTGCAACTACAAATTAGAGGACATCTAACTTGTTTTTGTAGCATATGCCTTGTGATGTGATATGGCCAAAAGGATGTGATGTGATGCATTGTGATGTATGAGTTTGATCATGTTCTTGTAATAGGATTCACGACTTGCATGTCGATGAGTATGACAACCGCAGGAGCCATAGGAGTTGTCTTATTTTATTGTATCACTGCATGTCAATCATAAACGCCATATAATTACTTTACTTTATTGCTAAACGTTAGCCATAGTAGTAGAAGTAATAGTTGGCGAGACAACTTCATGAAGACACTATGATGGAGATCATGATGATGGAGATCATGGTGTAGTGTCGGTGACAGTGATGATCATGGTTCCCCAAAGACGGAGATCAAAGGAGCAAAATGATATTGGCCATATCATGTCACTATATTGATTGCATGTGATGTTTATCATGTTTACATCTTATTTTCTTAGAACGACATAGTAAATAAGATGATCTCTCAATAAAATTTCAAGAGATGTGTTCACCCTAACTATGCACCGTTGCTAAGGATCATTGTTCCGAAGCACCACGTGATGACAGGGTGTGATAGGTTCTAACGTTCGCATACAACGGGTGTAAGCCAGATTTACACACGTGAAACACTTAGGTTGACTTGACGAGCCTAGCATGTATAGACTGGCCTTGGAACACGGAAGACCGAAAGGTCGAACATGATTCGTATAGGAGATACGATCAACATGAAGATGTTCACCATGGATGACTAGTCCGTCTCACGTGATGATCGGACACGGGCTAGTTAAGATGGATCATGTATCACTTGGATGACTAGAGAGATGTCTATCTAAGTGGGAGTTCATTAAATAATTTGATTATGTGAACTTAATTATCATGAACTTAGTCTAAAATTGTCTTTACAATCTATATTGTAGATCCAATGGCCAACGCTAATGCCAACCTCAACTTCAACATGTTCCTAGAGAAAACCAAGTTGAACGATGATGGTAGCAACTATGCGGACTAGGTCCGTAGCTTGAGGATCATCCTCATAGCTTCCAAAGATTGTATGTCCTTCATGCACCACTAGGTGACGCACCCGTTCTCCCAGGAGAGCAAGACGTTGCAAACGCTTGGCATTCATGCTGCGATGATTACTCCCTTGTTCAGTGCGGCATGCTTTATAGTTTAGAACCGGGGCTCCAAAAGATTTTTGAGCAACACGGAGCATATCAGATGTTCCAACAGCTGAAACTGGTTTTCCAAGCTCATGCCCGGGTCGAGAGATATGACGTCTCCGACAAGTTCTTCAGCTGTAAGATGGAGGAGAACAGTTCTGTCAGTGAGCACATCCTCAAGATGTCTGGGCTACACAACCGCTTGACTCAGCTGGGAGTTAATCTCCCGGATGACTCGATCATTGACAGAATCCTCCAGTCGCTTCCACCTAGCTACAAGAGCTTTGTGATGAACTACAACATGCAAGGGATGGAGAAGTACATTCCTGAGTTGTACTCGATGCTGAAATCAACGGAGGTCGAGATCAAAAAGGAGCATCAAGTGTTGATGGTGAATAAGACCACTAGTTTCAAGAAAGGCAAGGGTAAAAAGAACTTCAAGAAGGACAGGAAAACTGTTGCCGCGCCCGGTAAGCAAGTTGCCAGTAAGAAGAACAAGAATGGACCCAAGCCTGAGACTAAGTGCTTTTATTGCAAGGGTACCGGTCACTGGAAGCGTAACTGCCCCAAGTACTTAGCGGATAAGAAGGCCGGCAACGTTAAAGGTATATGTGATATACTTGTTATTGATTTGTACCTAACCAGCGCTCGTAGTAGCTCCTGGGTATTTGATACCGGTGCAGTTGCTCACATTTGTAACTCCAAGCAGGAGCTGCGGAATAAGCGGAGACTGGCGAAGGACGAGGTGACGATGCGCGTCGGGAATGGTTCCAAGGTCGATGTGATCGCCGTCGGCATGCTACCTCTTCATCTACCTTCGGGATTAGTTTTAAACCTTAATAATTGTTATTTAGTACCAGCTTTGAGCATGGAAATTGTATCTGGATCTCGCTTGATACGAGATGGCTACTCATTTAAATCTGAGAATAATGGTTGTTCTATTTATATGAGAGAAATGTTTTATGGTCATGCCCCGCTGGTCAATGGTTTATTCGTGATGAATCTCGAACGTGATGTTACACATGTCCATAGTGTGAGTACCAAAAAGTGTAAGGTTGATAACGATAGTCCCACTTACATGTGGCACTGCCGCCTTGGTCATATTGGTGTCAAACGCATGAAGAAGCTCCATGCTGATGGACTTTTGGAGTCTCTTGATTTTGAATCATTTGACACGTGCGAACCATGCTTCATGGGCAAGATGACCAAGACTCCGTTCTCTGGAACAATGGAGCGAGCAACTGAGTAGTTGGAAATAATACATACCGATGTATGCGGTCCAATGAGCGTCGAGGCTCGTGGTGGCTACCGTTATGTTCTCACCCTCAGTGATAACTTGAGCAGATATGGGTATGTCTACTTAATGAAACACAAGTCTGAAACCTTTGAAAGGTTCAAGGAATTCCAGAGTGAGGTAGAGAATCAACGTGACAGGAAAATAAAGTGCCTACGATCTGATCGTGGCAGAGAATATTTAAGTCACGAGTTTGGCACACACCTAAGGAAATGTGAAATTGTTTCACAATTCACGCCGCCTGGCACACCTTAGCAAAATGGTGTGTCTGAACGTCGTAATCGCACTCTATTGGATATGGTACGATCTATGATGTCTCTTACCGACTTACCGCTATCATTTTGGGGATATGCATTAGAGACTGTCGCATTCACTTTAAATAGGGCACCGTCAAAATCCGTTGAGACGACACCGTATGAATTATGGTTTGTAAAGAAACCTAAGCTATCGTTTCTAAAAGTTTGGGGATGCGATGCTTATGTGAAGAAACTTCAACCTGAGAAGCTCGAACCCAAAGCAGAAAAGTGCGTCTTCATAGGATATCCCAAAGAGACTATTGGGTATACCTTCTACCTCAGATCCGAAGGCAAAGTCTTTGTTGCTAAGAATGGATCCTTTCTCGAGAAAGAGTTTCTCTCGAAAGAAGTAAGTGGGAGGAAAATAGAACTTGATGAGGTAATTGTACCTCTGCTCGAACCGGAGAGTAGTGCAGCACAGGAAGTTGTTTCTGTGGAGCCTACACCGGCTAGAGAGGAAGTTAATGATGATGATCATGAAACTTCAGATCAAGTTACTATTGAACGTCGAAGGTCCACTAGGACACGTTCCACACCAGATTGGTACGACAACCCTGTCCTAGAGATCATGTTGTTAGACAACGGTGAACCTTCGAACTATGAAGAAGCGATGGCGGGCCCGGATTCCAACAAATGGCTTGAAGCCATGAAATCCGAGATAGGATCCATGTATGAGAACAAAGTGTGGACTTTGGTGGACTTGCCTGATGATAAGCGAGCCATTGAAAATAAATGGATCTTTAAGAAGAAGACTGACGCGGGTGGTAATGTGACCGTCTATAAGGCTCGGCTTGTCGCTAAGGGTTATCGACAAGTTCAAGGAGTTGACTACGATGAGACTTTCTCACCCGTAGCAATGCTAAAGTCTGTCCGAATCATGTTAGCAATTGCCGTATTTTATGATTATGAGGTCTGGCAAATGGACGTCAAAACGGCATTCCTTAATGGCTTCCTTAAGGAAGACCTGTATATGATGCAGTCGGAAGGTTTTGTCGATCCTAAAGATGCTAAAAAAGTATGCAAGCTCTAGCGTTCCATCTATGGGCTGGTGCAAGCATCTCGGAGTTGGAACATTCGCTTTAATGAGGTGATTAAAGCATTTGGGCTTGTACAGGTTTATGGAGAACCCTGTATTTACAAGAAGGTGAGTGGGAGCTCTGTAACATTTCTCATATTATATGTGGATGACATACTCATAATGGGAAATGTTATAGAACTTTTGGAAAGTGCAAAGTCCTACTTGAATAAATGTTTTTCAATGAAGGACCTTGGAGAGGCTGCTTACATATTAGGTATTAAGATCTATAGAGATAGATCGAGACGCCTCATAGGTCTTTCACAAAGCACATACCTTGAAAAGATATTGAAAAGGTTCAATATGGATCAGTCCAAGAAGGGGTTCTTGCCTGTGTTACAAGGTGTGAGATTGAGTACGACTGAATGCCCGACTACGACAAAGGATAGAAAAGAGATGAGTGTCATTCCCTATGCTTCAGCCATAGGCTCTATTATGTATGCCATGCTGTGTACCAGACCCGATGTGAACCTTGCCATAAGTTTGGTAGGGAGGTACCAAAGTGATCCCGGGGCGGAACACTGGACAACGGTCAAGAATATCGTGAAGTACCTGAAAAGGACAAAGGACATGTTTCTCGTATATGGAGGTGCCAAAGAACTCATCGTAAAGGGTTACTTCGATGCTAGCTTTGACACAGATCCCGACGACTCCAAGTCGCAAACCGGATACGTGTATATTTTGAACGGAGGGGCAGTCAGCTGGTGCAGCAGCAAGCAAAGCATCGTGGCGGCATCTACATGTGAAGCGGAGTACATAGCTGCTTCGGAAGCAGCAAAGGAAGGAGTCTGGATGAAGGAATTCATCACCGACCTAGGAGTAATTCCAAGTGCGTCGGGCTAGATGTCTCTATTCTGTGACAACAGTGGAGCTATTGCCCTTGCAAAGGAGCCCAGGTTTCACAAGAAGAAAAGACACATCAAGCGCCGCTTCAACTCCATCCGTGATTACATTCAGAAGGGAGATATAGATATTTTTAAAGTGCATACAGATCTGAATGTCACAGATCCATTGACTAAACCTCTCTCATCAGCAAAACATGATCAACAACAGAATGCTATGGGTGTTCGATTCATCACAATGTAACTAGATTATTGACTCTAGTGCAAGTGGGAGACTATTGGAAATATGCCCTAGAGGCAATAATAAAATGGTTATTATTGTATTTCCTTGTTCATGATAATTGTCTATTGTTCATGCTATAATTGTGTTAACCGGAAACCATAATACATGTGTGAATACATAGACCACAACATGTCCCTAGTGAGCCTCTAGTTGGCTAGCTCGTTGATCAATAGATGGTCACGGTTTCATGACCATGGACATTGGATGTCATTGATAATAGGATCACATCATTAGGAGAATGATGTGATGGACAAGACCCAATCCTAAGCATAGCACAAGATCGTGTAGTTCGTCTGCTAAAGCTTTTCAATGTCAAGTATCGTTTCCTTTGACCATGAGATTGTGCAACTCCCGGATACCGTAGGAATGCTTTGGGGGTGCCAAACGTCACAACGTAACTGGGTGTCTATAAAGGTGCACTACGGGTATCTCCGAAAGTGTCTGTTGGGTTGGCACGAATCGAGACTGGGATTTGTCACTTCGTGTGACGGAGAGGTATCTCTAGGCCCACTCGGTAAGACATCATCATAATGAGCTCAATGTGACTAAGGAGTTAGCCACGGGATGATGTATTACGGAACGTGTAAAGAGATTTGCCGGTAACGAGATTGAACAAGGCATAGAGACCGACGATCGAATATCGGGCAAGTATCATATCGATAGACAAAGGGAATTGTATACGGGATTGACTGAATCCCCGACATCGTGGTTCATCCGATGAGATCATCGTGGAGCATGTGGGAGCCAACATGGGTATCCAGATCCCGCTGTTGGTTATTGACCGGAGAGGTGTCTCGGTCATGTCTACGTGTCTCCCAAACCCGTAGGGTCTACACACTTAAGGTTCGATGATGCTAGGGTTATAGGGAAATAGTGTATGTGGTTACTGAAGGTTTTTTGGAGTCCCGGATGAGTTCCTGGACGTCACGAGGAGCTCCGGAATGGTCTGTAGGTAAAGATTCATATATAGGAAGTGAGGTTTCGGTCAGTGGAAGTGTTTCGGGCATCACCGGTAGTGTATCGGGACCACCGAAAGGGTTCCGAGGGTCCACCGGGAGGGGCCACCGGCACCAGAGGGCTGCTTGGGCCACAAGTGGGAGGGAACCAGCCCCTAGGTGGGCTGGTGCTCCCCCAAAAGGGGCCCAAGGCGCAGCAAGAGGTGGAGGGGGGCAAACCCTAGGGCGGATGGGCCCTAGGGTCACCGGCCAGATTGCAATCTGGTGGTTGCCGCACCACCCTAGGGTGGAAACCCTAGGGCGCAGCCCTCCCTCCCCTCCTCCTATATATAGTGGGAGTTTTGGGGCTGCCAGACACACGGTTTTCTTCCTCTCTCAGCGCAGCCCTACTCGTCCCTCTCCCCCTAGGGCGCCACCCCTCCCTCTCCCCCTCTGGCCACCGGCCAGATTGCAATCTGGTGGCTGCCGCACCACCCTAGGGTGGAAACCCTAGGGCGCAGCCCTCCCTCCCCTCCTCCTATATAGAGTGGTAGTTTTGGGGCTGACAGACACACGGTTTTCTTCCTCTCTCGGCGCAGCCCTACTCCTCCCTCTCCCCCTAGGGCGCTACCCCTCCCCTCTCCCCCTCTGACCACCGGCTAGATTGCAATCAGGTGGCTGCCGCACCACCCTAGGGTGGAAACCCTAGGGTGCAGCCCTTCCTCCCCTCCTCCTATATATAGTGGGAGTTTTGGGGCTGCCAGACACATGGTTTTCTTCCTCTCTCGGCGCAGCCCTACTCCTCCCTCTCCTCGTTCTCCATAGCGCTTGGTGAAGCCCTGCCGGAGTCCATGCAGCTCCACCGTCACCACGCCGTCGTGCTGCCGGAGCTCTTCCCCAACCTCTCCTTCCTCCTTGTTGGATCAGGCCGTAGGAGACGTCATCGGGCTGCACGTGTGTTGAACGCGAAGGCGCCGTTGTTCCGCGCTAAGATCGGAGTCCACCGCGATCTGAATCACTACGAGTATGACTCCACCAACCGTGTTCTTGTAACGCTTCCGCGTAGCGATCTTCAAAGGTATGAAGATGCAATCTCTCCTCACTCGTTACTGGTTTCTCTATAGATAGATCTTGGTGACATGTAGGAAAAGCTTTATTTACTACTACGTCTCCCAACGGAGGTGTCTTAGTCATGTCTACATAGTTCTCGAACCCGCAGGGTCTTCACACTTAAGGTTCGGTGATGTTTTGGTAGTATAGAGTTATGTATGGTGGTGACCAAAGGTTGTTCGGAGTCCCGGATGAGATCCGGACGTCACAACGAGCTCCGGAATGGTCCGGAGGTAAAGGTTGATATATAGGAAGTCCTGTTTTGGTCGCCGGAAAAGTTTTGGGCTCATCGGTAGTGTACCGGGAGTGCCGGGAGTGTACCGGGGGACCATCGGGAGGGGTGTCACGCCCCGAGTGGCCTCATGGGCTGTGGGAGGAGACAAACCAGCCCCTGGTGGGCTGGCCGAAGCCTCCACTAAAGCCCAGGAGGTTTGAGACGGAAAAAATCCAAAGGTGGAGAGGTGGAAAGAGTTTCCAAGTGGAAAGGAGGAATCCTACTCCTAATAGGATTGGTGTAGGACTCCTCCAGCTCCAATTTCGACCAAACCTTGAGAATTTGAGGCTGCCTCCTCCCCTCCCTCCCTCCTATATATACTAGAGGATTTAGAGGGAAGAGCTAACCCTAATTGCCACGTGCTGCCCTCTTCTTCCTCTAGATCGTTTTCTCCTCTAGATTGGTTTTTCTACAGTGCTTAGGCGAAGCCCTGCCGGAATAGCTCCACCACCATATCCGCAACACCATCGTGCTGCTGGAGAACTCGTCTACCTCTCCGCTCCCTCTTGCTGGATCAAAAAGGCGGAGATCATTATCGAGCTGTACGTGTGCTGAACGCGGAGGTGCCGTCCATTCGCCGCTAGATCGGAAGGACCGTGATCAAGATTGCAAGACAGATTGTGATGAGATCACGGGACGGATCCTGATGAGTTCGCGGGACGGATCGTGATTGGATCACGGGACGGATCGTGATGAGATCGTGGGACGCTCGGCGATTTGGATCGCGAAGACGTTCGACTACACCAACCACGTTTCTTAACGATTCCCGCTTAGCGATCTACAAGGGTATGTAGATCCACTCTCCCTCTCGTAGATGCTCGTCACCATGGATAGATCTTGCGCGTGCGTAGGAAAATTTTTGTTTTCCATGCAACGTTCCCCTATAGTGGCATCATGAGCTAGGTCTATGTGTAGATGAGATCTCGAGTAGAACACAAAGGGTTTGTGGGCGTTGATGCTTAGATTGCTTCCTCCCTTGGTCGTGTCTTGGTTCAGCGGTATTGTGGGATGAAGCAGCCCGGACCAACCTTACTCGTACGCTTATGAGAGACCGGTTCCATCGACTAACGTGTAACCTCGTTGCACAAAGATGGCTGGCGGGTGTGTGTTTCTCCTACTTTAGTTGGATCGGATTCGACAAAGGCGGTCCTTGAGAAGGTTGAAAAGCAACTTATGTATCACCGTTGTGGTTTTTGCGTAGGTGAGAATTGTTCTTGCTAGATACCCGTAGCAGCCACGTAAAACATGCAAAAAAAATTAGAGGACGTCTAACTTGTTTTTACAGGGTATGTTGTGATGTGATATGGCCAATTACATGATGAGATATATATGATGTATGAGATGATCATGTTTTGTATAGAATATCACGACTAGCATGTCGATGAATACGGCAATCGACAGGAGCCATAGGGTTGTCTTTAATTATTGTATGACCTGCGTGTCAATCATTAAGCGCTATGTAATGCTTTACTTTATCGCTAAACGGTAGCAATAGTAGTAGAAGCATGGTGGGCGCGATAACCCCGATGGCGACACGTTGATGGAGATCAAGATGATGGAGATCATGGTGTCATGCCGGTGATGATGGAGATCATGGTGTCATGCCGGTGATGATGGAGATCATGCCGGTGCTTTCAAGATGGAGATCAAAAGCACAAGTTCATGGCCATATCATGTCACTTATGATTTGCATGTGATGTTAATCATTTTATGCACCTTGTTTTGCTTAGGATGACGGTAGCATTATCAGGTGATCCCTCACTTAAATTTCAAGATGAATTGTGTTCTCCCCGAGTGTGCACCGTTGCAAAAGTTCGTCGTGTCGAGACACCACGTGATGATCGGGTGTGATAGACTCTACGTTCACATACAATGGGTGCAAGCCATTGTTACACATGCAGAACACTCGGGTTAAACTTGACGAGCCTGGCATGTATAGACATGGCCTCGGAACACAAGAGACCGAAAGGTCGAACATGAGTCATATAGCAGATATGATCAACATGATGATGTTCACCATTGAAACCACCTCAACTCACATGATGATCGGACTTGAGTTGGTGAATTTGGATCATGTATCACTCGAATGACCGGAGGGATGTCAATTTGAGTGGGAGTTCTTAAGTAATATTATTAATTGAACTCATTATCATGAACATAGTCAGTAATGTCTTTGCAAACTGTGTTGTAGATTACTAGCTCACGCTGTAGCTCCCTTGAATTTTTATATGTTCCTAGAGAAATAGAGTTCAAATATGATGGTAGCAATGTTGCGGACTTGGTCCGTGATCTGAGGATTGTCCTCATTGCTGCACAGAAGGCTTATGTCCTTAATGCACCGCTCGGTGCGCCAACCCCTCTAGCATCGTCTATAGATCTTGTGAACATCTGATAGGCACGTTCTGATGACTACTTGATAGTTTAGTGCGTCATGCATTACGGCTTAGAATTGAGGCTCCGAAACGTTTTGAACGTCATGGAACATATGAGATGTTCCAAGAGATGAAATTAGGATCTCAGGCTCGTGCCCGTGTTGCGAGATCTGAGATCTCCAACAAGATTCTTTGCCTCCAAAATGAAAGAGAATAGATCAATCGTTGAGCATATGCTCAGATTGTCTGGGTGCTACAATCGCTTGAATCGAGTGGGAGTTGATCTTCCAGTTAAGATAGTGATTGATATAGTTCTCCAAGTTACTGTCACTAAGCTACTAGAACTTGGTGATGAACTATAAAATGCCAGGGATAGAAATAATGATCCCTGAGGTTTTCGCGATGTTTGACACCGCAAAGGTAGAAATCAAGAAGGAGCGTCAAGTGTTAATGGTTAGTCAAACCACTAGTTTCGAGAAGGGCTGGAGCAAGGAGGGAAACTTCATGGATAGCAAGTCAGTTGCTGCTCCAGTGAAGCAACCCAAAGTTGAACCCAAACCCGAGACTAAGTGCTTCGATTATGAGGAGAGCGGTCGCTAACGCGGAACAACCCTAGATACTTGGTAGATAAGAAGGCTGGCAACGTCGACAGAAGTATATTTTATATACGTGTTATTGATGTGTACCTTGCTAGTACTCCTAGTAGCACCTGGGTATTGGATACCGGTTCGGTTGCTAAATGTTAGTAACTCGAAATAAAAGCTACGGAATAAACGGAGAACTAGCTAAGGGTGAGGTGATGATGTGTGTTGGAAATGTTTCCAAGGTTTATGTGATCAACACCGCACGCTCTCTCTACCTTAGGCATTAGTGACGAACCTCAATAAATGTTTTGTGTTGAGCATGAACATGATTAGATCGTGTTTATTGCAACACGGTTATTCATTTAAGTTAGAGAATAATGGTTATTCTGTTTACATGAATAATACCTTCAATGGTCATGCACCCAGTGAGAATGGTTTGTTGAATCTTGATCGTAGTAATACACATGTTCATAACATTGATGCCAAAAGATACAAAGTTAATAATAATAGTACCACATACTTGTGGCACTACCACTAAATGTCATATTGGTATAAAACGCATGAAGAAACTCCATGCTGATGGATCTTTGGACACATTCGATTTCGAATCGGTTGAGACATGTGAACCATGCCTCTTGGTCAAGATGTCTAAGGACCCCGTTTTCTGGTTTGATGGAGCGGGCAAGTGATTTATTAGAAATGATACATATTGATGTATGCAATCCAATGAGTCTTGTAGCGTGCGTTGGATATCGTTATTTTCTTACCTTCACTGATGATTTGAGTAGATATAGTGTATATTTACTTAATGAAACACAAGTCTGAACCGTTTGACAAGTTCAAGCAAATTCAGAGTGAAGTTTAAGATCATCGTGACAAGAAGATAAAAATGTATGTGATATGATCGTGGAGGTGAATATATAGGTTACGAGTTTGGTATACAACTTTAGACAATGTGAAAGTTGTTTCACAACTCACGCCACATGGAACACCATATTGTGATGGTGTGTCCGAACGTCATAGTCATGCTCTATTGGATATGGTGCGTGCTATGATGTCTCTTATCGTTTTGCTACTATAATTTGGGTTATGCATTAGAGACAACTACATTCACGTTAAATAGGGCACCATCTAAATCCGTTGAGATGACACCGTATGAATTATGGTTTGATAGAAACCTAAGCTGTCATTTCTTAGTGTTTGGGGCTGCGATGCTTATGTGAAAAAGGTTTTCACCTAATGAGCTCGAACCCAAAGCGGACAAATGCATCTTCATAGAATACCCTAAGAACAGTTGGGTAAACCTTCTATCTCAGATCCGAGCATAAAGTGTTTGTTGCTAAAACGGGTCCTTTCTTGAGAAAGAGTTTCTCTCGAAAGAATTGAGTGGCAGGAAGATAGAACTCGATGAGGTTGTTGAACCTTTGTTCAACCAGAGAGTAGCGTAGCGCAGGAAGATGTTTTTGTGAAGCCTACGTTAGTTGAAGAGGAAGTTAACGATAATGATCATGAAGCTTCGGATCAAGTTACTATCGAACCTCGTAGGTCAACAAGGACGTCTACTCCTCCTGAGTGGTACGACAACCTTGTCTTGGAGGTCATGTTGTTGGACAACAATGAACCTACGAGTTGTGGAGAAGCGATGATGGGCCCGGATTCCGACAAATGGTTAGAGGCCATGAAATCCGAGAAATGATCCATGTATGAAAACCAAGTATAGACTTTGGTAGACTTGCTCATTGGACGGCAAGTCGTCGAGTACAAATGGACCTTTAAGATGATGACAGACGCTGATGGTAAATGTCACCATTTACAGAGCTCGACTTGTCGCAAAGAAGTTTCCAACAATTTCAAGGAGTTGACTGCGATGAGGCTTTCTCACTCGTAGCGATGCTAAAGTTTGTTGGAATTATGTTAGAAGTTGCTGCATTTTTCAATTATGAAATCTGCCAGATGGATGTCAAAACATCGTTTCCCTTCCTGAAGAAAAGGTTGTATGAGATACAACCAGAAGGTTTTGTCAGTCCTAAGGATGCTAAAAGATAAGCAAGCTTCAGTGATCCTTCTATGGACTGAAGCAAGCATCTCGGAGTTGGAATATACACTTTGATGAGGTGATCAAAGTTTTTGAGTCTATACAAAGTTTATGAGAAACTTGTATTTACAATAAAGTGAGTGGGAGCACTATAGAGTTTCTGATAAGCATATGCGGTTGACATATTGTTGATCGGAAATGATGTGGAATTTCTAGAAAGCATAAATGGTTGTTTTAAAGGAGTTTTTCAAAGGAAGACCTGGATAAAGCTACCTAATTATTGAGCATCAAGATCTATAGAGATAGATCAAGATGCTTGATGAGACTTTGAATGAGTACATACCTTGACAAGATTTTCAAAGAGTTCAAAATGTATCAGTCAGAGAGAAGTGTTCTCGCCTGCTTTGTAAGGTGTGAAGTTGAGTGAGACTCAAAGATCGACCACGGTAGAAGAAAGAGAAAGGACGAATGTCGTCCCCTATGCCTTAGCCATAGGCTCTATATAGTATGCCATGCTGTGTACCGCACCTGTGTGTGCCTTGCCATGAGTCTGTCAAGGGGTACAAGAGTGATCCAGGAGAGGATCACTAGACAGCGGTCAAGATCATCCTTAATAACTAAAATACTAAGGAAATGTTTCTCGTATGGAGGTGATAAAGAGTTCGTCATAAAGAGTTACGTCGATGCAAGCTTTAACACCAATCCGGATGACTCCTAGTAGCAATCCGGATACATATAGTGGAGCAGCCATTTGGAATAGCTCCAAGTGGAGTGTGGTAGCAGTATTTACAGTTTAACATAGAGATTTGCAAAGTACACATGGATCTGAATGTCGCAGACCCGTTGACTAAAAGACCTCTCTCACATGCAAAGCATGATCGAACCCCAGAACTCATTGGGTGTTAGATTCATAACAATGCGAATCACATGGTGATGTGAACTAGATTATTGACTCTAGTGCAAGTGGGAGACTGTTGGAAATATGCCCTAGAGGCAATAATAAATTGGTTATTATCATATTTCCTTGTTCATGATAATCGTTTATTATCCATGCTACAATTTTGTTGATCGGAAACTGAGATACATGTGTGGATACGTAGACAACACCATGTCCCTAGTATGCCTCTAATAGACTAGCTCATTGATCAAAGATGGCTATGGTTTCCTAGTCATGGACATGAGATGTCATTTGGTAACGGGATCACATCATTAGGAGAATGATGTGCTGGACAAGACCCAAACTACAAACGTAGCATATGGTCGTGTCAGTTTATTGCTACTGTTTTCTGCATGTCAAGTATATGTTCCTATGACCATGAGATCATGCAAATCACTGACACCGGAGGAGTACCTTGTGTGTATCAAACGTCGCAACGTAACTGGGTGACTATAAAGGTGCTCTACAGGTATCTTCGAGGGTGTCTGTTGGGTTGGCATGGATCAAGACTGGGATTTGTTACTCCGTGTGACGGAGAGGTATCTCAGGGCCCACTCGGTAATACAACATCACAACAAGCCTTGCAAGCAATGTGACTAAGTGTTAGTAATGGGATCTTGTATTACGGAACGATTAAAGAGACTTGTCGGTAATGAGGTTGAACTTGGTATGGAGATACCGACGATCGAATCTCGAGCAAGTAACATACCGAAGAACAAAGGGAACACCATACGAGATTAACTGAATCCTTGACATAGAGGTTCGACCGACAAAGATCTTCATAGAATATGTAGGAACCAATATGGGCATCCCGGTCCCGCTATTGGTTATTGACCGTAGAGGTGTCTCGATCATGT
The DNA here is from genome assembly GCA_022496015.1 of Hordeum marinum. Taxonomy (NCBI): domain Eukaryota; kingdom Viridiplantae; phylum Streptophyta; class Magnoliopsida; order Poales; family Poaceae; genus Hordeum; species Hordeum marinum. Next base: position 516,054,390 of record CM039676.1, on the reverse strand, counting down.
CTACATAGTTCTCGAACCCGCAGGTTCTGCATACGTAAGGTTCGATGATGTTTTGGTAGTATAGAGTTATGTATGGTGGTGACCAAAGGTTGTTCGGAGTCCCGGATGAGATCCCGGACATCACGAGGAGTTCCGAAATGTACCGGAGGTAAAGATTGATATATAGGAAGTCCTATTTTGGTCGCCAGAAAAGTTTCGGTCTCATCGGTAGTGTACCGGCAGTGCCGGTAGTGTACCGGGGGACCATCGGGAGGGGTGTCACGTCCCGAGTGGCCTCATGGGCTGTGGGAGGAGACAAACCAGCCCCTGGTGGGCTGGCCGAAGCCTCCACTAAAGCCCATGAGGTTTGAGACGGAAAAAATCCAAAGGTGGAGAGGTGGAAAGAGTTTCCAAGTGGAAAGGAGGAATCCTACTCCTAATAGGATTGGAGTAGGACTCCTCCACCTCCAATTTCGGCCAGATATTGAGGGTTTAAGGCTGCCTCCTCCCCTCCCTACCTCCTATATATACTATAGGATTTAGAGGGAAGAGTTAACCCTAATTGCCACGTGATGCCCTCTTCTTCCTCTAGATCGTTTTCTCCTCTTGATCGGTTTTTCTGCAGTGCTTAGGCGAAGCCGTGCCAGAATAGCTCCACTACCATAGCCGCAACGCCGTTGCGCTGCCGGAGAACTCGTCTAGCTCTCCGCTCCCTCTTGCTGGATCAAAAAGGCGGAGATCGTCATCGAGCTGTACGTGTGCTGAACGCGAAGGTGTCGTCCGTTCGGTGCTAGATCGGAAGGACCGTGATCAAGATCGCGAGACAGATTGTGATGAGATCGCGGGACGGATTGTGATGAGTTCGGGGGACGGATCGTGATTGGATCACGGGACGAATCGTGATGAGATCACGGGACGCTCGGCGATTTGGATGGCGAAGACGTTCGACTACACCAACCACGTTTCTTGACGCTTCCTGCTTAGCGATCTACAAGGGTACGTAGATACACTCTCCCTCTCGTAGATGCTCGTCACCATGGATAGATCTTGCGTATGCGTAGGAAATTTTTTGTTTCCCATGCAACGTTCCCCAACAGTTGGGTAGCCTGCACCGATTTTTTCCTTCCATATGTGACTGAGATAGGCTTAACCGAGTGAATATAGGATAAAAACCATGTTGTGCACCAAGTTCGTTTGTCTAGATCCTCGCCAATCTAGCTGATAAGAAACACATGCACATCGTTTGGTTGACTCGATGGTGAATATTAAGGAAAGTAGAGCAATGCATGCTTGTTTTATGAAGATGCACAGTTTATGGTGTTTGGTTACATGCAACACATGTGGTCTGCTAATCTCCTCTTGGATTGTTGAGGATACTAGCACACTAACAAGCACACCATAGATAAACAAGCATAGCATAAACCCCTAAATTGGAATCTTAGACGCACAGATATACGGCAAACAATCACGACAAAGTTTCAAACATCCCGCACAAAACTGGTAAGGTGAGGAGGTAGCTTCATAGGCATCCAAAGGCCTCCTCGTGATTCTTGCACTTGGTCACCACCTCAGTGTCGTCATCATTCAAGAGCATGAAGGTGACGAGGTACCCGATCCTAATATAGTGAACAACGGTGAAGGATGCCACCCCTTATCAAGGGTGAGTCTGTAGTTGATCAGCCGGATCGTCACCCTATAGGCGCAACGGATGTTCTTCTTTAGCTTGAATCATCTTCGACAGCGTTCAAGTGCTTTGGTGAACTCGAGCGGCACCGTCGAGCACTCTAGCTTTGGTGCAATGATGAGCTTGTAGAAGTGTGTTGGGATGGCTTCATTATGGAAATGGCTGTTGTTCTTCGTCTGCTTGGGGGTGTTGTCGTGCTCCACCACCGCCTTGCCCTTCTGGTCGGCCACAACATCCTCCTTTCTCTTGGGATTTCCGCGAAGTAGCATGGTCAATCCGCACTATGAGCAGGATGAATGGTGGTCAACGGAGGGACAAAATGCAACCCACATATGAGCAAGATCAATGGAGGTATACAGAATTTTTTAAACACAATTACCATAATTGCTGACCAAAGATCAGCATTCATTCACCCCACGCACCTCAATCACACTCCAAACCCCCAATTTATCTCCACCACCTCTTCCAACCATCTCTCTCTATCTATCTATCTCTCTCTCTCTGTATGTGTCTTCTACTATCTTCTCTTTCATAGCTCTTTCTCTCTTCCTCGCCACCCTCCACCGCCATGAACCCCTTCCCAGCTGCCTTGGATGGAGGGCATTCCTCCTTAAATTCTTACTGGGTGAGCGCACCATGTCCGTAAAGACCGTGGAGTGATCTCAATTCAATAGCGTGGATGTGATGCATAAAAAGCTAGACGTTGTGCTGTTAAAGGTGACGAAGACGAGGTTGAATAAGCTGATTCCTGACCCAGCCAAAAACAATTTGACAATGGACATACTGCGATGAGTGATGTATGTGGCCGAGTCGGCCGATCTACGTTAGAGAGCCAGATGAGCCAAGTACAGGCCTATCAGGGCTCCTGATGACCAATTAGTCGTCAAGGTGACACCGGCCACCATGGTTCTCACTAGTACATAACGCCCTCATTAATGGCATTCGGAAGAGCCATGTAGCTGCGCTCGGGCCGAGAGCCGCTACTATCGCGCCATTGGTAGTCAACAAGCAACAGCGTATGGGCTAAACGCTGCTATAACCTGCAGCGTACCAGTAGCATGAACGCTGCCAGTTAGGTATCAATGTACTCGCGTTCCACAAGACCAACACGTTGTTGGTGAAATATGCCTGATTTTTCTTAAATGCATTTATTTTGTTTGGCAGGATGTTCTTCCACACAAATTTTCTACCATGGCATCATTTAGGTACCAAAACCAAATGTAGGAATTATTATTATTGGATCATAAACTAAACATATGAAATGTTCAACATAATTAATTAGCATCACATAGTACCTAGCTAGCAATTATGGAAAAATCCACTTAACAGTACAACCATAAAAAGTACTCAAGACAAATGCAATCATAATCGATGTAAATAGATATGCCTGCACGTTACACTCTTCGAAGACACATACGTGTCAGCAGCCATCTTAGAACCGGTATGCATGAAGAGGACTGGGCATGCATGCCTGACTATGTAAAATACCGTTGATCCATCAGTAGGGTCCAAGAGCAATTGGAAGTCAGAGATTGGATGTCGCACGAGGGTTTTACCAAGGTTCAGGCCTCCGAAGCGTAATATCCGACATCATGCTTAGTTTTGTTATTCATAATGAAGGAATATCTCATGCGGAGGATTACTATGTTGTATGAGGTTGCTACCAAGAATTTCTATCTGAGATTAGATGGAAATGAGAGCCATCTTGCCTCACGTGAGGGATTTTGGAGACCGAGCTCCACGGAGCTTGTTTCGAAAATATGAAATTCCATAGCATTTTTTTTAAATGTATACACTCTCCCACATGTGTATTGCATATGTGCAGAAGTTCATATCCATATACTTTCACACGTGGGCTGATTTTTCTTTTGTTAGGCTGGATTTTTGTTTTTTTATGTACATCCTTCAAATACAAAAATTACAAACGATTTTTTCACATGTGTGTGCGGAAATCATATAAGTTTCCATGGAATATTTTTCAAATTTTCTGAACTTTGAAATATGACTTTTGATTATTATTATTTTCAAAATAACAAGCTCCCTAAGCTCAGCCTCCATTGGCATTTTCAGTCCTCCCCTTATATACATGATCAAGGCTACGGTTTACTAATAGGTAGATGCGATCTGGTTTGCCACTGCCCTAGATTTGGAGGGAAGGAAGGTTTACGTTAGCCCCTTTAGGGTTCCCTTCGATCCCCGGGCCTCATGGACCCGTTGGCAAGCGTCATACCGGGCTCCCTTAGGTGAGCCTCCTCTTGTATATGACACCATTAGTAGGTGTAGTCTTTGAGGCCTTAAACGGGCTTTTCTCTTCTTCCTTGTTATCCTTATCGTTCTGCTTTACCGTTGTTGCTCTTTGTAGGTCTCCAAGGGCCTGCCCTTCGAGCAATACTTAGCACCCTATCGTATCTGGGTTTTCACATGAAATTGTTCGAATGTATCCCTTAGATCGCGCTTTGTGGCGATGATGACGCCAAAAATCTCATGCCCGTGCCCGCGCCTCAGAAGTGGCATGATGATTGCCCATGGTGTTGAGGGCGTCTTGCCCATGGTTTTGGGGCCATTTCAGAGAGCAGCAAGAAGCAGGTGCGAGACGCCCCCAAAACCATGGGCAAGTGGTTTCCTTCTGTGGCCACAAAGGATGAGGTCCAGGCCTGCAAGGCCAGCTGCTGATGCCGACGGATCTGGCCCTCCGGGTTCTATCGAGCAAGGTCCTTCCGGCGCTTCGTGACATCAAGGGCGTCATGTGCCAGGAGTACTTCGTGAATGAGCCCTGCATAAGTTGTGGCTATAGGATCCATTTATGAAGCTATCATGGGCGGCCAAGGTTCAAGCGAGCGTCATCGCTAAGAAAAATGGGTTGACTGGAGGCCATATCATGAAGGCATGGGTAGAGCACCGCATCCTACCGGATGCAGATTTTTTTGAGCTCTTGCACCCGTACCTTACTATCCTAGCTGTCTGGTATTGCTTTGATATCTGTTCTATACAACTAATTTAGTACATGACATTTATTTTCTTTCTTGTTTCTCTCACATAAAACATGTCTTGAACTTCAAATTTTGCAGCCCGACAAAGATTTCTAATTAGGATATGAGATAAAACATTCAATTTTTCGGTCAAACATGAATGTACAAAATGAGTTTTTTATCCAAAATGTCTCATTTTGTATATTTATGTTGGACCAAAAAATCTGAAAGTTTTATTCCGCATTCTAATTAGAATCTTTGCTGGGATGCAATGTTTGAAGTTCAAGACATATAATATGTGAGAGAACCAAGAAAAAACGTACTTGAACGGATGGCGATGTAAAGAATGGATGGCTAACTGAAAAGGGCCCGAACGCACGTTCTCTAAAACATGTTTTCCGTAGACAACCACCTTAGCTTCCTGGTGGGCTTCAACGCGATCACAGACTCCAAGAAGAAGGTCGTTCAGACTTTCAACGCCAACCTCCTGCTGGGTAGCGTAAGTGCTTGGGCTTGGAGGTTTCCCCCTCTATTAAAGGTTGGATTTCTCGTCCTCTTATGCCTTCTGTTTTCATGGTGCATGGATTCGTGGTTTTCGAGCACAGTTTCACTTAACCAACCGTGTGTGATGCTCCTACATAGCAGATGGTCGTTTCTTAGTTGCTCATATTGAAAGTAACATAAATAGTAATATGCATGTCACGTAGGTAAAAATATATGATGTGACATATAATTAATGAAAAGAGATGCAAATAAGGTAACATAATATGTTACCATCACATAGAGGTTTCAATACAAAATGTCTCAACAAAATAATAAATGAAGCTCTCAATGTTATTATATTATAACACTCTCCACTATGAAGATACTATATAGTAAGGACATCTTCAAAGCGGACCCTCAAACCTCCGGTATATGTTAGGATCGCAATGTTCGGACCACTTTTACCATCCAATGGGGACCTGCATATGTTCGTTTAGTAGTCCTGACGTACGGATTTCAGCAAAGTGGAGACAAACGTGGGAAAACTTTGCAGAAGTTCGTGCATTCATTTTGACCAATCACATGTATGTCCCTCTCTACTCTTCCTCCTCCCAACCGCACATGCATGATCCCCATCTTCTCTCTCCCACCCAACCGGACAACACACCACAAATAGCCCACCACATGCATGGCCCCTAAATACTCCTTTTCCTCTTAGCCGGATACATTGTAATAAGCGGTGGATGGCTTCGTCCCGCATCATGTTTGCGGACCACGTCCGAACACAAAAAATAACATATAGCGATGAAATTTGTGGGTCAGCTTTGGAGATGCCCTAGCATATATTTTAAAAACTAGCAAAACGACACGTGTATAGCAACGAGAGAAAAAACATAATCTTCCATGGACATGAAGACATTTTGTTGCATCATCAACACTACTAGGAAAAGACATGCTAGTGGCGCACCAGTTTCGTCTACTAATGGCGCATTGTTGGTGCGCCACTAGTACCACACCATTAGAATTAAATACTAATGGCGCACCTACGGTGCGTCATTAGAATCTGGTGTACTAATGTACCCATGTGCTTTGGCATACTAATGGCGCACTAGTGGGTGATGCGCCATTAGTGTCATTTTTACAGTGCGCCATTAGTGTCTTGAGTGGTGCGTCACTAGTATGAATATTAGGATTTTTTTTCTTTTCTGATATTTTCACAGGTTACAAAATATATTATTGGACAGAATTTAGACAACACCACACAGCAACAGCAGATTCATCGAATACAATAGAAGATTAGTCTCCGAATACAAATCATCATATATATTAGTCTCCGAATTCAAAAGACTGAACAAAGATTGAACATTACAAGTCTCGAGACCGCGAGTAGCGAGTTTTTCTTCACATTACAAGTCGATATCGATCATCTAAACTACCATCACATATAAGAGAGCTGCGGTCATCACGATGAGCATAATCCCGATGAAACTGGTCTTCATCTGGTTCCTCCAACGCTCCCTCCACTCTCCCGCTAGATAGCGCGCGTATCTAGATTCCGCCTCCGTCCTAGTGGTGTACCCTTTGTACCGCTGAAACGGTGAACCTGTCTCCGACACTCCTCCCAGTCGTCGTAGACTCCGGGAACCTTACCCTTGTACACGACATAAGACGGCATCTCTATGCACTAGCCAAACAAAACGTTAGTAGCAATTAATGGACAATACATAAGCAATATATAAGTATGCAACAAAAGGATGGGAAGAGAAAAGCAAGACATTAATAGCATCGATTACATCTAAGTTGAACGACTGTCCAAACCAAAGAGACATACAAGTTCATTCAAGTTTAATTACAACATGAGCCAATCGATGTTTCAGAACTACACATAGCATCACTACTTTGGACTCGACTCAAGGGACCGGAGCGTGGATGAAGCCGCCGTCTCTCGTGATGGTCATGAAATTGCGGGCGTTGTCAGCCTGCATTTGTAGCATTGTGTCTATCTCACTATTGGACGGTTGATTTCTGAGGTTGAACTGCCCCGAGGTACGAAGGACATCTTGATGGATGATTTCCGCAAACTCCGACTGGATGCGAAAGAATTCTTGTCTGATGTCCGCGTCCTGGATTGCCGACAAGTTCTCGGCCCAATCTTTGAGATTATTTGGTAGCAGAAGATGATTATGGTCCCGTACGATCGCCCGCATGGGCGTAGTAGGCATCCTTCTGACCGCCCGGCGGCTGCTTGACGCAGCAGAACGTCGTATTGTGGGCAAACACGTGCTTGCCGTACTTACGAACTGCCTTGGTGAAGGTGCCTCCAGATTTGGCGTAGCCGGGGAGAACATCATCAAGAACTTTCTTGACATTTGTGTAGTCTTTCTTCGACTGACGGTCCGAGTCGAAATACGTGGCCATGGAATATTTCGGGCTTAAGAGGATGAGTGTGCAATGTGTGTCACTGCACAAAACACGGAATGTTAAAAAAAATTGGTCAAAAAGTTGGTTATTGTCAAGGAACAAGATCATGGTCTCATCATTTAGGGTTTGTCGACACCGAGGCATCCTAAAAGCTAAGCTTTTATCATTTAGGGTTTGTCGACGCCGAGGCACCCTAAAAGCCTAAGCTTTCATCATTTAGGTTCTTATCGACACCGAGGCACCCTAAAAGCCAAGGTTTTATCATTTAGGGTTTGTCGACGCCGAGGCACCCTAAAAGCCTAAGCTTTCATCATTTAGGTTCTTATCGACACCGAGGCACCCTAAAAGCCAAGGTTTTATCATTTAGGGTTTGTCGACGCCGAGGCCCATGCATAACACAAGAGGCAGTTGATCCTACTTAATTAAGTACTAGATACCCCGGCCCATGCATTAGTAGCAAGTACCCCACCATATGTCTGATTCTTAGCAAAGTCATGCTAAAATTCACGGAAAATTTCAGCATGACCTTTGCTGAAAATAGGACATATGGGGTACCCGAATTTGCCGTAACGGAAGTTAATCGACATTCCGGCAAACTCAAGGGCCTCTCGGGGTACCTGCAAAATCATCACGACACGATGGTCGGAGACAAAACCCAGCAAACATAAAATTCTGTCCAACATAGTTTTGTATGCTGATATTGTAGATACAAACCCTAAAAGAATTAAAAACTATGTTTGGGCTCTTCTGTTAACAAAAACTATGTTCCGATCCATTACTGTACCCAAAAGCAGAAGGTGAAGATACTTTAAGTGGACCGGGATAAAAAGAAAAGACAGTTCACTTCTGAATATTGAGTTTACACATATATGCAACCAATTTTCACTGTTGAATTTCTATGAATAAGCGACCTGTCTTAATTACAGGGTAGCTCTGACCTCACTTCCTCAAACGAATGATTGTGAATGCTTCTCTTGCAGCAGAGCGATGTGGGTCAAATCCAATTGAAATGAAAAATATTATGATAGCCGCACAAGAATACCAATTTATTGTACAAAAGCATTTTCTAACAGGGCCGTGTCAAAGTTGGTGACTCTTCTAGATTTTGAGTATCTTGATGAAGGCAAACCATCACCTAAAATTTGACCACTGATCCAGAGATCAGTTAACAAGGGAGAGAGCTCAGTGAAATCTTTGATCAGACTGTTGTGCGAGTTCAACAAATCGTTATGAACAAGAATCAAGAACAGATATGATCACAAACCATGTGCGAAGACAAGAGCAAACATAATCTCCCACTGTTATATTTATTTCACGAATGACAACACTTGGATCGACCGATACAGACACAGACTTCTTGATACATCTATCTTACAAAGAACCATGAACAACTCTTACACCTAAGAGAACTCAGCTGCTAAATCAACTACACATGGCCTAGCCGATGCAACTAGATACACTTCTCAGTTGCTACACCAACTACACATATAGCTCAGCTGATGCAACTACTCCATACTTCTCAGTATATAACTTACTCTTAATAACTCATACCTTAACCTTAATCTTCCACACACACACATGAACTTCGATTATTATCACTGTAACCAAAGCTGAGACCCACTCACTAGCTACCAGATATTTGCCCTGGGCTCTTGCCAAATATTTCTGGTCCACGAGCACAAAATTACGCCGGACATTGCCTTTCATTGATGGGGTAGGCGCGGGCCGATGAGATCATGCGTAGAAAGCATGTCGACACCGGCAACGATCGACCCGAATTGCTCCCCTCAGCCCCCCAAGAACCCAACAGAAAATCCACTTCTGACAGAGGAGGAGAGGGAGGGAGGCTGACAGAGGAGGAGAGGGAGGGAACCTCTACCTTTGTCGCAAGCAGAGGAGAGCAAGCAGAGGCGGCGCAGGGCAGGGGCCGACGCGGGGAGGCTGTCGGCGACGGTGAGGTCGCGGAGGCGTCTGCGATGGCGGAGCTGCAGTGGTGGGGGCGCGGGGGCGGCGGCGTCGTGGGTCGGGGCGAGAGGGAGGGAGGGACGAAGGGGTCGATCGGGGAAGTGGATCTGGGGACGAAGGGGTCGATCGGCGAGAGGGACGAAGGGGTCGATCGGGAAGATTACTAATGGCGCACCCCCGAGCGGTGCGCCATTAGAATGTTTCTTTTCACATTCTAATGGCGCACCCCCAAGAGGTGCGCCATTAGAATGCTATTTTTTAATATATTTTTATAAGAACAGTAATATTTTTTTATAAGAACAGTAATAATTGTTTTATAAAAACAGTAATAATTTTCTTATGAATATGAAAAAATATCATCAAATTTTTTATTTGAAAATGGGGGTGCTTGGCGGCGGTGGAGCGGGGGAGGGTGCGGGGGGTGCTCGGCGGCGGTGGAGCGGGCCGGGGAGGGTGCGGTGGGTCGGCGGCGGCGGTGGAGCTAGCGGGGGAGGGTGCGGGGGGATCGAGATCGAGATGGAGGGGGATAGAGATCAAATTTGAAAAAATATTCATGAATTCAAAAAGTGCCCATGAAATTTAAAAATATTCATGATCGAGTTCAAAAAGTGCCCATGTAATACAATCGAGAAATGAAGACTACGATTTAAATACAATCGATCTTAGCTAGCTATCTGTTCACAATCTTCTTGCCCTTCTTTTTCGCAAACGGAGTTCTTCTATGGAACGGACGTCCTTTAGGTAGGGTGGTCCTGCTTCTTCTTGTGGTGTATGCTGCTACTTCATCGTCGTCGTCATGTTCCATCTTCGGGTCGCCGTACTTGTCGAAGTCTTGCTCATTGGCGACTCCATCCATTCCGATGATCTTCCTTTTGCCTCTCCTCACGACAACACGACTAGGCTTTGACGGGTCGGTAATGAAGAAGCATTGGTCCACTTGGGAAGCCAGTACCCATGGCTCATTTTTCGCGGTGACGTTCGCGCCCGCGGTCTTGGATTTGGCTTTGGGTATAACCATGGTGGTGAAATACCGGTCTTCTTTTAGGACGCTCTTGGCCCATCTGACACGGAACATCGGGACCTTCTCTCCAGCGTAGCTCAGCTCCCAGATCTCCTCGATCCTTCCATAGTATCTTTCCTTGTCGTTACCGGTGTAGGATTCCATCGTTACCCCGGAGTTCTGATAACCATCGCTCTTCATGTCCTTGTCCTCGGTGTAGAATGTGTAGCCGTTGATATCGTACGCCTCATAGGTCATCAAGTTGTGCTCGGCGCCCTGTGACAAGGCGAATATGAGTTGTTCTTCCGCGGAAGAATCCTCATGTAAAGGGTACGACAGAAGCTTCTGCTTGAACCAACGTGTGAAACATGAGTTGTGCTCTTTGATTATATCTCCGTCCGTCCTCTGTTGGCCTCGGTCATTGTACGTCTTCTCAATAAAGGTTTTGTGCTCTACCATGGTCGCCTGCGGGGTAGAGCAAAACGATATTTTAGAACCAAGAAAAAATTTGGCATGACTTTCCCTAAAAATAGGACCAAAAATAATGCATAGTGCCAAAATTCTCGCCGAAACGGAAATGAATCAACATTCCGGCAAAATATTGGCAACTATCGCATTTCAAATACCGGTACTTGCAAACACAAACATATATGCAACACCACAAACATATGCAACACCACAAACATACATAGATCTAGCAAGGCCATAAAAAGTGCATGTGCACGTTGTTGGAGCGAGCTAGGGAGAAAAAAAGTAGATCTACAACATAAAGATAGTTTTCCCCTTACTTACCTATCAAAAAAAGGTAATTTAACCACTTAATTTTGATGAATCTATGGTGCAAATGAGGTGAGGAGGAGGAGGCAGCCGACACAAGCTTGGAGGAGGAGGTGGAGAGAATGAAGTGGGAAAAGTGAGTGTGTAGGTGTGGCTGTCCAAAATATCTAGCTGGCCCCAGGTTACTAATGGCGCACCACAGACAGGTGCGCCATTAATAACCCGCACCACAGACAGATGCGCCATTAGTAACCCTTATTACTAATGGCGCACCAGCTTGCGGTGCGCCATTAGTAGTTTTGCAAAAAAAATAGTAGTGGCGCACTGGTCTGACGGTGCGCCATTACTAGTTAAACTAGTAATGGCGCACTCCTTCCCGGTGCGCCATTAGAATTTTTGGAAAAATAATAATAAAAATTTGTTACTAATGGCGCACTGTGGGCCTGGTGCGTCATTAGTGTCTACCACACTAATGGCGCACCTACTCATGGTGCGTCATTACTATATCGTAGTGGCGCACCACATGTCTGTGCACCATTAGTGGTCATATCATCTATAGTGTTTTTTCTAGTAGTGCAAGATACACTATCATTCTCATTTTCATAAAATATTGAACAATTTTTGAAAATCCCAAACATTTTTATCTCTTAAACATATTTGAAATCATGAATATTTTCCAAATTTGTGAACATTTTTACAGATTTTCAAACTTTTTGAATTAATGACAATTTTATACTATTTTCAAACATTTTTTTAAACTGCAAAAAAATAAATATTTCAATTGAATCAGCACACATTTCTAGAATGGACGAACATTTTTTTGTAAATATTTCTAGAATGGATGAACATTTTCTGAATCAATAAACTATTTTGTAAGTCATGAACAGTCTTTGAATACTTATAATATTTTCCATTAATGAACATTTAGTGAATTGGTGAACTTTTTTTCATTTTAGTAACATTTTTTAATATATAAAATTTCAAAAAGATCGTGAACATTTTTGAATTCTTTGAAGATTGTTTTTCAACATTGCGGCATAATTTTAATATTTGAACAGTTTAAAAAAAATCTAACATTTTTTGAATCTAGAAATATTTAGAAGTAATAATAGCTTTTATTTCAAAAAAATGTTTTACAAAAATTCAATACTTGTATGAAGTCTCAAATTATTTAAAGTAGAAAAAACAAAGACAGAAAAGGAAACGCAAAAATAAAAACGAAATTTAATAAACAGGCCATATGGACATGTGTGGGTCCAACCAGGCGTGATGTGTCTTCTCTCAGTGCTCAAAGCGCGGTATAAGAGGTTCCTATTGCATGAGCTGCCCAGGCGAGGATTCCCTGTGCGAAACGTTTTTTTATCACTTATAGATGGCATTGGTAAATTATATTTTGCAACATTTAAGGAAATTCATGTGACGTACCGCAAGAAGCACTAATGACTTTATTAATAATATATAGGTATAGATATAGATATAGATATGCATGCTAGTAGTCTATAAGTTACTTCTAGCTATGACTAGTCTTACTTACCATCGTACTCGATTCATCGAACAGATGTTCTCCTACAAAACCATTTGCGATACCAAATCGTTGCAGTTTATTTGGTTTGAGTGCACGATGGCCGTTTCCAAGGCAGTCCCGCTCACATCCGCCGCCGAGTAGACAGCCATTCCCAAAGTCCTCGTTGGGCGCTCCCACATGATCGTTTTGAAGATGCCTATTCCAATTGAGATATACAGTACCATATATAGTAGCCGGCCTGGCGGCATGGGTGACTAACAGATACATACGCACACTCCCGATTGCATGCAATGGTGCCAATCGTCTCAGCACCGTTATCAATCAGAGGGTCAAATCTGGCTCCGTTATCCCTGACCTTGGCCTCCGGGTGCTCCATTAGCTCCTTATCAGCGACGAACATCTCTTGCAATACACATAGGTTTATGTTTTTGCGGGTGACTACACAGAGGTTACACCCATTACAGGTTTGGTTAGTGCATTAAATTCGTGCTTGTAGCCAAAATAGCGCACATTTACAGCAAGGTCAAAAAAAGCTAACGCAGAAATTTCAACAAGAGTCGAATCAGCTATAATGGTCATAAGTACCTGGTTGGCTATGTCAACGCGCGACATCTTCCTCCATGATGGTTGCTTCGTCTGCTCACTTACTGAGACCCGGCCCCATTTGCTCATTGTTTCAAGCAAGTACCGTAGGGAAGCCAAGCATGTAGGGTATGTCATTTGAAATGGAGAACTGCTGCAGCGAGCAGAAATGGTTGTCCAAGTTTGCTTTTACCCGTGCAGAGGATGCGGGGATTTATTGCAGTATTTGCATTGCAATGGAAGCTTCTCCATGAGGGGAAGGAGGCTCTGCTTATTAGATGTACCCCTCATGGCGATCGCCTAATGGTCCGTGCAAGTCGGCCTGGCGTGGGATGCGACAGACAACATCTCTTCTTGTTATTCGGACAAAGATCTCATTCGCTCTTTCGTACTGCTATGGCCCAGCTACCTGGCCTTTTGATCTGGGCAGCCCTTGCTAGCCGGGCATGCCTTGGTCGATCGTGTCGGCTGACCATATGCAAGTAGTGTGGTCACTGATACGTCATACGTGTCCGGAATCTCACTGCTTGCGAGGGTACCTCTATTTTTAAAGTCAGTCATGACGAGCGCGCCATCCGTGCCATCATCATGGGACATCATCAAGACGACAACCAGGTGGGGGCGATCCATTTCAAATGGTGTATCCCTTGTAGACTATGGTATGCACAAAAGGAGAGTATTTGGGTTGTGGCGACACCGCTTTGACAGTGATGGTGGGTGGTATTTATTTCACATGAACTTTATAAAAGTAAATTATTTTTTTGTGTTTGTTGGGTGCGTCGTGTGGACAATGCAGGTTTGGAAGATCAATAAAATTATGTCCTTTTAAATAGAAAACTAGCAAATGTTAATATGATGATGACGATGATGATACCTGTTAGTATCGGAGCTGTTTATTTTTGTAGCTAAACTAGCTAAGCATTAAAGGTAAGAGGGTAGGAGTTAGTCAAATCACTAATTAATCAAATCAATGGCTCATAAGGGAGAGAGGAGCATGCTAATACATCCATTGTTATGTATTCTTGCTTCTCATGTGAAAAGGGAAGGTAAGAGGGAGCATGCTAAAATTTTCCTTTTCTAATACTTTGTAAACTTCATACTTGTAAGTTAAATATAGATAAAAATCTACCTTCTAAAAAAGAAAAAAGATGGAAATGCATTGCTTGTTTCAAGCTTTCACAATCTCTAATCTAACCAGGGACAAGGCCCATAACCAAGGAATTCTTAGTAATGGATGTATCATAGTACCAGTGAGTCGATACCCTCGCCTATCATCAAAGTTTCTTGCATAGACCAATGATTTCATAAGAAAATAATAAATATATTTCTTCACATTTTATTTCTATCCCAAAAATTTATTTTCATAAGAAAATGTTTAATGTTAATTTGACCAAGATTATGGACATGATTATCTGGTTAAAAGTCTACGGGGTGGTCAAAATGACTAAAAGGGACTTGAGTAGAATTTTGGGAATTTTTGAAATAGTAGCATAAAGTATTTGTTTCTATTTAAAATCCATGTCCGTCCTTTACAAATAGAATTTGAAATGAATAAATAATTAAATTTCAAACTATTAAGTTTTTGAAGGTAATAGTGAGAAATAGACCTCAGAAAATCATTTTAAATAAATTAATGTGTTGGAAAATAAATACTTGTAGTTCAAATATATCTTTTGGTGTTTTGGAAGAAAAAATAATTTTAATTTATGTTTAGCTAAAATAAATTTATATAAACACATTTGTAAGGTTTTACCTACATGGCATGATCATTAGGAAGTTTAGACCATAGACCTTCCCCTTCCTACCCAAAAATGGAGAGTTGGTGCATCACTGCATTAAAGAATCTCTTTGCATGTCTTCCACTGGATCGCACTCTCCATTAGACACATCATTGGCTTTACACCGTGATCAAGATTTTATTGTTTTGAGATGTTTTTTTCCCCACTAAGGCCTTGTTCGCTTGCATTTGGTTTGAAGGGGATTATGAGGGATTAAATCCCAAGTAAGTCAAATTCCTCTCCAATCCCCTTGGAGAAGGCATTAACAGAACAAAGCCCTGAGAAAATTGAAAACCATGTTCATGCAATAGATTTTGCGAAAGTAGTCGCCTGGTTGCGGAACCAGGTTTGGTCTTTGGTCCTTCCACCCCTGTCTATTTTTGTGACATAGGCGTTTTTGTTGCTTATTTTATATTACTAAATGTTTATTGTATATTTGTCTTCTCATATATTTATGATATTTTATATGGTACCTTCTGCTCTCATCTACGGTTTCTGTCTTTGACACCGTGTCAAAATACATGCCAAATGTGTTACACGAGGAGTGCCTTGATTATTTTGTTATTCAACATGTAATAAGATCAGCTAATGGACCGGCTCCTATCTGTGCTAAGCATGCTTGCACGATTGCAGTCATCGATAGTTGGATCAACGACACTCCTAGCTTCCTGATTAGCAGCCTGTTGGCTGACTGTTCGGCGAATGCTTTTTGTTGAATAAAGCTCTCAAATTCCATTGCAAAAAAAAAAATGGCATGAATACACCCGCACAGCCAACTAGCTCCACCATTGGTCCAATATCATGTGTTTTAGTTTTGGGGTATGTCCAATATCATCCACCCACACAGCCAACTAGCACGGCCATTTATCTCCATTTATAGTCTTTTACCCTACAGATGATCCATAAACAAGGTAAAAAGTGGACATCCAAGGAACTAGAATATTGCTAAAATTTATTTTCCATGATCTTCGTACTAACATCAAATTTAAGAGTTGGCTAGGTGCACTGTCTTGATGATGCACCGGTCGGATGACCAAGAAATATCCGCCTTTTAGAAAGAAAAGTTAAGTAATATCTCTACAGCCTCCTGTCTATCCAAGGACAAAACTCGTAGTCATGGAATCATGAACTATTGATCTATCAGGGGACTAGTGAATTGATGCCATCGAATTCTCTTATAAGAAGGAAGGCTTGCCTGGGCAAAAGATGAATAGCCATGTTATTTATTTCTTAGAATTTCTCAATTCCACTTCATGCACTATTTGTTATATATCTGGATATTAGGGGTTTGTATTTAATAGGTATAGGCATAGAAGGCACCAGGAATTACCAATTGCTAGATGAAATTACAACATGCGCTCTCGAACTAATGAGGCCATGTGCCATGTGTTCGAGTGGGAGTTAATAGCAGCACGGTACGTGGTGAAGATGGCGGCACAGCTGATGATAATTCAGAAATTGCATCGTATGGAGATGATGCGCAATGTATGCTAGAAGATCCAGTAGCGTAACAGGAGGTACAAGTGTGAATGTGGCAAAGTGGGTGGGCGAGATGTGTCCCTGCGCGTCGTCGCTCATGTCGCTGTTAAGCCCGTGCGGTAGAGCGAATGAGCGTGATTGATACAGTCGATCCTTCAATCGGGCATTGATCTTTCAATCGGGCAAACCACCAGTGGTCATGCTACTTTCCAGTTGGTAAGCTAAAGATAGAATAGAAAAATGATTACCCCTCTGGTGGGAATATAAGTCAGGCTTGGTTTTTTAGGTATTTGAGTTGATTAACGAAAAATATGATGTTTAAAAAAAAGATGTGTCGTGAATGCAGTAATTAAACATTTATTTCTCATGAAATTTTTTGCTAGTTAAATTGATGGCCTAAGTTCTCGTGCCAGACTTATATTCTCATCGGGAGGGAGTATTACCAATTATAATTGCGACGATTATGGTGATAGCAGTAAGTTGTTCGAGTTGTTTGTTTTTGTTGCTAAACTCTAACGATGAAAGGTAGTACTACATCACTATCACGACTATTATCCTCCCATTATGTATTAACACCACTAATTAGGTTATGATGGTTATCACGTAGATAGCATATTCTTTGGCATGACTGGATTATGTGTGTTTTGAAACTTACCTCTATAAAGACAATACTTTTGCAAAACATAAATTATAAATGTTATTATTTAAAGTATTCAGTTAATTGGATTACAAAAGTATGGCAAGAAATATTAGGACATGTATGGAGGTATTTAATGTCTCGCGCTTGTACAATTAGCATTCGAGAAATTACCCTTGACCTTGGAAATCACATTAAAAACTATATACTCGGCGAAGTTGGCTTTACTTAGCCTGCTCCTTCTATTTATGTATTTTTGAACCCCATACTAATAAGTTAAAGGTCAATAAGGACCTACCATTTTAAAAAGAAAATTAATGTAAATGCATTGCTTGTTTCAAACTCTTATACACTAGTAGAAAACAGGGCATTGGTTCGGGTCGGGCCAGCCCATTAGTCCCGGTTCAGTCACGAACCGGGACCAATGGGGGCAACGATCCCGGTTCGTGAGGCCAAGGGGCCGGACGGGCCACGTGGGGCATTGGTCCCGATTCGTCTAGAACCTTTGGTCCCGGTTCCACACATGAACCGGGACCAATGTGCCTCGCTCCTGGCCCACAACCATTGGTCCCGGTTCGTGGCTGGATCCGGAACCAATGGGGGTCCTTTGGTCCCGGTTCCAGCCACGAATCGGGACCAATGAAATGCCTATATATACCCCCTCGCCAGCAAGCAGAGCAATCCACACAGCTCTGTTTTTTTGGTCGGCGAGGGGAGAGCTTTGTGGTGCTCTAGCTCACCTCTCATGCACATGAGGTGTTTGATGAAATTGCTAAGCCAAACTTAAGCTTTCTCCTCTCGAAGCTCCTTGTCCAAACTCCATTTTGTCAAGATTTGTCTAGGTTTGACGGTCCGTCCTGTCCCGTCCCCGTCCTGAAACCGCCATCAATCGCCCGCGCGTGGTGAGCCTCTTGATCTTATCTTCTTGCTAAAAGAAAATATACTTACTTGTATGATTTTCTTACCTTTATTATTGTTCACTTCTCTATTCATGATATGTTGTAATGGTTTTTAATACACTTTATTATATAACGCACGCAGATGAACCGACAATGGATGTACGGTGACCGACGCACCTCCGCGTATATTAAAGGTCTGCATAATTTTCTCGAAGCGGCTGAGGCAAACAAGCAGAATGGTTTTATGCCTTGTCCATGTACTTTCTGTGAGAATACGAAGTCTTTCTCCAACTCTAAAACCCATCACTTCCACCTGCTTCAGAAGGGTTTTATGCCACACTATAATGTTTGGACCAAGCACGGAGAAAGAGGGGTTATGATGGAAGACAACGAAGAAGAAGAGGATGATGACAACTACCCTCCCCCTGAATACGGTGATGCTGCAATGGGGGAAGCTGAAGATCAAGAGGAACCGGATTGTGTGCCTGATGATGATCTTCGCCGGTTTATTGTTAATGCATAGAGAGAATGCGAAAGTGAAAGGGAGAAGTTGAAGTTCGATCGCATGTTAGAGGATCACCAAAAAGGGTTGTACCCAAATTGCAAAGATGATGACAAAAAGCTCGGTACCACACTGGAAATGCTGCAATGGAAGGCAGACAATGGTGTATCTGACAAGGCATTAAGTTCGCTACTGAAAATAATGAAGAAAAACTTCCAAAGGATAACGAATTGCCTGACAGTATGTACGCAGCAAATAAGGTTGTATGCCCTCTAGGATTGGACGTGCAGAAGATACATGCATGCCCTAATGATTGCATCCTCTACCGTGGTGAGTACGAGGAACGGAACGCATGCCCGGTATGCGGTGCATTATGGTATAAAATCAGAAGAGATGACCCTGGTGATGTTGAGGGCCAACGCACCGGGAAGAGGGTTCCTGCCAAGGTGACGTGGTATGCTCCTATAATACCACGGTTGAAACGTCTGTTCGGAAATAAAAAGCATGTCGAGTTGATGCAAAGGCACAAAAAAGACCGTAAGAAAGACGGAAAGTTGAGAGCACCAGCTAATGGGTCGCAGTGGAGAAAGATCGAGAGAAAGTGGAGCGACTTTACAGGTGACCCGAGGAATGTATGGTTCGGTTTAAGTGCAGATGCGTTAATCCTTTTGGGGAGCAGAGCAGCCAGCATAGCACATGGCCTGTGACTCTATGTATGTATAACCTTCCTCCTTGGTTGTGCATGAAGCGGAAGTTCATTATGATGCCAGTGCTCATCCAAGGCCCTAAGCAACCCAGCAATGACAGTGATGTGTAACTAAGGCCATTAGTTGATGAACTTTTACAGCTATGGAATGGAAGAGGTGTACGTGTGTGGGATGAGAACGAACGGGAGGAATTTGACCTACATGCGTTGCTGTTTTTAACCATCAATGGTTGGCCTGCTCTCAGTAACCGTTCAGGATAGACAAACTAGGGATACCACGAATGCACACATTGTTTAGATGACACAAACAATATATATTTGGACAAATACAGGAAGAATGTGTACCTAGGGCATCGTCGATTTCTTCCGACCAACCATCAATGTCGAAAGAAAGGAAAGCATTTCAAAGGTGAGGCAGATCACCGGAAGAAGCCCGCCCTCCATACTGGTGATCACATACTTGATATGGTCAACAATTTACAAGTAATATTTGGGAAGGGTCCTGGCGGACTATCTGTTCCGAATGACGCTGACAAACGCGCACCCATGTGGAAGAAGAAATCTATATTTTGGGACCTACCCTATTGGAAATACCTAGAGGTCCGCTCTGTAATCGACGTGATGCACGTGACGAAGAATGTTTGCGTGAACCTGCTAGGCTTCTTCGCAGTGTATGGGAAGACAAAAGATACACCAGAGGCACGGGAGGAACAGCAATGTGTGCATGAAAAAGACGACATGCATCCAAAGCAGTATGAAGGTCCTACCAGCTACGCTCTTACCCAAGAAGAGAAGGAAATCTTCTTTGAATGCCTGCTCAGTATGAAGGTCCCGTCTGGCTTCTCGTCAAATATAAAGGGAATAATAAATATGGCAGAGAAAAAGTTCCAAAACCTAAAGTCTCATGACTACCACGTGATTATGACGCAACTCTTGCTGGTTGCATTGAGGGGGCTTCTACCGGAAAACGTTCGATTAGCCATTGTGAAGCTATGTGCATTCCTCAATGTAATCTCTGAGAAGGTGATTGATCCAGAAATCCTGCCAAGGTTAAGGAGTGATTTGGTGCAATGTCTTGTTAGTTTCGAGCTGGTGTTCCCACCGTCCTTCTTCAATATCATGATGCATGTCCTAGTTCATCTAGTCAATGAGATTGTCGTTCTAGGCCGTGTATTTCTACACAATATGTTCCCTTTTGAGAGGTTCATGGGAGACTTAAAGAAATATGTTTGTAACCGCACTAGGCCAGAAGCAAGCATCTCCATGGGCCTTAAAATAGAGGATGTCATTGGGTTTTGTGTTGACTTCATTCCTGATCTTAAGAAGATTGGTCTCCCTCAATCGCGGTATGAGGGAAGACTGACTGGAAAAGGCACGCTAGGAGAGGACTCAATAATATGTAGGGACGGGCATTCTTGGTCTCAAGCACACTACACAGTTCTACATAATTCCACCTTGGTGACCCCGTATGTCGATGAACACAAGAATATTCTGTGCTCCAAACACCCAGAGCAGTGTGAAGAATGGATAACGTATGAACACATCAGGACTTTCGGTAGTTGGTTGCAAACACGTCTCATGGGTGACAACACTATTTCTGATGAGCTGTACTCATTGGACAGGGGACCATCTTCGACTGTATTGACTTACAAAGGGTACGAGATAAATGGCAATACATTTTACATTATCGCACAAGATGAAAAGAGCACCAACCAAAACAGCGGTGTCCGCTTTGATGCAGCAACCAAGAGGGGAAAGGACACATATTATGGTTACATAGTGGACATATGGGAACTTGACTATGGACATGAGTTCAAGGTCCCTTTGTTTCAGTGCAAATGGGTTAATCTCTCAAGAGGCGGGGTACAGGAAGACTCACAATACGAAATGACAACAGTGGATCTGAACAATCTTGGTTACACACACGAACCATTCGTCCTAGCCAATGATGTGGCGCAGATTTTCTATGTGAAGGACATGTCTACCATATCGAGAAAAAAAAGATAAGGAAGTGAATACATCAGACGATGAGCCAAAGCACCACATAGTTCTTTCAGGAAAAAGAGACATCGTGGGATTGGAGGGCAAGACAGACATGTCTGAAGATTATGAAAAGTTTCATGAAATTCCTCCCTTCAAAGTCAAGGCTGACCCAAGCACCCTATTAAACGATGAAGATTATATCCATGGTTACGGCGCAATAAGCAAAGGACACAAGCGAAGAAAAAGTAATGACTTTCTATCCACAATTATATCATTACAATGACATGTGAAGAAATGAAATGTCTTTTGTAACACATGACTTTTCGTACGAAACCCTAAAACTTCGAAAGAGATTTTCCGTTTTGTACACGAAGTGCATCCAGTTTTTGCCGTAATCCTCTCAACTTTTTATGACATGCTATGTGGGTGAAATGGTAATACCATGCCCACTTTTAACCTTTTCAGAGTTCATTCGAAGTGCTTTTTAATTTCAGGGTCATTTACCTCAAAAAAATCAGTCTGCGCATGAAAAATACCAAATAAAGTCAGAAAGGGTTGAAAATTGATGATGTGGCTTTAAATGGTGCATTTTGAACACACAAAAAGTATGAAGTTCAAATAGGTTCTAAAAAATGAAATCCCTTTGTAACAGATGAGGTTTCATCCGAAACCGTGATACTTCGAAAGAGATTGTCCATTTTGTATACGAAGTGCATCCAGTTTTTGCCGTAACCATCTCAACTTTTTAGCACATGCTATGTGGGTGAAATTATGATACCATGCCAACTTTCAACCTTTTCAGAGTTCATTTGAAGTGCTTTTCAATTTTAGGGTTATTTAACTCAAAAAAATCAGTATGTGCATGAAAAATACCAAATGAAGTCAGAAAGGGTTGAAAATTGATGATGTGGCTTTGAATGGTGCATTTTGAACACACGAAACGTATGGAGTTCAAATAAGTTAAAACATGAAATCCATTTGTAACAGATGAGTTTTCGTCCGAAACCGTGACACTTGGAAAGAGAATGTCCATTTTGTACAGAAAGTCCATCTAGTTTTTGCCATAACCATCTCAAATTTTTAGCACATGTTATTTGGGTGAAGTGATGATACCATGCCAACTTTCAATCTTTTTAGAGTTCATTTGAAGTGCTTGTCAATTTCAGGGTTATTTAGCTCAAAAGAATCAGTAAGTGCATGAAAAATACCAAATGAAGTCAGAAAGGGTTAAAAATTGATGATGTGGCTTTGAATGGTGCATTTTGAACACACAAAAGGTACGGATTTCAAATAAGTTCAAAAAAATGAAATCCCTTTAGATAACATAAAAAAGTAACAAAATTGAACACAGATTCGCTTATGTAAGTAAAATTCGACCGGAAATCGGACTGAAATTCAGGTTGATTTCAGGTCAAATTTTCCCACATAAGGGCTTCTATTTTCAATTTGAGAGAAACTCAATAAGGCAGGGAGGTGTGGGCTTACAAACCGGTGCGAGGGCCCCTCACTTGGCGAGGTGGGACTAAACTCCCACCACAACCAGGACCAACCATTTAGTCCCGGTCGGTGGCTACAACCGGGACCAATACCCACCATTGGACCCGGTTGATGGCACCAACCGGGACCAATGCCCAGCTTTAGTCCTGGTTGGTGCCACCAACCGGGACCAAATGTCTCTACTTCCCGCCCTTTGGGCTGCCGAAAAGAGACCTTTGGTCCTGGTTGGTGGCACCAACCGAGACTAAAGGTGGGCATTGGTCCCGGTTGGTGACACCAACCGGGACCAATGCTCTGGGTATATAAGTAGAACTTAGGAATTTTTAGTTCTCATCTCGCAGTTCCCCCCGACGATGCCGACCTCCTCGACACCGTCGCCATCGCCCATGCCCCTACCTTACCCCCCAAGCCCATGCTGACGCCGTCCGTCGCCCACGCCGTCGCTGTCCACCGCCCACGCCGTCACCTTCCGCCGCCCACGCCATTGCCGTCGCCCGTGCCCGTGCCCTTCCCCCGAGCCCATGCCGATGCCGTCCGTCGCCCACGCCATCGCCGTCTTCCGCACCTGCCCCAGCCCGCCCCCACCGTCGTCTTCGCCCTTGCCGCCCCCGTCGTTGCCCTGGCCGACCGCCCCCGCTGTGAGCCGCCGCCGCCGCCCCTTGTATTTTTCATGTATATGTTGTATATGTTTTTTTCACGTATATGTATATATGTTCATGTATATGTGTCATGTGTGTATATGTTCATGTATATGTTTTTTCATGTATATATATATATATATGTTTGTATATGTTCATGTAAAAGGTCTTCGTTGTTTTTCATATGTACGAAAATGTAGAGTGAAAACGAAAACAAACATATAATAAAAAAACAAAGTAAAAAATGAAGAAGGAAAAGAAAACCGCCCGGCCCGGCCACCACCGCATTTTCATAAAGTTTTTTCCACCGAGTCCACGTCGCACCGAGCACCCGCGGCGAAGCAAGTCTTTTTTTGAAGAAAGTAGGTTTTTTGTTAAATGAAAATGTTGGCATCGGCTCTATCATCACGTTGGCATCGGCTCTGTCTATCAACAAGGCCATAGGAGCACCCCGGCCCCCTATCATCACGTTGGCCTCGGCTCCCCGAGAGCTTTCCAACAGATCCGGAATGTATGTCGTTGTTATATAGCCCCTCCTTTATAACTTCAACATGAGAGGGGACGTCGGACATGCATGAGAGAGAGGCGGTTCGCTCACCTGACCAACTATCGAGGCCACCCAAACCCTAGAAGAAAGAGCGTCGTTGTCAATCTACCCCCTCCCCAATAACTTCGACATGAGGGAGGACGTCGGGCATGCGTGAGTGAGAGAGGCGGTCCGCTCGCCCAACCAACTATCGAGGCCATCCAAACCCTAGAATAAAGAGTGTCGTTGTCGATCTACCCCCTCCCCGATAACTTCAACATGAGAGGGGATGTCGGACATGCATGAGAGAGAGGCGGTTCGCTCACCCGACCAACTATCGAGGCCACCCAAACCCTAGAAGAAAGAGCGTCGTTGTCAATCTACCCCCTCCCGAATAACTTCGACATGAGGGAGGACGTCGGGCATGCATGAGTGAGAGAGGCGGTCCGCTCGCCCAACCAACTATCGAGGCCATCCAAACCCTAGAATAAAGAGTGTCGTTGTCGATCTACCCCCTCCCCGATAACTTCAACATGAGAGGGGATGTCGGACATGCATGAGAGAGAGGCGGTCCGCTCACCCGACCAACTATCGAGGCCACCCAAACCCTAGAAGAAAGACCGTCATTGTCGATGTACCCCGTCCCTACCCGACCAACTAGCGATATTCGGAAGGCTCTTGTTGAACTTCATACCAAAAAGCTAATTAATTATCCTATCCGGGACACCGTCGGACATTCATGAGAGAGGCGGTCCGGACGTCGGACATTCATGTTTGTATATTAATTGCCATGTTGTAATATTTGCAGAAACTATGGATCCAAGAGACGAAGAACAAGAACAGTTGTTGGGGAACATAATCCACGACGGATGTGATATCTTGTCATTTCTCAACGACACCGATGGTCTGGAAGGAGAGGATTATGACGGCTCCAGTGATCGAACAATGGAGGAGGAAGGACATGATCATGATGGCTCCAGTGACCGAATGCCGGAGGAAGGAGACCATGATGACGGCTCCGGTGACCGATCGGAGGAGGGAGCTGTTGCAAAGTCCGGCGAGGTATATATATTAATTAAGTCTTGGATCCGCTGACTTGCTAATTGATGCATTCATTATTTTGGTATGTACATATATTAATTAACTCTTCTTTCTTCTTTTATAGCCATCCGGATCATGTCAAACTTCGATAACGAGACGAGCCCGAAGAAGAGGTTGCACAAGGATGAAAAGTTCACGATCACAACACTCGAGAATTATGGCCATCCGATTGAACCCAAGCGGACCAAGAACACATTTTCTGCTCAGTGCGGAGCTATTGTTAGGGACAACATCCCGATCAGCATTAAGAAATGGAATAAGCCTAAGGACGGCGCCCCTGAAGGTTATTATGTCACTGATAGATAGAAAGATGATCTTTGGACCGCGCTGAAGGCAAATTTCATCCTACCGCCAGAGGAGGATCCAAATAAGCCAGTTATAGAGCCACTGGTCAAGGCGTGTGCTCTTAAGAATATGGAAGATCTATTCAGGAGGTGGAAGAATGAGTTGAAATTAAAGTTTGTCGACAAAGGGAAGACTCCAGAATTCACCGACCGATTTGAGAAGATAAGAGATTACTGGCCCGCATTTGTGGAATACAAGACATTGGACAAGAGTAAGAAAATGTCAGACATAAACAAGGTCAATGCTGCAAAGAAGCAGTATCACCATCACACGGGGTCAGGTGGATACCTCAAAGCCCGGCCGTTGTGGGCAAAGCTGAGAATGACCTGATTGCTAAAAATATCGTACCATAGACATATAACTGGCCAGACCGTTCAAGGACTTGGTTCTTCGGGGTTGAGGGAACTTTGGACCCTAAAACAGGGAAGTGCCGTTGGACGCACGAGCAACTTTCAATACCCATGAACAAGCTTCAGAAGTATATCACCGCAGCGCAGGAAAGGACGTTCATTCCCGATAGAGAGAAGGACGAGTTGACTGAGGCCCTAGGGAATGCTGAGCACCCTGGACGAACACAAGGCACACCAGGCTCCGTTCCGTGGAAGGTTGGGTTTCCCGACGCAGGCGGTTACAGAAGCCGGGAGAGAAAGAGGAAAGTAGAGCTCAGCAAAATTCAGAAGCTCAATGCAAGACTACAAAAGCTAGAGGAAGCTGAGAGCCACCAAGCTGCCGACCAACCATCTCAGCGGCACGAAGCTACCCCGCCATCTCAGCGGAGAAGCAGCGTCGCTTCCATGAAGCCCGTTCAGCCTACTTCACGTCTCCTGGCTACCACGTGGATACTATCATGGAGGCTCAACATTGCGAGCTTATGAAGAAATGCCGGAACCTCACTTTCAAGGCGGATGTCGGCTCTGTTGCACCTCCTCAACCCAACGGAACTTTTCACTACCGACCGATTCTGCATGGCTATGCTGTTGTGATGGTGGATGAAGTAATGAAGGAATTTGAGGAGCTCGAGCTTGACCACTGTATAGGTGAAGGAGAGAATAAGCTGGTTCGTGCCCTGAGGAGTACATGTCTACGGCAGAAGGAGTACATCAAGCTTCTAAACTGGACGCCTCCGCCTCCTCCTTCTCCTCAGGCGAATCAGGGCACTCCGGCTCCTCCTCCTCCTCCTCCGGAGAGTGATCAGTGCACACCACCTCCTTCTCCAGCTCCTCTGACGCGTGGGGGCACTCCGCCTCCTCCTTCGCTTACTCCAGCATGTCGGAGCAATATGCCTCCTCATCAGCCTCGTCGGCAACGGCGGACGACAGACGCCGCCGCTCCGGCTCCTCTAGCGCCTAGTAAGCAACAACGGAAGGGAGTCACCGCCGCTCCGGCGGCTAGTAGTACAAGCATAGGCAGTAGGGGATACAGATACAGTCTATCTCTCAAGCCTTTGGAAAAGTTACCATATGAGAGGACCAAGTCTGAAAACGAGGAGATATGTCAGGCCGAATTGAGGGCCCATTTTGCAAAGAAAACTCCACCTCCGAAGGAGAAGATAGCTCAGGTGAAAGCGATGTGCACTATCGATGCCTTGAAGCGATCACCACCACCTCCGCCGGATTCCAACTTTGACAGCTGTATTAAAAAGACATATCAAGCTGCGTGCCGGTCAGGAAGTACTTCTATTCATAATAGGTTAGCAAAACTAAGAAGTGGGGAAAAATTGCCCAGCTCGGCGAACAGGCGAACCAATCGTGCCCCCCGCTCAAGGTGTCTAGCGATATCGTCGCTAATCATCCGGGGATGGTGCCCGGTACCAAACCTGGTGATTACCTGAGCGATGATGTACAGTTTAAGTCATTGGAGGTGGAGGAATTCCGTTAGCGGCACGGGCGGCCTCTCGTCAAACCTGATCCTCCTCCTCTAACAACGATGATGCAAAAATTCCATGAATGGTACATGAAAACCTGCCGCGAGTCTGGGACGGATTCTTAGATACTGTCTGTTAAAGAGCAACATGACCTCGTTGGAATGGAACGGTTGAATATTGAATTTGAGGAGATAATCCACTTATACAATCAAAAGGCCCTAGACAAAACAATCGTGACTTGCTACTGTGTGTAAGTACTACTTCTGTAATTAAGTCTCTCTATGTATATAGCTCAGCTCTTTCATTGCATGTATATATAATTATCCTCACTACTATATTATATTATGCAGATTGAAGATCGTCGAATGCAGAAAAGCACAAATCTATGACATTGGGTTCATTAACTCAAATGTCATACATGAGTATTATTTCCAAAATTATCCCACACAAACAGAGGAAAACTTGTTACAATTGTTGCTTAAAAATCAAAACCAAAGGGACAATACTCTTTCCTTACAACTTGAAGTGAGTGTTACTATCTTGTGCATATTCGGTTTCCCTTATTACTCGAGGTTTATAGTAATGTAAATGATGAGTTATGCATGCGTGCGCAGTTTCCACTATATTCTGCTAGAGATTCAGCTTGAGCGGGGAGTAGTAACCGGCTTAGACTCGAAACGAAAAGATCCCCAAGAATATTCGGACATGACTAAAATTCTCCAGAAGTAAGTTCAATCGATCATTATCGCATCATATCGGCAACTTTGTTCATTTCCTGATATCAAGTAATTATTTTGTTTGTGTGGCAGGGTTTGGAAAGAGTTCACAGCAATTGTTCTGGCACTGCTGGGGGAGCTACGATTTACACACCCAAAAGTAAGTACTACTAGCTAGTTCCGCGCATCTCCCATTGATTCTAGTTTCATCAATACCATTTATCATGCTTGATTATCAGTTTGATTGAACTCTATTTCTCGTAAAGTGGTTGTGGCAGGAAACCAGGAATAATTTATGTGGATACTACGTTTGCGAGTTCATCTACAACGCGACGACCCCTAAGCGGGGCTACTCTGAAAAACAATTTCAAGTGCGTAAGCAATAATATTCACAATTTTATTTTATTACCATATATATGTATTGACCCCTTCTTCAAATTAGATGTGGGAGATGCGGGATGAACTCCTACCACATGATCGCATACGAGCAATTCAAGAAGAATTGGCGGGATTCTTTCTTGACCACGTCATAAATAAAACTGGAGAATACCATCTCGAAGTTGACATTAGATGTTAGGGATTGTAAGAGATCATATATTGTATAAATGTAGCTAGTAGCGTCGGATATATATACAAAAACTTGTTATATGACGAATCTCTCGGAGAAAGAGAGGTCGATCACTTCTATCTCTATATGTTCATGACGATCTATTCTACTTAATGGTTCCTTCATTTGCTTACTAGCTAGCGTGTCGAGTTCTCTCTATAGTAGCTAGCGTCGACCAAGCACGGAGAAAAAGAGGTCACTTCTCTCTATTAATTAGCTAGCTAAAACAATATAAAACACCTAAATTAACCGTCCAAAACCCCCTAACCCCCCTCCCTTTCAAAAAAACCCAGCAACTGCTAGATGCTGACGCGTGGATGCCTTTTGGTCCCAGTTGGTATTACCAACCGGGACTAAAGGTATTCCTGCCTAGGCTCCCCGCAGAGAAAATGTGGGGCCCCTTCTGTCCCGGTTTGTAAGAGAACCGAGACTAAAGGTTTTGGGCTTTAGTCCCGATCCTTTAGTCCCGGTTCCAGAACCGGGACAAATGGGCCTTACGAACCGGGACAAATGGGCCTTTCTACTAGTGATAGTCTCCTATCTAGACAAGGGCAAGGTTCATAACCAAGGGATTCTAAGCTATTGATGCATTGTACAACTAGTAAGTCGATATCCTGACCTATCATTGGAGTTTCTTGTGTAGATCAAAGATTTCCTAAGCAAATGATGAATAGCTCACTTCACATTTATTTTCTATCTCAGGACCTTATTTGACCCCATTTCGTACACTATTTCTTATGTCCCTTGATACTAGGGAAGTGGACTTGATAGGTACAAGAATTGGAGGCACGAAATTATCAATGGATTACCCGGATTACATTTGTACTCCTAGACTAACACTAGTAGAAAAAAGGGCATTGGTTCGGGTCGGGCCAGCCCATTAGTCCCGGTTCAGTCACGAACCGGGACCAATGGGGGCAACGGTCCCGGTTCGTGAGGCCAGGGGGTTGGTCGGGCCACGTGGGGCATTGGTCTCGGTTCGTCTGGAACCTTTGGTCCCGGTTCCAGACACGAACCGGGACCAATGTGCCTTGCTCCTGGCCCACAACCATTGGTCCTGGTTCGTGGCTAGATCCGGGACCAAAGGGGGTCCTTTAGTCCCGGTTCCAGCCACGAACCGGCACCAATGAAATGCCTATATATACCCTCTTCCCAGCAAGCAGACCACTCCACACTGCTCTATTTTTTGGGCGGCGAGGAGAGAGCTTTTGTGGTTCTCTAGCTCACCTCCTATACACATGAGGTATGTGATGAAATGCCTAAGCCAAACTTAAGCTTTCTCCTCTCAAAGCTCCTTGTCCAAACTCCATTTTTGTCAAGATTTGTCTAGGTTTGGCGGTCCGTCCTGTCCCGTCCCCGTCCCGAAACCGCCGTCGATCGCCCGTGCATGGTGAGCCTCTTGATCTTATATTCTTTCTAAAAGAAAATATACTTACTCATATGATTTTCTTACTTTTATTATTGTTCACTTCACTATTTACGATATGTTGTAATGGTTTTTAATACACTTTATTATATAACGCATGCAGATGAACCGGCAATGGATGTACGGTGACCGACGCACCTCCGAGTATATTAAAGGCCTGCATAATTTTCTCAAAGCGGCTGAGGCAAACAAGCAAAATGGTTTTATGCCTTGTCCATGAACTATCTATGAGAATACGAAGTCTTTCTCTAACTCTAAAACCCTTCACTTCCACCTGCTTTAGAAGGGTTTTATGCCACACTATAATGTTTGGACCAAGCACGGAGAAAGAGGAGTTATGGTGGAAGACAACGAAGAAGAAGAGAATGACGACAACTACCCTCCCCCTGAATAAGGTGATGCTACAATGGGAAAGCTAAAGATCAAGAGGAACCAGACGATGTGCCCAATGATGATCTTCGCCGGGTCATTGTTGATGCACAGAGATAATGCGAAAGTAAAAGGGAGAAGTTGAAGTTCGATCGCATGTTAGAGGATCACAAAAAAGGGTTGTACCCAAATTGGGAAGATGGCAACAAAAAGCTCGGTACCACACTGGAATTGCTGCAATGGAAGGCAAACAATGGTGTATCTGACAAGGGATTTAGTTCGCAACTGGAAATAATGAAGAAGAAGCTTCCAAAGGATAAAGAATTTCCCGATAGTACGTACGCATCAAAGAAGGTTATATGCCCTCTACGATTGGAGGTACAGAAGATACATGCATGCCCTAATGATTGCATCCTCTACCGTGGTGAGTACGAAGAACAGAACGCATGCCCGGTATGCGGTGCATTGTGGTATAAGATCAGAAGATATGACCCTGGTAATGTTGAGGGCCAGCGCATCAGGAAGAGGGTTCCTGCCAAGGCGATGTGGTATGCTCCTATAATACCACGGTTGAAACGTCTGTTCGGAAATAAAAAGCATGTCGAGTTGATGCAATGGCACAAAAAAGACCGTAAGAAAGACGGAAAGTTGAGAGCACCCGCTAATGGGTCGCAGTGGAGAAAGATCGAGAGAAAGTGGAGCGACTTTACAGGTGACCCGAGGAACGTATGGTTTGGTTCAAGTGCAGATGCGTTAATCCTTTTGGGGAGCAGAGAAGCCAGCATAGCACATGGCCTGTGACTCTATGTATGTATAACCTTCCTCCTTGGTTGTGCATGAAGCGGAAGTTCATTATGATGCCAGTGCTCATCCAAGGACCTAAGCAACCCGGCAATGACTTTGATGTGTACCTAAGGCCATTAGTTGATGAACTTTTACAGCTATGGAATGGAAGAGGTGTACGTGTGTGGGATGAGAACGAACAGGAGGAATTTGACCTACATGTGTTGCTGTTTGTAACCATCAACGATTGGCCTGCTCTCAGTAACCTTCCAGGACAAACAAACAAGGGATACCACACATGCACAAACTTTTTAGATGACACCGATAGTATATATTTGGACAAATGCAGGAAGGATGTGTACCTAGGGCATCGTCGATTTCTTCCGACCAACCACCAATGTCGAAAGAAAAGAAAGCATTTCAAAGGTGAGGTAGATCACCGGAAGAAGCCCGCCCTCCGTACTGGTGCTCACATACTTG
The DNA here is from genome assembly GCA_022496015.1 of Hordeum marinum. Taxonomy (NCBI): domain Eukaryota; kingdom Viridiplantae; phylum Streptophyta; class Magnoliopsida; order Poales; family Poaceae; genus Hordeum; species Hordeum marinum. Next base: position 516,022,669 of record CM039676.1, on the reverse strand, counting down.
ATATAGTCAATGATTTACAAGTAATATTTGGAAAGGGTCCTGGCGGACTATCTGTTCCGAATGACGCTGACAAATGCGCACCCATGTGGAAGAAGAAATCTATATTTTGGGACCTACCCTATTGGAAATACCTAGAGGTCCGCTCTGTAATCGACGTGATGCACGTGACGAAGAATGTTTGCGTGAACCTGCTAGGCTTCTTCGGAGTGTATGGGAAGACAAAAGATACACCGGAGGCACGGGAGGAACAACAACGTGTGCATGAAAAAGACGACATGCATCCAAAGCAGTATGAAGGTCCTGCCAGCTATGCTCTTACCAAAGAAGAGAAGGAAATCTTCTTTGAATGCTTGCTCAGTATGAAGGTCCCGTGTGGCTTCTCGTCGAATATAAAGGGAATAATAAATAACACAGAGAAAAAGTTCGAAAACCTAAAGTCTCATGGCTGCCACGTGATTATGACGCATCTCTTGCCGGTTGCATTGAGGGGGCTTCTACCAGAAAACGTTCGATTAGCCATTGTGAAGCTATGTGCATTCCTCAATGCAATCTCTCACAAGGTGATCGGTCCAGAAATCCTGCAAAGGTTAAGGAGTGATTTGGTGCAATGTCTTGTTAGTTTCGAGCTGGTGTTCCCTCCGTCCTTCTTCAATATCATGATGCACGTCCTAGTTCATCTAGTCAACGAGATTGTCATTCTAGGCCCTGTATTTCTACACAATATGTTCCCCTTTGAGAGGTTCATGGGAGTCTTAAGGAAATATGTTCGTAACCGCGCTAGGCCAGAAGCAAGCATCTCCATGGGCCATCAAACACAGGATGTCATTGGGTTTTGTGTTGACTTCATTCTAGACCTTAAGAAGATTGGTCTCCCTCAATCGCGGTATGAGGGGAGACTGACTGGAAAAGGAACGCTAGGAGCGGACTCAATAATATGTAGGGACGGGCATTCTTGGTCTCAAGCACACTACACAGTTGTACAGAATTCCACCTTGGTGACCCCGTATGTAGATGAACACAAGAATATTCTGCGCTCCAAAGACCCGGAGGAGTGTGACGACTCGATTACATATGAACACATCAGGACTTTCGGTAGTTGGTTGCAAACACGTCTCATGGGTGACAACACTGTTTCTGATGAGCTGTACTCGTTGGCTAGGGGAGCATCTTCGACTGTATTGACTTACAAAGGTTACAAGATAAATGGGAATACATTTTACACGATCGCCGAAGATGAAAAGAGCACCAACCAAAACAGCGTTGTCCCCTTTGATGCAGCAACCTAGAGGGGAAAGGACACATACTATGGTTACATAGTGGACATATGGGAACTTGACTATGGACGTGATTTCAAGGTCCCTTTCTTTGAGTGCAAATGGGTCAATCTGTCAAGAGGCGGGGTATAGGAAGACCCACAGTACGGAATGACAATAGTGGATCTGAACAATCTTGGGTACATAGACGAACCATTCGTCCTAGCCAATGATGTGGCGCAGATTTTCTATGTGAAGGACATGTCTACCATACCGAGAAAAAGAAAAGATAAGGAAGTGAATACATCATACGGTGAGCCAAAGCGCCACATAGTTCTTTTAGGAAAAAGAGACATCGTGGGATTGGAGGGCAAGACAGACATGTCTGAAGATTATGAAAAGTTTCATGAAATTCCTCCCTTCAAAGTCAAGGCTGACCCAAGCACCCTGTTAAACGATGAAGATTATCCATGGTTACGGCACAATAAGCAAAGGACACAAGCGAAGAAATAGTGAAGACTTTCTCTCCACAACTATATCATTGCAGTGACATGTGAAGAAATGAAATGCCTTTTGTAACACATGAGTTTTCGTTCGAAACCATAATACTTCGAAAGAGATTTTCCGTTTTGTACATGAAGTGCATCCAGTTTTTGTCGTCACCCTCTCAACTTTTTATGACATCCTATGTGGGTGAAATAATGATACCATGCTAACTTTTAACCTTTTCAGAGTTCATTTGAAGTGCTTTTCAATTTCAGGGTCATTTAGCTCAAAAAATCAGTATGTGCATGAAAATATAAAATGAAGTCAGAAAGGTTTGAAAATTGATGATGTGACTTTGAATGGTGCATTTTGAACACACAAAAAGTATGGATTTCAAATAAGCTCAAAAAATGAAATCCCTTTGTAACAGATGAGTTTTCATCCGAAACCGTGATACTTTGAAAGAGATTGTCCATTTTATACACGAAGTGCATCCAGTTTTGGCCATAACCATCTCAACTTTTTATGACATGCTATGTGGGTGAAATGATGATACCATGCCAATGTTTAACCTTTTAAGTGCTTTTTAATTTCAGGGTCATTTAGCTCAAAAAAATCAGTATGTGCATAAAAAATACCAAATGAAGTCAGAAAGGTTTGAAAATTGATGATGTGGCTTTGAATGGTGCATTTTGAACACAAAAAAAGTATGGAGTTCAAATAAGTTCAAAAAAATGAAATCCCTTTGTAACAGATGAGTTTTCGTCCGAAATCGTGATACTTCGAAAAAGATTGTCCATTTTGTACACGAAGTGCATCCAGTTTTTTCCGTAACCATCTCAACTTTTTAGCACATGCTATGTGCGTGAAATAATGATACCGTGCCAACTTTCAACCTTTTCAGAGTTCATTTGAAGTGCTTTTCAATTTCAGGGTTATTTAGCTCAAAAAATCAGTATGTGCTTGAAAAATACCAAATGAAGAAAGGGTTGAAAATTGATGACGTGGCTTTGAATGGTGCATTTTGAACACACAAAGGGGGACGTCGAAAATGCATGAGAGAGAGGCGGTCCGCTCAGCCGACCAACTATCGAGGCCACCAAAACCCTAGAAGAAAGAGTGTCGTTGTCGATCTACCCCCTTCCCGATAACTTCGACATGAGGGGGACATTGGGCATGCATGAGTGAGAGAGGCGGTCCGCTCGCCCGACCAACTATCGAGGCCATCTAAACCCTAGAATAAAGAGCGTCGTTGTCGACCGACCCCCTCCCTGATAACTTCGACATGAGAGGGGACGTCGGACATGCATGAGAGAGAGGCAGTCCGCTCACCCGACCAACTATCGAGGCCACCCAAACCCTAGAAGAAAGAGCATCATTGTCGATCTACCCCGTCCCTACCCGACAATCTACCGATATTCGGAAGGCTCTTGTTAAACTTCGTACCAAAAAGCTAATTAATTATCCTATCCGGGACGCCGTCGGACATTCATGAGAGAGGCGGTCCGGACGTCGAACATTCATTTTTGTATATTAATTGCCATGTTGTAATATTTGCAGAAACTATGGATCCAAGAGACAAAGAACAAGAATAGTTGTTAGGGGACATAATCAACGACAGACGTGATATCTTGTCGTTTCTCAACGACACCGATGGTCTAGAAGGAGAGGATTATGACGGCTCCGGTGATCGAACAATGGAGGAGGAAGGACATGATCATGATGGCTCGGGTGACCGAATGTCGGAGGAAGAAGGAGACCATGATGATGGTTCCGATGACCGATCGGAGGAGGGAGCTGTTGCAAAGTCCGGCGAGGTATATATATTAATTAAGTCTTGGCTCCGGTGACTAGCTAATTGATGCATTAATTATTTTGGTATGTACATATATTAATTAACTCTTCTTTCTTCTTTTATAGCCCTCCAGATCGAGCCAAACTTCGGTAACGAGACGAGGCGTGAAGAAGAGGTTGCACAAGGATGAAAAGTTCACGATCACAGCACTCGCGAACGATGGCCATCCGATCGAACCAAGCGGACCAAAAACACATTTTCTGCTCAGTGCGGAGCTATTGTTAGGGACAACATCCCGATCAGCATCAAGCAATGGAATAAGCCTAAGGACGGCGCCCCTGAAGGTGATTATGTCACCGATAGATGGAAAGATGATCTTTGGACCGCGCTGAAGGCAAATTTCACCCTACCGCCAGAGGAGGATCCGAATAAACCAGTTATGGAGCCATTGGTCAGGCGTGTGCTCTTAAGAAGATGGCAGATCTATTCAGGAGGTGGAAGAATGAGTTGAAATCAAAGTTTGTCGACAAAGGGAAGACTCCAGAATTCACCGGCCGATTTGAGAAGATAAGAGACATAGGACAAGAATATGAAAATGTCAGAGATAAACAAGGTCAATGCTGCAAAGAAGTAGTATCACCATCACACGGGGTCAGGTGGCTACTTAAAAGCCCGGCCGTTGTGGGACAAAGCTGAGAATGACCTGATTGCCAAAAACATCGTACCATAGACATATAACTGGCCAGACCGTACAAGGACTTGGTTCTTCGGGGTTGGGGCAACTTTGGACCCTGAAACAGGGAAGTGCCGTTGGACAGACGAGCAACTTGCAATACCCATGAACAAGCTTCAGAAGTATATCACCGCAGCACAAGAAGGGACGTTCATTCCCCACGGAGAGAAGGACGAGCTAACTGAGGCCCTAGGGAATGCTGAGCACCCTGGACGAACATGAGGCACACCAGGCTCCGTTCCGTGAAAGGTTGGGTTTCCCGACGCAGGCGGTTACAGAAGCCGAGAGAGAAAGAGAAAGCGGAGCTGAGCGAAATTCAGAAGCTCAATGCAAGACTACAAAATCTAGAGGAAGCTAAGAGCCAGCGAGCTGCCGGCCAACCATATCAGCGGCACGAAGCTACCTCGCCATCTCAGCAGAGAAGCAGCGTCGCTTCCATGGAGCCCGTTCAGCCTGACTTCACGTCTCCTAGCTACCCCGTGGATACTATCATAGAGGCTCAACATTGCGAGCTTATGACGAAATGCCGTAACCTCACTTTCAAGGCGGCTGTCGGCTCTGTTGCACCTCCTCAACCCAACGGAACTTTTCACTGTCGTCTGATTCTACATGGCTATGCTGTTGTGATGGTGGATGAAGTAATGAAAGAATTTGAGGAGCTCGAGCTTCACCACTGTACAGGTGAAGGAGAGAATAAGCTAGTTCGTGCCCTGAGGAGTACATGTCTATGGCAGAAGGAGTATATCAAGCTTCCAAACTGGACGCCTCCGCCTCCTCCTTCTCCTTAGGCGAATCAGAGCACTCCGGCTCCTCCTCCTCCTCCTCTGGCGAGTGATCAGTGCACACCACCTCCTTCTCCGGCTCCTCCGATGCGTGGGGGTACTCCACCTCCTCCTTCGCCTACTCCGGCACGTCGGAGCAGTACGCCTCCTCCTCAGCCTCGTCGGCAACGGCAGAAGACAGCCGCCGCCGCTCCGGCTCCTCCGGTGCCTAGTAGGCAACGACGGAAGGGAGTCGCCGCCGCTTCGGCGGCTAGCAGTACAAGCATAGGCAGTAGGGGATACAGATACGGTCTATCTCTCAAGCCTCTGGAAAAGTTACCATATGAGAGGACCAAGTCTGAAAACGAGGAGATATGTCAGGCCGAATTGAGGGCCCACTTTGCAAAGAAAACTCCACCTCCGAAGGAGAAGATAGATCCGGTGAAAGCGATACGCACTATCGATCCCCTGAAGCGACCACCACCGCCTCCGCCGGATTCCAACTTTGACTTCTGTATTAAAAAGACGTATCAAGCTGCTTGCCGGTCGGGAAGTACTTCCAGTCATGCAAGGTTAGCAAAACAAAGAAGTGGGAACAAATTCCCCAGCTCGGCGAACAGGCGAACCAATCGTGCTCCCCGCTCAAGGTGTCTAGCGATATCATCGCTAATCATCCGGGGATGGTGCCCGGTACCAAACCTGGTAATTACCTGAGTGGTGATGTACAGTTTAAACCTAGTATCCATATATATATATATATCCGCGCATCTCCCATTGATTCTAGTTTCATCAATACCATTTATCATGCTTGATTATCAGTTTGATTGAACTCTATTTCTCGTAAAGTGCTTGTGGCAGGAAACGGGGAATAATTTATATGGATACTACGTTTGCGAGTTTATCTACAACACGACGACCCCTAATCGGGGCTACTCTGAAAAACAATTTCAAGTGCGTAAGCAATAATATTCACAATTTTATTTTATTACCATATATATGTATTGACCCCCTTCTTCAAATTAGATGTGGCAATACGGGATGAACTCCTACCACATGATCGCATACGAGCAATTCAAGAAGACTTGGTGGGATTCTTTCTTGACCACGTCATAAATAAAACCGAAGAATACCATCTGGAAGTTGACATTAGATGTTAGGGATTGTAAGAGATCTTATATTGTATATATGTAGCTAGAAGCGTCGGATATATATACGAAAACTTGTTATACGATCAATCTCTCGGAGAAAGAGAGGTCAATCACTTCTATCTCTATATGTTCATGACGATCTTCTGTACTTAATGGTTCCTTCATTTGCTTACTAGCTAGCGTGTCGAGTTTCCTCTATAGTAACTAGCGTCGACCAAGCACGAAGAAAGAGAGGTCACTTCTCTCTATTAATTAGCTAGCTAAAACAATATAAAACCCCTAATTTAACCATCCAAAACCCCCTAACCCCCCCTCCCTTTCAAAAAAAATCCAGCAACTGCTAGATGCTGACGCGTGGATGCCTTTTGGTCCCGATTGGTATTACCAACCGGGACTAAAGGTCCTCCTGCCTGGGCTCCCCGCAGAAGCCACGTGGAGCCCCTTCTGTCCCGGTTTGTAAGAGAACCGGGACTAAAGGTTTTGGGCTTTAGTCCCGACCCTTTAGTTCCGGTTACAGAACCAGGACAAATGGACCTTACGAACCGGGACAACTGGGTATTTTTCTACTAGTGTAACACGACTATCTATGAGGTGGCGGAGTAGGTGGTGATAATTGAATGTAAGCACACGATGGTATGGTTTGTCCAGCGGAGGCAAATATTGTACAAGGTCAGGGGCAGATTCAACATGGTGTAGAGTGGGGCGGGACACACCCTAGAAAATTATCCCAATACCCTCAAAAGTAAAAAAAAGACCATTGGGTTGCCACCCAGCCCACTAATCGTCATATGGTTGCCAGCTTGCCATTATACACCCAATCATACGCTAATTTGTTGGCCCGGTAAAATACCGGTCGATTGCATTATCATGACCACCACTCGATACAAGGACTTGAGCGCATAAATACATCAACTGAGTTTCCTCTCCCGTGAAGAAACCCGAATGAAGTTTCTTCTTGGAGGTGATTCTCATAGCTCTGACCTACCAAAGGATGAAGCTCATAACAAAGCTATTGATGTATGTGAGGACCAGTGAGTTAATATCACTACCTACAATGGAAGTCTCTTATAATGAGCTATGCTTCTTAAGCAAAGTTTGAATAGCTTGCAAGGCACTATATTTCTATCTCAACATTATCAATCGAAGTCTCTTATAAGTAGCAAGGTTTAACCAAAACATGAATACTCTGCTAGCTATTTTATATCTATGACATAATTATCCAATTCTATTTCGCGTATTATTTGTTGTGATCTTGAATACTAGGCGTCTGAATTTGATAAATATAGGCATAGAAGGAACCATGAGCCGCCAAAGGATAGTCAGAGTTCCAACTTGCACCTCTCGACTTACACGACAACCACGCATCTCACACCTACTCAGTTTGTGTCGTTTACTTTGGTAGCTAGGGCAATACAAGCTGCATTGAGAGTCACATGAAAGTAAGGAATTGGCATTGGATCGGGTATGCCGGAGTCATCTACTTGCTCAGCTCATGAGTGGGTGGACCACATTCATGGCAATGTGATGACGATATATTCAGTTGTCGCATCATCATACTACAGATGTTCATAAACTGGGCATACTTTCCAGTTAGTTACGGATACAAAGAACACGTGCACACGGTTTAGGCATAACTATCCGTGTTCCAAGAAAAATATGAAAGGCTGAAAAGAGCCTAGTAGAATATATAGGTAAACGCCCAACAGAACCAGCTGGCACGCGTGGGAGCGGGAAAGAGAAATTGCGCCAAATGTTATGCTCAAGCACGCCAAAGGGCCGCACATCCATACTTGGCCTCCCCGCCCCCCAATCTCCATAGCCAACCTCTCTCCTCACCTCAACTCTAATACCTGAATGGAATCCACAACCGCCTTCTCCTAATTTAGGTTGTTGTTAACCTACGGTTGGGATCAATTATAAATGCTATTGTTTAAAACATTCAGGTTAATTGGATTATAACCTTATTGCTAGAAATATTAGGGAATATATAGAGTCGTTTTCTGTCTTGCACTTGTACAATAAGCACTCAGCACATTACCCTTGACCCTTAAAAGTCCATGAAAAGTATATACTGGGTGACATTGGATTTACTTAACTTGCTTTTTTTTCATGAGCTTCGTGAAGATGAATAAAAATTTACCCTTTAAAAAATAAAAACAATGCAATAGCATTTCTTGTTTCAAGCTCTCACAATTTGTTTTCTACCCAAGGAAAGGGCTCATAACTAAGGGGTTCTGAGCTATTGATGTATCGGAGGACCCATGAGTCGATACACTGGCCTATCATCACTGTTTCTTATATAGACCAATGCTTCCTAACAAAATGATGAACACATATTATTTTGGTTTCATGCATTATTTGTAGTGTATCTTGATACTGGATATTTGAACTTACTAAGTATAGTCATTGGAGGTACAAAATTAACAACCAAATATCGGAATTACAATTGCACTCCAGAACTAACACGGCCATCTACGAGGTGGCGGAGTAGGTGATGATGACTATGCATAAGCACGCGGTGATGTGGTGGGTCCAGAGGGGTGTAGGGTGGGGCGTGTCACACCCTAATAAATTGGTCGATTGCACATATACATCTAGTCAGTTGCTAATTTGTTGGCCACAACAGAAAACCAGTCGATTGCATTCTCGGAAGATCAGTCGACTTGAGCGCAAGAATACATCAATCGAGTTTCATCCCTCGTAAAGAAACCCTACGCCCAAAAAATCAAGCTCTTCTACCTCCACCTCCATCCGTCGCTTTGGATGTTGTGATGCGAAGGGTAGGGGGTCCTCTTCTTCCAGTATTAGAAAAAACATTATAGGTGGATGCTTAATAGTAGCATGTATCAATGGTATGCGTTATTGCTATATATTTAGCAGTAGCGCGGTAAGGACGAACATCGCGGCTACTATGTGGTCCTCACAATACCCACTAGACTACATATAGTAGCATCACGTTATACAGGATACGCGCTACTGCTAAAGGGATAGCAGTAGCGTTGGCTTCCGCCTCGCGCTGCTGCTAAGCGGCCTTGTTTTCTTCCCTATCGCGCCCGTCACTCTCACTCGCCCACTCTTTCCCACATCTCTCTCACACTCTCACTGTCACTGCTCTGGCCGGCCCTCACTCTCACTGCTCCGGTCCCCATCCCCGCCATGCCCCCCCGGTGTCCCTCTCCCATCCCGACCTCCCCCGTGCGCGGCCGCCCTACTCGTGAGCGCCGGTCGGCCCTGCCCTCCACCGTCCCGGCCCTCCCCGCGAGCACCTGCCGGCCCTGCGCCCTCTCTCCAACTCGTCCCCGCCCCCACTGTGAGCCCCTTCCTAGCTTTCATCCAATAAGTAATTTTACTACGTGTTTATATTGTAGTTTTTAGTTTTTTTAGATGGATGGATGCATTTAGATTGATATTAGATGGATGGATGGACGGTTATATGGTTACGTGGATTGATGGATGCATGATGTACTTAGATTTTTTTTTATAATCTAGTTTACTTTGTTATCACATAGATGGATGGATGGATGAAATAAAATAGAGAACAATGGGACGAAGTTCATTTTTATTGAGTGGTTAAGTACTGCATCTTGATAATATCGCCATGGAAAAAATTGACACTTTGAGAAAATTTAGTATTTGAAGTATCATTTTGCATGGAACACCTACAAGTGGCCTATGTTTTGCCGGAATATTGACTCATTTTCATACCGGCAAATCTCAGGCGCTTGATATATGTACCGTTTTTAGGAAAGGTCATGCCTAAAGTTTGGCATGACTCGTGCTACAAAGTACTATATATCTGAGTGCCCGGGATTTCCGACAACGTAGGCCACTTTCTTAGTTCATTACTCAATATATGTAATGTTAAACGATTGATGGTTCGGATTGACTTTTAGTCTCTTATGGTTACTTGTGTGACTTTCAGTGAGGGAGAAGACCGAATCCCGGCTATTGTTGTGGGGGTTGCCTGTCCTTTGTTTCCCGTGTGCTAGACATTTTTGTAATGAACTCGGGGATGAATGGAGGAGCGACCAGCACCAACGATCATAATATCAGTGTGAGGGAGTGTCCACCATATATACGGTCGAAATACCAGTGAGCGAGAATATCGACTGTTGTTGTGGGGGACGCTCTTCTTTCTTCTCCTCGTGATGGACCTATTGACAATGCACGGGGAGAAGGGGAAGAGTGACCATCACCGACGGTCATAATATAAGTGTAAGGGAGTGCCCATCCTATACACTATCTGAGACGAGAGTTTTTCAAGGGAGACTCGACAGACTGAAAGACAACCCGTGTTGAATAGTGATCAATTTTTAATCTTTTAATTATGAACACAGCAAATGGATGATGACGATATGATCCCTGATTGTACCGACGACGAGGGTATGTGCGACATGCTACACTTGGACAATGATAGGAGCTTCTCCGTCACCCTTAAGGAGGAGTTTGAATATTTTACGGTATATAACTTCATCCGCACGCATTACTTCTGAATTAAGCATGGCTTAATTTTTTTTATTTAACATGTAATCTTCATTTTCTATAATTCCACTAGTGCATACCATGTTATGCAAGGAGGTATGCCTTAGAGAAACTTTCTTTCGATGACGTGGAAAAGATGGAGACAAAGAAATTTCACCTAAAGACGAAGCATGGTTTCACTATTGAGGCTAAACTCTGTAATGAAGTCGGTTGCACGTATTTGGGTTGTTCAAATTGGAGAACGTTATTCAAGGCTTATGGATTCGAGGAGGGTATGAAAATTACCTTCGATATCGGTATTCCTCAGTATGATCCAGTCACCAGACTTCAATATGATAAAGACGTTTGGGCGGATCCAGCAACCAGTCTTCCCTATTCTACCTCTGTGTGAGCTTTTCAAACAAGTTTGTTAAATAATATATATTGCTCAATTAAAATAGTTGTTATTCACCCATGCTTACCTTGTTCATATATAATTGAGAGCTTATTTCCTTTCTTCGAGAGATGCACGAAAGATGGTAGACGGGACATACTACACTTATGGATCACATCTAACTTGGGAGGAGAAGAATTTTCTTGTCATCTTTGTTAATGATGTTCTGTTTACTAAGGACATGTATTACGGAGTTGGCCACAATTATACATGATACATGTCACTAGTGCATAGGTTGAGCGCTAATAATATTCACACAAATATCTTGGCAAGAGTTGCTAACTACGCTATTATTATGTAAATTACATTGCTAATTATGCTACTATTATGTAAATTACAATGCTAATTATGCTATTATTATGCAAATTACATTGCTAACTAGGCTACTATTATGTTGTTCAACAAAGGTTGCTAAAGGATGTTGGGCCTCCGTTGATGATTGCGAGAAGTGAGATGATAATTACTTGCCCTTGGAGGGTCACTTTCGATTTTCCATACTTGATTGAACGCAAACCACAAGGAAAACTTTAAATTGAAGCATGGAGAAAAATAAAGGAGCGCAAACCACAAGCTGGAGACTGTTGAATGTCTTTGCTTCATCATGGACACGTAGGAGTTTTTTGTTTTATGATATTTTACCTAGGATAGAGGAGTAGGTTCTATGAGAGAGGAGTTTTTCTGGTTTTTGACATTATGTAATAGTGGTTAATTTGGTATAATTAGGATGACGATGAGTTGTTAGATGATTAAGAAGATGATAAGTTGTTATGTGACTATGGATAATGAGTTACCGTATGACATAGATTAGATTAAAATGGATGGATCGCAACATCATATTTTTTTACTAATTCGACTTGGTCACTTGCATCCATATACTTTAATCTAAATGTTGATTCTTCTACAATCTTTATTGATGTTGTATATTAATATGTATAACCATGTATAAATACAATATAAAAATAAAAGAATATGCACGATTAGTAGTGACGCGAGGTAGAGGCCGACGTTGCTGCTATGTATCAGTAGTGCAGGACCGGAGTCACGCTACTGCTAAAGTAGCTACCAGTAGTGTGGCAACTCACGCGCTACTGTTAAATATTAGTTGTAATGTCCTATTAGTAGCACGGGCATCCACACTACTTCTAGCTATTTAACCCGTGCTATTATTAGGGTTTCCCCTATTAATGTCTCGCCCTTTTGTGTATTTGGGTCGCGGCGACACTGCTTTGACGGCGATGATGGCTAATATTTATTTCACATGAACTTTGCAAAAACCAGTTAAATTCATGTGCTTGTTGGGTGCATCATGTGGAAGATTCAGGGTTGGAAGATTAGTAAAACTAGATGACGCTCCACGCTGTTGCTGCAAAAAATTAGCAAATCATCATACTACTTTTTTTAAGGCAAAAATCGTCATATATACTTAATAATAATAATGTCATTAGTGCTTTTGACGGGATGCCACATAAATTATCCCCAAGTTGCAAAATACTACCCACCGATGGCTGACAAAATATGTTTCACATAGAGGAATCCCCTGCCTGGGTCGGCCCATGCAGTAGGGATCTCTTATACTGCGCTTTGCGCGCTGGGAGAAGACACGGTGCGCATGTTTGGGCCGGCCTATGTGCGGGCAAACTGTTTTAAAGCTTTTTTCTTATTATTTTGCGTTTTCATTTTTTCTCCTTTAAATAATTTTTTAGTTAAAAAAATTATGTAAATTTAAAATATGATAATGTTTTAATAAATCATAAAGTTTTTAGATTCAAAAATATATGTACCTGATTCTAAAATATTTGCATATTCAAAAATGTTCGTAATTTTCTAAACAAATGTTTGTGAATCAAAATATGTTCATAATTAATTTTTTTAAAGTTTATGTATTAATATAGTCAATGAAATTGAAAACAATGTTCACCAAAATATTATCGGTGATGCAGCAAAATGTTGTCATGGCCATTGAAGATTATTATATGCTTCCTTTATTCTAAAATAACTGTCTCAATTTTGTACTAACTCAATACAAAATTATACTAAACTTAAGACAGTTATTTTGGGATGGAGGAAGTATTTGTTACTCCCGTTTCAACTCACGGACCTTTCGCTGGTACTACTGATTTTAGAACACATACAGGGCTAGCTTCGTCCCAAAAATAAAATGAATGGCTGAAAAAAAAGCCCAGTAAAAAATATGGGCAAAACATTTAAAGGCCCAACAAAGCGCGCTGGCACGCACGGGAACGGAAAGAGAAAGCGCGCCAAATGTTGTGCCCACGCGCGCCAAAGGGCCGGACATACAGAGGCACTCGCTCGCCCTCTGCTCTCCACTCTCCCCTTCCCATACAGAGTCGCCAATCCCCATAGCCGACTTCTCTCTCCTCCCCTCAACGAACCCTAAAAGAAACCTGAACGGAATCCACCACCGCCTTCACCTCCTTGCCCCCTTCCCCACATCAGGTGAGATGCACTTTCTTCTACTCTGGTTGGTATGGCTATGGCACTTGTTTTCTGTTGAATCTACTAAAAAGAATGACAGATCTGTTAGGTTCGGTAGAATGCCAGATTTGTTAGGTTTGGTAGATTACAGTTCCCCACTTCCACTTGCAGTAGAGTTCTCCTTCTATGAGTAAAATTTGACGAACCTGCTTCTCGCTCACAAGGTAGATTTCATTTCCCCACTTGTACTCTCTGAATCTGCCTGGGTGCTCTAGCTTCTACAATTTTTTTTTATTATTAGCCAAGCTATTACTGCTCCTTAATCAACCACGCACTAACCCCCATTCCAAGGCAAGGTGAGTTGGTTGTTCCCCTGATCTCAATCTCTTCAAAATTATCAGATAATCGATCTCCTTATTGTAATGTCACATAAGTTTATGGTCAGAGATGTCTTGGAATCATTGCATCTGTCTGTGTTTGATTAATTGGCTGCCAGAAATCACTTAATGCATTTGCCCCTCAAAATTAGATCTATCTGTAATCTGTTGTTAGGCTGTTTGATGATGGTGTACTCTTGTGCAGTGCAAAGCAGTCATTAGGTCGATGGTCGATTACCAGGGGTGTGGTGGCCAAAAAATGCTCTGCTTCATGACCCACACAATTCATGACCAAATAATTGCTCTGGTTCAAGTAGTACAGTTGGGCTGATAGGTGGTCATAGGACTTAAAGCAAGGGAAATTTAGTAAGCTTCTGAATAGGCTTTGATTCCACTCACAAGCCCTGGACATGAATTCACTCATCGGGTCTTGATAAGTTTGCTTGCACTATCTGTGCTGGCCATTTTTTCAATAGCCTTCTCTGCTTGCTTCTTTTAAAAATGGAACTCATCTGAACTGACTAACTAAGCAAGCAAAACCTGATTTATATTGATGATGCAACATGGTTAATCTTCATGTCATCGAGTCGCTGGGGCCTTAATCAAACATGGGCTAACCCATTCTAACGACGAGTTGAAATCCTGGATCCGATAGGTCGGTGTGATGCATTTAGCTGCATCAAACAATAATTAAGTGTTGTTGTTTGAAATGTCCTTCCATGGATTGGAAAGAATCCCGGATCTGTGTTGGTTAACTGGCCATGAGAAATGCTGCCCATCAAGATTAGGTTTCTTAGTAATCTGTTTTTTTCCTCGGCTTCATGCATGACCCGCACAATTTGGAGACCTTTACAATCAGTTAGGAGAAACACTAATCCTTTCCGTTGCTACATATGTGAATGAACCAGCTAAACAAGTAGTACTATATTGTTTGAGGCGACATGGGTACTCTCGATATCATCGAGTTCGCTGGGGCCTTAATTAGCAGTATGCTAGTATGATGGTTTGCTTCTGAAATTTTGTAGTATGATGAATTCCTGTTACTACTACAATATTATTATTTTTTAGATATTTTCGACACTCGTAAATAGGATAATTTAAATTGGGTCCACGAGATAGGTTGTTGGGGTGACTAAAAATTGCTTTGCTTCATGAGTCATGGCACACACAAGTTAGAGATCGTTACAGTAAATTATGAAAAGAACTTATCACCTCCGTTGTCTCATGTTATTGGACCAACTGAACAAGTAAAACTGTATTGTTTGATCCAACATGGGTACATAGTCTTCATATAATTGAGTTTGCTGGGGCCTTAAGTAGTACTAAATGTACCTATGTCTATGCATGACAGGTGTAGGCGGGGTTGCTATGAAGCCAGCTGACAAGGATGCCATGGAGTCTATACGGCTGGATTCCAAAGATTTCAAGGGCTGGAAGTTCGATAAGTTTGCTCGTTCTGTCGACAATCGGCTGCTCGTCCGTTCCAATGCAGACCTGCACACATTCCAGCTGCACTGGGACGAGTATCTTCCCAACGGCAATGCTATCAGAAGGTGGATGAAGTATGCAGTGAATCACAAAATTAAAGTGCTTGACGTGATCCTTCGTGATTATGATAAGAGCCATTTACCTCCATGCATCTTCACCTCCCGTTCGCTTCAGGAGCTGAATTTGCAGTGTGTGTGTGTGGGTGGGGTGGGGGGGAGCTAATTATGATGATCTCGAGCATATCGGACTTGTAATACCAGATAGAATCAACTTCCCTTCTCTTCGGAAGATGACTCTGCGTGATGTGCAAGTGGACGGGCTTACTCTGGAGACTTTGATTGCTCACAGCCCTCACCTAGAAGACATGCATTTTATTGATTCTCTGATGCATCTTCAGCTCATAGCCTCCAAGGTGTTAAAAGGCTGACCATTCATGGCTACATAGATTCGAAAAATGGTTTTACAATTTGTGCTCCCCATCTGATTAGCTTTGAGTGCAAGCGCTATCAACTGAAAGATATTTCTTGGAGAGACCAGCCAACTCTAGAGAGTGCACACATTGATTCTGGTGGGAAAACGTTTGATGGCGAATCTAACTATGCTGAAATTCTTGTGCATGCAAAGAAACTTGCCTTATTTGGTTCCGACATAAAGGTATGCTTCCAGGGGAACAAGCCAGTTTGTTCTATATGTATTATTATTTTTAGTTTTGTTTCGTTAGCACATCAGCTCCGTTGATTCTTTAGGAAAACTGGATAGATAACCAGTATTTAGTATTTCAAGACCTGGTACATTTCTTATACTATTTAGTGGTTGTTATCTGGTAGTCACTGATAATGTGAATATTATCATGTTTGCAAGAACAAACTGAAAGACAACGAAGTAGTTTTGGTTAAAAGTTACAACACATCTTCTGCAACAAAAAAGAGAAATGAAAATTACTTAACTAATTGTGTAAGCTGTGTTACATAGAAATAACTGCTATTGATTCTTGCTTGATTTACCTCGTGCGGAGCCATGAACATTGATTCTTCAGTTACCTTTTTCTCAGATAATGTTTGGAAAATAGTTTTGTATACAAGTATAATTTAAATGGATGCCAATCAAACTCCAGCATCATATGCATTATTAGTTTCCTACATCATGCAATTAATAATTTTGAAGTACATCAATGTATTTTACCCAGTCCTCGAGGTGATTTGAGATCAGTAGTTGCTTCTTGCCTCTGTCCCTCTCAATCGCTCCCTTGCCGGTGGTGACACACACACGAACTGCTCACTCAAGGGAGAATACAGAGCAACATTTCAGGAAACAGAGGAGCACACACATTCACTGAGTTTAGGGTTCTAGGGTTAGGGCGACACCAATGCCTTCTGTTTCTTTTTCAACTGAGTGATAGCTACACACGCACAGCCCTCTTATTACATGGTCAAGGTGAACTCAACTCTAGGTGTCTTACACAGTGAACCGACATACAAATTCACTGAGTCTTAGCTGCCAGCTGCAAAGTTAACTGACATATAAGTTCATTGAATCCTAGCAAAGAAAATGACGGCTACAGCAACTTGCAGCATGTTCGCACTTGCTCCATCATGTGCATTTACACCAGGATGATACGGCACAATACAACCATGCATCAATGCATTTTTTTTTTGAAATGGAGGTTAAGACCATGCATCAATACAACCATGCATCAATGCATGAACATGGTAACTAATTAACAGTTTTACACAATGACAAGATTAACTACTGGCATGGCTGTGAGCTTTCCTTTTTGAAGGTTGTTCATGTCTTATTGAATGCTGGTTTACTGCTCCCTTACAATAGGGTGAGAAAGGCCATTTGATGTTTTTCCTTTTCTGTTTTGCTATTACCTTGCTTGGAAATGACATGGCATCTTTGTCCTATCTACTGCTTCTGTACCTTAATATTTGTCGCTGGGCAAACCCAGTTCAGCATCTCCCAACGACAAATATTATGGTACAGAGGAGTATAACTTTATAACCTGGTAGCTCTCTCAATGCAAGGTTATGCTGGAAAAGGAGTTGCCAACATGTCCAGTGTTTGAGAACCTCACAGCCCTGGAAATCAGGAAATGGCATCTTACCAACAACCTCTATGTCGTGCTCCGCTTCCTGCAGCTTTCACTGAGGCTAGAAAAGATCAAGCTCGTGCATAAATCGGTATGCCGTATGCTGCATGTAGCTAGAATTATTGCAATGGTTTTAAGGATATTCACTAAAAGGCACCCTTTTCTTGTTTGTCTCCAGGGTGAAGGAGCAGGCACAAACGTTCGGTCAACTGATGGAATGACCTTCCAGTGTCCACTCCTCGAGAGCGTCATGATACAGTGCTCCGAGGGGGATGAAGGGGTCGACAAGCTGGGGAATGTCCTGGCAGCTAATGGGGTCGGCCTGGACAAGATAAATGTCATTGTTCTGGTGAAGAACAAGTACGACAACACGGGGGAGGTCAACGTTACTTACCATGAGTATATCCAGAAGAGAGCCCTGGAAGATAAGAACATGTGTGCTGGGAGCGGGGAACCGACGAAGAAGACAAGACGCTGCTGAGAATCTGAAGATGGTGAAGTCTAGAGACTGATTTTGAGGAGGATGGGCATCCACAGATCACAAGCATGAACCGTGATGGTTTTGGGAGCTGCTCACTGAGCCCTCCTCTTTCCTTTTGTTGTGGCGTCGAACTTGCTTCATCTCCGGTCTTTCCTTCTGTTCCGAGACCTGTGACAGATTGCTCTACTAATTTAGACCTCTTGTAGTTGTGCCCCTATATTTGGACAGTGTGTTCTCTCTGTCTTATATGCAGGGTTTGTTTGGTGCCAACTAATCTTCCAAGAAGAGCAGCTAAAACATTATAGGTGTACTGCTCTTCCTGTTGTCTGGAATGCAGAATTGCATATATTGTGCAGCTCCGAATTGCAGAGTTGCATCTATCAAAGGGCTCCTCCGTCTCCTTGGATCTGACATTTTCTTTTTCTTTTTGCCAAGGGCGAGGAGTTGATGTGGTTGGTGTGTTCTCGTAGCGCGATTGATTGTTTTCAGCTGTGTTGGATGTGGGTGAGGACCGGACATGCTTGATTGACTGACAAGGTGGTAAAGGATGACCTTGTTCTCTGTGTGTGATGAATATCATATTGCTTGGGCAGTTGCGCTGCTTAGCATGATCCATCCATGCCTCTGCTCCTGCTATTTTGCTGTGTAAACACACATTGTACTGTATGTTTACATGCTGTCAATGCTCAGTGAGCAAGTGAATTGCAAAAAACCAGCTAAGCAAGTAACTAAAACTTTATATTCAGGGAAGAACTAATCCTTTCTGTTGCCCCATATGTGAACGAACCAGTTAAGCAAGTAACAAAAACTTTATATTGATTGATGCAACATGGGTAACTCTAGATATCATTGAGCTTGCTCGTCCTCAATTAGTAGTATGATGGATTACTTTTGAAATTTCGTAGTATGATGGATTCTTGTTGCCACTGCAATCTTATTGTTTTTTAGATAACTTTTAACACGTAAATAGGATAAATGAATTTGGGTGCACAAGATATATGTCAGGGTGACTGAAATTTGCTTTACTTATGACCCAGACAATTAAGAGATTGCTACAATAAATTATGACAATGTGATATATAGAACTTATTAGCGGCTAGGATTTATTTCCCTTGAACTAATCCAAACAAATTAAGTTCGTGTGTTTGCTAGGTGCATGGTCTTGAAGATGCATGGGTTGGAGGATCAAAAAAAGTATGCCCTTGTAACAGAAAAGATAAGTAAATGCATCGCTTGTTTAACGCTCTCATAACCTTCGACCTACCAAAGGACGAACAACATAACCAAGAGACTTTGAGCTATTGATGTCTCGGAGGACCATTGAGTCGATACAACTCCTATTATTGGAGTCTCTTATAAGGAGCAAGTCTTCCCTAGGCAAACACTGAATAGCTTACTCAACCTTATATTTCTATCTTAGAACTATCCATCTAAGTATCTTATAAGTAGCAAGGTTTCCCCAAATAAAAGACGAATAGCGTGCTAATCATTTTATTTCAGTCATGCAATTCCATTACATGCATTATTTGGTGTGACTATGAGCACTAGGGATTTGAATTTGATAGCTATAAGCATAGAAGGCACCAGGAAGTACCAAAGGATAGCTAGAATTACAACACGCATTCCCCAACTTACACAACTAGCATGGATCTTACCCCTACTCAGTTTGTCACATTTACTCTGGTAGGAGAAACACACGCTGCTTTGAGACTGACGAACCAGACGTGGCGAATTGGCAATGGATCGATCCATTACCCTAGAGTCAAGTGTTTGCTCTGCTCATGAGTGATGTGGACCATATGATGGCAGAATGTTGAATAATAGATAAGTGCATCAACAATTAAGCTGGATGTTCATAATTTGGGCATATTTGCTAGTCAGATTTGTAAAGAACATGTGCACAGGATTTAGGGAGTACTCCCTACGTTCCAAATTAATTGAATTTCTAACATTGCCCTAAGTCAAAGCCTTTTAAGTTTAACCACGTCTAGAAAACACACACAAAAATCATTAGATTCTTTTACATGTATTTGCATACAATATGTATATTTGATATTATAGTTTTAGTAGGTTTTGCATAGATCTAGTAAAATATAAAGAAGTTTGACGTAGGATGAACCTAGAACTTCAATTAATTTGGAATGGGAAGCAATTAATTATTGGAGATTCCACAATCATCTAGACTTGGTTGCTATTAGGCCTGTTAGGTTGCAGGATGGCACGTACTCTTTTAGTTTTGTTGTCTCTATGCGAATAGGCGAAAGCGTCTTACCTCATCGAGAGGCGACGCCCTTCATGTTTATAGGCAGGTGCGCACCTCCCTGGTATAGCGTATACATCTGGGTTGTTGGGATTACAGGAGGAGATTACACCTTGAGTCACAAGGAAAGTAGAAGATATTGTGGTTACAAAGGGTAAGAGACCGGCTAAGCTAACCAACTACCTATCCTATATGCGCAAGTAATCTCTCTATGTAGCGTGACATAATATGTTTGACACCCTCCCTTAATCACAACTTCATCAAGTTGAGATTATGCTTGAAGTGTTCAAAACTCCTTGTGGGCAAAGCTTTTGTAAAGCCATCTGCAACTTGGTCTCTGGAGTGTATGAACCGAATGTTTAGTAGTTTGCTGTCAACTCTTTCTCGAACAAAGTGAAAATCTATTTCAATATGTTTTGTCCTTGCATGAAATATTGGATTTGCTGATAGGTATGTAGCACCAAGATTATCACACCATAAACAGGGCGCTTGGACACTTTTTATGCCTAGTTCCTTCAGTATGGATTGCACCCAAATGATCTCAGCAGTTGCATTGGCAAGAGCTTTATATTCTGCCTCTGTACTGGACCTGGAAACAGTTGCTTGTTTTCTGGCACACCATGATATTAGATTGGGTCCAAAGAACACTACAAAGCCACCAGTAGAACGTCTATCATCCAAGCATCCAGCCCAATCTGAATCAGAGAAGGCACTAACAAGGGAAGATGTTGACCTGCTGAAGTTAAGTCCAATACTCAAAGTTTTTTTCACATATCTGACTATTCTCTTGACAGCCGTCATGTGTACTGTAGTGGGTGCATGAAGGAATTGACACACCTTGTTGACAGCAAAAGAAATATCAGGTCTTGTAAGAGTGAGATACTGAAGTGCTTCAACCAGACTTCTGTATTTTTTGCTGTCTTCTAGTTTCAACAACTCTCCTTTTACAAGAGATAGCTTGTGTGTACTGGACAAAGGTGTAGGTGCAGGTTTACAACCTTGCAGGCCAGCTTTTGTGACTAGATCAGTTGCATGTTTTTCTTGAGAGAGATGAAGTCCACCTCTGTGTTGCTTGACCTCAATCCCAAGAAAATAATGTAAGTCTCCTAGATTATTAAGAGCAAACTCAGCACTCAAATCCTTCAATAATCCTGGTATGGCTTCATCAGATGAACTTGTAACAATAATATCATCAACATATATGAGAACAAATATGGATGTATTGGACTTGTTATAGATGAACAAAGAGGTGTCAGATTTTGAAGGAACAAAGCCAAGTGTTTGCATCTTTTTACTAAGACGAGAGTACCATGCCCTTGGAGCTTGCTTCAACCCATAGAGTGCTTTGTCAAGTTTGTAGACATGAGATGGTAAAGTCTTGTTTTCAAACCCAGGAGGTTGTTTCATGTACACTTCCTCTTCTAGAACACCATGAAGAAACGCGTTCTGTACATCTAGCTGTCGAAGGCTCCATCCCCTGGAAACAGCAATTGACAAGACAAGGCGAATGGTGGCAGCTTTTACAACTGGACTGAAAGTATCCTCATAATCTATGCCATACCGTTGCTTGAAACCTTTTGCAACGAGTCGAGCCTTGTAATGGTCAATGGTTCCATCGGACTTGCGTTTGATTCGAAAAACCCATTTGCAATCAATAACATTTTTACCTTGCTGAGGAGAGACCAGGTGCCAAGTTTTATTTTTCTGGAGTGCATTGTGTTCTTCTTCCATGACTCTCTTCCAATGAGCATCACCAAGTGCTTCATCGAGATTTTGGGGCTCGCCGATGTCACCTGTAGAGCATACAAGATCATATTTGGTTATGTGTTTATACTTGACCGGGTTAATTACCCCTTTTTGAAGCCGTGTGACCCAGGATGGTGCTGCTGTTGGAAATATGCCCTAGAGGCAATAATAAATTAGTTATTATCATATTTCCTTGTTCTTGATAATCGTTTATTATCCATGCTATAATTGTATTGATCGGAGACTTAGATGCATGTGTGGATACATAGACAAAACCATGTCCCTAGTATGCCTCTAACAGACTAGCTCGTTGATCAAAGATGGTTAAGGTTTCCTAGCCATGGACATGAGATGTCATTTGATAACTTGATCACATCATTAGGAGAATGGTGTGATGGACAAGACCCAAACTACAAACGTAGCATATGATCATGTCAGTTTAATGCTACTGTTTTCTGCATGTCAAGTATCTGTTCCTATGACCATGAGATCATACAACTCACTAACACCGGAGGAGTGCCTTGTGTGTATCAAACGTCGCAACGTAACTGGGTGACTATAAAGTTACTCTACAGGTATCT
Source organism: Hordeum marinum (assembly GCA_022496015.1). NCBI lineage: Eukaryota > Viridiplantae > Streptophyta > Magnoliopsida > Poales > Poaceae > Hordeum > Hordeum marinum. Next base: position 516,000,117 of record CM039676.1, on the reverse strand, counting down.
CCGAGGGTGTCTGTTGGGTTGGCATGGATCAAGACTGGGATTTGTTACTCCGTATGACAGAGAGGAATCTCAGGGCCCACTCGGTAATACAACATCACAACAAGCCTTGTAAGCAATGTGACTAATTGTTAGTCACGGGATCTTGTATTACGAAACGAGTAAAGAGACTTGCCGGTAACGAGGTTGAACTAGGTATGGAGATACCGACGATCAAATCTCGGGCAAGTAACATACCGAAGAACAAAGGGAACATCATACGGGATTAACTGAATCCTTGACATAGAGGTTCGATCGATAAAGATCTTCGTAGAATATGTAGGAACCAATATGGGCATCCAGGTCCCGCTATTGGTTATTGACCGTAGAAGTGTCTCGGTCATGTCTACATAGTTCTCGAACCCACAGGGTCTGCACACTTAAGGTTTGGTGACATTTCGGTAGTATAGAGTTATGTATGGTGGTGACCGAAGGTTGTTCGGAGTCCCGTATGAGATCCCGGACATCATGAGGATCTCCAGAATGGTCCGGAGGTAAAGATTGATATATAGGAAGTCCTGTTTTGGTCGCCGGAAAAGTTTTGGGCTCATCGGTATTGTACCGGGAGTGCCGGTAGTGTACCGGGAGACCTCCGGGAGGGGTATTTCGACCCAAGAGGCTTCATGAGCCGTGGGAGAGTGAATACCAGCCCATGCGGCTAGAGAAGAAAATCCAAAGAGAAAAGGTGGAAAAAGGCAAAAATTGGGTGAATCCTAGTCCTACTAGGATTGGAGGTGGATTCCACCTCCAGAACCTAGTTCGACCGACTCCTTGTGGCTTGGCCCTTGGGCCAAGCCTCCTCCTCTCTTCCTCCTATATATACTGGTGGTTTTAAGGTTTTTGCACAGAATTTTAGCCACGTGCTTCCCGTTCCTCCAGTGCATAGTTTCTCCTCTAGATCGGATTTCTGCAGTGCTTAGGCGAAGCCCTGCCGGAATAGCTCCACCACCATCGCTGGAGCGCCGTCATGCTGCCGGAGAACTCTTCTACCTCTCCTCTCCCTCTTGATGGATCAAGAAGACGGAGATTGTCATCAAGATGTATGTGTGCTAAACGCGGAGGTGTCGTCCGTTCGGCGCTAGATCGGAAGGACCGTGATCAAGATCGCGGGACGGATCGTGATGAAATCGCGAGACGGATCGTGATGAGCTCGCGGGACGGATCGTGATTGGATCGCGGGACGGACCGTGACGAGATCGCGGGATGCTCAGCGATTTGGATCGCGAAGACGTTCAACTACACCAACCGCGTTTCTTAACGCTTCCCACTTAGCGACCTACAAGGGTATGTAGATCCACGCTCCCTCTCGTAGATGCTCATCACCATGGATAGATCTTGCGTGTGCGTAGGAAATTTTTTGTTTCCCATGCAACGTTCCCCAACAGTGGCATCATGAGCTAGGTCTATGTGTAGATGAGATCTCGAGTAGAACACAAAGAGATTGTGGGCGTTGATGCTTAGATTGCTTCCTCCCTTGGTCGTGTTTTGGTTCAGCGGTATTGTGAGATGAAGCGGCCCGGACCAACATTACTCGTACGCTTACGAGAGACCGGTTCCCTCAACTACAACTTGTTGCATAGATGGCTTATGGGTGCCAGTTTCTCTCACTTTAGTTGGATCGGATTTGACAAAGGTGGTCCTTGAGAAGGTTGAAAAGCAACTAGTGTATCACCGTTGTGATTTTTGCGTAGAGCCTAGCATGTACAGACATGGCCTTGGAACACAAGAGACCGAAAGGTCGAACATGAGTCATATAGCAGATATGATCAACATGATGATGTTCACCATTGAAACCACCTCAACTCACGTGATGATCGGACTTGAGTTGGTGAATTTGGATCATGTATCACTCGAATGACCGAAGGGATGTCAATTTAAGTGCGAGTTCTTAAGTAATATGATTAATTGAACTCATTATCATGAACATAGTCAGTAGTGTCTTTGCAAACTGTGTTGTAGATTACTATCTCACGCTGTAGCTCCCTTGAATTTTTATATGTTCCTAGAGAAATAGAGTTGAAAGATGATGGTAGCAATATTGTGGACTGGCTCCGTGATCTGAGGATTGTCCTCGTTGGTGCACAGAAGGCTTATGTCCTTAATGCACCGCTCGGTGCGCCAACCCCTCTAGCGTCGTCTATAGATGTTGTGAACATCTAACAGGGACGTTCTGATGACTACTTGATAGTTTAGTGCGTCATGCATTACGGCTTAGATATGAGGCTCCAAAACGTTTTGAACATCACGAAACATATGAGATGTTGTAAGAGCTGAAATTAGGATCTCAGGCTTGTGCCCGTGTTGCGAGATATGAGATCTCCAACAAGATTCTTTGCCTGCAAGATGAAAGTGAATAGCTCAATCATTGAGCATGTGCTCAGATTGTCTGGGTGCTACATTCGCTTGAATCGAGTGGGAGTTAATCTTCCAGATAAGATAGTGATTGATATATTTCTCCAAGTCACTGTCACTAAGCTACTAGAACTTGGTGATGGCTATAAAATGCCAGGGATAGAAATAATTATCCCTGAGCTGTTCGCGATGTTTGACACCGCCAAGGTAGAAATCAAAAAGGAGCGTCAAGTGTTGATGGTTAGCCAAACCACTAGTTTCGAGAAGGGCAAGAGCAAGGAGGGAAACTTCATGGATAGCAAGTCAGTTGCTGCTCCAGTGAAGCAACTGAAAGTCTAACCCAAACCCGAGACTAAGTGCTTCGATTATGAGGAGAGCGGTCGCTGAAGTGGAACAACCCTAGATACTTGGTAGATAAGAAGGCTGGCAACGTCGACAGAAGTGCATTTGATATACGTGTTATTGATGTGTACCTTGCTAGTACTCCTAGTAGCACCTGGGTATTGGATACCGGTTCATTTGCTAAATGTTAGTAACTCGAAATGAAAGCTACGGAATAAACGGATCACTAGCTAAGGGTGAGGTGACGATGTGTGTTGGAAATGTTTCCAAGGTTGATGTGATCAACATCGCACGCTCTCTCTACCTTCGGGATTAGTGACAAACCTAAATAAATGTTATTTGGTGTTTTGCATTGAGCATGAACGTGATTAGATCGTGTTTATTGCAACACAGTTATTCATTTAAGTTGGAGAATAATGGTTATTCTTTTTACATGAATAATACCTTTAATGGTCATGCACCCAGTGAGAATGGTTTGTTGAATCTTGATCGTAGTAATACACATGTTCATGACATTGGTGTCAAAAGATACAAAGTTAATAATGATAGTACCACATACTTGTGGCACTGCCACTAATTGTCATATTGGTATAAAACACATGAATAAACTCCATGCCGATGGATCTTTGGACTCATTCGATTTCGAATCAGTTGAGACATGCGAACCATGCCTCTTGGTCAAGATGACTAAGGACCCCGTTTTCTGGTCTCATGGAGCGGGCAAGTGATTTATTGGAAATGATACATGTTGATGTATGCAATCCAATGAGTCTTGTAGCGTGCGGTGGATATCGTTATTTTCTTACCTTCACTGATGATTTGAGTAGATATAGTGTATATTTACTTAATGAAACACAAGTCTGAATCGTTTGAAAGGTTCAAGCAAATTCAGAGTGAAGTTTAAGATTATCGTGACAAGAAGATAAAAATGTGTGCGATATGATCGTGGAGGTAAATATCTGAGTTACGAGTTTGGCATACGACTTTAGACAATGTGAAAGTTGTTTCACAACTCATGTCACCTGGAACTCCATAGTGTGATGGTGTGTTCGAACGTCATAGTCATGCTCTATTGAAAATGGTGCTTGCTATGATGTCTCTTATCGTTTTGCTACTATAATTTTGGGGTTATGCATTAGAGACAACTACATTCACTTTAGATAGGGCACCATCTAAATCCGTTGAGATGACACCGTGTGAATTATGGTTTGATAGAAACCTAAGCTGTCATTTCTTAATGTTTGGGGCTGCAACACTTATGTGAAAAAGGTTTTCACCTAATGAGCTCGAACCCAAAGCGGACAAATGCATTTTCATAGAATACCCTAAAGACAGTTGGGTGAACCTTCTATCTCAGATCCAAGCAAAAACTGTTTTTTGGCTAAAACGGGTCCTTTCCCGAGAAAAAGTTTCTCTTGAAAGAATTGAGTGGGAGGAAGATAGAACTTGATGAGGTTGTTGAACCTTTGTTCAACCAGAGAGTAGCGCAGCGCAGGAATTTGTTTCTGCGAAGCCTACATTAGTTGAAGAGGAAGTTAATGATGATGATCATGAAGCTTCGGATCAAGTTACTATCAAACCTCGTAGGTCGACAAGGATGTGTACTTCTCCTGAGCGTTACGACAACCCTATCTTGGAGGTCATGTTGTTGGACAATGATGAGCCTACGACCCGTGGAGAAGTGATGATGGGCCCGGATTCCGACAAATGGTTAGAGGCCATGAAATCCGAGAAAGGATCCATGTATGAAAACCAAGTGTAGCTTTGGTAGACTTGCTCGTTGGACGGCAGGTCATTGAGTACAAATGGATGTTTAAAATGAAGACAGACGCTCATGGTAAATGTCACCATTTGTAAAGCTCGACTTGTTGCAAAGAAGTTTATGGCAAGTTCAAGGAGTTGACTGCGATGAGACTTTCTCACTCGTAGCGATGCTAAAGTCTGTTAGAATTATGTTAGCAGTTGCTGCATTTTTCAATTATGAAATATGGGAGATGGATGCCAAAACATCGTTTCCTTCCTTAAGGAAAGGTTGTATGAGATACAACCAGAAGGTTTTGTCAGTCCTAAGGATGCTAAAAGGTATGCAAGCTTCAGTGATCCTTCTATGAACTGAAGCAAGCATCTCGGAGTTAGAATACACACTTTGATGAGGTGATCAAAGTTTTGTAGTTTATACAAAGTTTACGAGAAACTTGTATTTATAATAAAGTGAGTGGGAGCACTATAGAATTTCTGATAAGTATATGTGTATGACATATTGTTGATCAGAAATGATGTAGAATTTCTGGAAAGCATAAATGGTTATTTGAAAAGAGTTTTTTCAAAGGAATACCTGGATAAAGCTACCTAATTGTTGAGCATCAATATCTATAAAGATAGATCAAGATGCTTGATGAGACTTTCAATGAGTACATACCTTGACAAGATTTTGAAAGAGTTCAAAATGGATTAGTCAGAGAGAAGTGTTCTCGCCTGCTTTGTAAGGTGTGAAGTGGACTGAGACTGAAAGCTCGACCACGACAGAAGAAAGAGAAAGGACGAATGTCGTCCCCTATGGCTTAGCCATAGGCTCTGTATAGTGTGCCATGCTGTGTACCACACTTGTGTGTGCCTTGCCATGAGTACGTCAAGGGGTACAAGAGTGATCCAGGAGTGGATCACTGGACAGCGGTCAAGATTATCCTTGGTAACTAAAAGACTAAGGAGATGTTTCTCGATTATGGAGGTGATAAAGAGTTTGTCGTAAAGTGTTACGCCGATGCAAGCTTTAACACCAATCCGGATGACTCATAGTAGCGATCTGGATACGTATAGTGGAGTAGCCATTTGGAATAGTACTAAGTGGAGTGTGGTAGTAGTGTTTACAGTTTGACATAGAGATTTGCAAAGTACACTCGGATCTGAATGTTGCAGACCCGTTGACTATAAGACCTCTCCCACATGCAAAGCATGATCGAACCCCAGAACTCATTGGGTCTTAGATTCATAACAATGCTAATCAGATGGTGATGTGAACTAGATTATTGACTCTAGTGCAAGTGGGAGACTGTTGGAAATATGCCCTAGAGGCAATAATAAATTAGTTATTATCATATTTCCTTGTTCATGATAATCGTTTATTATCCGTGCTATAATTGTATTAATCGAAGACTTAGATGCTTGTGTGGATACATAGACAAAACCATGTCCCTAGTATGCCTCTAATAGACTAGCTCGTTGATCAAAGATGGTTAAGGTTTCCTAGCCATGGACATGAGATGTCATTTGATAACGGGATCACATCATTAGGAGAATGGTGTGATGGACAAGACCCAAACTACAAACGTAGCATATGATCGTGTCAGTTTAATGCTACTGTTTTCTGTATGTCAAGTATCTGTTCCTATGACCATGAGATCATACAACTCACTGACACCGGAGGAGTGCCTTGTGTGTATCAAACGTCGCAACGTAACTGGGTGACTATAAAGGTACTCTACAGGTATCTCCGAGGGTGTCTGTTGGGTTGGCATGGATCAAGACTGGGATTTGTTACTCCGTATGACGGAGAGGTATCTCAGGGCCCACTCGGTAATACAACATCACAACAAGCCTTGCAAGCAATGTGACTAATTGTTAGTCACGGGATCTTGTATTACGGAATGAGTAAAGAGACTTGCCGCTAACGAGGTTGAACTAGGTATGGAGATACCGATGATCAAATCTCGGGCAAGTAACATACCGAAGAACAAAGGGAACATCATACGGGATGAACTAAATCCTTGACATAGAGGTTCGACTGATAAAGATCTTCATAGAATATGTAGGAACCAATATGGTCATCCAGGTCGTGCTATTGGTTATTGACCGTAGAGGTGTCTCGGTCATGTCTACATAGTTCTTGAACCCGCAGGGTCTGCACACTTAAGGTTTGGTGACGTTTCGGTAGTATAGAGTTATGTATGGTGGTGACCGAAGGTTGTTCGGAGTCCCGGATGACATCCCGGATGTCACGAGGAGCTCCGAAAACGTTCGTAGGTAAAGATTCATATATAGAAAGTCCTATTTTGGTCGCCGGAAAAGTTTCGGGCTCGTCGATAGTGTACCGGGAGTGCCAGTAGTGTACCGGGAGACCTCCGGGAGGGGTATTTCGACCCAAGAGGCTTCATGGGCTGTGGGATAGTGAATACCAGCCCTTAGTGGGCTGGTGGAAAACCCCACACAAGGCCCATGCGGCTAGAGAAGAAAATCCAAAGAGAAAAGGTGGAAAAAGGCAAAAATTGGATGAATCCTAGTCCTACTAGGATTGGAGGTGGATTGCACCTCCACAACCTGGTTCGGCCGACTCCTTGTGGCTTGGCCCTTGGGCCAAGCCTCCTCCTCTCTTCCTCCTATATATACTGGTGGTTTTAGGGTTTCTTCACAGAATTTTAGCCACGTGTTGCCCGTTCCTCCAGTGCATAGTTTCTCCTCTAGATCGGATTTCTGCAGTGCTTTGGCGAAGCCCTGCCGGAATAGCTCCACCACCATCGCCGGAGCGCCGTCATGCTGCCGAAGAACTCTTCTACCTCTCCGCTCCCTCTTGCTAGATCAAGAAGGCGGAGATCGTCATCAAGCTGTACGTGTGCTGAATGCGGAGGTGTCGTCCGTTCGGTGCTAGATCGGAAGGACCGTGATCAAGATCGCAGGACGGATCGTGATGAGATCGCGGGACGGATCGTGATGAGTTCGCGGGACGGATCCTGATTGGATCGCAGGACGGATCGTGATGAGATCGCGGGATGCTCGGCGATTTAGATCACGAAGACATTCGACTACACCAACCGCGTTTCTTAACGCTTCCCGCTTAGTGATCTACAAGGGTATGTAGATCCACTCTCCCTCTCGTAAATGCTCATCACCATTGATAGATCTTGTGTGTGCATAGGAAATTTTTGGTTTCCCATGCAATGTTCCCTAATAGCTGCAGCAGAGATGATTGGCACGGGCGATCCAGGGGACTGCACAGGAGTCGGTGGCGCATGCAGTCCCGAGGAGGATCCGCTGGCCGCAGCAGAGTTTGTTGGAGCCAGATCTTCTGTGACTGTAGGGCGCGATGCGGGAGGTGATTCAGCCGTAGACGATGCAGCAGCGTCAGACGGGCAGAACCGCACGGACCCGCGAGAAGTTGCCTCAGGCGCAGGGTCGAGCGACCGGTTCGTGTTGCGGGGCATGTAGTGCACCGGGTTGTTGGAGAAGCGCAGAGACGCGGCCTACAATGTGACACACCTAGTGGCGACGGGTGACTGGCGCGGAGAGGACACACCGGCCCCACCATGTCTAGACAAGTCGGGCACGTCAGTCGACGCAGGCGCACTGGTCGAGTCTGTTGGCAAAGATTCGGCAGCCGATCCCGAGGCTGATTCCCTGACGTCCTTCTATGGCAGGAATCCCGAGGGGGATTTGTTCCTCGGCTGGGGGTACATGTGATATAGCTCTAGATGGCCAACTGCTTCACTGTTTTGATGGCCATTTTCACTGCAATTTTCTGCATCACAAGACTCATGCACACAAGTAAGAGGATTATGCAACAATTGGTCATTAGATTCATTTTCCCATGATTAAAACTGGTGAGATGAGGAGATAAAAGGAGGATCTCCTTGCGAAGTAAGGCACCGGTGTTGGGGTGGAGATTGGTGAAGGGTAATTTTGTTTCATCAAAAACGACATCATGGGAGATGTAGACACGACCAGTGGAGATGTCAAGGCATTTGAGACCTTTGTGTTGAGCACTATATGTTAGAAATATGCCCTAGAGGCAATAAATAAAGTGTTTATTATTGTATTTCCTTGTTCATGATAATCGTTTATTATCCATGCTATAATTGTATTAAGTGGAAACTTGGATACATGTGTGGATACATAGACAAACACAATGTCCCTAGTATGCCTCTAGTGAACTAGCTCGTTGATTGAAAGACGGTTAAGGCTTCCTAGCCATGGACATGAGATGTCATTTGATAACGGGATCACATCATTAGGAGAATGATGTGATGGACAAGACCCAAACTACAAGCGTAGCTTATGATCGTGTCAGTTTATTAACTGCATGTCAAGTATATGTTCCTATGACCATGAGATCATACAACTCACAGATATCGGAGGAGTACCTTGTGTGTATCAAACGTCGCAACGTAACTGGGTGACTATAAAGGTGCTCTACAGGTGTCTCCGAGGGTGTCTGTTGAGTTGGCATGGATCAAGACTGGGATTTGTTACTCCGTCTGACGGAGAGGTATCTCAGGGCCCACTCGGTAATACAACATCACAATATGATCGTGACTAAGTGTTGGTCACGGGATCTTATATTACGGAACGAGTAAACAGACTTGCCAGTAACGAGGTTGAACTAGGTATGGAGATACCGACGATCGAATCTCGGGCAAGTAACATACCGAAGAACAAAGGGAACATCATACGGGATTAACTGAATCCTTGACATCGAGGTTCGACCGATAAAGATCTTCGTAGAATATGTAGGAACCAATGTGGACATCCAGGTCCCGCCATTGGTTATTGACCGTAGAGGTGTCTCGGTCATGTCTACATAGTTCTCGAACCCGCAGGGTCTGCACACTTAAGGATTGGTGACGTTTCGGTAGTATAGAGTTATGTATGGTGGTGACTGAAGTTTGTTCGGAGTCCCGGATGACATCATGGACGTCACGAGGAGCCCCGGAATGGTCGGAGGTAAAGATTCATATATAGGAAGTCCTGTTTTGGTCGCCGGAAAAGTTCCGGGCTTATCGGTAGGGTACTGGGAGTGCCGGTAGTGTACCGGGAGACCTCCGGGAGGGGTATTTCGACCCAAGAGGCTTCATGGGCTGTGGGAGAGTGAATATCAGCCCTTAGTGGGCTCGTGGAAACTCCCACACAAGGCCCATGTGGCTGGAGAAGAAAACCCAAAAGGAAAAAGGTGGAAAAAGGCAAAAAGGAAAAAAAAGGATGAATCCTAATCCTACTAGGAGTGGAGGAGGTGGACTCCTCCTCTCCTAGTTCGGCCGAAGCCTAGGAGGCTTGGAGGCCAAGCTGCCTCCTCTCCTCCTCTCCTCCTATATATATTGGTGGTATTGAGGGTTTTTCCACAAGATTTTCAGCCACGTGCTACCCGTTCCTCCAATGCATAGTTTCTCCTCTAGATCGGTTTTCTACAATGCTTAGGCGAAGCCCTGCCGGAATTGCTCCACCACCATCGGCGGAGCACCGTCAGGCTGCCGGAGAACTCTTATTCCTCTCCACTCCTTCTTGCTGGATCAAGACGGTGGAGATCGTCATCAAGCTATACGTGTGCTGAACGCGGAGGTGCCGTCCGTTCGGTGCTAGATCGGAAGGATCGTGATCAAGTTCGTGAGACGAATCGTGATCAAGTTCATGGGACGGATCATGATCGGATCGCGGGACGGATCGTGATTGGATCGCGGGACGGATCGTGATTGGATCGTGGGACGCACGGCGATTTGGATCGCGAAGACGTTCGACTACACCAACCGTGTTTCTTAACGCTTCCCGCTTAGCGATCTACAAGGGTATGTAGATCCACTCTCCCTCTCGTAGATGCTCATCACCATGGATAGATCTTCGTGTGCGTAGGAAATTTTGTGTTTCCCATGCAACGTTCCCCTACAGTGGCATCATGAGCTAGGTCTATGTGTAGATGAAATCTCGAGTAGAACACAAAAGTTTTGTGGGCGTTGATGCTTAGATTGCTTCCTCCCTTGGTCAGATTTTGGTTCAGCGGTATTGTGAGATGAAGCGGCCCGAACCAACATTCCCTCGACGCAACTTGTTGCCTAGATGGCTTGCGGGTGGTAGTTTCTCTCACTTTAGTTGGATCAGATTCGACAAAGGCGGTCCTTGAGAAGGTTGAAAAGCAAATTATGTATCACCGTTGTGGTTTATGCGTAGGTGAGAATCGTTCTTGCTAGAAACCCGTAGCAGCCATGTAAAACATGCAACAACAATTAGAGGACGTCTAACTTGTTTTTGCAGGGAATGTTGTGATGTGATATGGCCAATTACATGATGTGATATATGTGATGTATGAGATGATCATGTCATGTATAGAATTTCACGACTTGCATGTCGATGAGTACGGCAACCGGCAGGAGCCATAGGGTTGTCTTTTAATTATTGTATGACCTGCGTGTCAATCATTAAGCGCTATGTAATGCTTTACTTTATCGCTAAACGGTAGCAATAGTAGTAGAAGCATGCAGGGCGTGACAACCTCGATGGTGACACATTGATGGAGATCAAGATGATGGAGATCATGGTGTCGTGCCGGTGACGATGAAGATCATGCCGGTGCTTTCAAGATGGAGATCTAAAGCACAAGTTCATGGCCATATCATGTCACTTATGAATTGCATGTGATGTTAATCCTTTTATGCACCTTGTTATGCTTAGTACGACGGTAGCATTATAAGGTGATCCCTCACTTAAATTTCAAGATAAAATTGTGTTCTCCCTGAGTGTGCACCGTTGCAAAAGTTCGTCGTGTTGAGACACCACGTGATGATCGGGTGTGATAGACTCTACGTTCACATACAACGGGTGCAAGCCAGTGTTGCATGCGCAGAACACTCAGGTTAAACTTGACGAGCCTAGCATGTACAAACATGGCCTCGGAACACAAGAGACCGAAAGTCGAACATGAGTCATATAGTAGATGTGATCAACATAATGATGTTCACCATTGAAGCCACCTCAACTCACATGATGATCGGACTTGAGTTGGTGGATTTGGATCATGTGACACTCAGATGACCTGAGGGATGTCAATTTGAGTGGGAGCTTTAGTAATTTGATTAACTAAACTCATTATCTTGAACAATAGTCTAAGTGAACTTTGCATATTTATGTTGTAGATCAATGGCTCGCGCAGTAGCACCCCTAAATTTTAATGTGTTCCTAGAGAAAGCTAAACTGAAAGATGATGGAAGTAACTTTGTTGACTGGGCCCGTAATCTGAGGATTATCCTCACGGCTTCCCAGAAATCATATGTCCTTGATGCACCGCTTGGTGACCAACCAAAAGACATGACCTCCGAAGACGTTAAGAACGCTTGGGAGGCACGTACTGGAGATTACTCAATAGTTCAGTGTGCAATATTGTATGGCTTAGAACCGGGACTTCAAAGACGTTTTGAACGTCATGGAGCATATGAGATGTTCCAGGAGTTGAAGTTTATCTTTCAGAAGAACGCCCGGATCGAGAGGTATGCAATCTCCGATAAGTTCTATGCTTGCAAGATGGAGGAGAACGGGTCTATCAATGAACATATACTCAGAATGTCTGGGTATTCAACTCGTCTAGCGGAGTTGGGAATTGCCCTTCCGCCAGAGGCGATCACTGACAGAGTTCTTCAATCACTGCCACCTAGTTACAAGAGCTTTGTGATGAACTATAACATGCATGGGATGAACAAGTCAGTCGCCAAGCTGTTTGCGATGCTAAAAGTCGCTGAGTCTGAAATCCAAAAAGAACATCAAGTGTTGATGGTCAATAAAACCACTAGTTTCAAGAAAAATGGCAAAGTCAAGGGCAAGGGCAAGAAGGGTAAAACCAAGAAGGATGGCAAAGCAGTTGCTACTCCTGCAAAGAAGCCCAAGCATGGACCCAAGCCAGAAACTAAGTGCTTTCATTGCAAAGGAACTGGTCACTGGAAGCGGAACAGCCCCAAGTACCTGGCTGACAAGAAGGCGGCCAACGACAAACAAGGTATATATGATATACTTGTTATTGATGTGTACCTTACTAACTCTTGTAGTAGTGCCTGGGTATTTGATACCGGTTCGGTTGCTCACATTTGCAACTCAAAGCAGGAACTACAGAATAAACGAAGGCTGGCAAAGGACGAAGTGACGATGCGCGTGGGAAATGGTTCCAAGGTTGATGTGATTGCCGTCAGCACACTCTCTCTTCGATTACCATCGGGATTAGTGATGAACCTGAATAATTGTTATTTAGTGCCTGCGTTAAGCATGAACATTATATCTGGATCTTGTTTATTGCGAGACGGTTACTCATTTAAATCAGAGAATAAATGTTGTTCTATTTATATGAGTAATATCTTTTATGGTCATGCACCCAATGTTAGGGGTTTATTCATATTGAATCTTGATAGTGATGACACACATGTTCATAACATTGATGCCAAAAGATGTAGAATTGATAATGATAGTACCACTTTCTTGTGGCACTGCCGTTTAGGTCATATTGGTGTAAAACGCATGAGGAAGCTCCATGCTGATGGACTTTTGGAGTCACTTGATTTTGAATCACTTGACACATGTGAACCATGCCTCATGGGCAAGATGACTAAAACGCCGTTCTCTGGAACAATGGAACGGGCAAGTGACTTGTTGGAAATCATACATACTGATGTGTGCGGTCCAATGAATGTTGCAGCGCGCGGTCGATATCGTTACTTTCTCACCTTCACTGATGACTTGAGTAGATATGGGTATATTTACTTGATGAAACACAAGTCTAAAACTTTTGAAAAGTTCAAGCATTTTCAGAGTGAAGTTGAGAATCATCGTAACAAGAAGATTAAATTTTTGCGATCTGATTGAGGAGGTGAATATCTGAGTTATGAGTTTGGCAGTCATTTAGGACAGTGTGGAATTGTTTCACAGTTGACACCGCCCGGAACACCACAGCGTAATGGTGTGTCCGAACGTCGTAATCGAACCTTATTAGATATGGTGCGTTCTATGATGTCTCTTGCTGATTTGCCACTATCGTTTTGGGGTTATGCATTAGAGACAGCTGCATTCACTTTAAATAGGGCACCATCAAAATCCGTTGAGACGACGCCATATGAACTGTGGTTTGGCAAGAAGCCAAATTTGTCGTTTCTTAAAGTTTGGGGATGTGATGCTTATGTCAAAAAGCTTCAGCCTGAAAAGCTGGAACCCAAAGCGGAGAAATGCGTCTTCATAGGATACCCGAAAGAGATAGTCGGGTATACCTTCTATCTCAGATCCGAAGGCAAAGTGTTTGTCGCTAAAAACGGAACATTTCTTGAGAAAGAGTTTCTCTCGAAAGAATTGAGTGGGAGGAAAATAGAGCTTGATGAGGTTATTGAACCTTTACTTCAAACAGAAAGTAGCGCAGCGCAGAAAGATGTTTCTGTGGAACCTACGATGGTAGAAGAGGAAGTTAATGATGATGATCATGAAGCTTCAGATCAAGCAGCTATTGAACCTCGTAGGTCGACAAGGCCGCGTACTACCCCTGAGTGGTACGGCAACCCTGTCTTGGAGATCATGTTGTTGGACAACAATGAACCTACGAGCTATGGAGGAGCAGTGATGGGCCCGGCTTCCGAGAAATGGTTAGAGGCCATGAAATCCGAGATGGGATCCATGTATGAAAACAAAGTATGGACTTTGGAAGTATTACCTGAAGGGCGAAAGGCCATTCAGAACAAATGGATCTTTAAGAAGAAAACAGATGCAGACGGTAATGTCACCATCTATAAAGCTTGACTTGTGGCAAAGGGTTTTTCACAAGGTCAAGGAGTTGACTACGATGAGACTTTCTCACCCGTAGCGATGCTTAATTCTGTCAGAATCATGTTAGCAATAGCTGCCTATTTCGACTATGAAATTTGGCAGATGGATGTAAAAACAACGTTCCTTAACGGGTTCCTTGAGGAAGAGTTGTATATGATGCAACCTGAAGGTTTTGTTGATCCAGAGAATGCTGACAAAGTTTGCAAACTCCAGCAATCCATTTATGGCCTGGTGCAAGCATCTCGGAGTTGGAATAAGCGCTTTGATGAGGTGATCAAAGCGTTTGAGTTTATACAAGTTTACGGAGAAGCTTGTATTTACAAGAAAGTGAGTGGGAGCTTTATAGCGTTTCTAGTATTATATGTGGATGACATATTGATGAGTGGAAACAATATAGAAATGCTGGAAAGCGTGAAGGAATATTTAAACAAGAGTTTTTCAATGAAGGACCTAGGAGAAGCTGCTTTCATATTAGGCATTAATATCTATAGAGATAGATCGAGACGCTTAATAGCACTTTCATAGAGCACATACCTTGATAAAGTTTTGAAGAAGTTCAAAATGGAACAGTCCAAGAAGGGGTTCTTGCTTGTATTACAAGGTGTGAAGTTGAGTAAGACTCAATGTCGAGTAACTGCAGAAGATAGAGAAAAGATGAGTGTCATCCCCTATGCTTCAGCCATAGGCTCTATCATGTATGCAATGCTGTGCACAAGACCCGATGTTAGCCTTGCCATAAGTATGGTCGGAAGGTTTCAAAGTGATCCTGGAATGAAGCACTAGCAAGCGGTCAAGAATATCCTTAAGTACCTAAAAAGGACAAAGGAAATGTTTCTCGTTTATGGAGGTGATGAAGAGCTCGTCGTAAAGGGTTACGTCGATGCAAGCTTTGACACTGATCTGGACGACTCTAAGTCGCAAACCGGATACGTATTTATTCTTAACGGGGGAGCAGTAAGCTGGTGCAGTTCCAAGCAAAGCGTGGTAGCTGATTCTACGTGCGAAGCGGAATATATCGCAGCCTCGGAGGCGGCGAAGGAAGGTGTCTGGATAAAGCAGTTCATGATAGATCTTGGAGTAGTGCCCAGTGCACCGAATCCAATGAACCTGTTCTGTGACAACACTGGTGCCATTGCTCTGGCCAAGGAACCAAGGTTTCACAAGAGGACCAGACACATAAAGCGACGCTTCAACTCCATCCGCGATTACATCTTGGAGAAAGACATAAATATTTGCAAAGTGCACACGGATCTGAATGTTGTAGATCCGTTGACTAAACCTCTTCCAAGAACTGCATGGGTGTTCGATTCATTACAATGTAAATCACATAGTGATGTGAACTAGATTATTGACTCTAGTGCAAGTGGGAGACTGTTAGAAATATGCCCTAGAGGCAATAAATAAAGTGTTTATTATTGTATTTCCTTGTTCATGATAATCGTTTATTATCCATGCTATAATTGTATTAATTGGAAACTTGGATACATGTGTGGATACATAGACAAACACAATGTCCCTAGTATGACTCTAGTGAACTAGCTCGTTGATTGAAAGATGGTTAAGGTTTCCTAGCCATGGACATGAGATGTCATTTGATAACGGGATCACATCATTAGGAGAATGATGTGATGGACAAGACCCAAACTACAAGAGTAGCTTATGATCGTGTCAGTTTATTGCTACAGTTTTCTGCATGTCAAGTAAATGTTCGTATGACCATGAGATCATGCAACTCATAGATATCGGAGGAGTACCTTGTGTGTATCAAACATCACAACGTAACTGGGTGACTATAAAGGTGCTCTAAAGGTGTCTCCGAGGGTGTCTGTTGAGTTGGCATGGATCAAGACTAGGATTTGTTACTCCGTCTGATGGAGAGGTATCTCATGGCCCACTCGGTAATACAACATCACAATAAGCCTTGCAAGCAATGTGACTAAGTGCTGGTCACGGGATCTTGTATTACGAAACGAGTAAAGAGACTTGCCAGTAACGAGGTTGAACTAGGTATGGAGATACCGACGATCCAATCTCGGGCAAGTAACATACCGAAGAACAAAGGCAACATCATACGGGATTAACTGAATCCTTGACATAGAGGTTCGACCGATAAAGATCTTCGTAGAATATGTAGGAACCAATGTGGACATCCAGGTCCCGCCATTGGTTATTGACCGTAGAGGTGTCTCGGTCATGTCTACATAGTTCTCAAACCCGCAGGGTCTGCACACTTAAGGATTGGTGACGTTTCGGTAGTATAGAGTTATGTATGGTGGTGACCGAAGTTTGTTCGGAGTCCTGGATGAGATCCTGGACATCATGAGGAGCTCTGGAATGGTCCGGAGGTAAAGATTCATATATAGGAAGTCCTGTTTTGGTCGCCGGAAAATTTCTGTGCTTATCGGTAGTGTACCGAGAGTGCCGGTAGTGTACCGGGAGACCTCCGGGAGGGGTATTTCGACCCAAGAGGCTTCATGGGCTGTGGGAGAGTGAATATCAGCCCTTAGTGGGCTGGTGGAAACTCCCACACATGGCCCATGTGGCTGGAGAAGAAAACCCAAAAGGAAAAAAGGTGGAAAAAGGCAAAAAGGAAAAAAAAGGATGAATCCTAATCCTACTAGGAGTGGAGGAGGTGGACTCCTCCTCTCCTTGTTCGGCCGAAGCCTAGGAGGCCAAGCTGCCTCCTCTCCTCCTCTCCTCCTATATATACTCGTGGTATTGAGGGTTTTTGCACAAGATTTTCAACCACGTGCTACCCGTTCCTCGAGTGCATAGTTTCTTCTCTAGATTGGTTTTCTGCAGTGCTTAGGCGAAGCCCTGCCGGAATTGCTCCACCACCATTGCTGGAGCGCCGTCAGGCTGCCGGAGAACTCTTCTTTCTCTCCACTCCTTCTTGCTGGATCAAGACGGTGGAGATCGTCATCAAGCTGTACGTGTGCTGAACGCGGAGGTGCCGTCCGTTCGGTGCTAGATCGGAAGGATCGTGATCAAGTTCGTGAGACGGATCGTGATCAAGTTCGTGGTACGGATCGTGATCGGATCGCGAGACGGATCGTGATTGGATCGCGGGACGCACGGCGATTTGGATCGTGAAGGCGTTCGACTACACCAACCGCGTTTCTTAACGCTTCCCGCTTAGCGATCTACAAGGGTATGTAGATCCACTCTCCCTCTTGTAGATGCTCATCACCATGGATAGATCTTCGTGTGCGTAGGAAAAATTTTGTTTCCCATGCAACGTTCCCCAACACTATACCCAAGAAAAGCACATTGCTTGGAGCGAAACATGAGCTTGCGATTGTTATAGGGACGCAGATTAGGCCAGCAGGCACAACCAAACACACGAAGGGATGTGTAATCAGGTTTGGTATGAAGAAGCCTTTCTATTGGAGTTTCATTGTTGATGACACGACTGGGAAGCATATTAATGATATGAACTGCAGTGAGAAAAGCTTCATCCCAGAACTTAAGAGGCATGGAAGCACCTGCGAGGAGATCTAGACCTACTTCAACTATGTGTCTATGCTTGCGTTCAGCCGAACCGTTTTCTTGGTGAGCGTGAGGACACGAGACATGGTGAGAAATACCAAGTGTCTGGAAGAAGGAGTTCAGTTTTTCATACTCCCCTCCCCAGTCAGATTGGACATCAATGATCTTGCTGTCAAACTGTCGTTCAACAAGAGCCTAAATTTTTTTAAACACTTGAAACACAACGGATCGTTTCTTAAGGAGATAGGTCCAAGAGTATTTGCTGTATTCATCGATAAAACTGACATAATACGTGTGTCTACCAATAGAGCAAGGGGCAGGACCCCAAACATCAGAAAAAATTAATTGAAGAGGTTTGGTAGAGATACTGGTAGATATAGGGTAAGGTAATTGATGAATCTTAGATTTTTGATAGGAATCACAAATTGTTTCAATGTTTTGCTCACCAACAAACGGGAGCTTATTCTTTCTAAGTAAACGCTCAACTAAAGCATGCCCTAAACGATCATGCCACCGTGTTGACGATAGTTTGGCAACACCATAAGCTTGTTTATTGAATCTTCGATGCTCCGGAATCAACGGATAGAGCCCTCGAACGCATCTACCTTGATAGAGTATTCTCTTCGTGACCAGATCCTTGATGAAAAAGAAAAAAGGATGAAACTCGAGGAAGACATGATTATCAATAGCAATGCGATGAATTGAAAGAAGATTCTTATCGGCACTAGGGACATGCAAGATTTTTCTAAGATGCAACTTTCGATGGGGTGTTTTAATGATGGAGTGACCAATATGTTGGATCCTCATACCTGCACCACTCACGGTTTGTATTTGATCTTTGCCGCGATATTTCTCCCGGACAGTCACCTTTTCAAGTTCGCCGATGAGGTGGTCAGTGGCTCCGCTGTCGACGTACCAATTGGTGTCGATGTCGTAGGAGCCGTCGGCAGCAGCAGCGTCTTTTTCATCATCGGGGGAAGAGTCTTTGTCCTCCTCAAAGCGGTACCAGCAGTCTTTGGTTGTGTGGCCCATCTTGCCGCAGATCTGGCAACGCACGGCATCGGGACAAGATCGGTTTGAGCCGCTGCGGCGACCCCTAGTGTTGTTGGAGGAGGGGCGCCTGCCGCGGGAGTTGCTGCTGAAGTTGGATCCGCCGCCGCCTTGCTTTCTCTTGCCACGAGGAGACCCGCGAGGGCGCGAGCCATAGCCACCACGACCGCGACTGGCAGTGTTCGCAGAGGACTTGAAGCCTCCGCCGCTGTCTGATCCCTGGAACATGGCCATATGTTGATCAAAGTTACTGATCATAGAGAAGAGCTCATCAAGGGATACCGGCGTGGTGCGGGCGTCCAGGGCCGAGACAAGAGGCTGATACTCCATGTCCAGTCCATTGAGGATGTAGGAGACAAGCTCCTCATCGGGTAGCGTCTTGCTAGCGGCGGCGAGCTCATCGGCGAGACCGCGCATGTGCGTGAAGAAGGTGGTCACCGATTGGTTCCCCTTCTGGGCATTCACCAGAGATGAGCGGATGTTGTTGACGCAACTGAGCGACTGGCTGGAGAACATGCCCGCCAAAGCCGCCCAGAGTTGGTGCGTCGTGGTGATCGTGGTCACCTGCACGAGCACCTCTTTGGAGAGGTTGTTCATGAGGTACCCGAGCACTTGTTGATCCTCCCGGACCTAGAGAGGGTGGAGAGGGTTGGGCTCAGATGCGACCTCCTTCCCGTCCTTGTCCTTAGTGGAGATGCATCTGACTGGCTCTGACGTCGTGCCATCGACGTAGCCGAAGAGTCCTGCGCCCCTGATCTACCGCGTGATCTATGCACGCCACAGCAGGTAATTGGTGCGGTACAGCCTCTCCGTGACCTGAGCATTGAGGCCTGCTGAAGAGGAGACGAAAGGAAGACATAGCTAGCACTTGGGTAGATTGGAAGCTAGATGATATGGAAAAGGAATGCTCTAATTACCATGTGTGAATAGGCAAAAGCGTCTTACCTCGTCGAGAGGCGACGCCCTTCATGTTTATAGGCAGCGGCGCACCTCCCTAATATAGCGCATACATCTGGGTTGTTGGGATTATAGGAGGAGATTATACCTTGAGTCACAAGAAAAGTAGAGATAAGATATTTCGGTTACAAAGGATAAGATACCGACTAAGCTAACCAACTAACTATCCTATATGCGCAAGTAATCTCTCTATGTAGCGTGACATAATATGTTTGACAGTCTCTATCAGATGCACATAAGTAGATGAGTGGTAGACCTGATATCATTAATTCCAGACTGCGCTATAGAATAGATATATTCAATGGGGCAAGTGGTTTGAGCAATGAGTGATAGCATAAAGCCTTCCGTCGATTAAGAAAAAGATGAATATATTACTCGACATTTTATTTATATCTCAGTATTACCCAATCTTATTTTTGTGCTTCGTTTGCCGTGTTTCTAGATACCGTGGGATTTAGAGGCATAGAAGACACATGGAATTACCAGTGGATAATCCGAATCACATTGTGCACTCCTAGAATAACACGACAACCATGCATCTCACTGATAATCAGTTTGTGTCATCTGCTTTGGTAGGAGTAACATGGTTCTGACTGGACCAAAAAACTGGCCGGAACTGCCCGTCCGCCTCCCGCGACGGAACCCTAGCGCCGCCGCCGGCAGGCCTCCCTTCTCCCTTCTCCTCTCCCTCGCCGTCGCCAGAGGGCGCGCCGGGCAAAGCCCGGTAGGCGGCGGCGGCGGCGGGGCCACCTTGTCTCCTCAGTGGGGGCCTTCGGCGCGGGTCGAGGCGGTCGCCTGGGATGCGGCGCGGGCGGCGGGCGTGGTAGCGAGGCGGTGAGCTGGAGCCGGCGGCGGCGGCGTGACGGGCGTCGTGGAGGCGGATGGTTGGGGTCCTGGTCAACGGCCACGGTTAGCTCCGATCTGGACCTCAATGCGGGCTGGGGTCGGTCGCGGAGCGCAGCGGCGGGCTTGCGGGGCGGCTGGCTGTGGTGGCGCGCCGGCGTTCCAGGTCGCCCGCGCGGCGGGGCGGCTACGGCGCTCCCGTCTCGGGAGGTGGCGCGTGGCGGCCTCCTGCTGGATCCGGTCGGATCTGGCATTGGGGGTCGTCCGGCGGCGCCTGGCAGCGGTGGTGCGTGCCCGGCGGCTCCGGTGCCTGGAGCTCGCTGGGCGACGCGGTTAGGGTAGCGGTCGGGTGTGTCCGTTGCTCCGGCCATGGCCGGCAGCATGGGGAGGCCTGACGGTGGTGCCTCCTTGTGTCATGGCGGCTTCGCAG
Source organism: Hordeum marinum (assembly GCA_022496015.1). NCBI lineage: Eukaryota > Viridiplantae > Streptophyta > Magnoliopsida > Poales > Poaceae > Hordeum > Hordeum marinum. Next base: position 515,979,074 of record CM039676.1, on the reverse strand, counting down.
TGGCTCGGCGGATCTGCCTACGGCGGCGGCCGGCTTCTCCGGCGTCGGCTCGTCTGCATTCGGACCGTCTCGACCTTTGGCCCATCTCCGTGTTGTCCAGGCGCTACTCCCATCGAAGGGCTAGCCCTCTCCCAGCTGCGGTCCATCGCTCGTCTCGCGCCCCGTGCTGCAGGACCGAGCTCGTCTCGTGCACCGTGTCGCTGGACCAGCTCGTCTCGCGCACGGTGCAGCAGGACTGACCTCGTCCCCCTCACGATGCTGCAGACCTAGCTCGTCTCGCGTTCGGGGCTGCAAGACGGGTTGATGGATGCCAGCGTTGCCCGACCATCGGGTCTCAGCGCTATGTCTCCCAGGGGTGCGAAAGGTGGGACCTTTCCGGCCGTCTCTTTGGTTGGGGTGCGGCAGGTCTCGGGTGACGCGGTGTCAAGGTCTGGGATGCCGGGGCGGCGGCTTTGGTGGTGGTAGTGCGGTGCTCCTGGGCGGAGGCCGTGGCTTGGTGCTACCCGGTACCCATGGTCGTGTGGACGGCATGGTAACCGGGGTGTGGCATTCGGGGGCGGTGATTGGTATCCGGGGTGAAAACCTGCTCTATCTTCGGATGGACCGGCGGCGGTGAAGCTCGTTTCCTTCTTGAAGGCGTCGTCGTGGCTCTCACTGCCCGTCGTGCGGCTCCGGGGGAAACTCTGATCCTTGGATCCGACGGTGGCGGCGCTCCGGTGTCGTTTCCTTCCTGAAGGCACCATCTTGGAGCTCACGGTTCGTTGTATGCGGCTTTATCTCTTCGCGATGGCATTTCCAGTTGAGTGCTTCAAGTGATTTGTTGCAATTAGCACCGATGTATCATGCCTTGGGTATGTGTATGTTGTGTTGACGTGCGTTTGTATCGGCTTGATGTGGATCATTGTTTTATATATAAAGCGGGACGAAAGCCTTTCTCGGCAATTGGCAATGGATCTGGTATGCCATGCTTGCTTAGTTTGTGATTGTTGTGGAACTGGTATGCCCTGCTTATACCTGACATCATCAATTTCAGAGTTCAGACTGTGGAACAAAATAGATGCTTTCAACAAGCCAAGTGACAAATCAATTAGTCATAATGCGAAGACTACAATCTATTACTTTTGTCTTGTTAGGTGGAATTTGGTATGTCCTTTGGGTCCTTCCACCACACGGGCGGATTTCCCGTCCCTGCACCCAGGGGCATGTGCCTCAGCTCGAGGACGCTGCATATAAGATCTCCGGTGAGATTCAGTTGCAGCCAAAGTCTTGGCAACAGCCAAAAACAACATGCATCTGGAAACAGCCCAGTGCCTAATGTACATGTTTCATCATTTACTGTATTTTTGAAGCAAAAAATAATACTCCTTCCTTTCACTATTACAAGATGTTCTAACTTTTTTTTATTTGGATGTATGTAGACGCATTTCTAGTGCGTTTGTTTATTCATTTTAATTGTATGTAGTTCAAATCTAAATACCCAAAACATCTTATATTTGTGACCGAGGAAGTATAAGTTACTAATTTATTTTTCTATCTATATCTATAATCTATGAAGTGTTGTTCTGACTTAAAAAATTATACCATTGAAAGATCTCTTTTGGATATAATAATTTAATGTGATTATTTCATGGTACATAAGCCAGAATTTGTTTGTTAAATTCATGACCAAACTTGAATTTAACAGTCACAAATCGGTCAACAGGCATTTCACAATTAAATAGGAGTATGAGACAGCTTAACAATAAATATAAGTGTTCTATTATCGGAAGGCAGCGGTCATTCTCAGGTAAGTGTAACCATAGTACTACAACCGAAATTCATTTAGTCTGAATGGGAAGCTATCGATTTATTGTCGGCTCTAGTAAGATTAGCAACCAACGACTGTACTCCCTTTGATCCATGTTAACTGTTGCTGACTTAGTATTCCTGGATCCATATTTTGTATTGATGTCTCTCAAAGTAACGACAAGTTATATGGATCGGAGGGAGTAGAAAATTTTACTAAATCAACATAATTAAAATGGATCACAGGGTCTAGTGGAGAGGACATGTGTGTCAGTTTTCTCCTCATTGCTCTTCACACCCTTTCGTTTTTTAAAGTTGTTCAAACTTCATTAATCACAGTTCATACTTGTCAGAAAGTGTAGATCATCTTTTTTCGCTAATAAGCAAAGCTCGCATATCATTCCATTGATAGAAGAAGTTAAGACTGAGTATAAGAGGTGGTACAACGCATGACACGAACATACGAGGTGTGAACATGGCGACTGGAGCAAAGGGGCATGGAATGCTCAGCTCAAACAGAAAAATAACAGGCTAAACTCGCAGCCCAAACCAAACCAAAAAGACAACTAATATCTTCAAATCTACCGGCGAGGAAACCGCGAGCAAACAAGATGACGCCTTCACTAAGGAGAAGGACACAATGCGATGTCGCGTCCGATCCACAAAACAAAACCTAGGGTTTCCCCTGTACTCGCAGAGGGGCATAGAGAGCGTCCATGGCAGTGCCTCCAAGAAGGGGACAATACTCACGGGTGTCGCCGCTGCCAGCATCGAAAGGTCGAGCAAGGATTTGCCCTGGTCGAGTCTGAGCAATCCCAAGCGGTTGGAGAAAATTTGAAAAAAAGGAAGTCAGGTCATAGGTCGGAATCACCACCTCAGGAAGGGAAGCAACACCTGCTGTCGAAGGAGGCATCGGGTGCTGCCAGAAAAATGAGCTACAGAATAAGCGGAAGGGCGGACGGGGCACGGAGGTCGGCGGGATTGGGCAGCCAGGAGGAAAAATAGGGATGCAGCGGGTGCGACGGTGGCCGAAGACCTAGATGAGACAGGATCCGGAGAGGAGCGCAGATCAAGCATGCCAGAGTCGAAGCCGCACCGGTGTTTTAACCTCCTTTTCCAAACAAATGATTCCCTAATAAAAAGTTGAATAGCTTACTGGTCATTCTATTTCTTTCTTGGGATTATCGAGCGAAGTCTCTTATAGGTAGGAATGTTTTCGCAAGAAAAACATGAATATCGTATTATACGTTCTATTATATCTCAGAATTAGCGAATTTTATTATTCCGTGATTGTTTTTATTACCCTGAATACTACATATTTGAAGCTAGAATTATTGCACTAGAAAGGCGCATTTTTTATTCCTTGTTGCCTCTAATATGGAGGAGTAACCGCACACGGTCGTCGACCAACTGATGGGATAGCCTTCAAGTGTCCACTTCTCGACAACACCATGATATAGTGCTCCGAGGGGGATGATGGGATAGACAAGTTGGGGACTGTCCTGACAGCTAACGGTGTCGGCCTAGACAAGATAAATGCCATCTTTCTGGTGAAGAAGAAGTACGACAGACCGGAGGAGGTCAATGTTACTTACCATTAGTATATCAAGAAGAGGGCCCTCGAAGATAAGAAGTATGAACCATGATGATTTTGGGAGCTGCTTACTGAGCGACTGAGCCATCCTTAGCATGGTCCATCCATGCCTCTACTCCTGCTGTTTTATTGTTTGTCAATGCACAGTGTACTTTTCTTTTGATCAAAAGAGGCTGGATTTGGTACCGGCTTAGACTGAATCTCTTTTTCTGTGCTCTCTCTGGTGTCTCTGAACTGAAGTACAAATCGCAATATTGGTATACATGTTAAACAGCGTTATGGTTAGCTGCGCCTAATCTTAGCTTGTACTCCACGTTGGAGGTAGATTGATAGGTAGTTTAACTTATATCTTATCTCTATCTCAACCTCCTGTTATCTCTAGCGATTGTTCCCAACAAAACACGATCGCCTCCTTGTAACCGAACCCACACATCAATATAAATATAAAGCAATGTGGGCGCCCATGTTGGGGGTTGAGACGCTTTCATCAAATCTAATATGGTAATTAGAGCCAACCTCTTCCCCTACGTCTAGCTCTCCCCTTCCTCATCGCAGCCACCAGCTTCACCTCAAAAACTACTCGTTCCTGCCGCATACACCATGGCCTCATCTTCCCAAGCTCTGTCGACCGAACTCAGCTACTCCACATCAGAACCTCTCACCCGTAGCAACTATATCCTATGGAGAGCCCAAGATCGTTCCCAGATCATGGGAGCAGGGCTATATGGGTATGTCGATCAAACCGAAGCCGAGCCATCAAAAATCATTACTACCAAAACGACTGATGGAAAAGATCAGGTCGTTCCAATCCTGGCTGATTCAAGATCAACAGATAGTAGCTTATCCGCTTCGCAATCTCTCTAAAGAAGTTCTTGTTCAGAATAGCACTTCAATTGTTCAGGTAGCTTCCCTAGAAAAATCAAATGCCATATGGTCTGCCCTTGCAAATATGTTGGCAACACAGTCCCGATCTCGTGTAGATAACTGTCGCATCGCCCTGTCCAATGCCTAGAAAGGCACCCCGCGTTCTTTGGCCATATGTGATCCCTAGCGGATGAGCTTGCCGTGGCCGGCAAACCTATCTCTGAGGAGGAGCTTGTCTCCTTCATTGTTGTTGGCTTAGACATGGATGTTAGCCCATTATATCTGCTCTTGATGTCCAAACTGATCCCATCTTTGTTGACGATCTGTTTGGCATGGTTGCAAATTTTGATCAAAGAGTGGAGTTGTTCCAGCGAACATGTGTGGAGGCGTTCAAATCCTCCGCCAATGCTGCATCTCGGGGTCGCGGTGGTCCTCAAAAGGGCTACCGGAACACTCCAAGAGGTGGTGGCGGCGGTGGCGGTGGCTTCCACACCAACAACAGCGTCGGTAGCTACCATCCCGGCGGCGGCGGCGGCGGCGGTGGTAGACACTAACGACTTAGCCGCAGCCTGGAGGACGGTGTTCCCCTGGGCTGGCCCGGTGGCAACACTCGTCGACCTCACCGACCCCGACGACGATGAGGACGCCAAGGGAAGCGCGCGTCATAATGTAGCTTTGAGTAATTTGCTAAATAGTATGCATATTAGCTAACTTTGTTGGACTTATTGTACTGATGATGCATTATATTTTGATAGCCCAAAAGGGTGTCATGACAGCATACTTAACATTTTGATCCATAGCAACTGCCATGGCACCATGTTGGGCTGTGAAAGGAGATGGAGCAGTCACTAGATGCTGCAAAATGTGTTGAACTACCCCAACTATGTAATGTCTCGTTTCTAATATTAAGTGTGTGTTTCTGATGTTGTTTACTTTGTGTTAGTTGTTCATTCAGTACACTGAACTTTGATGGTAATTTGGTCTGGGAATTGAACTAAAATGTTAATAAGCTTAGTTTGGTCACCACAAGTTTGAAGCCACTCTTGACCATTGATTACACCTGCCACCCTTGTCACATCATGGTCTTCATGCCTTGTCAAATCTCATGAAATCATGAACTGATACACTCCACTCGACAACACTTCTCCACTACCACACTACACCACCACTTAACTCTTCCCTTTGAATTCTCCACTTAACTACTGTCCCAACACATATCCACCACCTCACTTCGCCACTCCTTTTAACACTCTAAACTATGTTCCTAGCTACAACAATAGTCGGTTCGTCCTCCACCCGGACCCATGGATCAATCTCTTCCCAACTAGCAAGGGTTGGGTTTCTGATGAGGAACACTAGATGAAAAATAATGATAGTCATATGTCAGATTTGTTTGGCTACTTCTAGATGCTTCCACACTAGTGTAGTATTTCTGTTCTTTGCTATCTTACCTACTGTTTTCTAGAATCCTCTAGTTGTGAGTAGATATGAGTAGAATGGTGAATCTTAGGTAATGTTTTCTAGAGTGTTCTAGCCATAAGTAGAAGTATGTAAAGGCTTCCCAAAGCCCTATAAATAGAGGTCCTCACCTCTAGTTTGTAAGCAGACTATGTACCCACTATCTATAATAGAACTTGTTGTTCCTATCTAAGGTCTTGGACAAGATCTTATGCTCTAGGAGTTTTGGATTGAACTGCTGCCATATTGGCCTCCACTCGCCTCTAGAGCGATATCTAGCTCAGCATGTTGAAGTAGTTCCTTCAACACTTGTGCTGTACACATTGTAGCAGCAAGGTGGAGTTGCTCCTCCACAACCTTGTGCTGCTTCAGGTGGTATCAGAGCCCCGTTGATCCATACAACTTCTTGTTGTATTCTTTGAGAGCAAGCTGCAGCAAGCAATGGAGCAATTGGAGAAGAGGATGGATGCTGCAGAACAACAAAACAAAGAGCTGCATGAAGATCTCAATCGGAGATTTGACCAGCTGGTTGAGATGATAAGAAAGGGTGTTCCCGCTGCTTCCAATGAAGGAGATTCATCTAAAGAAGAAGATGTTCAACAAAGAAGGAGAGTTAATCTTGGAGGAAGACCACCCCAACAACGTGTTGGTCAACGTACTTCAAGAAGGCCAATTTATGTTGAAGCTTCTGAAGGTGAAGAATATGATAATACCCTTGAAGAAACCGATCCCTATGCATATCGGAGATTACCCAACCCTACATATGCAAGGGATACATACAAGGCGAAAGCTGAGATCCCAACTTTTAATAGAAATGTCGATATTGAAGGGTGCCTTGATTGGTTATATGAAGTGGAGACTTTATTTGAGGTGATGGAGGTCCCGGAAGATCGTAGAGTTCCTTTGGTCGCATACAAGTTGAAAGGTGGAGCTGGTGCATGGTGGCACCGCGTTCAAGAAGAGCGCAGGCTGAGAGGAGAACCTTGTGTGAGAACTTGGCGGCAAATGAAAAGTATTTTGAAAGGGAGGTTTTTATCCGCTGATTATGACCAGATCCTGTTTATCCAATTTCAAAATTGTGCTCAAGGGAATAGGACTGTTTCATATTACACAGAGGAGTTTCTAAGGCTACAAGTGAGGAGCAACCTTGCCGAAACTGAGGATCAACAAGTTGCAAGGTACATCAATGGTCTCAATGATGCTATTCAAGATCGATTGATGATGCAACAAATCTGGTCCATTGATCTAGCACAAGCTCTAGCCTTGAAAGCCGAGAGGCTTGTGAGGGCGAGAAAGACAAGTAAGGCTCCATATCCTCCATCTCCCCATACCGAAGGCTTGTCTAGGAGTCAGCCTAATAGAGTGGAAGAAAAGACTGTTCCACCAAAGGCAAAACGATCCATCCAGAAGCCAACTAAAATCAAGGCTAAGTCCAATGAAGGCCCAAAATGCTATAAATGTGGTGAAGAGGGGCACATATCTAGTGGTTGCCCACTAAGGAAATTTGTTAACACAACTATCCATGATGCTGAAGACAATGAGGAGGAATACGAATCTGAAGATGTATAGGGACAAGAGGTTTGTCAAGAAGAAGGTGAAGAGGTGGTATGCGTGATTCAGCGTCTCCTATGTTCCACACCACAACCTGACGACACACAACGGAAGAAAATATTTGAGAGCAAATGCACGGTGAATGGCAAGGTATGCAAATTAGTGATTGATAGTTGCAGCTGTGAGAATATTATCTCCCAGAAGTTGGTGAAACATTTAAAATTTGAAACCCATGATCACCCAAATCCCTACACTATTGGATGGATCAAGAAATGAGTGAATATGAGGATCACCAAACAATGCAACCTACCACTTTCTTTGGGCAAGCATTACCGCTCAAATGTGTTGTGTGACGTAGTTGATATGGACGCCAGCCATGTTCTTCTTGGGAGACCTTGGCAATTTGATGTGGATACTCTACACAAGGGCAAGGAAAATTCTTACTCTTTCATTTGGAACAAGAGGAAGATCATTATTCTACCAAATAAAACTGATGGTAATATCTCTAAGGAGGAGGGGAAAAGTATGTTAACTATTTCCCACACCTCTAATGAGTTTATGGAAGACTTGAAGGAGGTAGATTTATGTGTTGCACTTATTGTAAAAGGAGAAGAGCACCCGGCTGTTGAAATTCTAGCAAAGGTATGTGGCTTATTAGCAGAGTTTCATAACATACTTGGAGAGCCACAAGGCCTGCCACCGATGAGAGGAATTCAACATAGAATTGACCTAATTCCGGGAGCAAGTCTTCCTAACCCCCCACACTATCGAATGAGCCCAAAAGAACATGATATATTGAAGGAGAAAGTGGAGGAATTGCTGCAAAAGGGGCACATTCGAGAAAGTATTAGCCCATGTGCTGTACCATCCCTGCTCGTGCCAAAGAAAGATGGATCTTGGCGCATGTGTACGGACAGTAGAGCCGTTAACAACATCACTGTAAGGTATAGATTCCCTATTCCCCGTCTAGATGATATGTTGGATCAGCTTAGTGGAGCAAGAGTGTTCACAAAGCTAGATTTAAGAAGCGGATATCATCAAATCCGTATCAAACTTGGGGATGAATGGAAAACGGCCTTCAAGACAAAGCAAGGGTTGTTTGAATGGCTAGTCATGCCATTTGGACTCTCAAATGCACCAAGTACCTTCATGCACTTAATGAATCAAGTCCTTGGACCCTTCTTATCCCACTTTGTTGTGGTCTATTTAGATGACATCTTGATCTATAGCAAGGATGAGGATGAACACTTTGGCCACATTCGGAAGGTGCTAGAAGTACTAAGGGAAAATGAGCTCTACGTCAACTTGAAGAAATGTGTTTTCCTACAAACATAGCTTCATTTCCTAGGGTTCATCATAACATGTGACGGTATTCATGTTGATGATTCTAAGGTTGAAGCAATCCGAGAATGGCCAACTCCGAAGACCATTTCTGAGGTAAGAAGTTTTCATGGCCTTGCAACTTTCTACAGGTGATTTGTGAAGAATTTCAGCACTATGATGGCACCAATTATAGAGTGCCTAAAGAAAGGAAAGTTCCAATGGACAGAAGCGGCTGAAGCTAGTTTCAATGAGATCAAGCAAAAGCTCTCACGAGCTCCTCTCTTGGTTCTACCTGATTTCAGTAAGACTTTTGAGTTGGAATGTGATGCAAGTGGAGTAGACATTGGAGTTGTTCTATCTCAAGAAAGGAAGCCCGTCGCTTAGTTTAGTGAGAAGTTGAGTGAAGCTAGACAGAAATGGAGTACCTATCATCAAGAATTGTATGCCGTTTTCAGAGCCTTGAAGACTTGGGAAGTCTATTTGCTGCCTAAAGAGTTCATTGTTTATAGTGACCATCAATCCTTGAAACATTTTAGAAATCAGAAGCATATTGATCGCATGTTAGCAAGATGGGCAGCATATCTGGAGAGATTTAACTATCTCATCATGCATAAATCTGGAACAACTAACCGAGTGGCCGATGCTTTGAGTCGTCGTGCATGCCTCCTGACTTCTTTTGAGGATGAACTTCCAGGCATGGATCAAATAAAGGAGTTGTATGAGGATGATGAAGACTTTGGCCATGTTGGGGTAAAGCACATCAGGGGCCAGCCATTAGGTGATGACTATTTGGTGCAGGATGGCTACCTATTCAAAAATGATCGTTTGTGCATCCCAAGGAGTTCTTTGTGTGACAAACTAATTAGATAACTCCATTCAAGTGATGTTAGTGGCCATGTTGGACGAGACAAGACTATCGCTAACCTGGAAGCTTGCTACTTTTGGCCACAACTAAAGAGAGATGCTGGAAAGTTTGTTTAGTGATGCCCTATATGTCAAACCTGCAAAGGCCAAATGCAGAACAGAGGGTTATACATGCCTTTGCCCGTTCTTGTTGCTCCATGGGAGGACATCTCTATGGACTTCGTCTTGGCTTTGCCAAGAACAAGACGAGGGAGCGATGCTTTCTTTGTGGTCGTGGACAGATTCTCTAAGATGGCTCATTTCATCCCATGCCGCAAGACAACGGATGCTCATCATGTAGCAAACCTATTCTTTCGAGAAGTGGTAAGACTTCATGGAGTTCCAAGGTCCATCGTCTCAGACCGTGATAGCAAGTTTCTTGCTGCATTTTAGGTCACTTTGTGGAAGCAGTTCAACACTGAATTGAAATTTTCTAGCACTGCCCATCCACAAACAGATGGACAAACTGAAGTGGTGAACAAATTTTTGGGTAATCTGATCGGGTGCATTTGTGGAGAAGGAAAAGGACAATGGGATTTGGCTTTATCTCTTTTAGAGTTCTCCTACAATAACTCCAAGCATAGGTCCACAGGAAGGAGTCCTTTTTTCATTATCTGCACTAAAGTTCCAACGCATGTGGTGGACCTGGTGAAGCTACCATCAAGGGGAAACTCAAAATCAGCATTGTCCTTTGCTGATAATTACACTGAGTTATTTGAAGAAATTCGTGGTATTTTGGAAGCACAAAATCAGAAATATAAACAACTTGTTGACTGCAAAAGGAGGCCGAAATCATTCCAAGTTGGTGATAACGTGATGGTCTACCTCCGAAAAGAGAGGCTGCCTTTAGGTGTTAAGGGGAAGCTTCGGCAGCGAAAGTATGGGCCCTTCTCTATCGTGAGGAAGATAAATGATAATGCTTATGTCATAGATCTTCCAAGCGACATGGGTATATCCAACACTTTCAATGTTACGGACTTGACTCTCTACCATCTAGAAGAAGCGCTCTATGAAGATAACTCGAGGGCGAGTTCCAAACAACAAGGGGAGAATGATGAGGAACACTAGATGAAAAATAATGATAGTCATATGTCAGATTTGTTTGGCTACTTCTAGATGCTTCCACACTAGTGTAGTATTTCTGTTCTTTGCTATCTTACCTACTGTTTCCTAGAATCCTCTAGTTGTGTGTAGCTATGAGTAGAATGGTGAATCTTAGGTAATGTTTTCTAGAGTGTTCTAGCCATAAGTAGAAGTATGTAAAGGCTTCCCAAAGCCCTATAAATAGAGGTCCTCACCTCTAGTTTGTAAGCAGACTATGTACCTACTATGTATAATAGAACTTGTTGTTCCTATCTAAGGTCTTGGACAAGATCTTGTGCTCTGGGAGTTTTGGATTGAACTGCTGCCATATTGGCCTCCACTCGCCTCTAGAGCGATATCTAGCTTAGCACGTTGATGTAGTTCCTTCAACACTTGTGATGTACACATTGTAGCAGCAAGGTGGAGTTGCTCCTCCACAACCTTGTGCTGCTTCAGGTGGTATCAGAGCCCCGTTGATCCATACAACTTCTTGTTGTATTCCTTGAGAGCAAGTTGCAGCAAGCAATGGAGCAATTGGAGAAGAGGATGGATGCTGCAGAACAACAAATCAAAGAGCTGCATGAAGATCTCAATCGGAGATTTGACCAGCTGGTTGAGATGATAAGAAAGGGTGTTCCCGCTGCTGCCAATGAAGGAGATTCATCTAAAGAAGAAGATGTTCAACAAAGAAGGAGAGGTAATCTTGGCGGAAGACCACCCCAACAACGTGTTGGTCAACGTACTTCAAGAAGGACAATTTATGTTGAAGCTTCTGAAGGTGAAGAATATGATAATACCCTTGGAGAAACCGATCCCTATGCATATCGGAGATTACCCAACCCTACATATGCAAGGGATACATACAAGGTGAAAGCTGAGATCCCAACTTTTAATGGAAATATCGATATTGAAGGGTGCCTTGATTGGTTATATGAAGTGGAGACTTTATTTGAGGTGATGGAGGTCCCGGAAGATCGTAGAGCTCCTTTGGTCGCATACAAGTTGAAAGGTGGAGCTGGTGCATGGTGGCACCGCGTTCAAGAAGAGCGCAGGCTGAGAGGAGAACCTCATGTGAGAACTTGGCGGCAAAAGAAAAGTCTTTTGAAAGGGAGGTTTTTACCCGCTGATTATGACCAGATCCTGTTTATCTAATTTCAAAATTGTGCTCAAGGGAATAGGACTGTTTCAGATTACACGGAGGAGTTTCTAAGGCTACAAGTGAGGTGCAACCTTGCCGAAACTGAGGATCAACAAGTTGCAAGGTACATCAATGCTCTCAATGATGCTATTCAAGATCGACTGATGATGCAACAAATCTGGTTCATTGATCAAGCACAAGCTCTAGCCTTGAAAGCCGAGAGGCTTGTGAGGGCGAGAAAGACAAGTAATGCTCCATATCCTCCATATCCCCATACCGAAGGCTCGTTTAGGAGTCAGCCTAATAGAGTGGAAGAAAAGACTGCTCCACCAAAGGCAAAACGATCCATCCAGAAGCCAACTAAAAGCAAGGCTAAGTCCAATGAAGGCCCAAAATGCTATAAATGTGGTGAAGAGGGGCAGATATCCAGCGGTTGCCCACTAAGGAAATTTGTTAACACAACTATCCATGATGGTGAAGACAATGAGGAGGAATACGAATCTGAAGATGTAGAGGGACAAGAGGTTTGTCAAGAAGAAGGTGAAGAGGTGGTATGCGTGATTTAGTGTCTCCTATGTTCCACACCACAACCTGACGACACACAACGGAAGAAAATATTTGAGAGCGAATGCACGGTGAATGGCAAGGTATGCAAATTAGTGATTGATAGTTGTAGCTGTGAGAATCTTATCTCCCAGAAGTTGGTGAAACATTTAAAACTTGAAACCCATCATCACCCAAATCCCTACACTATTGGATGGATCAAGAAAGGAGTGAATATGAGGATCGCCAAACAATGCAACCTACCACTTTCTTTGGGCAAGCATTACCGCTCAAATGTGTTGTGTGGCGTAGTTGATATGGACGCCAGCCATGTTCTTCTTGGGAGACCTTGGCAATTTGATGTGGATACTCTACACAAGGGCAAGGAAAATTCTTACTCTTTCATTTGGAAAAAGACGAAGATCATTATTCTACCAAATAAAACTGATGGTAATATCTCTAAGGAGGAGGGGAAAAGTATGTTAACTATTTCCCACACCTCTAATGAGTTTATGGAAGACTTGAAGGAGGCAGATTTATGTGCTGCACTTATTGTAAAAGGAGAAGAGCACCCGGCTGTTGAATTTCCAGCAAATGTACGTGGCTTATTAGCAGAGTTTCATAACATACTTGGAGAGCCACAAGGCCTGCCACCGATGAGAGGAATTCAACATAGAATTGACCTAATTCCGGGAGCAAGTCTTCCTAACCTCCCACACTATCGAATGAGCCCAAAAGAACATGATATATTGAAGGAGAAAGTGGAGCAATTGCTGCCAAAGGGGCACATTCGAGAAAGTATTAGCCCATGTGCTATACCATCCCTGCTCGTGCCAAAGAAAGATGGATCTTGGCGCATGTGTACGGGCAGTAGAGGCGTTAACAAGATCACTGTAAGGTATAGATTCCCTATTCCCCGTCTAGATGATATGTTGGATCAGCTTAGTGGAGCAAGAGTGTTCACAAAGCTAGATTTAAGAAGCGGATATCATCAAATCCGTATCAAACCTGGGGATGAATGGAAAACGGCCTTCAAGACAAAGGAAGGGTTGTTTGAATGGCTAGTCATGCCATTTGGACTCTCAGATGCACCAAGTACCTTCATGCACTTAATGAATCAAGTCCTTGGACCCTTCTTATCCCACTTTGTTGTGGTCTATTTAGATGACATCTTGATCTATAGCAAGGATGAGGATGAACACTTTGGCCACATTCGGAAGGTGCTAGAAGTACTAGGGGAAAATGAGCTCTACGTCAACTTGAAGAAATGTGTTTTCCTACAAACACAGCTTTGTTTCCTAGGGTTCATCATAACATGTGACGGTATTCATGTTGATGATTCTAAGGTTGAAGCAATCCGAGAATGGCCAACTCCGAAGACCATTTCTGAGGTAAGAAGTTTTCATGGCCTTGCAACTTTCTATAGGCGATTTGTGAAGAATTTCACTATGACGGCACCAATTATAGAGTGCCTAAAGAAAGGAAAGTTCCAATGGACAGAAGCGGCTGAAGCTAGTTTCAATGAGATCAAGCAAAAGCTCTCACGAGCTCCTCTCTTGGTTCTACCTGATTCCAGTAAGACTTTCGAGTTGGAATGTGATGCAAGCGGAGTAGACATTGGAGCTGTTCTATCTCAAGAAAGGAAGCCCGTCGCTTTGTTTAGTGAGAAGTTGAGTGAAGCTAGACAGAAATGGAGTACCTATCATCAAGAATTGTATGCCGTTTTCAGAGCCTTGAAGACTTGGGAAGTCTATTTGCTGCCTAAAGAGTTCATTGTTTATAGTGACCATCAATCCTTGAAACATTTCAGAAATCAGAAGCATATTGATCGCATGTTAGCAAGATGGGCACCATATCTGGAGAGATTTAACTATCTCATCATGCATAAATCTGGAACAACTAACCGAGTGGCTGATGCTTTGAGTCGTCGTGCATGCCTCCTGACTTCTTTTGAGGATGAACTTCCAGGCATGGATCAAATAAAGGAGTTGTATGAGGATGATGAAGACTTTGGCCATGTTTGGGTAAAGCACATCAGGGGCCAGCCATTAGGTGATGACTATTTGGTGCAGGATGGCTACCTCTTCAAAAATGATCGTTTGTGCATCCCAAGGAGTTCTCTGCATGACAAACTAATTAGAGAACTCCATTCAAGTGATCTTAGTGGCCATGTTGGACGAGACAAGACTATCGCTAACCTGGAAGCTTGCTACTTTTGGCCACAACTAAAGAGAGATGCTGGAAAGTTTGTTCAGCGATGCCCTATATGTCAAACCTGCAAAGGCCAAATGCAGAACACAGGGTTATACATGCCTTTGCCCGTTCCTGTTGCTCCATGGGAGGACATCTCTATGGACTTCGTCTTCGGTTTGCCAAGAACAAGACGAGGGAGCGATGTTGTCTTTGTGGTCGTGGACAGATTCTCTAAGATGGCTCATTTCATCCCATTCCGCAAGACAACGGATTCTCATCATGTAGCAAACCTATTCTTTCGAGAAGTGGTAAGACTTCATGGAGTTCCAAGGTCCATTGTCTCAGACCGTGATAGCAAGTTTCTTGCTGCATTTTGGCTCACTTTGTGGAAGCAGTTCAACAGTGAATTGAAATTTTCTAGCACTGCCCATCCACAAACAGATGGACAAACTGAAGTGGTGAACAAATTTTTGGGTAATCTGATCCGGTGCATTTGTGGAGAAAGAAAAGGACAATGGGATTTGGCTTTCTCTCTTGCAGAGTTCTCCTACAATAACTCCAAGCATAGGTCCACAGGAAGGAGTCCTTTTGTCATTGTCTACACTAAAGTTCCAACGCATGTGGTGGACCTGGTGAATCTACCATCAAGGGGAAACTCAAAATCAGCACTGTCCTTTGCTGATAATTACACTGAGTTATTTGAAGAAATTCGTGGTGTTTTGGAAGCACAAAATCAGAAATATAAACAACTTGTTGACTGCAAAAGGAGGGCGAAATCATTCCAAGTTGGTGATAAGGTGATGGTCTACCTCTGAAAAGAGAGGCTGCCTTTAGGTGTTAAGGGGAAGCTTCGGCAGTGAAAGTATGGGCCCTTCTCTATTGTGAGGAAGATAAATGATAATGCTTATGTGATAGATCTTCCAAGCGACATGGGTATATCCAACACTTTCAATGTTACGGACTTGACTCTCTACCATCTAGAAGAAGCGCTCTATGAAGATAACTCGAGGGCGAGTTCCAAACAACAAGGGGAGAATGATGAGGAACACTAGATGAAAAATAATGATAGTCATATGTCAGATTTGTTTGGCTACTTCTAGATGCTTCCACACTAGTGTAGTATTTCTGTTCTTTGCTATCTTACCTACTGTTTCCTAGAATCCTCTAGTTGTGAGTAGCTATGAGTAGAATGGTGAATCTTAGGTAATGTTTTCTAGAGCGTTCTAGCCATAAGTAGAAGTATGTAAAGGCTTCCCAAAGCGCTATAAATAGAGGTCCTCACCTCTAGTTTGTAAGCAGACTATGTACCCACTATCTATAATAGAACTTGTTGTTCCTATCTAAGGTCTTGGACAAGATCTTGTGCTCTAGGAGTTTTGGATTGAACTGCTGCCATATTGGCCTCCACTCGCCTCTAGAGCGACATCTAGCTCAGCACGTTGAAGTAGTTCCTTCAACACTTGTGCTGTACACATTGTAGCAGCAAGGTGGAGTTGCTCCTCCACAACCTTGTGCTGCTTCAGATTCCATGCTACCATATTTGACGTAAAAGCCTAAAACATTCCCTCGATGTCACGCAGCGTGTGCACGTTGTCAGAACTCGTTCAAATTTTGCGTGGACCGTGGGATGGCCATGCCCACTTGTTGAAAAAATTAGGTATTATTCAAAAGATGACAAGAAAATGACCTCCTTCACCGGAGGCCGTTCGGGTATGTAACTGCGATTGCCACACTTTCTTGCTATCTATCTAATGCAATATATATGCTATGTATAAGAAGATCAGTGTTACTAGAAGGTACTTAACATCGCATGAAGGCCATCAAAACAGGAATCAGAACCATATTTGATTTTGATCCACACAGAATACACAACAAAAAACACAAATCGCAGACTACAAGTACTGCAATTATCTGAATGAACTTCAAATGCATAGCAATTTCTGGTCTTCAAATACATAACATGAAATACTGACACAACTACAAATGCAAAACAACTTATGATGTTGAGGTTGATCAAGTGATTTTTTATTATGAGTCCCAACATCTTTAGCAACGTATCCATGCTCCTACCTTAAGCGTATAAATAATTGAAAATTTTAGATTGAATACATATAAAGATAATGATATTTGGTAATGGAAAGATGACAGTATGCTCGTTTGAAGATGACAAGGCAATCTGTCAAAATAACTGACACATACCAATTTGATACCGAGTTCTAGAAGTTAATTTTGAATCAATATGACTTCTGCAAGATGCAAAATCACTAATGTGATGAGAGTAAACAGAATGTAGTCCATAGCACATGCAAAAAGCACTTACAGAAAGTGAAGCAAAAGGCTATACAGCACTGCGACATGACCCAGCCAACAACCCTACCAAAAGTAGTCCTCCTAACATTTGAAGAAGACATGACCTATATTTTTGTTTTTAGATGCAGACTTATTGAAGCAAGACACAACTTGATAGTAATTCAAAAGTGAAGACAATGGCTGCAACATTAAGCAAGTGACTACAACTTGGTTGCAACATGCCAAAATTTGTTCTAAATTGAAAAAAAGTTGACATCCAACTACCCTAAAACTTGTTTATCTTAACACTCACACCATGATTGTAAGCATGAAGAGAAGAAAAATTAGATCGAGTGCGAAGCTTACTATTGCTCTGTCTCAGACCTCTGCCCTGTGAGATGCGGAGAGCGGCAAGGGGACCGTGGAGAACGGCGAGGAAGCGATGTAGGGACAAATGCTTGTCGCCTTCACAAACGGCACCATGATGCTTCTCTCTGGTTCTTCATCCTACGGATGCTCGATCTTGGACCGATAGCGACACCATCTCCGCCTCACGATCACAATCGGTGAATCCGACTGCTCTATGGCCCAGAGGAGGACCTCTATGGGGTCCCGCGTGAGTCCGTCCGGATGGATAAAAGTTCTCTCGCTATCATTTTCAAATGTGTGAACGTCACTGTGCATGCATAGACTCCATTCATTTAGCGGCTATAGCCCACTATTTAAATCTTTGACGAAACATTATAGTATAGTGGTAAAATACACAACCAGACAGCGGAAAAAACAACGGAAATCAAACGACGCGCCAAGATGCCAAGACCCACCACCATTTCTAGTTGATTTTATTGGCATTTCTTAGAGGTCTGCTACCGCCGTGACCACCCCGACCGGGTCTAGGGTGGCGACGGCGAGGGTGATCTCGACGACCTTAGAGGCAACCTTGCAGAAACGCGAGAACCTGCTGCGGGACCTCCTGATGGGCGCGCACTCCACATCTTGTGTTGTGGGCGCGCTCACCTTGGCGACCTGGAAGCTGGTGTAGCAGGCTCCCATTAAGCACGCCAGGTGCATGTACGTAGTCTCGCCGTCGCCGTCGAGGTAGCGGTAGCACCAGTACCTGCTGCGGCGCCCGTCGTCCTGCCCATGCCCACACACCACGCAGCTACCACGGGCAGGCGCCTCCTTGCAGAGATCGAACTTGCTGTCGTCCGACACGACGCGCTCCGGCTGGGAGGCACACTGCGGGTGGAGGTCGATCTGGCGCTCGGCGTCGTTGAGCACGAAGCCGAGTACCTGGTCTCCGCAGGCATCGCAAAACCTGCCGCAACCAGCCGGGGCGCTGGGAGGGCTGTGGAGGAAGGTCAGCGTCGCGCCCTCGAAGAAAGGATGCGCGAGCTGTGGCTCCATGGTCGCGCAGCATACGTGAAGGTCGAAGTCGCATGGCGCGCACCGGTACCTGCGCTCGTCGTCGCCGTAGTGCCTGCAGCCGTCGCACTGGAACAGCGCGCCGCCGGTGGCCACAAGCTCGAGCACGTGCGCTGGATGGGCGGGGTGGGCTATCGATGATGGTGGAGCAGCAGCCTTGGTGACCATCACCATGGTTGTGATGTGTTGTGTAGCTACTACCGTTCTCCTGTGTCTTAATTTGCCTCTCTGAGAAAAAACTAGTAGTACTGAACTAACAAAGAGACTTGCCTTTGGAAAACTCACAAGACACCAACCTGTATTTATAGAGGCAATTTTTTTGCGAGAATGGCAGGGCGAGTACGATCGAGTTGACATATTCCAAGCTATACCCTGTCACTGTCACACGTCTTCATCAAAGTACAGGGATTATTCTACAACCTTACGACTGAATATTTGACTGGTTTTTCCCATCCAACATCATTCCTTTGAGATGTGCTAGCCAACTAACATCTACTACAAGATAGTTTTCTCCTACCAAATGAAACAACATTAAGACTTCAAACTTCGTACCTCAACAAAACATTAGGACCCCCGTGTGTGATTATTTTTCGAATTCCTAGCATCAATGTGTGGAGATGATAAGGACGACCGTGTGTGATTATTTTTCGAATTCCTAGCATAAATATATAGAAATGATAAGGACGACCGTGTTTTGAATTCCTAGCATAAATGTACCGAAATGATAAGGATGACCATGTGTGATTTTCTTTTTCCGAATTCCCAGCATAAATATACAGAAATAATAAGTACTTGACGTCAGGTACGAGCACGTGGCAAATCTAACTTTTTCGATGGTAATTCTAGTGATGTAAGGATATGGCAAGTTAGTTGACAATTGACAAACACCGCAATTTCCTGTCAAAAAATAAACTGAAGCACAAAGTTTGCATGCTTGCCAACTAACATTGTCATCCTCATATCATTAAACTTGTCATCGAAAACGTTTGATATTTTTTAGTTATGAAATATTATTTGAAGTATTTATATTGCACCAAAAAATCTTAAAGTTGATATTACAACTGATGCTTAAAACAGATCTTGCAACGGGTGGCTCCTGAATTACCAACCCCTAACTCGGGCGATGGTCATGCCGACCCTCCGAAACTGCCCATGGCGGCGCCGGCCCAGGAACTAGGTTTGGCTTGGCGGGAGGAATCGTGGGCGGTGGGTGGCCCCTCTGGTGAGGAGTGGATCTCCTTCCAATGATGAAGAAGGGAGATTGTCCACCTGGAGAGAGATCCGGAGGGATGCTTAAGTGTTTGCGGATCAAAGCTGCAGATTTCTCCAATTCAAGACTAGATTTGGAGGAATTGAAGGGGCACAAGGAAGAGAGAAAAATGTGGCGTTCAGGGCGAAGATCTCGCCCACCGATTCCGCCATGATAGTTGTCGATCCCTTGAGCAAAGTAGAGAAGAATAAAGCAGCTTCTCATGGGCTTCATTCTAGTTTGATTTTGGTTGGGGAGAGGCAGCTAGCACATATAAATTCGGTTGTTAATTACAGTGAGGGGGGAATTTGGGGAGGAATAGAATTCGGGGATGTGCCCGCATATTGTGAGTCAGTTGTCGATGGATAAAATGGTGAGACGCCCTCTTGTACATGAATTCTCCTATATTGATCACTCGAACTTTTCATGTCGTTCATCGGCATATTGAAGGGAGTTGCCGATGCATCAAAGTTTGGACCTGTAAGTTGCAGGTCACAGATATACAATTTCCAAGCTTCCTCAATGGATATGTAGTGGGCCTCTACTCGTTAGGGTTAGCCGATATGATATGTCCATTGAAAGATCTAGCGACACCAACATATGGGCTATTTGCATATACATTAGGAGATTGATGATACATGATACCGTCGTAGATTGTCGCATGTGGATGACACCCTCCTTGTTGCCAAAACAGGCTGGAGACCATTTGAAGCTTCGTCCCATGCGAATTCTCAAAAAAGTGTGTTTCACCACATGCATGATCTTCATCTACTTTTTGTCCTCCCAGTCGGATACTTTGAAATTAGTGTTGCATTGCTCTCTTCCGTATCATGTGTGCGGACCACATCCGGACATTAAAACATACATAAACCAAAGAAATTTACGGGCCGGCATTGGAGATCTTTTTTTAGAAAAGAAGGATATACCCCCGGCCTCTTCATCTAGACGATGCATGCAACCATTTTATTAATTATTCACAAAGACCTTACAAAGTAATACATCAGTAAGCTTGAAGCACCATCTTGGCAACGCATGTTGCTACTTCTATCCACTTGATGAAGGGGTGTCGAATGTCTGAACCGAATACCATGTTGGAAATATGCCCCAGAGGCAATAATAAATTGGTTATTATCAAATTTCCTTGTTCATGATAATCGTTTATTATCCATGCTATAATTGTATTAATCGGAAACTCAGATACATGTGTGGATACATAGACAACACCATGTCCCTAGTATGCCTCTAATAGACTAGCTCGTTGATCAAAGATGGCTATGGTTTCCTAGTCATGGACATGAGATGTCATTTGATAACGGGATCACATCATTAGGAGAATGATGTGATGGACAAGACCCAAACTACAAACGTAGCATATGATCGTGTCAGTTTATTGCTACTGTTTTTTGCATGTCAAGTATTTGTTCCTATGACCATGAGATCATGCAACTCACTGACACCGAAGGAGTTCCTTGTGTGTATCAAACGTCGCAACGTAACTAGGTGACTATAAAGGTGCTCTATAGGTATCTCTGAGGGTGTCTGTCGGGTTGGCATGGATCAAGACTGGGATTTGTTACTCCGTGTGACAGAGAGGTATCTTAGGGCCCACTCGGTAATTCAACATCACAATAAGACTTGCAAGAAATGTGACTAAGTGTTAGCCACGGGATCTTGTATTACAGAACGAGTAAATAGACTTGCTAGTAACGAGGTTGAACTAGGTATGGAGATGCCAACGATCGAATCTCGGGCAAGTAACATACCGAAGAACAAAGGGAACATCATACGGGATTAACTGAATCCTTGACATATAGGTTCGACCGATAAAGATCTTCGTAGAATATGTAGGAACCAGCATGGGCATCCAAGTCCCGCTATTGGTTATTGACCGTAGAGGTGTCTCGGTCATGTCTACATAGTTCTCGAACACGCAGGGTCTGCACACTTAAGGTTCGGTGACGTTTCGGTAGTATTGAGTTATGTATGGTGGTGACCGAAGGTTGTTCGGAGTCCTGGATGAGATCCTGGATGTCACGAGGAGCTCCGGAATGGTCCGGAGGTAAATATTGATATATAGTAAATCCTGTTTTGGACACCAAAAAAGTTTTGGGCTCATCGGTAGTGTACCGGGAGTGTCGATAGTATACCGGGAGACCATCGGGAGAGGTATTTCGGCCCAAGAGGCTACATGGGCTGTGGGACGAGGTAAACCAGCCCCTGGTGGGCTGGCTGAAGCCTCCTCTAAGGGCCCATGTGGCTGGAGTGGTTTGAGAAGGAAAAAATTCCAAAGGTGGAGAGGTGGAAAGAGTTTCCAAGTGGAAATGAGGAATCCTACTCCTCATAGGATTGGAGTAGGACTCCTCCACCTCCAATTTCGACCAAACCTTGAGGGTTTGAGGCTGCCTCCTCCCCTCCCTCCCTCCTATATATACTAGAGGATTTAGAGGAAAAAACTAGACCTAATAGGCACGTGCTACCTCTCCTCTAGATCGTAGTTTCTCCTCTAGATCGGTTTTCAGTGGTGCTTAGGCGAAGCCCGGCTAGAATTCCTCCACCACCATCGCCGCAACGCCGTCGCGCTGCCAGAGAACTCGTCTACCTCAACGAAATGGTGTGTCTGAACGTCGTAATCGCATAGACTGGACGGTTATTTTTCTTTCAGATGATCGATTTCTTTTTTAGCTTCTGTTAACTTCTCGAGCAGAATTGCATAGTCGGTTGGAATTTCTGGTTCAACTACTTCCTATAGATAAAAACATCTATGTCAAGTTGGTGGCATAATTAATTGTCATAGACATTAGATATGTGAAATAGTTATATAAAAGATAATATACCTTATCTGAATCATAGACTGGACGAGGACCGACGTGGGCGGATACCATAACCATGGCACTATATAATCACAAACAATAACAAAAGTAAGAAAATCATACTGAGGCTTAACCTAGACAAATCAACGGCGGTTTCAGGATGGGGGCGGGACAGAACGGACCGCCAAACCTAGACAAATCTTGACAAAAATGGAGTTTGGACAAGGAGCTTCGAGAGGAGAAAGCTTAAGTTTGGCTTGGGCATTTCATCAAACACCTCATCTGCATAGGAGGTGAGTTAGAGCACCACAAAGCTCTCCCCTCGCCGGCCTGAAAAACAGAGCAAAATGGAGTTCTCTGCTCGCTGCCGCGAGGGTATATATAGGCATCTCATTGGTCCCCCTTCGTGGCTGGAACCGGAAGTAAAGTGTTGGGAGACGTAGTAGTAAATCAAAAAGTTTCCTACGGTCACCAAGATCTATCTATGGAGAAACCAGCAACGAGTGGCGAGAGATTGCATCTTCATACCTTTGAAGATCGCTAAGCAGAAGCGTTACAAGAACGCGGTTGGTGGAGTCGTACTCGTAGCGATTCATATCGCGGTGGACTCCGATCTCAGCGGCGAACAACGGCGCCTCGGCGTTCAACACACGTACAGCCCGGTGACGTCTCCCGTGCCTTGATCCAGAAAGGAGGAGGGAGAGGTTGAGGGACAGCTCCGGCAGCACGACGGCGTGGTGACGGTGGAGCTACGTGGACTCCGACAGGGCTTCGCCAAGCGCTACGGAGAACGAGGAAGAGGAAGGGTAGGACTGCGCCGAGAGAGAGAGAAGTCGTGTCTCAAATCAGCCCCAATACCTCGAGTATATATAGGAGGAGGGAGAGGGAGGTCTTCCTTGGCCCCTCCTCCAAGGAGGAGAGGTTCAGCCAAGATAAGGGAGGAGTCCACCTCCCACAAGGGAGGTGGATCTCTTCCTTTTGAATCTCCTTCAGCCTTATCTCTTTATCCCTAGCCACATGGGACTTTCTGGAAGGACTTGGCCAACCCAATAAGGGCTGGTCCACCTCCTCTAACAGCCCACGAAGTCCTTTGGTCGTCACACCCCTCCGAGGGGTCCTCCGGCACCCTCTCGGCACTCCCGATACACTATCGATGAGCCCGAAAACTTTCCGGTGACCAAAACTGGACTTTGTATATATCAATCTTTACCTCCGGACCATTAAGGAGCTCCTCGTGATGTATGGGATCTCATCTGGGACTCCGAACAACCTTCGGTAACCACATACAACATTTCCCTATAACCCTAGCGTCATCGAACCTTAAGTGTGTAGACCCTACGGGTTCGGGAGACACGTAGACATGATCGACACACCTCTCCGGTCAATAACCAATAGCGGGACCTGGATACCCATGTTGGATCTCACATGCTCCACGATGATCTCATCGGATGAACCACGATGTCGGGGATTCAATCAATCCTGTATACAATTCCCTTTGTCTACCGGTATGACACTTGCCCGAGATTCGATCGTCGGTATCCCTATACCTTGTTCAATCTCGTTACCAGCAAGTCTCTTTACTCGTTTCGTAAGACATCATCCCATGGCTAACTCCTTAGTCACATTGAGCTTATTATGATGATGTCTTACCGAGTGGGCTCAGAGATACCTCTTCGTCATACGGAGAGACAAATCCGAGTCTCGATTCGTGCCAACCCAACAGACACTTTTGGAGATACCCGTAATGCACCATTATAGCCACCCTGTTACATTGTGATGTTTGGCACACACAAAGCATTCCTATAGTATCCGGGAGTTGCACAATCTCATGGTCTAAGGAAACGATACTTGACATTAGAAAAGCTTTAGCAGACGAACTACACAATCTTGTGCTATGCTTAGGATTGGGTCTTGTCCATCACATCATTCTCCTAATGATGTGATCCCGTTATCAACGACATCCAATGTCCGTGGTCATGAAACCGTGACCATCTATTGATCAACGAGCTAGTCAACTAGAGGCTCACTAGGGACACGTTGTGGTCTATGTATTCACACATGCATTACGGTTTCCGGTTAACACAATTATAGAATGAACAATAGACAATTATCATGAACAAGGAAATACAATAATAACCATTTTATTATTGCCTCTAGGGCATATTTCCAATAGTCTCCCACTTGCACTAGAGTCAATAATCTAATTACATTGTGATGAATCAAACACCCATAGCATTCTGGTGTTGATCATGTTTTGCTCGTGAGAGAGGTTTAGTCAACGGATCTGCGACATTCAGATCCGTATGTACTTTACAAATATCTATATCTCCCTCCTGAATGTAATCACGGCTGGAGTTGAAGCGGCGCTTGATATGTCTTGTCTTCTTGTGAAACCTGGGCTCCTTCGCAAGGGCAATAGCTCTAGTGTTGTCACAGAATAGAGTCATCGGGCCCGACGCCCTTGGAACTACTCCTAGGTCGGTGATGAACTCCTTCATCCAGACTCCTTCCTTTGCTGCTTCCGAAGCAGCTATGTACTCTGCTTCACATGTAGAACCCGCCACGATGCTTTGCTTGCTGCTGCACTAGCTGACTGCCCCTCCGTTCAAAACATACACGTATCCGGTTTGCGACTTGGAGTTGTCCGGATCTATGTCGAAGCTAGCATCGACGTAACCCTTTACGACGAGCTCTTCGGCAGCTCCATATACGAGAAACATGACCTTTATCCTTTTTAGGTACTTCAGGATATTCTTGACCGCTGTCCAGTGTTCCGCTCCGGGATCACTTTGGTACCTCCATACCAAACTTATGGCAAGGTTCACATCAGGTATGGTACACAACATGGCATACATAATAGAGCCTATGGCTGAAGCATAGGGGATGACACTCATCTCTTCTGTATCCTTTGTCGTGGTCGGGCATTGAGTCATACTCAATCTCACACCCTCTAACACAGGCAATAACCCCTTCTTGGACAGATCCATATTGAACTTCTTCAATATCTTTTCAAGGTATGTGCTTTGTGAAAGACCTATGAGGTGTTTCGATCTATATCTATAGATCTTAATACCTAATATGTAAGCAGCTTCTCCAAGGTCCTTCATTGAAAAACATTTATTCAAGTAGGCCTTTACACTTTCCAAAAGTTCTATATCATTTCCCATTATCAGTATGTCATCCACATATAATATGAGAAATGCTACAGAGCGACCACTCACTTTCTTGTAAATACAGGGTTCTCCATAAACCTATACAAACCCAAACGCTTTAATCACCTCATTAAAGCGAATGTTCCAACTCCGAGATGCTTGCACCAGCCCATAGATGGAGCGTTGGAGCTTGCATACCTTGTTAGCATCATTAGGATCAACAAAACCTTCCGGCTACATCATATACATTTCTTCCTTAAGGAAGCCATTAAGGAATGTCGTTTGGACGTCCATTTGCCAGATCTCATAATCATAAAATTCGGCAATTGCTAACATGATTCGGATAGACTTCAGCATCGCTACGGGTGAGAAAGTCTCATCGTAGTCAACTCCTTGAACTTGTCGATAACTCATAGTGGCAAGCCGAGCCTTATAGACGGTTACATTACCATCCGCGTCAGTCTTCTTCTTAAAGATCCATTTATTTTCAATGGCTCGCGTATCATCAGGCAAGTCCACGAAAGACCACACTTTGTTCTCATACATGGATCCTATCTCGGATTTCATGGCTTCAAGACATTTGTTGGAACCAGGCCCGCCATTGCTTCTTTATAGTTCGAAGGTTCATCGTTGTCCAACAACATGATCTCCAGGATAGGGTTGTCGTACGACTCTGGTGCGGAACGTGTCCTAGTGGACCTTCGATGTTCAATAGTAACTTGATCTGAAGTCTCATGATCATCATCATTAACTTCCTCTCCAACCGGTATAGGCTCCACAGAAACAACTTCCTATGCTGCGCTACTCTCCGGTTCGAGTGGAGGTATAATTACCTCATCAAGTTCTATTTTCCTCCCACTTACTTATTTCGAGAGAAACTCTTTCTCGAGAAAGGATCCATTCTTGGCAACAAAGACTTTGCCTTCAGATCTGAGGTAGAAGGTATACCCAATAGTCTCTTTGGGATATCCTACGAAGTCGCACTTTTCCGCTTTGGGTTCGAGATTCTTAGGTTGAAGTTTCTTCACATAAGCATCGCATACCCAAACTTTTAGAAACGATGACTTAGGTTTCTTTCCAAACCATAATTCATACGATGTCGTCTCAACAGACTTTAACGGTGCCCTATTTAAAGTGAATGTGGCAGTCTCTAATGCATATCCCCAAAATGATAGCGGTAAGTCGGTAAGAGACATCATAGATCGCACCATATCCAATAGAGTGCGATTACGACGTTCAGACACACCAGGCGGCGTGAGTTGTGAAACAATTCCACATTTCCTTAGGTGCGTGCCAAACTCATGACTTAAATATTCTCCTCCACAATCAGATCGTAGGCACTTTATTTTCTTGTCACGTTGATTCTCTACCTCACTCTAAAATTCCTTGAACCTTTCAAAGGTTTCAGACTTGTGTTTCATTAAGTAGACATACCCATATCTGCTCAAGTCATCGGTGAGGGTGAGAACATAATGGTAGCCACCGTGAGCCTCGATGCTCATTGGACCGCATACATCGGTATGTATTATCTCCAATAAGTCAGTTGCTCGCTCCACCGGAGAACGGAGTCTTGGTCATCTTGCCCATGAGGCATGGTTCACACGTGTCAAATGATTCGAAATCAAGAGACTCCAAAAGTCCATCAGCATGGATCTTCTTCATGCGTTTGACACCAATATGACCAAGGCAGCAGTGCCACATGTAAGTGGGACTATTGTTATCAACCTTACACTTTTTGGTACTCACACTATGGACATGTGTAACATCACGTTCGAGATTCATCAAAAACAGACCATAAAACATTTCTCTCATATAAATAGAACAACCATTATTCTCAGCTTTAAATGAGTAGCCATCTCGCATCAAGCGAGATCCAGATACAATGTTCATGCTCAAAGCTGGTACTAAATAACAATTATTGAGGTTTAAAACTAATCCCGAAGGTAGATGTAGAGGTAGCGTGCTGACGGCAATCACATCGACCTTGGAACCATTCCTGACGTGCATCGTCACCTCGTCCTTTGCCAGCCTCCGCTTATTCCGCAGCTCCTGCTTGGAGTTACAAATGTGAGCAACTGCACCGGTATCAAATAACTAGGAGCTACTACGAGCACTTGTTAGGTACACATCAATAACTAGTATATCACATATACCTTTAACGTTGCCGGTCTTCTTATCCGCTAAGTACTTGGGGCAGTTTCGCTTCCAGTGACAGGTACCCTTGCAATAAAAGCTCTCAGTATCAGGCTTGGGTCCATTCTCATTCTTCTTCCCGGCAACTTTCTTACCGGGCGCGGCAACAGCTTTGTCGTCCTTCTTGAAGTTCTTCTTACCATTGCCTTTCTTGAAACTAGTGGTCTTATTCACCATCAACACTTGATGCTCCTTTTTGATCTCGACCTCCGCTGATTTCAGCATCGAGTACAACTCAGGAATGGACTTCTCCATACCCTGCATGTTGTAGTTCATCACAAAGCTCTTGTAGCTAGGTGGAAGCGACTGGAGGATTCTGTCAATGACCGAGTCATCCGGGAGATTAACTCCTAGCTGAGTCAAGAGGTTGTGCAACCTAGACATTTTGAGTATGTGCTCACTGACGTAACTATTCTCCTCCATCTTACAGATGAAGAACTTGTTGGAGACGTCATATCCCTCAACCCGAGCATGATCTTAGAAAACTAGTTTCAGCTCCTGGAACATCTCATATGCTTCGTGTTGCTCAAAACGCTTTTGGAGCCCCGGTTCTAAACTATAAAGCATGCCACACTGAACAAGGGAGTAATAATCGCATCATGACTGCCAAGTGTTCGTAACGTCTTGGTCCGCTGGGAAAATGGGTGGGTCACGTTATTGACTGTAGAGGTGTCTCGGTCATGTCTACATATTTCTCAAACCCGCAGGGTCTGCACACTTAAGGTTCGGTGATGTTTCGGTAGTATAGAGTTATGTTTGGTGGTGACCTAAGGTTGTTCGGAGTGCCGGATGAGATCCTGGACATCACGAGGAGCTCCAGAATAGTCAAGAGGTAAAGATTGATATATAGGAAGTCCTGTTTTGGTCGCCAGAAAAGTTCCAAGCTCATCGGTATTGTACCTGGAGTGCCGGTAGTGTACCGGGGGACCATCGGGAGAGCTATTTCGACCCAAGAGGCTACATGGGATGTGGGAGGAGGTAAACCAGCCCATGGTGGGCTGTCCGAAGCCTCCTCTAAGGGCCCATGCGGCTGGAGAAGTTTGAGAAGGAAAAAAATCCAAAGGTGGAGAGGTGGAAAGAGTTTCCAAGTGGAAAGGAGGAATCCTACTCCTAATAGGATTGGAGTAGGACTTCTCCACCTCCAATTTCGACCAAACCTTGAGGGTTTGAGGCTGCCTCCTCCCCTCCCTCCCTCCTATATATACTAGAGGATTTAGAGGAAAAAGCTAACCCTAATAGCCACGTGCTACCTCTCCTCTAGATCGTAGTTTCTCCTCTAGATCGGTTTTCAATGGTGCTTAGGTGAAGCCCTGCTGGAATTCCTCCACCACCATCGCCGCAACACCATCACGCTGCCGGAGAACTCGTCTACCTCTCCTCTCCCTCTCCTCTCCCTCTTTCTAGATCAAGAAGGTGGGGATCGTCATCGAGCTGTACGTGTGCTGAACGCGGAGGTGCCATCCGTTCGGCGCTAGATCGGAAGGACCGTGATCAAGATCGCGAGACGGATCATGATGAGATCACGGGATGGATTGTGATGAGTTCGCGGGATGGATCGTGACTGGATCGCGGGAGGGATCGTGATGAGATCGTGGGATGCTCGGTGATTTGGATCGCGAAGACGTTCGACTACACCAACCGCGTTTCTTAATGCTTCCCGCTTAGCGATCTACAAGGGTATGTAGATCCACTCTCCCTCTCCTAGATGCTCATCACCATGGAAAGATCTTGCGTGTGCGTAGGAAATTTTTTGTTTCCCATGCAACGTTCCCCAACAGTGGCATCATAAGCTAGGTCTATGTGTAGATGAGATCTCGAGTAGAACACAAAGAGTTTGTGGGCGTTGATGCTTAGATTGCTTCCTTCCTTGGTCATGTTTTGGTTCAGCGGTATTGTGGGATGAAGCGGCCCGTACCAACCTTACTCGTACGCTTACGAGAGACCGGTTCCATTGACTGACATGTAACCTCGTTGCACAAAGATGGCTGGCGGGTGTCTGTTTCTCCTACTTTAGTTGGATTGGATTTGACAAAGGCGGTCCTTGAGAAGGTTGAAAAGGAACTTATATATCACCATTGTGGTTTTTGCGTAGGTGAGAATTGTTCTTGCTAGATACCCATAGCAGCCACGTAAAACATGCAACAACAATTAGAGGATGTCTAACTTGTTTTTGCAGGGCATGTTGTGATATGATATGGCCAAATACATGATGAGATATATGTGATGTATGCGATAATCATGTTTTGTATAGAATATCACGACTTGCATGTCGATGAGTATGGCAACCGGCAGGAGCCATAGGGTTGTCTTTAATTATTGTATGACCTGCATGACAATCATTAAGCACTATGTACTGCTTTACTTTATCGCTAAACGGTAGCAATAGTAGTAGAAGCATGGTGGGCGCGACAACCCCGATGGTGACACGTTGATGGAGATCATGGTGTCATGCCGGTGACGATGGAGATCATGCCGGTGCTTTCAAGATGGAGATCAAAAGCACAAGTTCATGGCCATATCATGTCACTTATGATTTGCATGTGATGTTAATCCTTTTATGCACCTTGTTTTGCTTAGGACGATGGTAGTATTATAAGATGATCCCTCATTAATTTCAAGATAAATTGTGTTCTCCCCAAGTGTGCACCGTTGCGAAAGTTCGTCGTGTCGAGACACCATGTGATGATCGGGTGTGATAGATTCTACGTTCACATACAACGGGTGCAAGCCAGTGTTGCACATGCAGAACATTCGGGTTAAACTTGATGAGCCTAGCATGTATAGACATGGCCTTGGAACACAAGAGACCGAAAGGTCGAACATGAGTCATATAGTAGATATGATCAACATGATGATGTTCACCATTGAAACCACCTCAACTCACGTGATGATCGGACTTGAGTTGGTGAATTTGGGTCATGTATCACTCGAATGACCGGCGGGATGTCAATTTGAGTGGGAGTTGTTCATTAATATGATTAATTGAACTCATTATCATGAACATAGTCAGTAGTGTCTTTGCAAATTATGTTGTAGATTACTTTCTTGCGTTGTAGCTCCCTTGAATTTTTATATGTTCCTAGAGAAATAGAGTTGAAAGATGATGGTAGCAATATTGCAGACTGGGTTCGTGATCTGAGGATTGTTCTCATTGCTGCACAGAAGGCTTATGTCCTTAATGCACCGCTCGGTGCACCAACCCCTCTAGCATCGTCTGTAGATGTTGTGAACATTTGATAGGCACGTTCTGATGACTACTTGATAGTTTAGTGCGTCATGCATTACAACATAGAATTGAGGCTTCGAAACGTTTTGAACGTCACGGAACATATGAGATGTTCTAAGAGCTGAAATTAGGATCGCAGGATCGTGCCCGTGTTGCGAGATATGAGATCTCCAACAAGATTCTTTGCCTGCAAGATGAAAGAGAATAGCTCAATCGTTGAGCATGTGCTCAGATTGTCAGGGTGCTACAATCGCTTGAATCGAGTGGGAGTTGATCTTCCAGATAAGATAGTGATTGATATAGTTCTCCAAGTCACTGTCACTAAGCTACTAGAACTTGGTGATGAACTATAAAATGCCAGTGATAGAAATAATGATCCCTGATCTGTTCGCGATGTTTGACACCGCGAAGATAGAAATCAAGAAGGAGCGTCAAGTGTTGATGGTTAGTCAAACCACTAGTTTCGAGAAGGGCAAGAGCAAGGAGGGAAACTTCATGGATAACAAGTCAGTTGCTGCTCCAGTGAAGCAACCCAAAGTTGAACCCAAACTCGAGACTAAGTGCTTCGATTATGAGGAGAGCGGTCGCTGAAGCGGAACAACCCTAGATACTTGGTAGATAAGAAGGCTGGCAACGTCGACGGAAGTATATTTGATATATGTGTTAATGATGTGTAGCTTGCGAGTACTCGTAGTAGCACCTGGGTATTGGATACCGGTTCAGTTGCTAAATGTTAGTAACTCGAAATAAAAGCTACGGAATAAACGGAGAACTAGCTAAGGGTGAGGTGACGATTTGTGTTGGAAATGTTTCCAAGGTTGATGTGATCAACATCGCACGGTCTCCCTACCTTTGGGATTAGTGACAAACCTAAATAAATGTTATTTGGTGTTTTGCGTTGAGCATGAACGTGATTAGATCGTTATTATTGCAACACGGTTATTCATTTAAGTTAGAGAATAATGGTTATTCTGTTTACACGAATGATACCTTCAATGGTCATGCACCCAGTGAGAATGGTTTGTTGAATCTTGATCGTAGTAGTACACATGTTCATAACATTGATGCCAAAAGATAAAAATTTAATAATTATAGTACCAAATACTTCTGGCACTGCCGCTAATTGTCATATTGGTATAAAGGGCATGAAGAAATTCCATGCTTATGGATCTTTGGACTCATTCGATTTCGAATCGGTTGAGACATGCGAACCATGCCTCTTGGGCAAGATGACTAAGGACCCCGTTTTCCAGATGGATGGAGCGGGCAAGTGATTTATTGCAAAATGATACATGTTGATGTAAGCAATCAAATGAGTCTTGTAGCGTGCGGTGGATATCGTTATTTTCTTACCTTCACTGATGATTTGAGTAGATATAGTGTATATTTACTTAATGAAATACAAGTCTGAATCGTTTGAAAGGTTCAAGCAAATTCAGAGTGAAGTTTAAGATCATCGTGACAAGAAGATAAAAATGTCTGCGATATGATCGTGGAGGTGAATATCTGAGTTTCGAGTTTGGCATACAACTTTAGACAATGTGAAAGTTGTTTCACAACTCACGCCACCTGGAACACCATAGTGTGATGGTGTGTCTGAATGTCATAGTCGTACTCTATTGGATATGGTGCATGCTCTCTTATCGTTTTGCTACTATAATTTCGGGGTGATGCATTAGAGACAACTACATTCACTTTAAATAGGGCACCATCTAAATCCGTTGAGATGACACCATGTGAATTAGGGTTTGATAGAAACCCAAGCTGTCATTTCTTAATGTTTGGGGCTGTGACGCTTATGTTGAAAATGTTTTCACCGAATGAGCTCAAACCCAAAGCGGACAAATGCATCTTCATCGAATACCCTAAGAACAGTTGGGTGAACCTTCTATCTTAGATCCAAGCATACAATGTTTGTTGCTAAAACTGGGTCCTTTCTCGAGAAAGAGTTTCTCTCAAATGAATTGAGTGGGAGGAAGATAGAACTTGATGAGGTTGTTGAACCTTTGTTCAACCAGAGAGTAGCATAGCGCAGGAAGATGTTTCTGTGAAGCCTACATTAGTTGAAGAGGTTAATGATGATGATCATGAAGCTTCGGATCAAGTTACTATCGAACCTCGTAGGTCGACAAGGATGTGTAGTACTCCTGAGCGGTACGACAACCCTGTCTTGGAGGTCATGTTGTTGGACAACGATGAACCTACGAGATGTGGAGAAGCGATGATGGGCCCGGATTCCAACAAACGGTTAGAGGCCATGAAATTCGAGAAAGGATCCATGTATGAAAACCAAGTATAGACTTTGGTAGACTTGCTCGTTGGACGGTAGGTCATCGAGTACAAATGGACCTTTGAGATGATGACAGACGCTAATGGTAAATGTCACCATTTATAGAGCTCGACTTCTCGCAAAGAAGTTTCCGACAAGTTCAAGGAGTTGACAGCGATGAGACTTTCTCACTCGCAGCGATGCTAAAGTCTTTTGGAATTATGTTAGCAGCTTCTGCATTTTTTCAATTATGAAATCTGGCAGATGGATGTCAAAACATCGTTTCCTTCCTTAATGAAAGGTTGTATGAGATACAACCAAAAGGTTTTGTCAGTCCTAAGGATGCTAAAAGGTGTGCAAGCTTCAGTGATCCTTCTATGAACTAAAGCAAGCATCTCGGAGTTGGAATATACACTTTGATGAGGTGATCAAATATTTTGAGTCTATACAAAGTGTATGAGAAACTTGTATTTACAATAAAGTGAGTACGAGCACTATAGAGTTTCTGGTAAGCATATGTGATTGACATATTGTTGATCGGAAATGATGTAGAATTTATGGAAAGTATAAACGGTTGTTTGAAAGAGTTTTCCAAAGGTCTATAAAATTTGTGGAAAGCATAAAGCTACCTAATTGTGGAAAGCATAAAGCTACCTAATTGTAGAATTTGTGGAAAGCATAAAGCTACCTAATTGTTGAGCATCAAGATCTATAGAGATAGATCAAGATGCTTGATGAGACTTTCAATGAGTACATACCTTGACAAGATTTTGAAAGAGTTCAAAATGGATCAGTTAGAGAAAGAGTTCACGCCTTATTTGTAAGGTGTGAAATTGAGTGAGACTCAAAGCTCGACAACGACAGAAGAAAGAGAAAGGACGAACGTCGTCCCCTATGCCTTAGCCATAGGCTCTATATTATGCCATGCCGTGTACCGCACCTGGTGTGTGCCTTGCCATGAGTCTCTCAAGGGGTACAAAAGTGATCCAAGAGTGGATCACTGGACAGCGGTCAGGATTATCCTTAGTAACTAGAGGACTAAGGAAATATTTCTCAATTATGGAGGTAATAAAGAGTTCGTCATAAAGGGTTACGTCGATGCAAACTTTAACACCAATCCGGATGACTCTGAGTAGCAATCCGGATACGTATAGTGGAGCAGCCATTTGGAATAGCTCCAAGTGGAGTGTGGTAGCAGTGTCTACAGTATGAAATAGAGATTTGCAAAGTACACACGGATCTGAATGTCGCAGACCCATTGACTAAAAGACCTCTCTCACATGCAAAGCATGATCGCGCCCCAGAACTCATTTGGTGTTAGATTCCTAACAATGTGAATCACATGGTGATGTGAACTATATTACTGACTCTAGTGCAAGTGGGAGACTGTTGGAAATATGCCCTAGAGGCAATAATAAATTGGTTATTATCATATTTCCTTGTTCATGATAATGTTTATTATCCATGCTATAATTTAATTAATCGGCAGCTCAGAAACATGTGTGGATACATAAACAACACCATGTCCCTAGTATGCCTCTAATAGACTAGATCGTTGATCAAAGATGGCTATGGTTTCCTAGTCATGGACATGAGATGTCATTTGATAACGGGATCACATCATTAGGAGAATGATGTTATGGACAAGACCCAAACTACAAGCGTAGCTTATAATCGTGTCAGTTTATTGCTACAGTTTTCTGCATGTCAAGTATATGTTCCTATGACCATGAGATCATACAACTCACAGATATCGGAGGAGTACCTTGTGTGTATCAAACGTCGCAACGTAACTGGCTGACTATAAAGGTGCTCTACAGGTGTCTCCGAGGTTGTCTGTTGAGTTGGCATGGATCAAGACTGGGATTTGTTACTCCGTCTCACGGAGAGGTATCTCGGGGCCCACTCGGTAATACAACATCACAATAAGCCTTGCAAGCAATGTGACTAAGTGTTGGTCACGGGATCTTATATTACGGAACGAGTAAAGAGACTTGCCAGTAACGAGGTTGAACAAGGTATGGAGATGCCGACGATCGAATCTCGGGCAAGTAACATAGCGAAGAACAAAGGGAACATCATACGAGATTAACTGAATCCTTGACATAGAGGTTCGACCGATAAAGATCTTCGTAGAATATGTAGGAAACAATATGGGCATCCAGGTCCTGCTATTGGTTATTGATGTAGAGGTGTCTCGGTCATGTCTACATAGTTCTCGAACTCGCAGGGTCTGCACACTTAAGGTTCGGTGACGTTTCGGTAGTATAGATTTATGTATGGTGGTGACTGAAGGTTGTTTGAAATCCCGGATGAGATCCCGGATGTCACGAGGAGCTCCGAAATGGTCCGGAGGTAAATATTGATATATAGTAAGTCCTGTTTTGGTCGCCGGAAAAGTTTCAGGCTCATCGATAGTGTACCGGGAGTGCCGGTAGTGTACCGGGGGACCATCGGGAGAGGTATTTCGACCCAAGAGGCTACATGGGATGTGGGAGGAGGTAAACCAGCCCCTGGTGGGCTGGCTAAAGCCTCCTCTAAGGGCCCATGCGGCTGGAGTGGTTTGAGAAGGAAAAAAATCCAAAGGTGGAGAGGTGGAAAGAGTTTCCAAGTGGAAAGGAGGAATTGTACTCCTAATAGGATTGGAGTAGGACTCCTCCACCTCCAATTTCGACCAAACCTTGAGGGTTTGAGGCTGCCTCCTCCCCTCCCTCCCTTCTATATATACTAGAGGATTTAAAGGAAAAAGCTAACCCTAATAGCCACGTGCTACCCCTCCTCTAGATCGTAGTTTCTCCTCTAGATCGGTTTTCAGTGGTGCTTAGGCGAAGCCCGGCTAGAATTCCTCCACCACCATCGCCGCAACGCCGTCGCGCTGCCAGAGAACTCGTCTACCTCTCCGCTCCCTCTTGCTAGATCAAGAAGGCGGAGATCGTCATCGACCTGTACGTGTGCTGAACGCGGAGGTGCCCTCCGTTCGGCACTAGATCGGAAGGATCGTGATCAAGATCGCGAGACGGATCGTGATGAGATCGCGGGACGGATCGTGATGAGTTCGCGGGGCGTATCGTAATTGGATCGCAGGACAGATCGTGATGAGATTGCGGGATGCTCGGCAATTTGGATCTCGAAGACGTTCGACTACACCAACTGCGTTTCTTAACGCTTCCCGCTTAACAATCTACAAGGTTATGTAGATCCACTCTCCCTCTCGTAGATGCTCATCACCATGGATAGATCTTGCGTGTGCATAAGAAAATTTTTGTTTCCCATGCAACGTTCCCCAACATACTAAATAGACATCACAGTAAATCCTAACATCTAAAGTCGAATGCTTTAGCCAAGTCACAATGCCGGGACTGGGTCACACACTGGTCTGGCGCACTCTCAGAGACCGCTGCCGATGTATTCCATCAATCTATCTCGAGTGCAGGTACTGACACACTGACCTTGTCAGGCTTATCATCGACGCCACCATGGCGTCAGACAACGCCACCATCCTACACATATCCATTCACATGCTCATGTCACCGAATCTCCATAGCGCCATGTCATCGGGATCCGCCGTTGGCCTTACGGTAGATGTAACACTGCTCCTCCATTTGTCCCCTCCAGCCAGCACTTGTTCGAAAATGATTCCCTCGGGAGGGAGAACGACACCGAATGTGTCATCATCATCCGACCGGTAGACCTCGATCTAGGGTTTCCCCCAAAACATCCCGATCGAGTTGACGTGACCTGCAACGATGATGCCTCAAGAAGGCGCCATCGTCTGCCAAGAACGTAACCAAGCGCGGTTTTAACCGGAAGCCACATTGTCACGATCTCGTGGCTGGATGGAACCGCGCGAGGCTATGCTATAAAAACGTATGCTGCCGCCAGTACTCCGACAGAGGTCCTCCATCCCTTCAAGGGAGCCCTCGTCGCGTCGCCGACCAACCATGTGACGAATCAACGATGGATCTAGGTGGGATCCAGATCCGTGGCCGTCGCCATGCCCACCATCGCCAGCACCACCGGCGATGGGTTCTTTGGTTGCCGCCGCACGGCAAGGGAGTCGCCCTGGTCACGACCCGAAGGCCCTAGCTCGAGGTGCCCCAGCCGCCTCGAGGGGTTGTTGCTGCCTCCTCCTGCCTCGGCGCCTTGGCACCGGACACCGTCGCCACCGCGGCCAACGCGAGTGGCAGCGGTGGCAGGATCTGATGTGGGGTGTGGGGCTTGGGCGCCGGGAACTGATCCACGTGGCGCCGCCCTGGGGTGGCAGCGCGAGGCGGTCGGGAACACAACACTTTTAGTGCATGGTCTTCGTTGGAGATGCCCTTGCGGCCTTACCTAGGGAGCTTAGTCGTATATGCATCTTGCCGGCAATTTGTGACTAGAAATAGTCGTAGATATAATATTTACTCCATCGGTCTCATAATATAAAATTATTTTTTACACTGTCATAATGTCAAAAATGGTCGGAAGTACACTTCATCTTAGTGGATATCACACTCATAGAAGACAAAAAAAAAGGTCTTACGTCGATGTCATATATAGTCATGCACTTGTTCTTACTAAAATCAAGCACGCTACTGTTGTTCGTACATATGCAAGTGGAAGTTTGAAAACTTTGGTGCATGGAACCATTTATGGATCTAAGCCCTCATAAATACAAAATGTAACGACTTGACTTATTAAAAAATTGATGTGGTTCTATGACTTGGTCCTTTGCCTCAGAGCCAGTCAACACTCTCCTCGCCCTACGATAGGTTGGATGTGCCTATCGATTTTTTGTTTATTTCTCTTTAGCACGAGGCTATGAGCCGTATGACAGAAAAAATAGCTAGGCAACAAGTGCAACTTGGAAATTGGAATAGACGTTTTGCCACTTGCTTGGGCATTTCAGAACCGATCAGAGAGCTGCATTCTTTAAAGATGCTGCCGCACTATGTCATGCTCAACCGATTGGGGTTGACCTGCACCCCTCGTATTCTGTTAAAATGTTGGACGAAATATGAGACGGCCGGGGCGCATTCGTCGTGCCAGACTGGCGATGGGGTCTTACGGTCCAATGGGCATCTCCTCCAGTGAGGTCTGAACGCTACGTGGCATCGCTCCGGCTTGAGGACGAAAGTCCGGCTATTTAAGCCGGATGGCATCCCAGCCCTAGCCACATTCACTTCCTTCCTCTCTATGTCACCAGCCCAAGCCCATGCACCTCTGTCTCTGTCTCGCTCCGCCTCACTCTTCCCACAATGTCCGGCTTCTCCATGGACCGGCAAAAGAAAACGATGTTGCCCATACTACAAGAGGTGCGGGTGTAGAAGTACGATGCAATGTCAGTTTTTATTTTTTTTATTACTATTTTTTTAATATTTTACTGTTCTATTTATTTCATGTTCCACGACTCGCCTCAATTCCGCCCGTTTTGTTATTAGTCTATTTTCCTTTCTCAATATTTTGCTTTATTTTTTATTAGTAATTTTCAATATTTTATTGATCTATTTCTTTCACTTTCGACGGCTCAACTCAATGTTGTCTTTCCTGTTTTAAATGTTTTCCTTTATTGTTTTTGCTTTCGACGGCTCAGATGAAGGAGATGTCCTTCAATATCTCCTCTAATATTTAGCCTTTTCTGTTACTAGTCCTTTTTCTATTTTTCCTAATATTTTTTTATTATTGCTCTAGTATTTTCGCTTTTAATGACAAACCTCTATTTGCCTTTTTCTTTTATTAGTCGGTTTTTTTTGCCCTTTCAATTATTAGTCTTTTTTTCCCTTTTTGCCTACTAAATAACTTTCACCTCGGGCTGGTTGAGTCAAACAGAACACGGATGGACCATATGTCAAGGACAGTACGGCCGGAGCGGCTATTGTGCTCAGAGATAGTATGGGCAACATTGTGTTTTCATCTAATATTTTTTCTTTTTCCAACGGCTCACTCTATTTTTTCTTTTCTTTTATTAGTGTCTTTAAAAAAATGATTTCTTATTGCTTTATCATATCGCTTTCGATGGCTCACAGGAAGGCGATGTCCTTCAATCTCTACCGTAGAATTTAGCCTTTTTTCACTTATTAGTCTTCTTATGTTTTTTCTAATATTTTTCTATTTTATTTCTCTAGTTTTTTTCATTTTTGACAGCTCACCTCTATTTTCCTTTTCTTTTATTAGTGTTTTTTATTTTTGCCTTTTCTTCTATTAGTCTTTTTTCTTTTTTTTGCATGCTAATGGCTTTTCCCTCGGGCTGGATGGGTCAAACTGAACACAGATGGACCAAATGTCCAGGACTGTATGGCCGAAGCGGGTATGATGCTCAGAGATAGTATGGGCAACATCGCATTTTCATCTAATATTTTTCTATTTTTGACAGCTCACCTCTATTTTGCCTTTTCTTTTATTACTCCTTTTTAAAATATTTGTTTTATTGCTCTATTGTTTTCTCTTTCAACGGCTCAGAGGAAGGCGATGTCCTTCATTCTCTCCTCTAATATTTAGGCTTTTTTGTTAGTCTTTTTCCTTTTTTTGAAATATCTTACTTTCCTATTGCTCTTGTTTTCTCGATTTCGACAACTCACCTCTATTTGCCTTTTCTCTTTTTTCCTTTTATTTTATTAGTCTAATTTCTTTTTTTCAAATATTTTACTTTTTATTGCTCTTGTTTTTTCGCTTTCGAGATCCCACCTCTATTTTCCATTTCTTTTTATTCTTTTCTTGTATTGTTCTTTTTTTTCTTTTGCCTGCTAAATTGCTTTTCCCTTGGGCTGGCTTGGTCAAACTAAACACGGATGGAGCATATGTCTAGGACGGTACAACCGGAGCAGGTATGGTACTCAAAGATAGTATGGGCAACATTATCTGTTCACCTTGTAGAAAAAATATTCTTATAGAGATGCGCTCGAAGCAGAGTTGTGGGCATGTATGGAGGGCCTTTCGTTTGCCATTCAAAGAAGCAATCTTCCAATTATTATCGAGATGGATTCCATTGTTGTAGTCAAGCTTATTCACGTGAAGGAAGTAAATAGATTGATTTCTCCTTGAAAATCCATTTCTAAGCCCGGACTCAGCTGCACCCCCGCTGAGTAAAAAAATCAAAACAAATATTAAATAAATTCAAAAAAATCCAAAAAAATTTGAATGGTACATAATTTCATGCGTGAGGTTTGATCCAATTTTATATCATTTGAACATCTGGGCAACTCTCGGCAAAAAAGACAAATTCAGGGTCTCAAAAAGTTTATTGTTCATGCACTGTTTTGACCCGATTTGTTTGTTTTTTTTGCTGAGAGCTGCTCAGATGTTCAAATGATACAAAAATTAGAGCGAACCACACGCATGAAATTCTCTTACACCCAAAAAAAACTTGGAATTTTTTGAATTTTTTTAGTATTTATTTTGATTATTTTATTGAACGGGTGCAGATGATCCTCGGCACCAAAACGTCTCACTCGATTTCTCCTCTCTTATTAAAGAAAATAGTAAGCATCTTATGTGTGGTCGTGATTTAAAATAGTAAGCTGTTATCTTTCGGTGTTAATGTGTTGCACACTGAATTTTCTGAGGCTGAATTTGGTACCGGCCGGCTGAGACTGAATCTCTTTGGTGTCTCTGAACTGAAGTAAAAGTCGCAATAT
The DNA here is from genome assembly GCA_022496015.1 of Hordeum marinum. NCBI lineage: Eukaryota > Viridiplantae > Streptophyta > Magnoliopsida > Poales > Poaceae > Hordeum > Hordeum marinum. Next base: position 515,938,413 of record CM039676.1, on the reverse strand, counting down.
TGGTATAGCAGATTGTGTCTTAACTGGAAGGCGTGGCATTTTATCTCTGTATCGAAATTTATCCAGTCCCATTTAATCGTCTCATCGTCTCAGTCCCATTTACAGGCTGAGACTGAAGCGTTGTCGCAGCTTTCAAACTCAAAAACAGTAAGTCGATGGGATTCAAGTAGAATTAATTGCACACGGTATAAACTTGGCCATGTGTGCAAACCACATATACATATATAGGAGTAATGTATGTAGTTCAGCACACACTTGTAACCGGGCAACTTACCCATGATACAGAGAAGATGCTAATAATAACACCACTATCCCTCGTCAGTTCCCAGACAGAAAGACATGCCCAAAATGAACTTACACCTGGTACTATAAGTGGATTACATTGCAAGATTATTAGAAACTAATCTTATTTCTAGAAGACTAGGTTTAGTCCGTGCAACACAATGATATTGATCGGTGCACTGCGCACGTATATATGAGGTACAAGATGGGGCCACAACCTCAACTATACAGGAAAACTAGAAGGTGAGCCCTAGACACAATATACATGCACCATATATTCAACACCCCCCGCAGTCGAAGCATCGTCAGAGACACAGACACTGGATCGAAACTCCTCAAATGTGGAAGTAGGCAGTCCCTTAGTCATCACATTGGCAAACTATTGTGCGGTAGGAACATGGAGAACCCGAGTGCAACCAAGGGCGACCTGTTCGCACACAAAGTGTATGTCGAGCTCGATGTGCTTCGTCCGGCGATGATGAACGGGGTTGGCGGAAAGATACACGGCAGAGACGTTGTCGCAGTAGACGACCGTGGCATGCGAGACGTCGTGATGTAACTCCTGGAGAAGCTGTCGAAGCCAAGTACACTCGGTGATAGCGTTCGCCACTGCACGGTACTGAGCCTCCGCGCTGGAGCGCGATACTGTGGGTTGTCGTTTGGACAACCATGATACGAGGGAGTGACCAAGGTAGATGCAGTAGCCAGAAGTGGAGCGTCGTGTGTCAGGGCAGCCGGCCGAATCAGCATCTGAATAAGCCACCATCTCCATAGAGGGGTACGCCGTAAGCGTGAGTCCGAGAGACATCGTGCCACGGATATAGCGAAGAATCCGTTTCGCGAGTGTCCAATGGGAATCACGATGGGCGTGCATGTGAAGACACACCTGCTGAATGGCATACTGCGGATCCGGTCTGGTGAGCGTCAAATACTGGAGAGCCCCAACAATGGATCGGTAGAATGGAGCATCCGTTGCAAGGGAACCTTCCAGAGCAGAGACCTTGGCCTTTGTGTCAATAGGAGTGGCAACCGGCTAACAGTTGAGCATACCAGCGCGCTCAAGTAGCTCATGTGCATACTTCTGCTGATGAAGAAAGAAGTCGTCGGGGCGCCGAACAACCTCAATGCCAAGGAAATAATGTAGAGCACCCAAATCCTTGATAGCAAACTCGTCACGCAGCCGATTAGTGATCTACTGAAGTAGGGTTGTGGAAGAGGCTGTCAGGATGATATCGTCGATGTAGAGTAACAAGTAGGCAGTCGTGTCGCCATGGTGATAGACAAACAGTGAGGCATTTGAGCGAGTAACACGGAAGCCCACTGTCTGCAAAAAACCGGCGATAAGCTGGTACCAGGCTCGAGGTGCTTGCTTGAGGCCGTAGAGAGACCTAGACAGCAAGCACACGTGGCTGGGATGAGTGGCGTCGACGAAAATAGTGGGTTGCTCACAGTAGACCTACTCTGCAAGCTGACCATGAAGGAAGGCATTGGAGACATCCATCTGACGAACCGGCCAGCTGCAAGAAACCGCCAACTGAAGGACAGTGTGAGTCATGCCCGGTTTGACAACTGGTGCAAACGTCTCGATGAAGTCCACTCCAGCGCACTGACGAAAACCGCGGACAACAGCGAGCCTTGTAGCACTCAAGAGTGCCATCGGAGTGAGTCTTATGACGAAAGACCCACTTGTTGCTGATGACATTGGCACGAGGCGGTCAGGGAACCAACGTCCAAGTGTGGTTCCACTGAAGTGCATCGAACTCTTCCTTCATCACAGCAAGCCAATGAGGAAGAGCTGCTCTGGCGGTCATAGGAATCGGTGACATCTTGGCGATGGAGACAACGAGCATATACTCATCGCTGGAGTACCGCAAACTTGGGCGATGGACGTCGGTCCGGGCCTGAGTGAGAGGGCGAGGCGGCGACTCTGAGACCGCGACGGGCGTCGAAGCAGCCGGCGGCAGAGCAGCCAGCGTCGAAGCAGCCGATGTAGGAGCAGCTGGCGACGGAGCAGCCGGCGTCGAAGCAGCCAGCCACGAAGCAACCAATGTCAAAGCAGCCGGCGACGAGGCAGTCGGCAACGGAGCAAGCGGCGAGGCAGCTGGCGACGAGGCGGCCAGTGATAATAGCAACTATTCTTAGCTACTTTGCAGCAAGATACCCACTAACATACAAGCTTATCATGCACTAGTGGAAAAAGGCCCATTTGTCCTGGTTCTGGAACGGGACTAAAGGGTCGGGACTAAAGCCCACGACCATTAGTCCTGGTTCGCTTACGAACCGAGACAGATGGGGCTACACGTGGCCGCTCCGCCAAGCCCAGGCAGGAGGGCCTTTGGTCCCGGTTGGTAACACCAACCGGGACCAAAGACCGTCCACGCGTCAGCAGCTGAGGAGCTGTTTTTTTTAAAGAGGGGGGTTGAGGGTTTTGGAGGATTAATTTAGGGGTTTCATATATTTTGTTAGATAGCTAATAGAGAGAAATGATCTCTCTTATCTCCGTGCTTGGTCACGATGCTACGTACTATACTTATAATAGAACATATAACATAATTTAATCATCATTTTCCTCAATGAGACATCATATAACAAGTTGGTCACTAATCATAATCACAACTCCTCATCATCATCATCATCAACTCTAACACATTGTAGCACATAATAACACATTGTACCTAGGACCTACGTACTCCTATCTCATAGGACCTACTCTATCCTCTCTTAGGTACAATATTATAAAACAAGATAGGCGCTGACTCTCCATTATGGAGAACGGAGATCATCCTGTCTCCCATTCTTGGCCTACGCACAATGTTGCTTCCAAGTAGCTCTCTACGATTGAGCATACATTTTTTCCAATCTTTGATTTTCATGACTCCATCAGTTTTAGAAATCCGGTATGGACAGGAGTGATGCATAGGCCGACCTGGCCGTGGTGGGCCTAAGCTCATAACAACAACGCGACCTCTCGGAAACATTAGATGAGGCACACAATCCTACGGGATTTTCTGTTGAAAAACATAGTAATAACTTTGTAGTTAGCAATGCAGTTTAGTTTTAGAAGAATTTAGGTAAAAGATGCACGACTGTTGGAATACTAGAATTAAAATCTTACCATGCAATCTCCATGGATGTTACCGTAGTTCACCACGTGCACTAATGGCAAGTATTGACCATAATGTGCAGCAGTTTGATAATAGCTATTGTAATTCTCAAGATGACTAAGAAATACGGTAAGATGATCTTTTTCCTTATAAGTTAATTCTGCTTCATCACTGTAGTAGTAGGTTCTGTCTACCATCTTCCGTATATTTTTTGAAGAATGAAAATAAGTTGTCAATGCAAATAAGTTGTCAACTATTTTAAATAAACAATATAAATTACTTAATAAATATAGTTGAGAAATTCACATAATGGTAGAACTGGAGGCGTCTGCACATCGACCCAGATGTCGATATTACCTTCAATTTCATCTTTCAGACGAATATCAAAGGTGATAAGCATATTAGGCTCAAATGCATAACCCTTGCATAGTACTTGCCAATTTTTGCATTCAAAATAGCAATAGGTGTCTGCATGGTACAATTTTACCGCAAAAGTAAAACCATGCTCGGTCCTCAAGTGAACTATCTTTAACTCCATATCTTTTTTAGTATTGAAACCAATCTTATCCAAGACAGCAATTCTTGCATGGCAGGGGATACGCTAGTAGAATAGTAAAAAATTAAAATTAATTATAAGTTGAAGCAAAAGAGACAGAAGTCATGCTTAATTACGAAAAAAGACTTGTCATTCTGACTTACTGTATCCACTTCGAAGGTCTCATCCAGCATGATGCTGAAGTGCCTACCATCAACTAGGAAAGTCTTGTCACACAGGCCGCTCTCGTCTTCGCAGTATTCGCACATACCGAATTTACTTTCATCGTCAGACATTTCCTATGTCCATTGTTGAAACATTTAAAATCGATCGAAGGAAACTACGAGAAAACTGATCAACACATAGATCACTATTACTCAATATGCAACGGGTTGACTTTAGGTCTGTCGAGTCTTTCCTTTCTAAACTCTCATCTCAAGTATATGTTGGGCACTCCTTCTTATATTGCGACCGTCGGTGATGGTGGCTCCTCAATTCATCCCAGAGTGCATTACACCAAAATGTCTAGCACACTAGAACGAAGGAGAAGCGACCCCCACGACAACAGTTGGGATTCTTCCTCTCTCTCTCTCATATATATATATATATATATATATATATACATATATATATATATGGTGGACACTCTCCCTCACTGAAAGACACACAATGAGCCGAAACAGACCTAAAATCAACCTGTTTCATATATCGAGCAATGACATAGAAAAAATTCCCTATGTTTTACCGGAATGACTTGCAAATCACAAATACATTTATAATGAACTCGAATATAATATCACTAATACATCATCCCGAATAATCCAGTTCAAGAATTACGGCACTCTTTGGATCCTAATGTGTGTGTGACTTTCGGTCCGTCAAGGCTTTCCTTAAGTAACTCTCATATCTCATGGTGTGTTGGTGTGCTCTCTCTCACACTGATATGGTGGTGTATATATGTTGATGGGCACTCTCTCACAGTAATAGTTCGATCTCCGGTGATGGACGCCCCACCTCTTCTCTTCTTGTGCAATATATCGACGAGTGTATCGCAAAGAAGAGAAGAAAGATGAGGCGCCCCCCACGACAACAACCGGGATTCCTCCGTCAAGAACACACATGAAAGTCACACAAGGAGCAATGACAGACCGAAAGTCACACACGTATTATACCGATAAAATATCACAAATACATTAATATTCATAATGAACTCGAATATAATATCACTAATACATCATCCCGAATAATCCAGTTAATGCATCATCAAATATTAACTAGTACATCTCGAATATTATCATATAAGATCACTAGTATAGATCGAATATCCTAGAATCCAAAGTGGAGGATGGTGAACTTGGTTCACTAGCGCTCTCTGAGTCACCGGCGGTGGACACCCAAAGATAAGGAACCATCACGGGATCATAACTCAAGTGAGATCCCTGAAGGATCTACCAGGTATTGTCGAACCAGGCGTCCAATGCCGCCATGTAGCGATAGACGTGCTCGTCCTCCTCCCTGACACGGCGACGTACCACCTCTGTGGGTGCCCGCTCCCTCCGCACCGAAAGTGGCCCACGTGACTGCCACCACAGAAGGTCCGGGTCGACGACGATACCTACATTCCTCACCAACCTCCGAGTCCGGGAAGGTAGCACCTCCCAGTGTCAGCCCGGCGGAGCCCAGTCCCAGACATGGCGCCTATCAAGAAGGCTCTCGCAGACTACTCGACGACGAGGATGCAGGCCGGTCATCGTCGACAAATTCCTATGAGAACGTTTTCTTATCGTTTAATCACTAAATTTCATAAAACCCAAAAATTTCATCATTAACATACTAATCTAACATAAACATTCATCATAAACATACTAATCTAACATAAACGTTCATTATAAACATACTAATCTAACATAAACATTCATCATAAAAAAATTCTGTAATCTAACATACACATACTAATCTAACATAAACATTCATCATATAAAAAATCAAGATATATTTTAAAAAAAATTGCAAGGAGCCGGGGCGGCGGCTCACAACGGGGGCGGTGACGAGGCGGCGACGTGGCGGCGACGGGGACGGGGCGACGACGGGGGCGGTGGGGGAGGCAACAGGGGAGGGGCGGCAACGGGAGCGGGGCGGCGACGGGAACGGGGCGGCGACAGGGGCGGCAGAGGCGGCGGGGGCGGCGACTTGGGTGACGGGGGAGGCGGCGACGGGGAAGAGGCAGCGACGGGGGCGGCGGGGGCGGCGACGAGGGTGGGACGGCGACAGGGGAGGCGACGGGGACGGGGCGGCGATGAGGAGGGGGATGAGACGGCGGGGCGGCGAGACAGGGGAGGCAACGGGGACGGGGCGGCGACGAGGAGGGGGGTGAGACGGCGGGGCGGCGACGGGGAGGCAACGGGGGCAGCGGGGACTACGACGGGAAGACGAGGAGGGCAATGAAAACTGCGAAATTTCCTAAGTGCTTCTTATATAGAAGAAGCATTGGTCCCGGTTCGTGGCACTAACCGGGACCAATGCCCACCTTTAGTCCCGGTTGGTGCCACCAACTAGGGCCAAAGCCCTGTTTTCAGCAGCCCAAAGGGCGGGAAATATGGACCTTTGGTCCCGGTTGGTGGCACCAACCGGGCCCAATGCAGACCTTTAGTCCCGGTTGGTGCCACCAACCGGGACCAAAGCCCTCTTTTCAGCAGCCCAAAGGGCGGGAAACAGGGACCTTTGGTCCCGATTGGTGGCACCAATAGGGACGAAAGGGGGCATTGGTCCCGGTTGGTGGCACCAACCGGGACCACTAGTCCCTTTCGTCGGTCGGCGGGGAAGAAGCAGATCTTTAGTCCCACCTCACTAGTCGAGCGGAGACAGCACCTGTTTATAAGCCCCGATGCGCTTGACATGTCAAGCTTCTCTCATAGTGAAAATAGATGCCCTTATTCACGAAATTTGACCTAAATTCAAAATGCTAGTTAGGTGCCTAACTAGCACCTTGAATTTAGGTTGAATTTCACTATAAGCGCATCTATTTTCACTTTAGCTATTTTTTATGTTATTTCTTTGCTATTTTTCCTACTATTTAATATTACTTTGTTTTAACATTATATTCAATTTGGTAATTTTTAGGTTTTATATAATTTTAGTTTCAAAAATAATAGAGGTTTTAATTTTAGTTATTGATTTTTTTGAGCTAAATGACCCTGAAATTGAAAAATACTACAAGTGAACTCTGAAAAGGTTGAAATTTGGCATGATATCATCATTTCACCCACATAGCATGTGCTAAAAAGTTGAGAGGGTTACGGCAAAAGCTGGATGCACTTCGTGTACAAAACGGACAGTCTCTTTCGAAGTATCAGGGTTCCGGATGGAAACTCATCGGTTACAAAAGGCATTTCATTTTATTAAACTTATTTGAACTACAGGCTTTTTGTGTGTTCAAAATGCACCATTCAAAGCCACATCATCAATTTTCAACCCTTCCCGACATCATTTGTTATTTTTCATGCAGTTATTGATTTTTTTGAGTTAAATGACCCTGAAATTGGAAAGCACTACAAATGAACTCTGAAAAGGTTGAAATTTGGCACGGTATCATCATTTCACCCACATAGCATGTGCTAAAAAGTTGAGAGGGTTACAACAAAAGCTGGACGCACTTGGTGTACAAAACGGACAGTCTCTTTCGAAGTATCAGGGTTCCGAACGGAAACTCATCGGTTACAAAAGGCATTTCATTTTCTTGAACTTATTTGAACTTCAGGATTTTTGTGTGTTCAAAATGCACCATTCAAAGTCACATCATCAATTTTCAACCCTTCCGACATCATTTGTTATGTTTCATGCAATTATTGATTTTTTGAGCTAAATGACCCTGAAATTGAAAAGTACTACAAGTGAACTCTGAAAAGGTTGAAATTTGGCATGATATCATCATTTCACCCACATAGCATGTGCTAAAAAGTTGAGAGGGTTACGGCAAAAGCTGGATGCACTTCGTGTACAGAACGGACAGTCTCTTTCGAAGTATCAGGGTTCCGGATGGAAACTCATCGGTTACAAAAGGCATTTCATTTTATAAAACTTATTTGAACTACAGGCTTTTTGTGTGTTCAAAATGCACCATTCAAAGCCACATCATCAATTTTCAACCCTTCCCGACATCATTTGTTATTTATCATGCAGTTATTGATTTTTTTGAGTTAAATGACCCTGAAATTGGAAAGCACTACAAATGAACTCTGAAAAGGTTGAAATTTGGCATGGTATCATCATTTCACCCACATAGCATGTGCTAAAAAGTTGAGAGGGTTACAACAAAAGCTGGACGCACTTGGTGTACAAAACGGACAGTCTCTTTCGAAGTATCAAGGTTCCGAACGGAAACTCATCGGTTACAAAAGGCATTTCATTTTCTTGAACTTATTTGAACTTCAGGATTTTTGTGTGTTCAAAATGCACCATTCAAAGTCACATCATCAATTTTCAACCCTTCCGACATCATTTGTTATGTTTCATGCAATTATTGATTTTTTGAGCTAAATGACCCTGAAATTGGAAAGCACTACAAATGAACTCAGAAAAGTTTGAAACTTGGCATGGTATCATCATTTCACTCACATAGCATGTGCTAAAAAGTTGAGAGGGTTACGGCAAAAGCTGAATGCACTTCGTGTACAAAACGGACAGTCTCTTTTGAAGTATCAAGGTTTCGGACGGAAACTCGTCGGTTACAAAAGGCATTTCATTTTCTTGAACTTAATTGAACTCCAGGCTTTTTGTGTGTTCAAAATGCACCATTCAAAGTCACATCATCAATTTTCAACCTTTCCCGACATCATTTGTTATTTTTCATGCAGTTATTGATTTTTTGAGCTAAATGACCCTGAAATTGGAAAGCACTACAAATGAACTCTGAAAAGGTTGAAACTTGGCATGGTATCACTATTTCACCCACATAGCATGTGCTAAAAACGTGAGAGGGTTACGGCAAAAGCTGGATGCACTTTGTGTACAAAACGGACAGTCTCTTTCGAAATACTAGGGATCCGGACGGAAACTCATCGGTTACAAAAGGCATTTCATTTTCTTGAACTTATTTGAACTTCAGGCTTTTTGTGTGTTCAAAATGCACCATTCAAATCCACATCATCAATTTTCAACCATTCCGACATCATTTGGTATTTTTCATGCAATTATTGATTTTTTGAGCTAAATGACCCTGAAATTGAAAAGCACTACAAATGAACTCTGAAAAGGTTGAAACTTGGCATGGTATCATCATTTCACTCACATAGCATGTGCTAAAAAGTTGAGAGGGTTACGGCAAAAGCTGAATGCACTTCGTGTACAAAACGGATAGTCTCTTTCGAAGTATCAGGGTTCCGGACAGAAACTCATCGGTTACAAAAGGCATTTCATTTTCTTGAACTTATTTGAACTCCAGGCTTTTTGTGTGTTCAAAATGCACCATTCAAAGCCACATCATCAATTTTCAGCCCTTCCCGACATCATTTGTTATTTTTCATGCAGTTATTGATTTTTTTGAGCTAAATGACCGAGAAATTAGAAAGCACTACAAATGAACTCTGAAAAGGTTTAAAGTTGGCATGGTATCATCATTTCACCCACATAGCATGTGCTAAAAAGTTGAAAGGGTTATGGCAAAAGCTGGATGCACTTCGTATACAAAACGGACAGTCTCTTTCGAAGTATCAGGGTTCCGGACGGAAACTCATCGATTACAAAAGGCACTTCATTTTCTTGAACTTATTTGAACTCCAGGCTTTTTGTGTGTTCAAAATGCACCATTCAAAGCCGCATCATGAACTTTCAACCCTTTGCGACATCATTTGTTATTATTCATGCAGTTATTGGTTTTTTTTAGCTAAATGACCCTGAAATTGGAAAACACTACAAATGAACTCTGAAAAGGTTGAAACTCTGCATGGTATCATCATTTCACCCACATAGCATGTGCTAAAAAGTTGAGAGGGTTACGACAAAAGCTGGATGCACTTCGTGTACAAAACGGACAGTCTATTTCGAAGTATCAGGGATCCGACGGAAACTCATCGGTTAAAAAAGGCATTTCACTTTTTTGAACTTATTTGAACTCCAGGCTTTTTGTGTATTCAAAATGCACCATTCAAAGCCACATCATCAATTTTCAACCCTTGCCGACATCATTTGTTTTTTTTCATGTAGTTATTGATTTTTTTGAGCTAAATGACTCTGAAATTGTAAAGCACTACAAATGAACTCTGAAAAAGTTGAAACTTGGCATGGTATCATCATTTCACCCACATAGCATGTGCTAAAAAGTTGAGAGGGTTACGGCAAAAATTGTATGCACTTCGTCTATAAAACGGACAGTCTCTTTCGAAGTATCAGGGTTCCAGACGGAAACTCATCGGTTACAAAAGGCATTTCATTTTCTTGAACTTATTTGAACTTCAAGCTTTTTGTGTGTTCAAAATGCACCATTCAAATCCACATCATCAATTTTCAACCCTTCCCAACATTAAAGCCAAAGGACAATAATGACCAAAATAAATACGTACAGTTCATACATAGTTGTAATTATTGAACAATATATAGCTCTCTAGAGTGTCTAATTAAAACATATAGCGAAACTACGTAAAAAATTTAAATGCAACAAGAAATGCAATCATAACCGCTACTAAGGTACTAATTGATCCAACGGCATAATGATACCAAGCCTCAGTATGAATGGCATATTTTCTAATCTTTCTAAGCTTCAAGCGCATTGCATCCATCTTGGTCTTGTGATCGTCGACGATATCGGCAACATGCAACTCCAATCCCATCTTGTCATCTTCAGTTCTTTTCGATTTTTCTTTCAAATGATCGATTTATTTTCAGCTTCTATTAACTGCTCGAGCAGAATTGCATAGTCGGTTGGAATTTCTGGTTCAACTACTTCCTATAGATAAAAACATCTACGTCAAGTTGGTGGCATAATTAATTGTCATAGACATTAGATATGTGAAATAGTTATATAAAAGATAATATACCACATCTAATTCATAGACTAGACGAGGGCGAAGGGGGGCGGATACCATAACCATGGCACTATATAATAACAAACAATAATAAAAGTAAGAAAATCATATGAGTAAGTATATTTTCTTTTAGCAAGAAGATAAGATCAAGAGGCTCACCACGCGCAGGCGATCGACGGCGTTTTCAGGACGGGGACGGGACAGGACGGACCACCAAACCTAGATAAATCTTGACGAAAATGGAGTTTGGACAAGGAGCTTCGAGAGGAGAAAGCTTAAGTTTGGCTTGGGCATTTCATCAAACACCTCATCTGCATTGGAGGTGATCTAGAGCACCACAAAGCTCTCCCCTCGCCGGCCTAAAAAACATAGCAAAGTGGAGTGCTCTGCTCGCTGGCGAGGGGGTATATATAGGCATCTCATTGGTCCCGGTTCATGGCTGGAACCGGGACTAAAGTGTTGGGATACGTAGTAGTAAATCAAAAAAAATCCTACGATCACCAAGATCTATCTATGGAGAAATCAGCAACGAGTGGGGAGAGATTGCATCTTCATACCTTTGAAGATCGCAAAGCGGAAGCGTTACAAGAACGCGGTTGGTGGAGTCGTACTCGTAGCGATTCAGATCGCGGTGGACTTCGATCTCAATGCAGACAACGGCGCCTCCATGTTCAACACACGTACAGCCCGGTGACATCTCCCGTGCCTCGATCCAGCAAGGAGGAGGGAGAGGTTGAGGGAGAGCTCCGGCAGAACGACGGCATGGTGACGGTGGAGCTACGTGGACTCCGGAAGGGCTTCGCCAAGCGCTACGGAGAACGAGGAAGAGGAAGGGTAGGGCTGCGCAGAGAGAGAGAGAGAGAGAGAAGTCGTGCCTCAAATCAGACCCAATACCTCGATTATATATAGGAGGAGGGAGAGGGAGGGCTGCCTTGGCCCCTCCTCCAAGGAGGAGAGGTTCAGCCAAGATAAGGGAGGAGTCCACCTCCCACAAGGGAGGTGGATCTCTTCCTATTGAATCTCCTTCAACCTTATCTCTTTATCCCTAGCCGCATGGGCCTTTCCGGAAGGACTTGGCCAGACCAATAAGGGCTGGTCCAGCTCCTCTAACATCCCACGAAGTCCTTTGGTTGTCACGCCCCTTTTGGGGGTCCTCCGGCACCCTCCCGGCACTCCCGGTACACTACTGATGAGCCCGAAAACTTTCCGGTGACCAAAACTGGACTTACTATATATCAATCTTTACCTCCGGACCATTCTGGAGCTCCTCGTGATGTACGTGATCTCATCCGGGACTCCAAACAACCTTCGGTAACCACGTACAACATTTCCCTATAACCCTAGCATCATCGAACCTTAAGTGTGTAAACCCTATGGGTTCGGGAGACACGTAGACATGACCGAGACACCTCTGCGATCAATAACCAACAGCGGGACCTGGATACCCATGTTGGATCCCACATGCTCCACGATGATCTCATCGGATGAACCACGATGTCGGGGATTCAATCAATCTCGTATACAATTCCTTTTGTCTACCGATATCACACTTGCCCGAGATTCGATCATCAATATCCCTATACCTTGTTCAATCTCGTTACCGGCAAGTCTCTTTACTCGTTCTGTAACACATCATCCCGTGTCTAACTCCTTAGTCACATTGAGCTCATTATGATGATGTCTTACCGAGTGGGCCCAGAGATACCTCTCCGTCACACGGAGTGACAAATCCCAGTCTCGATTCGTGCCAACCCAACAGCCACTTTCGGAGATACCCGTAATGCACCTTTATAGCCACCCAGTTACGTTGTGACGTTTGGCACACCCAACGCATTCCTACAGTATCCGAGATTTGCACAATCTCATGGTCTAAGGAAATGATACTTGACATTAGAAAAGCTTTAGTAGACAAACTACACGATCTTGTGCTATGCTTAGGATTGGGTCTTGTCCATCACATCATTCTCCTAATGATGTGATCCTGTTATCAACGACATCTAATGTCCATGGTCATGCAACCATGACCATCTATTGATCAACGAGCTAGTCAACTAGAGGCTCACTAGGGACACGTTGTGGTCTATGTATTCACACATGCATTACGGTATCCGGTTAACACAATTATAGCATGAACAATAGACAATTATCATGAACAAGGAAATACAATAATAACCATTTTATTATTTCCTCTAGGGCATATTTCCAACAGTATCCCACTTGCACTAGAGTCAATAATCTAGTTACATTGTGATGAATCGAACACCCATAGCATTCTGGTGTTGATCATGTTTTGCTCGTGAGAGAGGTTTAGTCAACGGATCTGCGACATTCGGATCCGTATGTACTTTATAAATATCTATATCTCCCTCCTGAATGTAATAATGGATGGAGTTGAAGCGGCGCTTGATGTGTGTTGTCTTCTTATGAAACCTGGGCTCCTTCGCAAGGGCAATAGCTCCAGTGTTGTGACAGAATAGAGTCATCGGGCTCGACGCACTTGGAATTACTCCTAGGTCGGTGATGAACTCCTTCATCCAGACTCCTTCCTTTGCTGCTTCCGAAGTAGCTATGTACTCCGCTTCACATGTAGAAGCTTCCATGATGCTTTGCTTGTTGCTGCACCAGCTGACTGCCCCTCCATTCAAAACATACACATATCCGGTTTGCGACTTGGAGTCGTCCGGATCTGTGTCGAAGCTAGCATCGACGTAACCCTTTACGACGAGCTCTTTGGCACCTCCATATACGAGAAACATGTCCTTTGTCCTTTTGAGGTACTTCAGGATATTCTTAACCGTTGTCCGGTGTTCCGCTTCGGGATCCCTTTGGTACCTCCCTACCAAACTTATGGCAAGGTTCACATCAGCTATGGTACACAGCATGGCATACATAATAGAGCCTATGGCTGAAGCATAGGGGATGACACTCATCTCTTCTCTATCCTTTGCCATGGTCAGGCATTGAGTCGTACTCAATCAAACATCCTGTAACACAGGCAATAACCCCTTCTTGGACTGATCCATATTGATCTTCTTCAATATCTTTTCAAGGTATGTGCTTTGTGAAAGACCTATGAGGCGTTTCGATCTATCTCTATAGATCTTAATACCTAATATGTAAGCACCTTCTCCAAGGTCCTTCATTGAAAAAGATTTATTCAAGTAGGCCTTTACACTTTCCAAAAGTTCTATATCATTTCCCATTATCAGTATGTCATCCACCTATAATATGAGAAATGCTACAGAGCTCCCACTCACTCTCTTGTAAATACAGGGTTCTCCATAAACCTATACAAACCCAAACGCTTTAATCACCTCATTAAAGCAAATGTTCCAACTCCGAGATGCTTGCACCAGCACATAGATGGAGCGTTGGACCTTGCATACCTTGTTAGCATCTTTAGGATCGACAAAACCTTCCAGCTGCATCATATAGATTTCTTCCTTAAGGAAGCCATTAAGGAATGCCGTTTTGACATCCATTTGCCAGATCTCATAATCATAAAATTCGGCAATTGCTAACATGATTCGGACAGACTTCAGCATCGCTACGGGTGAGAAAGTCTCATCGTAGTCAACTCCTTGAACTTGTCGATAACCCTTAGTGACAAGCCGAGCCTTATAGACGGTTACATTACCATCCGCGTCAGTCTTCTTCTTAAAGATCCATTTATTTTCAATGGCTCGCTTATCATCAGGCAAGTCCACCAAAGTCCACACTTTGTTCTCATACATGGATCCTATCTCGGATTTCAAGGCTTCAAGCCATTTGTTGGAATCCGGGCCTGCCATCGCTTCTTCATAGTTCGAAGGTTCATCGTTGTCCAACAACATGATCTCCAGGACAGGGTTGTCGTACCAATCTGGTGCGGAACGTGTCCTAGTGGACCTTCGACGTTCAATAGTAACTTGATCTGAAGTTTCATGATCATCATCATCATTAACTTCCTCTCCAGTCGGTGTAGGCTCCACAGAAACAACTTCCTATGTTGTGCTACTCTTCGGTTCGAGTGGAGGTACAATTACCTCATCAAGTTCTATTTTCCTCCCACTTACTTATTTCGAGAGAAATTCTTTCTCGAGAAAGGATCCATTCTTGGCAACAAAGACTTTGCCTTCAGATCTGAGGTAGAAGGTATACCCAATAGTCACTTTGGGATATCCTACGAACACGCACTTTTCCGCTTTGGGTTCGAGCTCCTCAGGTTGATGTTTCTTCACATAAGCATCGCATCCCCAAACTTTTAGAAACGACAGCTTAGGTTTCTTTCCAAACCATAATTCATACGGTGTCATCTCAACAGACTTTGGCGGTGCCCTATTTAAAGTGAATGCGGTAGTCTCTAATGCATATCCCCAAAATGATAGCGGTAAGTCGGTAAGAGACATCATAGATCGCACCATATCCAATAGAGTGCGATTACGACGTTCAGACATACCATTTCGCTGAGGTGTGCCAGGCGGCGTGAGTTGTGAAACAATTCCACATTTCCTTAGGTGCGTGCCAAACTCGTGACTTAAATATTCTTCACCACGATCAGATCGTAGGCACTTTATTTTCTTGTCACGTTGATTCTCTACCTCACTCTAAAATTCCTTGAACCTTTCAAAGGTTTCAGACTTATGTTTCATTAAGTAGACATACCCATATCTGCTCAAGTCATCAGTGAGGGTGAGAACATAACGGTAGCCACCGCAAGCCTCGACGCTCATTGGACCGCATACATCGGTATGTATTATCTCCAATAAGTCAGTTGCTCGCTCCATTGTTCCGGAGAACGGAGTCTTGGTCATCTTGCCCATGAGGCATAGTTCACACGTGTCAAATGATTCGAAATCAAGAGACTCCAAAAGTCCATCAGCATGGAGCTTCTTCATGCATTTGACACCAATATGACCAAGTCGGTAGTGCCACATGTAAGTGGGACTATCGTTATCAACCTTACACTTTTTGGTACTCACACTATGGACATGTGTAATATCACGTTCGAGATTCATCAAAAACAAACCATTGACCTGCGGAGCATGACCATAAAACATTTCTCTCATATAAATAGAACAACCATTATTCTCAGATTTAAATGAGTAGCCATGTCGCATCAAGCGAGATCTAGATACAATGTTCATGCTCAAAGCTGGTACTAAATAATAATTATTGAGGTTTAAAACTAATCCCGAAGGTAGATGTAGAGGTAGCGTGCCGACGGCGATCACATCGACCTTGGAACCATTCCCGACGCGCATCGTCACCTCGTCCTTTGCCAGCCTCCGCTTATTCCGCAGCTCTTGCTTGGAGTTACAAATGTGAGCAACTGCACCGGTATCAAATACCCAGGAGCTACTATGAGCGTTGGTTAGGTACACATCAATAACAAGTATATAGCATATATCTTTAACGTTGCCGGTCTTCTTATCCGCTAAGTACTTGGGGCAGTTCCACTTCCAGTGACCAGTACCCTTGCAATAAAAGCACTCAGTCCCAGGCTTGGGTCCATTCTTGTTCTTCTTCCCGGAAACTTGCTTACCGGGCGCGGCAACAGCTTGGCCGTCCTTCTTGAAGTTATTCTTACCCTTGCCTTTTTTGAAACTAGTGGTCTTATTCACCATCAAAACTTGATGCTCCTTTTTGATCTCGACCTCCGTTGATTTCAGCATCGAGTACAACTCAGGAATGGACTTCTCCATACCCTGCATGTTGTAGTTCATCACAAAGCTCTTATATCTAGGTGGAAGCGATTGGAGGATTGTGTCAATGACCGAGTCATCCGGGAGATTAACTCCCAGCTGAGTCAAGCGGTTGTGCAACCCAGACATTTTGAGTATGTGCTCACTGACGGAACTATTCTCCTCCATCTTACAGCTGAAGAACTTGTCGGAGACGTCATATCTCTCGATCCAGGCATGATCTTGGAAAACCAGTTTCAGCTCCTGGAACATCTCATATGCTCCGTGTTGCTCAAAACTCTTTTGGAGCCCCGGTTCTAAACTGTAAAGCATGCCGCACTGAACAAGGGAGTAATCATCGCAGCATGACTGCCAAGCATTCGTAATGTCTTGGTCTGCTAGGAAAATGGGTGGTTCACCTAGCGGTGCATCAAGGACATATAATTTCTTGGAAGCTATGAGGATGATCCTCAAGCTACGGACCCATCCCTCATAGTTTCTTCCATCATCTTTCATCTTGGTTTTCTCTAGGAATGCGTTGAAGTTGAGGGTGACATTAGCGTTGGCCACTGGATCTACAATATAGATTGTAAAGACAATTTTAGACTAAGTTCATGATAATTAAGTTCACATAATCAAATTATTTAATGAACTCCCACTTAAATAGACATCTCTCTAGTCATCCAAGTGATACATGATCCATGTCAACTAGCCTGTGTCCGATCATCACGTGAGACGGACTAGTCATCCATGGTGAACATCTCCATGTTGATCATATCTTCTATACGACTCATGTTCGACCTTTCGGTCTTCCGTGTTCCGAGGCCATGTCTGTACATGCTAGGCTCGTCAAGTCAACATAAGTGTTTCACGTATGTAAATCTGGCTTACACCCATTGTATGCGAACGTTAGAACCTATCACACCCGATCATCACGTGGTGCTTCGGAACAACGATCCTTAGCAACGGTGCACGGTTAGGGTGAACACATTTCTTGAAATTTTATTGAGAGATCATCTTATTTACTACCGTCGCTCTAAGAAAATAAGATGTAAACATGATAAACATCACATGCAATCAATATAGTGACATGATATGACCAATATCATCTTGCTCCTTTGATCTCCATCTTCGGGGCACCATTATCATCACTGTCACCGGCACGACACCATGATCTCCATCATCATGATCTCCATCGTCGTGTCTTCATGAAGTTGTCTCGCCAACTATTACTTCTACTACTACGGCTAACGTTTAGCAATAAAGTAAAGTAATTACATGGCGTTTATGATTGACACGCAGGTCATACAATAAAATAAGACAACTCCTATGGCTCCTGCCGGTTGTCATACTCATCGACATGCAAGTCATGAATCCTATTACAAGAACATGATCAATCTCATACATCACAATGCATCACATCACATCCTTTGGCCATATGACATCACAAGGCATATGCTGCAAAAACAAGTTAGACGTCCTCTAATTTGTAGTTGCAAGTTTTTACGTGGCTGCTATAGGTTTCTAGCAAGAACATTTCTTACCTATGCCAAAACCACAACGTGATATGCCAATTGCTATTTACCCTTCATAAGGACCCTTTTCATCGAATCTAGTCTGACTAAGGTAGGAGAGACAGACACCCGCTAGCCACCTTATGCAACAAGTGCATGTCATGCGGTGGAACCGGCCCACGTACGCGTACGTGTAAAGTTGGTCCGGACCGCTTCATCCCACAATACCGCCGAATCAAGATAAGACTAGTAGTGGTAAGAAAATTAACAAGATCGACGCCCACAACAACTTTGCGTTCTACTCGTGCATAGATTCTACGCATAGACCTAGCTCATGATGCCATTGTTGGGAGACGTAGTAGTAAATCAAAAAAATTCCTACGATCACCAAGATCTATCTATGGAGAAACCAGCAACGAGTGGGGAGAGATTGCATCTTCATGCCTTTGAAGATCGCTAAGCGGAAGCGTTACAAGAACGCAGTTGGTGGAGTCGTACTCGTAGCGATTCAGATCGCGGTGGACTCCGATCTCAGCACCGAACAACGGCGCCTCCGCGTTCAACACACGTACAGCCCGGTGACGTATCACGTGCCTTGATCCAGCAAGGAGGAGGGAGAGCTCCGGCAGCACGACGGCGTGGTGACGGTGGAGCTACGTGGACTCCGGCAGGGCTTCGCCAAGCGCTAAGGAGAACGAGGAAGAGGAAGGGTAGGGCTGCGCCGAGAGAGAGAGAAGTCGTGTCTCAAATCAACCCCAATACCTCGATTATATATAGGAGGAGGGAGAGGGAGGGCTGGCTTGGCTCCTCCTCCAAGGAGGAGAGGTTCGGCCGAGATAAGGGAGGAGTCCACCTCCCACAAGGGAGGTGGATCTCTTCCTTTTGAATCTCCTTCAGCCTTATCTCTTTATCCCTAGCCGCATGGGCCTTTCTGGAAGGACTTGGCCAGACCAATAAGGGCTGGTCCAGCTCCTCTAACATCCCACGAAGTCCTTTGGTCGTCACACCCCTTTTGGGGGTCCTCCGGCACCCTCCCGGCACTCCCGGTACACTACTGATGAGCCCGAAAACTTTCCGGTGACCAAAACTGGACTTACTATATATCAATCTTTACCTCCGGACCATTCCGGAGCTCCTCGTGACGTACATGATCTCATCCGGGACTCCGAACAACCTTCGGTAACCACGTACAACATTTCCCTATAACCCTAGCGTCATCGAACCTTAAGTGTGTAAACCCTATGGGTTCGGGAGACACGTAGACATGACCGAGACACCTCTCCGATCAATAACCAACAGCGGGACCTGGATACCCATGTTGGCTCCCACATGCTCCACGATGATCTCATCAGATGAACCACGATGTCGGGGATTCAATCAATCCCATATACAATTCCCTTTGTCTACCGGTATGATACTTGCCCGAGATTCGATCGTCGGTATCCCTATACCTTGTTCAATCTCGTTACCGGCAAGTCTCTTTACTCGTTCTGTAACACATCATCACGTGGCTAACTCCTTAGTTACATTGAGCTCATTATGATGATGTCTTACCGAGTGGGCCCAAAGATACCTCTCCGTCACACAGAGTGACAAATCCCAGTCTCGATTCGTGCCAACCCAACAGACACTTTTGGAGATACCCGTAATGCACCTTTATAGCCACCCAGTTACGTTGTGATGTTTGGCACACCCAAAGCATTCCTACAGTATCCGGGATTTGCACAATCTCATGGTCTAAGGAAACGATACTTGACATTAGAAAAGCTTTAGTAGACGAACTACACGATCTTGTGTTATGCTTAGGATTGGGTCTTGTCCATCATATCATTCTCCTAATGATGTGATCCCGTTATCAACGACATCCAATGTCCATGGTTATGAAACCGTCACCATCTATTGATCAACGAGGTAGTCAATTAGAGGCTCACTAGGGACACGTTGTGGTCTATGTATTCACACATGCATTACGGTTTCCGGTTAACACAATTATAATATGAACAATAGACAATTATCATGAACAAGGAAATACAATAATAACCATTTTATTATTGCCTCTAGGGCATATTTCCAACATAAAGGACTCCCTTTGGTCCCGGATCTAGCCACGAATCGGAACCAATGGTTGTGGGCCAGGAGCGAGGCACATTGGTCCCGGTTCGTGTCTGGAACCGGGACCAAAGGTTCCAGACGAATCGGGACCAATGCCCCACGTGACCCGCCCGGCCCCCTGGCCTCACGAACCGGGACTGTTGCCCCCATTGGTCCCGGTTCGTGACTGAACCGGGACTAATGTGCTGGCCCGGCCCGAACTAATGCCCTGTTTTCTACTAGTGATGACAAAGGAAAATACAAGGGCCTAATGTGTAAGGTACCGGTTGTATCTCTCAAGATCTATTCCTCACTTACAATGGATACAACTGGATGCCCTAATAGCTTCGATTTAAGGTACAAGCAATGGAGACGAGAAGAACTGGGGAAGGGAGCGAGAGGTAGCAGAAGGGGAAGTCGAACGTGCCGCCGTTGATCCACTGGATACCCTTGCTCGTTCCTCTCCTCGAGTATATGTAGTCGCCTTGCTGGACTACGTCTCGATGGGCCCAAGCCGTGGCGGTTGGCCCATGACATATGGCCCATAGCCCAGCGGGATAGAGGGCTGCTGACATCCCCCTTCCTTAAAAACTGGCTTGCCTTCAAGCCAGCCCTTCTCTAGTGCATGTGTGATGCCACCAGGGTCCCATGGTGTATTGATGCATTGTAACAGAATTACACACTGTGTCCTTGAGGCCATGTCATCTTCATCGTCATAACGAGTACACCGCAGCGTTGCACAGCAATAGCACATTAGAACCAGCTCATGGGATATCTTGACACAGAAACATGGCACGAGCTGCAGTTCATAGGAAGACTCGCAAAAGGCACCATGTAAAGATATCAACTTCTCAGTCGTGTGGAAGTATGTAATATAGAAGCCGTCGGACACTAACAAACTGACATTCTTCTCTTCTTGCAACGAAGTTTGCTTATCACGATCCCTGGCACATGCTCCCAACTGGATTTGGGCACAGACAACACACAAGGACTGTAACCCGACTGTAGTAATGCCAAGCCTGTATTCCCACTTCTCGCTTTCAAACTGTACTATCCATAGTTCAGGTTGGGAGATGGAATCAAGTAGTGGCTCATCCAAGGATGCAATTAGTGAAGCAACATACCACCTCAGCCCATACATGGAAGCAAAATAGCAGCAAGCTCTGACTTGAATAATGGCTCACGTGCAAGCCCAGCTTGACTGTGGTTATCAGGACTGAACACCTCGGAACTCTTATTCCACTGAGTGGCACATACAATACCTGATGTGTTGCTGGCCATAAGGAGACCCCTATTGCTACCCTTTAGGTGTAGGAATTTCAGATCTTTACGCATAGTTTTTGTATGTCCAAATAAGAGAACCACACTAGCTAGGAAACATACTGGACTTTGAATCACAATCCTCGGCTGAATTTTGTACAGTCTGAATAGCCAACAATTTGAGAAGTGCGAAATACCAACACGGACAAGTGAATTCCCTCGTGAAAAAATCAGTCCACTGCAGTCCATGTGCACCAGGAGGTGGTGGCCAAGATAATAGCAGCAGTACGCTATGAATATACAGCGATGACTCCTTGAATATAGATAGCATAGAAGAACGACAATCAATTTCAGTCCCAAAAGTTGATAGCTCCAAACTGAAAACTGAATACGTATATCCATTTGCTAGCTTGACGTGTGTACAACTTACCAAATTTTTCAGAGTGGGAAGAATCATTTGATGCAAGTACCAACTGATATCACCTGAGCGAAGTATGGTAATGCAGCAAAACATATGGGGTAACGACCTTGTGAGCAGCACCACAGATTGAGCAGCAATGAGATCTTGCAATGCACTTTTTGATAGGTAAACATTACCCTGAAATCCCCTTCGACTCAAAAATGACTGAATCACTAACATTCTCCTGATCTACATGGCCCCTTGCGATTTCTCATGCCGAGGGATATTACAGACAGCAGCGTGCTTGTCGTAGATAAGTTGCCATTGATCAGTGATGCTAGTTGTAGCGAACGACGACAATTGCTCGAACTGACTTAAGTGAAGACAGATACTGCTCGAGTGTCCTGTGTTCCCAGGACCCATTTTTTGCAGAACTACAGCCATAGTAGCAAGACAATGTTGCAGTATAGGAGCAGAAAAAGCTTGTTTAGCTTGAGCATGAAATTCATGTGAGGACTGCATAGAAGATGACAATAACTCAAACTGCCTTAGTTGAATACCAATACTGCTGGAGAGTTATGTGCTCAGAACACCCAATTTCTTCACATGCCAAAACAGATGCACAACCAGAGTGGCAAGACAAGACCGATGCAGAACATGAGCAATAATACTAGGGCATGCACAGAGTCCCGCAAGCCAGTGACTGTCATGAAAGAGTTTGACATGCTTACTGAATTTTGAATCCTCATTGTCCTGTTTCAGGGACCACAAGTACAAGAACAGACCAGAGAATATCCTTATGTAGTGTCCAATGAGGATATATTGCCGCTCCCATGTATCTCCAATAAGAAAGTGTTTCTTAGGAATGGAACTGCTATTTAACCCAATGCCATGCAACTGGACAATCGTATATGGATGCTCCAGGAACCTCCACATTGAAAACGACGGCCAAGGGAGCGGACGTACCTTGGTTTCCTCTGCATGATCCCTCCCAAACGATGGCCATGGCTTTGGTCGTAGTACCAGCCACAGGGACGTCGTAGCTGGGTGGAGCACATATCTCGGTTTGTTGGTGTCGCCAGAGGAGCATTTCGTCGAACACCTGGTCAGCATCAATGCAGCAGGGTCGTTGGAGACGAGGAGGTTGACGTTGTGATCCACCACACTTTCGCTGGGGTGGTATTGACGGAGAGAGCACCGAACTCCTGCACGTCGACCTTGGGGTCCCTGTCGTTGGTGATCTCCATGGGAGGGCCAACCTCCTTGGTGATGGAGTATGTGTTGATGTCGATGGAGGCCGTTGTTGGTGTGGGTGTGAGATGCTCGACCTCCTTGTTGTCGAGGTTGACCGCGGGCTCAGAACAGATGGTGGTGGCGGCGTCACGGACCACGTTGACGATGGCGGTGGGGACGACTTGGCTCTGACAATCCGTCGAATAGGTGACTTGCGCCATTGCACTGCAGACAGTGGGCGCGTCGTGTATGACCTCGAGACTCTCCTGGGCCTTGGTGTTGGAGCCGAAGACGTAGGGCACCGACGAGGGATGCATCGTGGTTGAGGTCGCCGGATTAACAAGCGGGGTAACCACAGGAAGGCCACCCGTGCTTGCAACACCCAACAATGAGCTCATCTCCTCCGCCTTGGCATATAGTCTTTTGAGATACCACAGCAGCTGCTCATTGGCAAACATGGCATCCCACTCTAGTGGTTTGACGCTGGACATGGCGTTGTCGTCGGTGGAATTGGGAGAATTTTTGGGGAAATTTGAGGGGGGAGGGTGGGTAACCACGGGAAGGCCACTCGTGCTTGCAACACCCAACAATGAGCTCATCTTCTCTGCCTTGGCACATAGTCTCTTGAGATACCACAACAGCTGCTCATTGGCAGACATGGCATCCCACTCTGGTGGTTTGACGGTGGACATGGCGTTGTCGTCGATGGAATTGGAAGAAATTTTGGGGAAATTTGAGAGGGAAGGGTGGTACCTGGCTCTGATACCAGATGTAAGGTACCGGTTGTATCTCTCATGATCTATTCCTCACTTATAATGGATACAAGCTTCGATTTAAGGTACAGGTAATGGAGACGATAAGAACAGGGGAAGGGAGCGAGAGGTAGGCGAAGGGGAAGCCATCCGTACCGTCGTTGATCCACTGGATACCCCTGCTCAATCCTCTCCTCGAGTATATGTAGTCGCCTTGCTCGACTGCGTCTTGATGAGCCCAAGCCGTGGCGGTTGGCCCATGACAGATGGCCCATAGCCTGGCGGGACAGAAGGCTGGTGACATCATGCCTACAAAACACTACCACATTCATGTTGACAAGATCATCATAGCATGCGTGGATTAAATCCTACAAAAAACACAAAAGACCACCTCATCACAAAATAATATTTTCACAAAGTTGCTATAATGACAAATAATGGCACCACCGGATTCCTGGAATTTTTCTACCCCAAATCCATATATCACACCACTATGTTCCTATCCAAAACTACACAAAAACCGATGCACAAAAAACTTGCCAAATATGATAGTTGATAGATTCGGACTATTTTCCTAAAATAGAAATAACACAAAAACTCGCAGAAACATCTTTAAAAAATATTAAAAAGGAGGGTCCACCTGGCAGTGAGCCAGAAGCCCCATCTTTAAAAAATATTAAAAAAGGAGGGTCCACCTGGCAGTGAGCCAGGAGCCCTGGACCCACTGTCATACACCCAGAGCAAACACACATGGGAAGAAAATAAAAGTGTGGAGCCAGGGTTCGAAACAAGGTTTCCTTGAGTAAAGACCGGGGCTGCTACCACTGCGCTAGTGAGCAGACAACTGCTAAAATGGGGCGCTAACCATTTTTAAGCAGGCGAGGCGCGGGTTTTCTTCTAACTCCAGACAAGAGAGAGAGCTCGTCGCCGGCGAGCTAGACAGAGGGGGCAAAGGGTTGAGGGCGGGGGTGCGGATTCCTTTGGGGCTTCCATTCCCGGGGCCGCGGGGTCCTATAGCACGCGGAGGTGAGGAGCTCGTGGCAAAGCTACAGCTTGGCTCAGGCATGGTGGACGCGAACAGGAAGCGGGGGCTGCACTGCGGTAGGCGAGGCGCGGCGAGACGGCGATGCAGCAGGGCGGTGAGCGAGCGGGGCTAGCGCGGGATGGGAGCACCGCAGGGTCACAACAAGAAAGCCCAGGCTTCCTTTACTGAATATCATCTTCACAGAAAGAAAATGAGAGCGCAGGGAGCACGACGATGTCACGGCCGGATCTAAGATGTTGACTTTCAAAAGTGACATGATCATAAAGAGTAGCTTGAAGTTATATCAAGATGAAGTTAAAACTATGGTTGTAAGTCACCGTTGGATAACCTTTTTAGAGAAGATCAAAATTCATATGAAGATGGTTCAAGACGGAGCTATTATGCAATAGTTATGACAAGTTCAGAGTTGCTCATGTTAACACCAGATTAAAGAATGGCATGAAACTCAATTAAGATGGCCTCTGATGAAAAATGTTTCAACATGAAAGTTGTGTGTCTCGTCGAACGGTTGATTTTGATATAAAAATAGTCTCAATACAAGATCGTAAGTAAAAGTTAAAGCCATCTGAGTGCGGTTCTGTCACGAGCCACAAGTGACGCGTCCCATCAGACACGTTGTGGGTATTGCGAATAATAGTTTGTTTTGTGCGAGCGATTCGGTCCTGAAGATGGCCTCGAATCGAAAAACGTTCAACACGAAAGTTGTTTGTCTCATAGAAACGGTTAAGTTTTCTTTTGGGCTCATCTTCATCCGATGTCGTTCGTGGCCTGTGTGACCTAAAAACCGAACTGTTATCCCAGACTTATCTAAATCCGAGTTCAGTTAATTTTGGAAAGTTCGGACAAAAATCATCCGAATTTGACTAGGGTTTTGGACGTGAATCCAAGCCTTTTCCTTGCACGGGAAGTCCATCCGCCTCTTATATACCTAAGGGGTGACGGCCGATTGAAAAACAACACACAATCGAACAAACACATCTACTACTTTTTCGTGTTCATCTATCTCCTACCCTCGTATCTTCTTCCTCGTTCTTCGTTCGTTCTTCTCAAGGCAACGATCCACGAGTCCCTAGGGGCGATCAGGTCGACCTAGGGGAGCCCATAGCTGCCGCGCGTCCTGACGGGGTCCCTCCCGGGCGTGTGGGGTTTCGGGTCCTCAAAAGCACCCATCGGATTGCTTGCGTACTGCGCTTCCAGACGGGTCTCCTTCGACGTGAGCTGCGGTGCATCACCCCCGGTGTCGAAGGTAGATGGTGACGTGTTCGTGTGTCAACACACTTTTTGGCGACTCCGCTAAGGACAAAGCTTTGAACAGTCTCCAGCCCGTTCTTGCTACGAAGAGATCGTCATCTAGGGTTTGCAATCTACAAAGGTAATATGAATACCCAATCCCCTAAAGTAGATGCAAATAATTCATATGGTGTTACTAGATCGTTCAATGAGTATACTCTATCAGCCAGCCCTAGTTTTTTCAATCATGCATCTAACTATGTGCAATGGACGATTCAAAGTAATTTACATGCTTCAACTTCTTATGATACTAGTAACATGCACCATATGTATCCCAACTCTCATGCATCAACAACCCCTCAAATCGTTATGCCGATGAACAACATGGTGAGTTCGGTTAATAAATTTGAAACACCTCATGTTAGAATTTCCAATGCCAAGCAAGAAAGTGTTTCACCCTTTTATTCATCGGCAACTAATTTGAAATATACTAGTTCAACCATGCCGATGGATGGGAGAATTGGCCATGCTAGTGCTAGCTATTCAGCCAGTTACTCTCAACCGTCATATGCTACACATCATGTTAGTAATTTTTGGCACCATATACAACTGTAGATGCTCATAATTCGGCTTCGCACCTTCCTGGTCATAGCAGAATAAGTGAAAATTTTGCAGGAGTGCACATGCCATCATCTAATATTGTAGCATATAATGCATCCTCTATGCAATTGCATAATTTCGGCAACACCTCATTGCCGAAAGAGTCTAAGAGTACTATGGAGCAATCCCTTATAGAATGGGAAGTGACTGCATTAAAAAGGGATATAGCCCGAAATAACAAGATTAGTGCTCTTTGTCTTGAAAAACATGATACGGGGCTAGTTCCTGATTATAACACAATAAGCGCTAGAGTTTTGCAAGAACATGAATCTTTGCCAATTGATAAATTTGGCGAGCAAAAATATGGTTCTACAACAATGCATATGCCTTCACCTAGTACTACATAATATTATACACCCCCTACACAATTACAAATTTTCGGCAATACCCACGTGTCATTGCCGAAAGAGTCTAATAGCATTGGGGGGCAATCATATCCGGAGTGGGCTAAAATTGAGAAAAATCTTAAAGCCAATTTTACCGCTCGCCGCCAGGAACAAAAAGAAAAAGAATTGGCTCAATTAAAAGAAGCATTGCCAATTGGTAGTATCAATGAAAAGAAGGATAATTCGAAACATGAAAGTGCCTCGGTTGAAAAATCCGAATCAAGTAGTATACATTCTGAATCCATCAAATATAAAGAAGCAAGCATTGTTGAGAAAGGGCATGGAAAGTATAGCAAAACAGCCATACTCGATTTTTCTAAAGTTAATGGAACCTACTTTCTGCCCTATAAGTTTCGTGCCATAGAAATTGACGAGCTTCAAGAACAAGAACAAGCAGCCGAACAAAGTTTGGTGAACAAAGAACTTCAAACTAATGGTGCATGAAATCAAGAAAAAGATGATGACAAGGCGTTGGGGAGCTATCCGAAGGCGGAGCAAGATATTCTTCAAGTCACACCACCATCCTGCTCTCCCAACATATTTGAAGAGGTATGTCTAGCAAGTAATTTACCTGTTTTCAAATTTGGTCACAACTTTATTGTTGATGCATCTATTAGAAAAATACTCATAAGTAATTTTGAAAGAACAATGAAGAAGGGTAATTTACTTGTTAGCAATAAAATTGTTATTGAGCATATCGGTCAACCCATTGTGCCATTTATAAAAACCAATAGTGACTTATTGTTGCAGCCAAGGCTTTCCCAATTGCTTTATCTAAAGTTCATATCTAATTGGGTAGCTTTTCTTATTTATTACTTGGCTTACACTTGTTCTCAGTTAAGACATGTGTGTTCTAACTTTTTTCGTTTCAGAAATTTAAAGCCAAGGTTAAAATATTTTGAGAAAACCGATGCTAGTATAGTTTCTTATTTAAACACATCGGAGATAGAGTGTAAAACAGGATGCATGGCCGAATGGGGGGATGCAAAATCTAAACCATTCGTTTGCTTACTTCCAAAGCCGTTCTCACAACAAGATCATCTAGAGAATGTAAATTATAGCTTCAATTCTAACATGTGTGATCAAATCTTTGATTTGTTGTTGAGAAATAATTATATTAGAATTCTTGATCACAATGTCGAGCCATCTATCCATGGACGAATGTATTGTAAGTTGCATGATTCGTTCAAGCATAATTTTGAGGATTGCAACATGTTTCGTCAAATAGTTAAATCGGCCATTGAAAAAGGGCGATTGAAATTTTTTGAAACACCAAGAGATGACCAGTCCATTCCAATTTCTCCGGATGGCAAAATGTTTATGCATCGACTGCTTCAAGCCGATCCATTTAAAGAGAAGGTAAAAACTACAGGTGATGGGATCAAGCTTTCAAGAAGACAAATTGTTGAAGAGCATAATGCACATAATCTTGAGGGCAAGAATTCTGTCGAAGCTACAATGAAGACGCCAAGGACTGGGCGCAGCAAGCAAATCCAAAGATTGGTGCAAGCACAACCAAAGAAAACAAAGGCCAAGGTAAGCACAAAGGTAAAAAGTTGAAAGTCACTTTCGCGCAACTATTGGAAAAATATCAGAAAATGAGTAAATAGAAAAGTGCTTATCGGCCAACTAATGCAAAAGCATCCAGATCACCCCCTAGGCGCAAATCCAAGGATCGGTATTGTCAAGAAGAGAATTTGAATGCAACATATGCATATCCTTATTTTGGGCCGCCAATACCAATGTGGTGGGTGCCTTCCTATGCTCACGTAAATTCATATCCTTCATATGGCAGGTATGATACAAGGGCACATTTCCATATTATTATAAACCATCTCACTAGTATTATGCAGCTCCAAGAAGACCAACGTTCAGTGAGCAGTCATATGTTCAAGACCATTTCAATAAAAAAGAATTGGTCCATAGCACAAGGAAGAACAAGGAGGTGGTTGAGCAAGTCTACCGTGTCAAAAGAGATGGTCGTAAGAGTGCCACTTCAGACGATATCTCAAATAAAAAAGAGCCAATTAAAGTGTTGACATTGGCTACAAAAGGCACCGAGGCAAGTCAATTAAGTGCCAAGTCTGAAGGGAACAAGTTGAAAGTGCCCAAGGTAAAACAAGAATTGTCATTAGTTCAAACGAAATCACAGCCGGGGCGCCCACTCGGCTTATCGTATTGGCAAAAGAAGAAATTACAAAAACTTAGTGCACAAGAATTGAGAAAGAAGAACATGGCATGGGATCCCAAGGGTGGCAATCAAAACAAAAATGATGTGCAAGATTCTATTGCAACAAGTGCAATACAAGTGAAGAAGGAGAAGAATGAAATCAGTAAACAATTCAGCCGAAGGTTTCCATCACCCCCGTCAAAATCTTAGGTTAGCACATCATCCATATTTATCAAACATGCCATTGATTCCTATGCCATGGAACTCATTTTCAGGTATGATTGGTTACCCTCCCTGGGCTTATTTTGATCCAGGGTTGCAATATAATTTTGTACATCATGAAAGGGTATTACCAAATCACTATACATTTGATTAGCTACAAGTTTGTTGCTAATTCAAAGGGCCGAAATTCTTGATTTGCCATTTCATTTGTTTATTTCGGCTATACGTGCTTTGTTGGATGAAGTTTACATGGACCATATCATAATGGCCGATATTTATCTATCCTCCTAAGAGTATGTCAATGCATGGCTAGTGTAGTATTCTAACATCGTTCTTAGTTTGATTGGAGGGCGAGACAAGGTTCATACTCATGGAAATTATATGTATGCCTATATCATGCTTGCATGGAATTGATACATTACTTATTACGTGCTTGTATGATAATTTGTCGAACCGATCTCATTGAATGACCAATTCATAGTTGCAGAATTGGTTAGTGGGCTTATACTTTGTTTGGATGTGATTTGGCTTATGCATCTTTGAAATCTATAAGAGGCCAAATCATAGCTAATTTTATTACTGAACATCGGATTAATGACATGCATAATATTGATATTAGCCTGGCCTCTCTAGTACTATGGAGATTATATTTTGATGGTCCAATTCGTAGCAATGGCCAAGGTGTTCGTGTTGTTTATATATCTCCTTATAGTAATATTTTTGAAGCCTCGTGCCACTTAGAATATTTTTGCACAATTAATCAAAGCCGAATATGCATTGTTATTTGGATTAAATCTTTTACTTTCTATAGGTGCTATACATATTGAGGGTCTCGGTGATTCATTAGTAGTAGTGCAATGAGTATCGAAAAGTTATCAATGTTTTGACGAATCACTTATAATTTATCTTGAGGCATGTCTAGATGTAATATTCTCCTTGCGTTACTTTCAAATTTTCATATATCTAAACATGACAATTGAATAAAGTTTGCACTGCAAGCATCCGGCTACCATGTTGATCATAGTGTATTGCATATTTATCAATAGCCGATGCTTAGTCTCGTCAACATAGGTAAGGCCGAACTGAAGCCCACCGCTTCGGCCACTAATGGAATTTTCATGCAGGCGAAATCAAGGATTCGAGAAAACTCATTGTGGATTACCTGCAAGAACCTAGCAGAAGAGTGAACAATATGGTTCGGAGAATCGCTTTGAGATACATATCTATGGAACTTTATCACCAGATTGTTAATGAAATTGAGAGGGTTTCACCCAAGTTTGCATCGAGGATTCAAACAAGTAATGGCCGATATATACTTATCTCTCTAAGCACATGCAAAATGGCCGATGGAGTGTTGACATCGTCCTTAGAACCAACATGGTACAAGTTATTTTTTGGCACGCTTGCTTTGTCGAAAAACAGGGGGGCATGTGTTGACGCTCAAAAGTGGCACGATCATAAAGAGTAGCTTGAAGTTATATCAAGATGAAGTCAAAACTATGGTTGTAAGTCACCATTGGATAACCCATTTAGAAAAGATCAAAATTCATATGAAGATGGTCCAAGACGGAGCTCTTACGCAATAGTTATGACAAGTTCAGAGATGCTCATGTTGACACCAGATTAAAGAATGGCATGAAAATCAATTAAGAGGCCCATGATGAAAAATGTTTCAACATAAAAGTAGTGCATCTCGTAGAAATGGTTGATTTTGATATAAAAATGGCTCAACCGAAGTCATATGTAAAAGTTAGAGCCATCTGAATGTGGTCCTGTCACGAGCCAAAAGTGGCGCGCCCCATCAGACACGGTGTGTGATGGGTAGCGCGAATAATAGCCTGTTTTGCGCGAGCCATTAGGCCCTGAAGGTGGCCTCGAATCGAAAAAGGTTCAACACGAAATTGTTCGCCTCATCGAAACAGTCAGGTTTTCTTTTGGGCTCATCTTCATCCGAGGTCGTTTGTGGCTTGTGGGACCTAAAAACCGAACAGTTGTCCCACACTTACCTAAAAACCATCCGAATTTGACTAGGGTTTTGGACGTGAATCCAAGCCTTTTCCTTGCACGGGAAGTCCATCCACCTCTTATACACCTAAGGGTGACGGCCGATTGAACAACAACACACAATCGAACAAACACATCTACTACTTTTTCGTGTTCATCTATCTCCTACCCTCGTATCTTCTTTCTCGTTCTTCGTTCGTTCTTCTCTTGGAGGGCAGCGATCCACGAGGCCCTAGGGGCGATCAGGTCGACCTAGGGCAGCCCATAGCAGCCGCTCGCCCTGACGGGGTCCCTCCCGGGTGTGTGGGGTTTCGGGTCCTCAAAAGCACCCGTCGGATTGCTTCCGTGCCGCGCTTCCGAACGGGTCTCCTTCGACGTGAGCTGCGGTGCATCACCCCCGACATCGAGGGTACACGGTGACGTGTTCGTGTCTCAACATACGCGCACGCGAGTCTAACGATGATGCAGGCGTGGGAAAAGGAAGGAGGGGTCGTACCTACTCACCTAGGACAAGAGGTCAGCGGCTGGGCTGCAACATGGGGTCAACGGGGAGGCGAAGAACTCCAGCGTCGCTCAGGTCCGTTCTCTAGGAAGAAGATGATGATGGGGAGGACGATCCGGCTCGCTGGCATCACGCGCGTTGAGGAAGAAGACGGCAGGCACTCCCGGGGCTCGATCCACGGTGTCGGGGAGGTTGAGGACGAGGCGGGGACGCTACCCCGAGCACGAGCTTGAGCTCGGCCGGAGCACCGAGGACATGGCGACGGCGTGGGCCTGGGACGTGGCTTACCTGGGGCAGCGGAGAAGGAGAAGGGAGGAATGGTTCGATGTTCGAAATATGCCCTAGATGCAATAATAGATTAGTTATTATCATATTTCCTTGTTCATGATAATCGTTTATTATCCATGCTATAATTGTATTGAATGGAAACACATTACATGTGTGGGTAAATAGACAACACTCTGTCCCTAGTATGCCTCTAGTGAACTAGCTCGTTGATCAAAGATGGTCAAGGTTTCCTAGCCATTGACATGTGATGTCATTTGATTACGGGATCACATCATTAGGAGAATGATGTGATGGACAAGACCCAAACTAAATACGTAGCTTATGATCGTGTCAGTTTATTGCTACTGTTTTCTGCATGTCAAGTATATGTTCCTATGACCATGAGATCATGCAACTCACTAACATCGGAGGAGTAACTTGTGTGTATCAAACGTCGCAACGTAACTGGG
This sequence comes from Hordeum marinum, assembly GCA_022496015.1. Lineage (NCBI taxonomy): Eukaryota > Viridiplantae > Streptophyta > Magnoliopsida > Poales > Poaceae > Hordeum > Hordeum marinum. The sequence goes on along the minus strand of CM039676.1, from coordinate 515,905,604 downwards.
TGACTATAAAGGTGCTCTACAGGTATCTCCGAGGGTGTCTATTGAGTTGGCATGGATCAAGACTGGGATTTGTTACTCCGTGTGATGGAGAGGTATCTCAGGGCCCACTCGGTAATACAACATCACAATAAGCCCTTCCAGCAATGTGACTAAGTGTTAGTCACGGGATTTTGTATTACGGAACGAGTAAAGAGACTTGTCCGTAACGAGGTTGAATTAGGTATGGAGATACCGACGATCGAATCTCGGGCAAGTAACATACCGAAGAACAAAGGGAACATCATACGGGATTAACTGAATCCTTGACATAGAGGTTCGACTCATAAAGATCTTCGTAGAATATGTAGGAACCAATGTGGACATCCAGGTCCCGTCATTGGTTATTGACCATAGAGGTGTCTCGGTCATGTCTACATAGTTCTCGAACCCGCAGGGTCTGCACACTTAAGGTTTGGTGACGTTTCGGTAGTGTAGAGTTATATATGGTGGTGACCGAAGGTTGTTCGGAGTCCCGGATGAGATCCCGGATGTCACGAGGAGTTCCGGAATGGTCCAGAAACAAATATTGATATACAGGAAGGTGGTGTTTGGACTCCGGAAAGGTTTTTGGGCACTTTCGGTAGTGTACCGGGAGTGACGAATGGGTCCCGGGGGTCCACCAGTGGGGCCATCCCACCCCATGGGCCAAAGTGGCAACCCACCAGCCCCTAATGGGCTGGTGGAGTCGGCCAAGGTGGCCTAGGCGCAGGGGAGAGAGGCACAAACCGAATTGGGGTGGAGTCCTCCCCAAGTTCCACCTCTCGTGTGAGAGGTGGACTCCCAATTGGAGGAGGACTCCCCCTCCACCAGTTCGGCCGAAGCCAAGAGGGAGCCCTCCCCTTGGGCGCAGCCTCCTCTCCCCTCCTCTTATATACTAGTGGATATCTAGGGTTTTGGCACTTAATTTACGGCCACATGCAACACGTTCCACCGGTGCTCCTCTAGATCGGATTTCCGCAGTGCTTAGGCGAAGCCCTGCCAGAATTGCTCCACCACCATCGCCGGAGCGCCGTCACGCTGCCAGTGAACTCTTCTTCCTCTCCACTTCCTCTTGCTGGATCAAGACGATGGAGATCGTTATCAAGCTGTACGTGTGCTGAACGCGGAGGTGCCGTCCGTTCGGCGCTAGATCGGAAGGACCGTGAACAAGATCGCGAGACGGATCGTGATGAGTTCACGGAACGGACCGTGATGAGATCACGGGACGGATCGTGATGAGTTCGTGGGATGGATCATGATTGGATCGCGGGACGAATCGTGATGTGATCGCGGGATGCTCGGCGATTTGGATCGCGAAGATGTTCGACTACACCAACTGCGTTTCTTAATGCTTCCCGCTTAGCGATCTACAAGGGTATGTAGATCCACTCTCCCTCTCATAGATGCTCATCACCATGGATAGATCTTGCGTGTGCATAGGAAAAAAATCCCATGCAACGTTTCCCAACAGTGGTATCAGAGCTAGGTCTATGTGTAGATGAGATCTCGAGTAGAACTCAAAGAGTTTGTGGGCGTTGATGCTTAGATTGCTTCCTCCCTTGGTCGGATTTTGGTTCAGCGGTATTGTGAGATGAAGCGGCCCGGACCAACATTACTCGTACGCTTACGGGAGACCGGTTCCCTCGACCACAACTTGTTGCATAGATGGCTTGCGGGTGCCAGTTTCTCTCACTTTAGTTGGATCGGATTCGACAAAGGCGGTCCTTGAGAAATTTGAAAAGCATCTAGTGTATCACCGTTGTGGTTTTTGCGTAGATGAGAATTGTTCTTGCTAGATACCCATAACAGCCACGTAAAACATGCAACAACAATTAGAGAACGTCTAACTTGTTTTTGCAGGGTATGTTGTGATGTGATATGGCCAATTACATGATGTGATATATGTGATGTATGAGATGATCATGTGATGTATAGAATTTCATGACTTGCATGTCGATGAGTACGGCAACCGGCAGGAGCCATAGGGTTGTCTTTAATTATTGTATGACCTGTGTGTCAATCATTAAGCGCTATGTAATGCTTTACTTTATCGCTAAACGGTAGCAATAGTAGTAGAAGCATGCAGGGCGTGACAACCCCGATGGCGACATGTTGATGGAGATCAAGATGATGGAGATCATGGTGTCGTTCCGGTGACGATGGAGATCATGCCGGTGCTTTCAAGATGGAGATCTAAAGCACAAGTTCATGGACATATCATGTCACTTATGAATTGCATGTGATGTTAATCCTTTTATGCACCTTGTTTTGCTTAGTACGATGGTAGCATTATAAGGTGATCCCTCACTTAAATTTCAAGATAAAATTGTGTTCTCCCCGAGTGTGCACCGTTGCGAAAGTTTGTCATGTTGAGACACCACGTGATGATCGGGTGTGATAGACTCTACGTTCACATACAACGGGTGCAAGCCAGTGTTGCACATGCAGAACACTTGGGTTAAACTTGACGAGCCTAGCATGTACAGACATGGCCTCGGAACACAAGATACCGAAAGGTCGAACATGAGTCATATAGTAGATATGATCAACATGATGATGTTCACCATTGTAACCACCTCAACTCACGTGATGATCGGACTTGAGTTGGTGAATTTGGATCATGTATCACTCGGATGACCGGAGGGATGTCAATTTGAGTGGGAGTTCTTAAGTAATATGATTAATTGAACTCATTATCATGAACATAGTCAGTAGTGTCTTTGCAAAATTATGTTGTAGATTACTAGATCAAGCTGTAGCTCCCTTGAATTTTATATGTTCCTAGAGAAATAGAGTTGAAAGATGATGGTAGCAATATTGCGGATTGGCTCCGTGATCTGAGGATTGTCCTCGTTGCTGCGTAGAAGGCTTATGTCCTTAATGCACCGCTCCGTGCGCCAACCCCTCTAGTGTCATCTTTAGATGTTATGAACATCTGACAGGTATGTGCTGATGACTACTTGATAGTTTAGTGCGTCATGCATTAAGGCTTAGAATTGAGGCTTCGAAACGTTTTGAACGTAATGGAACATATGAGATGTTCTAAGAGCTGAAATTAGGATCTCAGGCTCGTGCCCGTGTTGCGAGATATGAGATCTCCAACAAGATTCTTTGCCTGCAAGATGAACGAGAATAGCTCAATCGTTGAGCATGTGCTCAGATTGTCTGGGTGCTACAATCGCTTGAATCGAGTGGGAGTTCATCTTCCAGATAAGATAGTGATTGATATAGTTCTCCAAGTCACTTTCACTAAGCTACTAGAACTTGGTGATGAACTATAAAATGCTAGGGATAGAACTAATGATCCCTGAGTTGTTCGCGATGTTTGACACCGCGAAGGTAGAAATCAAGAAGGAGCATCAAGTGTTGATGGTTAGTATAACCACTAGTTTTGAGAAGGGCAAGGGTAATGTGGGAAACTTCATGGATGGCAAGTCAGTTGCTGCTCCAGTGAAACAACCCAAAGTTGAACCCAAACCCGAGACTAAGTGCTTCAATTATGAGGAGAGAGGTCGCTGAAGCGGAACAACCCTAGATACTTGGTAGATAAGAAGGCTAGCAACGTCAACGGGAGTATATTTGATATACGTGTTATTGATGTGTACCTTGCTAGTACTCCTAGTAGCACCTGGGTATTGGATACCGGTTCGGTTGCTAAATGTTAGTAACTCGAAATAAAAGCTACGAAATAAACGTAGAACTAGCTAAGTGTGAGGTGACGATGTGTGTTGGAAATGTTTCCGAGGTTGATGTGATCAACATCGCACGTTCTCTCTACCTTCGAGATTAGTGACGAACCTAAAATAAATGTTATTTGGTGTTTTTGCGTTGAGCATGAACATGATTAGATCATGTTCATTGCAACACGGTTATTCATTTAAGTTAGAAAATAATGGTTATTCTATTTACATGAATAATACCTTCAATTGTCATGCACCCAGTAAGAATGGTTTGTTGAAACTTGATCGTAGTAATACACATGTTCATAACATTGATGCCAAAAAGATACAAAGTTAATAATGATAGTACCACATACTTGTGGCACTGCCGCTAAATGTCATATTGGTATAAAACGCATGAAGAAACTCCATGCTGATGGATCTTTGGACTCATTCGATTTCGAATCGGTTGAGACATGCGAACCATGCCTCTTGGTCAAACATGACTAAGGACCCCGTTTTCTATTTTGATGAAGCGGGCAAGTGATTTATTGGAAATGATACATGTTGATGTATGCAATCCAATGAGTTTTGTAGCGTGCGGTGGATATCGTTATTTTCTTACCTTCACTGATGATTTGAGTAGATATAGTGTATATTTACTTAATGAAACACAAGTCTGAATCGTTTGAAAGGTTCAAGCAAATTCAGAGTGAAGTTTAGGATCATCATGACAAGAAGATAAATATGTTTGCGATATGTTTGTGGAGGTGAATATCTAAGTTACGAGTTTGGCATACAACTTTAGACAATGTGAAAGTTGGTTCACAACTCACGCCACGTGGAACACCATAGTGTGATGGTGTGTCCGAACGTCATAGTCGTGCTCTATTGGATATGGTGCGTGCTATGATGTCTATTATCGTTTTGTTACTATAATTTTGGGGTTATGCATTAGAGACAACAACATTCACTTTAAATAGGGCGCCATCTAAATCTGTTGAGACGACACCGGGTGAACTATGGTTTGATAGAAACCTAAGCTGTCATTTCTTAATGTTTGGGGCTGCGACGCTTGTGTGGAAAATGTTTTCGCCTAATGAGCTCGAACCCAAAGCGGACAAATGCATCTTCATAGAATACCCTAAGAACAGTTGGGTGAACCTTCTATCTCAGATCCAAGCATAAAATGTTTGTTGCTAAAACTGGGTCCTTTCTCGAGAAAGGGTTTCTCTTGAAAGAATTGAGTGGGAGGAGGATAGAACTTGATGAGGTTATTTGAACCTCTGCTTCAACCAGAAAGTAGCACAGTGCAGAAAGATGTTTCTGTGAAGCCTACGTCAGTTGAAGAGGAAGTTAATGATGATGATCATGAAGCTTCGGATCAAGTTACTATCGACCTACGAGGAAAATAGAACTTGATGAGATTATTGAACCTTTACTTCAACCAGAAAGTGGCGCGGCGCAGAAAGATGTTTCTGTGAAGCCTACGTTAGTTGAAGAGGAAGTTAATGATGATGATCATGAAACTTCAGATCAAGTTACTATCAAACTTCATAGGTCGACAAGGACGTGTACTGCTACTGAGCGGTACGACAACCCTGTCTTGGAGGTCATGTTGTTGGACAACGATGAACCTACGAACTATGGAGAAGCAATGATGGGCCCGGAAACCAACAAATGGTTAGAGGCCATGAAATCCGAGAAAGGATCCATGTATGAAAACCAAGTATAGACTTTTGTGGACTTGCTCGTTGGACGGCTGGTCATTAAAGTACAAATGGATCTTTAAAATGAAGACAGACGCTGATGATAAATGTTACCATTTGTAAAGCTCGACTTGTTGCAAAGTAGTTTATGACAAGTTCAAAGAGTTGACTGCGATGAGACTTTCTCACTCGTAGCGTTGCTAAAGTCTATTGGAATTATGTTAGCAGTTGCTGCATTTTTCAATTATGAAATCTGGCAGATGGATACCAAAACATCGTTTCCTTCCTTAAGGAAAGGTTGTATGAGATACAACCAGAAAGTTTTTGTCAGTCCTAAGGATGCTAAAAGGTGTGCAAGCTTCAGTGAACCTTCTATGAACTGAAGCAAGCATCTCAGAGTTGGAATATACACTTTGATGAGGCGATCAAAGTTTTTGAGTATATACAAAGTTTATGAGAAACTTGTATTTACAATAAAGTGAGTGGGAGCACTATAGAGTTTTCGGTAAGCATATGTGGTTGACATATTGTTGATCGGAAATGATGTAGAATTTCTGGAAAGCATAAAAGGTTGTTTTAAAAGAGTTTTTCAAAGGAAGACCTGGATAAAGCTACCTAATTGTTGAGCATCAAGATCTATAGAGATAGATCAAGATACTTGATGAGACTTTCAATGAGTACATACCTTGACAAGATTTTGAAAGAGTTCAAAATGGATCAGTCAGAGAAAGAGTTCACGCCTGATTTGTAAGGTATAAAGTTGAGTAAGACTCAATGCCCAGTGGTTGCAGAAGATAGAGAAAAGATGAGTGTCATCCCCTATGCTTCGGCCATAGGCTCTATCATGTATGCAATGTTGTGCACAAGACCCGATGTCAGCCTTGCCATAAGTATGGCCAGAAGGTTTCAAAGTGATCCTGTAATGGAGCACTGGACAGCGGTCAAGATTATCCTTAGTAACTAAAAGACTAAGGAGATGTTTCTCAATTATGGAGGTGATAAAGAGTTCATCATAAAGAGTTACGTCGATGCAAGCTTTAACACCAATCCGGATGACTCGTAGTAGTAATCTGGATACGTATACTGGAGCAGCCATTTGGAATAGTACCAAGTGGAGTGTGGTAGCAGTGTTTACGGTTTGACATAGAAATTTGCAAAGTACACACGGATCTGAATGTCACAGACCCGTTGACTATAAGACCTCTCTCACATGCAAAGCATGATCGAGCCCCAGAACTCATTGGGTGTTAGATTCATAACAATGCGAATCACATGGTGATGTGAACTAGATTATTGACTCTAGTGCAAGTGGGAGACTGTTGGAAATATGCCCTAGAGGCAATAATAAATTAGTTATTATCATATTTCCTTATTCATGATAATCGTTCATTATCCATGCTATAATTGTATTGAATGAAAACACATTACATGTGTGGGTAAATAGACAACACTCTGTCCCTAGTATGCCTCTAGTGAACTACCTCGTTGATCAAAGATGGTCAAGGTTTCCTAGCCATTGACATGTGATGTCATTTGATAACGGGATCACATCATTAGGAGAATGATGTGATGGACAAGACCCAAACTACAAACGTAGCTTATGATTGTGTCAGTTTATTGCTACTGTTTTCTGCATGTCAAGTATATGTTCGTATGACCATGAGATCATGCAACTCACTGACATCGAAGGAGTATCTTGTGTGTATCAAACGTCGCAACGTAACTGGGTGACTATAAAGGTGCTCTACAGGTATATCCGAGGGTGTCTGTTGAGTTGGCATGGATCAAGACTGGGATTTGTTACTCCGTGTGACGGAGAGGTATCTCAGGGCCCACTCGGTAATACAACATCACAATAAGCCTTGCAAGCAATGTGACTAAGTGTTAGTCACGGGATCTTGTATTACGGAACGAGTAAAGAGAGTTGCCAGTAATGAGGTTGAACTAGGTATGGAGATACCGACGATCGAATCTCGGGCAAGTAACATACCGAAGAACAAAGGGAACATCATACGAGATTAACTGAATCCTTGACATAGAGGTTTGACCGATAAAGATCTTCGTAGAATATGTAGGAACCAATGTGGACATCCAGGCCCCGCCATTGGTTATTGACCGTAGAGGTGTCTCGGTCATGTCTACATAGTTCTCGAACCCGCAAGGTCTGCACACTTAAGGTTTTGTGACGTTTCACTAGTGTAGAGTTATATATGGTGGTGACCGAAGGTTTTTCGGAGTCCCGGATGAGATCCCGGACGTCACGAGGAGTTACGGAATGGTCCGGAAACGAAGATTGATATATAGGAAGGTGGTGTTTGGACTCCGAAAAGGTTTCGGGCACTTTCGGTAATGTACCAGGAGTGACGAATGGGTCCCGGGGGTCCACCAGTGGGGCCATCCCACCCCATGGGCCAAAGTGGCGACCCACCAGCCCCTAATGGGCTGGTGGAGTCGTCCAAGGTGGCCTAGGCGCAGGGGAGAGAGGCACAAACCGAATTGGGGTGGAGTCCTCCCCAAGTTCCACCTCTCGTGTGAGAGGTGGACTCCCAATTGGAGGAGGACTCCCCCTCCACCAGTTCGGCCGAAGCCAAGAGGGAGACCTCCCCTTGGGCACAGCCTCCTCTCCCCGCCTCCTATATATACTAGTGGATATCTAGGGTTTTGGCACTTAATTTACGGCCACGTGCTACCCGTTCCACCGGTGCTCCTCTAGATCGGATTTCCGCAGTGCTTAGGCGAAGCCCTGCCGGAATTGCTCCACCACCATCGCCAGAGCGCCGTCACGCTGCCGGTGAACTCTTCTTCCTCTCCACTTCTCTTGCTGGATCAAGACGGTGGAGATCATCATCAAGCTGCACGTGTGCTGAACGCGGAGGTGTCGTCCGTTCGGCGCTAGATCGGAAGGACCGTGAACAAGATCGCGAGACGGATCGTGATGAGTTCACGGGACGGACCGTGATGAGATCGCGGGACGGATCGTGATGAGTTCGCGGGACGGATCGTGATTGGATTGCGGGACGGATCGTGATGCGATCGCGGGACGCTCGGCGATTTGGATCGCGAAGATGTTCGACTACACCAACCGCGTTTCTTAACGCTTCCCGCTTAGCGATCTACAAGGGTATGTAGATCCACTCTCCCTCTTGTAGATGCTCATCACCATGGATAGATCTTGCATGTGCGTAGGAAAATTTTTGTTTCCCATGCAACGTTCCCCAACAGTCAAGGGGATAGCCTAGGGCACCAAGGACAATCTATATAGGGGGATAGGGTGGCCGTCTACTGTCAAATCGTCGAGCTAGTCAACATGTCTCTCTTGATTTGCTGCCGTACAAAGGTGAACGATTTGCTACTGTCAAATCGTTCGACTACACCTTGTTTTGTGCCTTGCACTTTAACAGTAAGCAAGCGCTCGAACAATTACCATTAGCAAATTTTAACATGCTTCCTCTTAACCCCTCTTTTTACATGTGAGGTAAAAGGCTGTAAGTTAATCAGACCACTAATTAATGAGATCAACGGCTCGAATCTATTATATACTCTTACCACTCATGTGAAAAGAGAAGGTAAGAGGGAGCATCTTAAAACTGTTCATTATCATTTACCTTTGAATGTACAGAAAAATGTATATACTAGGTGTTGTTTTGCTTTTTCTCTCTACGAGCCTTAGTGGTTAGGCTTTGCTTTTCATGAGCTTCGTACTAATAAACTGATTTTTTGTGTAGGATAGGTGCATGGTCCTGATGATGAGGGGTCAAAATAACAATAAGGTTTGTCATATTCAAAAATAGAAGGTAATCGAGTAAATGCATTGCTTGTCTAAAGCTTTCACACCTCCGACCTACCAAAGGACCAAGCTCATAATCAAGGGATTCTGAGCTTTAATCTATCAAAGGAACAACGAGCGATGTTGTCTATTGTAGAAGTCTCTTATAAGGAGCAAGGCTTCCCTAAGCTAAAGTGAATAGCTTACTCCCCATTTTATTTCTATATTGGAACTATCCAATCCCATTTCATGTGATGGTTGTTGTGTCTCTAGATACTAGGGATTTGAGTTTCATAGGTATAGGCATAGTAGGCACCAGGAAATACAAAGGGATAGCCGGAACCATGCCATGCACTCTCCTCCTAACACTTGCACAATGCATCACACTCCTACTTAGTCGATGATGTCTCATTTGGTAGGAGCAACTTGGACTGCTTTAAGAGGGACACCGATGTGGCGAGTTGGCAATGGATCTGGTATGCTAGAGCCATCTTCTTGCTCAAGTCATGACTGGTGTGGACTGTACGAAGGAAACCAGGAGTAGAATAGATTAGACTCATGCACCATCATATGATGCCGATTGAGGTTTATATACTGCACATACCTGCCGGTCGAGGATATAGAGTACTAGTTTATCATGGTCTCCACAAATCAGTGTTTATCTAGATCACACGGACATACAGTTTAATTGATTATAATATATTAGACAATAGGTACAATTACACCGTGTGTGCACCATACCACTAACAGAACATAGAGCCTCCAAGGCGATACCTCACCGTGTGAAGGACCACTGAGATCTTAAGTACCAACAGAGACATCAAAATCAACAATGTAGAACAACCATCCTTGTCATTGTAAGGAATGTTGCTGATGAAGCTTGTCTGCTTGGAGACTTGTGTCCACCAATAGTTTTCCGGCCCAGCAAAAGAGAGCCTCCACTTGGGCATATACACGATCAGGATGGTGCATTACGACATATCGGTGGCGGCGGAGAGGGTGACCCGTACATGCTCTGTGTGTCACACAAAGTTGATGTTGAGTTTCATGAATCCATCCTCTGGATCAACATCATAGGCACTTGATGTTGTCGTTGTGGTAGATTATCTTGAAGGGTGGGAGGATGGCCTGGAGGACGGTGACGGGGTTGAGGAGGTAAGGGTTGCCGACCTCACCAATGGTGAACACCCAGTTGTCGTGACACGCGAAGATGAAGCGCTGCTTCTCATGCGGGGGCCCCGGGAGGGGAACCCGAAAGGTGGCGCCCCTAGGAGGGGTATAAGGCGACACGGTTGGGCCTGTGCTCCTGATAGCCGTATAGTAGGCACAGAGCTCACTCTTCTAATCTTTCCTTTCCTGAACAAAACTGGTTTATATTAGATCAATGTAATATTGGATACAACCAAATACATGGTATAGATGAATAAAAGGTAGACTACAACTACGACTCTATGCCTCAAGATTCTTGTCAAAGCCGCAACAAGACTTGTCGATGTTGCACCACCATTGTAGTCGCCGACAGTGAACAACATCAAGAAGTCCAACCACTTAAGTACCCGCAAAGACTTATAGAGAAACAAATCTAGTTGAATCACCGCAATAGTAGACTGTCATGAGATCTACGTGACAGATTTTCCTTTGTTCTGCAAGGTGCATTTGCTTTGTTCCACTTAAAATTATTCAGATTAGTGTGCCCTTTGCATGGATGAGACTTGCATCACGAATTCACAGATGCAAGTTTCTCTTTGCTTGTTGTTCCATGGAAACGCCACGCCATGTTGAGGATGAACATTTTCCTCGCTTAGCCAGTGGGGGGGAAACCCGAAACCGCTAGGCACACTGAATTTTCCGAGACCGGCTGAGATCGACTCTTTTTGAGCTCTGTGATTCACAGCTCTCAGACTCAAAAACAGTCGAGCTCATGGATTCAAGCAGAGTTGATTGCACACAGCATTAACCTTGGCCAATGTGTGCATACCGCAAACATGTACAGGATTAGTGTAGTTTGAGCGCCTTGCACTTGTACACTAGGCACAACTTATACAATGAGACAGAGAATATGCTAATACTGATAGTACCACCCATCGTCGGTTCCAAAAAATATGCATCATGACAGAAAGACATGACAAAAATGAATTTCCACCTTGCACCATCAATCACACGTAAACTAGCTGGGCAACAAAAGGGATTTTAATTCATTCTAAACAACAATTAAAAACATAATGAGTCCAAATGCATATAGGCTTTCAATGATTGAACTTGTCCAGTTAAGTGAGAGCAAATTCACTAAGTTTAGACAGTTACAGATGTAATAATTGACTAGTCAAAGTTCCGAGTGTTTTACGACGAAACATAACATCACTGAAAGCAAATAAAACATCATGCATTTACTCTTCTTCGTAAAAGATTGGATCAGATCAGCGGGCCAAGTCGTGACGACAGAAAAATACACATATAGGCAGCTCTCACTCAGGGTCTCTCCTTCCATAAAAGAAATGCCGGCTCCATGCCAAGAAATGAGGTTCCTACCAACTAGCGAAAAGATTGACCCAAAACCAGTAATACACACAACACAAGTGCCAAGCACCGCCATTCTTCTGGATTACGTGCCGAGTGTCAGCGGCCCTGGATAGCGCAAGGGAGCTAGTCTTTTACATGTTGGGGTTGAAGTCCGTGTTAGTCGCAACCACACAAGCACAGCAGAAACACAACACATGATCGTTAGATTTTTACGCCTGCCAAAAACCTTAGATACAAAAAGATCGGAGTTCTCCCACGCCGGTTGTCGACAGACATTTCACAGTTCAGTATGATTGCGTAACGATAAACTATAGGGGTTTTATTACCAGGATGGATCCTGGGGCAACCTTGAGAGAGGGTCACACCTCACCCTCTATGGTTCGACGACAGCAGGCCCATTTGTTCCGTAAGGTTCGCCAAGTTCTCAGTCCTGGTCCATCCATTCTCCTCTTGCGCTTCCCGTGTGTCCAGCAGACCTGAATCAACCTCGTCGTTGTCAACAGATAGAGGGCTGGCACAGAGGAACTGCTCCCAGAATGAATCAATGATGCCCGGAAGCTTCTGAGTGTCATCGGTCTCATCAGTGTCGATGGGGTCCATGGGAACAGAGTCATCACTGCCTTCAGGTAGGGGGAATATACACTCAGGACCAGGCATTGTGTAGTTCTCTACAGGAATATTAATTGTGTCCTCCGTTATGAGATCATGCAGATCTGGGAATCCTGGAAGACTGATATCACTTAAACCTGGAGTCATAGCCTTTGGCACAGAAGGGACAGCACTCATGTTGGGAAGCTGTGTGGATGAGTTGCTGTCCAGAACTGGACACTGCATCTCAGGGGCTGTTGACGATGAACAAATTGCTGAAAGTCCAGAGCTTGTGGGCATATATGGCATGCCCGAGTTGCCTGGGACCTCTGCAAGGGTGACTGCAGAATTCCGGGTTGATGAAGAGCTGTCAAAAGTTTGAGCGCTTGGCATACAGTTCTCCAGTAGCAAATTATCTGAATTGCCCATAGATTCAAATCTGTGTGGGGAGGTATCCTGCTGTAGGATCTTCCTCAGCATTGCTTTGGCTGCTTCATTGATCATAGGCTGATACTTGATTATCTGGCCATCCAACAATGCACTTTCAGGGTTCAGGCCATCATCTTGCTTAGGTAGCCTCCTTTTCTTGTTGGCAGCTACTATTCTTCGTTTGCTGTTTTCGTTCTGCTGTACAAACTGTGCTAGGAAGCCCGGACTCTGCATTGCTTTAGCCAGGAAAGACATCATTTGCTGCTGTCGTTGCTCCATTCCATGAAGACGTTTGCCCAAAGTCTGCAGCTGATGGTCAGTGGTCTGTTGTTGCTGTCTCAGCCTGACAAGCTCCTGCATCAGAACATTTTTATCCCTTTTCAGCATCTCAATCTCTTCCTCCATCCCAAACTTTCCCACCTCAACGCAAGAAGGTATTGGAGCATTCTGCAACTGGGGTTGCTGCTGATGCTGCTGCTGGTGCTGCTGCTGTTGCGCTTGCACTTGGTTGTTTGCATGCAATGGTTTCCTTCTGTTGATGGTCTTTAGTAGATGTTTTTGTCCTCTCAAAAAACCCTCATTTGCAAATTCCCACTTATCTGGATCAACTTTTCTGAATCCCTGTTACCAAAAGGAGCAATGAGATTATTAGAAAGGGCCTAATGTTCTTTGAATGGTCAGCAACTTTGTAGCATCACGAAAAGGGGAAGTAGAGAACAATCACACTAGCAATGCAACCCAAACAATCCTAAAAGTCCATGACTCACCAAAAAGAGTCTGCAACTCAAGGAAACAGCTAATTGATCACAATACAGAAGGGCATGAATTTACCACATGTTGCATTAGTAGTCATCTGTGTAAGAATTATAAATAGTTAAAAATCATAACAGGCTCAGGTGAACTGAAGAAAAGAATAATTAAACCATACAGTGGTAGTCAATAAGTTCTACTATCCCGTTATCCAAGAGCCCACAATTTGCTGCTGTTGTTTGATTTTTTGCAAATGTAAATTCAACTTAGAGATGACCCAGGTCAATGACTGGGAATCACATATGCCTTCGTCAGTTAAGGAGTGTGTAACCACAACCAGATAAACAATCATCAGAATGGTATGGAACTACAGACGATCAGGTATAGACAGTCTACCTGGAACAAATACTTCACAACGGTATGTGATGAGATGATCGTAATTTCCAATGCAAATATCAATTCATAAAACATGCTATTTCATGCTTTATCCCAGGATCAAGAGGTTGGGGAGATTGCACAACGGCATGTGATGAGATGATCATATGCTTAGTTAGAATTTTATTATCAAATGCTAGGGATCACTTTAAAGGCAATCATAATGTTACTGTGTGAGCGGACTGTTTCCAGGCATCTGAGCTTGGGCAGCACCTGAGAAGTAGTACTTCTTTAGATGGCACAAAGGGACTAAATTGGTTCTCAGGCAGATCATATCTATTCGCAGCACTTTGCTAATTATAATATAGTATGTTTTTAAAGTCAAAATAAAAACCTTAATAAACAAATCTAAGAATTAAAAGTACAACATGCACTGGGACAAAACTGTGATGTATGTAATATTCTAGCACAAGTAGCATATTAAACTATCCCGGAACAGGGTTAAGGCAATTTCAAGAAATAGGCCATGATGTACAGAAAATGGGGAGGGAGGCTAGCCAGATCTATAAGCTTAATTATGCCAACTGGTGGTACTCCTTTGGCCAGAAATCAAAGCAACTGATGGTTCAAAATTTCAAGTACACTTGCAGCACATGCTAACATGCCTAAACATTGGAGACTACATACTAAACGAAGCTACGTTTTAAACAAGAAGGGTTTATTGGTAGGATCGATTCAATTTCACATACAGTAAGGAAAATCCCAAGACTCCAGAAAAGGGGCACAATACTATATGCAAGACAACACAGGTATCCGTGATTTCGGTACACTCAAGTAGACCTCTGTCTACGAAATTGCCAACATATGCATTTTTTTGTTACAAACAAGCAATCTGTCGCCTGCTGTCACCCTCACATGACAACAGTATTAAACCTGACTGACTCATCTCTATGTTCTTTAAGTTAACAAGAAAGCGGTATTCCAGAAATAGAATTTCATCAGTGACCCTACACTTCCTGGTCCTCCTGACTGCCTCTTGAGTAGGATTATCCAAACTAACAACAGACTAGTGATTTGGTTAAGATTCAAAAATGGCTGCATATGCAGAAACTATGGCAGCAGGTAGCATTCGGGACCAAAGGGTTGATGGCGCTCCTCTGGCCAAAAATCAAACCCTTGACGGTTGGAATTTTTAGAGTGGTCAAGTACACACACTTGCAGCAGATGCTCACATGCCTAAACATTGGGGCCTACAAACTACACACAACAGAGCTAGTATGTTTTAAACCAAGAAGGGTTTATTGGCAGGACGGTTTTAACCTCACATACTACGAGGAAAATTCAAAGACCAAAGTAAACTGCTGAAATAGTATATGCAAGAACACACAGATATCCGTGATTCCACTACCTCAAGTAGATCTCTGTCTAAGAAAGCACCAAAGTATGCATCTCGTTCTTAGTTTCTTACACATACACTCGAAACAAGCAACATGACACTTGATGTCACGCTCGCAGAACAACAGTAATAAACCTGACTAAGAAAGTCCTCTCTATGTTCTTGAAGTCAAGAAAGTAGCAATGATAAACCTAAGCAACTCCTGTCTAAGTTATTTAAGTCAAGAAAGCGGTATTCTCGATCCGGTTCAAGTGGTAAACCTTACAAATCAATCTAAGACTTAAAGGTATGAAACGCAGTCACGCACTGGGACCAAACTGTGATGTATCTAGTATTCTAGCACAAGAAGTGTATTAAACTATTCGCAAACAGAGTTAAGGCAGTTTCAAGAAATAGGCCATGATGTACAGAAAATGGGGAGGGAAGCTTAGCCAGATCTATGCGCTTATTTATGCCCACTGGTGGTTCTCCTTTTGCCAGAAATCAAAGCCCTTGATGGTTCAAGCTTTCAGAGTGGTCAAGTACACTTGCAGCACATGCTTGAATGCCTAAACGTTGGATTCTACAAACTAAACTCAACTAAGCTATGTTTTAAACCAAGAAGGATTTATTGGTAGGATGAGTTCAATTTCACACACAGCAAGGAGAACCCCAAGACTACAGTAAACGGATGCAATATTATATGCAGGACCATGAAGGTATCCGTGATTTCAGTGCCCTCAAGTAGACCTCTGTCTAAGATTCAAAAACGGATGAATATGCAGAAACTACAGCAGCAGGTGGCATTCAGGATCAAACGCCAAAAGATCCTCTGGCCAGAAATCAAAGCACTGGACGGTTAAAAAATTTAGAGCAGTCAAGTACACACACTTGCGGCAGAGGCTCACATGCCTAAACATTGGGGCCTACAAACTACACACAACAGAGCGAGTATATTTTAAACCAAGAAGGGTTTACTGGCCGGACGGTTTTAAGCTCACATACTAGGATGAAAATTCAAAGACCAAAGTATAAACTGCCGAAATACTATATTCAAGACCACATGGATATCCGTGATTCCACTACCTCAAGTAGAGCTCTGCCTAAGAAAGTGCCAACCTACGCATCTCGTTCTTAGTTTCTTACACATAGGCTCGAAACAAGCAACTTGTCACTTGGTGTCACTCTCCTAGAACAAGAGTAATAATAATGAACCTGACAAAGTCCTCTCTATGCGCTTTAAGTCAGGAAAGCAGCAGCGATGAACCTGACAAACTCCTGTCTAAGTTAATTTTAAGCCAAGAAAGCGGTGTTATCGATCCGCTTCAAGTGGTAAATCAGCAGGGCACGCACGAGCTAGAAACTACAGGCGGATCAGATGAGCTCGAGCACACACGAACACACTGGAACCACGGCATGATCACTCAACCCAGCTCCCGCAGACCAGAACCCCCTGAATTTTAAGCGCGGCGGGTCAACGGCAGAGAGACGGTCGGCAGCCCCCAGTAAGGGAACCGAAGCGGGGCTGGAGCAAGCGAGCAGGGGAGAGGGAGGGGGGGGGGGGGGGGAGGACGTACGTAGGTGTTGAGCTGGCGGACGAAGGAGGAGAAGTTGTTGTGCTTGAAGTACTTGGGGAGGAGGTCCCTGGCGAACTCGGGCGTGTTCCAGACGATGAAGCTGTTGTTGGCCGGCCCCCAGGAGACCACCGCGTCCGTCGCCGGGTCGTCCACCATGTCGTACGTCTTCATCAGGAACGGCGGCGGCGCCCCCGCCCCCGCCCCCGCGCCCGGACCCGGAGGCGCCACCGCCGTCGTCACCGCCGACGCCGACGCCGCCGCAGCAGCAGCGGCAACCCCGCCGTCCATCGCCGCCCTGGATCCGTACGGAGCCCGTACGGCACGGCCCCGCTCTTCCTCGGAGCTGATTCGATTCGAGCGGGAGGGGAGAGGTTCCGGTGCTGCGAATTGGATTTGGGATTGGGATTTTAGGTCTGGAGGTCTGGTGGGGAGGAGGAAAGGGCGATGGATGTCAGGAGGAGGCCAACGGAGACGACAAACAAGGGAGACGGCGAGGGGCAGTATAAAAATACTTGGTTTAGTCGAGGGGCGTTTCTGTAAAATGTACCTACTTAATTTGTGTGGAGTGCAGTGGAGTGGAGCCGGTGAGCCGGTGACGGCGTTTACTCTCGGTTCGGCTCGACGGCGGCGCCATTGCAACGCATGCATTGTGCGTGGGCTGTGCTTGTGATGCCGACCTTCGTTCGTTCGTTAGGATTTTTTTCTTCTTCTTTTCTGATACTATATAGATCTTACTCAGGATTTTCTTTTTGTTCACAACATGTGTGGAGGCAAACACCTTTTGCGATCTCCAGTGTCTTCCGCGGAGCGAAAACCTTGCGTTCTGCGTAAATCGCATAGGGGAACGCCAGGAGATTAGGCCGTCTCTGTTGTTTTCGGCTTGGTTCACATCATTAGTTTCGTCACGGGATAAATCGCGTATGAAACGACACTGAAAATCTAGTATATGCGCATGTGGAACAATGACACGTGTCAAGGGAGAGGGCCAGGATGCATCCGAGGGCATCGAAAAAGTCCGGCGTGGCGGTGTCTTTAGCCATATGGGTGAAGACGAGGTGGTTGTTTAGCATAGAGGAATTAGTGAAAGCACACAAAAGGACGGATCTCGATGTACGGCAAAGTAACGGCAAAGACGGAAGGAGGAGTTATTTCCCACCAAGACATTCCTATAGTAACGGCTAAGTACCGGTGATCATGGATGTTTGGTTAGGCTTGGTTACGATGACGTTCAGTTGGCGGAGGAGGAAGACTCGGCATGAAGCTCCGTCGCTGATGGTGTGGTACGTAGTGGTAATAGTACGTGCCCCGCTCAAACAAATAAAAAGGACGCGTACTGCCCAACCTAAGAACGGACGGCTAATGTGTTCCACCTACTGAACAAGGTCTAGGGCATGTCTGTGGCCCATGAATGTCAAAGACGTCCTTGGCGTGATCTTGCAGTTCCTGCGGGGTGGAGACAATGAGGGCCGGTCCATACTTTTTTCCTTCCTTTTGCTACGTTTTGCTCAAAGGTTTGAAGAAAGATAGTGTATCAAGTTATTCACAATGGCCAACTTGATCCTCTTCCCCAGGGATCCCAGATGAAGCCTAGAAAAGCCGCTGACTCCATGCTCACCTAAAAAGCTTATTGCCTCTCACATGGTGCAGCTTCTCAAGAGATGCAGTTTCAGAGGCTTGATCTTCCGAACGGATGTGCATGCACTCGTCATGATGGGGTCGTCGGAGAAGCAACTAAACATAAAGGAACTCAACAAGTGTGTGTGCGCGGGCGAGCGTTTGTAAAATCACCACTTTATTAATTGTTAATGACGATTACATCGTATATCGAAAAAGGTATAATATCGCCCATAGGCTCATCGAACCAATCATTAGTCGTGGAAACTCTAGCTAACCTAGCTAACTCATGAGCAACTATATTTGCTTCCCCGTTACCATGTTCAAAAGTAGGTCACAAGCCAAAAAGTAGCAGTCGTCGAACCCCACAACCACCGGTCTTGCAAATTGTCCTCCGTTCTTCATTGTATCAATAAATTCCATATTATCAAAATCGATTACTAGATGGTTGCGTCCCGCTTTTTGTGCCATAGATAAGCCAAACCTTAGAGCTATAACTTATGCCGACAGGACACCCACACACCAATCAATCTTACAATTTCCACCCACTATGAAATTCCCTTTATCATCTCTAAGAACAGCTTCCACAGCACCCTTGTGCTGGTCATGATCAAAAAAAGCATCAACGTTGAGCTTAACAAAACTCATGGGAGGTTTACTCCATCCCCCTCTTTTAGTGGTCGCATTCGAGGATAGTGCTTTAACAAAATTTGTCGTGGTCGCCTGGATCCCCATGGATGTTTGGAGAGCATCCTGAGTCTTTCCCTCATGGACTAGCTTACTCTATCCCACCGAAGATATCGTGTTGTTATAGCAATCATCTCATGCATGTTCTGACAAGCCAAAATAGATAGACCATGTTCTGGCATAAGGAGTAAGAATTCAAGTACCGCCTCACCCACACGATCAATAGCACAAGCTGTTTTAATTACGTCATTCATGCCCAACCTTTCCCACACCTTCTTCGCTTTTTGACAAAGAAAAAGGACGTGCTTTGTGTCTTCCGGCCCCTTAGAACATGATGGGCAAAGTGATGAAGTCTTCAAATGTCTATTTGCAAGTGTAACCCGATAAGGAAGAGTTTCATGCAACGTGCGCCATATAAAGATCTTTACTTTTGCCGGACCTGAAAGTTTCCAAATCTTAGACCATATAGGGTTAACATTGGTTCTACCCATACCATTTATATATTGGAATTTTTGCCCATGTTGATTATTCCATTATGCGGCCTAAGGGCAGTATAGAAATTTTAACACACAACTCATATGACAATTTTAGAACGTAATCTCAGAAAAGAACTCGACGATTGATTTCGTGGGCGGTTTTCCGAGAATCTGATTTTGAAGGTTTATGAGGCAAAAAGATTCGGCCCTTAGTGTGGTCGAATTAAACCCAATACAATGGAAATGCCCTCTAAATACGATGAAGCTATTTTTTGTTGTTGGCGGGATAAAAATAGGGCTAAACCCCGTTGGCATAATAGTAACTGAAAGTGGAAAAAAAGGTAACCTAGCTAGCAAACTAAAACACCTTAGTTAGCCTTAGTTAGCAACCAGAGAGAAAGAAAGCACAAGAGAAAGATAAAAAGGATTCGAGTGGAAAGTCGAGTTCCCCTCGACATTTAGAAGTATCGTTTTCAATGGTGAGGAACCATTCGATTCTACGGCGGCCAAGTCGGGGACAAACACACCATGAAGAAGAGTGTCAGCGAGCACCTCTATCCCTTTGCCGCCGCTGAACCAGCACGTTCTATCCTGTATTACCTCCGTCATATATTGCTTATCTTAGATTTATCTAGATATATACTCTATACGTTGTAATGGCTCGAACCCATGAACGGAGAACGGGGAGGAGAAGATGCACATGAAGTTAGATTAGACAACCGATTTGACCTTCTGACATCGCGTTACAATTAAGTTCAACGTGTCCCTCAAATCAACAGACAGAATATTCACGCATGGGAGAAGTAGAGTAGTGTTGGGGAACGCGATAGAAAACAAAAATTTCCGGTATAGCGAGCACGCCCAGGACCACTATGGAGACTGCATACAAGGTTTGATCTGATCCGTACCGACTCGAAGCGCAGCGGTAGAAGAGTCGGTGGAGATCGTTGGTGCAGATCCCCGCAGCTAGGATTTTACATCCTCCCAACCGCGAGGATGTACTCTCTCGTCGGACAGCCCTCCGGGAGGCAGTCGGACAGTCCCCCGGACGATGTCGTGGACAGCCCTTCGGGAGGACCCTCAAAACTCGAACGGAGACTCGGACAGCCCTTCGGGAGGACACTCGAAACTCGAACGGAGACTCGGACAGCCCTTCGGGAGGACACACGAACAGCCCCTCGGGCAAAAGATCGAAACTACGACCTCTCTATGGGGTTGCACACATACAGTGTGATCTATCCGGCAGGGCTTCGCCGTCCAGAACTAGTTCCTACCGAAACCCAGACAGCCTTTCGGCTCTACGAAACTATTTCGTTGGGAGGGAAAGAAGAAGCCAGATCATTGCAATGGCACTCGTATGTGAGAAGGAGTGAGTTTTTGGGCTGCCTCCTCACCCCTATTTATAGGGTGAGAGACTATGGTAAAAATACCAAAATGCCCTCAGATATTTTCACTATTCATAATAGTGATTCCACTATTCATAAATAGTGTTTCCCACTATTCACAATAGTGTTTTCCACTATTTCGTAATAGTGTTTTCACTAGTCATGAGATATTTTCTCCCAATAGTGTTTCCCACTATTCATAATAGTGTTTCCACTATTCACGAGATATTTTCTCCCAAAAAGTACTTTCACTATTCACGACAACATTTTTCAACGTCCGTTCGAACTGAAAATATTTATGTGGGCTTAGAACATTTTCAGCACCCACTAAAATAATTTTCAATGCGATCCGGAACAATTCCGGATTAGTGATTTTCATCTGCGAAATGCATCTGAAGCAGTTCCGGCAGCTCCGGAACATCTCCCGTTTTTCTTCCGAAAAATTCCCAGAAGTTTCTAGAATGATTCTGGCACCCTCCAAGAATTATCAGGCGTGTGCCGAAACCTATTTGACTTAATGGTATTCCCTGAAAAAACTTTTCAGTTTTACCGAAACTGTTCCGGTGTTCTCTCTGCGGAACTTTTCCGTTGTCCGAAACTTTTCCGGTGTCCGAAACTTTTTCGGTGATTTTTTCTCAGACTCCCTGTCTAGTATTCAGCAGATAGATGACCCTTAAGTGTGTGACCCTATAGGTTCGGTGAAGCATAGACATGACCCGGAACCCCTTCCGATCAATGATCAACATCGGAGCTGTGGACACCCATATTGACACCTATACCCACACGAATGAATATTTGAGTGAACCTCCAGTTGCCGTGTGCTATTCCTGTTGCTTCATGATATGTTACAAATACCCAAGGTGAGACATGTTGGCATCCCCGTGGATCAACAACTTGTCCACTATGTCAGTTACCTCGTTACCGGTATTGTTCTCTTTTCTCGTTCCCGTGTTCCGGCATCCCCGTGATCAAATCACAAAAGGTCTGGCCAGACGATGATGGATGCCGTAACACCGAGAGGGCCCAGAGATATCTCTCCATCGTCGGAGGAGCAAATCCCATTCTTGAGCTATCAAGTTACTTGACATACTTTTCCATGAACCCGTAAGCCGCCGTAATAGCCACCCATTTACGAATGACGTTTAACAAACCCCAAAGTTCATGAAGCAAGCATGAAGAAACTCGATACTCTCATGATCTAAGGAATTATGCAAACGTAAACCATCTCTGTGTTTTAACCATTAACTTGTGATGAATGTATCTCATAGCATAACATCAATTCGGATCGATTCAACACAAGTGTTCTACCAACATCGTGCCCTCAAAATTGCCGGCATAGCCATGCCCATGATCAGGAAAACAGGATCATCATGCAATACTTGAGCCAGCCTTAGAGGCAAGACTAGGAATGCAATTTACCGTTTATTATACCACACGTGCACATGAGTTTCCCTCCAAGCCTCGTGGATATTGTAGACTCGAGAATCATTGCAGTTATAGCATGGATCATAAACATTCATTACATACTTGGAGATACAAAAGTAACTGTTATTACTGCCTCTAGGGCATATCTCCTACAAGTATCATATCATATCATATCATATCACCTACCTACACCAACCCTATAGAGTAGCAGATGAGATGCATCGGATCTGTGAATGTATTGTATGGTGCGCTTCACCTGCCAAATACCATCATCCCTTTCGAGTTCGAGTTCACGGCGGGGAGCACGAGACCAATTTGGTCATGCCGACGGGTCATCAGGCCCACAGGCGCCATAGGCCCTAGTCCACCCATGCCCGGCCCATACATAGCCCAAGGGCTCCGGCTCACTCCACCTACCAACTACAGAGAGAATCGCCGCCACGTCCCTAGTATGCCTCTAATAGACTAGCTCGTTGATCAAAAGATGGTTAAGGTTTCCTAGCCATGGACATGAGATGTCATTTGATAACGGGGTCACATCATTAGGAGAATGATGTGATGGACAAGACCCAAACTACAAACGTAGCATATGATCGTGTCAGTTTATTGCTACTGTTTTTCGCATGTCAAGTATGTGTTCCTATGACCATGAGATCATGCAACTCACAGATATCAGAGGAGTGCCTTGTGTGTATCAAACATCGCAACGTAACTGGGTGACTATAAAGGTGCTCTACAGGTATCTCCGATGGTGTCTGTTGAGTTGGCATGGATCGAGACTGGGATTTGTTACTCCGTGTGACGGAGAGGTATCTCAGGGCCCACTCGGTAATGCAACATCACAATAAGCCTTGCAAGCAATGTGACTAATTGTTAGTTGCGGGATCTTGTATTACGGAACGAGTAAAGAGACTTGCCGGTAACGAGATTGAACTAGGTATGAAGATACCGACGATCAAATCTCGGGCAAGTAACATACCGAAGAACAAAGGGAACGTTATACGGGATTAACTGAATCCTTGACATAGAGGTTCGACCGATAGATCTTCGTAGAATATGTAGGAACCAAATGTGGACGTCCAGGTCCCGCCATTGGTTATTGGCCGTAGAGGTGTCTCGGTCATGTCTACATAGTTCTCGAACCCGCAGGGTCTGCACACTTAAGGTTTGGTGACGTTTCGGTAGTATAGAGTTATATATGGTGGTGACCGAAGGATGTTCTGAGTCTCGGATACGATCCAGGACATGACGAGGATCTCCGGAAGAGTCTGGAGATAAAGATTGATATATGTGATAATAGTGTTTTGATCTCTGGAAGAGTTCCGGAATTAACCGGAAGGGGTTCCGGATGTTTACCGAAGTGTTCGGGTACATCAACACTTTATATGGACCAATGGGGTAAAACCCACGAGGTATTGGAAAGGGCAAAAGGAAGTTTTGCTGCTGCCTTAAGCAGTAAGGCAGTACTACCGCTTGTGAAGCGGTACTATCGCTCAAGCAGTGCTACCGCTTGTGAAGCGGTACTACCGCTCAAGCGGTACTACCGCTCGTGCGCGGGACTGCAGGGATCCAAGTTGGACTCTTTTCTTGCGGGCCAAACCGACCTTGTACGGGAAAAATCGACCTTGTAGAGGTTTTTGCTCCAAGTTTAGACCCCAGGGCTCAACATATAAATAGAGGGGCAGGGCTAGCACACGGGACACAACTTACGGCCACGTGCTACCCGTTCCACCGGTGCTCCTCTAGATCGGTTTTCTGCAGTGCTTAGGCAAAGCCCTGCCGGAATTGCTACACCACCATCACCGGAGCGCCGTCACGCTGCCGCTGAACTCTCTCTCCTCTCCACCTCCTCTTGCTGGATCAAGATGGTGGAGATCATCATCAAGCTGCACGTGTGCTGAACGCGGAGGTGTCGTCCGTTCGCTGCTAGATCGGAAGGACCGTGATCGAGATCGCGAGACGGTTCATGATGAGATCGCGGAACGGATCGTGATGAGTTCGCGGGACAGATCGTGATCAAGATCGTGAAACGGATCGTGATGAGTTCGCGGGACGGATCGTGATGTGTTCGCGGGACGGATCGTGATTGGATCGCGGGACGGATCGTGATGAGATCGCGGGACACTCGGCGATTTGGATCGCGAAGAAGTTCGACTACACCAACCGCATTTCTTAACGCTTCCCGCTTAGCGATCTACAAGGGTATGTAGATCCACTCTCCCTCTCGTAGATGCTCATCACCATGGATAGGTTTGCGTGTGCGTAGGAAAATTTTTGTTTCCCATGTGACGTTCCCCGACATGGAAATGGCCTCCAAATACAATGGAGTTTCTTTTGTGGTCGACCAAATAAAAATAAGGCCAATCCCCATTGGCATAATAATAATTGGAAGTGGGACAAGAGGTAACCTATATAGTAAACTAAAACATTTTAGGACATCTTCAAAATGAACCATAAAACTGCATGCAACCGTCCGAACTACATGGTCAGAACGTGTTTTGCCATCCAACGCATTCCTGTGTTCTGTTGTGATGTACCGTCGACGGCGCCACTGAACGACGAGCAAGTGGTGCAGCTTTGGACGACCTAGAGCCTACACATGAAGAGTGGCAAGATTCCTTTGTCACGCTAGCAGGAATGCCTAGCTTTTTTTAACACAATACAGACGCAAGTGTTGACATCAGATTTTGGCATGCAATAAAACACAATTAAGATGGCTTTAAATAAAGAAGGGTCTACATGAAAATTTTCCGTAGTGTTGACATGAACATTTTCTAAGTTTGGGCCTGTTGGGGAACGTTGCATGGGAAACAAAAAAATTCCAACGCACACGCAAGATCTATCCATGGTGATGAGCATCTACGAGAGGGAGAGTGGATCCACATACCCTTGTAGATTGCTAAGCGGGAAGTGTTAAGAAACGCGGTTGGTGTAGTCGAACATCTTCGCGATCCAAATCGTCGAGCGTCCCACGATCACATCACGATTCGTCCCGCGATCCAATCACGATCCGTCCCGCGAACTCATCATGATCTGTCCCGCGATCTCATCACGATCCGTCCCGCGATCTCATCACGATCCATCCCGCGATCTCATCACGATCCGTCCCGTGAACTCATCACGAACCGTCTCGCGATCTTGTTCACGGTCCTTCCGATCTAGCGCCGAACGGACGGCACCTCCGCGTTCAGCACACGTGCAACTTGATGACGATCTCCACCGTCTTGATCCAGCAAGAGGAAGTGGAGAGGGAGAAGAGTTCACCGGCAGCGTGACGGCGCTCCGGTGATGGTGGTGGAGCAATTCCGGCAGGGCTTCGCCTAAGCACTGCGGAAAATCCGATCTAGAGGAGCACCGGTGGAACGGGTAGCACGTGGCCGTAAAAATTAAGTGCCAAAACCCTAGATATCCACTAGTATATATAGGAGGAGGGGAGAGGAGGCTGCGCCCAAGGGGAGGGCTCCCTCTTGGCTTCGGCTGAACTGGTGGAGGGAGAGTCCTCCTCCAATTGGGAGTCCACCTCTCACACGAGAGGTGGAACTTGGGGAGGACTCCACCCTAATTTGGTTTGGGCCTCTCTCCCCTGCGCCTAGGCCACCTTGGCCGACCCCACCAGCCCACTAGGGGCTGGTGGGTCGCCACTTTGGCCCATGGGGTGGGTTGGCCCCACTGGTGGACCCCCGGGACCCATTTGTCACTCCCAGTACACTACCGAAAGTGTCCGAAATCTTTCCGGAGTCCAAACACCACCTTCCTATATATCAATCTTCGTTTCCGGACCATTCCGGAACTCCTCGTGACGTCCGGAATCTCATCCGGGACTCCGAACAACCTTCGGTCACCACCATACATAACTCTATACTACCGAAACGTCACCAAACCTTAAGTGTGCAGACCCTGTGGGTTCGAGAACTATGTAGACATGACCGAGACACCTCTACGGTCAATAACCAATGACGGGACCTGGATGTCCACATTGGTTCCTGCATATTCTACAAAGATCTTTATCGATCGAACCTCTATGTCAAGGATTCAGTTAATCCCGTATGATGTTCCCTTTGTTCTTCGGTATGTTACTTGCCCGAGATTCGATCGTCGGTATCTCCATACCTAGTTCAACCTCGTTACCGGCAAGTCTCTTTACTCGTTCTGTAATACAAGATCCCGTGACTAACACTTAGTCACATTGCTTGCAAGGCTTATTGTGATGTTGTATTACCGAGTGGGCCCTGAGATACCTCTCCGTCACACGGAGTAACAAATCCCGGTCTTGATCCATGCCAACTCAACAGACACCCTCGGAGATACCTGTAGAGCACCTTTATAGTCACCCAGTTATGTTGCGACGTTTGATACACACAAGGTACTCCTCCGATGTCAGTGAATTGCATGATCTCATGGTCATAGAAACACATACTTTGTCCATCACATCATTCTCCTAATGATGTGATCCCGTTATTCAAATGACATCACATGTCAATGGCTAGGAAACCTTGACCATCTTTGATTAACGAGCTAGTTCACTAGAGGCATACTAGGGACAGAGTGTTGTCTATTTACCCACACATGTAATGTGTTTTTCATTCAATACAATTATAGCATGGATAATAAACGATTATCACAAACAAGGAAATATGATAATAACTAATTTATTATTGTCTCTAGGGCATATTTCTAATAGTCTCCCACTTGTACTAGAGTCAATAATCTAGTTCACATCACCGTGTGATTCGCATTGTTATGAATCTAACACCCAATGAGTTCTGGGGCTCGATCATGCTTTGCATGTGAGAGAGGTCTTATAGTCAACGGGTCTGTGACCTTCAGATCCGTGTGTACTTTGCAAATCTCTATGCCAAACTGTAAACACTGCTACCACACTTGATACTATTCCAAATGGTTGCTCCTACTATACGTATCCAGATTGCTACTACGAGTTATCCGGATTGGTGTTAAAGCTTGCATCGACATAACTCTTTACGACGAACTCTTTATCACCTCCATAATCGAGAAACATCTCCTTAGTTTTAGTTACTAAGGATAATCTTGACCGCTGTCCAGTGATCCATTCCTGGATTACTCTTGTACCCCTTGACAGACTCAAGGCACACACAGGTGCGGAACACAGCATGACATACTATACAGAGCCTATGGCTAAGGCATAGGGGACGACATTCGTCCTTTCTCTTTCTTCTGCCGTGGTCGAGCTTTGAGTCTCACTCAACTTCATACCTTTCAAAGGAGGCGAGAACACTTCTCTCTGACTAATCCATTTTGAACTCCTTCAAAATCTTGTCAATGTATGTACTCATTGAAAGTCTTATCAAACATCTTGATCTATCTCTATAGATCTTGATGTATCTTTATAGATCTTGATGCTCAACAATTAGGTAGCTTTATCCAGGTCTTCCTTTGAAAAACTCTTCTCAAACAACCGTTTATGCTCTCCAAAAATTCTATATCATCTCCGAATAGCAATATTTCATCCACATATACTTATCAGAAACTCTATAGTGCTCCCACTCACTTTATTGCAAATACAAGTTTCTCGTAAACTTTGTATAGACTCAAAAACTTTGATCACCTCATCAAGGTGTATATTCCAACTCTGAGATGCTTGCTTTAGTTCATAGAAGAATCACTGAAGCTTGCACACCTTTTAGCATCCTTAGGACTGACAAAACCTTCTGGTTGTATCACATACAACCTTTCCTCAAGCAAACCGTTAAGGAAACGATGTTTTGATATCCATCTGCCATATTTCATGATTGAAAAAGTGCAGCAACTGCTAACATAATTCCAACAGACTTTAGCATCGCTACGAGTGAGAAAGTCTCGTCGTAGTCAACTCCTTGAACTTGTCGCAAACTTCTTTCCAACAAGTTGAGCTTTACTAATGGTGACATTCACCATGAGCGTCTGTCTTCATTTTAAACATCCATTTGTACTCAACGACCTGCCGTCCAACAAGCAAGTCTACCAAAGTCTATACTTGGTTTTCATACATGGATCCTTTCTCGGATTTCATGGCATCTAACCATTTGTTGGTTTCCGGGCCCATCATCGCTTCTCCATAGTTCGTAGGTTCATCGTTGTCCAACAACATGACCTCCAAGACAGGGTTGTCGTACCGCTCAGTAGCAGTACACGTCCTTGTCGACCTATGAAGTTTGATAGTAACTTGATCCGAAGTTTCATGATTATCATCATTAACTTCCTCTTCAACTGACGTAGGCTTCACAGAAACATCTTTCTGCGCGCGCCACTTTTCTGGTTGAAGTAAAGGTTCAATAATCTCATCAAGTTCTATTTTCCTCGTAGGTCGATAGTAACTTGATCCGAAGCTTCATGATCATCATCATTAACTTCCTCTTCAACTGACCTAGGCTTCACAGAAACATCTTTCTGCACTGTGCTACTTTCTGGTTGAAGCAGAGGTTCAAATAACCTCATCAAGTTCTATCCTCCTCCCACCCAGTTTTTAGAAACAAACATTTTATGCTTGGATCTGAAATAGAAGGTTCACCCAACTGTTCTTTAGGGTATTCTATGAATATGCATTTGTCCGCTTTGGGTTCGAGCTCATTAGGTGAAAACATTTTCCACACAAGCGTCGCAGCCCCAAACATTAAGAAATGACAACTTAAGATTCTATCAAACCATAGTTCACACGGTGTCATCTCAACGGATTTAGATGGTGCCCTATTTAAAGTGAATGTAGTTGTCTCTAATACATAACCCCAAAATTATAGTAACAAAACGATAATAGACATCATAGCATGCACCATATCCAATAGAGCACGGCTATGACGTTCGGACACACCATCACACTATGGTGTTCCAGGTGGCGTGAGTTGTGAAACAACTTTCACATTTGTCTAAAGTTTTATGCCAAACTCGTAACTCAGATATTCACCTCCACGATCATATCGCAAACATTTTTATCTTCTTGTCACGATGATCTTAAACTTCACTCTGAATTTGCTTGAACCTTTCAAACGATTCAGACTTGTGTTTCATTAAGTAAATATACACTATATCTACTCAAATCATCAGTGAAGGTAAGAAAATAATGATATCCACCGCACGCTACAAGACTCATTGGATTGCATACATCAACATGTATCATTTCCAATAAATCACTTGCCCGCTTCATCAAAACAGAAAACGGGGTCCTTAGTCATCTTGACCAAGAGGCATAGTTCGCATGTCTCAACCGATTCGAAATCGAATGAATCCGAAGATCCATCAACATGGAGTTTCTTCATGCGTTTTATACCAATATGACATTTAGCGGCAGTGCCACAAGTATGTGGTACTATTATTATTAACTTTTTATCCTTTTTGGCATCAATGTTATGAACATGTGTATTACTATGATCAAGTTTCAACAAACCATTCTCACTGGGTGCATGTCCGTTGAAGGTATTATTCATGTAAATAGAATAACCATTATTCTCTAACTCAAATGAATAATCGTGTTGCAATGAATATGATCTAATCACGTTCATGCTCAACACAAAAACACCAAATAACATTTATTTAGGTTCGTCACTAATCTCGAAGGTAGAGAGAGTGTGCGATGTTGATCACATCAACCTTGGAAACATTTCCAACACACATCATCACCTCACACTTAGCTAGTTCTCCGTTTATTCCGTAGCTTTTATTTCGAGTTACTAACATTTAGCAACCGAACCGGTATCCAATACCCAGGTGCTACTAGGAGTACAAGCAAGGTACACATCAATAATATGTATATCAAATATACTTTTGTCGACGTTGCCAGCCTTCTTATCTACCAAGTATCTAGGGTTGTTCCGCTTTAGCGACCTCTCTCCTCATAATTGAAGCACATAGTCTCAGGTTTGGGTTCAACTTTGGGTTGCTTCACTGGAGCAGCAACTGACTTGCCATCCATGAAGTTTCTCTCCTTGCCCTTGCCCTTCTCGAAACTAGTGGATATACTAACCATCAACACTTGATGCTCCTTCTTGATTTCTACCTTCGTGGTGTCAAACATCGCGAACAGCTCAGGGATTATTAATTCTATCCCTGGCATTTTATAGTTCATCACCAAGTTCTAGTAGCTTAGTGAAAGTGACTTGGAGAACTATATCAATGACTATCTTATCTGGAAGATGAACTCCCACTCGATTCAAGCGATTGTAGCACCCAGACAATCTGAGCACATGCTCAACGATTGAGCTATTCTCGTTCATCTTGCAGGCAAAGAATCTTGTTGGAGATCTCATATCTCGCAACACGGGCATGAGCCTGAGATCCTAATTTCAGCTCTTAGAACATCTCATATGTTCCGTGACGTTCAAAACATTTCGGAGCCTCAATTCTAAGCCGTAATGCATGACGCACTAAACTATCAAGTAGTCATCAGAACGTGCCTGTCAGATGTTCACGACATCTACAGATGACGCTAGAGGGGTTGGCGCACCGAGTGGTTCATTAAGGAGATAAGCCTTTTGTGCAGCAACGAGGACAATCCTCAGATCACGGAGCTAGTCCACAATATTGCTACCATCATCTTTCAACTCTATTTCTCTAGGAACATATAAAAATTCAAGGGAGCTACAGCGCGAGCAAGTAATCTACAACATAATTTGCAAAGACACTACTAACTATGTTCATGATAATGAGTTCAATTAATCATATTACTTAAGAACTCCCACTCAAATTGACATCCCTCCGGTCATTCGAGTGATACATGATCCAAATTCACCAACTCAAGTCCGATCATCACGTGAGTTGAGGTGGTTACAATGGTGAACATCATCATGTTGATCATATCTATTATATGACTCATGTTTGACCTTTCGGTCTCTTGTGTTCCGAGGCCATGTCTGTACATGCTAGGATCGTCAAGTTTAACCCGAGTGTTCTGCATGTGCAACACTGGCTTGCACCCGTTGTATGTGAACGTAGAGTCTATCACACCCGATCATCACGTGGTGTCTCAACACGACAAACTTTCGCAACGGTGCACACTCGGGGAGAACACAATTCATCTTGAAATTTAAGTGAGGGATCACCTTATAATGCTACCGTCATCCTAAGCAAAACAAGGTGCACAAAGAGGATTAACATCACATGCAAATCATAAGTGACATGATATGGCCATGAACTTGTGCTTTTGATCTCCATCATGAAAGCACCGACATGATCTCCATCGTCACCGGCATAACACCATGATCTCCATCATCTTGATCTCCATCAACGTGTCGCCATCGGGGTTGTCACGCCCACCATGCTTCTACTACTATTGCTACCGTTTAGCGATAAAGTAAAGCATTACATAACGCTTAATGATTGACACGCAGGTCATACAATAATTAAAGACAACCCTATGGCTCCTGCCGGTTGCCGTACTCATCGACATGCAAGTCGTGATAATCTATACATCACATGATCATCTCATACATCACATATATCACATCATGTAATTGGCCATATCACATCACAACATACCCTGTAAAAACAAGTTAGACATCCTCTAGTTGTTGTTGCATGTTTTACGTGGCTGCTACGGGTTTCTAGCAAGAACGATTCTCACCTACGCATAAACCACAACGGTGATACATAATTTGCTTTTCAACCTTCTCAAGGACCGCCTTTGTCGAATCCGATCCAACTAAAGTGAGAGAAACTGCCACCCGCAAGCCATCTAGGCAACAAGTTGCGTCGAGGGAACCGGTCTCTCATAAGCGTACGAGTATTGTTGGTCCGGGCCGCTTCATCTCACAATACCGCTGAACCAAAATCCAACCAAGGGAGGAAGCAATCTAAGCATCAACGCCCAGAAAACTTTTGTGTTCTACTCGAGATCTCATCAACACATAGACCTAGCTCATGATGCCACTGTTGGGGAACGTTGCATGGGAAACAAAAAAAATTCTACGCACACGCAAGATCTACCCATGGTGATGAGCATCTACGAGAGGGAGAGTGGATCTACATACCCTTGTAGATCGCTAAGCGGGAAGCGTTAAGAAACGCAGTTGGTGTAGTCGAACATCTTCGCGATCCAAATCGCCGAGCGTCCCGCGATCACATCACGATTCGTCCCGCGATCCAATCACGATCCGTCCCGCGAACTCATCACGATCCGTCCCGCGATCTCATCACGATCCGTCCCACGATCTCATCACGATCCGTCCCGTGAACTCATCACGAACCGTCTCGCGATCTTGTTCACGGTCCTTCCGATCTAGCGCCGAACGGACGGCACCTCCGCGTTCAGCACACGTGCAGCTTGATGACGATCTCCACCGTCTTGATCCAGCAAGAGGAAGTGGAGAGGGAAAAGAGTTCACCGGCAGCGTGACGGAGCTCCGGTGATGGTGGTGGAGCAATTCCGGCAGGGCTTCGCCTAAGCACTGTGGAAATCCGATCTAGAGGAGCACCGGTGGAACGGGTAGCACGTGGCCATAAAAATTAAGTGCCAAAACCCTAGATATCCACTAGTATATATAGGAGGAGGGGAGAGGAGGCTGCACCCAAGGGGAGGGCTCCCTCTTGGCTTCGGCCGAACTGGTGGAGGGAGAGTCCTCCTCCAATTGGGAGTCGACCTCTCACACGAGAGGTGGAACTTGGGGAGGACTCCACCCCAATTCGGTTTGGGTCTCTCTCCCCTGCGCCTAGGCCACCTTGGCCGACCCCACCAGACCACTAGAGGCTGGTGGGTCGCCACTTTGGCCCATGGGGTGGGTTGGCCCCATTGGTGGACCCCCGGGACCCATTCGTCACTCTCGGTACACTATCGAAAGTGCCCAAAATCTTTCCGGAGTCCAAACACCACCTTACTATATATCAATCTTCATTTCTGGACCATTCCAGAACTCCTCGTGACATCTGGGATCTCATCCGGGACTCCGAATAACCTTCGGTCACCACCATACATAACTCTATACAACCGAAACGTCACCAAACCTTAAGTGTGCAGACCCTGCGGGTTCGAGAACTATGTAGACATGACCGAGACACCTCTACGGTCAATAACCAATGGCGGGACCTGGATGTCCACATTGGTTCCTATATATTCTACAAAGATCTTTATCGGTCGAACCTCTATGTCAAGGATTCAGTTAATCGCGTATGATGTTCCCTTTGTTCTTCGCTATGTTACTTGCCCGAGATTCGATCGTCGTTATCTCCATACCTAGTTCAACCTCGTTACCGGCAAGTCTCTTTACTCGTTCTGTAATACAAGATCCCGTGACTAACACTTAGTCACATTGCTTGCAAGGCTTATTGTGATGTCGTATTATCGAGTGGGCCCTGAGATACCTCTCCGTCACACGGAGTAAAAAATCCCAGTCTTGATCCATGCCAACTCAACAAACACCCTCGGAGATACCTGTAGAGCACCTTTATAGTCACCCAGTTACGTTGCGACGTTTGATACACACAATGTACTCCTCCGATGTCAGTGAGTTGCATGGTCTCATGGTTATAGGAACACATACTTTGACATGCAGAAAACAGTAGCAATAAACTGACACGATCATATGCTAAGTTTGTAGTTTGGGTCTTGTCCATCATATCATTCTCCTAATGATGTGATCCCGTTATTCAAATGAAGTCACATGTCAATGGCTAGGAAACCTTGACCATCTTTGATCAACGAGCTAGTTCACTAGAGGCATACTAGGGACAGAGTGTTGTCTATTTACCCACACATGTAATGTGTTTTTCATTCAATACAATTATAGCATGGATAATAAACGATTATCACGAACAAGGAAATATGATAATAACTAATTTATTATTGTCTCTAGGGCATATTTCCAACAAGACCATCATCATCCGATCTCATTTCGAAGACCGAAATTGCGCTTAAAGTACTAAGATTTCATATGTAGAGTACTGTTCGGCAAATTACGCCTTCAATATGGCCTTATATGAGAAAAACTTCTACATGGATTGTCTTCGTCTCGTCGAGGCAATCCATTTGGGTATAAATTTTGTTTAAATCGGAGTTCGAATGCAAAACTTATAACTAAAACGGTGAGCTGCCAAAGTCTGCCCCCGGAAGTTCCGGGAAAGTTACGGGGAGATTCCGGGCTAAACCGAAAGTTTGCACGCGGGTTGTCCCGAAAACTGGAATTTAACATCGTTTACGCTTTTGCGGGCCCGAATTCAACCTCAAGATGACCTCAGATGAAAAGGTGATCAACAGAAAAAATATTCTACGTTTCAAGCACTACAATTGTGCTTTTGGGACCATCACGATCCGAGTCCATATGCAACATGCAGAATCAGTACAAGAAGGCTACTCGTCGTAATTCTAACTCGGAAGTTACGGCCCTCGTAGTCCGAGTTAGGTTAATTTTGATGTTTTGGACGGGATTTGAGTCTTTTTTTGTACCCAACCGGGACTAAAGGTCCTCCTGCTTGGGCTCCCCGCAGCGGATACGTGGAGTCCCTTCTGTCCCGGTTTGTAAGCGAATCGGGACTAAAGGTTTAGGGCTTTAGTCCCGGTTCCAGAACCGGGACTAATGGGCCTCTGGAACCGGGACAAATGAGCCGTTTTCTACTAGTGGGAAGTGAAGGTTCGGTAGCAATGGCGATGGAGAAGACCATAGGACATCAGCCGTTCACTTGCCTGGTCACGAAGTGATATCCCGTCGATCTCCCAGCAGGCGATCTATGTTGCTGTTAGATCTGATGAAGCAACACAATCCGTCGCATGATGGTCAGCGTCCGACCACAGCGCGTCACTCGCCACCGTCCCACCCTAGCTGATGTTGGGGCTTTCGAGTCCAGCTAGTGCGTGCCACTTGCTACCGTGTTTGATTGATGAACGCCGGTGAGTCTGCACCACAATCCCTCGCATGATGGTCAGCATCCGACCACAGCGCGTCGCTCGCCACCGTCCCACCCTGGCTAATGTTGGGGCTTTCGAGTCCAGCTAGTGCGCGCCACTTGCTACCGTGTTTGATTGATGAACGCAGGTGAGTCTGCACCACAATCCGTTGCATGATGGTCAGCATCCGACCACAGCGCGTCGCTCGCCACCGTCCCACCCTGGCTGATGTTGGGGCTTCCGAGTCCAGCTAGCGCGCGCCACTCGCTACCGTGTTTGATTGATAAACGCCGGTGAGTCTGCTTCGGTACCGACCGTCCCCTTGTCTCATTTTTGTCACCACAATCCACTAACGCCTATATCATGGCGCCTTCCGCGTTGCCACCAACAAGCAACACAGTACTTCCTCCGTTCCTAAATATTTATCTTTGTAGAAATTTAACTATAGACTACATACAAAGCAAAATGAATGAATCTACACTCTAAATTATGTCTATATACATTCGTATGTATTTCATATTGAAATATCTAAAAAGACACTTAGGAATGGAGGGAGTACGTCACATCATAACGATGAGGCGTCCGACCCCATCCCATCGTTCGGCACCGTCCGACCCCATCTCATTTTTCTCACCACAATCCATTGACGCCTATATCATCGTTTGTCTAGTACTTTCGACTTTGCAATTTGATTGATTGGACCATACGTAGATATGTGGATTCAAATAGATGTGGTTTTTCTTTGAGCAACCACAGGAGACGTAGTCGCACCAATTTCTATTGTCCAGTCGTAACAGTGGTGGATTTTGGTACTAATCAAAAGAAAAATTAAAACCATGATGTATTTTTTTTGAGGAAAACGCAAAACCATGACGTATTGATTGATGTAATTAAGACCCCTAAGATTGTCTAGATTTTGGTTGTTGTTGTTTGCACAACAATAAACTACAACAATGCATGTAATAAGGTCGCTATTCTGATTTTTTTTACCAAGTGTTAAAACATGGAATGATTTAGATCTTGACATTATTCATTTTTTATGGCCATATGACAATGTTTACAAGCAGGCGATCAAGGACAATGCAGGAAACCAGGAGCCGCCTCTTGGGCTTTCTAATATCCTTTCCTTTTCAATTGTATAAATCATCATGCCAGTGTTGTGTGTTATAAAACAAATATAAAATTCAATGCATGTAGCTGATTTCAATTGTTACCGTCTTGGCTGCAACAAAATCCTGCAGCAACGTGCGGGGTGTCATATAGTATATGTAAAAGATGACGGTCGATTGAACAATACACGATCGAAAAAAATCAATCTACACTTTTTACCTTTATCTTTATCCATCTTTCTTGTTCTTTTTCTTCCTCGTTCTTCGTTCGTTCTTCGCTTGGAGGGCAACGATCCACGAGGCCCTATGGCCGATCAGGTCGACCTACGGCAGTCCATAGCCGCCACGCGCCCTAACAGGGTCCCTCCCGGACGTGTGGGGATCGGGTCCTCAAAAGCAACCGCCGAATTGCTTGCGTACCGCGCTTTCAGACGGGTCTCATTTGACGTGAGCTGTGGTGTATCATCCCCGACGTCGACGATACAATGTGACGTGTTTGTGTGTGAACAACAAACACTCATATACACGCGCATACACTCACCTCTATGAACGCGTAGATACACACACACTTTATCCTTATGAGCACCTCCGAAAGACTGAGCTGGCATATCATCTTAAAATTTACAAAGTCATCGAACATCTTCTTTCACTGAATGGGCATCGTCTAAAATACTAAAATAAATTTAAAAATAAATGCGAGCACAATGACTTAAACCTGATGGGCTAAGGATATCACGATTCCTCCGACCATCCAACCACAAATTGGTTCATCCAGCTAGCTAGATTAGACAGCCGATTTGACATTCCGATATTGTGTTCCAAGTTGAACGCCTCACTCAAATCAAATGAGCATGTCGTGGGAGACCAATTCGGCCATGCTGCCGTGCCGGTGGGGCATCGGGCCCGCACGTTCCGTAGGCCGAGCCCAACCCGGCCCATACCCAGCCCAAGGGCACCGGCCCGCTCCACCTCGCCAACTAGAGAGAGAATCGCCACGTCGACGCAACCGCCCAGTCACCTTTCCTCTCCCGCACTTCACCAGACCTAGCAGCAATGGCGCCCCCGCCGCCGGCAACCACCCTCGCCGCCATCCTCCTCCTCGCCACCGTCTCCCTGGCCTCCGGGCTCGAATCGTCGTCCTCGCCGTTCGACGCGGCGCTGGCGGCGCTGCAGGGCCGGATCGGCTACGCGTTCGGGTCCCCGGACCTGCTGCGCCGCGCGATGACACACGCCTCCTACTCGCGGGAGAACGGCCGGGCGCTGGCGGTGCTCGGGCTGGCCGCGGCGGAGTCGGCTGCCGCGCTGCGGGCCCTCGCCGCCGACCGCGACGCGCCGGCCTCCGCCGTCTCCCGCGCCGCGCGCGACGCCGCGGGGGAGGCCGCCTGCGCCGCGGCGGGGGCCCGCGCGGGCATCCCGGCCGTCGTGCGCGTCGCCGGGTCCACCAAGGCCTCGGCACCGCCCGTGGTCTGCGGCGCCCTCCGCGCGCTGCTCGGGGCCGTCGCCGTCGACAACGGCACCGCCGACGCCGCCGCGGAGGTCTTCTGGCGCCTCCACGTCATCACCGCCGCAACCGCTGCCGCCGCCATGTGATGCAGAGTAGCCAAGCCATTCATCCATGAGAGTTGGCACTTTCACATCAGCGTTCACAAGTAGCACTATGTTTGAGGATAAGTGAAGCTGCTGCTGCTGCAATCTACTACTCCGTACTTGTATGTAAATTATGAACTGTCACCTAGAGCTTGGATGAAAATCATGAAATTCCTCTTAGATTTTCTATGCAAATTATGAACTTCCACTTCGACTCGTGCTATATTTGGTGTGACATCCATCCGGATCCAGGTAAGCGCGGTCGGATTTCTGATTCGAGATGGATCATGTAAAAAAGAGTTGTTCCTTGTCATATCCAGTAAAACCTAAACCCATGTTTGATGTTGAGAATCAAATGCTTCTTCTGCATTTGGCACTGCCAATCAATCCCTCTGTTCCATTTGAACTAAAACCAAAATTACATAACAAAGGAAGCATTTGCCAAGACCAATGATTTCTTTTAACCAAACATGCTACTTGTAGTTCCATCATTTGATTGACACAAGACCAGCATGAGAACAAGCAAGGCAAAAATGGTGTCACTACATGATGTTACATAGATAAGCATCATCTTGACATTAGTACAGGGGCTAAAACTTCAAAGGCAAGTACCAAATGTCTACACTCACTCTTTTGAGCATTACATTAGCAATGTCAACCTCGTATTTTGTCCCTCGCTGAACCAAAGGCCATCAGGGACTCATCTTGTCCAAAATCTGACACTCGTATTACATAGTGAAGCAAACGATTCATCACAGGG
Source organism: Hordeum marinum (assembly GCA_022496015.1). NCBI lineage: Eukaryota > Viridiplantae > Streptophyta > Magnoliopsida > Poales > Poaceae > Hordeum > Hordeum marinum. The sequence goes on along the minus strand of CM039676.1, from coordinate 515,866,975 downwards.
ACGGCTACTTCCTCGCCTTCTTGCTCCGGTGCGTGTTCTTGGGCGTCGAGCCATCCTGCTTGCGTTTCTTGTTCAGTTGCTTCGCCTTCCTGGCTGCCACAGCGGGCCGCTTGGCTTTGCGAGAACTCTCGCTTTGTCCCATCTCACTAGGCCTTCCCTGCTGATTGCCTTGGTTGATGGGGCGCCGGGCCACCTTCACCTTCTTAACGACGCCAGATTTGGTCGACTTCAGGCCTTGGTAAGACAGACTCGCCGGCGCCTTGCGTTTGTTGCTGTCGCTGCCTTCGCGGGACTTGCTGCCTGGCGTGAAAGGCGTCTTCTGTTTTGGAGTGCCGCATGATTTCCCAGCAACCGTCTTCTTCGGTGTCGCGTCGGCTGCCTTTGCATGGGTGAGCCTCAAAAAGCGATCTCTAATCTTAAGGCCATGTTTTTTCACAACAGAGTTAGCAGCTTCCTGCATAACACACATTAAAACAATTATCAGATCCTGACGAGATAACAATGTATGCAGAGAATGTGGAAAATTGTTCAAAGCATTTCACAAGATGATAGCCAAAGGTCATTATAAGATGTTATGTTCCTAAGAAAACAGAGTATCCTTAGTAAGTCACATGTCACAAGTGCATATTGTATATTATCAGTGGATAAAGTAATGAACTGACTGGACAATTCTACTAAACAGATGCAACTGACAAGCCAGGATCATAATAAGCCTTCAACATAGATATAGTTACCCGGCATGGAATTTACTACTTGAAGTAGTTTATAACTGAACTGGTCCAGCATAAACTTTTCTGGACAACACCTAACAAGATTCTATCATTTTTCCATCCCGCTCAGTAGGTTAATGATAATCAACACTCAACAATGTAAGACACCATAAATGAACTCTGTTGGTAGATATGCAGTTCAGCATGTATTGGGCTGTGGGTCTACAATTGGCTAAAATATTTACAGCCTGCTTATAAACTGATGTTCCCGTTGTAAATATGTAGTTAGCAAGTCTTCAACTCATTCTGTTCACGTGTAATACTAGCATTTAACCATATGACATGACTAACGATACTATCTTCAAGAAATGTTTTGCACAATCACACAAGGATTAACAAATTCTACTATTCATACACTTCTTATGCACCCAGCAAATTTTTGACTGTTGCAAAGAGTCATAACTCATCAGAATAACTCAACAGGGAAGATGAAGGATAAGAGATTTTACCCTTGTTTTGAATAGAACATAAGCGATACCCTTTCCTAGGCTTGAATCTGGATCTCTGACCACCCGTATAGCTTCAACATCACCTTGTGGTCCACTGGGACCGCAGAACAGCTGGTAGAGCTCCTCATCCTGATGTGCCACCAAGAAGCAAAGTTGACACTGGTTACTTAGTTTATGTGAACATTGTGGTGCTACTGCTATCATTTCTTTAAAAAAGAACAACAAAGAGCCATACAAGAATGGACACATCATACATACCTTTACATCGAATGGAAGGTTACCAACAAACACTGTCCTCTTTCTGTCATAAAGAGGTCCTTGTCCTTTTAGCTTTTTACGAGGCGGACACGCCATATCAACACGGATGTGATTGCCGTTGAACTAGAGGATTCAAAATTCGGATAGATCCATTGTATTATTAGATATGAGATATGACACAAAAAGTTCTCAAGATGTACTTAAGCTTTATGAAATAATTTGTTATCAGCTGTAACTTGTAAGACAGGGAACACACCAGTGCCATATTATGAGATAAAGCTGTCCGCGCACACTGCTCATCTTTGAAGACGATGTAGGCATGTACACTGCAAAGGATATAAGAAGATAAGAGTTCGAAAAGCAAGAGGCATATAGTACGTTTATGGCACAAAACAGCTAAACAACTCACTGTGTTCCATCACCGTCTTACAACACAGTGGTCTATTAATTTGGACATATATTGAGAGGTAGTACTATTTATACCAAGAACATGGAAACTATGAAAATCCTTACAACATAGTACTTGTGACCAAAAGGGGAAATTCTGTGAAGGATGTGCCTCTCTGGTGTGAACAATGAATGCTACTCCCTCCGTCTCAAAATAAGTGTCTTAAGCTTAGTACAACTTTGTACTAGAGCTAGTACAAAATTGAGACAGTTATTTTGGGACGGAGGGAGTACTAGATATTTGTGCATTCAGCTCAATACCGTATAGCCTAAGCGTCATAACAGTGCAGAGGGACTAAACTAAAAATAAAAACGGTGAGTTAATTTGCTTTATTATGGAAAATATTCTATTGAGAAAAAAGGAATTATTACATACATGTGTGAACATAACAGCTCATATTATGTGACGCTGAATATTACTAAATACGTAGAACATAACAACTTGTGCATATCAACAGCTCATAAAAACAAAGGAAAAAAAATGTAGCAGCATGCTAAAATGAAGACCATTTAACCATGTGCCCATGGATAATTAGTCATTGCAGGATTAGCACAGCAATGCCAAGCTCTAACAACATGGGAAAAATCTGAATTTCTAATTGCAGTCACGTGCTTCTTACATTAGGAAATTCCAACTGAAATTTTATGGCAACCAGCACAAGGCAGATGGGGAAAATCGTCTATTTATCCAAGTATAGCATAAATTCCACTTGTTAGGCAATAATAACCCAAACAATACACTGCTAGCAATCCATATATTATGTAACAATGCAGCGAGCACACAATGCACTCACTTGTCGACCGAGTCATTGATCTTCCCTTTGATGACAGCCCCCTTCCGTGGAATCTTGGTCTGCAGCAAGCACACAAACATATGATTGATTAGCACACCAAGGCGAAAAAACCATCCCCAATCGCACAAGAAGGGACCCGATGAACGATACTGACGTCGCCGAGGGGCACGGAGCGGATCCTGACGGAGTCGACCTCGCCGAAGGCGGCGAACTCCTTGGTGAGCGCCTTCTTCTTGGTCCGCAGCGGCAGGTTCCCGACGAAGACGGTCCTGAGCAGCTTGCCCTCGTCGTCGAACGCCTCGTCCTCCTCACCCCCGGAGGCCGCGGCCTCGACGTCGTGGGGCGCCTTCCTCTTGGCCCCGACCACCGGCCGCGGCCGCCCCTCCTCCTCCGCGGGCGCCGCCCCCAGCGTCCGCCGCTCGTACCCGGCCTCCACCTCGTCCCGCTTCCGCTTGCGCCGCGCTGCCGGCCCCTCCCCCTCCTCCTCATCGCTCCGCTTCCTCCGAGACGGCACCGCGGCCTCCGCCTCCGCCTCGGGCCGCTTCGGGGGCTTGCGCGCCGGCGTGGCGACGGCGGATGCGGGGGTTGGTGGGGGAGCGCGAGGGGGTTCCTCCGGGGCGGACTCCTTGCGGCGGAACGGGTTGTCGGCGGAGAAGAGGGAGCGGACGGCCGCCGCCTTGGCGTCGGGCTCGGCGGCCTCCTTCCCCTTCCTCGCCATCTCCCTCGTCCCCGTCCTCGGCGGTCGGCGGTTTGCGGCGGCGGCGGCGGCGAGGAGAAGCAAAAAAGGTCGGAAATTTATTTGGCCCGAACGGTGGGCAACCACCCCACCCATCCCTCCGAAAATAGACGTGCGGCCGGGAGGGTCCCGAGCGTCCACAGCCGTCCGATCAACCTCGGACGTCCCAGATCGTCCCTGGACCTGCCCCGAGCCCCTCATCAGCCGCGGGTGGCGGGATGCTCGGCAGAGCGCCAGGGTTTACCTAGGGTTTCGTCGCGCCGCCTACGCCGTGAGCAGTGAACAGCGAGCGGGGAGGGAGCGCCGGCGGCGAGGGAGGGATGGAGGCGGGAGGGGAGCGGGCGGGCGGGAGGAAGGCGAACCAGCTGCGGGCGTACTCGTGCACGCGGAACCCGCTGGAGCGGGCGCACGGGTCGGCGCGGTGGGTGCAGGGCGACACGGTGGTGCTGGCGGCGGTGTACGGGCCCCGGCCGGGGACGCGCAAGGGGGAGAACCCCGAGAGGGCCTCCCTCGAGGTCGTCTGGAAGCCCAAGACCGGCCAGATCGGTCAGTTTTCTGCCACCTGCTGCTCGCCGTCTCTCGAATTTTCACCACCGGCGGCGCTGAAATGGCGTTCGTGTGTGTGCTTGTTTGTGTTGGCAGGGAGGCAGGAGAAGGAGTACGAGATGACGCTCAAGAGGACGCTGCAGAGCATCTGCCTGCTCACCGTTCACCCCAACACCACCACCTCCATCATTCTTCAGGTGAAAGCATCCTTCCTCTGCTTCCACTTGCTCTGCTTTTTTTGTTTTCTGTATACATGTGCCATGATTGCCGGTTGTTTATAGCTTATTATCAGTGTTGTGTAGCTCTGTGTGCTGTGTCGTGTTGTTGGCTGCTGTTAGCCCATTTGGCCTACCTGATGGCTGCCATTTTCCAAAGGGGAATCTTGTGTTCTTCTGGGTGTGCAGTGCAATTGCTAGTTGGGTTGCGAATCCTATGAAATATTGCTAGGAAATATTTGGAATGTGTTCTTGTATGCTACGTACATGAAAGGAAAATGTGGCCGTGGGGAATGGCTGCACTAGATGGAGTTCAATCCTGCAGCTCTTGTTGCAAGTGGCAACTGTTTCTCAGTCCTTGAAGCTTGCCATTCTCAAACAACTTTAATGTTAACTTGCTCTCTAGCGCGTCATAGCAAAGTGTGTTATCTATGTTGATCAAGCCTTTTAATTAGTTGGTGTGTCATGCATGCTATGACTTATATTGTTTTATCCCACCCCTGCTTATTTCTATAGCCTTGTGCATTGTGCTGTCACCACCGTTAGCCCATCTAGCCTACCTGATGACCCTTTTTTCTTTCTTTCCAAAGGGGCAATCTTGTGGTCTCACTAGTTGGCTACGAATCTTATGTCTGTGCTTGCGAAACACAGAAGATAATAACTAGGATGGCCACTACTATGGGATTTCACTAGGGAATAATTTGAAATGTGTTCCTGTGTATTTACAAGGAACATGCTGCTGTTGGAAATGGCTGTGCTAGGCGGGGTTAGGTTCTGCAACCATTGTTGCAAGTTGCAACTAGCTATTTTTTAAAAACTTAATTAGTGCTATTGATTGGGCCTTTTGTAACTAATGTATCATTTCATTGCATATATTGTTTTATCTCATCCTGGTTATTTCTGTTTTTGCAGGTTATGGGTGACGATGGTTCTGTATCCTTCTTACCGTTATAAATCTCACCATAGTGTTCGGAGTTATGAAACATGTTTCTTTGTCTTGCACTGCCTTGCAAACCATTTTTGTTGGCTGTAATGATGGGCAAGAACTGGTGGAAGTTTCAATATGCATTGCAAATTGACAAATTCCGAATATCTGTATCTTATTTCAATCAAGAGTAACCCTTGACAGTACTTAGCTTCTTCCATGTGCAATTAATGCTTCCTGTGCTGCCCTTGTTTTTGCTGGCATCCCCATGAAACATCTTGCTGGTAAGTTTACTAATTTCTGTATGTTCACTGGGGCATCTTGCGGGTATGTTCAATAATTTCTTTATGTTCACTGACATGATTATGTGCTGCAGTTGCAATTGGCTGCGGAGTGTTGGCCGATGGTGCTGTGATTTTGGACACAAGCAAGGCAGAAGAGCAGGTATATAGGATTGTTCTTTTCATCTCAACTCCACTCTGAAATGGAAGTACGGAATTTATCTGATTCCCCCACTAGGAATTTTAGACCTTAGTTCAAAGCTGAGACACTTTTTTCCGATCGGAGGGAGTACTTTATTTTTACGTGATGCATAGCATAAAATTTTCTAGTCTAGGAGAAGTACTATTTTAGTCCCATAGTCACTGTAAGTGGGGCACTGCCATTAACAACTGTTTCCTGAGATCATGTGATTTACTTTTCGATGGTGTTTATTGTACTTCCAAATGCCGACACCAACAGAAATTTAACTGCACATGTTGATTGTCCGCACTTGACAAGTTGAATATTTGTTACTTGTTTCTCTAATGTGTTGTTCTTAAAGATCAAAGTAAAAATTCCCAGTGCTTCCATTACCACAAGAACTTCTATTGGAGTATACTTTCAGCAGGACAGGAACTGAAATATTGTTGTTTGTCACAACCTGCAGCAACTGAAATCGTTTGCTCACCTGGTGTTCCCCAATTCAAGCAAGTCTGTTGACGTGAAAGAACCACAACAGAAAGATGGGCAGTCTGAACGGGGCTTGATAACTTCCATCACCCACGGAGTGATGTCCGGTATGGTTCTATCTGGCTCGTGCCTTGGATTTCCGTGTTCTTCTTGGCCTTCTTTGACGTTCTAATCCTGTTCTGTTTCATTTGTATCCAGAGGACGATTACTTCAACTGCATAGAGAGAGGCCTCGCCGCATCCGCGCGTATCTCGGATTTCATGAGGACCACCTTGCAGAATCATACGCCTGACTACCTATGAGAGAGAAGCATCGAAACTCGGCGCGGTTTGGCGGCAGGTCATGTTCCAAACAGAGTGCCTTGGTGATGCCAGGGCACGGTCCGTTGTTCTGTTGGCGTGGAGAGCGTGCGTATGGAACAATTTTGCATGAAAATGTAGAACCAGCTTCATTTGGGAATGTTGAGCTACTAGATATATAGCAGTTATTGTTCTGAAGAACCTTAATTATCTATATTGCCATGCATGTTTTCCTGGTTGAATAGAAAGGTTTGTTGGGGTTATATATGTATGGTGCATATATGGCCATGAAAGAATATAGCAGCAGTTTCAGTAGCAGGTTTTCCATGTAAACCACTGTGTCACATGTGAATGTGATTCTGGTTTAATTTGATGTTTTCATGTAAACCACTGTGTCACATGTGAATGTGATCCTGGTTTAATCTGATGTTTTCATGTTTGCTGAAAGTATCCCAACATGTGAAATGTATATCATAAGATCGACGATGGGTTTCATTGTGCATATTTGTTGTGACGGTCGGCCTTAAGTAATGACAGAAAGAACGACAGTCAGCTGCGGATGACGTCGTCCGGTACTTCCACACAAAGTCTCCCCTTCCTTCCTTGCGTCCATAGTCTTAAATATCACTTAAATTAAATGTCATTACTTTTTATTCATGTTTGATTGATATAAACAAGAATCTAGCGTTTTTATAAGTTCGCTATGTAGACATAGCGCCCGCAATGTCGCCCGTTATCTGCATTCTGCTACACGGAACCCAATCCGCTATTTAAAACCATGTTGCGTCGACCCTTCTGATTCACCGACTGTCCGAATCATGTTTGTTAATGCATCTAACAGCCCGACTTGACAAGTCCGGACCCTCAAACATCCGGTTCGGTGCGTCCGCGTGCACTGACTGGTCACTCCTTAAATATGTCTCTTTGCGTCCCGTCCGCACGCACTGACCGGTCATTCCTTAAATATGTCTTTTTGCGTCTGAACTTTTTATATGTGAAATATTAAAACCATACAAACCATGTAAGTAAAAAAACTACGCTCCTATGTTGGTCAATTAAATCCGTCTCTGGCTACTCGTTGTTATCGAAGATGTTCATCATCTCCATGGTTTCCGTGTATATGGGGGCAGACGCAACTCCGTCTCCTCCGGCAGCTCCGGCTCCACCGCCGCCTTCGTGTCGAGTTCGGCGAAAAGCGCCTCGGTCACCGTCCGCTCCTGCCGATTGGCCTCCACCTGGGCCTCATCCAGGATGGCCTGCTGCTTTGCCATCCGGTTCGGCGAAAAGATCCAGGATGACCGCGAACTCCGCATCTGCGTCTTCCATGTTGAAGCCTCGAGCCATAACCAACTCCTCCCTGGCTCCTCCATCGTAACCAAATGCTACTCCTCCTCCTCCAACTCCTCCTCCTCCTCATTCTCCTCCTTCGGCTCCGACGAGTCCAAAGGCAGGCCAGCTGTGATGCGGGCAGCATGTCTCACCCGGATCTGCTCCTCGATCTGAAAGCGGCTCTCCGGCGTGAGCATAGCGTAGGTCGTCTTGTTTTGTGGGGGCCATGGCAAAGCCGGACAGCGTGGGAAGAGCGATGGAACGGGAGAGATGTGCTGGATGTGGCTAGGGTTGGGGGATGCCAGCCGTCTTAAATAGTCGGACTTTGGCCTTGGACGGCAAGCAGAAGCGACACCACAAGACGTTCAACATCCTCACCGATGGAGCTGCTCGTCGGACCAATGGTTTTCCGGTTGGTTCAGTGTGAGACCAGTCGTCAGTCTGACGTGACAGAAGCGCCCGGGCTTCCCATATCCACCCCATATTTGGGCTGGATATTAGGGATGCCGGTCAGCCCAGGCATTTGAGGTCATTTGGTACCTCTCAAGGAGCGAAACCGCCATCTAATTCTTCTTGGGAGATTCCATCCACAAACAGAAAGTTTTTGTGGTCGACTGATAGGGCTCATCATTCTCATTGCCGGTCACATGTATCGAACTAGCTTCAGAATTGGATACAATATTAAAGATATTTTAGAAGCGAGGGGGGAAGGGGGGTCGATTAGGATGTGGGCATAAGAGTTCGAGACGTTCGTCTGAATTGTTTTTTTTTATCGGTCACCATTCATCCGGTTGTTTGAGATGGGTTTGAGGAGCCTGCATGTAGATGCTCAAATAAATGCCAGCATTCAGGCAACAGAATTAACAAGCAACAAGATCCTATTTTAGAGCAATAGTTGTATTCATGTTATTCCTCAGTACGTTTTTTTAAAACGACGAAAACTTTATTAATTAGAAATAATTTTCACATCATCTGTTAGAAGAGATACAATCTTTTTCATGGGCTCCTCGATCCAATCCCTAGTCATCGAGCATTTTGCTAATCTAGCAAACTCATGAGCTACTTTATTCGCTTCTCTATTACAATGTTTAAATCTACTAATAGGAAAATCACAAGCCATATAATAACAATCTTCGAATATAGCAGCCGCCGTTCCCGCCGAATGTCCTCCGTTCATCATTGTGTCGATAACTTCCATGTTGTCAGAATTGATAATGAGACGATTGCATCCCGCCTTTGTGCCAGCAATAGTCCAAACCGAAGTGCTAACACTTCGGCCGTCAGCACATCCGCGCAACACTCAATCTTCCAATTTCCTCCAACAATGAAATTTCCTTTATCATCCCTGATGACAGCACCCGCTGTGCCCCTTAATTGGTCATGATCAAAAGAAGCATCCACATTCACTTTTACAAACCCCTTTGGAGGTTTTGTCCATCCTCCCTTCTTTTCCTTTGCCTTTGGAGAATAGGCATTTACATAATTTGTTGTTATAGCCTGAATCGCCATTGTGGTTTGTGATGCTTCTTGAGACTTTCCTTCATGAACTAGCTTCCGTCTATTCCACCATAAATACCACGCAGTTATAGCCATCATCTCCCGAACATTCTGTGAGCCCAATATTGAGAGCTCTTGATCATCCATAAGAAGTAATAATTCAAGAACCGCCTCTCCTGCATGGTCCACGACACAAGCCTTTTTAACCGTTTGGTATAGACCCAAGTGTTCCCACACTTCTTTTGCCTTTTGGCATAGGAACAACACGTGGTTGGTGTCTTCTGGCCCGCTCGAACATGCTGGGCAAATGGGCAAACAAATTATGTGTCTATTGGCCAGTGTCACACGACACGGTAGAGTCCCATGAAGCGTGTGCCAAATAATTTTTTTTACCTTCGCCGGACAAGTTAATCTCCAAATCCTACCCCAAATAGGGTAGACCATGCTTCTACCCATACCTTTTTTGTACTCTAATTTCCCCCCATGTTGTTTCCTCCATTCCTCCAGATAGGCTGATTGAACAGTGAACACATCATTTTTATTATAGCTTCAACCGATGAAGTCCTGCATATCATGCATAGGGAGAGGGATTGCCAGTATTCTTTATACATCAATTGGCCACATTATTTGTCTCACCAGATTTACATCCCAATAATTCGTTACTGGAACAATGAGATCACAAACTTTCATCAAGAGATTCCCTCTTGTAGGTGTAATAATTTTTCTATTTGCACAATTTGGAATCCAAGCATCTCTCCATATATTAATATTTTCTCCATTTCCAACTCTCCATATATAACCATTCTTGATAGAATCTACTCCTGCCATAATGCTTTGCCAGGTAAAAGAAGCACCCTTTTTCAATCTTGCATTCATAAGCCCTCCGGGAAATACTTTGCTCTTAAAATTGTGGCACATAGCGATTCAGGATTATCCAGGAGACGCCATGCTTGTTTAGCTAACAATGGCAAGTTAAAATAGTGTATATCCCGGAAGACCATTCCTCCTTGGTCCTGTAGAACACACATCTTCCATCATGCCATACAATGCATCGTTTTTTGATTGTCCTCGTCACCCCACCAGAATTGCGACATTGCGTTAATAATTCCTTTGCAAATTTTTTTAGGAATTTAAAGACGGACATGGCATATGTTGGGATAGCTTGGATTACAGATTTAAGAAAAATTTCCTTTCCACCAGCAGATAATAACTTTCCTTTCCATCGGCTAATTTTCATAATAATTCGATCAATCAAGAACTGAAAATAGTCGCTTTTATCCATCCCCACATGAGCAGGTAACCCTAAATATTTATTAGTTAGTGCCTCGGTCATAATATTCAATATCGTACATATTTGCACTTTTTCTTCCACTTTTGTGTTTGGGCTAAAAAATATGTTGTATTTCTCCACACTCACCATTTGTCCCGAGGCGGCACAATAAGATTGCAGAACTGCCTTCAAAGTCTCCGCATTCGTATTATTAGCTTGCATGAGGATCAACGAATCATCCGCAAAAAGCAGATTTGAAATTGATGGAGCATTTCTGCTAACCTTTATACCGGAAAAATTACCTATTTTCTCCGCGTTTGCTAGGAGAGCTGTCAGACCCTCCGTACACAACAAGAACAAATAGGGGGACAGAGGGTCCCCTGCCTTAGTCCTCTTGTAGGCTTGAAACTGTTAGTTTCGTCGGCATTAAAACGAACCTTGTACTCCACCGAGGACACACATTGCATAATCAAGTTCACCCAAGTCTCCCTGAAACCTAGTTTCAACAAGATTGCTTTTAAGAAAGACCATTCCACTCGGTCATACGCTTTATGCATGTCCAGTTTGATGGCGCACAAACCCTTCCTACCCGCTCGTTTCTTTTTTATTTTGTGAAAACATTCATAAGCTACTAAAATATTATCTGTGATCATTCTTCCAGGTACAAAAGCACTTTGAGTTGGACTGATGATATCTGATAAAATTATTTTCAAACGTGGAGCAATCATTTTTGAGATGACCTTATACACCACATTGCATAAACTAATTGGTCTATATTGGGTAACCTTTTCCGGAGAGTTAACCTTTGTGATCATAACAATTGCAGTATCATTCCATCATGATGGTATTGAACATGTATTCACCGCCTGTAAGACCTCTTTTGTCAGATCTTCCCCCAACATAGGCCAAAATCTCTTATAAAAAATAGCATGTAAACCATCTGGACCCGGAGCTTTTAAATCACCAATATGAAATAAAGCCTTCCTAACTTCCTCAGCCGTGTATGGAGCTGTGAGGGCATTGTTCATTTAATCACTCACTTTCCTTCTAACAAGAGAGAGGACTTCTAGGTTTGGTTGATCCACTTCTGATGTAAAGAGGTTTTCTAGCTATTGCGGCATTATGAAAAAAGAAGTGTTATGGTCCCATGTAGTAGCCAATTTGCCCGCCCACGTTGTATCTAGTATATCTCCTCTTGTTCCAATAAGTTTCAATAAGAACTGAAATCTCCTTTTGCCGTACTTGGGAGTCCACGTTCATAGGTCCCCTATTTAGATTCTCCAACTCTTTATGAGCTTTTTAATTCTATGTTTCGGTCCTCTCAAAGTCTCATGATCCCAGTTATGCAAATCAACATGTATCGCTCGAGTACGATCAGCGAGCGATGGCCCAATACCCATATTCTTTGCCTTTTGCCAAGCTGTACGTACAATTTCATCAACCGTTTCCTCTTTGAGCCATCGAGCTTCAAACTTCTTCACTCGTTACCTTTGGGTGCATAGATTGCATTAAAGGAAAGTATGTAAAACAAATCAAAACGGGTGCAATCCATAGGATAGGCACACTAGAAATCATTCACACTGACATTTGTGGACCATTTCCAGTGAAAAGTGTGGATGGATACGACTCGTTCATAACATTCACACACGATTACTCTCGCTATGGCTATATTTATCCAATCAAAGAAAGATCTGAAGCATTAAATAAATTTAAAATATTCAAAGCCGAAGTTGAAAATTAGCATGATAAAACAATAAAGATAGTAAGATCTGACAGTGGGGGAGAGTACTACGGTGGGCACACTCCATATGACCAAGTCCCTAGACCTTTTGCAAAGTTCTTACAGGAGACTGGCATAGTGGCTTAGTATTCTATGCCAGATGAGCCTCAACAAAATGGAGTAGCTGAAAGGCGAAACCGTACACTTATGGATATGGTGCACAACATGATGAGTTACTCCACCTTGCCATTGGGATTATGGACGGAGGCACTTAAAACCGCCATTCACATTCTCAATAGAGTAGCAAGCAAGTCGGTGCCCTAAACACCGTACGAGTTGTGGACAAGAAGAGTGCCCTCCCTAGAACACTTCAGGGTGTGGGGGTGTCCCGCTGAAGCCAAAATGTTTAATCAAAATATTGCGAAGTTAGATCCCAAAATAGTGAGTTGCCACTTCATTGGCTATCCAGACAGATCAAAGGGTTTTCATCTCTACTGTCCAAACAGATATACAAAGTTTGTAGAAACAAGACATGCAGTCTTCTTAGAGGACGAAATGATGAGGGGGAGATTGGTAGCTCGGAATATTGATCTTGAGGAGAAGAGGGTGCATGCACCTAATCCGATGATTCAAGAGACATTTTTCTCACTACCAGTTGCAACTCCACCCATGAAAACTATGGGGGTAGACCCAGAACCTGTCCGTCAGTAGCCGGCTAAACCCGTTGTTGAGCATGAAAGGGAGGTGTAGCAGCCAATTTTAGACGATGTGTCGGAAGTTGAGGCAAAAAATGTGCCAGAAGTTGAGGCCTTAGAAGATCTAATAGAACAAGAAGATTAGCTATTTCTACTGATTATAAAGTTTATAACACAGAAATGGTTCATATGGAAGGTGACCCCACTACATATGAAGAAGCCATTAGAAGCCCCACTCATCAAAATGGCTAGAGGCAATGGAAGATGAGATGAAATCGATGAGTTCCAAAGATGTTTAGGACTTAGAGGAAATCCCTAAAGGAGCCAAAGCAGTAGGCTGTAAATGGGTCTACAAAACTAAGTATGACCATAATGGGAATGTAGAAAAGTATAAAGTACGCCTTGTGGCTAAAGGATTTACACAAAGAGAAGGGATATATTACAATGAGACTTTTTCCCGAGTATCATGTAAGGACTCCTTCAGAATCATAATGGCATTAGTTGCACATTTTGATTTAGAGTTACATCAAATGGATGTCAAGACGACATTTCTGAATGGTGATTTAAAAGAAAAGGTCTACATGAAACAACCCAAGGGTTTTATCATGGAAGGTAAGGAAAATATGGGATGCTGCCTGAAGAAATCTATTTATGTATTAAGGCAAGCCTCTAGACAATGGTATCTAAAGTTTAATCAAACGATTAAATTTTTTTGATTTAAAGAAATATTGAGGATAACTGCATTTATGCAAGGTTTAAAAATGGGAAAATATTTTCCTAATCTTGTATGTGGATGATATCTTTCTTGCTAGTAGTGATGTTAGTCTACTACTAGAAACAAAGAAGTTCTCATCCTCAAATTTCGATATAACAAATCATGGTGAAGCATCATATGTTTTGGGCATACAAATTCACCGAGATAGGAATAATGGAGTCTTAGGACTATCGCAGAAGGCATATTTAGAGAAGGTTCTTCAAAAGTATAATATGCATGCGAGTAAAGCCACACCTGCTCCTATAGTCAAGGGCGATAGTTTTGGGAAATTCCAATGTCCCAAGAACCAGTACACGATCGATCAAATGAAAGTAGTACCATATGCTTCACCTGTTGGAAGCTTACAATATGCACAAGTGTGCACTCGCCCTGACTTAGCTTTTATGACTGGGTACTCAGTAGATATCAAGAGAATCCTGGCATAGAGCACTGGAAGACGGTAAAGAAAGCATTGCGTTATGTGCAAGGCATGAAGGACTACATGCCAATGTATAAGAGAAGTGATTCCCTAGAGACAAGAGGGTATTCATACATAGATTTTGTGGGGGATAGAGATGATAGAAAATCCACGTCAGGATACGTGTTCACTCTCGTTGGGGGAGCTATTTCGGTGGAAAGCTCCAAACCGTCAATAGTTGCATCATCCATGATGTATGCATAATTCATAGCATGCTTCGAGGCCACGGGGCACGCGATATGGATAAACAAATTTATAGCCTACTTGAAAGTGGTAGATTGTATTCACAAACCACTAAACATGTACTATGACAACCAGCCCGCAGTATTCTATGCTCACAACAACAAGTAGAGTAATGCTTCCAAAACAATAGAGATTAAGTATTATGTTGTGAAAGATAAAATCCAGGATCACACTATAAGTCTCGAGCATATAAAGACAAAGGATATGCTTGCAGATCCTCTTACGAAAGTCACCACCCAATGTGTTCAAGGAACACTTAGTCGGCATGGGTTTAAGGGAAATCCTATGAATCCTTGATCATGAGAGGCCCAAAAGGAATAGAATTTGTTTCTAAACAAAACGTATTGTTGTAGCTATATGATTCTACCGGCAATTAAGTTGTGACGATGAAACATGCTCTACGTACCAATATGTGATGAAACAAATAAACCAGAAAGTATAAGATTAAAAGTAAAGTTGAGATCAAGGGGAAAATTGTTAGGTTGATATCCACCGAGTGGGCCCAATGGCCAACCGTGCCCTTAGATCCGCGCCTTGATCGGGGACGCCCAACCACAATATGGTTGACGGGCCTGATACGTCCATTTTGCATCATGCTTCTATATTGATATTTATTGCATTATGGTCTTTTATTACACATTATGGTAAAATACTTATGCATATTCTCTCTTATTTTACTAGGTTTACATGAAGAGGGAGAATGCCGGCTGTTGAGATTCTGGACTAGAAAAGGAGCAAATCTGAGGGACCTATTCTGCACAACTACAAAAGTCTTGAAAAATTACGAAGAATTGTTTTAGAATATATAAAAAATATTGGGCGAAACAAATACCAGAGGGGACCCACCAGGAGGTCACAAGCCTGCTAGGCGCGACCTACCCCCCTAGCCATGCCCTTGTGGCTTGTGGGCCCCCTGGCAGGCCTCCGGTGCACATCTTCTGCTATATGAAGGGTTTTGACCTGGAAAAATTATGAGAGAGCTTTCGGGACGAAGCGCTGCCGTCTCGAGGCAGAACTTGGGTAGAACCAATCTAGAGCTCCAACAAAACTGTTCTGCCGGGGAAACTTCCCTCCCGGAGGGGGAAATCGAGGCCATCATCGTCACCAACGTTCCTCTCATCGAGAGGGGGTCAATCGCCATCAACATCTTCAGCAGCACCATCTCCTCTCCAAACCCTAGTTCATCTCTTGTATCCGATCTTTGTCTCAAAAGCTCAGATTAGTACCTGTGGGTTGCTAGTAGTGTTGATTAACTCCTTGTAGTCGATGCTAGTTGGTTTACTTGGTGGAAGATCATATGTTCAGATCCTTTATGATAATCAATACTCCTCTGATTATGAACATGAACATGCTTTGTGAGTAGTTACGTTTGTTCCCGAGGACATGGGATAAGTCTTGTTATAAGTAATCATGTGAATTTGGTATTCGTTCGATATTTTGATGAGATATATGTTATCTCTCCTCTAGTGGTATTATGTGAACGTCGACTACATAGCACTTCAACATTATTTGGGCCTATGGGAAGGCATTGGGAAGTAATAAGTAGATGATGGGTTGCTAGAGTGACATAAGCTTAAACCCTAGTTTATGCATTGCTTCGTAAGGGGCTGATTTGGATCCATATGTTTCATGCTATGGATAGATTTATCATAATTCTTCTTTCGTAGTTGCAGATGCTTGCGAGAGAGGTTAATCATAAGTGGGAGGTTTGTCCAAGTAAGGGCAGCACCCAAGCACCGGTCCACCCACATATCAAACTATCAAAGTAACGAACACGAGTCAAATGAGCATGATGAAAACTAGCTTGACAGAAATTCCCATGTGTCCTCGGGAGCGCTTTGCTTCATATAAGAGTTTATCCAAGCTTGTCTGTTGCTACAAAAAGGATTGGGTCACCTTGCTACACCTTTGCTACATTTATTACTTGCTTCCCGTACGAATTACCTTATCACAAAACTATCTGTTACCAATAATTTCAGTGCTTGCAGAGAATACCTTACTGAAAACCGCTTGTCATTTCCTTCTGTTCCTCGTTGGGTTCGACACTCTTACTTATCAAAAGGACTACGATAGATCCCCTATACTTGTGGGTCATGAAGACTCTTTTCTGGCGCCATTGCCGGGGAGTGAAGCGCCTTTGGTGTGTGGAATTTGGTAAGGAAAAATTTATATAGTGTGCTGAAATTTACTGTCACTTGTTACTATGGAAAATAATCCTTTGAGGGGCTTGTTCAGGGTATCTTCACCTTGACCGGAAGCACAAAGAGTTGCTCCTTGCTACTTCTCTACAACGTCACCAGAAATTGGCAAGTTGATAGGAGAATTCTTGTCTTGCGTTGGTTTTTCCCTTGAAGAGGAAAGGGTGATGTAGCAAGGTAGCGGTAAGTATTTCCCTCAGTTTGAGAACCAATGTATCAATCCAGTAGGAGTATCAAGATGAGGCTACAAGGAACCTGCACAAACACAAACAAACTTGCACCCAACGCGATAAAGAGGTTGTCAATCCCTTTACGATTACTTGCAAGGTGAGATCTGCTAGTGATAATGAGTAAATATAAATAAGTAAATAAAATTGCAGCAAGGTATTTTTGGTATTTTTATGTTTAGATCTGAATATGTAATATGCAAAATAGACCCGGGGGCCATAGTGTTCACTAGAGGCTTCTCTCATGATAGTTAGTATTACGGCGGGTGAACAAATTACCGTTGAGCAATTGATAGAATAGCGCAAAGTCATGAAAATATCTAAGGCAATGATCATACATATAGGCATCACGTCCAAGACAAGTAGACCGATACTTTCTGCATCTACTACTATTACTCCCGGGAGGGGTGTGATGACCAGAGGACTTAGTGGGCCTTTAGAGGAGGTGTGCCAGCCCATATTGGGCCAGCCAAGACCTCCTAGAAGGGCCCATGCGGCTGGGATCTAGAGATAAGGGCAAAAGGGGTTTGAAAGGAGGAGATCCACCTCCCTTGTGGGAGGTGGACTCCTCCCCCACTTCGGCCGAACCTCTCCTCCTTGGAGGAGGGGCCAAGCCAGCCCTCCCTCTCCCTCCTACTATATATACTTGAGGTTTTGGCCCTTTGAGAACAGATCGGAACTCTCTCTCTCTCGGCGAAGCTCTACCTCTCTTCTTCCTCCTCCGCAGCGCTTGGCGAAGCCCTGCCGGGATACCTTGATACTCCACCACCACCACGCCGTCGTGCTGCTGCTGGAGCTCTTCCCCAACCTCTCCTTCATCCTTGCTGGATCAAGGCGTAGGAGACGTCACCGGGCTGCACGTGTGTTGAACGCGGAGGTGCCGTCCGTTCGGCACTTGATCGGATCTTCCGCGATCTGAATCGCTGCGAGTACGACTCCATCAACCGCGTTCTTGTAACGCTTCCGCTTTGCGATCTTCAAAGGTATGAAGATGCAATCTCTCCCCTCTCGTTGCTGGTTTCTCCATAGATAGATCTTGGTGACACGTAGGAAAATTTTGATTTACTACTACGTCTCCCAACATAAGGTTTCCTAGCCATGGACATGAGATGTCATTTGATAACGGGATCACATCATTAGGAGAATGATGTGATGGATAAGACCCAAACTACAAACATAGCATATGATCGTGTCAGTTTATTGCTACTGTTTTCTGCATGTCAAGTATATGTTCCTATCACCATGAGATCATGTAACTCACGGATATCGGAGGAGTGCCTTGTGTGTATCAAACGTCGCAACGTAAATGGGTGACTATAAAGGTGCTCTACAGGTATCTCCGATGGTGTCTGTTGAGTTGGCATGGATCGAGACTAGGATTTGTTACTCCGTGTAACGGAGAGGTATCTCGGGGCCCACTCGGTAATGCAACATCACAATAAGCCTTGCAAGCAATGTGACTAATTGTTAGTTGCGGGATCTTGTATTACGGAACGAGTAAAGAGACTTGCCAGTAACGAGGTTGAATTAGGTATGGAGATACCGACGATCGAATCTCGGGCAAGTAACATACCGAAGAACAAAGGGAACGTTATACGGGATTAACTGAATCCTTGACATAGAGGTTCGACCGATAAAGATCTTCGTAGAATATGTAGGAACCAATGTGGACGTCCAGGTCCCGCCATTGGTTATTGACTGTAGAGGTGTCTCGGTCATGTCTACATAGTTCTCGAACCCGCAGGGTCTGCACACTTAAGGTTCGGTGACGTTTCGGTAGTGTAGAGTTATGTATGGTGGTGACCGAAGGTTGTTCGGAGTCCCGGATGAGATCCCGGACATCACGAGGAGCTCCGGAATGGTCCGGAGGTAAAGATTCATATATAGGAAGTCCCAGTTTGGTTTCCGGAAAAGTTTCGGGCTCATCGGTATTGTACCGGGAGTGCCGGTAGTGTACCGGAGGACCTCCGGGAGGGGTATTTCGACCCCAAGAGGTCCATGGGCTGTGGGAGAATAATAACCAGCCCTTAGTGGGCTGGGAAAACAGCCACAAAGGCCCATGGCGCAAGAGAGAAAGTCCTAAAGCAAAAAGTGGAAAATCAGCCAATAGGAGGCAATCCTACTCCAACTAGGATTGGAGGTGAAGTAGGATTGCTCCCACCTCCTATTTAGGCCAACCCAAAGGCCTTAGCTGCCTCTCCTCTCCTCTCCTCCTATATATACTAGTGGATTGGATGGTTTTTGGACATAATTTCCGGCCACGTGCTACCCGTTTCACCGGTTCACAGTTTCTCCTCTAGATCGGTTTTCCGCAGCGCTTAGGCGAAGCCCTGCCGGAATTGCTCCACCACCATCACCGGAGCGCTGTCACGCTGCCGGTGAACTCTCTCTCCTCTCCACCTCCTCTCTCTGGATCGAGACGGTGGAGATCGTCATCAAGCTGCACGTGTGCTGAACGCAGAGGTGCCGTCCGTTCGGCGCTAGATCGGAAGGACCGTGATCGAGATCGTGAGACGGTTCATGATGAGATCGCGGAACGGATCGTGATGAGTTCGCGGGACGGATCGTGATTGGATCGCGGGACGGATCGTGATGAGATCGCGGGACGCTCGGCGATTTGGATCGCGAAGATGTTCGACTACACCAACCGCGTTTCTTAACGCTTCCCGCTTAGCAATCTACAAGGGTACGTAGATCCACTCTCCCTCTCGTAGATGCTCATCACCATGGATAGGTTTGCGTGTGCGTAGGAAATTTTTTGTTTCCCATGCGACGTTCCCCAACAGTGGCATCATGAGCTAGGTTGATGGTTCGATGAGATCTCGAGTAGAACACA
Organism: Hordeum marinum; assembly: GCA_022496015.1. Lineage (NCBI taxonomy): Eukaryota > Viridiplantae > Streptophyta > Magnoliopsida > Poales > Poaceae > Hordeum > Hordeum marinum. The sequence goes on along the minus strand of CM039676.1, from coordinate 515,847,338 downwards.
AAAGGTTTGTGGGCGTTGATGCTTAGATTGCTTCCTCCCTTGGTCGTATTTTGGTTCAGCGGGATTGTGAGATGAAGCGGCCCGGACCAACATTACTCGTACGCTTACGAGAGACCGGTTCCCTCGACGCAACTTATTGCTTAGATGGCTTGCGGGTGACAGTTTCTCTCACTTTAGTTGGATCGGATCCGACAAAGGCGGTCCTTGAGAAGGTTGAAAAGCAATCTATGTATCACCGTTGTGGTTTATGCGTAGGTGAGAATCGTTCTTGCTAGATACCCGTAGCAGCCACGTAAAACATGCAACAACAATTAGAGGATGTCTAACTTGTTTTTGCAGGGTATGTTGTGATGTGATATGGCCAATTACATGATGAGATATATGTGATGTATGAGATGATCATGTGATGTATAGAATTTAACGACTTGCATGTCGTTGAATACGGCAACCGGCAGGAGCCATAGGGTTGTCTTTAATTATTGTATGACCTATGTGTCAATCATTAAGCGCTATGTAATGCTTTACTTTATCGCTACGGTAGCAATAGTAGTAGAAGCATGTAGGGCGTGACAACCCCGATGGTGACACGTTGATGGAGATCAAGATGATGGAGATCATGGTGTCATGCCGGTGACGATGGTGATCATGCCGGTGCTTTCATGATGGAGATCAAAAGCACAAGATCATGGCCATATCATGTCACTTATGATTTGCATGTGATGTTAATCCTTTTATGCACCTTGTTTTGCTTAGGACGACGGTAGCATTATAAGGTGATCCCTCACTTAATTTCAAGATAAATTGTGTTCTCCCCGAGTGTGCACCGTTGCGAAAGTTCGTCGTGTTGAGACACCACGTGATGATCGGGTGTGATAGACTCTACGTTCACATACAACGAGTGCAAGCCAGATTTGCACGCGCAGAACACTCGGGTTAAACTTGACGAGCCTAGCATGTACAGACATGGCCTCGGAACACAAGAGACCGAAAGGTCGAACATGAGTCATATAGTAGATATGATCAACATGATGATGTTCACCATTGCAGCCACCTCAACTCACGTGATGATCGGACTTGAGTTGGTGAATTTGGATCATGTATCACTCGAATGATCGGAGGGATGTCAATTTGAGTGGGAGTTCTTAAGTAATATGATTAATTGAACTCATTATCATGAACATAGTCAAAGTGTCTTTGCAAATTATGTTGTAGATTACTAGCTCGCGCTGTAGCTCCCTTGTATTTTTATATGTTCCTAGAGAAATAGAATTGAAAGATGTTGGTAGAAAAATTGCGGACTGGGTCCGTGATCTAAGGATTGTCCTCATTGCTGCACAGAAGGCTTATGTCCTTAATGCACCGCTCGGTGCGCCACCCCCTCTAGCGTCGTCTATAGATGTTGTGAACATCTAACAGACACGTTTCAATGACTACTTGATAGTTTAGTGCGTCATGCATTACGGCTTAGAATTGAGGCTCCAAAACGTTTTGAACGTCACGGAACATATGAGATGTTCTAGAACAGAGATTGTGATCTCAGGCTCGTGCCTTTGTTGCGAGATATGAGATCTCCAACAAGATTCTTTGCTTGTAAGATGAAGGAGAATAGCTCAATCGTTGAGCATGTACTCAGATTGTCTGGGTACTACAATCGCTTGAATCAAGTGGGAGTTGATCTTCCAGATAAGATAGTGATTGATATAGTTCTCCAAGTCACTGTCACTAAAGCTACTAGAACTTAGTGATGAACTATAATACACCAGGGATAGAAGTATTGATCCCTGAGTTGTTCACGATGTTTGACACCGCGAAGGTAGAAATCAAGAAGGAGCGTCAAGTGTTGATGGTTAATCAAACAACTAGTTTCGAAAAGGGCAAGAGCAAGGAGGGAAACTTCATGGATAGCAAGTCAGTTGCTGCTCTAGTGAAGCAACCCAAAGTTGAACTCAAACCCGAGACTAAGTGCTTCTATTATGAGGTGAGAGGTCGCTGAAGCGGAACAACCCTAGATACTTGGTAGATAAGAAGGCTGGCAACATCGACAGAAGTATATTTGATATACGAGTTATTGATGTGTACCTTGCTACTACTCCTAGTAGCACCTGGGTATTGGATACCGGTTCGGTTGCTAAATGTTAGTAACTCGAAATAAAAGCTATGGAATAAACGGAGAACTAGCTAAGGGTGAGGTGACGATGTGTGTTGGAAATGTTTCCAAGGTTGATGTGATCAACATCGCACGCTCTCTCTACCTTCAGGATTAGTGACGAACCTAAATAAATTTTATTTGGTGTTTTGTGTTGAGCATGAACATGATTAGATCATGTTTGTTGCAATACGGTTATTCATTTAAGTTAGAGAATAATAGTTATTCTGGTTACATGAATAATACCTTCAATGGTCATGCACCCAGTGAGAATGGTTTGTTGAAATCTTGATCGTAGTAGTACACATGTCCATAACATTGATGTCAAAAGATACAAAGTTAAATAATGATAGTACCACATACTTGTGGCACTACCGCAAAATGTCATATTGGTATAAAGCGCATGAAGAAACTCCATGGTGATGGATATTTGGACTCATTCGATTTCGAATCGGTCGAGACATGCGAACCATGCCTCTTGGGCAAGATGACTAAAGGACCCCGTTGGATGGAGCGGGGAAGTGATTCATTGGAAATGATACATGTTGATGTATGCAATCTAGTGTGTCTTGTAGCGTGCAGTGGATATCGTTATTTTCTTACCTTCACTGATGATTTGAGTAGATATAGTGTATATTTACTTAATGAAACACAAGTCTGAATCGTTTGAAAGGTTCAAGCAAATTTAGAGTGAAGTTTAAAGATCATCGTGACAAGAAGATAAAAATGACTGCGATATGATCGTGGAGGTGAATATCTGAGTCACGAGTTTGGCATACAACTTAAGACAATGTGAAAGTTGTTTCACAACTAAACGCCACCTGGAACACCATAGTGTGATGGTGTGTCCGAACATCATAGTTATGCTCTATTGGACATGGTGCGTGCTATGATGTCTCTTATCGTTTTACTACTATAATTTTGGGGTTATGCATTAGAGACAACTACATTCACTTTAAATAGGGCACCATCTAAATCCGTTGAGATGACACCATGTGAATTATGGTTTGATAGAAACCTAATCTGTCATTTCTTAATACTTGGGGCTGCGACACTTGTGTGGAAAATGTTTTCACCTAATGAGGTCGAACCCAAGGCGGACAAATGCATCTTCATAGAATACCCTAAGATCAGTTGGGTGAACCTTCAATCTCAGATCCTAGTGCAAAGTGTTTGTTGCTTAAACGGATCCTTTCTCGAGAAAATGTTTCTCTCGAAAGAATTGAGTGGGAGGAAGATAGAACTTGATGAGGTTGTTAAACCTTTGTTCAACCAGAGAGTAGCGCAATGCAGAAAGATGTTTCTGTGAAGCCTACGTTAGTTGAAGAGGAAGTTAATGATGATGATCATGAAGCTTCAGGATCAAGTTACTATCGAACTTCGTAGGTCGACAATGATGTGTACTGCTCCTGAGCGGTACGACAACTCTGTCTTGGAGGTCATGTTGTTGGACAACGATGAACCTACGAGCTATGGAGAAGCGATGATGGGCCCGGATTCCAACAAATGGTTGGAGGCCATGAAATCCGAGATAGGATCCATGCATGAAAACCAAGTGTAGATTTTGGTAGACTTGCTCGTTGGACGGCAGGTCGTTAAGTACAAATGGATCTTTAAAATGAAGACAGACACTGATGGTGAATGTCACTACTTGTAAAGCTCGACTTGTTGCAAAGATGTTTGTGACAAGTTCAAGGAGTTGACTACGATGAGACTTTCTCACTCGTAGTGGTGCTAAAGTCTGTTGGAATTATGTTAGCAGTTGCTGTGTTTTCAATTATGAAATCTGGCAGATGGATGTCAAAACATCATTTCCTTAACGGTTTACTTGAGGAAAGGTTGTATGTGATACAACCAGAAGGTTTTGTCAGGCCTAAGGATGCTAAAAGGTGTGCAAGCTTCGGTGATCCTTCCATGGACTGAAGCAAGCATCTCGGAGTTGGAATATACGCTTTGATGAGGTGATCAAAGTTTTGATGTTTATACAAAGTTTACGAGAAACTTGTATTTGCAATAAAGTGAGTGGGAGCACTATAGAATTTCTGATAAGTATATGTGGATGACATATTGTTGATCAGAAATAATGTAGAGTTTCTGGAAAGCATAAAACGGTTATTTGGAAAGTGATTTTCAAAGGAAGACATGGATAAAGCTACCTAATTGTTGAGCATCAAAATCTATAGAGATAGATCAAGATGCTTGATGAGACTTTCAATGAGTGCATACCTTCACAAGATTTTGAAAGAGTTCAAAATGGATTAGCCAGAGAAATAGTTCTCGTCTGATTTGTAAGGTGTGAAGTTGAGTGAGACTCAAAGCTCGACAACGGCAGAAGAAAGAGAAAGGACGAACGTCGTCCCCTATGCCTTAGCCATAGGCTCTATATTATGCCATGCTGTGTACCGCACCTATGTGTGCCTTGCCATGAGTCTGTCAAGGGGTACAAGAGTGGTCCAGGAGTGGATCACTGGACAGCGGTCGGAATTATCCTTAGTAACCAGAGGACTAAGGAAATGTTTCTTGATTATGGAGGTGATAAAGAGTTCGTCGTAAAGAGTTACGTCGATGCAAGCTTTAACACCTATCCGGATGACTAGTAGTAGCAATCTGGATACGTATAGTGGAGCAGCCATTTGGAAATAGTACCAAGTGGAGTGTGGTAGCAGTGTTTACGGTTTGACATAGAGATATGCAAAGTACACACGGATCTGAATATCGCAGACCCGTTGACTATAAGACCTCTCTCACATGCAAAGCATGATCGAGCCCCAGAACTCATTGGGTGTTAGATTCATAACAATGCGAATCACATGGTGATGTGAACTAGATTATTGACTCTAGTGCAAGTGGGAGACTGTTGGAAATATGCCCTAGAGGCAATAATAAATTAGTTATTATCATATTTCCTTGTTCATGATAATCGTTTATTATCCATGCTATAATTGTATTGATCGGAGACTTAAATGCATGTGTGGATACATAGACAAAACCATGTCCCTAGTATGCCTCTAATGGACTAGCTCGTTGATCAAAGGATGGTTAAGGTGTTGGAAATATGGCCTAGAGGCAATAATAAATTGATTATTATTGTATTTCCTGGTTCATGATAATTGTCTATTGTTCATGCTATAATTGTGTTAACCGGAAACCGTAATACATGTGTGAATACATAGACCACAACATGTCCCTAGTGAGCCTCTAGTTGGCTAGCTCGTTGATCAATAGATGGTCTCGGTTTCATGACCATGGACATTGGATGTCGTTGATAACGGGATCACATCATTAGGAGAATGATGTGATGGACAAGACCCAATCCTAAGCATAGCACAAGATCGTGTAGTTCGTTTGCTAAAGCTTTTCAATGTCAAGTGTCATTTCCTTAGACCATGAGATTGTGTAACTCCCGGATACCGTAGGAATGCTTTGGGTGTGCCAAACATCACAACGTAACTGGGTGGCTATAAAGGTACTCTACGGGTATCTCCGAAAGTGTCTGTTGGGTTGACACGAATCGAGACTGGGATTTGTCACTCCGTGTGACGGAGAGGTATCTCTGGGCCCACTCGGTAAGACATCATCATTATGAGCTCAATGTGACTAAGGAGTTAGTCACGGGATGATGTATTACGGAACGAGTAAAGAGACTTGCCGGTAACGAGATTGAACAAGGTATGGGGATACCGACGATCGAATCTCGGGCAAGTACCATACCGATAGACAAAGGGAATTGTATACGGGATTGATTGAATCCCTGACATCGTGGTTCATCCGATGAGATCATCGTGGAGTACGTGGGAGCCAACATGGGTATCCAGATCCCGCTGTTGGTTATTGACCGGAGAGGTGTCTCGGTCATGTCTACGTGTCTCCCGAACCCGTAGGGTCTACACACTTAAGGTTCGATGACGCTAGGGTTATAGGGAAAAGGTATACGTGATTACCGAAGGTTGTTCGGAGTCCCGGATGAGATCCCGGACGTCACGAGGAGCTCTGGAATGGTCCGGAGGTAAAGATTGATATATAGGAAGTCCAGTTTTGGTCACCGGAAAGTTTTCGGGCTCATCGGTATTGTACCGGGAGTACCGGGAGGGTGCCGGAGGACTCCCGGGAGGGGTGTGACGACCAGAGGACTTAGTGGGCCTTTAGAGGAGGTGTGCCAGCCCATATTGTGCCAGCCAAGACCTCCTAGAAGGGCCCATGCGGCTGGGATCTAGAGATAAGGGCAAAAGGGGTTTGAAAGGAGGAGATCCACCTCCCTTGTGGGAGGTGGACTCCTCCCCCACTTCGACCGAACCTCTCCTCCTTGGAGGAGGGGCCAAGCCAGCCCTCCCTCTCCCTCCTACTATATATACTTGAGGTTTTGGCCCTTTGAGAACAGATCGGAACTCTCTCTCTCTCGGCGAAGCTCTATCTCTCTTCTTCCTCCTCCGCAGCGCTTGGCGAAGCCCTGCCGGGATACCTTGATACTCCACCACCACCACGCCGTCGTGCTGCTGCTGGAGCTCTTCCCCAACCTCTCCTTCATCCTTGCTGGATCAAGGCGTAGGAGAAGTCACCGGGCTGCACGTGTGTTGAACGCGGAGGTGCCGTCCGTTCGGCACTTGATCGGATCTTCCGCGATCTGAATCGCTGCGAGTACGACTCCATCAACCGCGTTCTTGTAACGCTTCCGCTTTGCGATCTTCAAAGGTATGAAGATGCAATCTCTCCCCTCTTGTTGCTGGTTTCTCCATAGATAGATCTTGGTGTCACGTAGGAATATTTTGATTTACTACTACGTCTCCCAACAGTGGCATCATGAGCTAGGTCTATGCGTAGAATCTATGCACGAGTAGAACACAAAGCAGTTGTGGGCGTCGATTTTGTTAATATGCTTGCCGTTACTAGTCTTATCTTGATTCGACGGTATTGTGGGATGAAGCGGCCCGGACCAACCTTACACGTACGCTTACGTGAGACCGGTTCCACCGCCTGACATGCACTGGTTGCATAAGGTGGCTAGCGGGTGTCTGTCTCTCCCACCTTAGTCGGATTGGATTCGATGAAAAGGGTCCTTATGAAGGGTAAATAGCAATTGGCATATCATGTTGTGGTTTTGACGTAGGTAAGAAACGTTCTTGCTAGAAACCTATAGCAACCACGTAAAAACTTGCAACTACAAATTAGAGAAAGTCTAACTTGTTTTTGCAGCATATGCCGTGTGATGTGATATGGCCAAAAGGATGTGATGTGATGCATTGTGATGTATGAGATTGATCATGTTCTTGTAATAGGGTTCACGACTTGCATGTCGATGACTATGACAACCGGCAGGAGCCATAGGAGTTGTCTTATTTATTGTATGACCTGCGAGTCAATCACAAACGCCATGTAATTACTTTACTTTATTGCTAAGCGTTAGCCATAGCAGTAGAAGTAATAGTTGGCGAGACAACCTCATGAAGACACAATGATGGAGATCATGATGATGGAGATCATGGTGTCATGCCGGTGACAATGATGATCATGGTGCCCCGAAGATGGAGATCATAGGAGCAAGATGATATTGGCCATATCATGTCACTATATTGATTGCATGTGATGTTTATCATGTTTACATCTTATTTGCTTAAAACGACGGTAGTAAATAAGATGATCTCTCAATAAAATTTCAAGAGAAGTGTTCACCCTAACTGTGCACCGTTGCTAAGGATCGTTGTTCCGAAGCACCACGTGATGATCGGGTGTGATAGGTTCTAACGTTCGCATACAACGGGTGTAAGCCAGATTTACACACGCGAAACACTTAGGTTGACTTGACGAGCCTAGCATGTACAGACATGGCCTCGGAACACGGAAGACCGAAAGGTCGAACATGAGTCGTATAGAAGATACGATCAACATGGAGATGTTCACCATGGATGACTAGTCCGTCTCACGTGATGATCGGACACGGGCTAGTTGACATGGATCATGTGTGACTTAGATGACTAGAGAGATGTCTATCTGAGTGGGAGTTCATTGAATAATTTGATTATGTGAACTCGATTATCATGAACTTAGTCTAAAATTGCCTTTAATATCTATATTGTAGATCCAATGGCCAACGCAAATGTCAACCTCAATTTCAACGCGTTCCTAGAGAAAACCAAGCTGAAAGATGATGGAAGCAACTATATGGACTGGGTCCGTGGCTTGAGGATCATCCTCATAGCTTCCAAGAGATTGTATGTCCTTGATGCACCGCTAGGTGACCCACCCATTCTCCCAGCGGACCAAGACGTTACGAACGCTTGGCAGTCACGCTGCGATGATTACTCCCTTGTTCAGTGCGGCATGCTTTACAGTTTAGAATCGGGGCTCCAAAAGCGTTTTGAGCAACACGGAGCATATGAGATGTTCCAAGAGCTGAAACTGGTTTTCCAAGCTCATGCCCGAGTCGAGAGATATGACATCTCTGACAAGTTCTTCAGCTGTAAGATGGAGGAGAACAGTTCTGTTAGTGAGCACATCCTCAAGATGTCTGGGCTTCACAACCGCTTGACTCAGCTGGGAGTTAATCTCCCGGATGACTCAGTCATTGACAGAATCCTCCAGTCGCTTCCACCTAGCTACAAAAGCTTTGTGATGAACTACAACATGCAGGGGATGGAGAAGTCCATTCCTGAGTTGTACTCGATGCTGAAATCAGCAGAGGTCAAGATCAGAAAGGAGCATCAAGTGTTGATGGTAAACAAGACCACTAGTTTCAAGAAAGGCAAGGGTAAGAAGAACTTCAAGAAGGACGGCAAAGCTGTTGCCGCGCCCGGTAAGCAAGTTGCCGGGAAGAAGAAGAATAAGAATGGACCCAAGCCTGAGACTGAGTGTTTCTATTGTAAGGGTACCGGTCACTGGAAGCGGAACTGCCCCAAGTACTTAGCGGATAAGAAGGACGGCAACATTAAAGGTATATGTGATATACTTGTTATTGATGTGTACCTAACCAGCGCTCGTAGTAGCTCCTGGGTATTTGATACCGGTGCAGTTGCTCACATTTGTAACTCCAAGCAGGAGCTGCGGAATAAGCGAAGGTTGGCAAAGGACGAGGTGACGATGCGCGTCGGGAATGGTTCCAAGGTCGATGTGATCGCCGTCGGCACGCTACCTCTACATCTACCTTCGGGATTAGTTTTAAACCTTAATAATTGTTATTTAGTACCAGCTTTGAGCATGAACATTGTATCTGGATCTCGCTTGATACGAGATGGCTACTCTTTTAAATCCGAGAATAATGGTTGTTCTATTTATATGAGAGAAATGTTCTATGCTCATGCCCCGCTGGTCAATGGTTTATTTTTGATGAATCTGGAACGTGATGTTACACATGTCCATAGTGTGAGTACCAAAAAGTGTAAAGTTGATAACGATAGTCCCACTTACATGTGGCACTGCCGTCTTGGCCATATTGGTGTCAAACGCATGAAGAAGCTCCATGCTGATGGACTTTTGGAGTCACTTGATTTCAAATCATTTTGACACATGCGAACCATGCCTCATGGGCAAGATGACCAAAACTCCGTTCTCCGGAACAATGGAGTGAGCAACTGACTTGTTGGAGATAATACATACCGATGTATGCGGTCCAATGAGTGTCGAGGCTCGCGGTGGCTACCGTTATGTTCTCACCCTCACTGATGACTTGAGCAGATATGGGTATGTCTACTTAATGAAACACAAGCCTGAAACCTTTGAAAGGTTCAAGGAATTTCAGAGTGAGGTCGAGAATCAACGTGACAGGAAAATAAAATGCCTACGATCTGATCGTGGCGGAGAATATTTAAGTCACGAGTTTGACACGCACCTTAGGAAATGTGGAATTGTTTCACAGCTCACGCCGCCAGGCACACCTCAGCGAAATGGTGTGTCTGAACGTCGTAATCGCACTCTATTGGATATGGTGCGATCTATGATGTCTCTTACCGACTTACCGCTATCATTTTGGGGATATGCATTAGAGACTGCCGCGTTCACTTTAAATAGGGCACCGTCTAAATCCGTTGAGACGACACCGTATGAATTATGGTTTGGAAAGAAACCTAAGCTGTCGTTTCTAAAAGTTTGGGGTTGCGATGCTTATGTGAAGAAACTTCAACCTGAGAAGCTCGAACCCAAAGCGGAAAAGTGCGTCTTCATAGGATATCCCAAAGAGACTATTGGGTATACCTTCTACCTACGATCCGAAGGCAAAGTATTTGTTGCCAAGAATGGATCCTTTCTCGAGAAAGAGTTTCTCTCGAAAGAAGTAAGTGGGAGGAAAATAGAACTTGATGAGGTAATTGTACCTCCACTCGAACCGGAGAGTAGCGCAGCACAGGAAGTTGTTTCTGTGGTGCCTACACCGGCTAGAGAGGAAGTTAATAATGATGATCATGAAACTTCAGATCAAGTTGCTATTCGAAGGTCCACTAGGACACGTTCCGCACCAGAGTGGTACAGCAATCCTGTCCTGGAGATCATGTTGTTGGACAACGGTGAACCTTCGAACTATGAAGAAGCGATGGCGGGCCCGGATTCCGACAAATGGCTTGAGGCCATGAAATCCGAGATAGGATCCATGTATGAGAACAAAGTATGGACTTTGGTGGACTTGCCTGATGATAAGCGAGCCATTGAAAATAAATGGATCTTTAAGAAGAAGACTGACGCAGACGGTAATGTGACCGCCTATAAAGCTCGTCTTGTCGCTAAGGGTTATCGACAAGTTCAAGGAGTTGACTACGATGAGACATTCTCACCCGTAGCGATGCTAAAGTCTGTCCGAATCATGTTAGCAGTTGCCGCATTTTATGATTATGAGATCTGGCAAATGGACGTCAAAATGGCATTCCTTAATGGCTTCCTCAAGGAAGAACTGTATATGATGCAGCCGGAAGGTTTTGTCGATCCTAAAGATGCTAACAAGGTATGCAAGCTCCAGCGCTCCATCTATGGGCTGGTGCAAGCATCTCGGAGTTGGAACATTCGCTTTAATGAGGTGATTAAAGCGTTTGGGTTTGTACAGGTTTATGGAGAACCCTGTATTTACAAGAAAGTGAGTGGGAGCTCTATAGCATTTCTTATACTGTATGTGGATGACATGCTGATAATGGGAAATAATATAGAACTCTTGGAAAGTATCAAGGCCTACTTGAATAAGTGTTTTTCAATGAAGGACCTTGGAGAAGCTGCTTACATATTAGGTATTAAGATCTATAGAGATAGATCAAAACGCCTCATTGGTCTTTCACAAAGCACATACCTTGAAAAGATATTGAAGAAGTTCAATATGGATCAGTCCAAGAAGGGGTTCTTGCCTGTGTTGCAAGGTGTGAGATTGAGTACGACTCAATGCCCGACCACGAAAAAGGATAGAGAAGAGATGAGTGCCATCCCCTATGCTTCAGGCATAGGCTCTATCATGTATGCCATGCTGTGTACCAGACCTGTTGTGAACCTTGCCATAAGTTTGGTAGGGAGGTACCAAAGTGATCCCGGAGCGGAACACTGGACAGCGGTCAAGAATATCCTGAAGTACCTGAAAAGGACAAAGGACATGTTTCTCGTTTATGGAGGTGCCGAAGAGCTCGTCGTAAAGGGTTACGTTGATGCTAGCTTCGACACAGATCCGGACGACTCCAAGTCGCAAACCGGATACGTGTATATTTTGAATGGAGGGGCAGTAAGCTGGAGCAGCAGCAAGCAAAGCGTCGTGGCGGCATCTACATGTGAAGCGGAGTACATAGCTGCTTCGGAAGCAGCAAAGGAGGGAGTCTAGATGAAGGAGTTCATCACCGACCTAGGAGTGATTCCGAATGCGTCGGGCCCGATGACTCTACTCTGTGATAACACTGGAGCTATTGCCCTTGCGAAGGAGCCCAGATTTCACAAGAAGACAAGACACATCAAGCGCCGCTTCAACTCCATCCGTGATTACATTCAGGAGGGAGACATAGATATTTGTAAAGTGCATACGGATCTGAATGTCGCAGATCCATTGACTAAACCTCTCTCACGAGCAAAACATGATCAGCACCAGAATGCTATGGGTGTTCGATTCATCACAATGTAACTAGATTATTGACTCTAGTGCAAGTGGGAGACTGTTGGAAATATGCCCTAGAGGCAATAATAAATTGATTATTATTGTATTTCCTGGTTCATGATAATTGTCTATTGTTCATGCTATAATTGTGTTAACCGGAAACCGTAATACATGTGTGAATACATAGACCACAACATGTCCCTAGTGAGCCTCTAGTTGGCTAGCTCGTTGATCAATAGATGGTCTCGGTTTCATGACCATGGACATTGGATGTCGTTGATAACGGGATCACATCATTAGGAGAATGATGTGATGGACAAGACCCAATCCTAAGCATAGCACAAGATCGTGTAGTTCGTTTGCTAAAGCTTTTCAATGTCAAGTGTCATTTCCTTAGACCATGAGATTGTGTAACTCCCGGATACCGTAGGAATGCTTTGGGTGTGCCAAACGTCACAACGTAACTGGGTGGCTATAAAGGTACGCTACGGGTATCTCCGAAAGTGTCTGTTGGGTTGACACGAATCGAGACTGGGATTTGTCACTCCGTGTGACGAATCGAGACTGGGATTTGTCACTCCGTGTGACGGAGAGGTATCTCTGGGCCCACTCGGTAAGACATCATTATTATGAGCTCAATGTGACTAAGGAGTTAGTCACGGGATGATGTATTACGGAACGAGTAAAGAGACTTGCCGGTAACGAGATTGAACAAGGTATGGGGATACCGACGATCGAATCTCGGGCAAGTACCATACCGATAGACAAAGGGAATTGTATACGGGATTGATTGAATCCCTGACATCGTGGTTCATCCGATGAGATCATCGTGGAGTACGTGGGAGCCAACATGGGTATCCAGATCCCGCTGTTGGTTATTGACCGGAGAGGTGTCTCGGTCATGTCTACGTGTCTCCCGAACCCGTAGGATCTACACACTTAAGGTTCGATGACGCTAGGGTTATAGGGAAAAGGTATACATGATTACCGAAGGTTGTTCGGAGTCCCGGATGAGATCCCGTACGTCACGAGGAGCTCCGGAATGGTCCGGAGGTAAAGATTGATATATAGGAAGTCCAGTTTTGGTCACCGGAAAGTTTTCGGGCTCATCGGTATTGTACCGGGAGTACCGGGAGGGTGCCGGAGGACCCTCGGGAGGGGTGTGATGACCAGAGGACTTAGTGGGCCTTTAGAGGAGGTGTGCCAGCCCATATTGGGCCAGCCAAGACCTCCTAGAAGGGCCCATGCGGCTGGGATCTAGAGATAAGGGCAAAAGGGGTTTGAAAGGAGGAGATCCACCTCCCTTGTGGGAGGTGGACTCCTCCCCCACTTCGGCCGAACCTCTCCTCCTTGGAGGAGGGGCCAAGCCAGCCCTCCCTCTCCCTCCTACTATATATACTTGAGGTTTTGGCCCTTTGAGAACAGATCGGAACTCTCTCTCTCTCGGCGAAGCTCTACCTCTCTTCTTCCTCCTCCGCAGCGCTTGGTGAAGCCCTGCCGGGATACCTTGATACTCCACCACCACCACGCCGTCGTGCTGCTGCTGGAGCTCTTCCCCAACCTCTCCTTCATCCTTGCTGGATCAAGGCGTAGGAGACGTCACCGGGCTGCACATGTGTTGAACGCGGAGGTGCCGTCCGTTCGGCACTTGATCGGATCTTCCGCGATCTGAATCGCTGCGAGTACGACTCCATCAACCGCGTTCTTGTAACGCTTCCGCTTTGCGATCTTCAAAGGTATGAATATGCAATCTCTCCCCTCTCGTTGCTGGTTTCTCCATAGATAGATCTTGGTGACACGTAGGAAAATTTTGATTTACTACTACGTCTCCCAACATAAGGTTTCCTAGCCATGGACATGAGATGTCATTTGATAACGGGATCACATCATTAGGAGAATGATGTGATGGATAAGACCCAAACTACAAACATAGCATATGATCGTGTCAGTTTATTGCTACTGTTTTCTGCATGTCAAGTATATGTTCCTATCACCATGAGATCATGCAACTCACGGATATTGGAGGAGTGCCTTGTGTGTATCAAACGTCACAACGTAAATGGGTGACTATAAAGGTGCTCTACAGGTATCTCCGATGGTGTCTGTTGAGTTGGCATGGATCGAGACTGGGATTTGTTACTCCGTGTAACGGAGAGGTATCTCGGGGCCCACTCGGTAATGCAACATCACAATAAGCCTTGCAAGCAATGTGACTAATTGTTAGTTGCGGGATCTTGTATTACGGAACGAGTAAAGAGACTTGCCAGTAACGAGGTTGAATTAGGTATGGAGATACCGACGATCGAATCTCGGGCAAGTAACATACCGAAGAACAAAGGGAACGTTATACGGGATTAACTGAATCCTTGACATAGAGGTTCGACCGATAAAGATCTTCGTAGAATATGTAGGAACCAATGTGGACGTCCAGGTCCCGCCATTGGTTATTGACTGTAGAGGTGTCTCGGTCATGTCTACATAGTTCTCGAACCCGCAGGGTCTGCACACTTAAGGTTCGGTGACGTTTCGGTAGTGTAGAGTTATGTATGGTGGTGACCGAAGGTTGTTCGGAGTCCCGGATGAGATCCCGGACATCACGAGGAGCTCCGGAATGGTCCGGAGGTAAAGATTCATATATAGGAAGTCCCAGTTTGGTTTCCGGAAAAGTTTCGGGCTCATCGGTATTGTACCGGGAGTATCGGTATTGTACCGGGAGTGCCGGTAGTGTACCGGAGGACCTCCGGGAGGGGTATTTCGACCCCAAGAGGTCCATGGGCTGTGGGAGAATAATAACCAGCCCTTAGTGGGCTGGGAAAACAGCCACAAAGGCCCATGGCGCAAGAGAGAAAGTCCTAAAGCAAAAAGTGGAAAATCAGCCAATAGGAGGCAATCCTACTCCAACTAGGATTGGAGGTGAAGTAGGATTGCTCCCACCTCCTATTTAGGACGACCCAAAGGCCTTGGCTGCCACTCCTCTCCTCTCCTCCTATATATACTAGTGGATTGGGTGGTTTTTGGACAGAATTTCCGGCCACGTGCTACCCGTTTCACCGGTGCACAGTTTCTCCTCTAGATCGGTTTTTCGCAGCGCTTAGGCGAAGCCCTGCCGGAATTGCTCCACCACCATCACCGGAGCGCTGTCACGCTGCCGGTGAACTCTCTCTCCTCTCCACCTCCTCTCTCTGGATCGAGACGGTGGAGATCGTCATCAAGCTGCACGTGTGCTGAACGCGGAGGTGCCGTCCGTTCGGCGCTAGATCGGAAGGACCGTGATCGAGATCGCGAGACGGTTCGTGATGAGATCGCGGAACGGATCGTGATGAGTTCGCGGGACGGATCGTGATTGGATCGCGGGACGGATCGTGATGAGATCGCGGGACGCTCGGCGATTTGGATCGCGAAGATGTTCGACTACACCAACCGCGTTTCTTAACGCTTCCCGCTTAGCAATCTACAAGGGTACGTAGATCCACTCTCCCTCTCGTAGATGCTCATCACCATGGATAGGTTTGCGTGTGCGTAGGAAATTTTTTGTTTCCCATGCGACGTTCCCCAACAACGAGCCCCCTAGCCGCGGCCAGGGGGCGCCTCCCAGGCTCGTGGCTTCCTCAGGCCGCCTCTCCGGTATCTTTTTCTTCAGGTATTTTTTATATTTTCCAAAAAAAATCACGGCGAAAGTTTTATTCCATTTGGACTCCGTTTGATATTCCTATCTGAAAAAGGTCAAAAAGACGGAAAAAATAGGAACTGGCACTGGGCACTGGATTAATAAGTTAGTCCCAAAAATCATATAAAATAGCATATTCATGCATATAAAACATCCAAAGTTGATAATATAATAGCATGGAACAATCAAAAATTATAGATATGTCGGAGACGTATCACTCCTCAACCTACTGAAAATATTTATTATGAAATTCCTTCGGTTATGATAGAGAAACTGCTGGCTAATCCTTATGCAGGAGATGGAACACTACATCCTGATTTGCATCTTATCTATGTGGATGAAGTTTGTGGATTATTTAAGCTTGCAGGTCTGCACGAGGATCATGTCAAGAAGAAGGTCTTTCCTTTATCTTTGAAGGAGAAGGCATTGACATGGTATATGCTATGTGATGATATTGGATCATGGAGCTACAATCGATTAAAAATGGAATTTCATCAGAAGTCTTACCCTATGCATCTGGTTCATCGTGATCAGAATTATATCTATAATTTTTGACCTCATGAAGGAGAAAGTATCGCTCAAGCTTGGGGGAGGCTTAAGTCAATGTTATATTCATGCCCCAATCACGAGCTCTCAAGAGAAATTATTTTTCAGAATTTTTATGCTCGGATTTCTCGTAATGATCAATCCATGCTCAATACTTCCTGTATTGGTTCCTATATGAAGAAAGATATTGACTTCAAATGGGATTTGTTGGAAAGAATTAAATGCAACTCTAAAGATTAGGAACTCGACGAAGGTAAGGAGTCAGGTATAAACCTTAAGTTTGATTGTGTTAAATCCTTTGTATATGATACGTCTCCTTCGTATCTATAATTTTTGATTGTTTCATGCCAATATTCTACAACTTTCAAGTACTTTTGGCAACTTTCTATACTATTTTTGGGACTAACATATTGATCTAGTGCCCAGTGCCAGTTCCTATTTGTTGCATGTTTTTTGTTGCACAGAATATCCATACCAAACAAAGTCCAAATGCGATAGAAACTTACAGAGTTTTTTTGGAATGTATGTGATTTTTGGAAAAAAGAATCAACGCGATACGATGCCCGACGAGGTCACAAGCCCGCTAGGCGCGACCCACCCCCCTGGCCGTGCCTAGCAGGCTTGTGGACACCCCTTAAGTCAGTTGGAGCTCTCCTTTTTCTGCAAGTAACATATTTTTATAATAAAACCCCCTCAAAATTTCAGCCCGATCGGAGTTATGGGTCTCCGGATATTTAAGAAACGGTGAAAGGACAGAATTTGTGAGCGCAAAAACAGAAGGAAATAGACAGAGACATCCAATATTGGAGGAGCTCCCGCCCCTCCGCCGCCATGGAGGCCATGGACCAGAGGGTAAAACCTTTTCCCATCTAGGGGGAAGGTCAAGGAAGAAGAATAAGGAGGGGTCCTCTCTCCCCCTCTCTCCCGGTGGCAACGGAATGCTGCCGGGGCCATCATCATGACGGCGATCTACTCCAACAACTCCGTCATCTTCACCAACACCTCCATCACCTTCCCCCATCTATCTACAGAGGTCCTCTCTCCCGCAACCCACCGTACCCTCTACTTGAACATGGTGCTTTATGCTTCATATTATTATCCAATGATGTGTTGCCATCCTATGATGTGTGAGTAGATTTTTGTTGTCCTATGGGTTGATTGGTGATCATGATTGGTTTGAGTTGCATGTTTTATTATTAGTGCTGTCCTATGGTGCTCTCCGTGTCGCGCAAGCGTGAGGGATCCTCACTTTAGGGTGTTGCAATGTGTTCATTATTCGCCAATGGTGGGTTGCTTGAGTGAGAGAAGCATAAACCCGAGTAGGTGCGTTGTTGCATATGGGAGTAAAGAGGACTTGATACCTGTGTTGACACACTAACAGTCACCGTGTACCCTCGACGCCGGGGGTGATGCACTGCAGCCGACGTCGAAGGAGGTCTGTCCGACAACGCAATATGCAAGACAGCCGGCGGACGCTTTTGCAGACCCGAAACCCCGCACGTCCGGGAGGGACCCCGTCAGGGAGTGCGGCAGTTATGCGCTGACCTAGGTCGATCCCCCCACCCCTAGAGCCTCGAGATTCTCAACTCTCAAATAGGAAGAACAACGAAGAACGAGAGAAAAACGAATAATGTAGATGAAAAAAGTAGTATAGATTGATTTGTTCGACTGTGTGTTGTTTAATCTACCGTCACCCCCAACGTATATAAGAGGTGACTGGACTTCCCGTACAAGAAAAGTATTTATCTAGGCTTCCTTACAAGAAAATTACATCAATTCACGTGTTAGAGTCCTAGTCCTAGTCCCATTCGGATTCAGCCCAAATCTGGCCGAATCTTCTATCTTGCTCCTTGCGTGGGCCGTGGAATCTGCATATGACCTCCGATGGAGATGGTCCAATCATCAATTTTGTGTGCCTCGACGAGGCAAACAATCCATATGTTGATCACATTCCAAAATAAAGCCATCACGAATACTCCACGAGGTCATCTTTAACTTTGAATCGGCCCCGGTCATGTAGCGGACTGGACCGTCCGAGTGTTGTAGCGTCCCGGTAGGACGTATAATACCTCATATGATAATGACTTTAAAAGCAAAGTTGAGAGTTGTAGCGTCTCGGTAGTACGTATAATACCTCATATGATAATGACTTTAAAAGCAAAGTTGAGTGTTTCGACGTTACAAACAACTTTCATGTTGAACACTTTTCCATCTGAGGCCATCTAGATGACCATATAGGCCAATCTTTTACCTTTTGGTTGAATCACTCGGATTTGGAGTCCCTTAGTCGGTCGAGTGAAATTTCTCACTCGGACAGCAATTTTTCCACTTGGAATTCATGTACCTGGACTCCTTGACCGAAGTTTCACTTGGATTTGGAGTCCTTTAGTCGGTCGAGTGAAATTTCTCACTCGACAACAATTTTTTCACTCGGAATTCATGTACCTGGACTCCTTGACCAAAGTTTCACTCACATGAAAACTTTTCACTTGGTCATCAAGACTTCACTCGGATAGCTATATTTTCACTCAGATGATAAGCTTTTCACTGGGATTTCCTGAATGAAAACACAACCTGAACTCGTTTCGCCTCGGCAGGTTGCATACGACTTCGGATATAGACGATTTATATATCAAAATCGACCGATTCAACGAGACGAAACTTTTCCGTGTTGAAGATTGTTTGATTCAAGGCCATGTAGGGGGCCTAATTGCTCGCGCGACCCATCAGACACCATCCAGGCAAGTGTCTGGTCCCTCGCGCCACACTTTTGCTCAGGGTCGGTCCGCATTGTTTTGCTTCTAACTTTTGCATACGCACTCAGATTGAGATGGTTTATATATAAAAATCGATCAGCTCGATGAGACAAAGACAATCCATGTAGAGAATTCCTTCATCCGAGGTTGTCTCAGAGGTGTAATCGACCAAAAAAGCACTCAGAACATCTAAACATGACAATTCAAGTGTAATTTGACCCTTGAAATGATGCCGAATGGTGATGGCCTAAACATCAAGGTTGTTTCACTCAGCAATATGAACTTTCTCGTATATTTTTTTTTGTTTGAGTCCATCTTTACTTCATTTTGCATCGTGCCAAAATCAGGTGTCAACACATGCCCCCTGTTTTTCGGCAAAGCTTGCATGCCGAAAAATAATTTGCACCACGTTTGTTCTAAGGACGATGTCAACACTCCATCGGCCATCCATATTTCTCAGGGCGATAATTATGTTTCAGCCATGTTTATGCTAAGGGCGATAATCATATATCGGCCATTGCCTAATTAGGCCTCTTGCCACACACTCGGGTGGCACTTCTTCAGATATCTGCCATTGAGAGCTCGAGGTAATAACACTCCTTGTATGGATTCCACCAAATATGAATTTCCAGGAACTAATCTTGCAATCCTAAAAGGACCTTTCCAGTTTGGAGACCACTTCCTGAATTTTCTATCTCTAGAACCAATCGGCAGAATCACTTTCCACACAAGATCGCCAACTTGACAATTCTTCAACTTGACCTTTTTATTGTAAGCTCTTGCTACCCTCAATTTGTCCTTCTCTATGGCCTTTAACACAGCTAAACGTTTATCAGCAACCTCATCAATATTGTCCATCATCAAATCATAAAAGTCCACCGCCGATAAATCATTTTGTTTGGCTACTATAAAGCTCTCAAATTTACCTCTACTCATAAAACAACCTCTTGACCGTATACCAGCTCATACGGAGTTACCTTTATAGCACCATGCCTTGAGATTCTATGTGCCCATAAAGCCTCAGACAATAACTCATGTCATTTTCTTGGATTATCCTCAATATTCTTCTTGATGAGCTTAATCAATATTTTGTTGCTAGACTCAACTTGTCCATTAGCTTGGGCATAATACGGAGATGAATTGAGCAACTTTATGTTGTATGATTCGACAAATTCTCTAACTTGATGTGACATGAAAGATGAACCTTGATCTGTAGTCAACATCCGAGGAATGCCGAATCTATGAATAATGTGTTCGATTATGAATTGAATTACCTCCGTATGCGTCATGTTCTTGAGAGGTACTGCTTTAGACCATTTAGTGAAATAATCGGTTGCCACCAACACGAACCGATGCCCCTTTGAAGAAGATGGATGAATTTGTCCAATGAAGTCTAAATCCCATCCTCTAAAAGGCCACGGCTTGATAATAGGATGTAAACATAGCAGCAGGAGCCAACTGAATATCACCAAATTTTTGACAAGCTTCACACCCTTTATAATACCTGAAGCAATCATTGATCGTAGTCGGCCAATAAAATCCAACACGTCATAAGAGCCATTTCAGTTTGGGTGTCGACTGATGAGTACCACAAATGCTTTCATGTACCTTTCCCATAGCAACTCGTGCTTGGTCCTCGTCCAAACACTTCAAAAGAACATCTTCAACCATTCGGCGATAAAGACCATCATCTCTCATTATATATTTGAAAGCCATACGTTGAATAGCCCTGTCCACCCTTTCACTCGGATTGCACAAGTAATCAATAATGGGCTTCCTCCAGTCATGATTTTCACCTGCACTAGATTTATTGTTAGTGGCCGAATCAGTGGGCTCTAGTTCGGCCTCTCCCATATTAGCAAGACAAGACATCGGCTTCTGAGAAATATGAAACATGCCATGATCAATATGATAGCCGGATGCTTGTTGTGCTAACTCATTTGTTCTCCAATTATCATGGCTAGATATATGAGCAATGCTAAAATAATCCAAAGTAGAAATCGTATCTACACACTTATCAAGATAAACATTAAGTGATTTGTCTAAACATTGAAAGACTTTGGACACTTGCTGCACTACTAATAACGAATCACCAAAAGCCTCAACATGTGTAGCACCTATAACGAGCAACATCTCTAAACCAAATAACAATGCTTCATATTCGGCTTGATTATTTGTGCAAAAATATTCCAGTCGACATTTGGCTTCAAAAACAGCACCATGAGAAGATATATAAACAATACCAACACCTTAGCCGTTGCCACAAACTAATCCATCAAAATATAACCTCCATGGCACTAATGAGAAAAGGTTTATATCAACATCATGCTTGTCATTAATCCGATGCTCAAAAATAAAATTAGCAACAATTTGGCCTTTCATGGATTTTTGAGATTCATAAGCCAAATCATACTCAATTAAAGCATAAGCCCACTTGCCAATTCTACCACTAAGAATTGGCCTATGCAACATGTACTTAATGACATTGGTTTGACAAGCTACTATGCAGGCACTCGACACTAGGTAATGTCTTAGTTTTGTGCAAGCATAATATAAACAGAGGCATATTTTTCAATAAATGTATACCTTGTCTCAGCGTCCAATAAACGTCGGTCAGATATGTAATAGTATGCTCTCTTCCTTCGGTTTCTTGAGTCAATACAACACCAATAACACCTTCCTCCGCCACAATGTAAAGCCTAAAGGGATCTTTATGTTTGGGTGCATTCATCACCGGAGGAGTGCTCAAATAAGTCTTGATCATGTCGAATGCCTCTTGCTGTTTTGCCCCCCAAGCAAAATTAGCATCATTCTTTAACCGAAGGATAGGAGTGAATGCATCAACCTTCCCCGATAAATTAGCTATGAACCTTCTCAAATAATTGACCTTGCCAAGGAATTTTTGCATATCTCTCTTGCATGTTGGAGCCTCCACTTTTTGTATAGCTTTTATTTTTTGGGATCAATTTCTACTCCATTCTCATGAATAATGAAACCCAAAAACTTTCCAGCTGACACACTAAATGCACAATTCAAAGGATTCATATCCAGTCCATATTTTTTCATCCTTTCAAAGGCCAAATGCAAATTGGCTAGATGAGATTCAAAAGCATACAATTTGACAACAATATCATCAATATAAACCTCAAGTATAACACCGAGTAAATCATGAAAGATTAAATTCATAGCCCTCTGACACGTGGTGCCAGCATTCTTTAACCCAAAGGTCATCACTGTCCACTCAAATAAACCAAGGAATCTGGGGCATCGAAAAGCCGTTTTGGACATGTCCTCTTCAGCCATGAAAATCTGGTTATACCCCGGATTGCTATCAAGAAAGCTAATGACCTTATGTCCAGAAGCATCATTAATAAGCATATGAGCTATTGGCATGGGATACTCATCTTTGGGTGTAGCTCTATTCAAATATTTGAAATCAATGCACACCCTTAACTTGCCGGATCCTTTCTTCTCCACCGGCACAATGTTAGAGATCCACTCGGCATACCTGCAAGGCCGAATGAAATTAGCTTTGAGAAACCGACCGATCTCCTCATTGATCCGGTCATATCTTTTTGGATTAAATTTTTTGGCCGATTGTTTGAAAAGTCTAAAACCAGCCTTTATAGGTAACATATGCCCCACTAGCTCTCGGCTTAAACCTGGCATCTCATGATATTCCCATGCAAAGCAGCAAACATATTATTTTAACAACTCGATCAACCTAGCTTTCTGATCGGCTCTTAAGTTTTTATTTACAAACGTCGGCCTAAGAACTGAACCATCTCCTATATCTATTTCTTCTAATGGATCGACCGATTGAAAACCTTGTCCTAATTTATCCATGTCATCCAACTCCTCTATAGATTCATACATATCGTTCTCGCTAGACCGATATTTTGCAAGACGTTTCTGCAACCACTCAGAATTAGAATCCATTTAAACATATCATACCTTGGAGCCGATTGCCACCAATCGGCTTTAAAGAGACGGGCATAAAGCCATTGTTCGTCGCGCTGAGGAAATCAAACTCTGACAAGTCGCGTCCCGTCAAGCAAGTAGCATTGGGATGTTGCCAATCCATCGATGCATCGGCCAAAGCAACACTAGCCGAGTTATCCGGACAAATGACTTCCACCTCATCATCAACCCACTGGATCAAAAACTGGTGCATAGTAGATGGCACACATTGGTTTGCATGGACCCAATCATGACCTAGTATGATGTTGTAGTTACCTTGCACCTCAGCGACAAAGAATGCAGTAGCCAAAGTTTTGCTCCTGACTGTAAGCTCCACATACATCACACCTTTGACTTTAGTTTTCTCTTTGCCTTCAAACCCATTAAGCACCATATTGGTCTTGATTAATTCATCATCGGGCAACCCAATTTCTTGAAGACCGAATAGGGCATGAGATTCACCACAACACCACCATCAACAAGCATCCGAGTGAGTGGTGATCCATTGATATGACCTTTGAGGTACAATGGTTTGAAGTGCGTCACTGGTTCTTTTGTCTTCTCAAATATTGCATTTTTGGGACCAAAATCCAACTGAGCCACTTCCCCTTCTTCATCTACAACACGGAATTCAGCGGGTAAGTAATACACCATATTGATATCCATACCTTCATGAAATATCGTCTTCCTCCTCGTACGTGTCCACCAAATATGAATTATGTCCGAGTGAAGGAGAAGTAATAGGTGACGTGGACGATGTGAGAACGGTTGCATCATCCTCTTCTGGCGGTATAAGTGCTATTGTGATAGATGTAAAAGCCACTATGTCTTGTATTGGTTTAGGCTCCCACACTGACTTTGCTGGTACCATGGGCCGAGTGACATTGAATAACTCGTCCCTTTGTTTCTCGGCCTCTTGTTCTGCCATCTCTTGATTTCTCAACCTTTGTAGTGTCCTCTTTTGTGTCTTTGTTAGCCCTGGAGGACACCACCTTGGCTGAGTGTATTTAGGATCAATTGGCTTAATTTGGCTGGTACTTGCTTCATGATCATTGGCCGAGTGCTTTGGCGCGATAATAAGTATCGGCTCAGTTGGGTTGCTATGCACAGTCGGTTGTTGCATGGCGAATGTTTCAGTGCCCAAGACGAGTGAATCAGCGTTGATATTTTCCTTGCCTTTTCCTGACCCCATTGCTGCACTTGCCAACTTCTGGACTCTTGGGATAGCAAATTTAACACGAGTGTCTTGTTGCACCTGTGCTTGCCCCCCCCCCCCGAGGGCAGGATTCTTGATGGTGATATTGATTATTTTCCTTGCCATCGGGTTGCTTGTCAAGCACTACCTGCCTCCCCAAGACCTTGCTGTCCTCCTTGTTTTTTCCTGGGCTCACCAATAATGACATTAGTTCTGTTAGAAGATTCAGCTACCTCCGGCCAAATGAGAAACTTTTTCCCTTAGGATACCCCAAAGAAACTGTTGGGTATACCTTCTACCTCAAATCCGAAGGAAAAGTCCTTTTGCCAAGAATGGATCCTTTCTAGAGAAAGAGTTTCTCTCGAAAGAAGTAAGTGGGAGGAAAATAGAACTTGATGAGGTAATTGTACCTCCACTCAAACCGGAGAGTAGCGTAGCACAGGAAGTTGTTTCTGTGGACCCTGCACCAGCTGGAGAGGAAGTTAATGATGATGATCATGAAACTTCAGATCAAGTTGCTATTCGAAGGTCCACTAGGACACGTTCCGCACATGCGTGGTACGGCAACCCTGTCCTGGAGATCATGTTGTTGGACAATGGTGAACCTTCGAACTATGAAGAAGCGATGGTGGGCCCGGATTCCAATAGATAGGATCCATGTATGAGAACAAAGTATGAACTTTGGTGGACTTGCCTGATGATAAGCGAGCCATAGAAAATAAATGGATCTTTAAGAAGAAGATGGACGCGGATGGTAATGTGACCGTCTATAAGGCTCGGCTTGTCGCTAAGGGTTATCGACAAGTTCAAGGAGTTGACTACGATGAGACTTTCTCACCCATAGCGATGTTGAAGTCCGTCCGAATCATGTTAGCAATTGCCGCATTTTATGATTATGAGATCTGGCAAATGGATGTCAAAACATCATTCCTTAATGGCTTCCTTACGGAAGAACTGTATATGATACAGCCGGAAGGTTTTGTCGATCCTAAATATTCTAACAAGGTATGCAAGCTCCAGCGGTCCATCTATGGGCTGGTGCAAGCATCTCGGAGTTGGAACATTCGCTTTGATGAGGTGATTAAAGCGTTTGGGTTTATACAGGTGTATGGAGAACCTGTATTTACAAGAAAGTGAGTGGGAGCTCTATATGATTTCTCATATTATATGTGGATGACATATTGTTGATGGGAAATAATATAGAACTTTTGGAAAGCGTCAAGGCCTACTTGAATAAGTGTTTTTCAATGAAGGACCTTGGAGAAGCTGCTTACATATTAGGCATCAAGATCTATAGAGATGGATCGACGCCTCATAGGTCTTTCACAAAGCACATACCTTGACAAGATATTGAAGAAGTTCAATATGGATCAGTCCAAGAAGGGGTTCTTGCCTGTGTTACAGGGTGTGAGATTGAGTACGACTCAATGCCCGACCACGACAAAGGATAGAGAAGAGATGAGTATCATCCCCTATGCTTCAGCCATAGGCTCTATTATGTATGCCATGTTGTGTACCAAACCTGATGTGAACCTTGCCATAAGTATGGTAGGGAGGTACCAAGGTGACCCCGGAGCGGAACACTGGATATCAGTCAAGAATATCCTGAAGTACCTGAAAAGGACCAAGGACATGTTTATCGTATATGGAGGTGTCGAAGAGCTCGTCGTAAAGGGTTACGTCGATGCTAGCTTCGACACAGATCCGTATGACTCCAAGTCACAAACCAGATACGTGTATATTTTGAATGGAGGGGCAGTCAGCTGGTGCAGCACCAAGCAAAGTGTCGTGGCGGCATCTACCTGTGAAGTGGAGTACATAGCTGCTTCGGAAGCAGCAAAGGAAGGAGTCTGGATGAAGGAGTTCATCACCGACATAGGAGTGATTCCCAACGCGTCGTGCCCGATGACTCTATTCTGTGACAACACTGGAGCTATTGCCCTTGCGAAGGAGCCCGGGTTTCACAAGAAGACAAGACACATCAAGCGCCGCTTCAACTCCATTCGTGATTACATTCAGGAAGGAGATATAGATATTTGTAAAGTACCTACGGATCTGAATGTCGCAGATCCGTTGACTAAACCTCTCTCACGAGCGAAACATGATCAACACCAGAACTCTATGGGTGTTCGATACATCACAATGTAACTAGATTATTGACTCTATTGCAAGTGGGAGACTGTTGGAAATATGCCCTAGAGGCAATAATAAAATGGTTATTATTGTATTTCCTTGTTCATGATAATTGTCTATTGTTCATGCTATAATTGTATTAACCATAAACCATAATGCATGTGTGAATACATAGACCACAACATGTCCCTAGTGAGCCTCTAGTTGGCTAGCTCGTTGATAAATAGATGGTCAAGGTTTCATGACCATGGACATTGGATGTCGTTGATAACGGGATCACATCATTAGGAGAATGATGTGATGGACAAGACCCAATCCTAAGCATAGCACAAGATCGTGTAGTTCGTCTGTTAAATCTTTTCTAATGTCAAGTATCATTTCCTTAGACCATGAGATTGTGCAACTCCCGGATACCGTAGGAATAATTTGGGTGTGCCAAACATCACAACATAGCTGGGTGGCTATATAGGTACACTATGGGTATCTCCGAAAGTGTTTGTTGGGTTGGCACGAATCGAGACTGGGATTTGTCACTCCGTGTGACGGAGAGGTATCTCTGGGCCCACTCGGTAAGACATCATCATAATGAGCTCAATGTGACTAAGGACTTAGCCACGGGATGATGTGTTATGGAACGAGTAAAGAGACTTGCCGATAATGAGATTGAACAAGGTATAGGGATACCGACGATCGAATCTCGGGCAAGTATCATACCGGTAAACAAAGGGAATTGTATACGGGATTGATTGAATCCCCGACATCATGGTTCATCTGATGAGATCATCGTGGAGCATGTGGGAGCCAACATGGGTATCCAGATCCCGCTGTTGGTTATTGACCGGAGAGGTGTCTCGGTCATGTCTACGTGCCTCCTGAACCCGTAGGGTCGACATACTTAAGGTTCGATGACGCTAGGGTTATAGGGAAATAGTGTACGTGGTTACCAAAGGTTGTTCTGAGTCCCGGATGAGATCCCGGACGTCACGAGGAGTTCCGGAATGGTCCGGAGGTAAATATTCATATATAGGAAGTGTGGTTTTGGTCACCGGAAGTGTTTCAGGCATCACCGATAACGTACCGGGACCACCGGAAGGGTTCCGGGGGTCCACCAAGTGGGGCCACCAGCACCAGAGGGCTGCATGGGCCGCAAGTGGGAGGGAACCAGCCCCTAGGTGGGCTGGTGCGCCCCCCACAATGGCCCAAGGCGCAACACAAGAGGAGATAGGGTCAAACCCTAGCCCAAATGGGCCTAAGACCCACCTACACTAGTAGAAAACCGACCCTTTAGTCCCGGTTCCAGAACCGGGACTAAAGGCCCTCCACATGGCAGCTTTCTGGAGCGGGACCTTTAGTCCCGGTTGGTGTTACAAACCAGGACTAAAGGTATTTTTTTTAAATAATTTTTTATTTTTGTTTTTCGATTTTTTTCTAATTTTCAAATCTGTGAATTATGTGACAACTTAATCTCTAATCACCCCTCTTCACTGCTTTTGAATTATTTGACAATTTAATCTCTAATCACCCCTCACTCCAAATCATCTAACTTCCCAGCTGGTCACCCATCCTATCACTACTCTAACCCGAGCACGCTTAACTTTCGAGTTCTATCACCCTTTGTTTCCAAGTCTGCACTTGTTGTTTTCTTGACAATAGTAAGCTATCAATCTCATTAACCCTTAGGTCTTGATGTCACATTATTTAATTTTTTGAATTCCAAACAATTATTAAAGTAAACAAAATAAGTAATAATAATATTGAATTTCGATGAAAATAAAATAATAGTTTTCCACTGCTCCAACCCCCCCTCCCCGTGGACCGCCTTTTCAGTTTTAAAAAAAATAAAAGAAAATGATGAAAATGTCAAAAAACTAAAAGAAAATAAGTTTCCCAGGTGATATGTGGTCTAGTTGTATGGAAAATTTACAAATATGAATTTCGACTTTATTTGCAAAATCTCTCTGGAATTTAGTAAAATGGGCATAACTTTTGCATACGAACTCGGATTAAAAAGTTTTTTATATGAAAAATCATCTACTCGAAAAGTTACATCCGAATTCAAGTGGGGGAACCCCGTTGAAGATTTTTAGAATCCCCAAAAACCTAACAGAATAAAAGATACGGGGCTTTTAAGATCTAGAGGGGAAATTTAACAGAAAAAAAATTGTTTTGATTTTTTTTTGGAAAAAATGTTCAACATATGATACGTAATATGACCGGGAAGTTTGAAATATTTTTTCAAAATTTCAGCACACTCATGACCACTCATGAACATGAACAATGTCCCAGACATCAACAAGGTCCAGTTTGCAAATCCCTACAAAGGAACTCTGAAAAGGTTGAAACTTGGCATGGTATCATCATTTCACCCACGTAGCATGTGCTACAAAGTTGAGAGGGTTATGGCAAAAACTGGATGCACTTCGTGTACAAACTGGCCATCTCCTTCGAAGTATCAAGGTTTCGGACGAAAACCCATCTGTTACGAAGGCATTTCATTTTTTTAACTTATTTCAACTCCAGACTTTTTGTGCATTCAATATGCACCATTCAAAGCCACATCCTCAAATTTCAACCCTTTCTAACTCCCTTTGCTATTTATCATGCATTTAATGATTTTTTTCGAGCCAAATGACCCTGAAATTGCAAATCCCCACAAAGGAACTCTGAAAAGGTTGAAACTTGGCATGGTATCATCATTTCACCCACATAACATGTGCTACAAAGTTGAGAGGGTTATGGCAAAAACTGGATGCACTTCGTGTACAAACTGGACCATCTCCTTCAAAGTATTAAGGTTTCGGACAAAAACTCATCTATTACAAAGGCATTTCATTTTTTAACTTATTTCAACTCCAAACTTTTTATGCATTCAGTTTTTGTAACTAAAAATAATAAAACAACAACAATTAAATGACTAAAACAACTATATAAGCAAAACAGTAATGTTATAGTTAAAATCCTAATTTAAACTATTCTTTAAATAATCAAATAAATCTTACTGTGACAACAATCTAACACGTGACTAGGAGAAAAAAGAATTAAATTAAAAACTTTTTGTAAACTCAAGTTATTCACAATCTAGGGTTTGAAGCAAATTTGAACAAATTCAAATTTAAACCATTCAAATTTGAAAACTAATGGCACAAACATAAATTAGACAAAATTTTGGATCTAATGCAAAAAGGATCACTCAAAAACATCAACTATCCTAAAAGATATAAGCAATTTAAAACAGAAACTAAAAACAGAAAACAAATGTAAAAACAGAAGATTTTTTTTTCAAGGACCCCTTTAGTCCCGGTTCGTGTCTCCAACCGGGACTAAAGGTCTAGCCTTTAGTCCCAGCTGGAGACACCAACCAGGACTAAAAGCCTCAACCCCCTTTAGTCCCGGTTGGTGTCTCCAACCGGGACTAAAGGTCCCATTTAAACCGGGACTGATGCCCTAGCCGCTTGAACCGGGACTAATGCTCACATTAGTCCCGGTTCATGACTGAACCGGGACTAATCGGCTGGCTAGGCCTGAACCAAAGCCCTGTTTTCTACTAGTGCTAGGGCGCCGCCCCTCCCCTCTTCCTCTCTGGCCGCCGGCCAGATTGCCATCTAGGGCTGCCGCACCACCCTAGGGTGGGAACCCTAGGGATGCGCACCCTCCTCCCTCTCCTCCTACATATAGTGAAGGGTTTGGGGCTGCCAAAGACAGGCATCTACAGAAGTTTCTTCCTCTCTTGGCGCAGCCCTACCCCTCCTCCTCCTCGTCCTCCATAGCGCTGGGCGAAGCCCTGCCGGAGTACCACGCAGCTCCACCGTCACCATGCCGTCGTGCTTCTGGAGCTCTCCCTCAACCTCTCCTTCCTCCTTGTTGGATCAAGGTGGAGGAGATGTCACTGGGTTGCACGTGTGTTGAGCGTGGAGGCGCCGTTGTTCGGCGCTTAGATCAGAATCCACCGCGATCCGAATCGATGCGAGTACGAATCCACGAACCGCGTTCTCGTAATGCTTCCGCTTTGCGATCTTCAAAGTTATGAAGATGCATGATATGTCCATTTTACATCATACTTTTATATTGATATTTATCGCATTATGAGCTGTTATTACACATTATGGTACAATACTTATGCCTTTTTTCTCTTATTTTACAAGGTTTACATGAAGAGGGAGAATGCCGGCAGCTGGAATTCTGGGCTGGAAAAGGAGCAAATTTGAGATGTCTATTCTGCACAACTCCAAAAGCCGTGAAAATCAGCGAGGAATTATTTTGGAATATATAAAAAATACTGGGCGGAAGAAATACCAGAGGGGAGCCACCAGGAGGCCACGAGCCTGCCAGGCGCGCCCCACCCCCTGGGCGCGCCTAGGGGGCTCGTGGGCCCCCTATTACCCCTCCGGCTCCCATCTTCTGCTATATGGAGGGTTTCATCCCAGAAAAAAATCAGAAGAGAGCTTTCGGGAAGAAACGCCGCCGCCACGAGGCGGAACTTGAGCAGAACCAATCTAGAGCTCCGGCAGGGCCGTCCTATCGGGGAAACTTCTCTCCCGGAGGGGGAAATCGTCGCCATCGTCATCACCAACACTCCTCTCATCGGAGGGGACTCATCTCCATCAACATCTTCATCAGCACCATCTCATCTCCAAAGCCTAGTTCATCTCTTGTATCCAATCTCCGTCTCGCGACTCCGATTGGTACTTGTAAGGTTGCTAGTGGTGTTAATTACTTCTTGTAGTTGATGCTAGTTGGTTTACTTGGTGGAAGATCATATGTTCAGATCCTTAATGCTATTCAATACCTCTCTTATCATGAACATAATTATGCTTTGTGAGTATTTACGTTTGTTCCTGAGGACATGGGATAAGTCTTGCTACTAGTAGTCATGTGAATTTGGTATTCGTTCGATATTTTGATGCGTTGTATGTTGTCTCTCCTCTAGTGGTGTTATGTGAACGTTGACTACATGATACTTTACCATTATTTGGGCCTAGAGGAAGGAATTGGTAAGTAATAAGTAGATGATGGGTTTCTAGAGTGACAGAAGCTTAAACCCTAGTTTATGCGTTGCTTCGCAAGGGGCTGATTTGGATCCACTAGTTTAATGCTATGGTTAGACTTTGTTTTAATTCTTCTTTCGTAGTTGCGGATGCTTGCGAGAGGGGTTAATTATAAGTGGGATGTTTGTCCAAGTAAGGACAGCACCCAAGCACCGGTCAACCCACATATCAAACTATCAAAGTAGCGAACACGAATCATATGAACATGATGAAAACTAGCTTGACAATAATTCCCATGTGTCCTCGGGAGCGCTTTACCTTATATAAGAGTTCGTTCACGCTTGTCCCTTGCTACAAAAGGGATTGGGCCATATTGCTGCACCTTTGTTACTATTGTTACTTGCTACCCGTTACAAATTATCTTGTCACACAACTATCTGTTACCGACAATTTCAGTGCTTGCAGAGAATACCTTACTGAAAACCGCTTGTCATTTCCTTCTGCTCCTCATTGGGTTTGACACTCTTACTTATCAAAAGGACTACGATAGATCCCCTATACTTGTGGGTCATCAATGCACTCTCCCTTTGCTCGTTGCTGGTTTCTCCATAGATAGATCTTGGTGACACGTAGGAATTTTTTTGATTTACTACTACGTCTCCCAACTCCGACATGGTGATCAGACAGTTCTAGGTAATTTCTCCTTTACACAATTAAAAATCAACAATAGCTAGTTATTGTACTAATCAGTGTTGTCTCGTTTGCAGACCTTCTACAGGTGTGAGGAGGGATACGAGGAGGCCACGACAAAGGTTATCGAAACCGAATGCCACCACCTACTTCAAAACTGGCGGCACGAGGATCGGGTGCAGGGCATTCGAGACTAGTACGCCTCGCGGTGTATTAGGAAGGGAAAGGTGAAGGACAAGATTCTAAGATGGAGAAGGAGCATTACATGAAGGTAGTTACATTTATTAAGGCCTTGTAGTTAGTTTCCTTGATTTGATTCTTATGCGTAGTGCTCAAATTTATCTTTATTAACTTAGGTGCCCCCGAGATGGTGTGTGGATAAGATGGATTGTTGGGAGGCCTTGGTCGATCGGTGGTGCTCCGAAAAGTGGGAGGCCAACCACAACACTGCCAAGGAGAGGCGTGACAAAATGGTTGGTGTGCGACACCATCAAGGGAGTGTCAACTTAAATGAGTTTGGTGAGAACTGGGTATGTGGTTTGCTTCATGACTCATGCAATTCATTTTTAATACTAGCTTGAGCCCTTTACTAATACTTTCTTCCTCTCTCTCTTTTAGGCGCATCACAATAAGACGGAGGTGCTAGAGATGTACGACCTCTATGCGATGGCCCATACTGCCTCATACAAGAAGGTCAAGGCATTCTCTAAGTCTGACCTCGATCATCCCGAAAACTTCACCAACATCTCCTCCCATCACAAGCTCGTGAAGTACAGAGATCACGGGAAGGCGAGGAAAGGGGAGGACTTTAACCCAAGCCAGGGGCCTATTGATCCAGAGTTGGTGATGATAGCTAGCAACGGGAGGCCCCATGGCTCGATCGCCATTGTAGATGGCCTTATACGTTGTCCTAGCACTCTCCGGCAGATAAAGGCACGCCAAAAGAGCTCATGTCCTGAGATAACACCTCGTCCACGGCCAGCCGAGCTCGCCATCGAGGTGAGTTTAATGGACTCAACTATCTTTCCGTATTACGTTGTGTGTGCGAACCAATATGATTACAATGCTAACAATGAGTTCTCTTGCAAGTTGCTATTCTAAAAGAGAGAGAGGCAACGCAGACGCTTTTTCGGCGAAGGATAAGGAGATGAAGGAGTTGGAGGAGAGGACGGCTGCGTTGATGGAGGCGGAGAGTGCACGGAACGATGCGTCTAAAAGGGCCATGTACGAGCTCTTTGTGGTAAGTTTCTTCTTCATATTTGTCAAATCTTGCATTTTAATGTTCGTTTCATTAATAACTAAAAGTTTGACTTGTCGAAACCAAATGTATAGTCTATGTGCAAGAAGACTGCCACGTCCCTCCGACGATGCCAGTCATTAACATGGTAGGGGCGGTGAGTTTCATTTCAATGTGGTGATCTTTTGAGTTTCATCATGCTAACGACACATTGCAAATAATGTTTGGTGCAGAATATCTCCCGAAACGCATCGCATGACCCTTCTACACGGGAGCCTTCTCCAGTTGAAACAAGCCAGAACCATCGTGCTTCACCTCCGTGCTGACGAAAATGGTATGTTTTCTACTGTTTTGCTTAACAACCGCATAATGATGGTTACTTACCTTACCTTAGCTCCAAAATGACATATTTTACCCAAGTTAGCTCTAGAATGACCTATACTTAGCTTAGTTTCCTCCTAAATGACATAATAAGCTTAGGTAGCTCCAAACTTGCATAATAAGCTTAGTTATCTCCAAAATGACCTATGTTACCCAAGTTAGCTATAAAATGATCTATACTTAGCTTAGTTCTCTCCTAAATGGCATAATAAGCTTAGCTACCTCCAAAATGGCCTATTTTACCTAGCTTAGCTATTAAATGACCTATACTTAGCTTACTTAGCTCCAAAATGGGATAATAAGCATAGTTAGCTCCTAAGTGACCTATTTTTACCTAAGTTAGCTTTAAAATGACATATAGTTAGCTTAGTTGCCTCCTAAATGACGTAGTAAGCTAAATTAGCTCCAAAATGACCTATTTTTTTAAAAAATGGCCTATTCTTCGCTTAGTTAGCTCCAAAATGGTATAATAAGCTTAAATAGCTCAAAACCGACCTATTTTACCAAAATTAGCTGTTAAATGACCTATAATTAGCTTAGTTAGCTTCAAAAATGGCATAATAAGCATAGATAGCTCCTACATGACATATTTTCACTTAAGTTAGCTCTAAAATGACATATATTTAGCTTAGTTTCCTCCTAAATGGCATAGTAAGCTGAATTAGCTCCTAAATGGCCTATTTTATCAAATATGTCCTATACTTAGCTTAGTTCTCTCCTAAATGACATAATAAGCTTACCTACCTCCAAAATGGTCTATTTTGCCTAGCTTAGCTATTA
The DNA here is from genome assembly GCA_022496015.1 of Hordeum marinum. NCBI lineage: Eukaryota > Viridiplantae > Streptophyta > Magnoliopsida > Poales > Poaceae > Hordeum > Hordeum marinum. The sequence continues at coordinate 515,812,823 of CM039676.1, read as the reverse complement.
AATGACCTATACTTAGCTTACTTACCTCTAAAATGGCATAATAAGCATAGTTAGCTCCTAAGTGACCTATTTTTACCTAAGTTGGCTCTAAAATGACATATAGTTAGCTTAATTTCCTCCTAAATGACGTAGTAAGCTAAATTAGCTCAAAAATTGCCTACTTTATCAAAAATGACCTATACTTCCCTTAGTTAGCTCCAAAATGGCATAATAAGCTTAGCTAGCTCGAAAATTACCTATTTTACCAAAGTTAGCTATTAAATGACCTATAATTAGCTTAGTTAGCTTCAAAATGGCATAATAAGCATAGATAGCTCCTACATGACCTATTTTCACCTGAGTTAGCTCTTAAATTTCATATATGTAGCTTAGTTTCCTCCTAAACGGCATAGTAAACTTAATTAGCTCCTAAATGGCCTATTTTATTAAATATGTCTCATACTTAGCTTAGTTCTCTCCTAAATGACATAATAAGCTTACCTAGCTTCAAAATGGCCTATTTTACCTAGTTTAGCTATTAAATGACCTATACGTAGCTTACTTAGCTCCAAAATGGCAAAATAAGCATAGCTAGCTCCTAAGTGACCTATTTTTACCTAAGTTAGCTCTAAAATGATATATATATATATATAGTTAGCTTAGTTTCCTTCTAAATGACGTAGTAAGCTAAATTAGCTCCAAAATGAACTATTTTATCAAAAATGACCTATACTTCACTTAGTTAGCTTCAAAATGGCATAATAAGCTTAGCTAGCTCCAAAATAACCTATTTTATCAAAGTTAGCTATTAAATGACCTATAATTAGCTTACTTAGTTTCAAAATAGCATAATAACCATAGTTGGCTCCTAAATGACCTATTGTTACCTTCGTTTCTTTATCTAGTCTTCTTCTTCTAATTTTGGAGCTTCCCATTTTGTAGATTACATTCACTTCACGGAAGTTTGCATTGATAGAGTGCTTGGGTTACTTGTATTTTTTTATTTTGTATCGATGAACAATGTGACACTTGCTACATATGTATATGAAACTATGTATGTATGGATGAAACTATTGTAATATGGTTGGGTACGAATAAAACTTTCATAATATTTATGTATGTATGGAAGAAACTTATTTGAATATGGTTATGAGTATGGCAACATATTTATTTCTGTGAAATATATAATTATTTCTGTGAAATATATATATATATATATCATATTGCTATGAAAATTATTGTGAAAATTGTTTTAATAAAAAATAAAAGAAAAAGGAAAATGGCCTTAGTCTTTGCCGTCAGCCCACCGACGACAAAGGGGGGACCGGGCAGACGGCGAAGGGGGGGATCACATGGGGCAAATGACCTTACTCTTTGCCGTCGGTGGGCTGACGGCAAAGGGGGGCACAAGGGCCCCCAAGGCCGATGGCAAAGGGGGACCCTAGGGGCAAAGGGCCTTACCCTTTGCTGTCAGCCCACCGACGACAAAGGGGGGCACAAGGCCGACGAAAAAGGGAGCGGATGGCAAAAAACCGCCGTTAACACTTGACGGCCGTAGCCCCTGGGTCTGCTGTCCAAGCTCTTTGCCGTCTGCTCCACCACGACAAAGATTCTTTGCCGTCCGTGGTCCTGAGGCGGACGGCAAAGGACCGCTTTACCGGGTTTTTCTTTGCCGGAATTTTTGACGTCTGCTGACGGACGGCAAAGGCCTTTGCCGTTAGGGATCCTTCCCTTTGCCGTCAACCATGGCAGATGGCAAATTACCTGATTCCTGTAGTGCAAGGTGAAGGTATGCATCCATCTCCTTCACCCCACTACCAGAAATATCTATCCCATACGATCTAGTGGGTCTAACAAGTTATGGATGTTCATTTTCCATCTCATACCATACCGGTGCACATAATTTTAACCTCATGTCATGGCATTCCCTGTCAATTCTGTTGGACCAAGATAAAGCCTACTGAATGAATGGAAATGGAAATTTTATCTGTCAAAATAGAGAGAGGAAAATGTTACAAGATGATATATGAGCCCAGTGACCCTGATGAGTACAATTTTTTGTGGACGTTCTGTCCTTGAACTAGCTGCAGAAATATATACAGGGCATACGCATACACTCTGGTTGGTCCTCCAAAATCAAGACAGGTTCCTTCTCATGATGGGCAAGTTTCTGCTGCAGGTTTTGCCTGACTGCTTCACTGTAGGAACCTGTAAGCCAGACTTCCTTGAGTTTGCATAGATTCTCCAGCCCAGAGAGCTCCAAAAACGACTCAGTTGTAGAGCAGTGAACCACCAGCGACACAAGAGTACGCGTTATCCAAAGTCCAAAAGCTATCTCTGATCTGTAGCTACCGCAATCGATCTTGAGGACAGTGGCATCTCCGAAGCCTCCACCAAGCCAGTCCTCCTCCCTCCAACCGTAATGGAGCTTGCCATCTTCAATCGGCCTGACGCAAAGATAACCATACTTATCCTTGCATCGCAAATCCTTAAGGCTGTCTATGTCCACTTGCTCTGACATTGTCAGCTCGAGATCTTGGACATCAACCTTTTTCAGACCGTCAAGTTGCTTCATCCAGACTGGTGATACGTGTACGTTGCCCCCGTATAGCTTGAGGCTCTTTAGTGTCTTTGGTGGCTTGGAGATGTCACCCAAATTACACGGACGATCATCCGCGTCGTCGAGTCGAACCGACAGGGACTCGAGATAGCCGTGACCAGAGATGGTGTAACACAAGTCCTGCCAGTTTTTTCGGTTGATGCCAGACAATTTTAGCTTGCGTAACTGGGTAATCTTCTTGAGCTCTCTGAGGACGGCCTTCCCACCTGCATTGCTGACATTGACAACACCAAGAGTATGTAAGGCCGTCAACTTCCCAATCCCACATGCTGCAGCAACAGGAAACTCAACACCATCATAATCACAAGCGCTGCTAACAAGTCCGTGTCCGTGTCTGTGCAACTTTGACAACCACCTGCCACAACGTCTCCACGGTGCTGATGTCTGGGCCTCATCCACATCTGCGACTGCTGTTGCTGTTGATTGGCTTGTGCTCGCAACATCGCCATCCGCCGGTGGTTGTGCTGCTGGTCCTTGGCTTGTGCTCGCAACATCGCCGTCCGCTGGTGGTTGTGCTGCTGGTCCTTGGCTTGTGCTCGCAACATCACCATCCGTCGGTGGTTGTGCTGCTGGTCCTTGGCTTGTGCTCGCAACATCACCATCCACTGTTGGTCCAGCACGAACGTAATGTAGCTTCTTCAGCTTGATGAAACTAGGTGACAGCGTGACTATACGGGTGCCTTTGATATCTAGAGTCTGGAGTTGCCTCAAGGCACCCAATGATGCCGGCAAACGGGTAATATGTTGGCATCCTCGTAGGGAGAGGAACTTGAGGTGTGGCAGTAGATTCCCTATCTGTTCGATGTCACCATTTGTTACACCCGACGTGTCCTCCAAATCGAGCACCCGAAGATATCCCATATTAACATCAGGAGAGATGAAGAACGGCCTCCAGTCCCCAAACACTGTCAATGACCGTAGCCGTGACAGTTCCATGCTCTCAAATAGAATCTTGTCTCTATCCCAACATCTACTTATGGTGAGGTGTTGCCCAGAACGTTGCTTGTTGGGGATGCAACGCCCCTCTAGTGCAAACACAAGGTTATCTTGCATTGGCCGTGAAAATATATATTCACGGAAGAAACCATTAACTTGGCACACGTCCTCCTGCTTGCTTGGTGACTGCTTCTGCTGGATTATGCTCAACTTGACAAGCTCGGAGATAAACTTTTCTCCGTTCTCTTCCGCTGTACTACCAAGCGTGTCCCTGGAGTAACCCTCCGCGATCCACCTCCTTAGTAAACGCCTTTGCCTAATATCATGGCCTAAAGGGAATACCGAGAGATAGAAGATACATGGCTTGAGTGAATCGGGGCAAGCAACAAAGTAGGACTGCATCCAATCAAATAGACCCCTTAAACTATGGAACTTTGGGTCGGTCTCCAACATGCCCATGAAGTCAGCAGCATTCATAGTCTCCAAACCACATTTCCTTATGTGCTGGTACTCACGGCAGTACTCTCCTATAGCAGCTACTACTTGGGGTAGACCTCCACAGTTCGTGATGAGTTTTGAAAGCTGTGGCTTGGAAATCGATTCCTTCCAATCGGCTATCTACAATGAAGAAATAATCAAGTTACTTTCCCGTGAGAAAAAGAAGTTCAATTCTGAAATGTGAAGAAAAAAATCAATTTTAAAACCACACACATAAACTTAAGTACTACAAGTACTTTTCCAATTGAAGTTGATTTTTTCACCAAAATCATATGTGATCTTTAACTGTCAGGCTTGAGCAATTAAATTAATGCAAATAAATTCAAACATGAAAAGTATAAGAAGAAAACCCTAACTTGAAATCACATTTGGAAATGGAACTTAAATTGTATAAAAAATGTATGAAATGTGAGAAGCTAATGAATTCAATGTACACTCAAATTTGGACCGCGTGGCAGGTGTGTGGTCAGCTAGTCGATGTTGAGGATGAGCATATGAATGATGTAGATCTTCCCCATGAGAAAAGGAAACTCAAATGTGGAGTTTAAATCCATTTCAATTCCTTTATAGTTCTATAGAACTTATTTTTTTACATCAGAAAGTTATTGGACACAAGTTTTATAGCTAGTTGCAAATGAATTTTAAAATTTAAACATTTGAATTTAGTGTTTTTATTTGGGAGCGCGTGCTCTCAATCAAGTGCACCTTTCGGTGTTTGGATACTAATATAATATTATATTAGATAATTGCACTTGTGTTGCAACTAGGCACACATAGTTTGTATATAATAGTCATGATTTATCTACTATTTTATTATTAATATGGTTATGTGCCAAAATAGAGTTTGACTTGCTATTGAATCGACACTTATTGACGTACCAAAGGAACATGCTTTTGTTTGGTAAGAGGTTAAGATGTGGGGCAGTTGAGGTAGTTTTCAAGAAAAACCGATGGAAAAAATCAACAAAACCGAGGCAGTGGTGGTGAGAGAGCATGTGTAGAGGTGGGATATGGGGGTCGGACGAAAAAACGGGTGGCATGAGACGGAACACTATGATTTTGCCGCTAAATGGTATCATGTACAAATAAGCCGCTATAGCCCGCTATAGCTCCGCTATAGCTGATTTGGAGGCCCGCCGCTATTTTACATAGCCCGCTATTTAAAACGTTGATTTTCACAAGTACCCCATCAAAGAGGTTACTTTATATATGTGCCAAACGACCATTTGCCTTGCTTTATGTGGAGATAATATGAATATACGTGGAGCTCTTCCATGTTGAACCATGAGTTTGATACAATATGACATTTTTAAGGGCACTTGTGCACAAGTTCTTTTATGCCACCGCCTCCCTTCGCCTCGCTCCCCTACTACACCCGTCGCTGCATGCATCAACCCCCTATCCAGATATGCATTTGTTGTTGCGGTCTTCAGGCTCCTCCGTGGCATCGTCCGGTGGATGTGTCCCTGAAACCCAACAAGAGGTGTTGCGCGGGCTGGCATCAGGTGCATCTCTGCTCGGGGTTGAGCATGCGGCGCATGTCGCGTGCATTCAAGGTGCGACCGTCATTAACTCTAAAGCTGTTGGGTGGTGGGCCTCCTCTCTGCCAGCTGCCCCCGAGACTACAATCCCGACAAGAAGGATGGGCGAAGACGCACCAGCCCGAGGATCACACACATCGGGACGAGGAAGTGCCTGAGGGGTTTCAGACATTGTTCCAACCATGTCGCCCTTGTATTCTTCCGTTGTGCCCAATGTCACCCCAAGACTTTTGATGACAGGCCGGAAAACCATGGTCATGTTTGACATCTCCAACAGTCGTGCTGGAATCTCCATCCGATGCACCAACGTGCGTCTTCAAGAAGGGGGCACCCTAAAGCTATGCTGGTGGCCAAGGCAGCATAGCTCCTTGTGTGTGGTAACTTGGGGATCATGCAAGATGGGTAAGATTTGGTGGTCCAAGCCTTAGATGCTTTTGCAAGAAGCCCTAATTCATGACCACTTCTCCAACGTCATGGTAAAGGGGATATGGTGTCTATGGATTTTAATTTGGAGGAGCTTCACCTCTCGGCTCATGATTTGGGTATATTTGATGATCCAATCACCAAGGAGGAAGTTATGAGGCCATCAACAACATGCCAAGTGACAAGACGCCTGGCCTCGATGGCTTCATAGGAGCCTTTTTCAAGAAGTGTTGGGGCACAATCAAAGGCGACATAATGCATGTCATTCGCCTGTTTGAGAATCTTCATGGTGCCAACCTGCAGTGGCTCAATTCAGTGAATGTCTTGCTACTTTCCAAAAAGGATGGTGTGGAAGGTATTTGAGACTATATGTATAAGCCTCATTAATGTAATTGTAAAAATCATTGCCAACATCCTTGCGAACCTCCTCCGCCCACACATGGATACCCCTTTATCCAACGGCCAAAGTGCATCCATCAAGAGGAGGAGTATTCATGATAACTTCTTGTATGTCCGGAACCTCGCGCGTCGGCTTCGCAAGAGCAAGACCCCATCCCATCTCTTTAGGTTTGACATCCACAAATACTTTGACTCTGTCAGATAGACTACATTGTAGACCTCCTACAGAAGAGAGGTTTCCCGAGAAAGTTTTTAAATTGGATCATAGATTTGCTTTGCACATCCACCTTGAAGATCCTCCTAAACGGCTTGGCTAACCCTCCAATCAAGCATGGTAGGGGGCTCGGGAAAGGGTACCCCCTCTCACCTCTTCTATTCGGTATTGCAATAGATCCCCTTCAACATCTTCTTGATGTGGCAACTAGAAGCGTCCTTCTCCGGAGGATTCGAGGTCGTGGTACCTTGATGCGAACCTCAGTATACATGGATGATACGAAGGTTTTATGGTGTCCATCACGCATGATATTGACAACCTTTCTTGTATCCTAGAATGTTTCAGTGATACCACGGTCCTCACTACCAACTTTCAAAAGAGCCGGGTCATCCCAATTCGATGTGACCACCTCAACCTTGGACAAATAGTTCAAAATATTCCCACCACAAGAACCTATTTCCCAACGAGAAACTTGGAGCTCCCCCTTATGGTTTGACAACTAAATATGTTTGATTTTCAGATCCTTGAAGACAAAGTGGTATCGAAACTCATTCCTTGGGATGGGGAGAACTTCACCACCATTGGATGTGTCACGTTGGTTAAGTTGAGGCTCTCCTCTCAAGTGGTCTACTACATCACCCACCTCATCGCCCTCCAAGAACCCTCCATAATACTAACAAGATCGAGCATGCTTACCTTTGATCCGGTTCAGATAAGATAACCAAGGCAAAATGCAAAGTGAATTGGTACTTGGCATGTCGACCTTTTGAAAGAGGGGTACTAGGAGTGTCAACAACACAAAATTCGCACACACCCTAAGATTGAGGTGGCCTTGGTTTGACTGGAAAGAACCAGCCAAGATGTGGGTTGGATAGGGAACCCCTGTGATGAGGACGACCTTGATCTCTTCTATGCCTCCACAATCATCACCATCGGCAATGGTGCTAGGACCACTGTTTGGGATGCACCATGGGCGCCGACCGGAATCCCAAAGAGATCGCCCCTCTTATCTACGAGACATCCATGAGGAAAAACTAGAAGCGCGAGAGGCTACCGAAGGATATGCTTGGGTGTACAAAATTAAGATCCAGGCCAACTTCTCCAAGGATCCCATCCGTCAGTTTATTGATCTTTGGACACTCCTACGTGATTTCCATCTTGATGAGCATGCGGAGGATGACATATTTTGGAAGCATGGACAATGGGATATAGTCGGTAGCTTTCACATATTTGGTGCAATTTGTGGGAACTTTCTACTTTCCTATGAAGCACACGGTTTGGAAGACTTGACCCCCTACCGGTTGGTTGGCTATCCAAAATAGGATTTGGCCGATCGGTTGGCCAAGAGAAGTTGGCCAAATTGTGTTATTTGCCCCCTTATCAAAAGAGAACATGATTCTAGGATGCATCTCTTCACACATCTTCCTGGCACTCCAAACTATCTCTTAAAGGATGGCGGACCAACATAATAGAAAAGCTACAACCTCTCTCACCATGCTCATTAGCTGGACTTTTTAGAATGATAGAAATGCACACGTCTTCCAGCACAAGAGCGCGTCGCCGCCGCCGATCCTTCTCAATTCAATCAAATGTGACGCTAAGTTTTGGCTTACCGCATGTTCAAATAAACTGGGGTTAATAATACCACGAGAGTGAACCTTTTATGTATTATGGGCTGTTGGTACTTATAAAACAAACTCTATTCGCTTCTAAATTAATGGATGTGGCAAATCTTTTGCCTCCGTTTCAAAACATCCTGATTCTATGGGTAAAATGTTTGATTTTGCCTCGGCCCACTAAATATACCTCAGTCCATTTAAAATTTTGAAATCACAAAAACCTCATTTGATTTATATGAAAAATGTGTAAGTTTAGTACCATACTGCTAGTCAAGAAAGAGTATCACCAATATATAAGGTGTGCTATTCTACAACACTTGTAGCATGAGAAAAGAGAGCAATAACACACATGCACAATCACTCACGCAATGTAGCGTGAATCAATTTTGGGCTAATGTTATGCCCTTGTTGGAAGTACAATTTTGCACCCCGTCTGAGTTCCTTGTGCCAAGTTGCTTCTCTAGCTACGCCATCCTAGTGACTGCGTGCACATCCGTGCGGGAGAACAGGCCGAAAACCAAGTCCCCTAACAATCTCCATTGGGTGAGGGGCGATCAGGTTTTTCGAAAGCGTCTCGGCACGAATGCTCACTTCGAAATGACTACAACCTCAATGACCGTCCGCATGCTTCTACGACTTCCTCTACGGTGGGCGACCACCTTGTCTTCACCACCATGGCAGACAACGCTGCTGCAACGGAGATTCCGGTGAACTCGCATGTTCTGAACCTCTCTCTGTTGACATGTGTATTTGGTCCATGTGAGTATATGCTAGATGTTTCTAGTCAAGGTGATTTGCCATGTCAGTAATCTTGTGATGATGCTAATTTGGAGTAAGTTTAACCAAATACGAACAAAAAATTGGCCCAACGTATGTAGATAATTACAAAGTGAAATGGGTATCGGTATCCATATCATGTACTCCCTCTGTCCCAAATTAATTAAGTGACTCAACTTTGTACTAACTTTAGTGCAAAGTTAATACAAAGTTGAGTCACTTATTTTGGGACGGAGGGAGTACTTATGAACAGGTAATCTGTGTGATGTCATGCGTACAGATGATCAGCTAGAATACACACCTCAAACATGACAGCACAAATAATGTTAAATGCTTCATCCATTAATTTATTTAATTTAACATAGAAATTAACTTACATTTATATTTTTGTATTTATTATAGATTAAGATAGGCATATTATACCCTCCTCTTCTTAGATCTACGTTTGTGCACACATAGATATGCAAGAAAGGAAACTAGAGCATTTGACTTAATTCGAAGAAATGCTTCAGAATAACACAATACCTCTTTTCCGTAACACATTGCCTTTGAGAAGACATCAAGCGCTTGATCAGCATTTAGACCTTTAACATTGACCACATCTTTTTCTGGATCTGCTACACAATATCTGGCGACACTTTCTTCATTTGTAACAACAAGTATATAGCCTTTTAATGGCTCGGATAAGAAGGCATGTTTTATCAAGTCCCAGTCATCCTTGGAGCGCAGACCATCAATGACAAGGAGGCATTTGTGTTGATGAAGAAACTCGTGACACACTTGAATTGGGTCCTGACCTTGCATCATACCAACTGCGGCAGTTTGCTTTGCTTCAAGATCATCGGAATGAAAGTCCAAAATTAAGCGGCTAGACAAGTCTGTCAAATCGAACGGATAGGGCACATCCACCCAGCCGTACTTTGTGACATTGGAATCTAGTCGTAACAAGTCAATACGTTCTGCTCTGCTGAGACCACGGTAGCTACCAGTCATACTGGTGTAGTAGAATCTTCTGATTAGATATGATTTCCCAATCCCTGCGATCCCCCACACTGAGATCACACCCTGCCTTTTATCTAAAAGTTTATTCCATTCAATATTCTGATGATGCCCAATAAGCCTAAATTCCTTGATCCAGTCACATGCCTCCACCATTCTACTAGAAAAGGCGCGACCCATGTCCTGGTCTGAGTACCCTGGCTTCTGCGAGTACTAAGAAACATAATTAGCATATTGGAGTTCATAGTAAGTGATTACTCTTACATTTCTGCATATAACTGTAATTAGCACAACTCAGTCCATGCAAACTATAAACTCCAATATATATGCTGGCTCCGTAGTGCCCCGCCATATTCATTCATAGTAAGTGATTACTCTTATACTCCCTCTGTACCATAATAATTGTAGTTTAGTTCTCCCCAGCTACAATTATTATGGTACAGAGGAAGTATTTATGTACGGAGGGAGTACTATATATATTAACAACAAGCACAATGAATTAACTCCAATATATATTAATAAAGGGCTGTGTGCATCGTATGATGCAGAGGCCGGGGTATTATTCCCCTTTTCGAAAGAAAAAAAAAATGTGAGCATATGGATACTGTATGATTCATGTAAGATTGGGCCTTAAGTCGAGAGGCACCAGCATTCTATAACTTGACATATATACGTGCAAGGGACTGTGAAGAAAAAACAATAATTGCTGATTAGATGGTACTCTAGACAGGCGGAAATTTTAATTAGTACTCCACTTGTAAGTAGCTACTGTACATTGTAGGGACAAAGTTATAAGAGTAAACACACCTTTATCAATGGTGGATCAGCGGGCAGGTCATAATTTGGACCATCGATATAGGACACTCCATCTCCTAGATCTACACTTTTATCTTTTGTAATGACCAAGATACGTCTTAGGACGCTGGGCTTAATATACCCTTGACGACGACGAGAAAATAAGGCACTTTTTATTTGGTTCCAATCATCCACACACCCTAGTCCTTGAATAACAACGAAGCACTTGTGCTTGTGCAGAAGCTCAAGGCAACATTGAATTGGATCTTTGAGCCCCTCCATCATATCAACCGCTGCAGTTTGCTTGGCTTTAAGATCATCCGAATGAAAATCCAAAAGTAAGCGCCAACAGAAATCCGTCAAATCAAACGGATCCGGTACATCGACCCAGCTGAACTCTGTGAATGGAAAGCGCGTATGGCGGGGACGTACATCGTCTTCACCTACATTATGCATTTGGTCATAGTAAAGTTTCTTGGCAACAGCCAATTTCTCAGCACCATTGATCCTGCGCAAGGAGCTCACATTAAAACGGTGTTCGGCACTGTAAAATCCTGTCCGATCCACAACAGAACCAAATTTGTTCATCCAGTCACGTGCTTCTTCCCTTCTAAGGGAGAAAAAGTGACCCCGTCTGGAAGCCTCCTTCTCTCCGATTCCATGATACTCACAGCCCTGCACGCACAAGAGTAAGTACACGGAGATGGAGTGTTTAGAAGCTTCATTCGACGACGAATCTAAAGATATATTTTTCCTAGTATATAACACATGTTTTGTTATCCAAAGTGAAGACCTAATTAAGATCCCATGCTCGACTTGTAAACCCAAATGAAGGTCCTAATTTGGTTTGAACTAGCCCTTTTTTGGGGTAAGGGTTTTGAACTAGCCTTTTTTGGGGGAAAGGGTTTGAACTAGCCTTGACGAGTTGGACTAACTAAGTGTAAGTGCATTGTGCGTGCCGCCGATGGGTTCAAAGATAAAGGGAAGGAGCAGTATATTTACTACTATTGCTACGTACCCCCCTCCGGACGTACGGGTGCACACGGGTAATTTGGCTAACCAAATACGTACATATAATATGCAACAAAAAGTACTTACATGTTTAGAAAATTCATCCATAGATGAATCAAGTGATATATTTTCAGTGACATATAACACACGCGCGCGCGCACACACACACACACATCTATATATATATATATATATGTATGTATATATATATATATATGTATATATATATATATATGGTTTACTGAAGTTAATAACCTGAACACGCATGTGCCCTGTGCACCAGACGGTGGGTGTACTGCTATTATTATAAATTACAGTATTATATAAAGACGCAAGTGCATACCTTTAGGGATTGGCGAAGTAGCACGTCGTCATCCAAGTCTTTGATGTTCAGCACTCGATCTGCCCTGACTGCACAATGTGTGGCCACACTTTCTTTCTCCGTAATGACAATGATACAACCTCTTCTAGGCTCGGGAAAAAAGGAAGCTTTTATGTGGCCCCAATCATCCGTAGAGCTCACACCATTAATAACAACAAGGCAATCATCTTCACACAGAAACTTCCGGCACCTTCCAATTAAACCGGCGCCTCCCATCGTACCATCTGCTTTAATTTCTTCTGCTCGAAGATCGTCTGAATGAAAATTAAAAAATACGTGTTGGGAGAAAATCCCCAAATCGAATGGATTTGGTACGTCGACCCAGATATGTCGTTTGAATTCAACTCCTTCGAATTCTTTTGACTTATGCGTTATGGCTGTGTACACTTTATAAACTAGACTTTTTTCGTCTCGCGTACACCCCCACACAGAGATTACACCACCACATTTTAATTGCCAAATAAGTTCACCCATATCACTCTCACGTCCACAAACCTGCAAAGTAACAAATGTAATGGTTAAACAAAAATGCTAAATTTCAAACGTATCTATAATTTATGTAGTGTTCATGATATTTACATGCCAATAACATACCAATTATGTATTGTTTTAATGATTTGTTGGACTAACATATTAATGAAGCGTCAAAGTGTCATATGCTATCTTGTAGCGTTTCTTGTTACACAATTTATGGTATTACCGTGATGTCTAAAAAAACCACAAAAAATCTGCAAGAGTTTTTATCGGGGAAGAAGCACTACACCAGAACAAGGACAAAGAGGAGCATGTGGGGCCCATGCGTGCGGCAGCCCTAGCATGTGCAGGACGTGTGGAGCCCACAGGCGCCCCATCCACCGCCACTTTGTCCCGATCGCTCTTAAATATCGTAAAACCGTACGCGAAATGATATCCCTATTTTCTCCCGCCACCTCGACACAATTGTGATGCGATCTTCTGTGGAAGCTTTCTTCAATACTCTATTAGAGGGGGAAATCATCGCCATCGTCCTCTACATCACCATTGTTGCTATCGAAATGATGTGTGAGTAGTCCACATTTGGACTATGGTTCTTAAAAGTAGCTACATGATCTCTCCCGACCGTTCTTCAGTACAGAAGTCACATGAGCTGCCTAACATGATTGTCGTCAATATGATGTAATATGTTCTATTTTTATTGTGGTGCAATTAATTGGTAATTTATGATCAGGTTATTTATAGTTTTCCTTTTGATCTATTGGCATGATATATGGATGTATAATACTCCCCGATCTAGTAATTTATTTTTGACTAGTCTAGATAAAGTATCTGCAAGTGGGAGTAGTGTGCATTAGTGGGGTTGATGTCTTTAAGTTATTACTTTTGGTGACAGTAAGAATACAGAGCTCTTCATTGTATCCTCGGCCTTAAGGATAGATAATCGATTCCGTGCTCATCAATGGATGTAGGTGTAGGAATTGGTTATCAACTGCATAATGCTTCACTTAATGCAATGCTCTACTTTTCATCAATACCTAGGATGCATGATAGATAGTGATCTTTCGGTGGAGTACTAGCTATAGCTGCATGCTGGATAGCATTCTATGGATATTTGGATGTACTGCCTGTATGTTATCATGAAATCTATAATTTTCCATAAACATTACAACTCTTCATTCAGTTGCCTATGCTTGTATTTATGCACTGCAGACACTTTGGAAGATGCTACTAGCTAGTGAACTTATGAATCCGGTCCAATTTTCCTCTTAAAAAACCCTTACTCTAACTTTTACATGCAATTTTATTTTCTGAAATTAATACATCCAAAAAATACAATAGAACTTTCAGTCACCAGACACGTTGATAACTTGCTGCAACTAGCAAAGCAAGTGAGATTGACAACCTCACTAGACTTGTTGGGGACACAAGTGGTTTTCTTAATTCTTAATTGTGAACAGGACTAATCATTGGACTTATTGTCGATGATTCACTCAATTGATACCTTGGATGAAAAACTGAGTAAAGCTTACCATATAGTGCAAACTCCTACGCTTGGGTGACCAACAATGCTCTATCACTCTTTTCTGGATTCATCGAACTCATAACCTTTTAGCACCATTGTCAGGAGTGTACCAGACATGGGAATTCCCCAATAATCCTCAGGTCTATTCATGTTTTCTAATTTCCACCATGAACAAATATTTAGTATCCATCTGATCCTCACCTACACGAGGCCTCTAACCTTAGCCAATAGCGACTATTATTTTAAGATATTGTCAAAAAATAATTTTGAAACTTTCATGGCTTAATCCTGAATGACCGTATCCATATATAGCCAGAAAGGTGGAAGTGATTATTATATATGAAGGTAAGTTACTAGGATAATGATGTATGTTTGTAGTATTCACCAGAACATCTTGTGACTAGTAGCTCGATTGTAATCAACACCAAACCCAATCCTCACCTGAAACTGATACCTCCATTAATTAATTATTAATGCACCCTCCTATAACATATAAGGTCAGCATATACATACTTTGAAAGCTAATATGCACAAAAGGTTGAGATTTACCCATATATGCAAAGGTTGTTATACAAGATTACTACATGAAGGTTCGACCATGCAATGCTACATGAGGGAGGCGTTAACACTTAACAAACTGTTGTGGCGATAATACATTTATGCAGGCTTGCGAACGTTCAGTATTGTGACTCAAACTTTTGTGTTTTGTTCCATAGTTAATTTTTAAAGAAACTTATAATAAATTATTTGGACAACTCTAACACCAAGAACGTCTTAGTTGTATTGTCATGGACTCTACCATAAATTTTATAAATTCTAGGCATTATAATATGGATAAAAAATGTTTCCGTATATAAATAATAAGTATGATATTAATGTGGAATTGCACCAACCTACCAAAATACGAGATGTAGATGTTTCCATTGTTAAGTTAGTACATGCTCCTCCAGTTTATACGAAGATTACACACGTTGGTATATTAGGCAAAACGATCAAGATTATTTCAAAAGAAATAAAGGACAGACATTTGTAGTAATGTTTTAGAACGGACATTTAGATTTGCATGCACTTGTGGAAGTGAATGAAGAATTTTATGGCAATATAGAATATGATTGAACTAAGCCTACTAAAATACATGTAAAAATATATTAGACCAAAGAGTACTAGCAACTTAGATCTATAAGCCTATTAAAATACATGAAAAATGTATTAGACCAAATCGCACACATGCCTACAAAAATCATTGGTCAAAGTAGAATGAAGTCTATGAGACATATAATTCGGTGCTATTCTCGACAAGCTAGTTTTATCTGACATTAATGCAACAAATTCTAAGTAACTTATTAGGAGTACACGTTAATATTCAAATTAAAAATTATGTTTCCAGCAGATGGGATGTTTATATTCCCGAATTAAGAGGGTAGAGCTGCTAGCAATATTTAGTAAGAATTAAATATGTAATGAAGTACTATACTCGTAGTTAGTAATTTCTTTTCGGCGTACATATAGATATTTACCTTGCTGAAGAAGGCACAAAGAGATTGGCCATAAGAGAGTTGCCTGAGCTCAGATACTTGGTAGGGATTCCCCATACAGGAGAGTGCAAGCCCCAATTGATGTGTCGTCACCACAATGCGGCTACCGTTTTGACTGTCTGGTAGGTACATTCTGATGGTGTCCCACTCTCCCACAGTGGATAGTTGCTCCACAACGACGAGATACCTCTGCTCATCGATCACTTGCTTCATGAGCTGGGCTTTCCTAAGGTCGTCTTTGGTACCCAGTACCGCTCTCATCTTTCTCTGGCACTCTGCACCTAGCACCTTTGCTCGGTGGCAGCTTGCATAGAACTGATTCAGCAAGTTACTGAGGAAATCGCTGGGGTTAAAAGGATGCGTCAGCTTTACCCATGCTCGGCTTTTGAATTCTTGGCAGATTTTTGGGTCGCTGTATGCCTCCTGGATGACGTGTGTCGCCCCAAGATCAGCAGCTGGTCCTGGACCTCCCCATAGTGATATGACCTCGAGGACATTCTCTTGGCTGTTGATCAACTTTCTTAGGCCACCCATATCGTGTCGCATCTTCCCGGCAGCCCCCCACACCTCGCGTAAGATGTGGAATCTTGACGATGATGTGCCGGCGCCGTGCTGCATAAGCTCTGGCGCCGGTGCACTAGTCTTGGAGTCGCTGCTGGAGTCACCAATGAGGCTGTAGCGGGTGTTCCTGTGGCTGACATCCTCCACCCTCGCCTTGAGTTGTTGTATCTCGGTCACTGCCTGGTCGAGACGCCGCGGAGGTGCCATGCAATCCGGCAGCACACGCCGCATCCAGGACCAGCCCGACCTTGTGTCAAGGCTGACGACGAGCTCGACGCAGTCCTCCACGTCGAAGGCGAGGTCGCGTATCTGCCTGACCCACGTCCTCACCACTTGATTCTTGGCGCGCTCCTTGTTGGCGACGTTGAGGAATGATTGCATCATCTCAAACTCGCCAGTGATGAACACCAGATCATTCTGCACCTGAACCTTTAGCTTCACCTCCTCGTCGATGGCTGACTTCACCCTGCTCACCGTCCCCTCCACCGCCGACTTGGTCAAACCAAGCGCAAACTCCGCCATGCTATCTCTCTTGATTCGCGGCTGCTTGCTTGCTTCCGTACGTACCAATTTTGTGGTGTGGTGCTGTGGTGTGGTAGGATCGATCGGATCAAGATGATGCTTTAGCTTGGTGTGAAGTCTTGGAGTACATATTATGTACTCTCTATTCAAAGGACAGAGGGAGTTGATGAGTTAAGTCATTTTGTGTTAACAGCCTAACAACCACATTAATTAGGTACCCCCGATCAATGGAGACCACCTAAGACAAATATCTTAATCAAGCATGCCGGCCGGCCAGTGGATCCATTAATTGGTACATGCATGTGATTGTCCAGTAGGTAGCCAGGTCTGACAGGCACCGTTAGACGGGACCTAAATTTGCTACTCCCTTCGTCCATGTGCATAGGGCATCTAAGAAGTGGCACTGTAAACTAGATGCCCTATGCATCTGGACAGAGGGAGTATGACAAGACTTCGGCGTTTGTCCACCTCCTAATTAAGAAGGTGCAAGGGGCAGCTACATTTGATAGATGAAGTTTGAATAGTGCAAAGGGGTGGTACATCATGTGATATGTGCGCTAGCCGCTAGGAGGCGTAAGCACGGCGACGAGAGCAAAAGACAAGGGGGGATGCTCAGCCCCAAGAACTAGGGGGCTGCATCTCACGCACTAGTTGTGCCATTCCTTTGGCGCTGGCTTTGGCCCAAAGATCACGTGCTTCGTCTTGGATCTCGCACCAGATGGACCAAGATGTGCATGCATTACGGTGGCATCAGATGGACCATGCCGTGACCATGGTGATGGAGGAAAGGCCTCGGCGATGGATTGTGTGGGCATTGGCACATGAAACTGCCCACCTCCCCCGGCTCTCATGTCGCCCCTCACGGTCGAATCGAGAGCAACCTAACCCCAGCTCCACCCCGCTCTGCTCCCTCCCCTCCCTTCCCCGCCGCCACCCAAGGCGCTCGCCGGCGTGTCTGTCGGTGAAGGTCGTCGATCTAGTCCGGCGGATGGTGGCGGCGAGGCTCCGCAGCCCTGCGATGCAAGGGGTTTTGGATCTCGGGTGGTGGCCCTGACTGGCAATGGCGTGTCGAGACCCCGATCCTAAGACATATGAATCCATCCTTTAACACGTCACACCACTTTGCGGCCTCACGCACGGTAACCCACGGCCGTCACATTACCTTGGCCGGGACCGTTTGCGCCTTTTGGCTCACAGATATGAACGTGTCGCTAGCATTCACACGTCAAAGAATCTGGGTCGAAATGACTAGTTATAGACCCAAAGACCCAAGTGGCACAACCATACAGGGACAGGCATACATAACCCAGCAATGCAGGTGTCGGTCATCAGCGTGTGTAGACGAGTCATAGCAAGTTACAGGGACTCCATTACACCGCGAGACATTTCTCCGAAGGGACAAACACATCAGGAAAGAAGGATACATGCCGGCCAATCAATGTGTCCGGAGCAGTAGCAAGCTACCAAGGCTCGGTGGAAGCACAAAGAGACACTTCCCCGTAAAGAAGGTTACTAAAGGCACACAACTAGGTGTCGAATCCCATGCATACCAATGCATTTCAATCATACACACACTATACACGATATGCGTAGATACAACATGGCATCACAACAAAACTCTACAACATAACATTTATTTAGGAGGCTCCAAGGAGCCAACATAGGATAACATTACAAGCAGATGGGGTCACATGACCCACATTCAGAGCATACAAACAACAAGCGGAAGTTACATGTCTGAGTATAGACATCTACAAAAGCGACTAGAAGAGCCTGAAAAGCTACAACGACCCTACCACAGGAACCAGACCTCTGTCTGGGTTACTAAGTTAATCCGTCGATGTCAACGTCAAGAGATCATAACCGAACACAACGTCTAACTCTGCAAAAAATGTAAATAAGCAACAATGAGTACGAAGGTACTTAGCAAGTCTTACATCAGAACTATCTACATATGCATCATGTATCAATGAACATGAGTGTGGGGTTTACTGCAGAATGCCAGCTTTGACCTTTGGCTATCCTAGACTACGACAAAGTAACCAATGTATCATTACTCTCTCGTCTCCCTACGAGAGAGCACACACGAGTCCACATGTTCGCCACCTCAATACACCACTATGGATCCTCTCTCGTCTTCCTACGAGAAGCCATCCATAGCACTCACACTTGTTCGGTGCATTTTAGAGTATCCACTTAAGTTGTCTATGAACACTGCAAGGTTCCAAGTAGTCCATATCCGCGGACGCGGCTATTCGAATAGATAAATTACCCTGCAGGGGTGTACTTCGTCACACATGCTCCCGCCACTTATCGTCATGTGCATGTAAAAAGGCAGCTCGGCAACCTTCAAGCGGAAGCCCAACGAGGGAGTCGGCCACGGACGTTAACCTTCAACGACTCACGTCCAAAGCAGTCGCCTATTTGACTTGGAACCATAATGGAAGTCCGGTCGAGGTTTTCAACATGGCCTCAAACGTTGCGAGTAGGGCCCCAAGCCGGTCCCGATTGGGCCGTTCATCCACTTCGCAGGCGTGCCACACCTATCAATGTTTCGAACTACTGCGACTCCTAGACTGAGAACAGGGTAGGTTAATACGCCGAGAGAGGTCGAGTTACCAGACCCCAATGTGCGGTAGTAGCTAGTCTTGGAACACAAACATGGAACTCAGCTCCTATGAGCGGTTTCAATGAGACAACCCGCCATGTACTCCTACATGGCCTCTCATTGCTACATTCATTTCACTCCGGTTCATCTCCCAGATGAATCAGACCTGACACAACTCTAAGCATAGCAAGCATAATAGGGTTATAGCAAAACATGGCTCAAGCATCTACCAGGTATGCTAGGTTGCTTGGTTTAACTATTTACTGTGATAATGACAGGTCATGCAAAGGAGTGGGTTCATCTATCGCAACACAGGTAGCAGTTGAAAAGCGTTGTCCTAATGCATTGAAATGAGAGCAAGAGCGAGAGGTGGGATTGTATCGAATATGCTCAGGGGGGGGGGGTTGCTTGCCTGTTTATCAGAAGAACTCAGTTGTTCTTCGATGTCGTCAATAACTACGCCTCGCAAGTCTATCGACAAGATCAAACAAGATACAATTTAAACAAGGAAAATGCTGCACAATGATGCATGATAAACGCATGTCAACATGGTACTAGTTTGAGCTAATGCATCTACCAACATATTACATGAAGATGGTTTGAACCCAAGGTTCAAATTTAAATCCTTAAGTGGGGTGGCCTATTGTGTGTTGAAAAAAATGTCCAAGTTTGGCTATTTAGATTGCTCTAACATGTATAAAAATGCCACCATTAGATTCATTGTATTTTTCTAAAATGCCACCATTAGATTCATTGTATTTTTCTGATAAATTTTCATATATAAATTATTTTAATCTGACTTACAGATTATTTTCTATGAATTTTTGAAGTTTATATGATTTTTTGGAATTTCCAAATTAATTTAAATCTAGAAATTCATTAACTGCATCAGCATGACGTCATCATGATGTCAGCCAGTTAACAGGCACGGGTCCAGGTCAAATCTGACACCGGGACCCGCATGTCATTGACTAAAATAATTAAACAGATTAATTAACCTAATTATGCATTAATACTAATTAAGCCACGGGGTTGGCCCCACCTGTCAATGACCCTGGGAGGGTCAATACCCTGTTAGCAGGGTCAAACCCACCGGCGTTAAGCCGCCGGCGAGGCCAGACGCGGCGGGGTGGCTCGGAAACGCGGCACAGGCCACAGATCGAAGCGCTCGGGGCACTTCTGGGATGCTGGTGATCGTGCGCGTCGGATGGCGGTGCTAACTGGCTATGGGGTGATATGCATCAACGACGGCGACATGGCCGGCGGCAAGGAGCTTTCGGCTCCGGTGGGGCAGCTAGCTAGAGCTCGAAAACGGGCACGAGATCAAGGGGAAAATGAAACAGGGGCTCACTGGGGTCGTTTGGAGGCGATAGCAAAGCCGGAGAAGCTCGGTGGCCCGCGAATTTGACGCCGGCAGTCATCGGACCGGAAGACGAAGGCGAGCTCAATGGCGACGTTGTAGGGCCTCCGGGGTCTTGATTCCGATAACTTGACCTCTAGGAGGAGTGCATGGGGCTGCGGGACAGGACAATGGGACGAGGACTGGCCGAAGGTCGCGGTGGCTGCAAGCGACGGCGGCTGTGGCTTTCGCTTGGGAAAGAGAGAACAGGGGAGAGGGAGAGAGTGCGGAGGGCGCGTGGAGACTCAAGGGCGTAGGGAGGCAAGCAAGGAGGCAGGAGGTGGCCAGGGACGCGAGGGAGGCCGCCAGCGCGAGCAGGAGCTGGTGCGGTTGCATGGCCGTGCTCGACTTCCCCTTTGCCTACTGGCAGAGGTGGAAGACGTCACTGCCCGTGGGCCGGGCCACTTCTGCCAGGGAGGCCCAGGTGAGCCTCTGCCTTTTTTTGTTTTATTTCTGACATTTGTTTTATTTATCTTGCAACATAATAGCAAACTATTTTCATAATTGCTGAAAATATGCATGTGGGTTAAATGGAAATATCCTAAGCCACATACTAATTCTGAGATTTATTTGGATCTATATTTTATATATAGCAAATATAATCCAATGCAATTTAATTGTTTGATTAACCCAAATGCCCAATATAAAATATTTCTGTGATCCAAAAATATTGGTTGACAATTTTATCTCAAACCATTATTTTATTAGAGAACCAGGAATATTTTCTTGGAACTGTTTTAATAAATTTTTATAATGCTTATTTGACAAAAATTTGAATGGTGAGGCTTGATCATCCCTCATTTCATTTTCATTTGAAAATTAAAATGCATGCATGAATGCATTGACAAACAAGAAGAAACTAGGGTTGTGACATGGCGTCGTCGATCTAGTCCGGCAGATGGTGGCGGCGAGGCTCCACAGCCCTGCGACGTAGGGGGCTTTGGATCTTGGGCGGCAGCCCTGACTAGCAAGGGCGTCGTCGATCTAGTCCGGTGGATGGTGGCGGCAAGGCTCCGCAGCCCTGCGACGCAGCAGGCTTTGGATCTCGGGCGGCGACCCTGACTGGCAAGGGTGACGTCAATCTAGTCCGGCGGATGGTGGCGGCGCGAGGCTCCGTAGCCCTGTGATGCAGCGGGCTTTGGATCTCGGGTGGCGGACCAGACTGACTGGCAAGGGCGTCGTCGATCTAGTCCGGCGGATGGTGTCAGCGAGCGCTCCTCAGCCCTGCGATGCAGGGGGCTTCAGATCTCGGGCGGCGGCCCTGACTCGCAAGGGCGTCATCGATCTAGTCGAGCGGATGGTGGCGGCAAGGCTCCATAGCCCTGCGACGTAGGGGGCTTTGGATCTCGGGCGGCAGCCCTGACTGGCAAGGGCGTCGTCGATCTAGTCCGATGGATGGTGGCAGCGAGGCTCCACAACCCTGCGACACAGGGAGCTTTGGATCTCGGGCGGCAGCCCTGACTGGCAAGGGCGTCGTCGATCTAGTCCAGCAGATGGTGCCGTCGGTGCTGGTCATCCGAACTGGCTGTGTGGGAGGTGGTGGGGCGATGGAGGCTCATCGCTGCTGCGAGTTGCGTCGTCGGCCTCAGTTGCCCTGCTTCCCGGTCTCCTCTGCTTTGCCATGGTCCTCCCTCACCGATCTGGTCGCTGCTCCTCCAGGCCGTCAGATCTGGCACATGAGGGTGGGTGGTGGTTGCCTGGAACAGGGAAACCCCTGGTTGACCTCCCATCGACCCAGACGACGGCAACGCTCCGGTGTCGATCTCCCTCCGAAGGGTGTGTCGGGCTTCCTCGCCACCTCCCTCCTCCTCTCCCAAGACCCCGAGCGAAAGCCTTGGCTTTGCTGTCCGGATGGCGGTGGCACTGTGGCGTCTTGGTTCAAGGGAGGGGGAGGTTGTGGTCTCATGGCATGGTGTTTGGTGGAGGCGGTGTTGCTTTGCTCTCCGGGATTGTGGCTTCGATAGTGATGAGGCGGTCCCCCTGCAATCCTTCAGCGGCTATCCATCTTGTTCGGCTCTAGGCAGCCGGCCGTTGGGCAGCGTCCGCATGTTGTGGCACGGCTCGGACATAGGGGTGATTGAATCTCCCCTTCGGCAAGGCTTGGGGAGGCTGGATCTTGAGCCGATGCTTTTCTTCATGCAGCCCGGTTCCTCTCAGCCTTCACTTGTGTAGTCTACTGGTAGCAGTTGCTCCGCTATTCTACCTTGCGTTGTGCTCTCCGGCGGCTTGATCCTGATTTCGCTGTGGTGGTGTCCTACTCGCGGTTGCTTTGTTTATCTCTATAATAATGGGTGTGCGTGCCGCCTGTTATCTTTTAGTTTTTCTTCAAGCTTTTACCTTTGTATCAACACTGTTGTATCCTAGCCGGTTGATGGCTTCATTAATTTGAAGTCGGGTTGTATGCCTTTTCTCTAAAAAGAATTGACCACCAATCGGAAAAGCTCATCGTCGAGCCATGCAATGATGTCGTGGATTGGCACCAAGACAACACCTCATGTCAAACTTGCTGAGAGAAAGATAATCAATGATGAGATGTTGCTGGAACTTGGTTGCAAATGATGCACTGGTCCTTAGTGAGGGGGGACCGAGGCGGGCAAACCGGTCCATCATCTGTCCTACAAGGCGAGCCATGTGAATACCTGATAACCCACAAGTATAGGGGATCAATTGTATCCTTTCTCGATAAGTAAGAGTGTCGAACCCAACGAGGAGATAAAAGTAGTACAAATATTTCCTCAAGTTCTATCGACCACCCATACAACTCTACGCACACTTTACGTTCGCTTTACCTAGAACAAGTATGAAACTAGAAGTACTTTGTAGGTGTGATAGGATAGGTTTGCAAGATAATAAAGAACACGTAAATAAAAACTAGGGGCTGTTTAGATAAATAAACAATTACGTTAGTTTAACGAGTGTGGAAAAGTGGTGGTAGGAGTTGCGGAATTGTCTCTAAGCAATTGACTATGTTACTAGACCGATAGCAGGTTTTATGTGGGAGAGGCCACTGCTAGCATGTCATCCCTTACATGGAATTCTATGCACTTATGATTGGAACTATTAGCAAGCATCCGCAACTACTAACGTTCATTAAGGTAAAACCCAACCATAGCAATAAGATATATTGGTCCCCCTTCAATTCCGTATGCATCAATTTCTATGCTAGGCTGAAGCTTCTGTCACCCTTGCCCTCCAATACATAGTCCTATCAACATACAACTAACCCTATGGTGTGATCCATGTGCGCGCTCATATGATGGTCACCGAAGGACAGCAACATAACCACAAGCAATTTAAACCAATCATAGCAATTCATCAATCACCGATAGGATAACGAAAATCTACTCAGACATCATAGGATGGCAACACATCATTGGATAATAATATGAAGCATAAAGCACCATGTTCAAGTAGAGGGTACAGCGGGTTGCGGGAGAGTGGACCGCTGAATATAGATATGGGAAGGTGATGGAGGTGTTGGTGAAGATGACGGAGGTGTTGGTGTAGATCGTCGTCACATGATGATGTCTCGGGCGGCGTTCCGGTGCCGTCGAGAGAGAGGGGGGGAGAGCCCCCCTTATTATTCTTCTTCCTTGACCTCCTCCCTAGATGGGAGAAGGGTTTCCCCTCTAGTCCATGGTCTCCATGGTGACGGAGGGGCAAGAGCCCCTCCGAGATTGGATCTCTCTCTGTGTGTCCTTCTGTTTCTGCGTTGCCAGATTCTAGCCTTTCACCGTTTCTTAAATTCCCGGAGATCCGTAACTCCGATTAAGGTGTCCTTTTAACACGATTTTTATACGGATATTAGATTTCTTGCGGCGAAAGAGGGGCCCCAACAGCCTTAAGGGTTGGTCACGAGCCTGCCAGGCAGGCCTGGGGGGGTAGGGCGCACCTCCTGGGCTCGTGACCCCCTCGGGTATCGTTTCGCGTTGATTCTTCTTCCCAAAAATTATAAATATTCTAAAAAATCCCCGTAGGTTTTTTATTGCGTTTGGACTTTGTTTGGTATGGATATTCTGTGAAACGAAAAACATGCAACAAACAGGAACTGGCACTAGGCACTGGATCAATATGTTAGTCCCAAAAATAGTATAAAAAGTTGCCAAAAGTATATGAAAGTTGTAGAATATTGGCATGAAACAATCAAAAATTATAGATACGACGGAGACGTATCAGCATCCCCAAGCTTAATTCCTGCTCGTCCTCGAGTAGGTAAATGATAAAAAAGATATTTTTTGATGTGGAATGCTACCTAGCATAATCTTGATCATATAATCCAATCATGGCATGAATATTAAGACACGAGTGATTTAGATCAATAGTCTATCATTTGACATAATGACAATAATATTTCAAGCATACTAATAAAGCAATCATGTTTTCTCAAAATAACATGGCCGAAGAAATTTATCCCTACAAAATCATATGGTCTGGCGATGCTCCATCTTTATCACACAAGGTATTAAATCATGCACAACCCCGGTTTTAGCCAAGCAATTGTTTCATAATTTAGTATTCTCAAACTTTTTCAACTTTCACGCAATACATGAGCGTGAGCCATGGACATAGCACTATAGGTGGAAAAGAATATGGTGGTTGTGGAGAAGACAAAAATGAGGAGATAGTCTCACATCAACTAGGCATATCAACGGGCTATGGAGATGCCCATCAATAGATATCAATGTGAGTGAGTAGGGATTGCCATGCAACAGATGCACTAGAGCTATAAGTGTATGAAAGCTCAAAAAGAAACTAAGTGGGTGTGCATCCAACTTGCTTGCTCACAAAGACCTAGGGCAATTTGAGGAAGCCCATCATTGTAATATACAAGCCAAGTTCTATAATGAAAATTTCCCACTAGTATATGAAAGTGACAATATAGGAGACTCTCTATCATGAAGATCATGGTGCTACTTTGAAGCACAAGTGTGGTAAAGGATAGTAGCATTGTCCCTTCTCTCTTTTCTCTCATTTTTTTTATTTTTTTATTTTTTATTTTTTTTCTCTCTTTTTTGGTGGGCTTCTTTGGCCTCTCTTTTTTTATTTGGGCTTCATTGGCCTCTTTTATTACTTCACATGGGACAATGCTCTAATAATGATGATCATCACACTTTTATTTACTTACAACTCGATATTTAGAACAAAATATGACCCTATATGAATGCCTCCGGCGGTGTATCGGGATGTGCAATGATCTAGCATAGCAATGACATCAAAAAACGGACAAGCCATGAAAACATCATGCTAGCTATCTTACGATCATGCAAAGCAATATGACAATGATTGTGCATGTCATAATAAACGGAATGATGGAAGTTGCATGGCAATATATCTCGGAATGGCTATGGAAATGCCATAATAGGTAGGTGTGGTGGCTGTTTTGAGGAAGGGTATATGGTGGGTGTAATGCACCGGCAAAAGTTGTGCGGTACTAGATAGGCTAGCAATGGTGGAAGGGTGAGAGTGCGTATAATTCATGGACTCCACATTAGTCATAAAGAACTCACATACTTATTGCAAAAGTCTATTAGTCATCGAAGAAGGTACTACACGCATGCTCCTAGGGGAAGGTTTTGTAGGAGTTAACCATCGCGCGATCCTGACCTCCACACAAAGGATGACAATCAATAAATAAATCATGCTCCGACTTCGTCACATAACGGTTCACGATACGTGCATGCTACGGGAATCACAAACCTTAACACAAGTATTTTCAACGAATACACAATTACTCAGTAGCATGACTCTAATATCACATCTTCATGTCGCAAAACTATTGCAAGGAATCAAACATATCATATTCAGTGATCTACAAGTTTTACGTAGGATTTTATGACTAACCATGTGAATGACCAACTCCTGTTAACTCTCTAAATAGGTATAAGTGAAGCATGAGAGTTTAATTCTTTCTACAAAAGATATGCCCCGCTCTAAAAAATATAAGTGAAGCAAAAGAGCATTCTACAAATGGCGGTTTTTTATGTGTAGGGAAACAGGCAATCCAAACTTCAAATGATATAAGTGAAGCACATGAAGCATTCTATAAAGCCATACTCAAAAGATATAAGTGAAGTGCAAAGAGCATTCTATAAATCAACCAATGACTATCTCATACCAGCATGGTGCATAAAATAAAAAGGAAAAATAAACACAAAAGACGCTCCAAGCATTTGCACATATCATGTGACGAATAAAAATATAGCTCCGAGTAAAATTACCGATAGATTGTAGACGAAAGAGGGGATGCCTTCCGGGGCATCCCCAAGCTTAGACGCTTGAGTCTTCCTTGAATATTACCTTGTGGTGCCTCGGGAATCCCCAAGCTTAGGCTCTTGCCTCTCCTTATTCCTTCATCCATCGTGGTCTCACCCAAAACATGAAAACTACAATCACACAAAACTCAACAAAACCTTCGTGAGATCCGTTAATACAACAAAGTAAATCACCACTTTAAGTATTGTTGTGAACTCATTCCAAATTCATATTAGCATTATATATATTGTAATAAAACTTCACCATGGTTCATACACCCCCCCCAATACTACCCATAGATTCATCAAAATAAAAGAACAATGCATAGAAAACGGAATCTGTAAAAAACAGAACAGTCTGTAGTAATCTGAACATATACCATACTTCTGATTCTCCAAAAATTCTGAAAAATTTATGATAATTAAGGCAATTTGTATATCAATCAGTAGCAAAAAGAATCAACTCAATACCACTCTCTGTATGGAAATAAGAAATGATTTCATGAGTGCAAAGTTTCTGTCTTTTTCAGCATGATCAAACAACTATCACCCAAACTAATCATAAAGGCTTTACTTGGCACATTATTTTTATAATACAATGGAATTGTACAAGGGGATAATTATTTTTGCGAGAAACTTCCATGAAAAATTCTACATTGTTTCCATGATCATGAACACAAGTGTTCAAGGTCGACCCTCACTTCCGCAATGCATCACCTTTCAATTGCTTCTCTTTTTGAAAAAGTTTTAAGTTCCCCTCTATATTTTTTGTTTTTAAACTATATAAAAGCACTCAACATAAATAAATGACTCTCTAAAACTTCCGGGTTGTCTCCCAGGCATCGCTTTCTTTAAAGCCATTAAGCTAGGCATAAAGTGCTCAAGTAATGGATCCACCCGGATCCCAAGGTATATCAAAGCCAATTTTAATTAACAATGATTTGGAATTTATTAGTGAGCACAAGGTAACATATATCATGCAATGACTAAGTCTAACTCTCTTAGTATGCATTGGCATGTCATAAAAGAACAATTCATGCACATCAAGTAAAGGCCAATACATAGCATAAGCAGTTTCTTGCAATTTTATCGTATTCGAAACGTAGAGAGGTGGAGATGTAGTTCCTCTCTCATAATAATTGAAAGTAGGAGCATCAAGCACATGCATATTATATTCATCAAAATCATCATGTGTAATAGTAGAAGGCAACCCATCAATGTAATCCCTAATAAGAGCAAACTTCTCCGATATAGTGTAGTTGGGAGAATACAAAAAGATAATAGGACTATCATATGTGGGTGCAATAGCAACAAGTTCATGTTTAACATAAGGAACTATAGCAAGTTCATCTCCATAAGCATCATTCATATTGGCATCATGGCCACAAGCATAGCAAGCATCAAGTTCGTAAAAAAGGGATATTTCAAACGAATCCAAGGGATCATAGCAATCAACATAGCATTCATCCTTCGGTAAGCACGAAGGGAAATTAAACAATGTATGAGTTGAAGAGTTACTCTCATTAGAAGGTGGGCACAGGTAGCTAGTCCGCTCTTCCTCCTTTTGTTCTTCGCTCTCCTCGTCATCTTTTTCATCTAATGAGCTCACAGTTTCAGCATTTTCTTCTTCCATAGTTTCCTGCAAAATATTAGTCTCTTCTTGGGCAGCAGAGAATTTCTCCATAAATTGATAAATATGGGCATTATATTCATAATTAGTATAACAATAACGAAGTATAACCAAATTTTCAGATCGGTAAAAAGCATCATCATTATCATCACACTTTTTAAACAGAGCTTCAATTTCATAAGCACCCATAAAAGCAACAAACTCTTCTATTTATTCCACATCATAGTAATCATATATACAATTAGCATAAGAAGCCAAGGTATCATTAGCAATAAATTTACAAGAAAAGGGAAGGTGTTTAGCCTTCATCCTAGAGCAACAAGTAATATCATGTCTCAAGCATAGATCCCAAGCATACCATTTCAACATATGAATTTGATCCAATAATAGTTTCCCTTTTTAGTAAAGCGATAATCCCTAAAGTATTCATGTTGATCCAATGTGTCTCCCATTATATAATTGAATGGGGTTTTCTCAGGATTATTAAAGAAGTGCATAATATTTTCCACATAACGAGAATCGAGGGTTTTAGGAGGTTCCCCATCTCCATGAGTAGCAAGTACACCTAATTTTTTTGGTATTTCATGTTCCATATCCATAACTAAATATAGAGAACAACTTAGAACAACAAATAAATCTACTTAGTGATAAAGCAAACAAGCACACACGAGAATATTCACCCCACGCTATTGCTCCCCGGCAACGGCGCCAGAAAAAGGTCTTGATAACCCACAAGTATAGGGGATCAATTGTAGCCTTTCTCGATAAGTAAGAGTGTTGAACCCAACAAGGAGCTAAAGGAAGGACAAATATTCCCTCAAGTTCTATCGACCACCGATACAACTCTACGCACCCTTTACGTTCGCTTTACCTAGAACAAGTATGAAACTAGAAGTACTTTGTAAGTGTGATAGGATAGGTTGCAAGATAATAAAGAACGCGTAAATAAAAACTAGGGGCTGTTTAGATAAAGAAACAATTACGTTAGTTTAACGAGTGTGGAAAAGTGGTGGTAGGAGTTGCGGAATTGTCCCTAAGCAATTGACTATGTTACTAGACCGATAGCAAGTTTTATGTGGGAGAGGCCACTACTAGCATGCCATCCCTTACTTGGAATTCTATGCACTTATGATTGGAACTATTAGCAAGCATCCGCAACTACTAACATTCATTAAGGTAAAACCCAACCATAGCAATAAGAT
This sequence comes from Hordeum marinum, assembly GCA_022496015.1. Classification (NCBI taxonomy): domain Eukaryota; kingdom Viridiplantae; phylum Streptophyta; class Magnoliopsida; order Poales; family Poaceae; genus Hordeum; species Hordeum marinum. The sequence continues at coordinate 515,782,923 of CM039676.1, read as the reverse complement.
ATATTGGTCCCCCTTCAATCACGTATGCATCAATTTCTATGCTAGGCTGAAGCTTCTGTCACCCTTGCCCTCCAATACATAATCCTATCAACATACAACTAACCCTATGGTGTGATCCATGCAAGTGCTCATATGATGGGCATCAAAGGACAGCAACATAACCACAAGCAATTTAAACGAATCATAGCAATTCATCAATCACCGATAGGACAACGAAAATCTACTCAGACATCATAGGATGGCAACACATCATTGGATAATAATATGAAGCATAAAGCACCATGTTCAAGTAGAGGGTACAGCAGGTTGCGGGAGAGTGGACCGCTGAATATAGATGGGGGAAGGTGATGGAGGTGTTGGTGAAGATGAAGGAGGTGTTGGTGTAGATCGCCGTCACACGATGATGTCCCGGGCGGCGTTCCGACGCCGTCGGGAGAGAGGGGGAGAGAGCCCCCCTTATTCTTATTCTTCCTTGACCTCCTCCCTAGATGGGAGAAGGGTTTCCTCTCTGTTCCATGGTCTCCATGGCGACGGAGGGGCAAGAGCCCCTCCGAGATTGGATCTCTCTCTGTGTGTCCTTCTGTTTCTACGTTCCCAAATTCTAGCCTTTCACCGTTTCTTAAATTCCCGGAGATCCGTAACTCCGATTAAGGTGTCCTTTTAACACGATTATTATCCGGATATTAGCTTTCTTGCGGCGAAAGAAGGGAGACAACTGCCTTAAGGGTTGGTCACGAGCCTGCCAGGCGCGCCTGGGGGGGTAGGGCGCGCCTCCTGGGCTCGTGACCTCCTCGGGCATCGTTTCGCGTTGATTCTTCTTCCCAAAAATCATAAATATTCCAAAAAATCCCCGTATGTTTTTTATTGCGTTTGGACTTCGTTTGGTATGGATATTCTGCGAAACAAAAAACATGCAACAGACAGGAACTAGCACTAGGCACTGGATCAATATGTTAGTCCCAAAAATAGTATAAAAAGTTGCCAAAAGTATATGAAAGTTGTAGAATATTGACATGAAACAATCAAAAATTATAGATACGACGGGAAACGTATCAATACCTTGTTGCGGAGAGCTGCCCAAGTCTTCCATGTGATATGCCAGGAAGGATCTTGAATGGAGTCATGGAACCGTGCAAGGTAGCAAGATTTGGCGATGTAGCAGCCATAATCCGTCCAGCGCCACAGTAGCATGCCAGTCATGTTTGTCAGCTCGAAATGGCGGACACGACACCCATTAGTGGAAAAAGGCCCATTTGTCCTGGTTCCAGAGGTCACGACGCTACGTACTATACGTATGGAGAGAACTTGCGACACGCTAGTTAGTAAGCAAATGAAGGAAATCATTAAGTACACAAGATCGTCATGAACATATACACAGAGAAGTGATCAACCTCCTCCTTCTCCAAGATATTGGTCAAATAACAAGTTTTCGTATATCTATCTTATGTTACAATCCCCAATATCTAATATCAAGTTCCATATGGTATTGTCCGGCTTTATTGATGACGTGGTCAATAAAGAATCCCGCCAATTCCTCTTGAATTGCTCGTATGCGATCTTGTGGTAGGAGTTCATCCTGCATCCGCCACATCTAAATTGAAGAAGAGGGTTAATACATGTATTTGAATGAAACTCAACACAAATGATGGTAATAAAATAAAATTGTGAATATTTTGCTTATGCACTTCATATTCTTTTTCAGTGTAGCCCTGCTTATTAGGATTCATCACGTTGTAGATGAACTCGCAAACGTAGTATCCACAAAAATTAGTCCCTTGTTCCTGAAACAAGCACTATACGAGAAATAGAGGTCAATAAACTGATAAGCAAGCATGCTAAATGGTATATATTGATGAAACTAGCTAGAATCAATGGGAGATGGGCGGAACTAGCTAGGTAGTATATGTTACTTACTTTCGGGTGTCTAAATTGCAGTTCGGTAGGCAGTCCCAGAGCAATTTTGGTGAAATCTTTCCAAACCCTGCTAGACAAAGAAAATAATTACTTGATATATATCAGAAAATGAACAAAGTTGCCGATATGGTGCGATAATGATCGATTGAACTTACCTCTGGAGCATTTCAGTCAGGTTCGCATACAACTCGGGTTTATTTCGTTCGAGTCTAAGACGGTCACTACTCCCCGCTCAAGATTAATCTCTAGTAGAATAAAGTGGTGGCTGCACACACATGCATAGCTCATCAGTTACATTACTATACCCTCGAGTAATAAGGGAGAAACCAAATATGCACAAGATAGTAACACTCACTTGAAGTTGTAAGGAAGGAGTATTTTGTCTTTGTTTTGATTTTTAAGCATCGATTGTAGCAAGTTCTCCTCGGTTTGTTTGGGATACATTTGAACCGTCACTTCATGTATGATATTTGGGTTAATGAACCCAATGTCATAGATTTCTGTTTTTCTGCATTCGACGATCTTCAATCTGCATAATATAGTGATGATGATAATTATATATATACATGCAATGAAAGAGGTGACCTATATATAGAAACTTAATTACACAAGTACTTACAGACAGTAGCAAGTCATGATTTGTATGTCGATGTCCTTTTGATTGTAAAACTGGAAAAGCTCGTAAAATTCAACATGAATCAGCTCTTGGCCAAAGAAGTCGTGCTCCTCTTTAATACTCATCATCAAACAATCCTTCCCAGACTCGCTGTAGGTTTTCATGTACCAATTATGCAATTGTCTCATCGTCGTTCCCAGAGGAGGACTTCCATCTTTGATGAGAGGGTTCCCATACTAGTATTTGTATTCCACCTCCGCTATTGGGAATTCGACATCGAGGTAATCGCCAATATTGTTATAACCGGGTGCCATCCTCTCCACCACCACCCCCGGCGCCAGATTAGGCACGATATCGGTAGACACCTTCAGCGGGGGGCACGATTGGTTAGCCTGTTCGTAGAGCGGGGGAATTGTTTTCCCACTTCTTCATTGTGCTAACCTCTCATCACTGGAAGTAGTTCCCGTCTGCGCCGCATTTTGATATGCCTTTCTAGTAGCGCGGACACAGTTGGTATGCAGCGGAGGCGGTGGTGGTCGCTTCAAGGCCTCGACAGTGCGCTTCAATGCCACTGGATCTATGGTGTGCTTCGGAGGTGGAGCTTTCTTTGCAAAATGGGCCCTCACTTGGTCTTGAAAGATCTTCACGGTTTCCTCCACGTTCCTCTCGTATGGAAACTTTTCCAATGGCTTGAGAAACTTAGGACCGTATTCATATGGTCTCCCGCCACTGGTTGTACTGCTAGCAGCCGGAGCGACGGCGTCTCTCTTCTGTCATTGCATACGAGGCGAAGAAGGAGGTGGAGTGCTCCAATGCGCCGGAGGAGGAGGAGTGGTGGCGGCTGTCTTCCACCGTTGTTGAGGAGGCGGAGGAGGAGGCGGACTGCTCGAATGCGCTGGAGGAGGCGGTGGAGGAGGCGAAGTGCCTTGATCATCGACGTCACGCATCGGACGAGGCAAAGGAGGAGGCGGAGTGCCTTGATCCCTCGCCAGAGGAGGAGGAGGAGGACGAGTGCCTTCATCACTCGCCGGAGGAGGAGGAGGCGGAGGCGTCCAGTTCGGAAGCTTGTTGTGCTCCTTCCGCCATAGACATGTACTCCTCAGAGCAAATCTCAGCTGAGTCTCCCCTTCACCCGTAGGGTGGTCAAGATCGAGCTCCTCAAATCCCCCCATTATTTAATCCACTTGCACAACAGCATAGCCATGTGGAATCTAACTGTGGTGAAAAGTTTTGTCGGTTCGAGGAGGTGCAACAAAGCCGTCAGCCGCCTTGAAGGTGAGGTTAACGCATTTCGTCATAATCTCGCAATGTTGGCCATCTGTGATAGCATCCATGGGGTAGCTAGGAGCCATGAAGTCAGGCTGCTGAAGGAGCTCCGTGGAAGCCATGCTGCTTCTCCGCTGAGATGGCGGGTACCTTCTGGGGTAGCTTCGTGCCCCTGAAGAAGCTGCTGGTCAGGAGCTCGCTAGCTCATAACTTCTTCCTCTAGCCTTCGTACTCTTGCATTGAGCTCCTCCACAATGCTCAGCTCCTGTTTCCTCCTCCTCTCCCGGCTTTTGTAACTGCATGCGCCGGGAAACCCAAGCTTCCACGAAACGGAGCCTAGCATGCCTCGTGTTCATCCAGGGTGCTCAAGATTCCCGAGGGCCTCAGTGAGCTCGTCCTTCTCTCTATTGGCAATGAACCTCCCTTCCAGCGCTTCCTTGATAACTTTCTTAAGCTTCCTGACGGGTATTGCAAGTTGCTCGTCCGTCCAAATGCACTTCCCTGTTTCAGGGTCCAAACTTCCCCAACCCCGAAGAACCAAGTCATTGAACTGTCTGGCCAGTTCACTGTCTCTCGTTTGACCCCTTTAACTCGCAGGTCATCCTCCCATTTGGGCCACAATGGCCGGGCTCTGAGGTAGCCACCTGACCCCGTGCGATGGTGATTCAGCTTCTTTTCAGCATTTTTCTTGTTTATCGCTGACATTTTCTTACTCTTTTCAGAAGGCTTGTAGGCCACGAACGCGTCCCATTGATCTCTTATCCCCGCATATCGGCCGACGAATACTGGAGTCTTTTCTTGGTCGACAAACTTAGCTTTCAACTCATTCTTCCACCTCCGGAAAAGATCTGCCATCTTCTTAAGAGCACACGACCTGACCAGTGGCTCTATAACTGGATTACTCTCATCCACCTCTGGCGGAGGGTGAAATTTACCTTCAGGGCCTTCCAAAGATCTCCTTTTTTTCTATCAGTGACATAAGAAACTTGAGGGTCGTAGTTCTTAGCGTTCTTAGCCGGCTCATTCCATTGTTGGATGCTGATCGGGATGCTGTCCTGACAATAGCTCCACACTGAGCAAAAAATGCATCCTTGGTCTTCTTCGGTTCAATCGGTTGGCCATCGTTCGCGATTAAGGTGATCGTGAACTTTTCATCAGCGCGCAACCTTTTCTTCGGGACTCGTCTCATTACCGAAGTTTCGGTCGAATCCGGAGGGCTATAAAAGAAGAAACAAGCTGAGTTAATATATGTACATACCAAAATAATTAATGCATCAATTAGTCAGCATGGGCTTAATTAATATATATACCTCGCCGGATGACTTTGCAACAGCTCCCTCCATTCGGTCACCGGAGCCGTCATCATGGTCTCCTTCTTCCTCCGGCTCTCGGTCACCGGAGCCGTCATCATGGTCTCCTTCTTCCTCCAACATTCGGTGACCGGAGCCGTCATCATCATGTCCTAGCTCTTCTGTGTCAAAATTGATTAACGAGTAGATATCACCGCCGTCGCGGATTATGTCCCCAACAACGCTTCTCCTTCAAAGTCTCTGTTCATGGTTAGATCCATGGTTGGATCCATGGTTTCTGCAAATATTACAACATGGCAATTATTATACAAAAATGAGAGATGGATATAGTAATTAGTGGCAAACATAGACAAGGGATCATATTAGTGGCCTCAACGCTTCTACGGTTTGGGGTGGCCTTGAAAACGCTTCTAGGGATTGGGTGGCCTCGACGCTTCTAGGGTTTGGGTGACCTCGACAACGCTTTTAGGGATTGGGTGGCCTCGGCAACGCTTCTAGGGTTTGGTCGGGCGAGAGGGGGTTGATCGAAGTTACCAGAGTTTTCTTCTAGTGGTTTGGTGGCCTCGAGAGTTTGTCGGGTAGGGGCGAGAGGGGGTAGGAGATCAAAAACGCTTTTTCAGTCCCGGTTTAGGTGGACTCGAGAGTTGGTCGGGTGAGAGGGGGTTGATCGACATCCCCCCTCATGTCGAAATTACCGGAGTTTTCTATATGAACAAAAAAATGCCGGCCGGACATATCATCTCGCGGCGGTGGTAACAAAACGTGATGCACATAAGTGGTTCTCCGAAGGTTCTGCCTCGCTTCATGCAACCTTCCATCGATTTTGGAAAGGTTCCACGTGTTTTCTTTCTTTCATATTTTTTATTTACGGATTTTATCATTTTTTAGTTTTCTTATTTTTGCCTTTTCTGTTTTTTAAATAAATGCCGACTATTTTCATACATGTTCGTTTTTTGTATATACACTGAGCATTTTGTTATATGCATTGAACATTTTTCAAATGCATGATGAACGTTTTTCAAAAACAGTTTTTTAATACATGTTAAATATTTCATAAATACATGCATAACCTTTTTTTAATACACCTTAAACTTTTTTGAATACATGTGAAATATTTTTCTGAAGCTCATTGACTTTTCTTCTAAATACATGATGATTTTTTTAAATACACATTGAACATGATTTTTTTAACTTGCATGAACACATACATATATCATCATACCAATATATATGAACAAAAAACATCATATTGTAAATGAAAAAAATCATCATATATCATCATACACACATATATATGAACAATCATATTGTATATGAAAAAAATCAGCATATATTAGCCGGCCAGACGAACTGCTCACGTATAGGGGAGGGGGGATGTGGCCGGAGCGGGGCGGGGCGGCCGGCGTGGGGTGGCCGGAGCGGGGCGAGGCGGCTGACGCGGGGCGGGGCGGCCGGAGCAGGGTGGACGGAGCGGCGTGGTGCGGGGCGGGGCGGTCGGAGCGAGGTCGGGGAGGTCGGGGACGGCGGTCGGCGGAGCTGACGGCGACGGAGAGCGCGCGATATTTGGGTAGCCTAACGGCGTGGGTGGGGATCTGGCCTTTGGGGGAGCGAATGGGTTGAAAACTACTAAGTGTGGGGTTTTATACAGGGAGCATTGGTCACGGTTGGTGGTACGAATCGGTACCAATGCCCCCCTTTGGTCCCGGTCCGTGTCACCAACCGGGACCAAAGCCCTGTTTTCTATTGGTCCTGGTTCGTGTCACCAATCGAGACCAAAGGTGAGTATTGGTCCCGGTTGGTGCAACCAACCAGGACGAAAGGTGGGTGCTGCCCGGGGACAAATGTTTAGTCCCACCTCGCTAGCTGAGAGGGCTCGTGAGTGGTTTATAAGCGCTGGTGCGCCAACCCTCTCGACCTCCTCTCAAATGCAGGCTTACGGGCCTAATCGCACACTCCTCTGTCTGTGGGCTTAAATCCTGGCCCAACTAGCTGGTTGGGTTTCTAGTCGTATTCAGGTCGTGGTGGCCGAGTAGGCGGCATTTTTTAAAAATATTGTTTTTTGTTTTTTTTTTGCTTTATTTTTTTTTGTTTCTACTTATAGTATTTCAGTGATTCTTTTTGCTTTTAGGTCACAAAAATTATAAACTTTCTGTTAGTGTCATTAGTTTTCAAATTTGAATAGTTTAAATTTGAATTCTTTGAAATTTGTGTAAATCACTAGTTTGTGAATAAATTTACTATAAAAATAGATTTTTGAGTGATTCTTTTTTCCTGCTATTTAATATTACTTTGTTTTAACATTATATTTAATTTGGTAATTTTTAGGTTATTTTAAATGGTTGTTTCAATGAAAAACAGATTTTGTTATTTTAGTTTGCTACTAAAAATTCTAACAAAAACTTTCTTTATAAAAATTCTTTTTGCTATTAATGGAAAAAAAACACTTTGATAATTTTAGTTGCATAAATTTTATATAATTTTAGTTTCAAAAATACTAGAGGTTTATAAAATCTTTTAGAGTTTCTTTTTGCTATTACAGTTTTATAAAAGCTTTTTAGTTGATTCTTTTTGCTATTGAACAATATTATAGTTCATAAAATAATATTTAAATTTGTTATTTTTAGTTCATTCTTTTTGCTATTAGGGTTTCATAAAAAAAATTAGTTGATTCTTTTTGCTATTAGTTCATTCTTTGAGCTAAATGACCCTGAAACTGAAAAGCACTACAAATGAACTCTGAAAATGTTGAAAGTTGGTATGGTATCATCATTTCACCAACATAGCATGTGCTAAAACTTTGAGAGCGTTACGACAAAAGATGGATGCACTTCGTGAGCAAAACGGTCAATCTCTTTCGAAGTATCAGGGTTTCGGACGAAAACTCATATGTTACAAAAGGCATTTCATTTTCTTGAACATATTTAAACTCCAGACTTTTTATGTGTTCAAAATGCACCATTCAAAGCCACATCATCAATTTTTAACCCTTTCCGACTTCATTTGACATTTTTCATGCAATTATTGATTTTTTTGAGCTAAATGACCCTGAAATTGAAAAGCACTACAAATGAACTCTGAAAAGGTTGAAAGTTGGCATTGTATCATCATTTCACCCACATGGCATGTGCTAAAAAGTTGAGAGGGTTACGACAAAAGATGGATGCACTTCGTGTACAAAACGGATAATCTCTTTCGAAGTATCAAGGTTTCGGACGGAAACTCGTCTGTTACAAAAGGCATTTCATTTCTTCACATGTAACTACAGTGATATTCTAGATCAAAGGCATCATCATAATAGTTGTGTAGAGAAAGTCTTTACTTTTTCTTCGCTTGTGTCCTTTGCTTATTGCGCCATAACCATGGATAATCTTCATTGTTTAAGAGGGTGCTTGGGTCAGCCTTGACTTTGAAGGGAGGAATTTCCTTAAACTTTTCATAATCTTCAGACATGTCTATCTTGCCCTCCAATCCCACGATGTCTCTTTTGCCTGAAAGAACTATGTGACGCTTTGGCTCAACGTATGATGTATTCGCTTCCTTATCTTTTGTTTTTCTCGGTTTGGTAGACATGTTCTTAACATAGAAAACCTGCGCCACATCATTGGCTAGGACGAATGGTCCGTCTGTGTATCCAAGATTGAGATCCACTGTTGTCATTCCGTAATGCGGGTCTACCTGTACCCCGCCTCTTGTAAGATTGACCCATTTGCATCGAAACTAAGGGACCTTCAAATCATGTCCATAGTCAAGTTCCCATATCTTCTCTATGTAACCATAATATGTGTCGACCTTCCCATTGGTCGTTGCTGCATCAAAGCGGACACCGCTGTTTTGGTTGGTGCTCTTTTCATCTTGGGCGATCGTGTAAAATGCATTCACATTTATCTCGTGCCCTTTGTAAGTCAATACAGTCAAATATGGTCTCCTGGCCAACGAGTACAGCTCATCAGAAACAGTGTTGTCACACCTAAGACGTGTTTGCAACCAACTGCCGAAAGTCTTGATGCGTTCACATGTAATCCAGTCATCACACTGCTATGGGTGTTTGGAGCGCAGAATGTTCTTGTGTTCATCGACATACGGGGTCACCGAGGTAGAATTATGTAGAACTGTGTAGTGTGCTTGAGACCAAGAATGTCCGTCCCCACATATTATTGACTTCGCTCGTAGCGTGCCTTTTCCAGTCAGTCTCCCCTCATACCTCAATTGAGGGAGACCAATCTTATTAAGGTCAGGAATGAAGTCAACACAAAACCCAATGACATCCTCTGTTTGATGACCCATGGAGATGCTTCCTTCTCGCCTAGCGCGGTTACGGACGTATTTCTTTAGGACTCTCATGAACCTCTCAAAGGGGAACATATTGTGTAGAAATATAGGGCCCAGAACGACAATCTCGTCGACTAGATAAACTAGGACGTGCGTCATGATATTGAAGAAGGATGGTGGGAACACCAGCTCGAAACTAACAAGACATTGCACCACATCACTCCTTAACCTTGGTAGGATTTCTGGATCGATCACCTTCTAAGAGATTGCATTGAGGAATACACATAGCTTCACAATGGCTAATCAAATGTTTTCCGGTAGAAACCCCCTCAATGCAACCGGAAGCAGTTGCGTCATAATCACTTGGCAGTCATGAGACTTTAGGTTTTGGAACTTTTTCTCTGCCATATTTATTAGTCCCTTTATATTCGACGAGAAGCCAAATGGGACCTTCATACTGAGCAGGCATTCAAAGAAGATTTCCTTCTCTTCTTTGGTAAGAGCGTAGCTGGCAGGACCTTCATACTGCTTTGGAGGCATGCTGTCTTTTTCGTGAACACGTTGCTGGTCCTCCCATGCCTCAGGTGTATATTTTGTCTTTCCATACACGTCCAAGAAGCCTAGCAGGTTCACGCAAAGATTCTTCATCACGTGCATCATGTCGATTGCAGAACGGACCTCTAGGTCTTTCTAGTAGGGTAGGTCCCAAAATATAGATTTCTTCTTCCACATGGGTGCGCATCCCTTAGCGTCATTCGGAACAAATAGTAAGCTGGGACCCTTTCCAAAGATTACTTGTAAATCATTGACCATAGCAAGTATGTGATCACCGGTACGGATGGCGGGCTTCTTTCGGTGATCTACATCGCCTTTGAAATGCTTGCCTTTCTTTCGACATTGATGGTTGGTCGAAAGAAATCGACGATGCCCCAGGTACACATTGTTCCTGCAATTGTCCAGGTATATACTTTCGGTGTCATCTAAACAGTGCGTGCATGCGTGATATCCCTTGTTTGTCTGTCCTGAAAGGTTACTGACAGCAGGCCAATCATTGATGGTTACAAACAGCAATGCATGCAGGTCAAAATCCTCCTGTTTGTGCTCATCCCACACACGTACACCGTTTCCATTCCACAGCTGTAAATTTTTTTCAACTAATGGCCTTAGGTACACATCAATGTCGTTGTCGGGTTGCTTAGGGCCTTGGATGAGAACTGGCATCATAATGAACTTCCGCTTCATGCACAGCCAAGGAAGAAGGTTATGGATACATAGAGTCACGGGCCAGGTGCTATGATTGCTGCGCTGCTCCCCAAAAGGATTAATGCCATCCGCGCTTAAACCAAACCATACGTTCCTTGCGTCACCTGCAAACTCCTTCTAGTACTTTCTCTCAATTTTTCTCCACTGCGACCCATTAGCGGGTGCTCTCAACTTCCCGTCTTTCTTACGGTCCTCTCTGTGCCATCGCATATTCTTGGCATACTCTTTGTTTCTGAACAGACGTTTCAATCGTGGTATTATAGGAGCATACCACATCACCTTGGCTGCAACCCTCTTCCTGGGGCGCTCGCCCTCAACATCACAGGGGTCATCGTGTCTGATCTTATAGCACAATGCACTGCATACCGGGCATGCGTTCCGTTCCTCATACTCACCGCGGTACAGGATGCAGTCATTAGGGCATGCATGTATCTTCTTCACCTCCAATCCTAAAGGGCATACAACCTTCTTTGTTGCGTACGTACTGTCGGGCAATTCGTTATCCTTTGGAAGCTTTTTCTTCAATATTTTCAGTAGCTTCTCAAATCCTTTGTCAGGTACACCATTCTCTGCCTTCCACGGTAGCAATTCCAGTGTGGTACCGAGCTTTGTGTTGCCATCTTCGCAATTGGGGTACAACCCTTTTTTGTGATCCTCTAACATGCGATCGAACTTCAGCTTCTTCTTTTCACTTTCGCACTGTCTCTTTGCATCAACAATGACCCGACAAAGATCATCATCGGGCACATCGTCTGGTTCCTCTTGATCTTCAGCTTCCCCGGTTGCAGCATCACCGTATTGAGGGGGCACATAGTTGTCATCATCCTCTTCTTCTTCGTCGTCTTCCATCATAACCCCTATTTCTCCGTGCTTGGTCCAAATATTATAGTGTGGCATGAAACCCTTCATAAACAGGTGGCTGTGAAGGACTTTCTGGTTAGAGTAAGACTTCAAATTCCCACATATAGGGCATGGACAACACATAAAACCATTCTGCTTGTTTGCCTCGGCCACTTCGAGAAAATGATGCACCCCCTTAATGTACTCGTCGGTGTGTCTGTTATCGTACATCCATTGCCGCTTCATCTGCGTGCATTATATATAATTAAGTGTGTCAAAAAGCATTACAGAACATCAAGAATACAGAAGTGACCAAATTAATAAAAGTACATCATCACATTAAAACCAAAGTAGATACATAGTTCTCATTGACCAACATATAGCTCTCCAGAGCATCTAATTAAACTATACATTGAAACTATTTAAAACATTTCAATGCAACAACAAATGCGATCATAATCAGAACTAAGGTAACAATTGATCCAACGGCATAATGATACCAAGCCTCTTTATCAATGGCATATTTTCTAATCTTTCTAAGCTTCAAGCGCATTGCAGCCATCTTGGTCCTGTAATCATCGACGATATCGGCAACATGCAACTTCAATCCCATCTTCTCATTTTCAGTTCATTTCAATTTTTCTTTCAAATGATCGATTTCTTTTTCAGCTTTAATTAACTTGTCGAGCAGAATTGCATAGTCGGTATCCATTTTTGGTTCAACTACTTCCTATAAATAAAAACATCTACGTCAAGTTGATGGCATAATTAATTGTCATGGACATTAGATGTGTGAAATAGTTATAAAAGATAATATACCACATCTGAATCATAGACTGGACGAAGGCCGACATGGACGGATACCATAACCATGACACTATATAATAAAAAACAATAATAAAAGTAATAAAATCATACGAGTAAGTATACTTTATTTTAGAAAGAAGATAAGATCAAGAGGCTCACCACGCGCGGGTGATCGACGGCGGTTTCAGGACAGGGACGGGACAGGATGGACCGTTAAAACTAGACAAATCTTGACGAAAATGGAGTTTGGACATGGAGCTTCGAGAGAAGAAAACTTAAATGTGGCTCGGGCATTTCATCGAACAACTCTGTGCATAAGAAGTGAGCCAGAGCATCACAAAGCTGTAACACTGCTGTCCTGGAAAAACAGAACACTCCACGGCTTTGCTAGCGACGGGCAAGGGTTTATATAGACAGCTCATTGGTCCCGGTTCGTGGCTGAAACCGGGACAATAGGTCTCCTTTTGGTCCCGGTTCTAGCCATGAACCGGGACCAATGGTCGTGGATCAGGAACGAGACGCATTGGTCCCGATTCGTGCCTGGAACCGGGACCAAAGGGGCCAGATGAACCGGGACCAATGGACCACGTGGCCCGGCCGGCTCCCTGTGCTTACGAACCGGGACGGTTGACACCTTTGATCCCGGTTCATGAGCGAACCGAAATTAATGAGTTTAGGAAGCCCGAACCAATGCTTTGTTTTCTAACGGTGACCAAAGGTCCACATATTGCACGAGAACGACGGACCTAGGGCCGTCGTGGATGTTGCGTATTCAAACCCGATCCGTCAGCCATTGACGCACAATGCGGTTGCGGCGACGCCGCTTAGGAAACATGGTAAGAATCAGTGGGGCGTGGTTGGAGATGGAATTCCCGTCGATGCAAGGATCCGACCAGAATAAGTAGCTGTTGAGATCCCCGATGGACCACAAAGACGCGGAAGTTCTGCATTGCCTCGGCATCGGGCGGGAGGTGAAGCTGGCTTCAAGGGCAAGACGGGTCCGTGCGTTTGAGCCATATCCCACGAGTAGGAAGCGCTATGCCCGTGCAATTAAGATCTTGAACGCTAAGGCAGCTGAGTTCCATAGATTCTACTTCGAGTTCATATGCTACCAGCAAGTTCTACATCATCACCAAAATGAAGTTCAGTTTCGTGTATATATTAGTCCCCAGGATCTGGCCTACCCATAGCTGTACCTACACATCATACATTTGTTTAGTTTGAATTTATAATTTAGCTGTCAGCTGCCACCAATAATTGATTTTGAAAAAAGCTTGATTTGCAATCACAGTTGTAACGAAGACATGGAATAGGAAATATGAAAATTGCATCCACCAGTAATTGATTCACATTACTACCACGGGTAAACCTTTTCCTGGAACATCTTCTGATCTTTACCTCTTGATATAGAAAACCAACTCTTCCATTGAAAACTATTGTTTGAAGTTGACAGTTGTATTAGTTTGAGCTACGCTCCTTTGCTATCAATCTGGTAGTTGATCAGGTAACATAGTACTTCCTTCGATAAGTGTCTTAAGCTTAATACAATTTTATACTAAAGCTAATACAAAGTTGAAAGTTGGGACAGTTATTTTGGGACGGAAAGAGTACAATGAAAGCGCTGCTACCACATCAAATGAACCGAGGCGAATTATAAGATTTATCCTGTAGAATCTGATCAGCCAGCTAGTTAACCAACCTACTGGCCGTTTTGGACAAGTAAACACATACATTAATTAGATGCTAGCCAGGTCAGAATATGATAGTACAACAAATGAACCAAGACACTGTAAAAGCATGCCTAGACTTGGATCGAGGTCATAATTAAGAAGCCGGTTGATTTAGCAGATCGATGGACCCTTCACGTTGAGACTCCGGCCAACTGCTGGCGTCTGTTACCTCATTTAGCTGTGAGATAGGTTGATTATTTCATGAACGAAAATGTCTCGAATCAAGCCAGTATATCACTCCTTCTGTAAAGAAATATAAAAACGTTTATAGAGCACTAAATCTAAACGTTTTTATAATTCTTTACGGAGGGAGTATCAAACAAGACATGCAAAGTAGACAAGTTAAGTCCTTTTTGTTAGCAATTTGTTAGCAACATAACAGGTACCGATTCATTCACTAATTGATTTGTCCGTTAGCTAGTTAGACATCACATCACGGGTATATTTGCATCTGGTTAGATAGATAAGAAGGTTAGATGGACGCGTGACTAGTCATAAGTCTATACGTATACTCCCTCTGTTTCTAAATATTTGTCTTCGTAGAGATTTCATTATGAACCATATAAAAATGTATATAGACATAATTGTAGATTCATTAATTTTATTTCGTATGTAGTCCATAGTTAAATCTTTAAAAAGATAAATATTTAAAAATGGAGGGACTACTTGAGAGTCTACACATCACAGGATTATCCAGCCAGCTTATAAACAACTCAACACACAAACCCGCTGACTGACCCACCAGTCATAAGTCTACACGTATACTTGAGAGTTGCTAACTCGATCTGAGAGTGATGGCAAATTCTGAAATTAAGCGCGTGCATACCTCCACACGGTCTCGATCTATATGTACTATATATATGGACAAGAGTAGGCGTAGCCATGTCAGACTTACATTGTTAAAACGGGAAGACTTGAGGCTGATCGAGGTCCTAATTAAGAAATTCATCGATCGGTGGAGCCTCCCTTCACGTTAACCAAACATCGAGCTGGACACTGGTATGTGTCGTCACATGGAGTGCGTTGTAGCTGGTGGAGATGAGTTTATTTCACTACATAGAGTATCTTCAACAGGCGTGCCTCGTCTCGGCGTGGCATAATTCTTTTCAGTGTTAAAATAATCTTTTTGCGTGTGTGAGTGATGAAGAGGTTTTTCAGATGCAAAAAACATGACACCCAATCCGATGGCCTCACCTGCAGCAAAACCCAAATTGTAGCACGCTCCGCAACCAGGTATCCTAGCGATGGTGACACAATGCAATGACATGTCCGTGTAGCGGATCGAATTCAGACTAATGTTGAGTTGTGGAGAAACAGTAAGAGATGTGAAACGCGTGCATGCCTTGCCATGTTGGGTTGTACCACACTACGGGAGAAGATGGACCAGATGGCTTGATCGTGCTGGCTTCATGGTATTTCCCATGGTAACATCCTTAGGGACAGTGCGTCCCGCGACCATGGCGCGCCCGTCCGATTTGGTCGGCATGGTAGGAAGCTTTTTCCGAGTTGGCTGACTCCTTAAAGGCGGTGAAGTCGGCCTTGATTTTAACCAACTCTTCGGAAAGGAGCCGGCACTTCTCATCCATGGCGCTTCGGGCAGTTTGTTGAGCCGCCAGATTGGTTTTCAAGTCAGTCAGTTGTGACCCGGCTTCAGTCAAGGTTTCCTGTGACATATCAAAACATATAATCAATGAGCAAGTCCCAAAACAGATCGCAAGCAATATGTATGACACTTGGGGGCTAATGTCTATTTTCAAAAGTTTGGCAGCAAAAGTCCCGACTCAACCTTGAATTAGATTAAGCCGGCCCTTGGGGGCTACATATTGGGTTTTTTTACAAGGAAGATTAAAAAAGATCCGGCTCAACTTTGAACTAGATTGAGCCGGCCCTTGGGGGCTACATATTGGTTTTTACTAAGGAAATGATAACGAATGTCCCGGCTCAACCTTAGGAAAGATTAAGCCGGCCCTTGGGGGCTACATAAGGGTATAACAGAAAAAGGAGTACCTCATATTTCTTCTTCATCAGGTTAACCAGCTGAAGTTCCAGATCCCGGCTGGTGGATAGACGGTTCACATAACCAGCATGAAGCTCTTCGGCTGTCATCTTCTCGACGGCAGAGGGTTCAAATTCTAACTTCCTTGCAGCTTCAGCCGGCTCCTTATGCTTGGTAAGCACGTGAGCCGGGGGAGACTGAAAACCAGAGCCGGTAATCACGACGTCCGGAGTGGTGGTATCCTTGGTCATCTGGGCAGGACTTGGTGGCTTGAAAGGATTCCTTGGAGGGCTCTCTGGGACGAAATCATCAGCAGCCGGCTCCGCAGATGTAGCTGGGGGATCCACATCCGGTCACGACTCATCCGGCTGATCATGCTCCGACTCTTGGACAGCAGGGCTAGGGGAGGACTTGTTGGTCTTTCGGCACTTGGCTTGAGCCCTGGAGAGCACGAACATCAGAACCCAAGGATTACAGCCACCAAAGGGAACAGAACACATGGTTAGAGGAAACACTTACAGCGGGTTAATCTTGAGAGGCAGCAAGGCGGTCACCGTAGAGTCGCTAGAGGAAGATGACCTCTGAGAGACAATCCAGAAAAGATAAGACAGCGTTCAGATGGCAAAGGTAAAACCAGTTAAACAGGAGATACATACCTCTGCGGGGCGCTTCTTTGGAGCTGGGGAGTTTGGTAAGCCGAACGCGAGATTAGTAGAGCCGGCGCTCCGGGTCTGACAACGCTCAGCCTGTTGTTGCTATTTTAAAAGAAATTGGGGATCCAGATAAGCAAGAGGATGAGAAAGAGGAACTTTTCCAATAACCCGCCGTGGCTTCCGGGGGACAAAATATTCCGAGCCGGAAGAAACATAGATTACCTTAGGGGCATTGGCGCGGCTTGTCTCTACATCATGCTGTGAGTAAAACAGGTGTTAGTGAAATGAGAAAACAAAGTCTCAGAAAGCAGCTAAGATTTTACCTCTGAGCTGGATGATTGTGGCGGGTCAAACCATTCCTCTTGCGGGGCATTCTTCTTGGGCTTCTTAACTGGGGCCTTCTTCTTGGGCTTCTTCAAAGGAGGGACATACTCCCTCTTTCAGAAATCAGAGTCAGCCTGAAAGAGTAAGCCGGTTAACGGTAGTGAATCAACAAGGTACAAGTAAATCAAGAAAGAAGGATGGGAAGAGTCACCTTACATCTGGGGCCGGATTAATGGCACTAAAGGGGATTAACCCGATAGCGCTGCAGGCTCCGGATGTCTCATGGACGAGACTCCTGATAGCAGTGGTGATGTCATCTTCTGTTAAGGTTAACCGGCTGAAGCATAATGAGCTGTCATACTCGCCCTTGTACTCGCACATGAGGTGGCTTCTATGGCTTAAAGGCATAATCCGCCAGGAAATCCAGCAGCGGATCAGTTCCAATCCAGTTAAGCCGTTGGCCATGAGGGCCCTAATCTTGGCGTGAGCCGGCTCGTACCTTACACGCTCTAAAGTCGACAACCGGCCAGGAAGCTCAGAAGTTGTCTTGAGCCGGGAAGGACGATAACCCAGCGGTAGACGCTCGCCCTCTGGAGAAGTATCCTTACAGTAGAACCAGGTTTTGTTCCAGTCCTTTGGATGACTCGGCATCTGCATAGCCGGAAAGGTAATATCCCGGCACCTCTGGATAGAAATTGCGCCCAGCTCTAGACTTGGACCGGCTTTCACTTCAGTTTGCCGGTTGGCATAAAAGAACCCTCGGAACAGGCCCACAGACGGCTTGGTTTGCAAATAAACTTCACATAGCACTTGAAAGTTACATATGTTTGAGACGGAATTGGGGGCGAGGTCTTGAGGATGGAGCTTGTAGAGATGAAGGACGTCGCGGAAGAACTTTGAGCCGGGGGCACGAAACCACGCTCAATGTGGTCAGAGAAAACAACCACTTCGCCTTCTTGTGAAATGGGATTCAATTCATCACCCGGGACCCGCCAATGGATGGCCTCTTTGGAAGGAAGAGTACCTGCGTGAACGAAATCCATCAAAAACTCCTCCGTAACACAAGACCCGACCCAGTTACAGGAATTCGAGGCACGAGACATTCTGGCAGCTTAAGACTGTGCAAATTAAAACACGGCGAATCAAGAGGAGACAAATATCTATGGTGGCTTACGAGCTTAAGATTCTACAGATAAGGTGCTATGATCTGGCTGATGAGAGTCGGCACAGTGTGGCGGGTCAACGTAACATATGAGGGAGTAAAATTCTGCTAAGTCCTGAAAAACAGGTTTCGCAAACTACCGCTATGTTCAGGATCTACAAAAGCAGGATAAATGCTTCTATTTTCAGACCTAACGATGAACGGGCGAAGGGGAGGAAAACTAAAATGATAAGCGGAGCCGCGATGAGTCTGCACATTGTTCACGACCGCCCAGTACGCAGCGGCGCAGCGGGGATGAGCGCTAAAAACACAACCGGCGTCGGAAGGACCCGAGTTCTAGGAGCGACGGCGGCGGAGTTCCCTACAAACCCTACCGGAGCGGCTATGGATCTAAGAGGACACGGGCTTACCGGCGGCGGCGCGATGAACGCGAAGAAGACTCTGGTTCGCAACAGGTTGATGCAGCGGCCTGTTGACGGCGAAGCGGAGACGGTGTCGGAGCTGGAGGCGACGAAGGAGAGAGCGGGAGAAGGAAATAACCACCTAGGATGGTCCTATTTAAAAGGAGAAGGTGGAATGAGCGCAAAAATCTAGGCGACAGAAATCGTCCGGCCAAGGCGGACGCCTCGATCTTCGGGTTGGTCATTTAATGAGAAGATTTGGTGTGTACGTCAGCGAATCTTTTCTGCAGGGTCAACATGCCGTCACGGCGGGTCATTTCCGGGCGACTCGCCAAGGAGCAAAACAAAAGGGTGAAGTGAGCAAGCTCAAATCAACCTGGGGCCTAATGTTGGGGATATAACCCCCCGGTGTGACCCGCCCTAAGGGCTCCGGGTTATACTTGACGGCTCGTGCACCGGCCCAAGAGTGAGCCGGCGGGCCTAAGGCCCAGGATGCTTGGCGGCTCATAAGATGGGCCGGACGGTGGCCCGGATAGAGAAGACCCGGGAGTGTAAGCCGCCCGGGGACAACTTGGACAAGAAGATAGAGGAAGACTCGGATAGATAATAAGAGTCGGTTACAACTTGTATGACCCGTGGTCTCGACCTCCTATACAAAGGCAGACCCGGGGCGACTTAGAGAGGAGGTGATCGAGAACTAGGTCAAGCTTTAGCTCCCTTGTAGTCGATACATCAAGCAATACAAGCACAAGCAGGACGTAGGCTATTACCTCGACTTGAGGGGCCGAACCTGGGTAAATCCGTGTCTCTCGTCCCCATCAACCCCTTTGAGTACATCACGTTAGCAATGGCCTCGAACCTAAGTCCGTTAACCCGGACATCTGCCGTGACAAAACCATGACAAAGTTCTCAAAATATAGATTTCTTCTTACACATGGGTGTGTGTCCGTTGGCGTCATTCGGAACAGATTGTCCACCAGGACCCTTTCCAAAGATTACTTGTAAATCCTTGACCATATCAAATATATATTCACCAGTACGGAGGCCAGGCTTCTTCCAGTTATCTGGCTCACCTTTGAAATGGTTGCCTGCCTTTCTTAAGATATGCTTGATCGGTAGAAATCGACGATGTCCCAGGTACACATTCTTCTTACATTTATCCAAATATATACTTTCAGTATCATCTAAACAGTGCGTGCATGCATTGTATCCCTTGTTTGTATGTCCTGAAAGGTTACTAAGAGCAAGCCAATCATTGATGGTTACAAACAGCAACGCTTGTAGGTCAATTTCCTTCTGTGTGTGCGCATCCCACACATATAAACCTGTTTTTTTTCCACAACTATAGAAGTTCATCAACTAGTGGCCTTAGGTATACATCAATGTCGTTGCCAGGTTGCTTAGGGCCTTGTATGAGCATTGGCATCATAATGAACTTCCGCTTCATGCACAACCAAAGAGGAAGGTTGTAGATACATAGAGTCATGGATCAGGTGCTATGACTGGAGCTCTGCTCCCCAAAAGGATTCATGCCGTCTGTACTAAGAACAAACCATAAGTTCGTTGCGTCATCTGCAAAGTCCTCGAACTCCCTCTCGATTTTTCTCCACTGCGACCCATCAGCGGGTGCTCTCAACATCCCGTCTTTCTTACATTCTCCTTTGTGCCATCGCAACAACTTGGCATGCTCTTTGTTTTGGAACAAACGTTCCAATCATGGTATTATAGGATCATACCACAACACCTTGGCAAGAACCCTCTTCCTGTGGCGTTCGCCCTCCACATCACCAGGGTCATCGCGAGGGATCTTATAGCGCAGTGCACCGCATACCGGGCATGCATCCAAATTCTCGTACTCCTCACCACGGTAGAGGATGCAGTCATTAGGGCATGCATGTATCTTCTGCACCTCTAATCCTAGAGGGCAAACAACCTTCTTTGCTTCGTACGTGCTTTCAGGCAATTCGTTATCCTTTGGAAGCATCTTCTTTATCATTATCAGCAATTCTTGAAATCCCTTGTCAGTTACATCATTCTTCGCCTTCCATTGCAACAATTCTAGCATGGTACCCAGCTTTTTCTGGTCATCTTCACAATTTGGGTACAAGAATTTCTTGTGATCCTCTAACATGCACATCAACTTCAACCTCTCCTTGTCACTTTTGTAGTTTCTCTTTGCATCAGCAATGACCCGACCAAAATCATCAGCGGGCTCGTCTGATACCTCTTCTTCAGCTTCCCCCATTGATGCCTCTTCTTTAGCTTCCCCCATTGTTGTATCGGCAAAAGGATAGTTGTCATCATCCTCTTCCTCTTCATTGTCTTCCATTATAACCCCTCTTTCTCTGTGCTTGGTCCAATAGCTATAGCCGGACATGAAAACGGACTTCAGCAGGTGGTAGTGAAGGGTTTTTGAGGTAGAGTAATTCCTATCATTCTTACAGTCACGACATGGACAACACATGAAACCATTCTGCTTGTTTGCCTCAACCACACAAATAAAATCATGCAGGCCATTAAGGAACCCTGGACTTAGTCGGTCATCGTACATCCATCGCCGGCTCATGTTCACTACACAACATCGAAGTGACCAAATTAATACAACTTCATCATCACATTACAACCAAAGTAGAGCTAGCAATGACCAAATGTTATTACTGGAAACAATAGATACTTATAGTTCATACATACATCTTATAAAACAACATACAACTATCTAAACATGTAAATGCAACAACAAATGCGATCATAATCGCAACTAAGGTAACAATTGAGCCAATGGCATAATGATACCAAGCCTCTTTATCAATGGCATATTTTCTAATCTTTCTAAGCTTCAAGCGCATTCCAGCCATCTTGTTCTTGTGATCATCGACGATATCGGCAACATGCAACTCCAATCCCATCTTCTCATCTTCAGTTCTTTTCAATTTTTATTTCAAATGATCAATTTCTTTTTCAGCTTGTGTTAACTTCTCGAGCAGAACTGCATAGTCGGTTGGAATTTCTGGTTCAACTACTTCCTATGGATAAAAACATCTATGTCAATTTGGTGGCATAATTAATTGTCATAGACATTAGATGATGTGTGAAATAGTTATAAAAGATAACGACATACCACATCTGAATCATAGACTGGACGAGGGCCGACGTGGGTGGATACCATAACCACGACACTATAAAATAACTAACAATAATACAAGTAAGTAAATCGTACACGCAGCTATCTAAATCATACAAGTAATTTTTTTAACAAAAAGGTTTTAAGAAGAACAAGAGGCTCACCAAGGTGGCTGGTGCCGCGACGAGACGGTGCGGGCGATCGACGGTGGTTAGGACGGGGATGGGAAGGCATCAAATAAACCACACCTACACATATGTAACCTAACAAGTTAATTTGAGCTTAAATTGCATATAAATCAAATAAACTCCCACATAATGATCACTCCCCCAAAACCTAGCTAAAACCCACAAATCACATATCTTTGAGCATACCACAAGCTAATCTAGCAATGAGAGATGAAGGGGCAAAGTTGCTAACCTTTGTGAACACTTGGATAGATGGGGTGCCTTCAATCTTGACAAATCCTTGGCAAAATGGAGGATGAGCTTTGAGCAAGAAGAAGAACAAGGGAGAAAATTGAGAAATGAGAGCCCCCTTCGATCGGCTGCGGACGAAGCATATATATAAGAAGTCTTTAGTACCGGTTGGTGTCACCAACCGGTACTAAAGGGCAACTTTAGTACCGGTTCGTGCCACGAACCGGTACTAAAGAGGCACGCGGGGTCCAAGTCTGACCAAAAGCCTGCCACGTCCCCTTTAGTATCGGTTCGTGACACGAACCGGTACTAAAGGTCCCTTACGAGCCGGTACTAAAGGTCGCCCTGCTCCTAGCCGTTGGAACCGGCACGAACCGGGACTAATAGCCTCTTTAGAACCGGCTCGTAACTAGACCGGGACTAATACGTCGGACGAAAGGTCTGTTTTCTACTATTGGCTATTGACATCCCCACTATCTCATTGATATTTAACTTCACAAAACAAGTCCAGGAGTAACAGCTGAAGGCATCGCTTCATTCCCTCATAACATATCCTTCTCACACGAGTTCTTCTAATAAATAGCAACGACCTCATCACCTGACAAGGATTCATGATTTTTTCTTTCCTTGCTCGATCTCTTCCGTGGAACCCAGACCAACGTGGGTATTGTACGATTGTACCTATCTAGAGGTTCAAAGACTGGCGTTGGTGCAGGAAGACGATGGCACCGATTTTGTTGTGGTCGTGGACATTGTCATTGCCGAGATAGGAACAACAACAAGACGGGACGAGAGGGCGAAGCACTACATGTCATTGACCATGCCAACCAAATCGGACGGGCGCGCCATGGTCGCGTGGCGCACTGTCCCTACGGATGTTACCATGGGAAACACCATGAAGCTAGCACGATCAAGCCATCTGGTCCGTCTTCTCCCGTAGTGTCGTACAACCCAACATGGCCAGGCATGCATGCGTCCCACATCTCTTACTGTTTCTCCACAACTCAACATTGGTCTGAAATCGATCCACTACACGAACATGTCATTGCATTGCGTCACCACCGCTAGGATACCTGGTTGCGGGGCGTGCTACAATTTGGGTTTTGCTGCAAGTGAGGCCACCGGATTGGGTGTCACCCCTGAATTGTGTGTTGTCATCCCTCTGAATCACTTTTGTTTTTAGTGCCCACTTTAACTCAGTCTCGCTCTATATATATGAATGTATGGACAAGAGTAGGCCTAGTCATGACAAACTGACCACATTAAACGAGAAGACTTGGGTATCGATCAGTGGAGCGTCCCTTCCCGTCGACATTGAGCAGGCCACTAGCATGTGTCTGTCACATGGGATTGTAGCTGGTCGAGATAAGTATATTTCGCAAGTTAGTAAACAATACATTCTTTCCCGCAGAAAAAAGTAAACAATATATTCTGTCAGCTGAACACGGAATACACATAATTAGCAGGGATTGAAGTCTATCACGTGTTGGCTTTTCGTGTCACATAAAAAAGGATGTTGAAGTGTATATGTAAATTGTCTAGTCTTTTTTATTAGTTCGGACTTTTGATTACATTAACTAATTCATGAAATTTGACAGTTTATACATTACTTTAAATCAATTAAACTAAGTTGACATTTGTGCATGACCAAATTAAGTTAACATTCAAGTGTATAATTAGTCCCCCCACACCCCAAATCAGCCCGTAGGCATACATCTGTACCCACAACTCATGTGTCTATATACTTTGAATAAGTGGCTGTCAGAAATAATTGTGGCCATATGCATCTGATGTAGAACTGGGGTTATAAAGCTGTCATTTTGCTAAAAAGCGAGATTTAAATATGATACGATAAATCCCTTTTCCTGTTTGCAGACGAGCATTCTACAACCAATAATACTACGGCTACGTAATTTTCCTACAAAGCCTTCCTTCACCACATTCTTCCCCCCCCCCCCTGATTTCTAGGTGGGTGGGCCCCTCATCCCCTGTAATTCCAATCATAATTTGCCAACTGGAGTTTACGTAAAACTCATACGTAAGTCTATGTATGTGTAGCTACAACATCAGCTAATCAAGAAGATTTAGGATTCATCTTATCTGCTCTTAGAGCTTTATATATAGGCAGGAGCTTAAACACGACACGTTAAGGAGCTTTCAATTGTTGCCATATGAAGAAGCTGCTTTCTTTTGTGTGCACCAATTAATTGCCATCTCATATGGGTTTTCATTTTAGAAAAATGATGATGTAGATCCACAGCTGTAATAAACCTCAAGAGTTTAACGTGGATTCGGAGATTTGAACATGGCATCAGCCAATAACTTATATACATTTCTGACGCACCTAAACTTTTCTTTGAAACATCTTTTGATCTTTTGCTCTTTAGAAATGGAAAACAAAGACTTTGGGGATGGACTGAGGTCCTACTAATTAGTAAGGGGAGCTGCAACTCCAGATCTGAACGGTATACGGTAGCAGCTAAACCGGACATGCCAATTGCCAGGTTCGCCATGATATGGCTATCTCCCTCTTTCTGGTGTGATTGTAGGCTAACATATATACATCATCAAAATAGGCTTTGTTTTGCATGCTAAACGAGACGTGGCCGGACCTAGCTACACAGCTATGAGAAGAGTTGGGGATGGATCGAGGCCCTCCTAATTTACAAAGGGAGCCTGCAGGTCTGAACGTGATAGACATTGTTAACCAAGACTTGCCAGTCTTTGGAATGATATCAAGGCCCTAATTATGAAACTCATAGATCTGATGAGCCGATCGATGGACTCTTAACTTGTTCACGTTAACCGAGGATGGACCAGCTGGCCACTAGTACGTGTTGCCACATGATGGCTTAATTTTCAACTAAATAAGCAAAATGAACACGGGCAGACAGTAGTAGATGAGGGAGGATGCCTCACTCGCTAACTTCCACGGCACCTACGTCCGGGATGCTGAGAACTTGAACCTTATCAGACAGCAGCCCGTGAATCAGCTCAGAAATTCTGCAATAGGTTCCTGACCAAAAGTAACCAAATCATAGACTCTCCGGAGGCCAAAGCAATCGCAGCCTTTTGGAACGGTATCCATAATGAGTGGCTTCGTCGACAGCTTGGGCAGGATAACATAGGACTATGACCGCCCTTACCTCCCTTATGACTAAGTTATGCGCCGGAGAAGATAGCTGGCTAGCTCGCAACAATGAGGGCGACCCGGGCACCTCTGAGATACGTGCGGTAAGCCTCAGCGTGCCAGGAACAATAAGCGTCGCCATAAGAACGGCGATGCTGAAGAATTAGCAGTAAATGCTGGATTTAGCAACCAGAAGAGGAATCCCTTTAAAGGGAAGTGATATGTCTTCAGCGTATCGATAATTTATGAAGTATCCATGTCATGTTTACAACAATTTTATATGATTTTGGTGCACTTCTATATGATTTGAATGAAATTAATCCGGACTGGCGTTGTTTTCAGCAGAACTACCGCGGTGTTACTTTTGTGCAGATATAAAGGTTCTCGAATTGGGCTGAAACATTTTGATGATTTTTGGGGACCGAAAGAGACCCCCGAAGCTTCGTGGAAGGACCAGACGAAGTCCAGGGGAGCGGCAATCTCGACGGGTGCGTCCTGAGGGTTAGAGAGTGTGCTCTGAGCTCGTCGCTCCCTCATGAGCCCCATTGAGTGAAACCTATGCCAAAAATTTCTATAAATATCGAAACCCCTAGATATAAACCTAGAACTTCCGCTCTACCGCCACAAGCCTATGTTCCGAAGCGATCTCATCCGGAGCCCTTTTCCGACACCCTGTCGGAGGGGAAAATCATCATCGGATGCCATCTTCATCATCTCAGCGGTCTCCATGATGAGGAGTGAGTAGTTCATCCTCGGGGCTGAGGGTATGTACCACTAGTTATGTGTTTGATCTCTCTATCTCTCTCTCTCTCTCTCTCTCTCTCTCTCTCTCTCTCCCGTGTTCTTGATGTGGCACGATCTTGATGTACCAAAAGCTTTGTTAATATAGTTGGATCATATGGTGTTCTTCCCTCTCTATCTTGTGATGAATTGAGCCTTTCCCTTTGAGATTTTGTTATGTTGGGTTAAATACTTTGGATTTGAGAACACTTGATATATGTATTGCATGCAGACAACCGTGGTGACAATGAGGTGTTCTATTTGGTCACTTGATGTATATTTTGGTAATCACCTTGCGGATTCCCGTGAAGACATTGGGGGTAATCTATGCACATGGGTTGGTACACATTTTCGTCCTACTTTCTCTGGTAGAAACTTTGGGATACTCTTTGAGGTTCTTTGTATGGATTGAATATGATGAATATGACATTATGTGATGCATTTTGAATAGTCAACTCACTGATACTTGTGGTGACCTTGGAATATCTAGGTGACAATAGAGTTGATTGTTGTGTATCATAGGTGCTATTCTAGTATGAACTCCATGACCATTTGTGACACTGATAGGGATGGCTCAATAGATTGATCGGAAAGGATAACTTTGAGATGGTTTTACTTCCTACAATAATTTCATCTTATGTTCTCCGCTTGATAGGGACTTTGAAGTGATTCTTTGTCACACGTTGAGGGGTGGTTATAAGTTAGCCTTGTTGAGAGATTGAACTAGTGAATGTATGAACCCTATGCCTTGTTTCCAAGCATTGATATAACATTTTGCTCATTGTTTGCCACTTGCTACTTTGTTGTTTTTATATTTTCATATTACAAAACCTATTTCTACCATTCATACTACACTTGTATCACCATCTCCTCGCCAAACTATGCACCTATATAATTTATAATTGTATTGGGTGTGCTGAAGACACACGAGATTTCTTGTATTTGATTGCAGGGTTTTCTAAGAGACACCATCTTCATCATACACATCCTACGAATTGATAAACCTTAGCGCATCCACTTGAGGAAACTTTTCTACTGTCCCACAAAATACTGCACTCGGAGGCCCAACAATGTCTACAACAATAAAGTTATGTAGTAGACATCAAGCTCTTTGCTGGAGCTGTTGCCGGAGGGGGTGTCGGTGTCAAAACCGGCGGAACTCGGGTAGGGGGTCCCGAATTGTGGGTCTTGGATCGATGGGTAACAGGAGATAAGGGAGACGGTATTTACCCAGGTTCGGGCCCTCTTGATGGAGGAAAAACCTACGTCCTACTTTGTTTGTATTGATGATGGTGTATCGAGTACAGAGTTAATCTACCACGAGATTGTATGTAGTGGTCTAAACCCTAAGAGCTATGCTCGTATGATGATATGATCTATGATGATCTGATTGTCCCTAATGACTAGCCTGGCCTCGTCTTATATAATACACCAGAGGCCTAGGATAACAAGAGTCCTAATCGGCTACGTCGGTGGAGAGGAGTCCTTGTCTTGATCACCAAGTCTTGTGGAATCTTCCTCGTATGCATCATGGGCTGTCCAAACTGGCCCATTAATGAACCGCTCTGGGGGTCCTCGGCCGACCCACTGGTCGGGAGGCGACGTGGTGAGTACCCCCCCCCCCCCCCTAGTCCAGGACACCATCAGTAGCCCCCTAAACCGGTCTTCAATTTGGGGACGCACCTCGGTTCTTCCAAATTGTTCTTCATCTTCAGCCGTCGGTCCTGAAAACTGGTTCAACAAATATTCCCATCTCCAATCTTTGAGGATCACCGAGGTGAATCCGAAGAGTTCACAAGTCGGGCATCCGATGAGCCCCTATAATTTCTTGGCTCTTATCAAT
Source organism: Hordeum marinum (assembly GCA_022496015.1). Lineage (NCBI taxonomy): Eukaryota > Viridiplantae > Streptophyta > Magnoliopsida > Poales > Poaceae > Hordeum > Hordeum marinum. Next base: position 515,755,079 of record CM039676.1, on the reverse strand, counting down.
GCCTTATTAATTTTTACGCCACACCTCGGGTTCGGAGTGTTTCCCGTGCGGCGGTGCCCTCTTGCGTCCGAACTCCAACGCCGAACTAGATCCGAGGTGTCTTTTTGCAGCCGAGCTCTATCGATGGTCGGCATCCGAGGTGTCATAGATTACATCGGTCTTGAAAAAGTGGAAGGAGTTTATCCAAGCTTAATGTCGGGAATAGTCTTTTATGGAGCCAGCCATTCACATCCGAGTTTTATGCCGGATTGCTTCTGAGGCGTCTCTGATCTTGAGCCTTATGTCGTACTGCTTCCGAGCTCCAACGTTGGACTACATCCAAGCTCCAATGATGATCAGTGTCCGACATGTCATAAATTCCCTCGGTCTTTAAACAATTGAAGGAATTCAGGCGAGCTTAATGTCGGAAATGCCCTCTATGGGTCCAGCCACTTACGTCCGAGCTTTATGTCGGACCGCTTCCGAGGTGGTGCACCACCCCGACCGTGGGCTGATTTTTTGTGAATATTTTCGATTGATGCAATTTATTCTCTGCCGATATATATATAGCCAGTAGCCCTCAAGGTGTGTGTCGGTCTAAAACCCAAGATGCACCTGAAGGAAATAATAATCAAAATAAAACCACTGATCCCATTAGCCCCTCAGACTTAGGTCAATTTGCAAAATCGGCCTGATGATCAAGTTCTTGCTAGGCGACATATGTTAGGGACGTACACGCGGTACGTGGTAGTTTTCGAGACTCGTGTTGGGTGCGGCCAACCAACCTAAGGATCGAATCTCCTCGGAAACCATATTGTACTTTGGATTTGTTCCATTGAATACATAATGCAGTAGCCACCGAGCCTCATTATAGGCACAGGTGGTCGAATTAAGGATCGATATTTGTTTGACACAAACTTTGTTACGTTTGACACAATTTATGTGTAATGATTCTATGTATCAAAGTACTTTGCATCATTAATGTTCGGATCCGCATTGTAGAAGACTTTGTCGACCGACCATCGCTTCAACCTCATCGGGCAGTAGCCGAGGAGTGTTTGTCATACTTTATAAAGCCTTTAGAACGGCAAAGATTTACGTCAAACAAGCAATCTGGTCATACGTTTTTATAAACAAAGGTATGCGGAGAGATATGTTATATTACTATTAACATAAGAAACATCTTCTGGGGAAAATAGTTCCGTTATAAGTTACTTTTCCCAGGATGTCATGTTGACCGTGATCGTGAAACCTCAACTCCGATCAATGTGAGAGGAAAGTATTGAGGATTTAGTTCGGAGAATGTTCCCAAACTCTATGGTCTTTAATGAACCAAAATTTTCACTTCCGTCGTTGCTAATCAACTATATTCTTAAGGTGGCCAGCTTTTGGCTTCACCCAATCTGAGGTACTAACCCGGATGACCCGGAAGTAACCATCACAAAGGTGCTTCCTTTACCTCCTAGCCGAACAATCCGGAACGTAGGGGTAAGAATAGGAGCCAGGCAATCCAGCTTGGCTAAAATCTTAAGTCAAATTGATGCATATTTATGGCTTTGTAACGATGATTACAGAAGGCAGCAATCGCATATTGAATATAAATTCTTTAATGCTACATGATATTTTGACTCCTTTGTGACCGTTTATCATTTGAGAGTGGCTCATCGTCGGCTTATACCCCTTTGTAGATGCTACACAGGGTGTTTCCGCGGTAACAAGACAACCCTTAGCCGGCATCTCGGTGCCTGGAGGCGGTTGTGTTAGCGGAAACGAGGCAATCAGATATTCGAGCTTTATAACTTTCACTTAGTCAAGGAGCATATGTTTGGGGGCAACTTAATAGCCCCCGGTATACGTTTACTCCTCGGATTATTCGAGGTCGAACCACCCACAACTTGGCCTTTTCAAGAAAGAAAGGCCCTTCGTTTTACTCGGATAACCTCGATCGGCTATATTTGGTTGAACACCGACTGCAGTTCGCTGACTGATTTACACTTGTTGTGACAGTCAGCTTTCACCTTTCTCCAACTGAGGCACTTAACCAGTTAAACCGGAACTGACAATCACAGTGGTTCTCCCTTTACCCCTTAGCCGAACTAAGCAGAAACATAAGAAGTAAGCACAGGAGCCGGGCAATCCAGCTATAGACCAAAGATACAACTCGAAATCAATGCATATAAATGCAAAATATCGAGGACATTTTGTCGAGGACTACACAGAGTACCTCGGTGTCTGGTGGGTTCGGTGCTAACCGCGGACCCCCTTTAATATTGCCAATGCGTGAAATGCATCTAGCATTGTAGTGTGAAAGTTATGCTCGGAAATACCAAAAAACTTACACAAAAAACTTTATATTTAGATAAAAGAAAATTGTGCCAATCCAAAATTGGTATAAAATTTAATTTGTGCGTCGGTCGTGCTTTAACATGATATATTTGATCTCCGAGCTCCTAGCGGGTCAGCCTTTTGCTTCAACCTCCATATCCCGAAGGCGGCGTGTTTCTCTGAGGCATGTTTAGCGAACTAAACTCGAGTGGCTTTAGAAAGAAACCAGGCTATTTGGCTATTGACCACATGCTAGTGTCGGAAAAAGGACTAGTAGAAAAAGACTTTGCAACGACTAAGAAGAAAACACAGCTATTATAAAACGGCTCATACAAATTTAAGAGCCCCCGGTTAAATCGGGTAAATAAATTTTTAACAAACAAATTATTTTTGTTTAACAAAAAATATAATGTTTTGCACCGAACAAAAAGTAAAATTTCAATGAGAGCTGAGCACGGAAACGACTTAGCTGGTTAATGTGCTCGGTGCGGTTCGGGGTTGTGGCATGACAAAGATGTAGTCCTCGGCCTGGCAAAGGTCCCAGTCTCGAAGCCCGAGGTAATCGAGCGAAGAGCTCGGGTCGAGAAGTGGCAACGCAACACGGTTGGTGCAGCGAAGCGAAGCCCCCGGTCCAGCCGAGGAGAGTAGTTCGGCAGCGTGACAGTGAAGCCCCCAGTTACCATGGGAAAAGAAAGTGTTTTTAACAAACAAACTTTTTATTTAACACAAATATAATGCTTGGTCGAACCGAAAAAAAGTTAAAAATTGAGCATGAAAGCGACTTAGCTGGTTAATGTGCTTGTTGTTGGGGAACATCGCATGGGAAACAAAAATTTTCCTACGCACACGCAAACCTATCCATGGTGATGAGCATCTACGAGAGGGAGAGTGGATCTACGTACCCTTGTAGATCGCTAAGCGGGAAGCGTTAAGAAACGCGGTTGGTGTAGTCGAACTTCTTCGCGATCCAAATCGCCGAGCGTCCCGCGATCCAATCACGAACCGTCCCGCGAACCAATCACGAACCGTCCCACGATCTCGTCACGATCCGTCCCACGATCCAATCACGAACGTCTCGTTGCCTTGATCACGATCCTTCCGATCTAGTACCGAACGGACGGCACCTCCGCGTTCAGCACACGTGCAGCTTGATGACGATCTCCACCGTCTTGATCCAGCAAGAGGGGTGGAGAGGAGAGAGAGTTCACCGGCAGCGTGACGGTGCTCCGGTGATGGTGGTGGAGCAATTCCGGCAGGGCTTCGCCTAAGCACTGCGGAACTACGATCTAGAGGAGAAACTATGCACCGGTGGAACGGGTAGCACGTGGCCGGAAATTCTGGCCAAAAACCACCCAATACACTAGTATATATAGGAGGAGAGGAGAGGAGAGGCAGCCAAGGCCTTTGGGTCGGCCGAAATAGGAGGTGGGAGCAATCCTACTTCACCTCCAATCCTAGTTGGAGTAGGATTGCCTCCTATTGGCTGATTTTCCACTTTTTGCTTTAGGACTTTCTCTCCTGCACCATGGGCCTTTGTGGCTGTTTTCCCAGCCCACTAAGGGCTGGTTATTATTCTCCCACAGCCCATGGACCTCTTGGGGTCGAAATACCCCTCCCGGAGGTCCCCCGGTACACTACCGGCACTCCCGGTACACTACCGATACTCCCGGTACACTACCGATGAGCCCGAAACTTTTCCGGCGACCAAACTAGGACATCCTATATATGAATATTTACCTCCGGACCATTCCGGAGCTCCTCGTGATGTCCGGGATCTCATCCGGGACTCCGAACAACCTTCGGTCACCACCATACATAACTCTATACTACCGAAACGTCACCGAACCTTAAGTGTGCAGACCCTGCGGGTTCGAGAACTATGTAGACATGACCGAGACACCTCTACGGCCAATAACCAATGGCGGGACCTGGATGTACACATTGGTTCCTACATATTCTACGAAGATCTTATCGGTTGAACCTCTATGTCAAGGATTCAGTTAATCCCGTATAACGTTCCCTCTGTTCTTCGGCATGTTACTTGCCCGAGATTCGATCGTCGGTATCTCTATACCTAGTTCAATCTCGTTACCGGCAAGTCTCTTTACTCGTTCCGTAATGCAAGATCCCGCAACTAACAATTAGTCACATTGCTTGCAAGGCTTATTGTGATATTGCATTACCGAGTGGGCCCCGAGATACCTCTCCGTCACACGGAGTAACAAATCCCAGTCTCGATCCATGCCAACTCAACAGACACCATCGGAGATACCTGTAGAGCACCTTTATAGTCACCCAGTTACGTTGCGACGTTTGATACACACAAGGCACTCCTTCGATATCCGTGAGTTGCATGATCTCATGGTCATAGGAACATATACTTTGACACGCAGAAAACAGTAGCAATAAACTGACACGATCATATGCTACGTTTGTAGTTTGGGTCTTGTCCATCACATCAGTCTCCTAATGATGTGATCCCGTTATCAAATGACATCACATGTCAATGGCTAGGAAACCCTGACCATCTTTGATCAACGAGCTAGTTCACTAGAGGCATACTAGGGACATAGTGTTTGTCTATTTATCCACACATGCAATGTGTTTCCGATCACTACAGTTATAGCATGGATAATAAACGATTATCATGAACAAGGAAATATAATAATAAACACTTTATATATTGCCTCTAGGGCATATTTCCAACACTTGTGACGTGTGTCGATCTTGTAGTGGGTCAAAGTCCTAGCCTCCAAGCCGGTCACGAGGTAGCCGAAGAAGATCTCGGCTTGATGAAGTGACAACACAACACTTCGGAAGGGCCGAAGAGAAACCCCGGTCCAGTCGAGCAGACGGAGTAGTTCGGCAGCGTGACGGCGACGCCCCACGTCCGTCGACCATGCCGACGACACAATTTAGTTGATGGAGATAGTAGGACAATGTAGGCACGCCAAGGTGACCGCATGATACAACCGAAGTCGATTACCTATGCACACAATATAGTGCAAGCCAAGAGTAGTAACAAATAAAGGTAATAATATTAAAAAAATCTTCTACTTAGTTAATTTAAGTGAAGCAAATAAGTAAAGGAATATGGCCTGGGCGCCGAGGTACCTGAGCGAAGAGTTCGGCTTGACGAAGTGGTGACGCTGCATGGTCGATGTGACGAGGTGAAGTCCCTGGTCCAGCTAACACGGCGAAGCTAGTCGACTGGTGATGCTGAAGTCCCTGGAGCAGATCAATGAAGAGATGGCAAAGCCCTCGATATAGCCGGGGTGACGGAGCAGGTCGGTTGGTGATGCCAAGGTCCCATGCCAGCCGAGGTGTCAAAGCAGGTCGGCTGGTGACGCCGAAGTTCCCGAAGCGGGTTGACGAGGAGATGACGAAGCCCCCGGTCTAGCCAAGGTGACAGAGCAGATCGGTAAGGTGACGCTAAAACCCCATGCCAGATGACGTGTCAAAGCAGGTCAGCGTGGTGGACGTCGCTTGAAAAGGCTGTTGGAAATATGTCCTAGAGGCAAATAAATTGGTTATTATCATATTTCCTTGTTCATGATAATCATTTATTATCAATACCATAATTGTATTAATCGGAAATTCAGATGCATGTGTGGATACACAGACAACACCATGTCCCTAGTATGCCTCTAATAGACTAATTCGTTGATCAAAGATGGCTATGGTTTTCTAGTCAAGGACATGAGATGTCATTTGATAACGGGATCACATCAGCCTATATACATGGTCATTGCCGTGAATAACAATATAACTATGTGTTTTTCTATCAATTACCCAACATTAATTTGTCTATCCACCATATGCTTTGCTTTTGATAGAGAAGCCTCTAGTGAAACTATGGTCACCGGGTCTACTTAATCAATTTGCTAAAAACCTAAATACCTCGCTGTCTTTTATTACTTTTTATTTTACTTTGGCTTTTATATATCTATCTCTATCAGAATTAATCCTTTCAAGTAACGAGTCCAAGGGGATTGGCAACCCTCTTGCCCGCATTGGGTGCAAGCGTTTGGTTTTGTGTGTGTAGGTGCTAACGACGGGAGTTTGCCTTGATTCTCCTCTTGGTTTGATAAACCTTGGTTCTCAAGTGAGGGAAATACTTACCGCTACTATATTGATTCACCCTTCCTCTTCGGGGAAAACCCCAACGCAGCTCACAAGTAGCACCAGCATGATCACCATCTCGAGCTTGCTAGTGATGTGGTTTGAAGCACCACTATCAATATACTAGTTCGTGTCCACAGATTCTTCGAATTCTCCGACCACCTTATCATCTTGTGACGAATCATCATCATCATCAAATCTTTAACTGCAGTCGCTAGCCAAGTGGCCAAGTTTGCCATAGATCTGACACATGATGGCATCGGGGCGCAATTTGTCGTAGGAGTTGGGAGTGCGGCGGCCCTTGTTGTTGTAGGAGGGTCAATCGCCATTGTCGTTTTTGTCGCGGGGGTTGGTGTTGCTGTTGTCGGTCCCGCTGGTGCTCTTCCCTTTGTTGTGCGACGGTCCACGATTGGCGAGTTCCACCGCCGCCGCCACGCATGGGCGCATTAGCAGAAGACTTGAAGCCGCCACCGGAGTGTGCTCCCTGGAAGAGGGCCACCCTCTGGTCTGAGTTGCTCATCTGAGCAAACAATTCGTCGAGGAAGACCGTTTTAGTGCGGGCATCGAGCTTGGAGACTAGGGGCTAGTACTCCATGTCAAGGATAATGATGATGTATGATATTAACTCATCGCTCGGCGAGTGGTTTGCCTACCGCAACAGCCGCGTGCTCGAAGAAGGCCGCCACAGACTGTGTCCCCTTCTATGCATTGGCTAGTGCCAACAATGCGGATGTTGTTGACGCGGAATAGCAAGTGCGAAGAGAACATGTTCGCCAGCGTCGTCTAGAGCTCGCAGGCGTGGGTGATCGTCATCTGCACGAGCACCTCCTTGGAAAGATTATTCGGGAGATATCCTCGTACCTGATGATCTTCGTTCCCCGATCCAGATCGGATGAAGAGGATTTGTTGTGGTCTCCTCCTTCTCGTCTTTGTCCTTGGTGGTGAAGACCTTGGCTCGTTCCGGCATGGTGCCATCAACATAACCGAAGAAGCCCGCCCCTCTGATTGGCGTGATCTGAGTCCGCCAAAGGATGTAGTTGCTGTGGGTAAACCTCTCGGTACTTCGCCGGAGAGGTCGAAAGGGGAGGCGCTAGAGGATGCCACGGCAAGAGCAAAGTTGTAGAGAAGATTCGGCTAGATGCAATAGAAGAGGATGGCTCTGAGTAGCATGTGAAACTAACTGGAAACGTTGTCCCCATCCTTGGGCGACACTTGCATGTTTATATGACAAGGGGCATATCCCTGGATAAGCATGCATTATTGAGATGCATCTTGAAAAGAATAGGAGAGAAGGAGATTGCGACTAACAAGATAATAACTACTTCATATGTCCTATAATATAAAGGTGTTTTTAACGCTAGTGTAGTGTCAAAACGTTCTTATATTATGTGACGGACGGAATAATAACTATTAAGTCTAACAACCTACTCTATGCAGACATCTGAAGAAAATACATTCTAGGATTCAGGAAGCTGGAGGTGGCGTGGACGTAGATGGGCTGCCAGTGTCGTGGCATGTGCAATGGTGATTGTATCAGTGCTGCTCGCCCATGTAGGCTGCCTCGACCAAGTTGACAAGGCCTCATCTCTACGACCCTAGCCAATGCTGCACAGCCAGGGGGGGCGGGGCTGAGGACAACAAAAGCCCTGCAATGCTGCAAAACAGTTCAAAAATTGGACTGCGACTGCGACGTGTGATATAACAACAATGAAAAGATAACTCCTACTGATTGATATTCGTGCTTGCATAAACCCTAACAAATGTTTGCATTCACAGCATTTTAGTTAGCCTGGTTATCGAGGCCAACAACTGATGCTAAATTGATGACTCTTCCCTGAAAGAATGAATGAAAAACTTCACTCCAAATTACTAAACGCCCTATGAGTAATCAATAATTAATGTGCAAACCAATTTGCGCAATGACACAATTTTCTTCATCATAGTTACCTGTGCGTCAGCCTACAAATAAAGCGCATATCTCAGGTGCGTAATAAACTAAACAATTCAGGAGGGATTTCATGCACATGAAAAGGAAAAATAGGTATGGAACATACTACATCATGCTCCTGTGTTTTCTTCATCCCCATCTATAACGTATCTCGCATAATTCCTGATTACAACATGTCCCTCTATTTGCACAAAACTTGTCATACATCCCCAAAAATTTGGATGTTCCCTAGTCAAAGACTAGTACCCTTCTGCGTTCCAAAATTTGTTTTGCTTGCACTTGTCATACATCCCCAGCTAACAACAAACAAACTAGACATATAACTCGACACAACATGAATCATGAAAGGATTTGCAGTTCTAGAGGCTAACTAAACTAGAAGGGGGTCTGGCATAGTGGGCATGTGGACTTGTTGGAGGTGGAGAACCACTTGTAGAGGCAGGCGCCGTGGAACTTGTGCTTGCACGTCTTGCACGCCAGCCGCGGGAGCCCGTGGTTGCTCGTGTGCAGGATGCTGTAGCAGATGGGGCACTCCTCCACACCCTCAAACTCCTTGTCGAAATTATTCTTCCAAGTCCGGATCGCTTCAGCAACAGCACCGTTCTGGTTGCGCACAAACGACGTCAGCGACAGCAGCCATTTCCTGCACTTGACCTCGCTGATGCCCAGGCTTCTCGTGCATTCAACCTCAACATGCCGCAGAGGGTAACAGCTCGGAAGCCGTATCACAAGATCAATCCCTGTTTCTTCCTTCTTGTATGTAGCAATGATCTCGTACGCCGACCGGTTCACGCTCACCGAGAATGTCTCATCAGCGTAGACAGACTCCTTGACCTTTTTGCAATTAATATACTTTGTTAGTTAGTTTAACAACCAGACAGACCGGCAATTATATAACAATATCAAGTAACTCAGTTCATGATCAATAACAAGAAGAAAAAGGTAAAAAGAAAGCCTGGTAAAACGAATGGCATACCTGACAAAACTCATCTAGTAGAAGCGGAGGACTGCACCATGCTCTAGTCAATGACTCAATGGATGATGACAGTGAACGATCTCTCAAGCTAGTAAACCATGTGCGTACATACGAAGGCAGCAGTCTAATCATCATCCCGTACAATGACCCTGCCAGTGAAGCCATCTCCAAAACACCAACAGGCCAAAGGGATTCCACATACGGCAGCAGTGAGCATGTTACGATGGCACCCTTGGAAGCTTCCGCGGCAGCTTTTGCTTCAGGCACCAATTCAGCATCTTTCTTCTTCCCGCTAGCGCTAGCTCCACCACCATTCCCACTCCTTAATGGGATATGCTGGAAAATGCAATCCAATATGCACGGACTAATCTTATCTTGGACATATGATAACAGCAATGCCCTGCTAGTGGATGATAACGGCAGTCGCTGCAGGTGCGATAATAGCAATGCCCAGGCAACAAACACATTAACCTATACACAGTGAGTCAAAACACAAACAAACCTAATATTAGCACATGTATGCATGAACCAAGAGATAATACAGCTGAAACAAACATATATTAATTATTATACCCTGTCTTGTGCAACCAGATCAGTTTTGGCAAGTTCAGAAGTAGGCATCTCAATCAAGGCCGAGAGTTCATCCCTGAGACTTAGGGCCTTCTCTGAATCTGGCGTCGACTCGATACTTTGCTGATCCATGTCAGACTCCTGAGGGTTTTCTCCATTGACTAGTGAAACTTCACAGAGGGGCTCAGACATAAGTAGAGAGTAAGCTGCAAACTGTAGATGGGATATTGGCTCCAAGGAGAAAAGAATTGAATATAGCCCACTGACTGAATCCTTGCTTAGTCCCCACAGTTTCATGGACTCCAGTGCACATCCTCTAATCTGTGGTGAAGTATCGATGATGAATGATGCGACTAGTTCCCAAAAATGCAGATAAACCACACGGCCGGAAGCTATGACGGATGAAGCCTCTTCACTACAACATCCCGCAATTGCCTCTGAAACACCAGAAGCCAAGAACAAACGGAGAACATTTTCCATCATCTTGTCGTTACTCTCTGCATACTCCCCTGATCTAATAAGCTGCAGAGTTTGGGATTCATGGAGACTGTCAACATGGTTGAGGCAACACAATGTAACCAGAGCAGATTCAGCAAAAGTAAATGTTAGCTCCTCTGGAGTGCAAGCTATCAGTTTAAGCTTCTCCAAAATATCCTCAGCGGATGTACGGTTTATTACAGCATCATTCACGCCATCTGTCATTTCTTCAACAAGTAAAACAGACGATTCAATCCACTTTCGCAGAATACGGAACACGAAGCACCAATCATCTTCACCAAGTTTTGTACAGCAATAACCAACCATAACAGCTGTTAGTTTCACTCCCAGAAGTTCAGCAGTTTTTGACAGGCTAGTTCCACTAGAGGACAATGATGGATCTGCGCTAGCATAGAAAGCCCGGTACCTTGAAAACAGGGTAAGCAGTAATGATGTTTCTGCATCACTGATCTCACGTCCAAACTTAACTACCAGTTTCGCTGTTCCTCCAGTTATCTCCAATGGGAAGCAAGATAACACCACCTGCATCCAATCCTCAATATCTGCAAAAGTAACAGATGATATATTTATTATCTGACTGTATGTATAAGCATATTATTTATATACACTAGTACAGTTTGAAAGGATTATAGTGTAGCCTACCTTGTTGTGTTACTTCCCCTGGGCTCAATGGCAGACAAGAGATGGCTTCGTTAAGCCAATTCAATATGCTTTCTCCCACCAAATCAGTGCACGAAGAAGCTTCGCCCGACTTCATTTTTTCTGTTAAGGGCTTGATGATTGTACTCATGACGAAGGGAAGAGTCCTTAAACATTTTCTATTTACTGTTGAACTGACAAAGAGACTACCCAGTAGCTTTTCAAAAAGTACAAGTGCATCGGATTCTCTCCAAATACATTCCTTTGTGTAAGTAGTAAATAACAAAGCCACAAGAGCACGGAGAAAACGATCTTGAATTTTGTCAATCTCACTGTCAGACAGATGCCAAACATTGAACAGTGCCCAGTTACTACTCTCATGCATAAGGGCCCCTTCTAGCAACGTGTCAAGCAAAAAGGGCATGATGCTGACCTCAGGACATGACTCTGTTTTCATGTACTGAACCAGAGAAGGTAAGAATGTGCTAAATGCACTTCCCCCTTTCCACTTCCAGGTGCAGATCATCTCAGCAGCAACCCATGCTCTGGAGAAGGAAGAAACAGGTGAAGTAACATCAATCGATGATGATGTGGTACAATGCTGATTTCTTGGAATCCCTAGAATCACTTCACCAAAGCTAAGGTTTAGGACAAGCTTGTCAACAAAAGCAACGAACCGCTGATGTTTCAATTCCTGCATCAAAAGAAATTGATCACATTAGGCACATTTAGTTATTTGCACTGTATTCAATCGTAACAACTCAGATCTTTTGAAACTAAATAATTGACTCAAGCTTGCCTAGAATTTTGTCAAGAATTTTTTTTACTTCCATTGTGAAAAATTTGGTTTCAAGTTTTTATGTCTATTCCTCTTCAGAATATTTAATAACTATGTACTATGTAGACATTCCATTGGTCAAATTTTAGGACTTCATTTTGTATTTTCTGAACACTTTGAAAAATAATCAAGAAAGAAAAAAGATAATGAAGCTAAGCCTCATCCTGCCATTCTTCAAGCTAGCAATATTCAAATCAGATAGAGAGAGAGCTATGCTATTATAGTCATAGAGAGAACTGCAGCATGTCTTATTAGTGTGCTAATAGAAGCATGCACTGGTTTTGGTGGGGTGGGAGTAAAGAGAAACAGATTCTTACAGTTTCTTCTGTAGCAAGCGGTTCACATTGGATCTTCACTGATGCATGGCCATTCTGTAAAGAAGGCTTCACCCAGAGCGGCCAATTTTCTCCCTCAGATAACAAGATATCAAAAAAACTTTGCAGCTTTATGTGGTCAAGACAGATAAGTTTGAACATGTCCACCACCCACTCAGAACATAAGGCTGCTGTCCTGTCAATAGGTAAGTCTCTTGTATCAAATACAGCACACCTGACAGACTGTGCTAGAATATTAGCCAGCCTATTCAAAGTGCCTGAGTGAAGGCCATTCCAAAAGGATGGAATTAAGCTTTGGCGGAAAGCATGTATATGTTCTGCAAGGTTAGCCTTCAAATGCACTGTAGCACCCAAATGATCATCTGAACTGTTACACATCGAAGTCTCAACATCAATTTCTTCCTTGTGACCTTCCAAATCATTCTCTTCTCCAAGAGTTAAAGCCATGCTGCATTCCCATTCGATGATAAACAAAGCCGCCAGAATATGAGAGAAAACCAGATCTTCCTCATGTATCCTTAGCACAAATAAGCTACGTTCAAAAACTTGAAAAGCGAGCTGAGCCATCTCAAAGTTTGCCAAGGACTGTTCTCCCAGAAGCTTGAAATGTTCATGTTCTGCTGGCAACAACAGAAAATGTGCAGGCTTTGTCCATTCAGAAGTTGATGTGATGAGTACCGATGCCAAAGACTTCAAAATGGATTCACTAATTTTGCGAACAGCCTCAGCAGAAAGAAAACAAACTTGATCATCTTGACTGGAGCCACCAAGTGCAGCACTACAATTTCACATATTATAAAATTGAAGTCAAGCCCACATCAACCACATATTTTGTGGAACATCACCAACATGGCAACTAGAGTAAACCAAATTATCAACAGTTTCTGCCGCTGAGTAATCAAAATGAATTATAACTTTTGACTAAAAGAACGGACATAATAAAGTTAGAAGCACATACCATAGAAAATGTACATGAGAATCTGTAGCGGGCAGATCACAGAAGACAGAAACTGCAACGGAATCCAATAGATCATGTCGCCAATGTTCTGGCAGGGAACCACTTCTCTGCAAATTTCTCAGCTTTCCCCTAGCAATTCTTTCTCTGACCTTTTGAAGTATAAGTGTCAGCAGTTCAAATTGGTCATTAGTGTGTGAGATTTTATCATCAACTGATCGCTTTTGTTTAGCTATAATGTATTTGATGATCAAACACCACTGGTCAAAGAAGCACTCTTCTTGAATTAAAGAAAGCAATAAATCAATCTTTGAGCTGCAGGTGATATCCTTCCCATCCAAGCACCAAGGGACAAAGTCGGAATTGAATACATTCAGATAAGGCTCAACATATGATTTATCATCATTTTTCTCAGAATATTTCAAGAACAGGTGGGCAGGCCCGAATATTTCAACCAAATTTAGTAGGAGTTTAACAAGACTTGGGGAGTCCTGCATCAATGCAAAAAAAAAATCTTGAATTAAGTACATTTGCCAAGGATTTTGCATATCAGCACAAAATATCATAAATTTACAACACATTTTTGCTGCAGTATATGTCAATATTAGCATGATATAAGTTGAGGAACCATTAAACAAACAGATATGACGAAGCTTCTACCTACAAAAAATAATTAACTTCAAATCTGTGGAGGACAATCAAAAGCATTGGTGACCACTCAAGATCGTGACTGCCTACTTGTTCCACACGTAATGTTATAGTCCAACAAGATCAAGAATACACATGAATGAAGTAGCCATACATCTGGATTTATCATCTAACAGAGAACATTTGCATGCAAGAGACCATTTCTAGAAAAATGCAACACTTGGTGAAAACAGACCCTGCACTTAATTGACAGCAAGTCATTTACCCAATGGTCAGGAAGAGTTACAAAGATTTTATATTTTTACAAATAAATATACATGCTCAGTTGCACTAATCGGTGTGCAGCGTGAAACTTCTATGGACAGTTTCATGTATCCGTGCGCCCGGACCTGTCTGTAGTAGACCTCAACCCATGCCAAACTATTACTCCCTCTGTATCAAAATATAAGACGCCTACAAAAATGTCTTATATTTTGATACGGAGGGAGTATTGCTGCAACTAAGTACCCATATATCTAGATTTATGATCTAGTGAGAACATTTGCATGCAAGACACCATTTCTAGATAAATATAACACTTAATGAAAGAGGCCCTTCACTCAATCGAGATCAAGTAATTACCTAAAGGTAAGAATGTGTTACAAAAGATTATATGTTTCATACAATAAAATATTATGTATCACAAGAGTCGAGAGAAGATGGATGGATTCAGTGCCTTAGCTTACCATGGACTTGATAGCTGGCAGAGAATGTACAACCAGTGGTCTTGCTAAGTTTTCCAGCGGCCATGTCCTACCGTTCTGTACCACGAGTAGATCCAAAGAACAAAAGAAAGAAGCAAGTTGGTCTACATGATCCTGAAATTTTGATAGCTTCTCCCCTTGGTGAACTATGTCCAAATAGTCCCTCAACAGAGACTCACAAGCAACTTCCAACAAATGACTTTCTGCAACTGAAATCTCATCCAGTATTTCAACGATACATTTCCCCAAGTCCTGATAATAGTAAATCGGAAGGCGCATGTTCGGCGCCAACAATGACTTATGAGATAGCTGGTGATCATCAGTAGTTGCTTCTTCAGACAACAAACCTGGAATTGCGTCCAGGTTTTTTGATAACGATAATTGAAGGTAATCATGCCAAACAATTTTGACTAGAACATTCACTATAAGCATGTTGTGAATATTATCTGAAGAATCTCCTACAGAATTTCTGAAATGAAAAAGGGAAGGTAATTATGCAGAAACAGGAGAACTTGCAAACAATGAAATCAAACTTAATAAACCAGTGAAAGTTTTAAAAGGATACCTTGGTAGTTTCTTAAGAAGCCACAAAAAGCTCTGTTTGAAGGCATTGAAGAAAACCAAAGTGTCAGCAGCTGATAACTGCCTCTGGTGTCTACCCGCCCAAAGATTTTGTAAGAACTGGATAGCAAATTTCTCTGTAGCAACTTCTTTAGATGGTATAACATCCAAAAACTGAACAATGAGAGGGTATGAGGCCTGTTTAGACCCATAGCAACCATTTTGTAGGAAGTGCCAAAACCGATTGAGGACAACCTTGTGAATATTGCAATATGACCAAGCCTCTGGAAACTTTCTAGAAAAAACAAGAATAGCGTCCCACATAGCAGAGTGACACAATGGGTCCTTTTCATTGAAGGCACCAAGTAGAGTGGAAGACAGTGTCTTCATGGCTTCTTCGTTGAAAACATGAGGAACATACTTGATGTAACTTGTAAGCAGAGTATATGTAGCTGACCGTATAGCAGCACTTTTTGACTTCAGAAAATCGATAAAATATTTATGCATAGAAAGTGCAGCTTCAGCAGAAGACAACGTGGCAGATCGAACTTTTGAATGACTCTTGGTTTCGGTATTTGCACTTTCACCACCATTATTTTGTAATTTTACCCCGAGTAAAATGTCGATAAGAGTTGCCATTGCTAACAGTGACGATGATATTACCTAACACAGGGAGAAAGAAAAGTGGCTGGCGGGTATTAGAAACACAGTGGGCATTTGGAGGTAGAATATCATAAATGAAAGGCCATAATTATTTCCAGGAGCTAAATATAATGAAAGCTCCCTTTCATAAGAAAATAGAGGCTCAAGCAGGCTCAAGGCATAGCTTTTCCATGCCTCCATGCGTGCAGAAAAATAAAACGTGGTAGTATTTGGTTAACCCCCTTTCCCCTGCTACACGCCACGTGGTGGCCATGGAGGTGGGAATGTGCAGGCAGTAGTGCAGCATTTCTACGCACATACAGATTCATAGTAATAACAGGAAGCAGCGGTATGAAGGGCACGTCTGATTCTAAAATAGCAGGAGCATCAGCAAAGCAACAAATTGATGGCCCAGTCGACAACCCCAAAACCAACTGCAACAGATCTAAGCACCATTTCGCACAGCACAAACACACAGAGATCTATCTACAACTCCCGATTTGAACCACCGTTCAATGCCCAGCCCCCAACCCGCACGACAAGGCATAGGTGTTGGGAAATTGGTAGCGGCAGCCTGCAATGCAGCCAAGACAGGGCGGACCCTATCCACTGCTCATGCTCCCTCTTAGTGCTATCTTACCCTCAATGTATTAACAGCAGCGTCTCTCCCTGATGTTTTCCTATTATGAATCAAAGACAATTGCACACCCCATAGAGTCCTAAAGTATGAGCCTCAAAAGTCCAAACTCCAAAACGTTGAAACAGAAAACTTAATCTTCAGTATAAACGATAGCCTTACTGCCCAAAGAAAGCTAGGAGATTAATCAATCTGGTTTACAAAATTGCAGAAATGATCAATCTCCGTTGCAGCTGGAAATTCTTTAGAACAGGTTGCATGCAGAACAAAAACAGGTTAAAACATGAAGATAACTGATCACAGAATTGCACGTTGGGTTATGGCCATAAAGCATACCCGCTGATGCATATCTTCTAATTCATCCGCCGGCGTAACCTTGTCAGATAAAGCTTGTGTTGTTAGCTTCAGATTCTCATTTAGGTACACAAACGTCTCCTTCACACACAGCATTAAAGCATCCAACCTTTTGTCCGATTGTGGGAATGCTGCCTACAAATAGAGTAGAAAAATGTTAGAAAGTCATATATGAGCATGGGTACAGGTGCACACAATACCCTGTTGACGCATCCAGATGTCTTCAAAGATTATGCTATTCATGCATACAGTGCACTAAAATATGTGAACCTACAAAATTTCATCCAAAAATATGAGCAATTGTGGCCTGCACAAAAGAAATCCTTATGAGCTAACTGAAGAGCATTTCAGTTTAAAGGTGAGTAACTCTTGCTTTTTATGTGCAGGCCACAGCGAGTCTTACTTTCAAGAATGAGAAAGCATTACTTGTTTATGCATCGACAGGTCAGTGTAGCAAACCAACATAACGTGCTACTGCAGAGCAAATAGAATTAAACAAATAACCAAGCCTGTTTGATCCAAAAGCAACATCTACTAGCTAATTATAAGTTCAACAGTAACAGTAATATATGCCAATCAGGCTAAACATCCAGCATGTTTGCTATGATTAGAATTTTGAGCTTTGGCATTACTGGAAAAATCTGAGTTTCCCCAAACATTTTAAGGACGTACCATACAGGCACCACGTTAAGTGATATGCTACAACCAATAAGAAAATTATATGAACTGGCTAAGCCAACATGCCCAGACTAAGTTTGAATATAAGCCTAAATTAATGCTATTGCATCAAGGGCGAATATTTGGTAGTTGATTGACACAAAATTCATTCATAAATTTTGTTTTTAGTCCTTCCAAGCCATTGGATTTAATGTTTAATGCAGAAAAACATCGCAGCTGAAAATTGAATGCAAAATCCAGTTGGAACTATGACTTAGAGCCAATATCATCAATCAACCAGATAAATGAAAGATGATCATATGCAGCACCTCGAATGAACGACGAGCAGCCTGTGCAACCTCAGCAGCAGGGTCAAACTGAGAAAACCACCAAGGACCCATCAGAGACTTGAGATGCGGAGCTAGACCCTTCCTGAAACAGTCAGTTCAAACATCCATAACCATTGAAGATTGAAAGAATTTGCTCTGATTCTAGATATTTTGTCAGTTTGGAATAAACACCCACGCATATTTAAGTAAGTGACATATTCTTTATATATGTTGACCCAGAGTAACATCTCAAGCACAAGTATAACAAGATAGCGGAGATCAATAAATCTTAGCATGGGCTTGTATGTGTCAAGTATGCAGAAACAAATCTTTAGTCAAGAAACAAGTGTCAGGTTGATGGAAACAGAGGGAGGGAGCAAACAGAATACTGAGCTATTAACTGGAGCAAAAGCCATGTCATGGTAAAGAAAGATAAAAGCAGTAGAGCACAGAGCAGTTGCATATCAAGAAGTCCAAAGAAAGGAGATGGCCATACTTGACTGCAGTGACTAGGCTAGACATGGTATCGTTAGTAGCACGACGAACGTCTCTGTTATAGTCAAGCAGCAGCCTCTTGTACTCGAAGGCCTATAAAATGGAGAAGGTAGATTGATTACTGTAGGTGCAGCACATTTTCTGGAAGAGGCATAAGCATGTCATGAAATAGATGCCGTATCATCACTACATGAAAGGAGCAAAATACTGAAGGAAAAAAAAGCGTCCTGCACCAAACAAACACTCGCTTAACAGGAAACCATGGATTATGAGTCCAAGGACTAGTCAAGACTAGTCTATGAGTCTCAACTCCAGGGCCGACTATGCTTCAGTGTCGACTAGTGTATGAGTCGCAACTTCAGTGTCGACTAGTGTCGATTAGTCACGCTTAGTCTATGAGTCTCAACCTCGGAACGACTCGTCGACTCATCGACTCGTAAACCTTGCAGGAAACTGTGCATTTCGTCCCGGCATCCATTTGTAGCAGGTATTCAAGCGTACCAGGAAAAATAGAATAGAAAATGAATCACAGCGGAAGAAGATAGATGCTAATCTACAGCTATATATGTTTTACTACATGAATGAATTAACATTAGTACGTGTTGGAAACAAGAGTAGCTTGGCAATTGGTGTATTCTTCTCACAGACAGAAATGATATTATTGCAGATGTTGCTGCTAAGGAAGATAGAACGAATCAGTCCTAGAACTAGCATCAATTAACGCTGGAATGAGTAGCACATATGATAAGTAAGAAAATAGTATACTATGTGACAGAAGCAAGGTGAAGAGAGCGAGTACCCATTGAGGAACAATCTGCACAACTTGGTCGGCAGGTTGCTGTGTAAACAGCACGGAGAGCGTAGATAATGCCTTGAGCTGCATCGAATTGAATTGAAGTAAAGAGTCAAGTTGCTGCTTGTGATAACAATTGAACGATTTATGGGCGCAGAAGCAGGAGTTAGGGATGGGGGGAAGACCTTGGTGGTGGGATCTTTCCGGCCGAGCCTCCGGAGGTGCTGCAGCAATTGGGCATCCACATCCTGTTGGCGTGATGATGCGAAACAAATCAGTGAGCTCGAGGGTGAGCGAATCAATCGAAACCCTAGCCTAGCCTAGCCTAGCCTAGCCTGAGTGGTGATACGGCGAATCTCGGTAGGGCTTATAACAAGAGGGGGAGGAGAGGGGGCGTACGGGGGGCGGGCGGGCTGGGGCGTCGGGGTCGTCGGAGGGGAGCAGGTGCAGGGCGGCGGGGTCGACGCGGGAGGCGCCGTGGTAGCCCCCGAATCCGACGGCGGGGACGGCGGCGCCCTGCGCGTCGGGCAGCAGCGACGCCGCCAGGCCGCTGCTGGACGCCCGGCCCTTGCTCTTCCCCATCCGTATCCCTCTTCTTCTTCTTCTTCTTCTTCTTCTTCTTCTTCTTCTTCTTCTGTGTGTCGCCGCCGGCCGCCCGCCGCCCGTCGCCGCGGTATCGGAGGAGTAGCCTCTGGAAGCGAGAGAGGGAGAGACCAGAGGAGGCAATGTAAAACTTCTTGATTTTTTTTTTTTTGAGGCAATGTAAAAGTTCTTGATGTGTTTGGTGACCAGAGGCTAAACCTGGGCATGGGTGGCCCGGCCCAAAGCCCGGCATCCGGGCCGGACTCGGGCCTCACTTTCCAGCCCGTGGCCCGGGGAAAGCCCGATGAAACATGATTTAGGAAATTTTATACAAATATAGGTATGGTATTATAGTATTAACCCCCGAAAATAGCCATAGTAGTATTTACAACATGAAAAATAGGCATTTTGTCAGGCTGCGGGCCGGGTCGGGCTTGGGATTTAGAGGTCGGCCTTTTGAAACCCAGTCTGAAACCCGGCCCGGACCAGAAATGCACAGGTGTATTAGACGCTAACGCTTGATAATTCCACACAACCATTAACCAGAAATGCACAGGTGTATTAGTTTACTACAAGCTTCCGACCTCCACATCGACCACAAGTACCAAACAGCCCATAGCTATTGTCAGGTCGCTTTACCCGCAAAAAGAAAAAACAAAACCTTTTTTTAAGCAAACAAAATATTTAGAGAAATACGAATCTACAAAAAACGCACAATGAAACCGGCATGTGCCTCATATGCTTCGGATTCCCATTAAAACTCACAGGTTACAACAAGTGTCGCAGATGCAGTGCATCATTTGTCATCATTAAAAAAAATGGGAGTGACCTTTGCAAGGGATACCACTTAACTAGTAATTTTAGAAAAACTCACCTACCAACGGACTCGCCCCATCAACTAGTGTTAATATATTACTTCAACTAGGATTTCGGTTTGTGACATCTGGGTACTATAGCTAGGCACTAATCAAAAAAGACTCTCTTTAATGCTTTATGAAGAGTAACTAGTGTCGTTGATAGAAACAATGCAATTTTAGATGGAAATATTCACAAAATGGGTATGTGCATTGGGTCGTGTTTTTTGTCCACGCAAACTCAAACGGACACATCATGACAAAATGGATCGTGTTATTGGAGTTCCCCGACTCTTTTACCCACTTGTATTGTCATCAGGGCGAAACATTAAGACCCAAATGAACGCGAATTTTATTGCCTTTTTGTCCTTTTGGTCGCCATCCGCACAGGCGGACACAAAAGGACGGCCTGTGCACCCCACGCGCTGGACCCATTTGGAACGGACGCGTGCTGGCTCCATCGGAGGTCGAGGAACGGGCAGCGGTATCGGAAGAAATCCTCTGTATATGCAGTAAGAACCAAGGCAGAAACATTCAGGAGACAGTCCCACGACCATCGAGGTTGTTTCATGGTCGTGCACAGCGCGAGGGCGGCCCGTGATCAAGAATGATGTCGGGAAGAACACCGTCGACCTGTGGGTAATCGCGTGCTCCGTGTCGGGACTCGGGAGCTTCAGACGGCTCGTGATGCGGCTTGCTAGAGGTTGTGTGTGTGCGGCGTTGCAGAGGAGGTGTTTGTGGACATCCATGGCTGTCGTGGCTGGCACCGCGTCATAGGGGGGTAGGGAACGGATCTCACAAGAGCACCGCCCGTCGGACCTCCTTCACGAACAGTGCCACGACGGCGCCGCTGCGCCCCTTCCGCAACAACGGCCGCAACTCCACAACGGCTACGGTGGCAGTGTCAGTTGGTCGTGCAGAGCTGTTGGTGCGTCGCGTCAGGGCTAAATTTCATGTTCTGATCTTTTTTGAAAGTTAATTGAGATCTGATCCTATTTTGTATTTTGGGATCTGACTCTTTTCCTATCGACGGGTCCATGACGGTAGGGTATAACAATCTACCATCATTGACACTGGCGGTAGGGGCACATGTCCTAAATTTTTCTAAGGATCGGACACAGTGCGTGTTCGCACCTACCGTCGGACACCTCGACGGTAGGGTTGTACAGACTACTGCCAGCATATTTGGCGGTAAGGGTGTGTACCGCTAACGAGGATAGGTTCCCTACCGTCAGGGACGTCGGCGATAAGTTGGTATACCCTATTGCTATGGACCCCAGCGGTACGAAAAGGGTCAGATCCCGAAATTTTTACAAAGTGGGATGAGATCTCGATCAACTTCTAGAAAAGGGTTAAAGCACGAAATTTTGCCTCGCATTAGTCGTGCAGCTGGTCCCGGGCGGGCTCCACATCGGCCACGATGCCCTCGACGGCGCCTCATCTCCCCAGGAGATAATTGCATCTATAGTCCTAATACTCGCTGGCAACGTCCAATTTGGTCTTGGAACTTGCATATTGCTTCAATACGGTCCCGGTACATAAAAATACATGGTCATGGGGAAGCAGGGATCCGAACCCAGGATCTCTGCACCCATCGCTGGGCGAGCTAGCCACCACGCCAAGTGTGTGAACGTTTCTACCATGGCAATGCACCTTCTATTATCGACCCCTTTGTCTTTTAAAAAAATTTGAATCTATAAAATGCATGGAAGATACTTACTGCCCTGTCGCTCCATGAGCAGTACGAACACATAAAACATATGTTTATTTGAATGATTAAAGATGATACATGCAAATTTACTTGGAATGGCATCGAAGTACCACATATAGGTAGGTATGGTGGACTCTCATGACAAGAAACTGAGTTTAAGTGTCTTTGGATGCACAAGTAGTATCACTACTTAGTACGAAATTTTGGCTCGCAAAGGTTATGAGCCAGCACCACATGTTAGATGATTCATAACAACATAACTTCTATGCAAATATACCCAAACATAAGCCATTACTCCCTTCATTTCCTAATACAAGGACACAAACTCAGATTACTGATATCAAGGTAAAATTTAATGATTGGTTTGTAAGCCAAATTTTCTTTTCATTAGCACGGATCATTAATACGCCACATGCATGCAAACAAGGAATATAAAGTAACTAGTTGAGTGTTATTATGACTACATGCATGTAGTACTAAATGGGTTGTTAGTATAAGGAAACATCATTAATTTTTGTCTCGATAACCGTTAGTGGCCTTGTATATATGCAAAATGTATTTTTTATAATGACCTTGTATAAGGAAATGGAGGGAGTGTGTTGTATTCCTTGTCCAATGTCAACTACCTGATCAAGTATGAAAATAATTAATGGATATTCAGAATCATAAAAGATGTCCAAGATAATATGTTTGTATGTTAAATTTCTCTTTCATATACAAAACTTTCATGCATTGCTTGTATGACCAATATTTTGATTGTCAAACTTCAACAAATTTATTTTCTAAACCCAATGTGAAACTGCTACTAAGAATAAAGAACATGGATAATTTCAGATTTATGATATTTAATTCATTCAACAATTTACTCTTCGGATATATGTGAAGTACAAGAGTGAATGACAAAGTACTTTAGAAAGATATAAGTGAAGATCAAAGACTAGTCAAACAATTAAGCAGCTATGCAAAGACTCTCTCTCAATCAAGTATTTTAGAACTAAGAAGTATTTCAAACAACATACAAAATAAAAGGACACTCCAAGAATAGCACCTATCATGTGAACAAATAAAAACTTAGGATCAACCAAGACTAACCAATAGTTGTTGACGTCCCCAAGCTTAGATGCTTTAGAATTCTTGTAATATTAACTTGGGGGCCTTGGTCATCCCCAAGCTTGAGCTCTCGTGTCTAGTTAATTCCTCTTATATCACGGTTTTCCCTAAGTCTTAAAACTTCATCCACATAAAACTAAAAAAGAACTCATGAGATAGGTTAGTACATATAAGAATAAATCAACAGTTCATTTACTTTCAAAATAAGTTGCATTATATTTTTCAAACAATAACTACTGTATACTATAATTTTCACAACTTATATCTACCAATATAAGCTATGAAAACTCTAGGACAAGCAGATAACAAAACTATGACAACAATCTGTCTAAAAAGAACAATCTGTGGCTATTAATTTCAAAATTGCATTTCTGTAACTTAATAAAATTTTGAGAATTTAGGACGTAATAAAATATTTGTAAGGAAGTACCGAATAAGAAGGTTAGAAACTTTGCACGTTCTAGTAAAATATGTAAATTCAAATACTACAACAAAAATTTATGTTTCTGCACAACACAAATCAAACAAGCAATTCAAGCATTCTAAAGGCAATTCTTGGTAATTCTTATTGAAAACATGATTATAAATAACATAAAGCAAATATCAACAAAATCTAATGACGCTCCAAGCAAGACACATAGTATGTGATGAATAAAAATACAACTCTAAGTAAGATATACCGATAGTGTTGAAGATGAAAGAGGGGATGCCTTCTGAGGCATCCCCAAGCTTAGAGGCTAGAGTCTTTCTTGTTTATTACCTTGGAGTGACTTTGTCATCCCAAATCTTAAGGTCTTGCCTCTCCTCATTTTCCTCATATGTATCTCACCCAAAACAAGAAAACTTCAATCACCCAAAACTTAACAGAACTCATGAAATGGGTTAATATAATCAATTAGATCATTCACTTAGGTACTGTCAATACAACATTCATAATTATTCTCACATAATTCCTACTATATTCTATCATTATCATAATTTATATCACTAAATATGATCTATGGGAATATTAAAACAAGCAAAGTATGCATGCAAAACAGATTCTGTCAAAAAGCAGTCTGTAAAGATCTGAACTAAACCATTTTTCCCTATCTCTGAAAATTCTCAGAACTTATGAAAACGTTGGAAATTTGCAGATAAATATTGAAAAAAATACAGAATATTTTCACACTCTAGTGAAATCGTAGAATGCATATACTGGACACAAAAATTTTAGTTTTTGCACAAAATCAAATCAACAAGTAGCCACACTATCCCAAAGGTTTTACTTGGCACATTATTGAAATAAAAGACATAAAATATGATTACCACAGTAACTTAATCATGTGATACCTTAAAAAAGGATAAATATCGGGTTGCCTCCCAACAAGCACTTTTCTTCAAAGCCTTCTAGCTAGGCATGATGATTTCAATGATGCTCACATAGGAATAGTAGCTGAAACATGCAAGAGAGCATCATGAATGACATGGCAAGCCCATTGAAGTATAACACACTTCCCATGCATAGGGATTTTGGAAGCAAACAATTTATTGTAGCAAGAATCAACTTGCTCAGGAAGGTGAAAAAAACATAACCTCAAAATTTTCAACACATAGAGAGGAAACTTGATATTATTGAGATATCAATAAGCATATGTTCCTCTCTTATAATAATGTAAAATAGCATGATGAAGGAATTCAAAAATATAACTATCACATAAAACATTCTTTTCATGATCCACAAGCATTGAAAATTTATTACTACCCACACAAGCAAAATTCTTCTCATTCATAATAGTGGGAGTGTCGTATATAACTTGAACACTATAAATCGATTCCACATTAAAAGAGTAATGTTCAAAAAAAGGGTACTCGTAAATATGACAATTTTTATAATAATAATTATCAATACTTTTTATAGCATAAGTATCATCACAATAATCCTCATAAGCAGCAATCTTGTTTCCATCATAATCAATTGAAAACTCTTGTAGAATAGTGGATTCAACATTAAATAAAGCCATTAAATAGTGTTTTTGTTATCAACTGCACTCACACTGTTCGTTCGGAAAGTAAGTCCTCCTAAAGATTGTTCTCCCCAACCCAAGTTCAAGACGACCTACCTAAGAGTACAAAAGATGGACAACCAAAAAGCGAGTAACGAGTAAGAGAGCGGCGGGTAACTAGCCCTACCTATTGGGGAACGTTGCATGGAAAACAAAAAAAAATCCTACGCACACGCAAGATCTATCCATGGTGATGAGCATCTACGAGAGGGAGAGTGGATCTACATACCCTTGTAGATCGCTAAGCGGGAAGCGTTAAGAAACGCGGTTGATGTAGTCGAATGTCTTCGCGATCCAAATCGCCGAGCGTCCCGCGATCCAATCATGATTTGTCCCGATCTAGCGCCGAACGGACGGCACCTCCGCGTTCAGCACACGTATAGCTCGATAACGATCTTCGCCTTCTTAATCTAGCAAGAGGGAGCGGAGCGGTAAACGAGTTCTCTGGCAGCGCGACAACGTTGCGGCGTTGGTGGTGGAGTTATTCCAGCAGGGCTTCACCTAAGCACCGTTGAAAATTGATCTAGAGGAGAAACTACGATCTAGAGGAGAGGTAGCACGTGGCTGTTTTTCTGTGTCAAAAACCCTCAAAACCTCTAGTATATATAGAAGGAGGGGAGGGAGGAGACTTGGCTCCCAAGGAGCCAAATCTGGTTCGGCCGAAGTGGAGGGAGGAGTCCTCCTCCTCAACTCCTAGTAGGATTAGGACTCCTTCCTTATTTTCCACTTTTGCCTCTTTTTCCACCTTGTGTTTCTTCCCTAGCCACATGGGCTTCCTGTGGGCCTTCAGCCAGACCACTAAGGGCTGGTCTTCCTTCTCCCACAGCCCATGTAGCCTCTTGGGTCGAAATACCCCTCCCGATGGTCCCCGGTACCCTTCCGGCACTCCCGATACACTATCGATGAGCCTGAAACTTTTCCGGTGACCAAAACAGGACTTCCTATATATCAATCTTTACCTCCGGACCATTCCGGAGCTCCTCGTGACGTTCGGGGTCTCATCCGGGACTCCAAACAACCTTAGGTCACCACCATGCATAACTCTATACTACCAAAACGTCACCAAACCTTAAGTGTGCAAACCATGCGGGTTCAAGAACTATGTAGACATGACCGAGACACCTCTACGATCAATAACCAATAGCGGGACCTGGATGCCCATATTGATTCCTACATATTCTACAAAGATCTTTATCGGTCGAACCTCTATGTCAAGGATTCAATTAATCCCGTATGATGTTCCCTTTGTTCTACGTTATATTACTTGCCCGAGATTCGATCATCGGTATCTCCATACCTAGTTCAACCTAATTACCGACAAGTCTCTTTACTCGTTTTCGTAATACAAGATCCCATATCTAACACTTAGTGACATTGCTTGCAAGGCTTATTGTGATGTTGTATTACCGAGTGGGCCCTGAGATACCTCTCCGTCACACGGAGTAACAAATCCTAGTGTTGATCCATGCCAACCCAACAAACACCCTTGGAGATACCTGTAGAGCACCTTTATAGTCACCCAGTTATGTTGCGACATTTGATACACACAAGGCACTCCTCCAGTGTCCATGAGTTGCATGATCTCATGGTCATAGGAACATATACTTGACATGCAGAAAACTGTAGCAATAAACTGACACGATCATATGCTACGTTTATAGTTTGGGTCTTGTCCATCACATCATTTCCTAATGATGTGATCCCGTTATCAAATGACATCTCATGTCAATGGCTAAGAAACCTTGACCCTCTTTGATCAACGAGCTATTCTATTAGAGGCATACTAGGGACATGGTGTTGTCAATGTATCCACACATGTATCTAAGTTTCCGATCAATACAATTATAGCATGGATAATAAACGATTATCATGAACAAGGAAATATGATAATAACCAATTTATTATTGCCTCTAGGGCATATTTCCAACAGTCTCCCACTTGCAATAGAGTCAATAATCTAGCTCACATCATCATATGATTTACATGGTTATGAATCTAACACCCAATGAGTTCTGGGGTTCGATCATGCTTTGCATGTGAGAGAGGTCTTTTGTCAACGGGTCTGCAACATTCAGATACGTGTGTACTTTGAAAATCTCTGTGTCATACTGTAGACACTGCTACCACACTCCACTTGGAGCTATTCCAAATGGGTTCTCCACTATACGTATCCGGATTGCTACTAAAAGTCATCCAGATTGGTGTCAAAGCTTGCATCGACGTAACCCTTTACGACGAACTATTTATCACCTCCATAATCGAGAAATATTTCCTTAGTCCTCTAGATACTAAGGATAATACTGACCGCTGTGCAGTGATCCACTCCTGGATCACTCTTGTATCCCTTGACCAACTCATGGCAAGGCACATACAAGTGTGGTACGCAGCATGACATACTATATAGAGCCTATGGATTAAGCATAGGGGACAACCTTCGTCCTTTCTCTTTCTTCTGCCTTGGTCGAGCTTTGAGTCTCACTCAACTCCACACCTTACAAATCAGGCAAGAACTCCTTCTTTGACTGATCCATTTTGAACTCTTTCAAAATCTTGTCAAGGTATGTACTCATTGAAAAATCTCATCAGGCGTCTTGATCTATCTCTAAAGATCTCGATGCTCAATGTTTAAGTAGCTTTATCCAGGTCTTCCTTTGAAAAACCTTTTTCAAACAACCGTTTATGCTTTCCAGAAATTCTACATCAATTCCGATAAATAATATGTCAACCACATATACTTATCAGAAATTCTATAGTGCTCCCACTCAATTTATTGTAAATACAAGTTTCTCATAAACTTCGTATAGACTCAAAAACTTTGATCACCTCATCAAAGCGTATATTCCAACTCCGAGATGCTCGCTCCAGCCCATAGAAGGATTACTGGAGCTTGCACACCTTTTAGCATCCTTAGGAGTGACAAAACCTTCCGGTTGTATCACATACAACCTTTCCTCACGGAAACCGTTAAGGAAACTATGTTTTGACATCCATCTGGTAGATTTCATAATTGAAAAATGCAGCAACTGCTAACATAATTCCAATAGACTTTAGCATCGCTACGAGTGAGAAAGTCTTATCGCAGTCAGCTCCTTGAACTTGTCGGAAACTTCTTTGCACAAGTCGAGCTTTATAAATGGTGAAATTTACCATCAGCGTCTGTCTTCATCTTAAAGGTCCATTTGTACTCGACGACCTGCCGTCCAACGAGCAAGTCTACCAAAGTCTATACTTGGTTTTCATACATGGATCCTTTCTCGGATTTCATGGCCTCTAACTATTTGTCGGAATCCGGGCCCATCATCGCTTCTCCATAGCTCGTAGGTTCATCGTTGTCCAACAACATGACCTCCAAGACAGGGTTGTCGTACCACTCAGGAGCAGTACACGTCCTTGTCGACCTATGAGGTTCGATAGTAACTTGATCCGAAGCTTCATGATCAACATCATTTACTTCCTCTTCAACTGGCGTAGGTTCCATAGAAACATCTTTCTGCGCTGCGCTACTCACTGGTTGGAACAAAGGTTCAACAACCTCATCAAGTTCTATCTTTCTCCCACTCAATTCTTTCGAGAGAAACTTTTTCTCGAGAAAGGACCCTGTTTTAGCAACAAACACTTTGTACTTGGATCTGACATAGAAGGTATACCCAACTGTTCTTAGGGTATCTTATGAAGATGCATTTTTCCGCTTTGGGTTCAAGCTTATCAGACATAAGTGTCGCATTCCCAAACTCTAAGAAATGACATCTTAGGTTTCTGCCAAACCATATGATGTCATCTCAACGGATTTAGATGGTGCCCTATTTAAAGTGAATATGGTTGTCTCTAATGCATAACCCCAAAATGATAGTGTCAAAACGATAAGAAACATCATAATTTGCACCATATCCAATAGAGCAAGACTGCGACGTACGGACACACCATCACACTATGGTGTTCCAGGTGGCGTGAGTTGTGAAACAACTTTCACATTGTCTTAAGTTGTATACCAAACTCGTAACTCGGATATTCACCTCCATGATCATATCGTAGACATTTTATCTTCTCATCACGATGATCTCAAACTTTACTTTGATTCTGCTTGAACTTTTCAAACGCTTCAGACTTGTGTTTCATTGAGTAAATATACATTATATCTACTCAAATCATTAGTGAAGGTAAGAAAATAACGATATCCACCGCACGCTACAACACTCATTGGACGGTATACATCAATATTTATCATTTCCAATAAGTTACTAGCCCGCTCCATCATACTGAAAATGGGGTCTGTAGCCATCTTGCCCAAGAGGCATGGTCCGCATGTCTTAATCGATTCAAAACCGAATGAGTCGAAAGATCCATCAACATGGAGTTTCTTCATGCGATTTATACCAATATGACATTTAGCGGCAATGCCACAAGTATGTGGTACTATCATTATTAACTTTCTATCTTTTGGCATCAATGTTATGAACATGTGTATTACTACGATCAAGATTCGACAAACCATTCTCATTGGGTGCATGACCATTGAAGGTATTATTCATGTAAACAGAATAACCATTATTCTCTGACTTAAATGAATAACCGTGTTGCAATAAACACGATCCAATCATGTTCATGCTTAACGCAAACACCAAATAACATTTATTTAGATTTGTCACTAATCCCAAAGGCAGAGAGAGCGTGCGATGCTGATCACATCAACCTTGGAAACATTTCCAACATACATCGCCACCTCACACTTAGCTAGTCTCCGTGTATTCCGTAGCTTTTTATTTCGAGTTACTAACATTTAGCAACTGAACCGGTATCCTATACCCTGGTGCCACTAGGAGTACTAGCAAGGTACACATCAATAACACGTATATCAAAATATACTTCTGTTGACGTTGCCAGCCTTCTTATCTACCAAGTATCTAGGGTTGTTCCACTTCAGCGACCGCTCTCCTCATAATAGAAGCACTTAGTCTCGGGTTTGGGTTCAACTTTGGGTTGCTTCACTGGAGCAGCAACTGACTTGCCATCCATGAAGTTTCCCTCCTTGCCCTTGCCCTTCTTGAAACTAGTGGTTTTACTAACCATCAACATTTGATGCTCCTTCTTGATTTCTACCTTCGCGGCATCAAATATCGCGAACAGCTCAGGGATCATTGTTTCCATCCCTAGCATTTTATAGTTCATCACGAAGCTCTAGTAGCTTAGCGACAGTGACTTGGAAAACTATATCAATCACTTTCTTATCTGGAAGATCAACTCCCACTCGATTCAAGCGATTGTAGCACCTAGACAATCTGAGCACATGCTCAACGATTGAGCTATTCTCCTTCATCTTGCAGGCAAAGAATCTTGTTGGAGATCTCATACCTCACAACACGGGCATGACCCTGAGATCCTAATTTCAGCTCTTAGAACATATCATATGTTCCATGACGTTCAAAACATTTTTGGAGCCTCAATTCTAAGCCGTAAAGCATGACACACTAAACTATCAAGTAGTCATCGGAACATGCTTGTCAAATGTTCACAACATCTATAAACGATGCTAGAGGGGGTGGCGCACCGAGTGGTGCATTAAGGACATAAGCCTTCTATGCAGCAATGAGGACAATCCTCAGATCACGGACCTACTCCGCAATATTGCCACCATCATCTTTCAACTCTATTTATCTAGAAACATATAAAAATTCAAGGGAGCTACAACGTGAGCTAGTAATCTACAACATAATTTGCAAATATACTACTGACTATGTTCATGATAATGAGTTCAATTAATCATATTACTTAAGAACTCCCACTCAAATTGACATCCCTCCGGTCATTCGAGTGATACATGATCCAAATTCACCAACTCAAGTCCGATCATCACGTGAGTTGAGGTGGTTTCAATGCTGAACATCATGATGTTAATCATATCTACTATATGACTCATGTTTGACCTTTTGGTCTCTTGTGTTCCGAGGCCATGTCTATACATGCTAGGCTCGTGAAGTTTAACCCAAGCTTTCTACACGTGCAACACTGGCTTGCACCCATTGTATGTGAACATAGAGTCTATCACACCCGATCATCACGTGGTGTCTCGACACAACGAACTTTCGCAACGGTGCACACTTGGGGAAAACACAATTTATCTTGAAATTTTAGTGAGGGATCACCTTATAATGCTCCGTCGTCCTAAGCAAAACAAGGTGCATAAAAGGATTAACATCACATGCAAATCATAAGTGACATGATATGGCCATGAACTTGTGATTTTGATCTCCATCTATAAAGCACCGGCATGGTCTCCATCGTCACCGGCATGACACCATGATCTCCATCATCTTGATCTTCATCAACGTATCGCCATCGGGGTTGTCGCGCCCACCATGCTTCTACAACTATTGCTACCACTTAGCGATAAAGTAAAGCATTACATAGCGCTTAATGATTGACACGCATGTCATACAATAATTAAAGACAACCCTATGGCTCCTACCGGTTGCCGTACTCATCGACATGCAAGTCGTGATATTCTATACAATACATGATCATCTCATACATAACATATATCTCATCATGTAATTGGCCATATCACATCACAACATACCTTGCAAAAACAAGTTAGACGTACTGTAATTGTTGTTGCAAGTTTTACGTGGCTGCTACGGGTATCTAGCAAGAACAATTCTCACCTACGCAAAACCACAACGGTGATACATAAATTGCTTTTAAACCTTCTCAAGGACCGCCTTTGTCGAACCCGATCCAACTAAAGTAGGAGAAACAAACACCCGCCAGCCATCTTTTGCAACGAAGTTACACATCAGTCGATGGAATGGTCTCTCGTAAGCGTATGAGTAAGGTTGGTTCGGGCCGCTGAACCAAAACACGACCAAGGGAGGAAGCAACCTAAGCATCAACGCCCAGAAACTCTTTGTGTTCTACTCGATATCTCATCTACACATAGACCTAGCTCATAATGTCACTGTTGGGGAACGCTGCATGGGAAACAAAAAATTTCCTACGCACACGCAAGATCTATCCATGGTGATGAGCATCTACGAGAGGGAGAGTGGATCTACATATCCTTGTAGATCACTAAGTGGGAAGCGTTAAGAAACGCGGTTGATGTAGTCGAACGTCTTCGCGATCCAAATCGCCGAGCGTCCCACGATCCAATCACGATCCATCCCGATCTAGCGCCGAACGGACGGCACCTCCGCGTTCAGCACACGTATAGCTCGAGGACGATCTATGCCTTCTTGATCTAGCAAGAGGGAGCAGAGTGGTCAACGAGTTCTCTGGCAGCGCGACGGCGTTGCGGCGTTGGTGGTGGAGTTATTCCAGCAGGGCTTCACCTAAGCACCGCTGAAAATCGATCTAGAGGAGAGGTAGCATGAGGCTGTTTTTCTGTGTCAAAAACCCTCAAAACCTCTAGTATATATAGGAGGAGGGGAGGGAGGAGACTTGGCTCCCAAGGAGCCAAATCTGGTTCGGCCAAAGTGGAGGGAGGAGTCCTCCTCCTCAACTCCTAGTAGGATTAGGACTCCTTCCTTATTTTCCACTTTTGCCTCTTTTTCCACCTTGTGTTTCTTCCCTAGACACATGGGCTTCCTATGGGCCTTCGGACAACCCACTAAGGGCTGGTATTCCTTCTCCCACAGCCCATGTAGCCTCTTGGGTCGAAATACCCCTCCGGATGGTCCCCCGGTACCCTTCTGGCACTCCCGGTACACTACCGATGAGCCCGAAACTTTTCCGGTAACCAAAACAAGACTTCCTATATATATCAATCTTTACCTCTGGACCATTCTGAAGCTCCTCGTGACATTCGGATCTCATCCGGGACTCCGAACAACCTTTGGTCACCACCATGCATAACTCTATACTACCGAAACGTCATCAAACCTTAAGTGTGCAGACCCTGCGGGTTCGAGAACTATGTAGATATGACCGAGACACCTCTACGGTCAATAACCAACAGTGGGACCTGGATGCCCATATTGATTCCTACATATTCTACAAAGATCTTTATCGGTCGAACCTCTATGTCAAGGATTCAGTTAATCCCGTATGATGTTCCCTTTGTTCTTCGGTATGTTACTTGCCCGAGATTCGATCGTCGGTACCTCCATACCTAGTTCAACCTCGTTACCGGCATGTCTTTTTACTCGTTTTCGTAATACAAGATCCCATGGCTAATACTTAGTCACATTGCTTGCAAGGCTTATTTTGATGTTGTATTACCGAGTGGGCCCTGAGATACCTCTCCGTCACACGGAGTAACAAATCCTAGTGTTGATCCATGACAACCCAACAAACACCCTTGGAGATACCTGTAGAGCACCTTTATAGTCACCCAGTTACGTTGCAACGTCTGATACACATAAGGAACTCCTCCGGTGTCCGTGAGTTGCATGATCTCATGGTTATAGGAACATATACTTGACATGCATAAAACTATAGCAATAAACTGACACAATCATATGCTATGTTTATAGTGTGGGTCTTGTCCATCACATCATTCTCCTAATGATGTGATCCCGTTATCGAATGACATATCATGTCAATGGCTAGGAAACCTTGACCATCTTTGATCAACGAGCTAGTCTATTAGAGGCATACTAGGGACATGGTGTTGTTAGTGTATCCACACATGTATTTGAGTTTCCGATCAATACAATTATAGCATGGAGAATAAACGATTATCATGAACAAGGAAATATGATAATAACCAATTTATTATTGCCTCTAGGGAATATTTCCAACACTACCCTCCGTCTTCCTTAGAAAGATAGGTTGGTACCTCTGCCTGTGAAAAGAACAGAGAGACCACTTTAAGAAAGGTTGTCCAGAAAAAAGTTGCTCAAGCAAAGAGTGTTCGTAAGTTTGTTACCAAAAGTAGAGTGAAAGGGGTTAGTTGACCTCCCCAAATCCACTTTTATGATTATGATAAGATTCATCACCCTCCAAAACAGTGGGATAATAATCACCTAAAGTTGACACTCTTCCAAACCCACTTTCATTATTATGGCAATCATCAGAAATAGAAGGCATGCTATCATAAATTCGATCAATTAAAGTGAGTGAACTAAAAATATCATATTCATTAAGCATGGCATCCCCAAGCATGTGGTTTTGCATATCATTAGCCCAATTACTCTTATCACTAATAGTATTAATAGCACAAATAGTATAACAATTATTATCACCATGGTTTTCCAAGTAGGTGTCAAAAAGATTTTCAATATTATAAGGAGTATCGTTATCTTACCAATCATAATTATCATGACAAGTAATAGGCATAACAAAATCATCATCAAGTGTATCATATTTCACAATTCTTTTTGATTCATTCTCAACAATGATAGGAGCAACATTGTTTGGGAGAGATCCATATTTACCTTTACTTTTCCTTCATTTCTTCTTCTTCTTTTCCTTTAATTTTTATCGAGCTTCTTACTCAAGAGATTAGTTTGAAGGGAAGTCCTCCTCGCTACCTGATTCATTGCGAGAAAAAATAAAGGGGTATTGGAAAATCTTTACCCTTTCATTAGTATTTATTTTATAGTATATTTGTTTCCCTTTCTTTCTATAATTGGAGATATAAACATTCTCATTGCAATTTACCACACATAACATATAGATTTCCTGTAGATTAAATTTAGTTTACTCAGTAGTAATGAATATATGAAACCAACTATTTTTATATGAAAAAATTTCACACCCAAAAATAGACAAAGTTCATTATAAAGTTCAAGGATGATCAAATTATCACAATATTTAGAAATGATTCGATCATGAAAAGTCATGTATCAGAAATTAATATGACCAACTTTATTGCAAACTTTACAATTAATGGGATGAGGGGAGCATAATTTTGTAGCAAACTCATCTATCACTTTAAGCCACAAATTGTTTTATCATGTTTATGCTCCTTGATAAAAATATAGTGGTGCCTTCACTGACCACGGGGAGACAACTTTAGGACCCAATTTTATTCGATTCGAGGGAAATTGGTACGAAATTGATAAAAAGAATAATAAACCCCCCCCCCCGTCCATTTACGATCTAATTAGGACACAATGCCCCCAAAATCCAAATCGCCCGCCCACCGTAACCGTCGTAGCCAGTACCAACACCTCGGTGCCGCCGGCGATGGAGCTAGTCGCGTGCCTCCTCCGCTGCCTCCTCTGGATCCTCCACTACCATCACCATGGCAGCGAGTTATTGGACGCCCCCGTCAACCTCCTCCGCCTCCTTGCGCGCAAGGCAGGTGGTCTGTTGCTTCCACCACCAGCCCACCAGCCCGCGAAGGAGGCAGAGGCCAGCAGTCCTCGTCGTTGTCCTCTCCGCCGCCTCCAACGCGGCCTAGAGCCTTCGGTCACTACTGTGGCCATAGGGCGCTCGCTCTGCCTGGCGAGACCCACCCACTCCTCCTTGCCATGGCAGCCGATGCAGATGCGCAACGAGTTTTGCTTCTCCTCACGCTTGACTGGATTTGCGTGGGCACGCCCCCGCTCCACTCGACGTGGCAACGCCGCCCGCTCCACTCGCTGCACGCGAGCAGTTCGATCAGATCGTGTTTGCCGCACTCGTCCACTAGGCGCGCTATGTTCCTCCTCCATCAACAGAATCGTTCGTGCTCTGGATGCTACTCCGCCTCCCCCTGCATAAGTCTTGGAGACTTATTCCGCCGACACCCAGCGCCCACGCTAGGTCCATCATGCTTGGCGTCCTCTTCTACCTCGCCCTGTGTCGGCTCAGGTCCATGATTCCCCGCGAGAAGGATGTGGATCTTCTTGATTTCGCCAGTCTTCTCCAGCCCTTGAGCCTTTGGCTGCTCCCGTCGGGCAGCAAGGACGCCCAGGCCTACATCCTACTCCCACCCCGGCGTGCACCCGCCAGGCTCCGCCCACGTGCTCCGACAACCGCCGCAACAGCTGATGACAACGTGCACTTACTGATCCGTCACACGCTCGGCAGGTTTCCATCTCGAGCTGTTGTAGCCAGTGTGGCTCCAACCCCTGCTCTTATCGCCTTTTGTCTGGCCCTCGACCGAACAATTTACGTCCTCACCATTCACGTCCTGGCCATGATGCGCATGGACGTGATGTCGTCGCCGCTGCGCGTGCTACTGGCATTGTGGCCCCCGGTGATAATTTTATACCAATTTTTTATACTTGTTTATTTTCATCTGACGACAATATTAGGGAGTATAATTTTGATGTTAGTTGGTATTAGTTAATCACATAATTTAGTTGGTATAGTTAACCATGTTTTCCATGGACTGGCACTTTGTTTACGCCAAATTTAAATTAAGTGATGTGACATAAGTTATCTTTGAATTATATTTGTGAAAATTGAAAAAATGGCATAATGCACACCTATATATTTGTATGAATGTGTTTGCGTTCACCTATAGTTTTTTTTCATTAAATATCATGTGAGAGGTTTCTAGAAAATTATGCACTCAAGTATTTTAATAGTGATTTCTAGTGTGTTATTAGGTGTGCATATTTCTAGACCCTATAAATGGTACCATTTGCATATATAATTTAAATTAGACACCGTAATGACTTCAACATATACATGATATTGAGAATAGTCATTGATGAATGTAACCTATCATCGATTCAGTTATGCAGACCTACAACTTATTTATTTGGTATGCTCATTTAGACATTTGGAACCATGTGTATATAAAGAGCTCATGCCGGTTTCAAAATAAAATGTTTTGTATAGATTAAACTTAGAATCTATCTAAGCTCATTGTCACCTATCAGATTCATTATATACTATTAGATTTGTTGTTAGTTTTGAAATGATGTTGATTCGCTCCTGTAAAATTATTCAATTTTATTTTGCATGTATGCAATAATATTTAGAACATAATAGATCATATGACTTATACTATAATGGTTAGTACCATAGTTAATATTTTGGGCCCTCCTCTTCTTGGGGGCGGGGTTGTCGTCGTTTTTGTTGGGGAAGGTTGCATGAGAAACAAAAAATATCTACGAACACCCAAGATCTATCTATGGAGATGTATAGCTACGAGAGGGGAGTGCATTTGCATACCCTTGTAGATCGCTAAGCAGAAGCATATATAACGCGGTTGATATAGTCATATGTCTTCACGATCCAATCTCGATCCGTCCCGATCTAGCGCCTAACGGAAGGCACCTCGGCGTTCAGCACACGTGCGACTCGATGATGTCTCCGCCTCCTTGATCAAGAAAGCTAGGGCAGAGAAGTATATGGGATCTCAACCAGCACAACAACATGATGGAGATGATGGTGGAGCAGTGCCAGTAGGGCTTCGCCAAGCGTCTCCGGAACTACGAACGAGGAAGAACGGGAGAAACAAGAGAGAGAGGGCTGGCTCAAGGGAGAGGACTTGTTGTGTTCATCTCTCCTCTCTCCTCCACTATTTATAGGAGGCTAGGGGCAGGAGGGAGGCGCAACCCTAACCCTTCCTCCAAGGGAGGGGCCGGCAGCTAGGAGGGAGGAGTCCTCCCTCCCCAAGGCACCTCCTAGGTGCCTTCCCCTTTAGGGTTTCCTACCCCCTAGCCCCATGGGCCCTTGGGAGCTGGCCTAACAAGTCTTGGACGCCCCCCTTACAGCCCATGCACGTCCTAGGGGCTGTAGGGACCCTTCCGGACTCCTCTGGAACCCTCTGGAACCTTCCAGAACCTTCTGGAAGCTTTCGAGTACAATACCGATAAAACGCGAAACTTTTTCAGTAGCCAAAATATGATTTCCCATATATAAATCTTTACCTCCGAACCTTTCCGGAGCTCCTTGTGACGTCTGGGATCTCATACGGGTCTCCGAACAACATTCGGTCACCAACGTACATATTCCAATACTACTCTAGCGTTACCGAACGTTAAGCGTGCGGACCCTACGGATTCGAAAATCATGTAGACATGACCGAGGCACCTCTTCGGTTAATAACCAATAGCGGGACCTGGATGCCCATATTGGTTCCTCGATATTCCATGAATATCTTTATCGGTCGAACCACGATGCCAAGGATTCAATCAATCCTGTATGCAGTTCCCTTTGTTCAGCGGTATGTTACTTACCCGAGATTCGATCATCGGTATCTCCATACCTAGTTCAATCTCACTACCCACAAGTCTCTTTACTCGTTCCGTAATAAAATATCCCATGACTAACTCCTTAGTCACATTACTTGCAAGCTTCTTGTGATGCTGTATTACCGAGTGGGCCCAGAGATACCTCTCCATCATACGAAGTGACAAATCCCAGTATCGATCCATGCCAACCCAATAGACACCCTCGGAGATACCTGTAGAGCATCTTAACGATCACTAAGTTACGTTGTGATGTTTTATACACACAAGGCATTCCTCTGGTCTCAGGGAGCTGCATGATCTCATGGTCATAGGAAGAGATACTTGACATGAAGAAAGCAGTAGCAATAAACTAATACGATCAAATGTTATGCTTATGGTTGGGTCTTTTCCATCACATCATTCTCCTAATGATGTGACCCCGTTTTAAAATGACAACTCATATCTATGTTAAGGAAACCTTAACCGTCTTTGATCAATGAACTAGTCTAGTAGAGGCTCACTAGGGACACAGTGTTGTCTATGTATCCACACATGTATTTGAGTTTCCAATCAATACAATTATAGCATGGATAATAAATGGTTATCATGAATAAGGAAGTATGATAATAACCAATTTATTATTGCCTCTATGGCATATTTCCAACAGTCCTCACTTGCACTAGAGTCAATAATATAGTTCACATCACCATGTGATTAATACCCAATGAGTTCTGGGGTTTGATCATGTTTTTCTTGTGAGAGAGGTTTTAGTCAACGGGTCTGCAACATTCAGATCCGTGTATACTTTGCAAATCTCTATGTCATATTGTAGATGCTGCTACTACGCCCCACTTAGAGCAATTCCAAATGTCTGCTCCACTATATGTATCCGGTTTGCTACTCAGAGTCATCCGTATTGGTGTCAAAGCTTGCATCAACTTAACCCTTTATGTCAAACTCTTTCACCTCCATAATCGAGAAACATTTCCTTAGTCCTCTAGTTACTAAGGATAATTTTGACTTATGTCCAGAATCCACTCCTGGATCACGCTTATACCCCCTTGCCAAACATGCGGCAAGGCACACATCAGGTGCGGTACACATCATGGCATACCGTATAGAGCCTATGGCTAAGGCATATGGGACGACCTTCATCCTTTCTCTTTCTTCTGTCGTGGTCGAGCTTTGAGTCTTACTCAACTTCACACCTTACAAATCAGGCAATAACTCCTTCTTTGACTGATCCATTTTGAACTCTTTCAAAATCTTGTCAAGGTATGTACTAATTGAAAGTCTTATCAGGCATCTTGATCTATCTCTATAGATCTTGATGCCCAATATTTAAGTAGCTTTATCCATGTCTTCCTTTGAAAAACTCCTTTCAAACTACCCTTTATGCTTTCCAGAAATTCTACATTATTTCCGATCAACAATATGTCAGCCACATATACTTATTAGAAATTCTATAGTGCTCCCACTCACTTTCTTGTAAATACAAGTTTCTTATAAACTTTGTATAAACCCCAAAGCTTTGACTACCTCATCAAAGCGTATATTGCAATCCAAGATGCTTGATCCAGTCCATAGAAGGATCACCAGAGCTTGCATATCTTTTAGCATCCTTAGGACCAACAAAAACTTCTGGTTGTATTGCATACAACCTTTCCTCACGGAAACCGTTAAGGAAACTCTGTTTTGACATCCATCTGCCACTTTCATAATCGAAAAATGCAGCAACTGCTAACATAATTCCAACAGACTTTAGCATTGCTATGGGTGATAAAGTCTCATCATAGTCAACTCCTTTAACTTGTCGGAAACTTCTTTGTGATAAGTCAAGCTTTATAAATGGTGACATTTACCATTAGCGTCCGTCTTCTTCTTAAAGGTCCATTTGTTCTTAACGGCATGTCGTTCATCGGGCAAGTCTACTGAAGTCCATACTTGGTTTTCATACATGGATCCTATCTCAGATATCATGGATCCTATCCATTTGTTAGAATCCGGGCCCACCATTGCTTCTTCATAGCTCATAGGTTCACTCTAGTCTAACAACATGACCTCCAGGAGACGATTGCCGTGCCATTTAGGGGTGCTATGAGTTCTTGTCGACCTACGAGGCTTGGTAGTAACTTGATTGAAGGTTCATGATCATCATCATTAGCTTCCTCTTCAATTGGTGTACACATTACACGAACACCTTTCTGCGCTGCGCTACTTTCCAATTCAAGTGAATGTTTGATATCCTTATAAAGTTCTACCTTCCTC
This sequence comes from Hordeum marinum, assembly GCA_022496015.1. Lineage (NCBI taxonomy): Eukaryota > Viridiplantae > Streptophyta > Magnoliopsida > Poales > Poaceae > Hordeum > Hordeum marinum. The sequence goes on along the minus strand of CM039676.1, from coordinate 515,714,413 downwards.
CCACTCACTTCTTTCGAGAGAACATCCTTCTCTGGAAAGGATCCATTCTTGGCAACGAAGACCTTGCCTTTGGATATGTGATAGAAGGTATACCCAATTTTTGCTTTAGGGTATCTTATGAAGATGCATTTTTCCACTTTGGGTTCGAGCTCATCAAACATAACTGTCGCATTCCCAAACTCTAAGAAATGACAACTTAGGTTTCTGCCAAACCATAATTCATATGGTGTCATCTCAACGTATTTAGATGCCCCCCTATATAAAGTGAATGTAGTTGTCTCTAATGCATAACCCCAAAATGATAATGACAAATCAGTAAGAGACATCATAGTACATACCATAGACAATAGACCACGACTACGACGTTCGGACACACCATCACACTATGGTGTTCCAGGTGGCGTGAGTTGTGAAACAACTTCCACATTGTCTTAAGTTGCATACCAAACCCGTAACTCATATATTCACCTCCATGGTCATATCGTAGAAATTTTATCTTATTGTCACGATGATCTTAAACTTCACTCTGAATTTGCCTGAACTTTTCAAACATTTTAGACTTTTGTTTCATTAAGTAAACATACCCATATCTACTCAAATCATTTGTGAAGGTAAGAAAAATAATGATATCCACCGCACGCTTCAACACTTATTGGACCACATACATCAACATGTATTATTTCCAATAAATCTTTTGCCCGCTCCATCATATCGGAGAACAGGGTCTCAGTTATCTTGCCGATGAGGCATGGTCTGCATGTCTCAACTGATTCGAAATCGAGTCATTCCAAAGATCCATCATCATGGAGTTTTTTCATGCGCTTCATACCAATATGACCTTAGCGGCAGTGCCACAAGTATATGGTACTATCATTATTAACTTTGGATCTTTTGGCATCAATATTATGAACATGTGTATCACTACGACAGACATTCAATAAACCATTCACATTGGGTGCATGACCATTAAAGGTATTATTCATGAAAATAGAATAACCATTATTCTCTAACTTAAACGAATAACCGTATTGCGATAAACACGATCTAATTATGTTCATGCTCTATGCAAGCACCAAATAACATTTATTTAGGTTTAACACTAATACTGAAGGTAGAGGGAGCGTGCGATGGTTATCACATCAACCTTGGAAACACTTCCAACATACATCGTCTCCTCGCCCTTATAGCTAGTCTCCGTTATTCCCTTGCTTTTATTTCGAGTTACCAATATTAGCAATTGAACCGGTATCTAATACCCAGGTGCTAGTAGGAGTACTAATAAGGTACACATCAATAACATGTATATCAAATATATTTTTGTTGACGTTGCCATCCTTCTTATCTACCAAGTATTTGGGGTAGTTCCGCTATCAGTGACCATTCCCCTTACAATAGAAGCACTTAGTCTCGGGTTTGGGTTCAACCTTGGGTTTCTTCACTAGAGCGGCAAGTGTTTTGTCATTCACGAAGTTTCCCTTCTTGCCCCTTAACCTTCTCGAAACTAGTGGTTTTACTAACCATCAACACCTGATGCTCCTTCTTGATTTTTACCTTTCGCGGTGTAAAACATCGCGAATAGCTCAGGGATCATCTTGTCCATTCCTGGCATGTTATAGTTCACCACGAAGCTTTAGCGAGGAAAAACCCCAAATAAATTGTGGAGCTTTTCCTATCCATATATTCACCATTTCCACCGAGAACCCAAGTTCCATAGTTCAAATTTTGAGCACAACGTCAATTTGAAAATTCTGTCCAGTGGGGCAATTTGAAAAGGAAGTGCTTGAACCCTTGATCTATTTGAGATGAACTTTTTCATGGTGACTAACATTGATAAATCACTCATGGAAACCAAAGACCAGCTCAATCCTCCATCCTTTCATCCACAACATTTTTTCTCAAGTTTCTGCCCATTTGGAAGTGCCGTGAAGGAAGTACCATGTAGGCATTTCCAAACGAGCAAAAAAAATCAGTATCTCCATGTGTTCATATAATCACCCTACAGCAAAATTCATCCAATTTCCTTCAGCCATTTGAGCGCAGTATCAACATCTTCATTTCTGTCGAGAGTGTTGGTGTGTGGAGGAAATGCTAGCTAGGGTGGTTCATTTGGCCCAAAAACTTGTCAACGGATTCACTTAGTAGTTAATTTACACACACCAAAACTCAGCTTATTTCCCTCAGCCAATTTATCTGGAAAAACTACAAACACCTTGCAGTCAAAAACTTCTTCAGCAAGTTTCCCTCACCTCAGAGCTTCCTAGATAGTTCCATTCACATAGATCATCTATTTGAGAAGGGAGAGAGCTGTTGGACATGATTAGACAGGCAGGAGAGTGCCAGAGCTTGTAGTACACGTGGTGACCACGCCACCACCGTGTAGAAACGACGCATTGGGTACTGTCCTCGTCGGGTACCTCACTCCGGCTAGTTCTGGCGTGTCCCGACGTGTCTAGTGGCTCCGCAACATCCACATTACCCTCTTATGTGTCTTCTCTCCTCCTCCATCGTCCTCCTCGCGCCACGGAGATCGCCGCCACGGCACTGTCCCGCGCGTGAACCCCGTCATTGTCGCCTTCCCCTCTGTCCTCTTCTTCTCCGATCCCTCTCGAGCGCTTCCGAGGTCTCTCCTCTCCCTGCGAAGCTGCTCGACGCCGCAAATGGCTAGCCATGTCTCCTCGATGCTCCAGTGCGGCGATAAGATCGTCATAGCCGCCGTGCTCATCCGCCTTCATTGCCCGCCTATATATAGGCTGCCCCGAAGCCCTTCAAGCTCACCAGCAGCCTATCCTCCCTCCCTTAGTCCTCCCCGAACCCTCTATCCAGTCGGAAAGACCCTCCTGGCTGCCCTATGCCGCCATGGCTGCCGCCTTGGTCCTCCTAAATTGGAGCTGCTCCGAGCCCCCTCTCTCCATTTTCTATCACTAGAGGAACCCCCAAGGTCCAAAGACCCTTCCCCGCCTCTCAGATCCGCCTCTGGTGCACTGTGGCAACGTGCCCGACCTTGCCAGAGCAGCCTTCCGTCGTGGCCAATGCCCCGCCTGACTCCGAGCTCCCTAGCGCGCATGTTGTCCCTGGACAGATTCGGCGCTCCACCCCAAGGCCGCCGGTGTCCTCGCCTCAGCTAGTGGTGGCCGGAGCTAGCCGGACGTGTGCCGGCGCCCCACGGTCTTGTCGGTGCCTCTGTTCATCGGGAGGGGGAAGAGAGAGGTGAGAAGGAGAGAGAAGGTGGGGTGGCGGCCACCTGTAAGTCACCCAGAGACGAGGCCCCGCCCCGCCCCGCCACGTCATTAAGTGGAGACGTCCTCGACCCAGGGAGGCGGCGATAACTTTATGAGCCCAGTTGATTGGTTAACCTGGGAGTTCCTATTTGGGACAATTTGTGCGGCCACGACGGTGGTAGGTGTCACGAGGTGACACAGGGGCCACCCAGGGTAGGACTCCGGGGAGGATGATTTCCGGTGGTACGATGGGAGAGATACGAGTCAAGCAAGTTTCGTTGGAGCAACGCTGGTCCACCCGAATGGGATCACGAGGCCATGTGCTCCATGGTGTGGGTAAAGTGTGAAACCTATGTAGAGTGAAGAATCTATTCGAATAGCCGCGTCCATGGTATTGGACAGTCCGTCCAGGACTCACTAGGTGGTCAACCGTAACAATGATAATAATGATGGAAGAACTCATCTTATGATCGGAAGTACTCAGTGACTCACGAGTATACTAAGGGTTGTGGGACAACCCGGAAGAAGAGTAGGGTTATCAGACTTATAGTAGAGATGAATAAACATTGGGTGATGTCCGCGACATGATATGTTGCCATGGGATGGCTATGAAAGAAAGGACCCCCGGGAGGGGTGTGATGACCAAAGGACCTCATGGGCTGTTAGATAAAGTGTGCCAGCCGTTATTGGGCTGGGCAAGACTTTTTCTAAAGGCCCATGCGGCTAGGGATAACATATAGGGCCAAAAAGGATTTAAAAGGAGGAGATCCACCTACCTTGTGGGAGGTGGACTCTCCCTTTAAATCGGCCGAACCTCTCCTCTTTGGAGTAGAGGCCAAGCCAGCCCTCCACGTACCTCCTCCTATATATACTTGAGGTTTTGGCTGTTTTGAGATAAGATCTGAACTCTCTCTCTCATGGCGAAGTCCTACCTCTCTTCTTCCTCCTCCGCAGCGCTTAGGGGAAGCCCTACCGGAATACCTTGCTACTCCACCACCATCACGCCGTCGTGCTGCTGTTGGAGCTCTCCCTCAACCTCTCCTTCCTCCTTGCTGGATCAAGGTGTTGGAGACGTCACCGGGCTGCACGTGTGTTGAACGCGGAGGTGTCGTCCGTTCAACACTTGATCGGATCTACCGCGATCTGAATCGCTGCGAGTACGACTCCACCAACCACGTTCTTGTAACGCTTCCGCTTAGAGATCTTCAAAGGTATGAAGATCCACTCTCCCCTTACTCGTTGCTGGTTTCTCCATAGATAGATCTTGGTGAACACGTAGGAATTTTTTTGATTTACTACTACGTCTCCCAACAGTGGCATCATGAGCTAGGTCTATGCGTAGAATCTATGCATGAGTAGAACACAAAGAAGTTGTGGGCGTCGATCTTGTTAATATGCTTGCCGCTACTAGTCTTATCTTGATTCGATGGTATTGTGGGATGAAGCGGCCCGGACAAACTTTACACGTACGCTTACGTGAGACCGGTTCCACCGCCTGACATGCACTTGTTGCATAAGGTGGCTAGCGGGTGTCTGTCTCTCCCACCTTAGTTGGATCGGATTCAATGAAAAGGGTCCTTATGAAGGGTAAATAGCAATTGGCATATCACGTTGTGGTTTTTGCGTAGGTAAGAAACGTTCTTGCTAGAAACCTATAGCAGCCACGTAAAACTTGCAACTACAAATTAGAGGACGTCTAACTTGTTTTTGCAGCATGTGCCTTGTGATGTGATATGGCCAAAGGATGTGATGTGATGCATTGTGATGTATGACATTGATCATGTTCTTGTAATAGGATTCACGACTTGCATGTCGATGAGTATGACAACCGGCAGGAGCCATAGGAGTTGTCTTAATTTATTGTATGACCTGCTGTCAATCAAGATCGCCATGTAATTACTTTACTTTATTGCTAAACGTTAGCCATAGTAGTAGAAGTAATAGTTGGCGAGACAACTTCATGAAGACACGATGATGGAGATCATGATGATGGAGATCATGGTGTCGTGCCGGTGACAGTGATAATCATGGTGCCCCGAAGATGGAGATCAAAGGAGCAAGATGATATTGGCCATATCATGTCACTATATTGATTGCATGTGATGTTTATCATGTTTATATATTATTTGCTTAGAACGACGGTAGTAAATAAGATGATATCTCAATAAAATTTCAAGAAAAGTGTTCACACTAACTGTGCACCGTTGCTAAGGATCGTTGTTCCGAAGCACCACGTGATGATCGGGTGTGATAGGTTCTAACGTTCGCATACAACGGGTGTAAGCCAGATTTACACACGCGAAACACTTAGGTTGACTTGACGAGCCTAGCATGTACAGACATGGCCTCGGAACATAGGAGACCGAAAGGTCAAACATGAGTCGTATAGAAGATACGATCAACATAGATATGTTCACCATGGATGACTAGTCCGTCTCACATGATGATCGGACACGGGCTAGTTGACATGGATCATGTATCACTTGGAAGACTAGAGAGATGTCTGTCTAAGTGGGAGTTCATTAATAATTTGATTAGATGAACTTAATTATCATGAACTTAGTCTAAAAAATGTCCTTGCAAATTATGTCGTAGATAGCTCGCGCTGTAGCTCCCCTGTTTTATTGATACGGTCCTAGAGAAAATAAGTTGAAAGTTGATGGTAGCAATAGTACGGAGTGGGTCCGTGATCTGAGGATTGTCCTCATTGCTGCACAGAAAGCTTATGTCTTTGATGCACCGCTAAGTGCACCACTCCCTCAAGCATTGTCTATAGATGTTGTGAACATATGACAGGCACTTTTTGATGACTACATGATAGTTCAGTGCGTCATGCATTACGGCTCAGAATTGAGGCTCCAAAATGTTTTGAACGTCACGGAACATAAGAGATGTTCTAAGAGCTGAGATTGTGATCTCAGGCTCGTGCCTATGTTGAGAGGTATGAGACCTCCAACAATATTCTTTGCCTGCAAGATAAAGGAGAATAGCTCAATCGGTGAGCATGTGCTCAGATTGTCTGGGTACTACAATCACTTGAATCGAGTGGGAGTTAATCTTCCAGATAAGATAGTGACTAATACAGTTCTCCAAGTCACTGCCACCAAGCTACTAGAGCTTCGTGATGAACTATAACATGCCAGGGATGGTTAAAGTTGATCCCTGAGTTGTTCGTGATGTTTGACACCACGAAGGTAGAAATCAAGAAGGAGCATCAAGTGTTGATGGTTAAGTGAAAACCACTAGTTTCAAAAGGGGCAAGGGCAAGAAGGGAAAAACTTCAGGAATGACAAGCCAGTTGTTGCTCTAGTGAAGAAACCCAAGGTTGAGCCTGAACCCGAGACTAAGTGCTTCTGTTATGAGGAGAATGTTCACTGAAGCGGAAAACCCCTAGATGCTTGTTAGATAAGAAGGCTGGTAATGTCGATGGAAGTATATTTGATATACGTGTTAGTGATGTGTACCTTGCTGGTACTCCTAGTAGCACCTAGGTATTGGATACCGGTTCGGTTGCTAAGTGTTAGCAACTCGAAATAAAAGCTAAGGAATAAACGGAGACTAGCTAGGTGAAAGGTGATGATGTGTGTTGGAAGTGTTTCCAAGATTGATGTGATCACCATCGCATGCTTTCTCTACCTTCGGGATTTGTGATAAACCTAAATTAATTTTATTTGGTGTTTGCGTTGAGCATGAACGTGATTAGATCATGATTAGTGCAATACGGTTATTCATATAAGTTAGAGAATAATGGTTATTCCGTTTACATGGATAATGCCTTCAATGGTCATGCACCCACTCGGAATGGTTTATTGAATCATGATCGTAGAAGTACACATGTTCATAACATTGGTACCAAAAGATACAAAGTTAATAATGATAGTACCACATACTTGTGGCACTGCCGCTTAATGTCATATTGGTATAAGTCGCATGAAGAAACTTCATGATGATGGATCTTTTGACTCACTCGATTTCGAATCGGTTGAGACATGCGGGCCATGCCTCTTGGGCAAGATGACTAAGACCCCATCTTCCGGTATGATGGAGCGGGCTAGTGGCTTATTGGAATGAATACATGTTGATGTATGTGGTCCAATGAGTGTTGAAACACACAGTGGATATCGTAATTTTTCTTTACCTTCACTGATGATTTGAGTGAGTATGGGGATATTTACTTAATGAAACACGAGTCTGAAATGTTTGAAAGGTTCAAGGAGTTTCATAGTGAATTTAAAGATCATCGTGACAAGAAGATAAAATGTCTACGATATGACCATGGAGATGAATATCTGAGTTACGAGTTTGGTATGAAATTTTAGACAATATGGAAATTGTTTCACAGCTCACGGCTCCTGGAACACCATAGTGATGGTGTGTCCGAACATCGTAGTCGTGCTCTATTGGATATAGTGAGTACTATGATGTCTCTTATCGTTTGGCCACTATTGATATGGGTTTATGAATTAAAGACAAATCCATTCACTTTAAATAGGGCACCATCTAAGTCTGTTAAGATGACACCGTGTGAATTATGGTTTGATAGAAGCCTAAGCTGTCATTTCTTAATGTTTGGGGCTGCGACACTTATGTGAAAATGGGTTTTTCACCTAGTGAGCTCGAACCCAAAGCAGACAAATGCATCTTCATAGAATACCGTAATGAGACATTGGGTATACCTTCTATCTCAGATCCAAGCGCAAAAGGTGTTTGTTGCTAAGAACGGGTCCTTTCTCGAGAAAGAGTTTCTCTCGAAAGAATTGAGTGGGAGGAAGATAGAACTTGATAAGGTTGTTGAACCTTTGTTTCAACCAGAGAATAGTGCAACACAGAAAGATGTTTCTGTAGAGCCTACGTCAGTTGAAAAGGAAGTTAATGATGATGATCGTGAAGCTTCGGATCAAGTCACTATCGAACCTCGTAGGTCGACAAGGACGCGTACTGCTCCTGAGTAGTACGACAACCCTGTCTTGGAAATCATGTTGTTGGACAACGATGAACCTACGAGCTATGGAGAAGCGATGGTGGGCCCGGATTCCAACAAATGGCTGGGAGCCATGAAATCCGAGAAGGGATCCATGTATGAAAACCAAGTATGGACTTTGGTAGACTTGCCTGTTGAATGGCAGGTCGTTGAGTACAAATGGACCTTTGAGATGAACATATACGCTAATGGTGAAATGTCACCGTTTATAAAGCTCGACTTGTCGCAAAGAAGTTTCCGCCAAGTTCAAGGAGTTGACTGCGATGAGATTGTATCATCTGTAGTGATGCTAAAAGTCTATTAAAATTATGTTAGCAGTTGCTGCATTTTTCGATTATGAAATATGGCAGATGGATGACAAAACAAGGTTTCCGTAATGGTTTTTGTGAGGAAGAGTTGTATGTGATACAACCAGAAGGTTTTGTCAATCCTAAGGATGCTAAAAAGTATGCAAACTCCAGCGATCCTTCTATGGACTGGAGTAAGTATCTTAGAGTTGGAATATGAGCTTTGATGGAGTGATCAAAGTTTTTGAGTTTATACAAAGTTTATAAGAAACTTGTATTTGCAAGAAAGTGAGTGGGAGCACTATAGAGTTTCTTATAAGAATATGTAGTTGACATATTATTGATCGGAAATGATGTAGAACTTCTGGAAGAGCATGAAGGGTTGTTTGAAAAGAGTTTTTCAAAGGAAGACCCAGATAAAGCTACTATTTTATTGAGCATCAAGATCTATAGGGATAGATCAATTTGCTTGATAAGTTTTTTCGACGAAGACATACCTTGACAAGTTTTTGAAGGAGTTCAAAATAGATGGGTCAGAGAAGGAGTTCTTGACTGTATTGTAAGGTGTGAAATTGAGTAAGACTCAATACCCGACCACGGCAGAAGATAGAGAAAATATGAGTGTCATCCCCTATGCTTCAGTCATAGGCTCTATATAGTATGCCATGCTATGTACCACACCTATGTGTGCCTTACCATGAGTCTGTCAAGTGGTACAAGAGAGATCCAGGAGTGGATCACTGGACAGCGGTCGAAATTATCCTTAGCGACTAGAGGACTAAGGAAATATTTCTCGATTATGGAGGTGATAAAGAGTTCGTCGTAAATGGTTACGACGATGCAAGCTTTAACACCAATCCGGATGACTCTTAGCAGAAATCCGGATACGTATAGTGGAATAACCATTTGGAATAGCTCCATGTGGAGTGTAGGAGCAGTATCTACAGTAGGACATAGAAGTTTGCAAGGTATGCGCGGATCTGAGTGTCGCAGACCCGTTGACTAAAACCTCTTTCACGAGCAAAACATGATCAAACCCCAGAACTAATTGGGTGTTAATCACATGATGATATGATCACATGGTGATGTAAGTGTTAATCACATGGCGATGTGAACTAGATTATTGACTCTAGTGCAAGTGGAAGACTGTTGGAAATATGCCCTAGAGGCACTGATAAAATGGTTATTATTGTATTTCCTTATTCATGATAATTGTCTATTGTTCATGCTATAATTGTGTTAACCGAAAACCGTAATACATGTGTGAATACATAGACCACAACTTGTCCCTAGTGAGCCTCTAGTTGGCTAGCTCGTTGATCAATAGATGGTCACGGTTCATGACCATGGACATTGGATGTCGTTGATAACGGGATCACATCATTAGGAGAATGATGTGATGGACAAGACCCAGTCCTAAGCATAGCACAAGATCGTGTAGTTCGTTTGCTAAAGCTTTTCTAATGTCAAGTATCGCTTCCTTAGACCATGAGATTGTGCAACTCCCGGATACCGTAGGAATGCTTTGGGTGTGCCAAACGTCACAACGTAACTGGGTGGCTATAAAGGTACACTACGGGTATCTCCGAAAGTGTCTGTTGGGTTGGCACGAATCGAGACTGGGATTTGTCACTCCGTGTGACAGAGAGGTATCTCTAGGCCCACTCGGTAAGACATCATCATAATGAGCTCAATGTGACTAAGGAGTTAGCCACAGGATGATGTATTACGGAACGAGTAAAAGAGACTTGCCGGTAATGAGATTGAACAAGGTATAGGGATACCGACGATCGAATCTCGGGCAAGTATCATACCGATAGACAAAGGGAATTGCATACGGGATTGATTGAATCCCCGACATCGTGGTTCATCCGATGAGATCATCGTGGAGTACATGGGAGACAACATGGGTATCCAGATCCCGCTGTTGGTTATTGACCAGAGAGGTGTCTCGGTCATGTCTACGTGTCTCCCGAACCCGTAGGGTCTACACACTTAAGGTTCGATGACGCTAGGGTTATAGGGAAATGGTAGACGTGATTACCGAAGGTTGTTCGGAGTCCCGGATGAGATCCCGGACGTCACGAGGAGCTCCGGAATGGTCCGGAGGTAAATATTGATATATAGGAAGTCCAGTTTTGGTCACCGGAAAGTTTTCGGGCTCATCGGTAGTGTACCGGGAGTGCCGGGAGGGTGCCGGAGGACCCCCGGGAGGGGTGTGACGACCAAAGGACCTCATGGGCTGTTAGATAAAGTGTGCCAGCCCTTATTGGGCTGGGCAAGACTTTTGCTAAAGGCCCATGAGGCTAGGGATAAGAGATAGGGCCAAAAAGGATTTAAAAGGAGGAGATCCACCTCCCTTGTGGGAGGTGGACTCTCCCTTTAAATCGGCCGAACCTCTCCTCTTTGGAGTAGAGGCCAAGCCAGCCCTCCACGTCCCTCCTCCTATATATACTTGAGGTTTTGGCTATTTTGAGATAAGATCTGAACTCTCTCTCTCTCTCTCACGGCGAAGCCCTACCTCTCTTCTTCCTCCTCCGCAGCGCTTAGGCGAAGCCCTGCCGGAATACCCTGCTACTCCACCACCACCACGCCGTCGTGCTGCTATTGGAGCTCTCCCTCAACCTATCCTTCCTCCTTTCTGGATCAAGGTGTTGGAGACGTCACCGGGCTGCACGTGTGTTCAACGCGGAGGTGCCGTCCGTTCGGCACTTGATCGGATCTGCCGCGATCTGAATCGCTGCGAGTACGACTCAACCAACCACATTCTTGTAACGCTTCCGCTTAGCGATCTTCAAAGGTATGAAGATAAACTCTCCCCTTACTCGTTGCTGGTTTCTCCATAGATAGATCTTGGTGAACACGTAGGAATTTTTTTGATTTACTACTACGTCTCCCAACAGTGTGCCTTGCCCCATGTCTAACAAGGGAGTACAAGAGTGATCCAGGAGTGGATTACTGGACAGCGGTCAAAGATATCTTTAGTAACTAGAGGACTAAGGAAATGTTTCTCGATAATGGAGTTCATAAAGAGCGTTGATGCAAGCTTTAAACACCAATCCGAACGACTCGAAGTAGAAATCTAGGTACGTATAGTGGGGTAGCCATTTGGAATAGCTCCAAGTGAAGCGTGGTAGCAACATCTACAATATAGAGAGTTACAAAGTACACATGAATCTGTATGCCACAGACCCGTTGACTAAAACGTCTCTCACGAGCAAAACATGATCAAACCCCAAAACTCATTGGGTGTTAATCACATGATGATGTAAGTGTTAATCACATGGCGATGTGAACTAGATTATTGACTCTAGTGCAAGTGGGAGACTGTTGGAAATATGCCCTAGAGGGATTTGTTACTCCGTGTGACGGAGAGGTATCTCAGGGCCCACTCGGTAATGCAACATCACAACAAGCCTTGCAAGCACAGTTACTAAGTGTTAGTCACAGGATTTTGTATTACGGAACGAGTAAAGAGACTTGCCAGTAATGAGATTGAACTAGATATAGAGATACCGACGATCGAATCTCGGGCAAGTAACATACTGAAGAACAAAGGGAACAACATACGGGATTAACTGAATCCTTGACATAGAGGTTCAACCGATAAAGATCTTCGTAGGCTATGTAGGAACCAATATGGGCATCCAGGTCCCGTTATTGGTTATTGACCGTAGAGGTGTCTCGGTCATGTGTACATAGTTCTTGAACTCGCAGGGTATGCACACTTAAGGTTCGGTGATGTTTCGGTAGTATAGAGTTATGTATGGTGGTGACGAAAGTTTCTTCGGAGTCCCGGATGAGATCTTGGACGTCACGAGGAGCTCTGGAATGGTCCGTAGGTAAAGATTGATATATAGGAAAGTGGATTTTGAGCTTCAGAAAAGTTTCGGGCATTTCCGGCAGTGTACCGGGAGTGACCAATGGGTTCCGGGGGTCCACCAGGTGGGCCCACCCACCCCAAAGTGTCTAATGGGCTGTGGGAGGACGTGTACCAGCCTCTAGTGGGCTGGCCGTGCCTCCCACAAGGGCCCAAGGCGCATAGGAGGTGGGAGGCAAGAGTCCTAGAGAGGGAAGAGGTGGAATCCTACTAGGAGTAGGATTGGAGGTGGACTCTTCCACCTCCTCTCCACTTCGGCCAAACCAAGGGCTAGTCCCTTAGATGCCTAGTCTTCCCCCTCCCTTCTCCTATATAGATTCTCCTCTATATCGGTTTTCAGCTGTGCTTAGGCGAAGCCCTGCTAGAATAGTTCCACCACTATCGCCGCAACGCCGTCGCGCTGCCAGAGAACTCGTCTCCCTCTTTGCCCCCTCTTGCTGGATCAAGAAGGCCGAGATCGTCATCGAGTTGTACGTGTGCTGAACGTGTAGGTGTCGTCCGTTCAGCGCTAGATCGGGACAGATCATGGGACAGCTCGTGGGAAAGTTCGTGGGACGGATCATCCGCGATCTGAATCGCCGCGAGTACGACTCCATCAATCGTGTTTCTTAACGCTTACCGCTGTGGAATCTAAAAGGGTATGTAGATCAACTCCCCCTCTCATAGATGCTCATCATCATGGATAGATCTTGCGTGCGCGTAGGAAATTTTTTGTTTCCCATGCAACGTTCCCCAACAGTATTTACCCTCATGCAAGTTTCATGGTGATCTTCACCACTTCCTATATTTTTCCTTTTTCGGTCGGCAAGAATTACATGTTGGGGATTCATCTAACCATATATGTCCACTCAGATAGGGGTGAACATGATTTATTATTGTTGACGTCACCCTTGAGGTGAATTGTTGGGAGGCAAAACAATAAGCCCCTATCTTTCTCTATGTCTAGCTGAGTCTTTGATCTCATGAGTACCACGTGAGTGTTAGCAATTGTGAAAGACTTAAAGATGATTGAGTATTTGGATTTTCTGTACAAGCTCTTATATTGACTTTTTCTGATGATTATGATGGATTGCAAATTGTTTCAATGACTAAGTGCATAGTTTGTTGGTTGTCAATAAAGTTCTTGGTTCATACTTTAGCCTTTGAATGAATTGTTACTCTAGCATAAGAAATTATATATCAATGAATATTGCTGGTATCAAGATGATCATGATGCCCTCATGTCCGTATTTTATTTCTCGACACCTCAATTTCTAAACATGTGGACATATTTATCATTCTCGGCTTTCGCTTGAGGACAAGCAAGGTCTAAGCTTGGGAGAGTTGATACATCCATTTTGCATCATGCTTTTATATTGATATTTATTGCACTTGGGGATGTTATAAAACATTATGGTACAATACGTATGCCTTTTATCTCTTATTTTACAAGGTTTACATGAAGAGGGAGAATGCCGGCAACTAGAATTCTGGACTGAAAAGGGAGAAAATCTGAGATGCTTATTCTGCACAACTCCAAAAGTCCTCACATTTTACATAGAATGATTTTGGAATATATAAAAAATATTGGGCGAAACAAATATGAGAGGGGGCCCACCAGGTGGCCACAAGCCTGCTAGCCACGGCCACCCCCTGGTCACGGCCACCTGGCTTGTGGGCCCCCTGGCAGGTCCCGACGCCCATCTTCAACTATGTGAAGGTTTTTGACCTGGAAAAAAATCATATCAGAGGTTTCGGGACGAAGCGTCGCCGTCTCGAGGTGGAACTTGGAGAAAACCAATCTAGAGCTCCGGCAGGGTTGTTCACCCGGGGAAACTTCCCTCCCGGAGGGGGAAGTCGAAGCCATCGTTATCACCAATGATCCTCTCATCGAGAGGGGTCAATCTCTAGCAACATCTTCACCAGCACCATCTCCTCTCTAAACCCTAGTTCATCTCTTGTATCCGATCTTTGTCTAAAACCTTAGATTGGTACCTGTGGGTTGCTAGTAGTGTTGATTACTCCTTGTAGTTCATGCTAGTTGGTTTATTTGGTGGAAGATCATATGTTCAGATCCTTTATGATAATTAATACTTCTCTGGTCATGAACATGATCATACTTTGTGAGTAGTTACATTTGTTCCTGAGGACATGGGATAAGCCTTGTTATTAGTTAGCATGAGAATTTGGTATTCGTTCGATATTTTGATGAGATGTATGTTGTCTCTCCTCTAGTAGTGTTATGTGAACGTCGACTACATAAAACTTCACCATTATTTGGGCCTAGAGGAAGGCATTGGGAAGTAATAAGTAGATGATGGGTTGCTAGAGTGACAGAAGCTTAAACCCTAGTTTATGCGTTGCTTCGTAAGGGTCTGAGTTGGATCTATATGTTTCAAGCTATGGTTAGATTTATCTTAATTCTTCTTTATAGTTGCGAATGCTTGCGAGAGGGGTTAATCATAAGTGGGAGGTATGTCCAAGTAAGGGCAGCACCCAAGCACCGGTCCACCCACATATCAAATTATCAAAGTAAACAAAATGAATCAAGTGAGGGTGATGAAACTAGCTTGACAGAAATCCCCATGTGTCCTCGAGAGCTTTTCACCTTATATAAGAGTTTGTCTAGGCCTATGCTTTGCTGCAAAAGGGATTGGGCTATCTTTCTGCACCGTTGCTACACTTGTTACTTATTGCTCGTCATGAATTACCTCATTACAAAACTATCTGTTACCGATAATTTCAGTGCTTGCAGAGAATACCTTACTGAAAACCGCTTGTCATTTCCTTCTGCTGCTCGTTGGGTTCGAAATTCTTACTTATCAAAAGGACTATGATTGATCCCCTATACTTATGGGTCGTCAGTCTCACATCAACTAGGCGTATCAACGGTCTATGGAGATGCCCATCAATAGATATCAATGCGAGTGAGTAAGGATTGCCATACAATGGATGCACTAGATCTATAAGTGTATGAAAGCTCAAAGGAAACTAAGTGGGTGTGCATCCAACTTGCTTGCTCACGAAGACCTAGGGAAATTTGTGGAAGCCCATCATTGGAATATG
This sequence comes from Hordeum marinum, assembly GCA_022496015.1. Classification (NCBI taxonomy): domain Eukaryota; kingdom Viridiplantae; phylum Streptophyta; class Magnoliopsida; order Poales; family Poaceae; genus Hordeum; species Hordeum marinum. Next base: position 515,699,002 of record CM039676.1, on the reverse strand, counting down.
CAAGCCTAGTTCTATAATGAAAAATTCCCACTAGTATATGAAAGTGACAATATAGGAGACTCTCTATCATGAAGATCATGGTGCTACTTTGAAGCACAAGTGTGAAAAAAGGAATAGTAGCATTGTCCCTTCTCTCTTTTTCTCTCATTTTTTTATTTCCTTTTTTTTGGTGGGCATATTTGGCCTCTTTTTGATATATTGGCTTCTGAGCCTCTTTATTTTTCATGAAGTCCGGAGTATCATCCCAAATTTTAGAGGGAATCATAGCTTCCATCATCCTTTCCTCACATGGGACAATGCTCTCATATGATGGTTATCACACTTTTATTTACTTACAACTCAAGAATTACAACTCGATACAAAATATGACTCGATATGAATGCCTCTCGTAGTGTACCGGGATGTGCAATGATCTAGCATAGTAATGACATAAAAAAAGGACAAGCCATGAAAACATCATGCTAGCTATCTTACGATCATGCAAAGCAATATGACAATGATGGTGCGTGTCATAATAAACAGAGCAGTGCAAGTTGCATGGCAATATATATCAGAATGGCTAGGGAAATGCCATAATATGTAGGTATGGTGGCTGTTTTGAGGAAAGATATATGGTGGCTGTTTTGAGGAAGGTGGATTTATTGCACCAGCGAAAGTTGCGCAGTACTAGAGATGCTAGCAAAGGTGGAAGGGTGAGAGTGCGTATAATCCATGGACTCACATTAGTCATAAACAACTCACATACTTATTTGAAAAGTGTATTAGTCGTCAAAGCAAAGCATTAGACACATGCCCCTAGGGTAAGGGGTGGTAGGAGTTAGCCATCACGTGATCCCGACTATTCACACAAAGATCGTCACTTTATAAACAAATCATGCTCCGACTTCTTTACATAATGTTTTACCATACGTGCATGCACGGGAATCACAAACCTTTACACAAGTATTTTTACCAATCCACAATTACTCACTAGCATGACTCTAATATCACCATCTTTATATCGCAAAACTATTGCAAGGAATCAAACACATCATATTCAGTGATCTACAAGTTTTATGTAGGATTTTATGACTAACCATGTGAATGACCAAATCATGTTAACTCCCTAAATAGATATAAGTGAAGCATGAGAGTTTAATTCTTTCTATATAAGATATGTACATGCTCTAACAAATATAAGTGAAGCAAAAGATCATTTGTACAAATTGCGGTTTTCTATGTGTAGAGAAATAGGCAATCCAAGGTTCAAATGATATAAGTGAAGCACATGAAGCATTCTATAAAGCCATACTCAAAAGATATAAGTGAAGTGCATGAAGCATTTTATAAATCGACCAAGGACTATCTCATGCCACCATGGTGCATTATTAAAATAAAAATTAAAAAGCACACGACGCTCCAAGATTTATGCATATCACGTGAGGAATAAAAATATAGCTCCAAGTAACATTACCGGTGGTTGTTAGAAGAAAGAGGGGATGCCTTCCGGGGCATCCCCAAGCTCAGTTTCTTGGGAGTCCTTGAATATTACCTTGGGGTGCCTCGGTCATCCCCAAGCTAGTCTCTTTCCACTCCATATTCCTTCATCCATCATGATCTCACCCAAAACTTGAAAACTTCAATCACACAAAACTTAACAAAACCCTCGTGAGATCCGCTAGTATAAGAAAAATAAATCACCACTATAGGCACTGTTGTGAACTAATTCTTTATTTATATTGGTGTGATACCTACTGTATTCTAACTTCTCCATGGTTCATACCCGCCGATACAACCCATATATTCATCAAAATAGGTAGACAACACAAAGAAAACAGAATCTGTCAAAAACAGAATAGTCTGTAGCAATCTGAAAACTTCTTATACTTCTGTAACTCCAATTTTTTTGAAAAATTAGGACAAGATAAACAATTTTCATAGCAGTACTGTGTAAAAAAATTAGAAACTTTTGGCATTCCGGTAAAATAAATTCATGCACTACAACCAAAGTTTTTGTTTTTGCACTGCACACACCAAACAAGCAATCTATCATCCTAAAGGCAAATCTTGGCACATTATTTTTATAATACAAAGTATTTATACAAGGGGGTAATTTTTTTTGTTGAAAAGTTTCTGTAATCAAGATATACGAAGTTTCCATGGGCACAAACAAAGTTCAAGGCTAGCCCCCACTTGAACGTTGCTTGTCTTTCTCACTTTCACTTTTCTTTTTGAAAAAGTTTTAAGTTCCCCACTTTACTTTTTTGTTTTCAAACTAAATAAAAGAACACATCAGAATAAAATGACTCTCTAAAACTTCCGGGTAGTTTCCCTGGTAGCGGTTTCTTTTAAAGCCATTAGGCGAAGCATAAAGTGCTCAAGTAGTGGATCCACCCGGATCCCAAAGTATATCAAAGACAATTTTAATTAACAATCATTTGTAATTCAGTAATGAGCACAAAGTGATATATATCATCTGACAATGAAGTCTAACTCTCTTCCTTTGCATTGGCATGTTATACAAGAACAATTCATGCACACAAAGTAAAGACCAATGCATAACATAAGTGGTTTCTTGCAATTTTATTGTATTGGAAACATAGAGAGGTGAAGAATTGGTTCCTCTCTCATAATAATTGCAGGTAGGAGCAGTAAGCACATGCATATTATATCCATCAAAATCATCATGTGTAATAGTAAAAGGCAACCCATCTATATAATCCTTAATAGTGCAAACTTCTCCGATATAGTGTAGTTGGGAGAATTCAAAAAGATAATAGGACTATTATGTGTGGGCGCAATAGCAACAGTTTCATGCTTAACATAAGGAACTATAGAAATTTCATCTCCATAAGTGTAATTCATATTGGTATCATGGCCACAAGCATAGCAAGCATCAAGTTCATCAAAAAGGGATATTTCAAACTAATCCAAGGGATCATAGCATTCATCCTTCAGTAAGAACGAAGGGAAATTAAACAATGTATGAGTTCAAGAGTTACTCTCATTAGAAGGTGGGTACGGGTAGCTAATCCGCTCTTCCTCATGTTGTTCTTCGCTCCCCTCCTCGTCTTTTTCATCCAATGAGCTCACAGTGTTAGCAATTTCTTCTTCCATAGATTCCTGCAAAATTTTAATCTCTTCCAAGGCAGCATACATTCTCTCAATAAATTCAAAAATATCAGCATTGCAATCATAATTCTCATAGCAATATTTAAGTATGGCAAAAAATTCAGATTCGTAAGGAACATCATCATCATACTATTCAAGCAAAGAAGCAATTTCATAAGCACCTTTAAAAACAACAAATTCTTCTATTTGTTCCACATCATAGTAATCATAAATACCATTAGCATAAGAAGCTAAGGTTTCATTATCATTAAATTTGCATTGAAAGAGAAGGTGTTTAGCCTTCATCCTAGAGCAACAAGTAAAGTCACATCTCGAGCATGCATCCCAAGCAAACCATTCCAGTATTCTAATTTGATCCCATAAGTCTTTCCCTTTTTGAGATAAGCGATAGTCCCTAAAGTATTCATGTTGATCCAATGTGTATCCCATTATCAAGTTAAATGGGGTTTTCTCGGGATTATCAAAGTGGTGCATAATATTTTTCACATAACGAGCATCGAGGGTTTTAGGAGGTTCCCCATCTCCATGAGCAGAAACTACACCTAATGTTTTTGGTATGTCGTGTTCCATATCCATAACTAAATATAGAGAACAACTTAGAACAGAAAATAAAAGTTACTTAGTGATAAACCAAACAAGCACACACGAGAATATTCACCCCACCCTATTGCTCCTCGGCAACGGCGCCAGAAAAAGGTCTTGATAACCCACAAGTATAGGGGATCAATTGTAGCCTCTTTCGATAAGTAAGAGTGTCGAACCCAATGAGGAGCTAAAGGTAGAACAAATATTCCATCAAGTTCTATCGACCACCAATACAACTCTATGCACGCTTAACGTTCGCTTTACCTAGAACAAGTATGAAACTAGAAGTACTTTGTAGTTGTTGTAGGATAGGTTTGCAAGATAATAAAGAGCATGTAAATAAAATCTAGGGGCTTTTTAGATAAAGAAACAGTTTAGCGAGTGTCAAAAAGTGGTGGTAGGAGTTGCGGAATTGTCCCTAGGCAATCGATAACTAGACGGGTAATCACTATTACAATTTTATATGAGGGAGAAGCATAAGCTAACATACTTTCTCTACTTGGATCATATGCACTTATGATTGGAACTCTAGCAAGCATCCGCAACTACTAAAGATCATTAAGGTAAAGCCCAACCATAGCATTAAGTATCAAGTCCTCTCTATTCCCATACGTAAACAAACTACTTACTCGGGTCCGTGTTTCTGTCACTCACGCCACCCACCATAAGCGAATCATAAACATATTGGAAAACCCTATAACGGGGTTCCCTCACGCTTGCGCGACACAGAGAGCACCATAGGACAACACCACTAATAAAACATGCAACTCATACCAATCATGATCATCAATCAACCCAAAGGACAAAACGGATCTACTCAAACATCATAGGATGGCAACACATCATTGGATAATAATATGAAGCATAAAGCACCATGTTCAAGTAAAGGGTACAGCGGGATGCAGGAGAGTGTACCGCTGTAGATAGATTGGGGGAGGTGATGGAGGTATCGCCGTCACGATGATGGCCCCGACGGCGTTCCGGCGCCACTAGGAGAGAGGGGGAGAGAGCACCCCTCCTTCTTCTTCTTCTTCCTTGGCCTCCCCCCTAGGTGGGAGGAGGGTTTACCCTCTGGTCCTTGGCCTCCATGGCGGTGGAGGGGCGGGAGCCCCTCCGAGATTGGATCTCTCTCTCTCTGTTTCCTTCTGTTTCTGCGCTCCCAGATTTTGGCATTTCACCGTTTCTTATATTCTTGGAGATCCATAACTCCGATTGGGATGAAATTTCGAGGGGATTTTTATCCAAAAATTAGCTTTCTTGCGGCGAAAGAAGGGTCCCAACCTCCTTAGGGGTTGGCCACAAGCCAGTTGGCCGCAGGTCCCCCCTGGCCGCGGCCAGCAGGCTTGTGGGCACCTCGGGCATCATCTCGCGTTGGTTCTTCTTCCCAAAAATCACATATATTCCAAAAAAAATCTTCATAAATTTTTATTGCATTTGGAATTCGTTTGGTATTCCATATCTGTAACATGGAAAAAACATAAACTAGCACTGGGCACAGGATCAATATGTTAGTCCCAAAAATAGTATAAAAAGTTGCCAAAAGTATATGGAAGTTGTAGAATATTTACATGAAACAATCAAAAATTATAGATACGATGGAGACGTATCAGTTCTCAATAGTACCTAAAGTGGTGACTTATTTTTTCTTATACTAACGGATCTCACGAGTAGTCTGTTAAGTTTTGTGTTGTGAAGTTTTCAAGTTTTTGGTAAAGATTTGATGGACTATGGAATGAGGAGTGGCAAGATCCCAAGCTTGGGGATTCCCAAGGCACCCCAAGTCATATTCAAGGATGCCAAAGAGCCTAAGCTTGGGGATGCCCCGGAAAGCATCCCCCATTTCGTCTTCAATCCACCAGTAAATTTACTTGAGGCTATATTTTTATTCACCACATGATATGTGTTTTGCTTGGAGCGTCTTGTATGATATGATTCTTTCCTTTTTAGTTTGCCACAATCATCCTTGATGTACACACCTTTTGATAGGGACATGTATTAATCGTGAATTTATTAGAATACTCTATATGCTTCACTTATATCTTTTGAGTTGGGCAAATTTTGCTCTAGTGCTTCACTTATATCTTTTTAGAGCACGACGGTGTTTGATTTTATAGAAATTATTGAACTCTCATACTTCACTTATATTATTTTGAGAGTCTTTGAACATCATGGTAATAGGTTTAGGTTATGAATTTATTCCAAATATAATAGGCATCCAAGAGGGATATAATAAAAACTTTCATATTAAGTGCATTGAGTATTATTAAACTTGATCCCTTGTGTAAGAGTTTTGAGATATGAAGATGGTAATGTTAAGAGTCATGTTAGGAAGTAATTGTGAATTGGAAAAAATACTTGTGTAAAGGTTTGTCATTCCCGTAGCATGCACGTATGGTGAAACGTTATGTAAAGAAGTCGGAGCATGATTTGTTTATAGAGTGTCGATCTTTGTG